>OZ022521.1:13364833-14755416 GCA_963989415.1 Cerceris ruficornis
GAAGGGAGGATAATGCAATACTTGCATCGAAGCGTAGATTTGTATGGTTTGGGAGGGCGTTAATGAATTTCGCGGTGGGGTGAGAAGGATCGAATGGTATTACTGTATTTGTTGGACATTGCCGATCAGGAGTTTCATGCGTGATTTTGTTACATATAATTGTAGATTTGCCGATAATTATTAAATCGGCCAGAAATTTGATAACTGGAAACTTTCGCTTACTTTGTGCTGTGCCTATGCACATGCCAATATGGTGTAACTACATTTTAGGAGTGATGAACAGACAATCTTTTTAACAGAGTTGATAATCATCTTCTTATGCAGAATTCACTCTATTTAAAACCGAAGGTGTAAATATTTCTTGGAAAAAATTAATGTAATATCGAAAACTCAAAGTTCTCATTACCACCGTGCTATTACATTAATTTGTAATTTCTGGTTATAATTTTTATTTCATTTCGAACTAAACGTTTCGAGTTCCAGTCAGCTTCATTAGGGACAAATAATGATACTCGTTATCGTACTTACGCAGAGTTTGTCGAAACTACAGAGCTTCTATTTATCGTTACGAAACTGTCGAGTAATAACTGTCAAATTTGGAGTATTTTGGAATATTCCACACAGTGTATAACTATAACAACATTGAAACATGATATTCAAGACGGGATTTAGTCTTAAGCCAGACAAGCGGTAGCTTAGGTCTTCGCATTCAAGGGGTCTCAGGCTCAGTGGCTATTAAGCCTAAAACTTGCTTACAAAGTAGAGGGAGCCTCTTAAAAGTTGGATCTCAGGATCCATGAGAATCTTATATCCACCTCTGACGACACACTGTTTTAGAATTTGCGTAAATCTCAAATCTAGCAACGAGAAGATATACTAAAAAAAAATTTTTCACTAAATATCGGACCTCTCAATCTTTGTCCCTCATGCGTCGTTTTGAGACCAAGTAATAATCGCGGTGAAGTTACATTAGTTTCTTGCGCTGGAATGATAAACACACGTCTTCAATTATCAGCTTTGCAAGTGTTTTTGGCGTGCATAACACGTCGACTGACTGTACGGTTATGAATTACAAAGATTTATTAATAGTATACTACGCTACCTATTTATAATTTCGATAAAAATAACTTCAATTAGTATCTCGCTTACGATTACCTTACACCGTTTGGCTGCGCTCATCGTTCCGTCAATTTCCAGCCCAAAAGGTTAAACAGTCCGTAAGAAGAACACTGACAATGGAAGAATACTAAATGAAAATTCATACCGGCGACAGGATCTTTTGAGCGTCGGCATTGTTTATCGGGAGTCGGTTTAAAAGAGAGAAAAGAAATTACATCGGGGAAAGCGAGGCGTACATTAAATCGATGGTAAACGGTCACCGCGTTAATATCGTTTAAAGATGCACACAGTTGCGCGAATAATGGAGGGTGGCATGGTCGTTATTCGCGAAACAAAAGAAGAGAATGCCTCCCCCAGCGCGACTTACTTGTTGCTCATGCAGCACGCCGCCTCTCCTCTCATGAATATCGCCAGCCAAAAGCGACAGCGAGGGACAAAGAGAGAATCAAAGGGGAAAAAGGTACGACGAGGTGGGAGGGTCAGCGATCCTCGAGAACAGAATTTATCCAAAAGCTAGACAATAACTTCCACGCGGAGATCGTCTTTGTTCGGCGCGAAACAATCGGGGCGAGCGCTCCTTAGAATTCATAAATGTCGCTGCACGCCGCGCCGCTTTGAAACAGAAGCATAAACGCCGTCGCAGAATCCTTGGGAGAAGGGAAGCGTTGCGAATCCGTAATTGCCCTTAGAATTTTTAATTCGTCGTTCTACGATGGCCTCGAAGATCTGGGTCTTACTGACTTGATGATCCGATTTGTGAATTGATAGGATTGAATTTTTTCGTAATCGAATTGTATTATAGAGCTTTACGATAAAATATTATAATCTCGGAAAGTACAGTGAGTTTGAAGGATTATTGAAAATAGGAAGAAATTATTTCAAAGGGTAAGAACTAATTTATTTAAAATTGTATTTATGACATTACAACTTCGAGTATGAATTTAAGTATCATTAATTCCTAAATAATTTAAAAAATGGTATGACAAGAATAGAATACAGTATATAGTATACATAAATAGAGCTTTACGATAAAATATTATAATCTCGGAAAGTACAGTGAGTTTGAAGGATTATTGAAAATAGGAAGAAATTATTTCCAAGTGTAATAACTAATTTATTTAAAATTGTATTTATGAGATTACAACTTCGAGTATGAATTCAAGTATCATTAATTCCTAAATAATTTAAAAAATGGTATGACAAGAATATGATACAGTGTATAGTATACATAAATAGAGCTTTACGATAAAATATTATAATCTCGGAAAGTACAGTGAGGTTGAAGGATTATTGAAAATAGGAAGAAATTATTTCAAAGTGTAATAACTAATTTATTTAAAATTGTATTTATGAGATTACAACTTTGAGTATGAATTCAAGTATCATTAATTCCTAAATAATTTAAAAAATGGTGTGAAAAGAATAGAATACAGCATATAGTATACAGAAACCTTAAAGGCGCAAATAGTTGAACACTCAGCAGAACTTTACCTTTTTAATGCCAATATTTAAATATTGAACGTATTAGAAAATTTGTAAATATTACAATTTAAAGGTCATGAAACTGCATTGAATTCAATATCCCCGGTCACCGGTGACCCCCATGCGGTGACTCCCATTGCAATTAAAATGCAATGTATAATTTATAATAGGAAAGGTGTAGAAAATTTGAAGATCAGCAATTGAAACGTCGACAGTCGATGAACGACGATTATGATCATCGGTTTTAAACGTAACGCTCTTCCCTTTCTCCGTGGTTCTCGGTTGGAGCGTTTTTTCTCCTCCGTCTTTCTCCTCGTTTTTCCTCAAAAGTACAACGCCGGCGATAAATGCACGGAGATATGTGCAACGCTTCGCGATTGTTGTGCCGACGAGCGGCACGGTGCATTGCATCGTTGCACCAAGTGAAAACAAAAGGATAGGCTTCCGTTTCTGCAACAAGCGGTAGTATGCAAAAAAGAGGGAGAAGCCTGAGAAATTCGCTCGTGTCAAATGCAGTCGTTTTGCGTTTTGCAATTGGAATTTGCGTCAATAAGATACTCTGTCTTTGCACGCGATCGTTTCATCTTTGATAAAAGATTTTATCGCCGAGAGCTCTTTCGTTCTTTCGGAATTCCGTTCTCTAAACTTTCATGTTCTTTTTGCTTGTTTTTTTTTAAATATCGATTCCACTTCGACGGGCTGTCAATCAAGAGGAGTTTTTAAATTTCTGTCACCGCTTTCGGCAACCCTATAATCTTTTTTTTTTATTTTTTTTTACCGAGATTAATCCTCGCGATAATTCGATAGTGCATTTGACGAATTTGTCGAATGGGAAATTTCAACGGGCAGTTACTGTAAATTTCGCAATTCCTACTCGTGAGAATCATATAGACGGAATTGTTGCTTTTTTTGTAGAGTAATCGAATTACTTTGCGGCAATGTTTTCACATATTTCACGGATTTTCAAATTAACATGTGTTGCGGGAAACAAGTAGGGTATCTGCTTTTAAACTTACACTGTGCAATAAGGTATTAAATGTTTCAATAATCCAGAATGCGCTCGACTTTTTCCTCGTTTGAACTACTTTCTGGTACAATCTTATTTGCCAAGCAGATGTTTAACGTCAAACAAGTGTCTTACAGCCGAAAGTACTTAATTCCTCAGTGACACACTTCGAAGGAAAACTTTCGAGGCTGTCCTCCCTCTATAAGGGCAGGTATTAGCGAACAAAGAGGACATGAAAGAAGAAAAAAAACATTCTTCAACGATCCGCAGATGGTTGGATCGTTGCATTTACTGTTATTCTATTTATACCGAATTTACATTTATATGAAAATTCAAGATCTCCGACTATACGATGTCATTGAGGACCGAAAAAAACATACGTAAACGCGTTGGTATGAAACTTTTTATTCCTTCCCTCTCGAGTTTCATTAAAGTTAATGCAGAAATTATATCGCTCCCGACAGTATACGGTACGCATTAAAATACCTGTTATTCGCCTATGGTTGCACCATATCTGCAACTTTTTTTGCAGCATTAACCAACTTCGATACTAAGCCGCTTTAATTCAATTATCCGCAGTTACCGGCGCACGTAAGCGTAGTAACGCGGTCGAAAATTTCAGGAAATTCGAAAGTCCGACAAGAAACTAATTGCACGTGATGAAACACGTGACAAAAATACTCCATCAATTTCCACGTAATATGCATATACTCTTGTACGGCATTAATCAACACTTCACATTTCAGTCATTAAGTCTGACCGTCCGCTGATATTACCGCAAATTGATAGCTAGGACACAGATGACGTGCTATTTACTCTATGGTCTCCCATACTGACCTGTCGCCCTGTGTTTTATCGTTAAGTTAAGCCATCCTATCGGCTCTCGGTAAAAAAGGAAAAAAAAAGAACGGTAACTATCGATCGGCAATGTTCAACGACCTCGCATCTTGTTAATTTCCTATTTTTCACGCAAGAAAGGGTGAATAAAAATGCTGGAAAAAATACAGGTTTGTTCAACGTTGAAGTAAATTCTTTTTCTGCAATTTCTTCGCATAAATCTCGCCTCGAAATGGGTCGTCTAGGGGTGTGTACGTGTATGTTGTACTCAAAACAGCCCTGTTCGTGCAAGCAGAACGAAACGCAGCGACGAAGACACGGGACGAATAACAAACGGATATTAAATCTGTTCAATCTAGAAGAACAATCATAATTCCGATATTTCATATTGAATCCATCGATTTAACGCGATATGAGCAATTTCTGCGATATTTAACGGGAAAAGCGTAAGAAAAAAGAAACGGAATTGTACAAACAATTGGACGAACGGAACGCTAATAATTTCCGCGAAATCGATACGTAAAACAAAGATAGACCTTCGGAAAAGTCGGTGAAATTTCATTTCGTTAAACAAACGTGTTTTGGCAAACAAACCGGGCGGGAAAAAAGAACGAACTGGCAAGATCAAGCGGACGGGTAAGCGGTCCAAGTAATTGCAAAAGAATGCAAATGTTCCGCTCTTTCTTTCTGCTCTTCGAAAATTAATTGGAACTTTTTCTCCCGTTACTTTCCTGCGCGCCCGTGTTCCTCTTGCTTTCATTTAATCCGTTCCTGAAACATTTGCTTAATTAATTCCTTGAGGATGTACTCCTATCTCTGATAATACGGCATTAGACGCACGTACAGAAGGAAATGATGGTATAATTAGAAACAGGGAACAGGGGAAAAAGAATACACGTCCTCTCTGAACGTAGAAACGATGAAACGTCGATTGTAGAGAACAATGGTGAAAATGACAATGCGACAAAAGGAAGGTTCTTCGTTGCAAAAGAAATTGCATAATAAATCACTGACTATTTTATATATATGTACGCACCTTGCATTAAATAATATTAAATCCTAAGCTCGCAATAATACTAATTAATTCGTAATACTGTCGAATCCAGTACAACATATGTAACAGTAACGGTAATTAATTCCGAGTTGCGGGTAAACAATAATGGTCGTATCAAATCGCCGATAACTTGAGGTAATTGTCGCTAATTGAACAATCTCTGGCAGGAGCTAAACACTTGGTACCCTCGTGCAAATCGACTGCCTCGATTCTATCAACAGAACGTATAGATGGTGTGCTGCGATCGCGAATAATTCGAGCACGCATAATCGCTCACTGATAATTCGATGCATTAACCCATTCGAATCGTAGATGCGTTAAACGAACGTACTGAATTTCACGAGGAATAAACACGGAAAATGGAATTTTTTAAAAGCCCGCACTCGCGCGAAACAGATTTTGGAATTAACGAGTTTCACAAAAGGTACATTAACATAGTTTAGTGTCGACGGTGTGCGACTAATAATATCTACGGGAATCCGTAATCTTGGAGAGAAAGTAAAATTCCGTAAATATCTACGGGTACGATCGGTATTAATATACAAATTCCGTAGGATCTCGCGTGCACCGCCCTCGAACGTTTCCAGAAGACGCGAATTTCCGTTCACCGCCCGGGAGATTCTCAATCTTCTGGAAATACCTCGATATTGCATAGACAACAATGTTGGAGGGTTTCTCGCATCTATGAAACATTCCTTCCACCGAG
Organism: Cerceris ruficornis; assembly: GCA_963989415.1. NCBI lineage: Eukaryota > Metazoa > Arthropoda > Insecta > Hymenoptera > Crabronidae > Cerceris > Cerceris ruficornis. The sequence goes on from OZ022521.1 coordinate 13,371,038, forward strand.
GGCATCGTGACCATGGTAATATTCGAGTTACTTTCACGAGGGGTGCGAATGACGAGAAATAAAAGAGAGGGGTTGGTTTCGAAGGATTCGAGTACCCGGTGGGTCGGATGGGGAATGCGTTTTATCGAGGGGTTTTTTTTTTTATCGAAGGGATTTATACGGATGCTAATAAATGTTCTCCATGGGTTTTTACAGATACTTATAAACATTTTTCACGGTTTGCAACGATTGCTAATAGATATTTTCCGTGGATTTCTACGGTTGCTAATAAACGTTTTCCATGGACGAGTATTTTGCAGTTTTCCCGAGGCAATTAACATCGACGTTTCAATTACTTCGGGGTTTAGAAGGAACGCTATTCAAATTCGTACGCACGCAGAGGCACGAAGGGACAGAGGCGTCATTGTGTAATCCTACTAGGATTACATCCCCCTTCAAACTTTGTTCCTGCAAAGAAGTCCATTTTTATCGCGGGAGAGGATAGATTAATTAGTGAATTAATGAATTTTGAAACAAAGGATCTTGAGAGCACACTAGCTGAAAGGGGGATTAATTAAGTGAGAAAAAAGGAAGTGAAAATTTGTTTGTTCTTTTTAACGGAGATCGTTAAGAATACAATGCGACGGATTATAGAAAGATTGTTTTATATTCTTCGAGAATAGTGACACTTACGATTAGTAAAAGTTTTGTTTTTAATTGATTCTTAGATTTGTCGCATTCGGGTTGTTACTTTCGTTTACAGAATTTCGCTTAACGCTAAACTTACTGGCTTTATATCTGCTATATTGTAATATACGAAATATGTACTTTGGAAAATCAGATTTGAAGAGGTAAAAGAGATGGTCGGTTAAGTAATGTTTGTTTCATACGATAGACCTAAAATATTTACTGAATGGCTGCTCAATTAATTTGGGGAATTTTTAGAAAAAAATCAGAAAGCGGTCATTTGACCGCCATGGTAGATTTAATGTTAAATTTCTCTTGCTGTTTTTTTTTTACTGATTAATCATTTCACACGTGTACAAACATTGAAATCAATGGGGAAAGAACTTGTCCTAGTTCACAGTATTATTCTTTAAGTGTCTAATAAACTGTTTAGCTACAGAGACATATTGGGAGATGCTCTGATAAATATTTATTTAGTTGTCCATATTTAAAAAACATAATTCCTCCACGGTGTTGGTTCCCAAAGAAGATTTTGGGCCGTGTCCTGGACTTAATAAGCGGCTTTTACAGATAAATATGTCGGGAATAAAAATATTCTCCGTTTGTGGGGTGTGCTCAGATATCCCCTTTTATCCTTTAACACCGTTTAAGTGGTCGCTTCAAATTATTCTTGGGGGATTAGCACGAGAGTACAAGAGACATATACTCCCTCTTTCTCTCTCTCTCTGTTTCTTTCTCTTTCATTTCATTCTCGTTCTTTGGGTGGAATTTAAGGGTAGGAAAGCTCGGAGGTTGAAATCGTCTCTAAGCGGTTTGCATTTTTATGAATAACATTCGGGAGTACCGTTTTATCGTGGCACGGTTGCATAATTTTTGTTTCATTAAGCCCTCGTGAAAATGCATCGCGAATTTATAATCTATGAAGGTCCCCCGACAAATAAATTAAATAACTCTAATTTATCCTGGAGATTGACAACGGTATAATAGGCTTAAATAATTGAATTTGCAACGTACCTTTCAAGAATTTATTTAGTTGTTGAAAAATCTGCTAATCTCATATGTTAACTTCTGGACGAATATTTTGTTATGTTTGCTTCATAACGTTTGAAGCTAAAACATTTTTGTTTTGCAAGAAAATATTGAAAAATCGATACATTATTTAAATACCGGAATGGAAAATAGATGAAAAGACCGATTACAAACGAATTATTTCTCTTTGAAAATTCCTTGAAGGAATATTCGCAGGAGTAAAAGTATAATTAAATTAATTTCGTCGAAGAAACGAGCGATTCATCTTTCGCACAAGCGTAATGCCTCGGATTGCAAAGGTTCGAACGAGTAAAAGACAGTCTTTAATTTTCTTTGTCCCGAGAGTCGGCAGTCAAAATCGTTCCACGAAGATATCTACGTTCAGAGATGTACGTGAGTTAAAGTAACAAAGTGAAACTCGAGCACAAAGGGAATTCGCAATCGCTGGCACGACAGACTTCGGCGCGAACTAACGCAGAATTTCAAAGGAAATTCAAATCTTCGTTTACTCACCCCACTCCTTTACGTCGAAGGACATTTAAAATGTTTCAGCGCATCGATTCAACACGATCCATCATTTTCTACGTGCGTTTCCTTTCTCTCTTTTTATGAAAATATCAAAACTCCCATTATCAAAGAAAATATCCCAACTCCTAAACCCCATGCCTTACGATTTCTTAAAACGTAGCACATACTAGGCTTAAATGTCTCATTTCTAAAAAAGAATAACACATCGCAACATAAAAATAACATCTCCTTCGGTTCGACAGTGACAAACTGTATTGCATTTTCGTTTTATTAAATTAAAAAAAAAATAACACGGTCACTGCGATACAGTAAGTTACCATAACAACCCCATATTTCACCCTAGACAATAAATCCGAAAATTTCACTAAAGAAGCTTAACCTTTCCCCTTGCTCTTGCCAAACGGTCGGAAAGAATTCGTTAAAATCACGCGATAAAGAGAAACACATACACACAAACCGTTGTGATCGTCGAACAATAATGATAATTAATGGAGATATGATATGAATACGTTAGTGCGGATGAGGGTTTCGACGGGACATACCAAACAAACGTCGTGGTCACGCATAACGGCAGTTGCCTGTACGTCCCTCCGGGCATCTTCAAGAGCACATGCAAGATAGACATCACTTGGTTCCCCTTTGACGACCAATACTGTAAAATGAAGTTCGGATCCTGGACCTACGACGGCAACCAGGTACACTACTGTCTCCACTACACACTAAACACGCTCAATACACACGGAGCACCGAGAGAGTCTCTCATTTGTCCCACGAATTCTTCGAGTCAAATTGTTATACGCTTTTCCCTGGAAAATTAAACGGCGGAGGGCGAACAGTTCCTGGCGGGAGGACAGCGAAAGCGAGAATCTTCCGAGCGTTGCGAATGCGACTTAGGGGAGAGTTTCCGGTTGGTACCCACTTCCGTTTCGTGACTCGATGACTCGTGCGACGGGTTGGAATTTTGGAAATTTATTGTGCCTTGAAATTTCGACAGTTCCGTCGGTGGTTTAATAGTTGGTGGAACGAAAAGGGTTGTAGATGTGTGGAGTAGATTATTAATCGTAAATTTTGATAAGAATGATAGGGAACGTTCGGTATACATTGGATCTTTTGTACTTAATAATACATGGAAACTTATATTATGGTGTTATTGAAGTGATGCTTTTGAAAGCATTCGCAATTTAATCTATATTCTTATAACGGCTCATAATGAAAGACCAGAAACAAATTCGATACAAGATGAGATACTTAATTAGAATCATTGCACCCTGAAGAACCAGAAAAACATAATCTATCAATTCATCCCTATTCTATATGCCCTTCTCAAAACAAAGATAAATTTCCAAACCCTAGTCAAAACTTTGTAAACCACACACGCGAATCTCGATCCCCGCGAAACTCGTCAACCCCCGCGACAATCTTCTCCCCAAGATAATCTCATTTATCTATCCGCCGCGAAATCCAACGGAGTCCGTTAACGTCCATTCGATTAACGCGCCAACCGTAATTTCGCAGCGGCATAACAATCAAATTCTCGGTGGAACGTATGAGCCGAGAGGATAACGTTCCTCTGGGGTTCGTATCGTTCCATTTGTTCCCGGCGAGCCCCTTTCATCGTCACGGAGGAGTCCGTGATTCTCTCCTCCTTGGTCGTTTGCCGCAAAACGGAGACGCTTTCCGAGTCCGACCGCCATTGACGAATCCTCGTTGCCACGATACTCGACCCGTATTCCCCTCAGCTCCCAGGAAGGAACAGTCCTCTTGATCCTACGCCCATGGCGAACCCACCCTCCCGAGGCTTCTTTGTCCGACGCAAGAACTCCGTGCAACACAATAGCAACGCTCCATAGATAGTCGTTCGTTCTCACGCTTCGTAGCTTCAGCTCGGATCTATATACATGTATACGCATATATATGCACATATAATATAGATATACATATATTATATGATATGTATATATATCGTACGTATATGATAATACATATACATGCACATGTGCCAACATATGTGAAATATCGAGAAGTGTGGAACATGGGGGAAAAATGAAAGGAGGAGGCCGATGGTAGCTGCAAGATGGGACGTCCTCTCTCGTTTATTAGACTCGGATCTTTTAGAGGGCGAGTCATCATTTTTTTTTTTCTTCGGGATAGCCGTGTTTTTATCGATGTCTGATGGAGAAACGTTTAGGATTCATGCGTGATTCGGGGCGTTACGTTGGGATAGATGTGCGGACGGGAATTAGGTAATGTTGGTTTTGAATTTCGAGTGGTTAGGTAATTTCTCTGTTGGTTTTGCGGTTCTGAGACTTAGTCGCAGCGACAGGTTGAAGTTTGAAATTTAGTGATAAACTTTGAGATTTAGTATTCCCGTGATAAGTGGGTAGATTTTGTGAATTTACAAAATATGCAGCTGGATCGTTCTATGCATTTTGGCGATATTTTTTGGAGAATTGTTGGCAATGATTTTTTAATGCCTTTTTGATATTTCGGCAGAATAAATTTAATACGGATAATGTACAATTTTAATGTTTTTGAAAATAATTTAATCAATTCAAAAAGTTCGGATTCTGATGTTGAAACCCGACAGTGTTAACACTAGAACTACCGGCGTTAAATCTGTTATATTTAAATATATTTAATAAGTACTTTAAAAAAAGGCGAATTCAGAGGTGGAAAAGATGATCGATTCGGTAATTTGTGTTTTAAGAGATGAATGTAGAATATCTATTGTATGACTCTCATATAATCTTGGAGAATTTTTGGAAAAAATGGTGTACCAGTCATTTTGACTGGTTTGGTAGTTCCAGTGTTAATTGTACACCGCTCATAGGGTGATTGCAGTTGGTAGATGCGGTAATAGCGGAAACCATCGTCAAATTAGAACTCGTTGCATTCAATTATTTCCGAGTTGCGGGCAATTCGAGGAAAGTCCCATTAAGGGTTGGATCTCTGCGTGTGATTGGTCCGCTGATGTTTCAAAGATAATTGACAGCCGCAATTGCAGCGCCCTAAGAATTTTGCATTGTACCGAGTTTCAAAAACGATCAGCGAACCGTTTTCTTTTCCAAGTAGGTGTGATAATTCATTATCCGAACTGTAACACGTAGAACGTATGCCTAGAGTTTCCTGTATCGTAATGCGATGCAAATATGCAAATTCGTTAACAGTTTGCGGTGCACCGAAGCAACGGGAAACAATGCATTTGCTTAAACGTATTCGCTCATTTGATTCTTCCGTCAGATTAGAAAGATAATTTCATCTAATATCATTTCTGTATTTATTTCAACGGGCCCAATTCATTTCATGTTACGATCTTGCATAGCGGCAAATTCCGTTTGACGTTAAATCTCATTATATGAGCTCCGCTCGAGTGTAACCGAATTTCGGAGAAGTTGAGATAATCACCGTTAATGGAACGACGAGTGGCATGCTGCTGCTGTTGCCCGTGATAGTATTCTAACATCAACTAATAATGGTGTTTCCCATGCCAAATCGACAGATTTTAGATCATTTTCCCTATAACTCAGCTCCTGAATATTTTTACATTTTTGTTTCAAATCTTATTTTATTCCATTCTCTCGCGAATAAACGCACGTATATTGGTCTTTTTTTTATATCGTTATTATATGATTTTTAGGGAAACAAAACGAGTGACAGTCTTTTCAGTATCGCCCTTTATATCGCAACGTTAATCATTTTTTCCTCGTGTCATTTTCAGCCAAAATTCGGTTCCGAATATCTGTCACGGCGGCAATTTCGCACGCTGTCCGAGCCACGTTTCGGGACACAGAATTACCATATTTTTAACTCGCTCATTCGCGCTCGCATAATTCCTTGCAATTTCATCTTCGTTGAGAGACTGACTATTAAATAATCTCATTGAGAGCTAACAGATTTCGTCGGGTAATAAATTTCATCAAACGCGTAGACTCGGATATCGAGAATACTGTAGTTGTTACCGGGATTCGTGGTGTTTGGATGATCATCGTTGTTTTAAACAGCTGTGTAATACATTTAATTTGTTTAATAGCCTAGTATACTTTGCAAAGTTTGTCAAAATTCGCGGTTTTAAGATTTCAGAACTCTGATTTGTACAATTCGAATATGTTATTTGCAGAAGATAAAAAACATTATGGGATATTGGGCTTTGAATGATTAATGGGCTCAAGTTTGAATCCATAAATTTTGAGTATATTATTTATAAATCTGAGTGATGAATTAAATGAATATGAGCTGAGAAATCAATTTTCCATCATCAGTTTGTACAAAGGCCTCAGATTTTTTGGAAGGGATATTTGTTTGAATTTGTTTCATTTGAAATAATTCAGTGATTTCTCGTAAAATCCCATTACATGGAAATTCAATAATTTCCTTTTAAACTGTTGTTAAATCCAATTAAAGTTCCCAAATTCTATTAAAATTTTTTAAAAATTCACTTTAACTGCGCTGACATAATTACATTGCTGCAAAATTCAATAAATGCCAGTCAAACGTCGAAAAACACGCTGACAACAGCGACATTAATTACAGAAACAGAATTGACGAGTGCAGGATGCAAGCTGTTAACGATTTATTGTCCCAATCGGTATTTCAGCACTGTCGTTGATTTCAGTATATTCGGTAAAGCCACACAGTACTTGCATCGTTTTAATGTTTTCCAAATTCACGGATTAAGGCGGAAAATTTGTAATTATAAATTCCGGCGTTACTCAAATTTCAGTATGCTCTTGATACTTGCGGGCATTCGCTACATTCGGATTTTGTTAAACATTATTCATTAATATCCTGAAATATTACAGTTCTGCGCAATCACGTGGCGTCACGTTCCGGTAATAAATTATCCCTTTACATGGTTATTATGTCTTGCATTTTCCGCCATCCAATACAACGTTGTTGGCCATTAAATTAGGATCGAACAACAGTTTCAAATATTATAAATCATAAGTCGTATCCTTTTCTTTGCACAGGAATTTTATTGCATTACATTTCTGTCATTTATACCTTTTCGTCTTAATGACACGTAACTTCTTAATATTCTTACATTTTTCATGAATTCCTTATTGAAACTCTTTTACCATAGTCTTTTGTAATTTCCGCTGAGAAGTTTTGAATTAAAAGAACAATTAATTTAAACGTATTTTAAACTCCTTTTAATTCAAATCATGCCGTGTTAATCGTCGTTGACAAAATTCATAAATATATCACAGTTAATAAAACTTTAGCACGTTTTAACAGGAAAAATAGTGCAACAGTATGAAATTTAGAGTTTTGATCGTGGGAATTATTTAATAATATAAATTAAATTGACATTGCAAGGAATAGTTGCAACATTTACAATTTTCACACACACCTCATAATGTGACAACTATTCTACTGTTATTTTACATTCTATTTTTCACATTCACTTTGTACTCTCATTCTTAGGTTTCACTCTTATATTTTTCGTTATCGCTCATTCTCTTGTTATCAAACATTCATCATAAAAAAAACTTTTCGCATTGGCAACTGTTTTACTACAAAACTAATTTTACAAGGTACAAGATGCTATCGATATTTATTTCTATTCGCGATAAATCTCGGGCAGAACTTTATTTGACGTCTGTCTTGTGTATTACGATAGAGGCGATATCGTGTTTCATTATGCTTGTTCCACTCAGCCCGTGTCAATAGCAGGGAAACATTGATTTTATTCTTCTCTCTTAAACGTTCCACGATAAATTATGCCTCGATAAATTATGTTTCTGATATAGCAAACCGAACAGCCGGCGTTGGTACTCTTCGAGACGAGCGCAATCGATCTCGGCTCTTTTTATCCCCTTAATGTATCCCAGAGAAAATAGAATTTCTTTCCGGGTTGAGAATTGACTGAGACGCATATTTTAGCCGTAAAAAAGTAGGCTCGATATTTATCTATGCTTTAATGGGGAGGTACTAAATTTATAGATACATTTCAACGGTAATTTTTCATAATTTACGGACTTTAATAAAGCGACGGGCCGTAGGCAGTTTTTCATTTTTAGATACTTTTAGAGGTATCATTTCAGGGTAATGGGGTTTGATTATTTTTAAGGGAGGATATTGCAAAATATATTGATAGTTACGTAGAGTTTGGCGTTTGTTTAATAATTTATAACGGTTCAGGAGTTACCAAACAGGTCGAGTGAAATTGATGAAAAATTTCGCGGCGCGTCTGACTAGCCGTCGACCGTATCTACTGATTTATTTCTCGTATTATAACTTATGTTGGCAATGAAGTATATTTATTAATACAAACTTATATGCTTTAAATAAATGAATTACCTTCGTCTGTATATAATGTGACAAAGATTTTTACATATTTCTGAATTGCTAAATTATTGTTAGGAAATCGATTTAATGTTTCAATATAAAATTGCATACGTAAAATGCGTATTACATTTTACACGAAGACATTTAATAATAATAGAATATTTAATGAGAAATTATTGCTTTTAAAATTGAGTTTTCTTCCTGCGTCGAATTATAATCGACATAACATTCCGTTGTAGCTTACATTATATAACATTGATTTCGATTCGGATTTATATGAATAATTTTATACATTCATCTAAGTCTCCTTTGATATCGACAGGAAACGGTGTCATTAAAGTGAAATTAATATCCAACTACAGAAAATTTTATGAAATTGATTTCAATTTATTGGCGATAGCTCCGAGGAAATATAGGTGGGATTACCGAGAGTTAAGAGAGGATTTATCATTCCACATTGATTTCATTTCATACGAGCCCAATTTACGAGAGAGGACCACCGATCAGAATGACGGTAAAACACGACAATAAGCTGCAAAAGTGCCGAGCTCACGGTTAAAAGTGAAAGAGATTTCAGCGCGACCCACTTTTCGAAACTTTCACGATTGTCTGGATTAAAGATTTCGATAATCTGCACTGGTTTTATCTTAAAAAATCTGCTTAAAAGCGGCGCCTGGCGACATCTTCGATTGGCTGAGACGATTCGTTGCACTTATACGATATACATGGCTACGTAAAACCACGCTTTCCGTCTATATAAATGCGTCTATGTATACTCTCAATTATGCCTACACTCTTGTAACATAATTAAACATATTCAGCACTATATAACACCAAAACATATTGTCGCTTAACAAATTAAAACACTGAAAATCCTACACTTTCTTCATTACATTCTCATTTCGTTCACACAAAATTGAAAGAAAAAACATTGAAATATCCAACGAACCTACTTGCACGTGCTCACCTAAAAAAAAGATAGTTTCACGCATCAAATACATTCGCATTATCATCCATTAAATTAACTTTGCTCACAATGAAACAAACACATCGACGTATCCTCATACATCCAAAGACCGAACGCGTGCAGACAGAGCCGATAAAGATGTATAGGTGCAACAGAATCACGAATGCAAACTCAGCACACGAATTGGCTATAAATGTGTTGGACATTATCAATGGTGTCGGCATAATCTCCTACATAGAGGAGTGCGCTACGATGGGCTGATGTCGCTTGCCGTTGTTTCTTGCTTTCACGGGCTTATATTTACGGAATATCGAGCGAGCTTTCGCTATAAATAATATATTTACATAGATTTAAATATATATTATACCTAGATACATACGTACATAATATACGATATTGGTGTTACAATCATGTGCGAGAAACTAAGTGAAAAGAGAAAAGAAAACAAAAGCGAGCGAAGAAGAAAGACCAAAACCCCCCACACCCTCTGATACACTATATTCGCGTGTACTTACTCCCCCCAGACCCCCAAACCCCTCTTGTGGAGATGGAAACAACCAAAAAAAAAATATACAGAACTAGGTGACGTAGAGGAACAGGATAACCGAGAACACAGTTAACCAGTATATACTTATACATGCCTCACACACATATACATCGACCAGTCAAAGCAGGGACCACGTGATTATGTCTGAGCTGGTTATTACGATTTTGCATGGAACATATGCCCGCGCCGCTCTACTATCGACTCCGCATCGATTATCCTCGCAGATCCTCCGGTGGAAGAATATCCTCCGATGCCTCGTCCTAGATCCGTCAGTTTTTTTACCCGATTCTCCTCTTTTCCTCCTCTTCGTTTCCGTTTTCCATCAGCAGCAGACTCAGTTGAAACTTCCGTCGGTTCTCAGTCGTTCGTATGAAATTTCTCTTTTTTCTCTCTATTTCCTTCGTTTTCTTTTTTTTTTTAACTCTTACATCACTCTTCCTTTTTCTGCGTTTGCGTTTCTGGCGACACGAAGTGCATGAGTACGATTTTTTCTCAGAGTTTCTTCTATCACTGTAATAAAATGACATGCATGGAATAGAGAATAAGAAGTAAGCGCGGAGGAGACGGAGGAAGGTGAGCCTTGCATTTTCCGCTGCCTTGGAATTATTTGGATTATTCAGAGATAGATTGAATAGAGACATTGTGTATTTTTGCGAATTCACCTATCATATGCAGAGTGTGTATCGTCGATTGTTTAAAAGTGAAGTTTTAGACAGTAGCCTCGGTGATGGTACGATGGAAAATACTTGTGAACAGCATGTTCGATACTTTTCGAGACACCTGCATATGTTTCCCGATTTTCAACTGACATAAACTTCTAACAGAATTATTCGATTTTTAGTTAATCTTTGAATAATTAATAACAACTTGAAACTTACATTCAATTTTACTTTTAATCGCTCGCCGATTATAGAGATCTGTTTATTTCCATCCAAGATGTAATTTAACCCGTAGAACGCCTCCGTAAGTTCATTAGCTCGAATAGATACAATAAAGTACCGCAAGAATACAGTAGATAATCTCTCTTCCAGTAACATATCAATTTACCCGCATAGTCATTCAGCCACGTAGAGGCCACGCTTCTCGTAAGAAAGCTAATCTCTCCCAAAAAACAAGTACAATAATCCGTTTCTTCGCGTATCTCGGTATCTCGACCGGGTACCGACGGACGGGAAAAAGGAACAAGCGTTTCTAAAATTGCCGACGAATCTCACGATCTTGATCTCCGATTGGAGATGAGAGAAAAGGGAGAGGGACGCTCGTTAAAGGGCGGCAGACGAGAGAGAGAGAGAGAGAGAGAGAAAGAAAGAGTCCAAGGATAGGAGAGACTCTAACGAGGACGCTTAAGCTAACCAGCGAATGCCAAGAATCACTTTCCTCCGGGAGTCGAGACTTATTCGACTCGTAGCCTCGTCCTCTCGGAATAACCGAGAGGTTCCCTCTCCTCGTTCCGTGCAATTTTCCGCTCGCTTCGTCGCCGTCGACGCTCACGGCCATTTGGTTTATGAACAATTCCCTGAAATACCTCCTTGTCGGATAAACCTCCGAGGCCTTTTTTTCCCCCTATTCTTTCGCCTCTCCTCGCCTGTGTTTTCCCTTCCGTTGTAGTCGTAGTCGTTCTCTCGCCTCGGCGAGGTTACGACGATTCTTGCGAGGAACTAGCCATGCCGAGTTCCATACGCGTCTGAGAATCGAGGAGGTTACTTTTCTCGACGTCCAAAGATCCAGAACGACCAGATTCCATCGTGGAGTCGATAGCTGAGGGACGCTTCCATGCCAGCTTTCTGCGAGTGTTCGTCCGCGAAACCTCTTCCATTCCGCTCGATCGTCGATCTATGTCCTCGCGAGCGGACTATGCGATGCGATTTGACTCGTCGGACGTTAATTGCCGTAAAAGACGGATTTCTTTTTGTTTTCATAGGCTCCTCTGGATTTCGATAGTTACGTGAAAAATGTAATCGATTAAAAATCTCGCAGATAGCAACGTCGATAGGATCCACAGAAGAGGAGCAAACGGAAGCACCGCTGTAGAGAGGAAATCGGATAGATTGGAATTTTCCGATGGCCGGAAAATTCCGGACGAATTCACGAAATTCGAACGGTTTTCGAAAATCGCGAGAATTCCGAATTGGAATCTGGCATTTCGACGTGGCGTTTGTCACATTCGAGCCGGCTCATCGGAAGTATTTAGGGTCGAGAGAGGTGCGCGGGAAATGTGGCCGGATATTTTTTTTTTTGCGAGAGAACGTTAATGAATATAATTGATTGTTATTTCGCAGACGGAGACACATTGCTATGTTAATATTGAAGCATCGATATCGCGTTTCCGGCGATCGCTCGCCGCTATTTATTCGCATAAATAACACGATATTCCCAACCCCCGTGCATTGCGCGCGAAACCACGGAATCAGACTGTTATTCAATTTAATATCAGCATTATTCTTATTCCGATAGCACGCAATCGTTATGCCAGTGTCTCATTTACTTTCGAAAACACGCGTATCATCGTGCTCCGGGCAATTGGCGCAAAATTAATTCATCGTTCGGCACTATAGCTATTGTAATCCTAAGCGCAATTAGCGCTTTATGAAAATGCCCATCCACGTGTCCACGGAAGCTTTTACGATTGCCGCAAGACCGCCGATGGACGAATCGTAAATCCGTGAAACTGCAACCGTAATTGCATTATTGTTCACCCGGCGATGGTCCGACGGACACTATTAATAATAAACTGTTAATCGGGTTTACTCTTATCGCGCCACCTAAAAACGCTCGCCTGAAATTCAATCTGACAAACCGTTGTCTCGATAACATGCAGGGAGATCAAGATACATGAATCGGATGCATCGATGTATGTGCGATAGAATGCAGTATTAATCGAACACGTTGTACAGATTCTACGAGGATTTAACGTGTATCGTTTGCCCGGTGAATTTGACACTGTCCTTTTGTTCCAAGCGGTGATTAATACTTCGGGTAATTAAATTACATTTATTCTAAATATTCCTTTGGTAAATCAACTTGTAAATTATATTGGTGAACTAACAGTATACGTTTTTCAAATTCGAGATTCTTTCATTCTACTCAATGTCAATAGTATTTGACACTCGTTCGAGATTTTCAAAGCTATAATTGCGTGAAACGTTACAGGATTTTTTTTCGGATATACGGCCACAAATTTCGGAAACGTGTAAATACGGGTATTTACTTTTAAAGACTTTTCAAAATCGTCACTCAGAAATTGCTTCGGTTTTCGAATCACTCAAAGTCAATGGTATCCGGAACGTTAACTGAAATTTTCTCCAAGCTTACGTTGCACGCTACCAAATATTGATTCACTTTGGTACCGATAACGAACGGTGAAATAATGCGGGCGTTCGTTTTTGAGGACAATTGCAAAGTGCATTCATTCCCGTTACACATGGCTGCAGTTCGTAATAGAAATCGATGAGCCGACGATTCGACTGTGTACACGCCACGATCGAGATACCGTCTTTCCGTCTATGTTTGCGCTTGTCTCCGTTTGTTTTCTTTCTCCTTTTTATTATTTTCTTTTAATTCTCACATGCCGGAGGAGCCAGGATTAATTGAATATCAAGGGGTTCACCCGCATAAACGTTATCTGCGCTCGGAAAACGGTCGAATTTTATTACCTCGTATTACATTGTAGGAGTTTTACGATGGACTGCCGATACTTTCTACGACGGCTGGTGACGTTTTATTGCAGAAGACGTTCCGCCCTCTTTGCTTATTTTACAGCAATAACGCTATCGTTAAAACTCCCTTCAGTTATATATTTTTGTAAGAAAATAATTACTTCTTAGGGCGATATATAATTGTAAAGTAACAGCAAGTGTAATACAGGATGAAGAAAAATTGTTAGTGGAACGTTATATATTTAAAAATTCTATCACGCCACGAGTCAAATTGTGTTTATTTTTACAACTTTGAAATTGTCGTCAATGGTAAAATTATATGGAAGGTTGAGTGTACGACCAGTCGCATTTAAAGCTTAGGTTAAGTACAAATCTGCCTCGCACACATCTGTCAATGGTAATTTATTTTGTAATTGCTAGCATTATCATAAAGATGGTGCACGTTATAAAGCTCCAAGAGGACGAGCGTAAAGGGTGGATCATCTAAATCCTGGAGGAGGACAATTTGAAATTTCTGTCTTTTAGAGATGACTCTGAGAGAATTAAATGCACGCAAGCAGAAGAATAAAATGAAACTTAAGTTTGTAGACGGTACATTAAAATAATTGTTTACGAAGTGTCGTCTTCGTGAAATGCACGTTGGATTAATGAAGACGAGCGACATGGCGGAAATATAACTGAAGGAAATGATCCTTTAACCTCCGCTATTTTCTGCGTCCGTTGTTAGATGCATAGTGTAGCAGAAGATGTTAGTAAAAAGTTCGCAATAGCAGAGTGACAACCATTGAAAATGAAACTATCGTCTACGAAATACCTACGAGTTATAAATCCCTAACGTTCTCGAATCCCTCGAATTCGTTCTTTAATTCAACACAGAGTTTCGTAAAATTGAATGAAACAGAAAAATAAATAATTGATTTTCTAAAATTAATACAATAACTTCAATAATTTAAATTTATATCATATCAAATATCGCGTCATACTTTCTTTTAAATTCCTCCCTATAAAATTCTCCATTCAAATCCGTTAAAATACTTGCGTGAGACAAAACCACGATAATAAATAATGATAAAATTGGCGGAAAAAGGGGATAATTAAGGTACAGAGAAAAAAAAAAGCTTTGAAATAAACCGAAATGCACGGGCCAATACGAACATCGAGCTATTTCCATACGAAAGTATCGGTATATCGCAGTCGATTTCCGCGTAAGCGATATTTTCTCATTCTCCGCGATGCATTTGCTATTAGTGGCACATATAACAGAGGGAATACATAAATATCAATTTAACATTCGATAATTTCCCCGGTATTCGTACGAAAGGGGAATTCGTTATCTTTTAAAGCGGCCCGCTTCGTTGATTCCACGCGAGATGGAAATTTTCACGAACGTTTCCGTAAATATGCAAAATGCGGATACGCTCGCCGCACCTTTCTCCGCATTTTCGAAAATTTGCATTTCGTTGGTAGAGAGTAAGGAAACTTACTGATCCCGGAAAACCGTGTGTCGCTCTTCAAAGGAATTACGTTCGGGGATCGACTCTTGCGAAGTTTCCCCGTCGGGGTGGAGATGTAAAATATTACCCTTATTTCTCACCCCGTAACATTGTTTTCCCCGATTCTGGTTCGCCGTTATCGTCGAGATAAGATTCGTATTTGATAATTTCAAATGAACGTGAAATCAATTTTGGAATGAGTTTCATTCATTTTTCTGTCTCTCTGTTGGCACTTTAATAAATGCGCTTAAAGATTTCTAAATAAATGTTGACAAATTTTGATTTATTAATATGCGATATATCCCAGAGGGTATTCATTAATAGAGTGCTTATAAAGCTTGCTGGTTTCATTTATAAATTGATTGGAAACGCTGATAATTATAATAATACGTATTTCGAATGTTTTGTTTATTGGAACACTAGAAAGAGGATTCTCCATTGTATGGTGACAAATACCTCCGTTATAAAACGCATAGTGATAAATAACAATTTCGTATATTTATTTATTTATCCGTTTCAAAGTCGTACGAGGCATATTTTTCGACGGAGATGCCGATCGATCTTAATATATTTTTGAACGTTTCCGTTATAAATTGACAGAACGTGACGAATGATTCATTCACTTTCGACGTGATTTCTCGTTCATGGTAAACAACGCTGCCATTTCGAATAACAGGAGCATGTATAGAATTTTTGCGTTGTCACGAACTCTGCTAGAGGCACGAAAACTATTGAAGGATTGATATCATAGGTGAATTTTTCCTACAAAAAAAGAGAAAAGAAATTTAAACCTTTAGCGCATTCGTTTTCCACCCCGGCATTCCTCGTTGAACGACAAAAAATCAATAATTTCCAAGCATTCAGTGATGCACAATAAATAAAGCCGTGCACAGTTGCATAGTAGAAAAATAGAAAATAAAAAACATTCTTAAAATTTCAATTTTATTCCCTCATAAAATTTGAAATTATTCGCCTCTTTTTTCTGGTAGTTTGTATTAAATATGATAGTTAATTATCAATTTCCATGGATTCCGAACCCTTTTAAGTAAAATAATCAGCAAGTGTGCCGCACACCTCATGAAATTCTTCCCTGGGTAACGAAAACGCCGAGAAATAATCGAGCCACTCGATACCCTACCTTTCACCTGTTGCACGTATGCTCTTGCCGGTGCAACGACGTCTCGAGACACTTGGCGTTGATGCAGTTGCTCCTTTCTTCCCTTTCGTCCCGTCGATGCTTACACGGAAGTCTTATCCCGTTCGTCCTTGCCGGGTGTTCCTTGAAACAACGATTCGCAAGTCCGTTATCCGTGAATCCTTTTTCCCTGTGACCTGAAAATTTGCACCGTCGAAATCCATTTTATCCACGTAGACAAGAAAATTGCATTCGAGTCGTCGAAGTGCAGATCCACGTGAACATGTACTTAAAGTGTCTTTAAAAGTATAACCTTGTTAATAAAAGTGCATAATAATAATAATAGCAACAACAATTTCAAAGTAAAAGTAACTATAAAACTTCGAAATTTTAAAAAAAAAGTAACTTGTATTTCCTTATCAGTATAAAACGAAATTCCGAACATTACGCAAGTTGCCTCGTTGCAAGAGGGAAAGAAGTAGCAGGTCAAAGAACAAAATGCAAATGCTACTTCTTTCTCGAAAGAAGCACTCGTAAACTTCGTCTCAAGACGTTAAGGCAACGTTTCCAGTTATATTTCCGCTCGCAGCGAGAATTACTCGTGCCAAGTGCCCTCGTACTCTCATCGCCTTGCAATCGGCGAAGGCTACGATTCGTAAACACGATCGAATTGCCTCCGTGAGATCCCTTAATAGATACCAATAACGATCCACTTTAACCGGTCTCCACGAAAACGTCGGGATATGTAAAGGATAAAAAGGGGAAAGTAGAGAAAACGAAAAACAACGACAAAAATACTCTTTCGGAATCGAAGCTGTACTCGTGTGTGCGAGGTGGATGCATTTATTCGGATGCGCTCTTACTTGCGTGCCTCTCGGCGCACTCGAGCACGAATCTCTTAAAAGGAATGCCGATAAACGAAGGCTGTAGATTGCAAGAAATGCACGGTGTGCACGAGCCGGGGCACTCATGTAAGACCACGTGCCGAAAAACCTACCAAAACCTCTCTCGATGATACATTATTAAGCATCGTTCACCCCCATAGACGTTAAGTTTTAATTACGAAAGAAGTTGCCATATACCCGAGCACTGAGACCCGTCCGTTTCGCAGCACTCCAGTCCTGTCGTTCGCATTTTGATACTGGGCCTGGCCGAGGATATTGAATTCGGTTTAATTAATCGGCGCGCTTGAAATAATTGGCTGTATTAGTCGCGTACTTATACACGCATAAGCGTACGATCAATTATCGTGGGGGAATCATGGATAGAGAGCCATAGTTAATTATGCCGGGCGTGCGAATTAATTAACGGGAGTGATTTATTCGCGACGATGGCCCAGCGAACATTGATAAGAAGTGTCGGTGAGAGATCGACTTGTGACGTGAAGTGCAATTTTTGCACCGACGTATACGATGGTAATGGGGAATATCGGCGATGGTGTACGATATCCGGACTTGTATAAGTGCCGAAACGGTCGGTTCTCTCTTCGTACATATGCGTGTCGGACGAGAGACTCGTAAATTGTGAGAAAAGAGTCGTAAAAGCTTTTCCATAAAAATCGGCCCTGACACCGGCCGCCACTATTGCCGCCTGTATTTTTACGCTCTCGCGCGCAGTGGCAGCGGTTTCTTCTCTTTTTTTTATCCGACTGTATAACCCGGTTGTAACAGTAGGGCGACTTAAAATTCACGACGAGGAATGGAGGTTTGCGATGGCCTTACCATCATCTCTTGCATCTAGTCGCGTTGCCTGTTATATCTCGTTAATCAACAGAAACTCCGACAAATTTGGAAACATCGTATTCTCGAATTCCGTGATAATAGAATCTCGTACGAATTTCTAATAATAATAATTCCTTTATCGTTCACTGCAAGAATAGGAAAATAATGCCTATAACAGCTTATACTTCTCGTGTTTTCAGCTATTCTTCAAACTCGCGTAAAAGTGTCTGTGTGCACGCGTTTGAAGTTCTCTCACAATTCTAGTATTATTATTTCCTCCCGGCACTCGATTTAAGAGGCTCTCAATAATTTCTACAAAACCCATTGAACGTCTGCGAAATCGTTTCGTTCCCTCCGACCGATCGAACCGGCGGGCGCAAACACTGTCAAACGCGCACAAACGGTGTGGCTTATTCACGGTCGTTGTTCAAACTTTCGCGTGCGTTCGAACACGAAAATGTAGAAATACGTAAACAGAGGAGGAAGCTGCGGTTTGCACAAACAACGGCTACGACACGAGACAGAGCTAGCAGCCCTCTTCAAACGCGGACAAACGCGACGAACGGTTTTGCGGGCTGAAAAAGGGATCGACCGTGTTTCGATGATCAGTGTCGCGAAGCGCGGTTTGCCAGAATCTCCTCTCGCATCTGCTGCCACTGCGAAGCTCGCGTAGAAATGCAGTTTGTGTGCATTCCATCGATTATCCGTTTCGCATATTACATCCCTCCGACCCCTTCATCGGCCGTTTCCAGGAATGTACAGAGAGAAACAGAAAAAAGTATAAGGAGATGTGGAAGTTCTTTGTCCGTCTTTAACACCGTTACATAACCCAGTAATTCTTTTGAACCCCGAACCTGCTCTTTGACCTCTTACCTCCTATTCGACCCCTCAACGTCACAGATAATCAACATTCAACCGCAATAAATAAATAAATACGTGTACAGCGTGTGTGTTGCATGTTGGGTGTGTATTATACATAAATAAGATCGACGTGTGATGTGTGTCGCGAGGCGTAGATGCATGCGACCCCATCAATTTAGGTGGTTAATCACACTTCAACCCTTCCGCACACATACACACCCTCCCCAAGACCACTGTAAACGATAATCACCCTTCTTTGTACGCAATCACGAATGTTTGTATGTACACATAGTACTCGATGTTGGGGTTAGGGCTGCGAAATTATTAGAATTCAATGCAGGGAGTACGGTGTGATTAAATGCTCTGCGTGCAGAAATGATGGTAGAAATACGATGAATTAATGCGTTGTTTAATTAAAGGATGATAGTTAATTTTACATCGAAACATCCTGAGATTTTTGGAATTTCGGTGAACATTTGCTGCGTCTCTAATTATAAATTTATATTCGGCGTATAATAGAATGGATGTGTTTAAGCTTTTAAATGTTAATAGAGGGATTCTCCTGTATTAATTCGGATGACTAAATATCGCAGCCCTAAATATGAACTTCCCTGCACATGTTCGTCGACGATGACGAGATTAACTCGATTGCCCTCGCCAGCGAACCCTTCTCGAAACTGGTTGTAATTAACAATGCAAATGCTCGCTGGAAATACACGAAAGCGAGTGCAATCGTTCTTTCGTTGAAATCCTGAACCCAGTCTTATGCTAATCTTTGAAAGATCTTTAGTTGAAGTACATACATCGGTATCACGTTTTATCAATTTTCGCAGTATTAATTCCCAATCGGTGACGTAATTTTGCAAAATATTTTCGCTTTATAGAAATCTAAATTTAAAAGAAATTCTCATCGTATTAGAAAATTTCTTGACTTTTGGTTTATTGAAGTTATTTTTATTTTTTATTATTATTATAGTACAGAATGTGTTATATTTAACATGTTATAAGTGTGAATTTATGTGATAATTTCTTAAACGATATTGAGAGAACTTTAATTATCGAAAATGATGATAGAGAGGGTATATCAAGGGGCAATTTATATGTTGAACAACAGGAATCACATTCCGAGTATCGCGTCACCGGTTTTGGATTAATCGTTAATCGTGCATGCGTCGATAAATTTCGAGCAGGCGGAATCTGTGGACATCGGATGTTACTAACTGCTGCTGATCTGCCAACAGAAAGTGCCGTTATCATAGAATTGATTGCAAGCAAATCAAAGTTCGGTTCCATTCAAACCAATAACGTTCACGAAGACTTCTTTGAGGTTCCGTCGTATATTCTTTCAGTATTAATTGCTTTAAAGAACGCTAAGCTATTCTTTATTTGAATAAAGTAACATTTTTCTAGCTGAATGAAGCAAAAACTTAATAATACATACTAAAAATACATATCGTCTGTAATGAATTTTTTCAAACATATTGATCATGATTAAATGAGGAATAAATTGTAAAACGAAAATGTAAACGTTTGCAGATGGAAGTCATGCGTTTCAAACTCTTCGCCAAATGTTTCAAAACAAATATTTCAGCGAAACTGTTGAATCGAAAGCCGCCAATTATTCGCAATACTTCGCGACAATGTCGAATCGCAAATCTTTGGAGAATAAACGTTTTAATTCAGCCATGAAACGGGATATACGATTCGCAATGAATTAAAAAGAGACGTTCGAAATCACGAATACTCCTCGTAACTCCCGGCAAATTTCGAAACGCTCATTCGGCGGATTGTAAATCGTTTTTCGCTCGCATTCATCAGACTTTTTGCCAAAAATCAGAAATTTCGCGAACACCGGCAAGAAAAACAAAAATATTACCCGATTCGTTCGATTCGAAAAAATGTAATACACATATCATCGTCGAATTCTGTCAGAATACCGCGCCACTAATTTTTTATTACTCTTTTTATTGCTTCGAAAAATGTAGACGAAAATTAATGCCATCAAATGGAGCAGCTTTCATCGTAGAAATATTTCGATGAAATCCAACCGAGCGACAAAGCTTTCGCTTCACTGCTAAAAGCTATTTCAAGTTCCTCGATTAATGAATTGTGCATTTTCATAGCAATCTCCTTACGCGCAAGTTCCTTTACATTTGTTGAACGGTTCATTAATCTTTCTTAACAGGAAACGAATTTACGCGGAGTTTACCGGATTCGTCGTCCAATAAATGGCCCTCTTTTCGCTCTCCGAGTGAGCGAATTCAATGGGACAACGAACGTCTCGTGTTGCCGAATGCGAAACCAATGTTGAATTATTTAACGACCGACCGAAATAATCCTGAACTGCAGTTAAAGATACTTTGCAGATCGAAACGTCGATGGGAAAGGTTCAGACGTTAAACCGCATCCCATTTGGCTCTCGATCAAAGAGCAACAGATACTCGTAGACGCGTGGCCATGAAGCTTAAAGGAAAGCCGAAAGACGCTTTTTAAGAGGAACAGCCTTTCTCTGGCAGCTCCTTATTATATTACCTATCTTCTTTTCGTGGGATAAAAAGATCTGGAAACGGAAACCGTCCTTTTTGTCGGAACGTCTTTTTAATTGCATTCAGTGCGATCGAGGAACCGCGTAAGACGTCTAAAATGAAAAAAGGAAGAAATGTTTTGAACGGAGCACTGTTCGGTACTTATCTCTTTCTTGATTTGTGTTTTATATTTGAACATCTTGAAAAGGGAATTTATATGTGTAAAATTGCAAAGTGCTTGAAAGTACCGAGTTAAAGAAATGTGTACTTTATTAACTTTTAAATTACAACCCGTAATTGGTATATTAAATTTCAAGGAAAATTACGATTGCTTTATTGCTAAAATTAATTGTAGATAATGTAATTTTTATTTGTTCCGGAAGTAATTCTGAGAATCAAGTTACTAAAGCAGAATTTTATGAACAAAAATAATAACTTTAATTCTCCGTAGAGTTCGGAAAAGTGAAATATTCGTGCAAAACGTAAAATGCGGCAATGTAGAATAAATCAAGAAGTCTTCGAAATGTTATTGCAAATTTTTAGGACACGTCTACCAGAAAACAAATAATGTAATCCTCCGTTTGACGATAGCCACAGATTCACTATTCTTTTAGTGACAACCATAAAGATATAAAGCCTTTCGCATCCCATCATATCCTTAACCCATCTGCACGTCTTATTAAGTGACATACTAATTATTGTCCTATGGTATGCATTAATTCGCATTAGCTAAAAATTACGATCGTTTTATCGCAAAGGAGAAGTATATTTCTTCCTATAACGTCACTATATTCTAAAAAGACATATGATATTTGCAGAAATGAATTTAACCCTAATACGTAAGGACCTCCACCTCCCAAAACATCCCTCTTACCACTATGCAATATCCGCAGCAAAAATATTCACATATCGTCCACAATTTCAAATATATATAAACTGCAAATACGTTCCCTCAACCCCCTCTTCCAAGAATAATAATTCAAAATATACTCTTCACGATAAAGAGATAAAAGCTTCAAACAAACGCGAAATAATGCACATAGTACTTCAGTGTATATATCCGTAACCCAATAATTGTACAATAATTATATAGCTGCTGCATGTTTAATTAGATACCAAGTAGACTGTAAAATTGAAAAAAAATGATACGTGCATGTATGTCCGCTTTAAATGTTGCCTAATGGAATGCCATGAACGTAGACACGTACCACTCTTAATCAAACTTTGACCTTGGTAGCTCGATCTGGTACTCAACTCACCGGAGGGTGGTGACTTGTCCGATTTCATCACGAACGGGGAATGGTATCTCATCGGTGAGTTTCTCTGGACGCAAAGTTTACGACCATCGGCCGAGTCGGATGGCGACGTGGTACTTCCGGTTGCGTGGTACTTCCGTCCACGTGGATGCGTTTCGACGCGGATGCTTCGAAGTTTGGAAAAGAAGTTCGAGTTAGAGTCGTATTTGAATGGGCACTCGGTGAATTCCGTGGCGAGCGAAAATAAATGGCTTTCAAGCCACGAGAGAGGATCGTCGATATCGCTTTGACGAGCTTTTCTGCGCATCGAGATTAATTATTTTGCGCGATTGAATATTCAAGGGAATTCCGAAAAGATGTGATCGTTGCTTAAAAGTGAAATGTATTTTTTAAATGAAACCGGAACATTTTTAAAAAGCGTAAAAGCTTGGGAAACTGCGTTCAATAATTTTCAGCAGGGATGAAAATTGGAGAATGTTTGGAAATGGTGTTTTAGAGAATGTTTCAGGTTATAGGTATTAGAAATTTCGGTTTGGGTGAAATTTATTGGTACGGAATCATGGTTTTTCCTGAAGTTTAGAGCTGCGAAGGAAGATAACTTACGGTTCATTGGAGTAAATTCACGCATAAGAAACTGTAGACGGACTTAGAATTAGAACTGGAAATCTACCTTGATTTATGTCTGCAAGCGGATTTGCTCTCTCTGTCTGATAATCCGTTCGTTTAATCTATCAGATTGACGTAAATCTGCAAATCGCATTAGCCTAACATCCATGTTGGAGTTTTTACGATATCTCACCTTACCATCGGTGTGTAAAATCCTTTGCATTTGAGATATAATTTTTTATTTGTAAATCAATAAAATCACATCTCACGAACAATTTCGAAATTACACCAAGGATGGCAACTCATTAACGGTAACATTATATGTAATTCAAATTCCGTCAGTTCCTGCGCAGCAGGAATAATCGTATAATGCACTAAAATATAGTAATATCGTCGTGTATTCGTATATTGTTAATACCAGATAATTTCTATTATTCGATAAGAAGATTATCAAAATACTAGAGAAATTTCATTGCGTCAAACCCAGGCATAAAATTCCGCGAATCGTAACGAGTTAGATTCTCTGTGTTTGCTTTGACAATATCGCGAAAAACTGGCGAAACAAAACAAAAAGAAAGAAATAAAACAGAGGATTTAAAATCTCGAAGTTTTTCCCCCTTTTCTTTTTCGAGTGCTTTTTATTTTCGCGAATCGGCATATTTTTCGGTCGGGAGATCGAATTGAAACGGGAAAGTTTCGCTGGCGCTTTTTAAACGGGAAACCATCGAGCTTAATATATTTCAAACGTTTTCATCCGACAGACTTGCGGGAATACACCTTTGTTCGCGATGGCGCATGCACGGGACTAATTTCAGCTAATCCGTGACAATTTGCGAATCTGTTTGTACTATACTTGACGATATTATAGCGTGACGAAAGGAAAAAGGGATAGAATTATGAGATGAAGAGGATTTAGGCGGATGCAATTCGGCTAACGATTCTGTTACAGAATATTTAATTATCTTTTTTTACGATGTATTTTAATTACTCCACTCTCTTTGAATTTACCGTAGTTCGATAAAATTCGATCGTTCAATAATCAAATAAGGCTTAATGCAGCCACGGATGATTTTCTCTGGTTTAAGCGTTGATTTAATGTATTTCACTTGCCGGCAAACGATTTCTCAAAATTTCTTTTTAATTATCCGAACCAACGAACGGTGTGATGAACAAATAGTGCAAAAATAACGCAGACCTCGACCGAAAGGATTGTATTTATCCTCTCACCCCTGTTCTAATGGATACTTGAAAGTCAATTTGCGTATTATTCGATGTATTTCGAGTGAAATTTCCTAACGAGATTGTATTGTAAATCGTAGATCAATCTATTCAATTCCCGATGGCGAGCCGTCAAAAATCCACTTGTGATTTTACGCTGCTCTTAATAACTTAATAGAGTCTCGCAACTTGACGTCAAATTCGAGTATTCATTGACAACAATGGCAGAGCACGACGTGTCATTTAAATTGAAAGCGTGTACCCTCGAAAATCTATCTGAGGTCTGGCATAAATCGAAATGTTGAAAATTCCATTAATTATCGTAGAAGTCTTTTAATTTTCTCACGATAGACACGGCGGGTGTGAATATTCATTTGCAACATCGAATACGTATTAATAGCAGTCTAGTTGAGTTTCGTCGATAATTGAACCATATTGAACAGAGGCCGGATAAATTACAGTTTTATCGTCGTATTGGTAAAAATTAGCAAGTGACCTTTTAAATGTACTTTCGAAAGAATTTCGTTTTCCATATATTCAGTTAATCCCACCGTAAATTTGCTCGACCGAATATTCCTCGCGTTTCTTTATAAAAAAAAGTGTCCATTGTCGCAGAATTTCATTTGGATGGGCATGTAAATTCACAAAACTTAAATAAGAAATAAGTATAAGAATATCGAGATAATCGAGATGACGAACGCGCGGCAAAATGATACAATCTCACTTCGGCAGCGTAACTAGACAGACACCCTCTCAAAAATCGCCTCTCATTTCAAGAAATCAAATATAAATTAGGCTAATTAAAATATTATCATTTAAACAACATATTTTCAAAAAATATACCATCTCCCATTGTAAAAAAAATCATGTACTTGCAACTTTCAAAATGAAAGGATCGTCATATCTTTCAATCAGAAATTCTGAAATTGAGAACTCAGAAATTGACTTGAAACATGAAAAATGGCATTTTTCGCGAGTCTCAGTTTTACCAGTCGACCAAACTCGTTCGTGGCCCCGCTATAAGTGAATTTCTCGCGGAATTCCTTGTGAACCGTCCCGAAGGAATATTTACAACGAAAGAACGTCGGCGTATTCTCGGTAAAGGAATGCCGATGGAAGTCGTTAAGAAGCCACGTGATTCAGGAAGACGTTGCAGCGTGTCAGAGGCTTCGCGATTTCTTCGAATTCTGCCGGATCAATGTCACGATTGAATGGACATCGAGTGATTTTACGAGGCTTCTCAAATGTCCCCGTGACTTTATGACGATCCTTTCTTTACACGTAACTCGCAGCGACACTTGCTCTAAACTTCCCTTTTTCATTGGTGCCCGCCCGTTTACGACTGCATTTTCCACGTACGTGCATACATGCATGCATGCATGGATGCATACTTACGTGCATACGTCGCGTAAGGTTTTCGTATACGGTTCACGAACGATGATTTCGTCGAGGGTCCTCGAGACGAAGGAAAGGTCGGAAAGAATTCCAAATGTTGGACACTGAATAATGAAAAAACGGAACGGAGCACGGTGGAAATTGCATTAATAATAGGGATATTTCGACGCTTCTACGGAAGATCACGAATATCGTTCCTGAGAATTAACGATTCGCTTTTGTTTGCTCGGGGAATTGCAATTGGTCGTTTCCCGGTGAGCAAGAATTGAGGGAAAATATTTTTATGAAAATACAACAAAATTTAGGCGCGTGGAAAAGGGAGCTTTATACTGCGAGCATTGGTATTCCGAATTTACGAATCGGTTTGGAAAAAATTTCGAAATATTTGGATGGAACAGGTCTCCGAGTGAAATTGCGGAATACTGTTTGTTTGTTTGAAAAGAGTTTGCTTCTCATTATTAAACGATCACGAACTTTTTGAAACTCTCAACGAATACGGGAAAAATAATTAAATATTTTCTACTGCAAAAAGAATTTGCGTTGATCTAAAAAAGTCCTAATTTCTAACAAACATAGATTCCTAAATATAATTCTAAAGAATATCAAATCAAACTTTTACTACTATCGCGAAACGGAAATTGCAGTAAATTGTTGCAAAGAAAAATTGCGCAGCAAGGCTTCTTTATTAAATAACCATTTCGACGGAAGAATTCGCAGTTTTAATCTTCAATTATAAACCTCAAACGACCGGCGTTTCGAGGATATTCGACTCGCCTCATCTCGATGCGCAGAAAGTACGCGGAGGTGGAACAGGAGTGCATTAATTTAAAGTATCTAATCCTAATGAGAAAAAAAAGATGTTTCCCCTCGGAAAGTTTGGGGAAAGAGAGACACGTACATCCACGCTTCGCGCGACCTAAGCAATTAAAACTACAGCAATCCTCCAGATAAAGTAGTCGCAGGTGCAGCTTTCGTAATTTCTACAACTGGAACGGATACCCCATTAGGGAAATTAGCATAGAAATACCTGGAGACAGAGTTACACGGCTGCAGCAACAAGTGTAGCCCTGATACTTTCTTCTCAGAAATTAATCGGTGTGTCCATTCAATTTCGATCAATTTAAAAGCTTCCTCTCATTTGCGCGATTAACTAAACTCCAATTTTCTCCCCTACTTTTATCATGAAATCAATTTTTTTTATTTCACACTAAATTTACAAGCACAAAGTAGAGAGTTCCATTTTGCCACGGATTAGCAGGAAGGTAATTTTAAAAAAAGAAAAATCATTGGAATGTTAACGTCATTAATTGGATGTTACAACACAATACATTGTTGCAAAGGGCGAACCAAACTTTCACCCTTTCCAGGACTTAATCTCGTTTTAAGCGCGGCCAGGGGGACACTGTAATTCACTACGACTGTAACTCGGATTTTTATAATACACTTAGGAACAAGCGATTTACATAAACTACAGTTAACAAAACCAGTATCTCTTTCAAATTCGTATAAAAATATCCAAACTTCACCGAAGCATCCCTATATGTTTAAACAAATACGACTATTTACCCGAAACTATCTCAAACTCCGATTAACATAAAGAATCTGTCATAAGCAACGCCATTACTATCGTTTTCGACTTACAAATTCCACTGTTTTTCTCACAATCCTTTAAAGCGACTCTGTGAACAGTATATAAAACCATACCGGGGTTTAATTACAGGAATGCCAGGGAAGAAGAACACGATAACGTATCAGTGCTGCTCAGAGCCATACGTCGATGTGACCTTCACGATACAAATACGCAGAAGAACTCTGTATTATTTTTTCAACCTGATCGTGCCCTGTGTCCTGATATCCAGCATGGCCCTTCTGGGCTTCACGTTGCCACCGGATTCCGGGGAGAAGCTCACCTTAGGTAACGTAACTCGTAGCATGTCTTGCCTGCACAACACCAGCCAGACACACCTCTTTTCTGTTTTCTTTTTCTTTCCTTTACATTTGATATATTATTATATGTATATCTTAGATTTATACATATATATTTTGATATATATATACACATAGATACATACGAAATATCTGTCCGTCTCTTTCTGTCTGTCTATATCTATCTGTCTTCTCTGCCTCTTTCTATCACTTTCTCTGTTCATCTTCTCTTTCTCTGTACATGTATGTACTGACACATCATACACGGATCTTCGTGGACTCATTGATCTCCTCGGATAATTACGTTTCGGATACTTTGTATAATTATCATTTACTCACCTTTCTATTGGCACGAACGCTGACCTGTCCTGCGTTTGTTGCGTTTTTACGACGAATAAATGCGTTTACGAGATCGACCCACCTTCGATCACGGACGGCCGGAAGACGGTGCGATACATCGCGTCGGAGGAGTTATGGGGTTGCTCTGAAAGCATCTTGGGGTTTTATCTCCGATAGGGGGTACTCTTTGGATGAATTTCAGATAGTGATATTTTTTGCTGCTCGGAGTGTGCGATGATGGGGGTGAATAATGCTCGGATGATTCGTTTGGTGGAATTGTAATATTTGATGGTGGTGTATGTAGGGTTAATGGAGTTTTCTTTTGGATGGTACTAGGTTTTTTAGGTTGAAGAGATACTCTCGTTTCTCTGATTTTACAGACGGTGATCAATTTTGCGATACCATGACCGATGTCTCGATGATAAGGCTGACAAGGAGTTATTTTGAATGATATATATCGATGGTACTTCTAACAAGATTCTTTCGCGAAAGAAATTAGACAAGCGTCTTTGTAGATTCTGGATTACAAACTGTAATTCGACACTTTTGAAAATCTCTCACGTTATATCATTAAAAGATATCATGGTGAAATTAATCACTCGCTTCTACAAATTTGTTCCAACTGTAACATTTTCAAGACACACCCTGTTCCAAATCGCGGTCAAAGTTTTCAAATTTGCTAATATCGTTTGAACCTTCTTATCAGCGCTGATTGATCGCGCTTTCAAAATTCTACTCAGATAATTGAACTTCTCGGCGAAAGTCCAAACCGACTCGAACATCGTCATTTCCCAATCCGTTTTTTACCGTCCCGGTACTAATCTTGCTTTTTTCGGATCTATAATTACGACATCAAGCCTTTCACGGCAATTCGCATTATAGCGATATATAACGTTTCTCGCTCTGTATATTATTATTATCCGCTCTTCGATCTCCGCGAGATGCAGTTCGCCTGCCATGTGGAGTAACCTCGTTCAAATTCAGTTCATTATCACAGTTCTTTATTGCTGTACTCTTTATCTCTGTAATTGTTTTTTGGGGTCAATAAAGAAGTTATTAATGCAAAAAAATCGTCATTTGCCAGAATACATTCGTCAGATCTTCACCAACGATAACGTACAAGTTGTTTGCAAAATTTTCCAAAGGCATCCTCTCGATATACCGCGAATTTCCTCAGTATTTTTGGCGCATTCCCCGCACGTTTCGAATATCGCACGACCATTTCGCGCGCGCGAACGTAAACAGAGGAGAATGATAATGCACATCCGGCATGCGACGCAGTCGTGGGCTATGTTCTCCTCATAAAATAGCAATATTTACGGGGGACCTTCTCCGTTGCATCGAGGTCTCCGTGTTTCCTCCGCGTCCATGGACGATCGTAGCCGGTTTCCCATTGGGAGAACCGCGTGATTTCAATTTTGGATAGGATGCATCCCGTGGATTACAACGGGGAAAATCTCCACAGTGCACGCCACGTGCATTATGCACGCGGCTACGCTAAACTTTGCCGCACACGATGCACGCTTCATGAACTGGGAACGATTGGGCCTCTGTCGGATATATCTCTACCGGAATGCTCGTCCACTCTCGTCGACAGCTGTGAATGGTCTGGTTAATTATTTCTGCGTGAAGAAGAATGATATACGTCGATTGGTTTTCGTCATTGACTCGTCCTAGGAATTGTTTGTGAAATTTAGAATTATTAAAATTGATGGTGAAATGTTCCCTTGGTCAGTTTTTCCAGGTTTCAGGTCTTTGCACTCCAAAGATGCAACTTGACGGATGTCTGTAGTGCGAACTGTAATTAAACTTCCTTTCCATGACGAACGTGTGAAACGTGAAATTTAGCTTTTTTAAAATTAAAGTCAAGGTAGTAGAAATATATAAAAAAGAGATTGACACTTAATTGGGAATTAATAACTTAATAATAACTACTAATTTGGGAATTAAGGGGGGCAGTCCCTTTAAACGCAAGGAAATTAGTCTTTTTTTATGAATTTTTTTGAAGGTGATAAAATTATCGAATCTTTTTGAAATTTGTATATCATTTTATTGCATATGTCTAGTTTTAGAAAACATTTTTTCTTTTTTTTGTTTTTACAAAATGGCGGCGGTCCGAATTTTTTCTATCAGTGCCTTTCACAAGACACCGCAAACTGCTGCATCTGTACGATTTTTGATATTGATGTGAAATAAAAAGCGAAAATATTTTCCGATTATAGACAAGTGTAGGGGAAGGATAAACCTAAAAAAATATAAAAAAGTATAAAATTGAAAGTTATGTCGGCGTTTATATAAAAAGGTAATTTTTTTGACCATTTTCTCGACAGTTTTTGCCCCTTAAAATATATTTATTTACGCGATAACTTAAAAATTTTAGGTACATCCTTCCGTTAATGTTGTAGTAAAAAACGTGGAAAAATTTCAACCAAATCGATTGATAACTTTTCGAGGTAAAAAAAACGAGCAGTTTTTGAAAATACAGTTTCGAGATAATCGCGTTTGAAGTTTCAACCGGACCGCTCGGATTACCTGAGTCCCTACTTTACAGCATGCGGTACCGCGCTCCCGATTATGTGCTATAACTTTGTTAATATTTCGAATTTTTGTTTCTCCTTTATATAGTATACTCTCAACATATCATACTTTCGAAATATGCAAAAAAAAAATTGATTTTTTGAAAATTGTAAAGGGACTGCCCCCCTTAATACAATATCTCATTAATAGATGATACTAAAAAATTAGATTAACTGCTTGATTCCACACTTGCTCGGACACTTCGTGAGTAGTGTATCTTCGTTTAATTAATAAAATACTTATTGCACCTCTACGGAATACGTTCTCCAACGACGTTGAAAATTTGTATTAATAATGACAACAAAATTGACATACACGTTGCATCTATAAACATGAAGGCAGAAAAACACACAATTCAATTCTATGGTAAGATAGAAATTCTTATCGAAGATCACCAGGTCCGTGAAACGGGGATTTCACCCTTAGAACGAGATAAACATCGCGTCTCTAAGACGTTATTCCAAACCGAGCGGTTAAACGCGAATTACAAGTTTTCTGAAGTGCGGAGCATTACGCGAAGCCTCCGTTTTCTCGCAAACGGAATCTCGCGAGCGTCCTTGAAAAGTGGATCGCTCTGTTTTCGCAAGTTTCGTGAACTCGAAGGTTGGAGTAATCTTGAAAGATCAGCTCGAAAGCTAATTACGGCGAAGCCGCTTTCGTCTCTGGACTTTTCTTCGCTTCTCCTTGGCGCGAGAACTTTCCCGATCCTGCGATTCCGATGTACATTGTATTTATCTTACACCTGGCTCGGTCTATTATGTGTGTTTCATTAAAAGTTTGCCTTGTGCAACGAAAAGCCCGGCCGCAGGAGAGCGTTAAAAAATAGCGCGTCTCGTTCGATAATCCTCGATAAAACAAAAAGATATAAACAAGTCCCGCAACGTTTCTGGATAAATCGATAAGTCTGGCTAAAGTCGATGTAAAACGATGGAAATTATGTTAGATGAACACATTATCGTCGGGAAAGGTATCGATACCACAGACTACTGTCGAAAGACGAGCCTGGTATTAACCCTTTGAGGACTAGCGACGCATATATGCGGCCTGAGAAAAAATTTAATTATAGTTTATAGCCGCTTGTATATACAGTTAGAGTTGAAAAATTGAAATACAACCGTTGAAATATGATTAAAAAAGTAATAATTTATAATGTATATGGATTAACAGTATAACTTGCTGATAAAAAGGTGCTTTTGGTTCGCAAAATGAATGGCTATCTCTCAATATTTAAAAATGTCTCCGTCCGCAAAGGGTTAATACCTTTTGTGCAGAAAGTACACATTTTGATTCAGCACATGTTGTGCTCATTCTTTTTAAATTTATCAATACGTTTGAAATACCATGCGTTACATTTTTCCAAATTTCATTGAAATCCCCTTAGAAAGTTTGAATATTTTTATTACGTGCGGCTTAAAAGGTGCATCTTTTTCATATTACACTAATTTTCGCTGCAAGGCATGTGAGGAAGGCTCACATTGTAACCCATAAATCGTGTGTAGCATCGTTGATTCCGAAGAAATCTTCCTGTATTTAGAAGCTACAGGGTTATTAAAGTTGTCTATCTCAATTATTCGTTGATACAACCATCGAGGAAAATGTTGCCTCGGCAGTTTTCTTCTGTCGATAGACTTACTTTTTCTATCATGGTTTATAGCCTCTAACGTTGATAATTATGACAGATTTATTACGATACACGTAATACAGGGA
Organism: Cerceris ruficornis; assembly: GCA_963989415.1. Taxonomy (NCBI): domain Eukaryota; kingdom Metazoa; phylum Arthropoda; class Insecta; order Hymenoptera; family Crabronidae; genus Cerceris; species Cerceris ruficornis. The sequence continues at coordinate 13,403,478 of OZ022521.1, forward strand.
TTTTTCGGTATTTCTCATTTATCGTGCTCAGAGGAAATCCTGAGGAGTTTGCGCGAAAATTGCCAATCTTTCAGGCGTGCCGGAATTAGCAGGTAATACCGTCGAAAATGGCTTCGACGTGGTTGAAATCGGCTTTCGTCGATTTTCTTTTAAATCGAGTATTAAGCTCCGTTCGGAATGTAACTTAAGGGCTTTACGATTTCAGATGAGAATTCTGAAAAAGTACTTATCGCGTTTAACCCTTTGCAATTTGAAAGCTTTCCTCCTTAAATGTTTTCAATATTCTGGAATTAGAATTAAGACAAATGAAGAAGCTGATATTTCTAGGAATGCACAAATCAAATTTGGCAATGAATATTATTTAGGCTGTTTATTTTTAATATTTGCACATAAAATACAAAAGGGATTAGTTATATATCACAATTTGTTGTACAAAGGGCGCAATCATTATATTACGGCAAATCAGTCAGACTCTAAGGTAAATAACGGTAATGACTTCAACACTAAACACCAAAAAGATACCCTTTTGTTTATTGCTACCCCTAAAGGTGCAAACCCCACCCCTATCCATCATTTTTAGCAGTAGAACTACAAACCCAGTTAAAATTACGGGGTTCCAATGTGTTCCAAAAATTTTCGAAATTTATGGAAGAACCACAGAGTAGATATTTTTCGTCCATCTTATAAAAGAAAAATTAGCGAATCGATCAGCTTGTCCACCTCCTGATACCTCCATTTTAAAAGCACTTATTTAATATATTGATATGTTATAGGTTTAACGCCGGTAGTTCTAGTATTAACCCCTTGCGTACCATTTCTTTTGTGACTGCTTAATGCAATATTAAATAGCATAGAATTAATTTTATTTTTCCTGACTCACTCCTATTTTTAATTTAATAAATTTTCAAACACTTCAAAATTGACTATTCCATTTATCGCGTCACGAGTATCACTCGTCATTGTATGGCAAAGGGTTAATACGATCTCCAACCGTTCTATTAATTCCTTTTTTTTGCGAGGCTACCCTAAAATAATTCAAACCGCCTCCACCAATTGCAAATATAACTTAAAACATTCCAGCTACGTTTAACTATCACTCTCCCATTTCCCGTTGAACCTCGAAAAGTAAATCAAAAACGTTATTTCTCTATTATTAGCGACACCAAATACTTTCACCCTAATCATTAAAAAAAATCCTCATCTCGGGACTATTCCAAAACTATTCAAACCCTCTCCACCAACTTTCAATACAACCTGCGATCTTTCTTTCACCGCCAACTACCACGTTCCAAGCTCACCTCAAACCTCACGAAATAAACGAGCAAGAAGCATCTTAGAATCTGCTGCAAGCACAGGTTCTAACTTTAAGATAAACTTCCCCATTGACGCGTGATATCTACGAATTCGCAGACCATTTCGAGGAATTACTTTCGATCGGAACGCGTATATTCTATTTCCATTGGATGCTCAGCGTGAAACGACAGGTCAGGATCGATGTTGGCAGGGATTCGAGCTCCTGTCGACGTTGTTCTCGCGTACAATTGGCACTATAGACTTCCGTGGTCGCGAACGCGTGCAGATGCATACACATGCATCCACCCACGCATACGCAAACGCACGCAGACAGAGATACGGGACGTGTTCTGCATGTCGTGTGTCCCGCGAGTCTCTGCCTGTATATAATTTTACGAACACCACCCAGGCGGGAAAACACCGTGAAAATACTACGCTTTCGTCCGGCTGTCCGGCGAATCCCTCGGGGATAAATACCCATACGAAATCTCTGCAAGAGCGGAAGACTGATTTTTATTCCCCTTCGATGCTGGGTTTCGTTAAATTGCATCTGCGAAACGGGAACGACGCGTATAAATGTTGGTGGGTATCGGAGGTAAATAGTTTAAAACGTCTCTTTAACGGGATCTCGGTTGTTGGAGGATTTAATACAATTTAAGAATTGCTCGGTGGAGAGAGGTATCGGATTCTCTGTGTATTTTGATTTAAAAAATAAGCGTCGTGGGATTTTAGTGAATTAAATTACAAATTGAAATGATGAGTTATCACGGGGCTGGATATATTTCTGGATAATATTTGTGGAGTGAAGATTTCTTGGCTGATGAAGGAAATATTGAATAAATGTGGTAAAGATAATTTGTAAATTTGTTATTTTCATTACATAATGATTCGATTACATCGTTATATTTTTATCTATAAATTTGAAATCTGGATTTGTTCTCATAAATGTTCGTATACAAAGAAGGATATAGAGATAAGTAATGAGATACTGTAAAGGGTTGTTTTTCAACGAAAATCTACCGAGTTACTGTTTCAGATGTCATTGAATATGTTTAGAAATAAAAAACAGGATTTGTTTCGACATCTATAGAAATACGTGGCGGAAATTCGTACTGCGGGTGAATAAAAATGCGAGTTTTGCGATCGGCCGAAGATGCTTCTCGGATCAGCGGCCAGCGATTTTATTATCTTTCATCTGAAAACCACTGCGCTCGTAAAATCTCTTTGACCTGGAAGGCAGAAATAATAAAAAGACAAGTTTTATTAAAATAACACACGTCAGAATCGAAATTTAATCTCTTAAAAGTATCCCAATTTGTTTACGGCGGAAAATTCGTTTTATCCTTTAGCTAGTTTTCCTCGTAAAATTTCTGTTTTCATCTACATTTTCAGATGGAATAATATTTTACACGAGTTAAAATAATATTTCTTTCCATCATACGAAATTCCTTACAGAAATTTCTCACATGCTTATTTTATTTTACGTGAAATTTTTCATCGTATCTTTCCTCGAGCTTCGTGAAATTTCGTAGAAATTACAGTTGCATGAAAAAATAATGTCTTTTTATTCCGAATCAATTTGTTTCAATAGTATTTAAACTTCTAATGTCGAAACGTATTCCATAAACTTGTAGATTTAAAATGATCGAATTATCGCCAAAAATATTTTTCCGAACTGCGTCAAATGAAGGGGTTTCCAATTATAAATTCTAATCGAGAATCTTCGGTCATATTCAATCAATCGCCGGATCGGTCATTTTGTGAAACGAATTCCATTCAAATCCGTTCGGAAATAAGATTCTTTCCAAGAAATTCCGATTAATCCTGCACCCACGAGTTATCGGAGAAAAAAGCACCGAGCAGAGGCGACAGTGTCGAAGTTTCGTTTCGGCTTGTTCGACGCGGTCTGCCGAGCGTGCACGCGCATTTCCGCTCTCGAAATTCTGCCCGGGTCCATTTTCAAATAAAAATCCATGTTTTTTTTACTGTACACGTATGTGCATGTACGAGCTTCGAATCCCGACAAAAACGGGATCGTCTTGTCGCACGGCACGTGTCAAGGGCGCATTTGTGTGCAGAGGAAACCGGAAAAAATTGCACGCCCGAGATATTAAATGTCACGGTTCGATGCTGAAATTACTTGCATTCTAAATGGATTTTAGGTTTTTTCAAGCTACTTTAATTTTTTTTCTTTTTTAATGAAGTTTGGCAGCGCTGCACGCAGTAACGCGTGATAATTGTTTGGGGAGAGTCATTTTGTCTATTAGGGGCGATGAAAATCTGCTTAATTTTGGTGACAGAATTTCGAGCAAAGAGCGTACCGTAGGAAGAGACATTTTGCGATTGTTCTTTTAACGTTATTTTGAAATTACTTTCGGTTAGTTTAATATTCGTGGCAACGCTCGTTAGCGTCGACGGTATCTTAATAACGTCCGGTGCAATAACACGAGAAAAATGAAAAAAAACACACGTGAAAAATGTGCATTTTATTTTGGTTATTCGTATATCTCATAGAATTTTTACGATTGTACTACACGGCAATAAAGCAGTGCAAAAATCTCGGACATTGTCGATAGCACAGATCTTCCGTGTACAGTTCTACCAACCCCGTGGAAAACCAAAACGGAATATTTCCGAAAGTCATAATTCCGTCCCGGAACGTCCGCCCGGAGGACTCGCTCCAACAAGCAAGTCGTCAAATAAAAGGGACATTATCTATGACAATAAATCTTTCTCCATCCGAGCGAATTTACAGGAGCGTATAAAAACAAGAAAGGGCGAAATCAACTATCTCCCTTTCGTAGACAGAGGAAAGACAAGGGAAACATGGATGAAACGCGCGCGAAATAAATCCGTCACGCCGGAAGGGGAACGCGATTTATTAAGAATACGCCTTATTACGTATGTATGCATAATTCTCTAAAAAACGACCCGCAGAAAGTACCCTGAAAGCTTTCCACTCGAGGGAGAACAAAACGTGAAACGTTGCATAATCAAATCCCTTTGAGAATGAATGGAATGTATTCGTGTACTTGTCGCGAGCGTACGTGTGATCATATCCGCGAGGTGTGCACCCCTAAGTGTCCACGAACAGGAGGGTGGAAAAAGGGGTTGAACCTGTGTGCGTCTGTCTGCGCAGAGTTGAAAACGGTCGGGACAGCGCAATTAAAACATAACTGCAGGTCGCCTGTCAGGCCATATGCGCTAAAGCTGCGGTCGTCGTCTGGCTGGATGGCGAAGGGAGTTATTAAAATTTGCCCCCTTTTTTGAATGGTATTTTCGAAGCCTCCGACCATCTTGACGTCACTTCCTCCTGTCATGGAGAACGGATACGGCCTATGGGAACGTTTTAAACGAGGGAAATTTTATTCCCGTATTTTTAATTTGATTTTGTGCTAGTCCGTTTGGTGGAGGGAAAATTCTTTATGGAATGAAAGTACTTGCAATTGTGAAAATTACAAAAGCAAGAATTCTGTTCTTAATTATTAATTATTAATAATAAAGAAAGAGAAAAGTTAAATTAATTAATAAAAATAATTAATAAATTAAAAAATAAGAAAAGTTAATTATTAATGATAAAGAAAGTTTTATTGATACACTTAGAAATAGAGTTCTCCATGATAAGAAAGATAGTCCACGGGTTGTACGAATGCATGTCAACGCCGCGTTCCTTATCAAAGATTTGTTTATGGGAACCATGCACATTTGGTTCTACGAATAGTCTTGTATCGCAGCCGGGTGTGGTTGAAGATTATACACTATTACAACAAATTCAATTTTACGTGCAAACATTTTTGTGTCAGTTGTATGTTGAAATTTACATATGGCTAGAACTAATTACTAAATTTTTCCCGTATTAACACATTCGCAACCGGCAATTTTTTTTTCGTTTCTAATACTGAGTGCCGGCGAAAATAATGAAATTCTGAATCTGGTTGCCGCAAACTTGTATAGTTAAAGGAAGGATAAAAATGATAAAATTTGTTTTGAAATATCAATATTGCAATTATATATTATTTAAAATAAAAAGATTTTTATAATTTGTATACTTGCTTTATAGGTAGACGATAGACCGCTGGTTATTATTTTGCTGAATTTATTTATCATTATATTACAAGTATTTTGGAAAAGCCAAGTAAAAACAAAATTTAATATTTCTGGTTAGTGTGATAAATCAAAAAACAATTACTGAGACATTCTCACTTGTCTCACTGAGATAGCCGTTATTATCGAAAGCGCCTAATGTTGCCGCATTTAGAAACAAAAATTGCAGGACGTGAATTCACGTCAGCGGCAATCAGCAATAGAATTTAAAATGACTGCCACCGCAATAATTCAGAATTTAATTGCAAAAACAATAACTGATTAGTGATTCTCGATTTATCTTATAATTTCACGTAATATTAATATTACAGGAATAATATTATCACGTTGCATCTCATTGATATTTTCAATTTGATAGGTTTTTAAAAAATTGAAAATTTCCTATTCCGTTTACCCCATCACGAGTGTCACTCGATATTGTAGGGCAAGGGGTTAAAGACTTTCTTTTCATTGGCCTCGTCTCGTATGTAATTTACAGTCTTTCAATTAAGATATTAGTTCGATGAATCGGTGTTATATGTTCATACGTTTAATTAATATGTTCACAGGAACGTAGATTAGTTTCACAGGAGACAAAAGCACACAGGGTATTACAATTAGTAAAAATGTAGCGCGGCAGAGGATCCTCTAAATGCATAGTGGTGGCGAGTGTGCTAACTGGGCTTAATTCTTTGCTGTCTACGTGACGACTGCGTTGGGTTTTAGCACTTTGCTCTTTCGTTGTACTCTGTCGGCTTTTTTCTACAATTAATCACAGTGTTTTTTACACCGCTGATATTTCTAGCTCTATTAATAAATCAAAACGCATCGATGTTTCTTTGTCATTTTTCCATGACACAGTACAAATTCTCAACGCATTTTCAAATACGTAAATATTATTTTACATCGAACTTGAATATCGACTTATACACTTTTGGGATTTTCCGTTTCAAAATGTACGTTTGAATTGTACAAATTGTACAAACAAAAACTTTATCGACGCTGCAGATTAACACTAGAACTACCGGCGTTAAATCTATTATATTTCAATATATTAAATAAGTACTTTGAGAAAAGAGGAATCAAAAGGCGGAAAAGATGATCAATTCGGTGATTTATGTTTTTTTATTTGGACGCAGAATATTTCTCCTATGACTCTCCTATAAACTTTGAGAATTTTTTGAAAAAATTGTGTACCAGTCATTTTGACTGGTTTGGTACTTCTAGTGTTAATAAAAACTCTAGTTTTTATTTGCCATCAAAAAATTAAAATATTGCTGGGAAAATGTGATTACAAGTTCACGCGTAACCTGAAAAAGATATGGTTAAAAAAAGAGGAAAAGATGTTCTAACGTTACACCTCGTAGTTAAAGTCGTAAATGGCGAAACGATGCGAGTCTTATTAAGAATTCTGCAGCTGTTTCTGTACACAGTATACTTCCCTCGACTCCCTTGCTTCATCGAGCGGACCAAAAAGCACCCGACGAAATAAACTTCCTGTAAACATAACCCTGTGCAGCTTGCACTTTTCATTTCAGAGTTGGAACTCGAAGCAAAAATGCATCGCGATATGCGATAGTAATAAATTCATTTAAGTTCTTAATATTCTTGAATTTTACCTCAATTCGAAGTTATTTTACTAAATTTTCTTAAAGTTTTCACTAACATTAAATGTGTCCAAATAATAATTCTTTATAAATTACAGTCAATCATGGAGTTTGATAAAAAATAGTTTATCCCTTTTATTATTTGAACTATAGGAAATTTTATTCAAATGCCAAATACCTGCTGAAATATTTAATATTTCTATGATTGAAATAGACGACAGTTACAAACATTTCAGATTAATATAAGAATAAACATTTTTTTATTTATGTATAACACGAGAATTTAACCGTTTTATGTGTCTTTGCTAAATCAATGACTGTATTTTTGCGCAACTTGTCGCAATTGACCGGACTTTTATTTTCCATGGAACGTGAAACTCTAGTAATTCGTTGTTTCCGAAGTGTTCGATGGATTGGTATTAAAAACTTCAGATTGAAAAAAAGGAGAGAAAGAGAAAATATCGCCGAATTGATAGCAAAATATTGTTTCTAGTGTCAAGATTTAATCGATATCGTACACCGCTGGATTGCAATTGTTTCCGAAATTGTTCACGATCGTAAGAGTACTTGTAATAAAAGGAAAATGGAACTTTTCCGAAAGCGATAACTATTTATCTTCCTAAAAATCAACGGAAATTCGGAACGAAGATAAATCGACCGAGAATAATGAACTTTCAAATATTTAGCAACACCTCTACGGGATAACAGATTATTTCAATGGAATTCGAGATAGAAATTTTCGAAATTTCAAAACTTCGATTATATTACGCGATGAGTAAACAACACATATAGGATAATGCACACGTAGAAGAATGAAAAGTAATAAAACGACATCTGGGGCAAAGTTCTTAAAACTACCCTCATTATTGCGGGTATAAAATTCCCGTCAATTTCCTCCCCTAAAGTCATAGGAAAACGCAAACGACTCTACCGCTTTTCTCGCTCAATTGTCTTCCATTGTGTGACATCCAATAAATTGATTTTTATAATCGTTTCAATAATTACTATAACTGTAATCACTCAGAATTTTTCTTCATTTAACAACAAAATTTAATTATCTTTTAACAGAGAAATCAAACATTTTGTATTTGAGCAATTTCAGGAAAACTGTAAAAATATACTATAATATTATTTTTGTAATTTCAGTAACTAGTGAATTTTATTTCAAACAACAATTGAATCGTATTTCCATCCGAATTTACACAGCAATAAAGCTTTCCGGCTGAAAACAATCGCAGCAACAGAATTAAGAAATCAAGAGACGTCCTTCCGTGTTCATCATCCTCGCGATTCTGCCACTGCTTCCGGCTCACTTTGATCACCGGAACGGAAATGCGAAATTAGGTAGCGAAAAAAGAGGAAATGGAATATACTGTGAGATTTACAACACCTTGAATGCTCCTCTCGATTGGGCGCGTTTTCATCGAGGTACATCGTCCCAATTTCCGGTAGGCGCGCAATCAAAGCACACGGAAATCCTCTTGAACGTGTCTTAGAGTTTGTTGGGGTTTTAGACTGTCTTCCGGAAACGAGAGTGCCAATTGCGATTGTGCCAAATGGAATTTACGAGCTTCGCGGTGCTTATGATCTTTATGTTACGATAACAGTAACGAAGGATCGAGGAACTTCGTGATATTTGAAATGGAAGAGTGAAGAGTAAAACTGAAAGTTATATTGCTTGATGAAAAGAATTCCAATTCTTACGAATTCAGATTGCAAATATCACGAAATTGTATATTATTGTTGAAGTTTACTCGCGATTGAAGGGCAGAGTAGAATTTGCAAACTTCTTCAAACCGTTCCACGCAGTAGAATTCATTCTCGAAAATTCATTCAACTTTATTTGAAGTTTCAAATGGTTGGTAATCGTTTAACTTTTTTTTTTAATGCCAAAGTATTGCAATTTTATTGTCGACCAAAATATTTTGAAATTTGTGCAATTATCGATTCACGTAACAGGGGAAATACTTGGGGAATTTCATTCGTAACGAAATCTCTGCGTTAAATTGTAAACCCTGTAACATGAATTTTTATGTTATCGAATTGTCGATGCATGGTGCATCGAAATAATTCGCAAATCGATTCATGTTGCAATTCATTCGCTATTGTCGTGTTTGCTTGCTGTTTAATCGATACATTCCTGTCGATATTCATTTTCATTTCCTTCGTAATACTTTATTTACACCTCTGGATCTCCTCGGCGAAAAGTGGCTCTAGTTTCTTTTTGTTATTAGATGCATTCGCTGTCAAATTAGCTGCATAAATCGAAGAAGAAAAGAAAATATTCGAGAAGTTTTTGCCGACTCGAATAAATGGCGTACTTCAAAATTTTTTTGCTTATTTTTAAACTCGCGAGGAAGTAAATGCTTTAAATTTTTTTAAGAAGATCTTAGGTTTGGTATTTTTTTAAATGGTTGAAGGTCTGGTTAACATCTACCTCTGAAGTAATTTCGTGTTTTGATATACCTGTGACATTAAATTTGTTATCTCATATTAATTAATAAAAACGTAAAGCCGTGCTAAGGTCGAACCAAAAGAAAGTTAACACATATTGTATTTAAAGGAATGTTAATTAGAATACGGAAAGAAGTTGACGCGCATGAATCCGTAATACGTCGTTCTTATATTTTATATCGATCAAAATAATTAGGTGGTCAACTGTTCCTGTACCTGTATCGATTAAGAAGAAATTGGAAAAAATTTATAACGTTCAAGCAGTAATATTTGACAAACAAAATAATTAAAGTTTGTCCCATTACGTTTAAAAATACAACATAATCTTCGGATCTCCTCAAAAGGCAGAAATATTAATAATTCTCAAGAAAAAAAGTATTCATTCTTAATTAATAACCTTCCTCGTTCTTGTAAAATTGCACGAAGTCCTCAAATAGTATATATCAACGATGCACAAAGACAAAGTCTATAATATTTTACTTATAGATAAAATATACAACGCGCTATAACAGTTTGCCATCCAATCACATTATTCATTCTTCAAATAGCACCCACGATTATCAATTTTTCTAGAACATTTTGTAACTCTCATATCACCGTGTATAGTTCCAATATTCAAAGCCTAAGCAAAAGAAAGGATGTTCCAGCAGTCTCTAGCAACAAAACTACCCCAGAAAAACTCTTATTCCCCGAGGCTAGAATAAATAACATACACCAGAAAAATCTGTATGCTCATTTGCAACATCCTGCCATAGAGCAGACGTAAGAGCTTGCACGTAGCAGTACGTATTTCAGCACCGATTCACAGCCGAGTGTAATAATAACGAAAGTAACGAGAAAACGTCGTACGATTCCCGCAGGATTCCAGAATAAGTACGATCGAGCCTCGCGTTTATTTGCGGCTCACACTCGTCTCATTTTCTTAGCCGGTGTTCCATTGTTACACTTCGTCTTTCGAATCCTCCTTTGTCCCGTGGCTTTCTCCTATTGTTGTTAGCCTCCATTCGTTTGACGGTCGGTTAAGCCCTCCTTAAGGATTCGAGGAGGCTCTCAACCGTCACTCAGGTGGCGACAGTTGCGATTCTTATCGAAACTCGGCTGAATTCGAATCCGTCGTTTTGTTGACATTAAATGACGCCAGTGTTTCACCAGTCGGAAATTCTAGCCAGGTGCTTATGCTCAGCCTTTGATACGAAACTCGAGGAAAGAAGGGGATTTAAACTTTAACGCTCCAACACGTTGAGGGTTGAAAACTTTGAAACAGGAGTGGATCGAAATTAATTTTGATATTGGGCTGACAAGACGGCTTGTATGATTGTGGAAGTCTTTGAGAATTGTTGGGAACTTCTATGTGTTGTTTGTATCGTATAATATATCCTGTTTAAATGATTTACTTAATTTTGCAAGAACGAAGAAGGTTTCTAATTCGATCGAATATTTTTTCTTGAGAATTGTCAATATTTTTTTCATTCAAGGTTTAACTTTATACGAGATATTTCTGTTTCGTCATTTTTCCAACTCATTTTCAAATTTTGAATTCCCCGATGATAGAAATAGAGAAGCGTTACTTATGAGATGAGATAATAGAAAGCCAACCGACGGGATGTTGTTAAATTATTGTAAAAAAGAAGTTGTCGATTAAGAAAAAATTCTCAACTTAAGAATGCTGTTTTGAACGAAAGTTTCAGGGAACATTCTAGTTTTAAGTGCAGAGCACTTTTTGATCTCCACAGAAATTCGGGAGTGGTTGCAATCACCCCTTAAAGCCATACAATTGTTCCCCAGTTGTCCCAACTTATTCTTATACGGTTTCGCTATATTTAGAATTTCGGGGGTTGGACATCGACGATTGCTGAAACCAGCCAGAAACAACAAAACGACAGTGGAAATTAAACTGCTATTAACTGCTAAACGATATCAAGAAAGTGGCGACACGTGGGGTTAAATGAAACGTTAAACAGTCACATAAAAGCGACAAAGGCATCAGGAGGGATGACATTTTGTTGAAAGTGCGAGAGGTCAATTTATCAAAAAAAAAACAGCTCATCTTTCATTCTTAACTCATTCGTTTTTCTAGTTATCCATTTTTCCCATTCCATAATTAATCATCAGCGAAGCCCGGTGACGTTACTCGTGAGCCTCCGTCGTACTTTAACACCGATGGAAACTTTTCTGAGAAGCACTCGCGGATCAGTGGCTCTCGAAGTTCTGTAAGACGTATTACAACTTCGGAAGATCGATATTCCTTGGAACATTATTGGTTTTCGCCACGTCTGATCAATCGTGACAAATTACGTCGATGCTCGCGATTTCTGCGGGCGTCTTCATTCGTAGAAATTAATTTCTATCCGGTGTAAAGAGATTCGCGGCTGACCGAAATTCTGGGAAAAACTAATACTTTGTCATCCGAGTAATAACTAGATTTTGTTTTAGGACGTTTTTCCTATGAATTCCGAGCTCTTGTTTGTTTGTAGGGTGTCGATTTATATTGTAATGTGACAGTTACAATTACGTTTGATTTGCTATTATTTTTACAAATTTTATGATGTCTTTTAAAAATGTTTGGACATCAACAAATAAATCGAAAGATGCTTCGAAAGTAAATGGACAGTAAGTTTCTTAAAAAAAGACAATAAGTTTCATCCTTATAAATATCTTCAGTGATTAATATTTTTAAATTGGGAACAGAGCTATTTTCTTCGTATTGAAATGAGCGGAACACTCTAACATTATTTACCGGTTATTTGCGAACAATTCGCAACCAATTTTCCTTTGAATCAAAGCGAACAAAGTAGAAAGGAATCTGAGACAAATAACCAAACGTACCACTCATATCCCGCATAATTAAATCCCATAATGTAAATTTTTTACTGCGCCTTCACAATGGAAAAATTTCTTAAAAACATCGCGACAACCTACCCATTAAATCCCAGTCCCTTTATCACCAGAGACTCCACTCCTGCAAATAAAAGAAATCCGTCCTCAAATTTACAAAAATAATTCCCCCAAGCATTTTCATATTACCTAGAGCATAAGGTGCAACGTTAATGAAAATATCGTTCCTCTTTTCTTATTAACCGCGAAGCAAGAGACACGTTTACCAACCAAGATAACGCTCGAACTCGCTTCGAAACCTTTTAGAGTTGAAATCCACTTTTCGCCCGGCGACAATTTCCCATCTTACTCGCGAGAGCTTATTATTATTACGGCTAAAAATGTAGCTCTTTAGGCCCCGAAGCGCCATTATTGCGACAGCCATGAATGATATTTCCATAATATTACGCCACGGTAAATTCCGACGGGGGCCTGCCCGTCCCGGCATCGCGAATTTCATTAACCGGATAAATACATAGGAAATGCACGGGCCACGGTAAGGCACCAAAGCGTCGCTATCCTCTCGTTGGAAAGTGTATTTGATTGAACATTAACATGACAAAGGGTTCGACGTCTGTATGTACAGCCTCATACATACGTAGAGTCAGCCGGAACACCCTCGTCGGCCGATGGTGGGCTTAAGAGCATCGGGCTCTCACCTTGGCACATTTCTCGCGAGCCACTTGGAGTGGATCCTCGAGTGACAATCGAGGGGTAACTTTACAAAATGTTCCGTAAGCTACTTTCCTTTAATTTGAAGAACTACGTGGGAAAGTGTGCTATGAATGAACAGTCGCTGAATGATCGCGTTTCTTTGCTCATATATTGTGAATTCGTGGGCGTAGATGGAGGAAGTTTGTGTGACTTTGAAGTTCTTTTCTTGAAAGAGTGTTTGTAGGGAGAAGGGTACTTTCTACAGTTTTTCTTTTAGTGACAATGGTGATGCTTGTAGTGGAAGGTGGAAAAAATTGTCTGTTACTGCTTTAACCCTTTGCGCTCCGAATTATATTACTAACTTTTCGTCAGATAAGCAAATATAATCTCGGAAAAATGTCTACCGTTGATTATTCATTTTTACTTAATACTAGGAACAATTGTAGGTACCGTAGGACATTTATGTTAAGATGCAAAGTTATTGTTGATTTCGAAAAGTCGATAATTATTAAATGAAATGCTAAACGCCATAGAAAGCTGTGGTGAGTGTAGCTCGACATAGGAGTGCAAAGGGTTAATAACACTGGTCAACACGAATTTCTGTCCAAAGGGTATTTATGCTGATTGTTGTAGATTTTGTGGCGCTGAACACGAATATGAAATCCATTTGTCTCCATCAGAATCCATTTTCGAGAAAATTGGTTTTGGAAAAAATTGAAACATTCAAGTTTCAAAATTTGTTGCGTTTTCACCGTAAAAGTTATTCGTGTTTTTTTCCACGAAATAATTCTACAAACCCTCCATGAAAATAACGATGTATATTACTTTAATGTTATAAACATTTAAACATATTTAAAATATGCTCAAAGGAAAACGACGCCCAAAATGTCTCAACTTTTGTGGATATTATCCTATTTATCTTAAAAACCAGACGCCCATAAATAATTCTAATAGCAGGAGGCGATAGAGCAGACATTTTTTTTATGGAAACCATAACTGAAATTTGCAACGCGAGTTTTGTTTTCAGCTAAGAAATTAAAATATCTCAGCAAGGCACAATATTGCTTGTGAGTTACTTTCTGACAATAATGCTACGTTAAACAAAGTATCATGTTTTTAACATTTCGTCATATAAATAAAGAATATTGTTCAATTGCATTTACAATATCAAGATTAAGTATACGAGCAGCGAGAGCAATTATTTCCACTTCACTGACCGACGAGTATGACGAAGTTCGCGTGTAGTCAAAACAAACTCGGCGGTCCTCGGCGGTCTCACCTTGCAGGTGTTCGTCTCGTTGGTCCTCTAACAATAACAAGTCGTTTCAATGTTTCCCTCGCTATCAGTTTGCCCTCGACCGCCGACGAGGAATCAGTGCTCCGTGATCGGGTTCAAGCATTTTCACTTATCAGTGCGACTATAATACTTTTGAAGACGAGATTCAGAATCACCAGATACCCCTCTTTTTGTGGGCTACTTGGAAATTCATCTTTACAATGGTATTAACCCTTTGCGCTCCGAATTATTTGACTAAATTTCCGTCAAATAAGCAAATATAGTCTCGGAAAATTGTCTAACGTTGATTATTCATTTTTAATTAATATTAGGAAGTATTATAGGTACCGCGGGATATTTATGTTAAGATGCAAAATTATTGTTGGTTTCGAAAAGTCGATAATTAATACATGGAAAGTTAAGAGCTATAGCAAGCTGTGTCGAGTGTAGCTCGACGTAGGAGTGCAAAGGGTTAACCCTTAGTTAGCAGACCTACGTCAGCCACCAAAGCAAAGAATCAACACATTTCTGAGGTATATATAATTCTTATTAAGATTTTAGTAGTTTTGCTTTAACCCCTTGGCCCATAATAACGAATGACACTCGTAATGCGGTAGATGGAATAGAAAATTTTGAAGCTCCCCAAAAATGATGAAATTGAAAATATCAGTGGAACACACCACAATAAAATTATTTCTATGTTATTAATATTGCGTCAAATTGTAAGATATATCAGGAATCACTGATTTCTGACAGTGTTTTTTGTGCTGAATTCAGATATATAATTCATTTCTCTTCTCCATGCAGGGTTTTTTTGTGACAAGCACTTTTTTATTTAACGAATCGTATAATTTTGAACTTGAGAATGCAATTGAACAATATTGCTTATCATATGATGAAATTTTACAAATATACTTTATCATAATACTCGTGCGGATGGAACGGTTGTGTTGAGAATCACTGGCAATACCTTGTGTCTTGCGAAGCTACTTTAATTTCTCAGACGAAAACAAAAATTGTGCTGCAACTTTCAATTATGATTTCTTTAAAATAAATGTCTGCTCTATCGCCACCTTCGCGGTAGGTAAGATTTATTACGTAACAAAGTATTTTAATTAAGGAGGATCGGTAATGTTTTTCATTGATAATTTTTATAAGATACGACTCCGATTTCGAGTCAAGTTGCACAAAAGCAGCGATACAAAATCTACGTACATTCACAAAAACACTTTGAAATGAGTTAAAAGCCGAACCTTAAAACATCGCTTTCTTTCCAAGGCGCCGTCGAGTGCTTCCAAGTATCTGCAATCAGAAACTTTTCAGAAGCTCGATGAATCTTCAAGCACAAACGTCCGAAATTACAATCCATGCCAAGCCATGAAAAAGTGTCGCGACGCCGTGCCATTATCCAAACGAAAATTAGGAAACTAGTGCTAGCTAAAGTAATTCAATATAACTGCATCTAACAATTTCAAACCTGTCATTCTCAAGCGCCAATATGTTACACCTCAATCACAGTAATATACCATCCTTGAAATTCACGAGTATAGCCAATAATAGTATATCTTCATTCGACACTAAAATCGTTAAAGAAATTCTGCGCGTTAACCAGTTAAGTGTGTTTGACGACTATATCCGTCATGGAGATGTGGCAGAATTTTGTGTCATGACGGCTATATCCGTCATGCGTAAAATTTTGTTACAACTTGATATTTAAATTGCAATTCTGGCGAAAACTAAATTATAATCGTAAATTTCAATATGTTTAAAACGTTTAGAGGTCATGACGAAATGAAACAAACAAATAAAAATTATAAATAATTTGAGTTGGATTCATAACTTCCTGAGAGCTAACTCGTAAGCAGTGATTACCGCGACACACACTGCTGCCCGCTATGCAAAGAGATCGCCACACTTAACTGGTTAAAAGCTCGAAAAACTTTCCTCTCAAAACCGCTGTAAAACGAAATTTGTCCCATTCAGAACCAAGCCCACGAGTGGTAGTATTTTTTTCTCTAAAGCGTATTTGATCGATCATTACCATGACAAAGGGGTTTCTGCGGGCGTACGCGTACGGTCCATGTAGCCCCATATATCCGAACGTCGTATCGTCTTTCACCTTGGCACAATTCGCACGGCCTGCTGTTTCCAAGTGGCTGTAACCAGCGATTCCGGAACAATTCGTAAATGATCCGTGAGACAAAGTGATTTATCGGGGAAGCGCCTCTGGCACAATCTGTCCGAGGGGATGCCCCGGCAAGGAAACCGGGAGGAAACGTTTCCCTCGCACGCCTTTTCGTGGCCCGAAATCCTTTTCGTAAATGAATATACCTTACCCTACGTCGTTACGGGATTAAATGGAAGATTTATGCGCCGCGATAGAACTACCGACGATTTGTCACTTGGCAGTGCAATGTTCTGTGCCATGATTTCCTTGTATTGTTGGAATTACGGCTTCCCACTTGGGGCAGCAGGGCTTTTGTCGGGGAAAGTGATTTTTTTTCTGCAGCATGTAGTTTCACCTAGGCTCTCCTTTATTTAAATGTATTCTGTGTACAGTAGGAATCCAGATACATAACTCGGTATTTTTATAATGTTGCTTCAAATTTATTATACGTCTTGATACAGGACTTTTGAAAATTATTCGGTCGAATTTAAAAGAAAATTGTAAAATTTTTTAGTTTCGTATCTTAGAATTTTGAAGAAATTGACGATTAAGAGAATTTTTATTAGATTAAAAAATCAAAACAACAAAAGTGAAATGACGCAGAATGTATTTCTTACGTTATTGGGGGTTCTACTTCTTCAAGAAAATTTTATGCAACAAGCAATTTGTCAAGTAGATTCAAAAAAGTGTGTAAAATGATTTACCATGATTTATAGACAAATTTGAAATGTTTGGAGTAGAGATAAAATTCAAAGATTAAGTGGGAAATAAAAAACATGAAATTTTTGCCTAAGGATACAAATTTAAGTGAATATATTTTATATAAGAGTATTAAAAATATCTGCTAGTAAGGAACAGGATTACAAAACTCTTCCTTTTAGAGGTTGATGTGAAAAAATGTAGACTTTCGTAGTTGGGAGTGACGTAAATCATAAAAATCTCTTTTTATCTACTACTTCCATTCCAGCGAATTGCACGAGCGGGCTTTAAATTCATCGGCGAATCTGATTCCGTAACAGCGATCACTTTATAAAACCGCGAGTAGAATTATGATCGTCCAACGCGTGCTGGAAATTACGCTTCGCCTCGGTGAACGGCCTCGCATTACAAGTATCTGATTCACAAATCGGAAGAGGAAAACGTTTCGCGGGACCACCGGAAGTGAGACATTTTATGCACAATTAATCTGATATTCGGAAAAGCTAGAGAGTTAAAATGCACCCTGCCGAAAAAATTTAATCTCGCAAGGAAGACACAGGCAATTCTGCCGAAATTATCCCTTTTGTTGTTCTACTTTTTTCAGAGTTTATTAATACCTTCCTTAATAGATGTAATACTCTCCATCTAATTTGTAAGAGAAATTTAGAGCTCATAAGAAATATAAATAGTTATTAGACGTTTTATGCGTTTAAGAGAAACTTGCCGAAATGTAACAACTGCATATAGTATAAAAAATATATACAGTGTTTGATGTTTGGATATTTTTAAAGTATTTAAAATATGGAGATCTTTAAAACATTTAGCCTCTACTTTCTTACTCGAACTCACAACAATTTCTATTAACATTATAACTACCAAGCCGGTCCCAATTTTTTCGAGAAATTTCCCAAATTGATAGAAGATCCATTAAGTAAATATTCCCCTCCTGCGTTATAAAACTTTAATTGCTTAATTGATCATCTTCTGCACTTTTTGATTTCACTTTTTCCAAAGTACTTATTCGGCATATTTAACACTAAGCCTACCATGGCGGTCAAATGACCTCTTTCTGATTTTTTCTAAAAATTCCCCAAATTGATTGGGCAGCCATTCAATAAATATTTTAGATCTACCGTATAAAACAAAATTACTTGTCTGATCATCTTTTTCACCTCTTCAAATCTCTTTTTCCAAAGTACTTATTTCGTATATTTCAGTATAACAGATATAAAGCCAGTAGATTTAGTGTTAAACATAGTAGATATAACGCCGGTACTTCTAGTGATAACCGACTAATAAAGCCAGCGGTAAAACTTTCTCCCTGCGGATATCCTTCAAATGAATCACCAACGATTTAAGTATCCCTGCAAACAACCCTATATTTTCAATCCATAAAAAAAGTACATTAAAAATATCCCAACAAATTTCGAAACAACTATCGAACACAAACGTTGCAACGTGTCACGATTATCACTGAATGTCCCCTTAACACTACATTGCCCAAGGCAGTCATTTTGACTGTTTTTAATTTCAATTAAAAAAAAATTATGTATATAATGATACAATTTCTTAGAATTTTGTGACTTTTTGTACAACATATAAATGCGTTTATTAATAATTGTAGTTACCTCCCCCCTCCTTCATTTCCAATATATGTATGTGTTATACCTATATTCCCCAATAGCAGTCATTTTGACTGCTTGGGAAGTTTAAAATAATTAAATGATTCTTATTATTGAATTGTGTAAATTTCTTATATGACCAGTTCGGTTCTGTGTTGAAATAACATTTTTCATTTTTTTCGATTACCGTTACATGATAACACAAGTACATGTGCTTCTTGATTCCGTAGGTTAGGTGGAAGTTATTTTGATCATAGCTTCGTCTCTTTCCGCGTACCTCCCTGCCCTATCCCTCCTACTTTTTTTCCAAGTGCAGTAAATTCTTTTTATTGTTAATATTTTCTAATAACCTGTTATATAACTGTAAATAATATAAAAAAATATTGAAAATTAATTTTAAATAAATTTCTTTACACGTTAGTTATTCTTTCACAATGCAGTCATTTTTACTGCTTTTGGGCAATATAGGTATATACTAAGTTTCAGTCTTTCTAGTGTTAAATGACCTACGCTAAACGTGCGTGCAATGTTTCACGAAATTCCCGTCGAAATAAGACACGAACCACGCGCTAGACTCTATGAACGTAACATACTTGATGAACAGGCCCGAGCCTGTTGGGCTCAATGGGAATTAAACAGCGAGTAGCACCGAAAGGGTGCGATAAATAGCCGGCATTTGCGGTCACACCTAGAATACCCTAAATCAATTTCGAATACTAATTAAGCACGCATTGCCGCGTACGTCGTTATGCAACTGCAGGACCGTCCGAACGAACGCTCGGAACTAATTGTAAGGAACTAATTGGCCGGGCTTCCTCAGCCCCCGCAATCCTCACCGTACTCCACCGCCACCCTCTCACCGACAACCCTCGATGTTATTGGCGGTTTGCCACCTGCAGCGGATGCACCTTGTCGTGGCTTGCACCGCACGATCTCGTCGAATGGAACCTGACCTCGAATCTCTTACCGTGCTCGCGCGATTCTACCGCATTGAGTTCGGCCTTCGAACGAATTGAAATCGTGGAGGGAAATTAAGAATGGTGGTTCGACAGTGATCGGGGAAAGGTGGAAAAGGGTTTTGCGGTAAACGCGTGGAGGATTGGCTTTTAAATTGGGACTAGAAGAGCTACAAGTTTAGGGGTGGTTTTCGTGGGAGATGTTTAACGAAGGAGTATAGCAGGCTGTTTTTTAGTTTTGGTAATACAGCAGAATGGCAGTGGTTTATCAATACAAATTAATGTTCTTAGGTATAGCGAAAAGAAACGTTATTTTACAATGCGAACGAATTTATTTACAGAACTTCTTTCCAGTTGCGCACAGTGAACTTCAGCTGCGATAGACTGACCAGGTTTCAATAGTTCGGAATGAATCACACCCGAAATATTCCATCAGACACGTGAAAAAAACGACAGTTTTTATCGCTTTACCTAACATTTTCATTAATATGAATAACCAGTTGCTATTTAATAATTGAACTGAACTGATTTTCCGAAAATAGTAACGAATACAATTTTTCATCGACAGGTTTTACGCTTGTTTTTATCTCACTCATTTTAATTATTTCTGTTAGTTAATGTTGATTATTACATTTATCTATGATACATTGACCTATAGAGCAGCTATTAACACTAGATTTGCCGATATTTCTTATATACACATTGGTAACTTCATAGTTAAAGTGAGGGACCAGAAACAAGGCACTTGGGACGGAAGGGGAGATTGATCTCGCACCGCCTATCCCCGCCATGTCGGTCTTGGAAACCTGATATTGACGAATGACAACTGAAAAAAAACACTCCTTTCGTCGGTCACATGACGACGGAACGAATGTGCGGGTCTCTCTTGCCAATAGCGCGTCAAAGTAGAAAATGCGTGAGGGGGAGGGATGTCCCTATCCGTCGGGCGAATCAGAGCAAATTACCCCTCCAGTGCCTTGTTTCTGGCCCCTCAGTATAACACGGGCCAAATAAATAAGGTCTGAGTTTATGTGGACCGCGAAAAAATAAAAGGATGAGTTTTATAGAAATTTTATCTGGTTATCTGGTCCCTCAGTATAGAAGGACTTGAAGAAAGTGAATTTCGATATATACTCGTCTCGTTGAATGGACAAAGGTCAGTACAAATAATTATAACAAGCGGTAGAAGATAATGTAATCGGTTTCAATGATTTCCCTCACGAAGCTCGAAATAGGTCAAAATGACCCGTCCAGTAAATCTAGAGCTAGGAAATCTTAATTAAATGAAATGAAAAAAAAAACATACACCACTTATTGTTAGTGTCAGGTTTCGTCCCTCATCGAGGAGCGAAAATTAACACACAATTTAATCGTGTTACCGATGAGAAAGTAACGGTTAGTTCAGTCCATCAAATTTGGCGATTGGATGAAATTGCAATGAATTTACAACCTCCGGTATTATTGGCGGTTTGCCACTTGCGGCGGATGCACCTTGCGGTTTTCACCACAGGACCTCTGCAAACGAAACCTGCCACCGAATCTCTTATCGGGTTCGTGCAATTGTCCCGTGTCGAGTTCGGACTTGTAATGAATTAAAATCCCGGAGGAATATTAAGAAACGAAATTCTACCACGATCAGCGAACG
The DNA here is from genome assembly GCA_963989415.1 of Cerceris ruficornis. Classification (NCBI taxonomy): domain Eukaryota; kingdom Metazoa; phylum Arthropoda; class Insecta; order Hymenoptera; family Crabronidae; genus Cerceris; species Cerceris ruficornis. Next base: position 13,424,808 of record OZ022521.1, read on the forward strand.
GAGAAACGATTATGGCGGCAGGTACCTGTTGTACCTCGATCGATTGAAGTTCCAGGTGGGATTAAGAATGGTCTGAATTTTCATGTTTTGGTATCCTTAACGTATTAATTCCCATAATAATTGTGTTGAATTACATGGTGAAAAGAGATCTGACAGCAACTCACGGCGCGAAAATTAATTGCCTAAAATTTCCAATTATAATAACATAATTCTAAGACTATTTAATTTTCTCTTTTCTAAAATATCGATATTTTCGGTAAACTTGCTTATTATTAAAAGACAGTTTTCAACAGCAATTAACTCAGTAATCGATGTCTTAATTACTTTGATATTCAATTGCATATTTATTTTAGTATTTGGCTTATTTTGTACCCCAATGGAGAAGAAAACTTTGCACGCAGTTCAGAGCGGAGTTATAAGCAAAGCAGGAACGGTTAGTTTAATTCATTAATTTCGCGGTACGTAATTAAACGAAGTTAAAATCAATTTTCCAACTGGCGATGTTATCAGCGGTTTGTCACCTGCAGCGAATGTTCTCTTACGACTGGAATCGGGTGAAAATTCGGGCTCTAAACGAATTAAAATCCCCGGGGAAAATTAAGAAACGAAATCCCCACGGCGATTGGCGCGTGGCGAAGCGATTGTGGTCGTACCTGTTGTACCTGGCTTGATTGGATTTTAAATTGGGATTAGGAGCTTCTGGGAATTTTCGATATACGTGTTTGCGCAATATTTATTTAATGGCACAAATCCAATTCCTGCCTTTGATCGACCACAACTTTTGTAAATTCGTGTAATTTCCCCTTGTTCCCACCTTTTTGGGGGGTTTATACTGTAGAGTGAAATAAAAGTTGGCTCGCACTTTGATTAAATTATAGGAAAAGTTGAAACGATTAGTTTAATTGGTCAATTCAGGGCAGGTGATTAAAAGAAGTTGCAATGAATTTTTAGTTTAAATTACACGAAAACTTTGAGAAAGGTTAGTACCTCTTAATTGACAGAAAACAATTAATTATGTTTTGTTCGGTACTTGAAAGTAATCTGCATCAGCTCTGGCTGCACTTTTTTATTAATTTCGACCGTGATCGACAGGAGAAAATTAGAAGTGTAGAATATTTTCTAATTGGCAAACAAACTTTACATCCAACGACATTTAGAATCTAAAGGTAATTTACTTTGAATTATTTCCCCTTTCATTCTAAATTAATGACGAAAACGTATGTGCAATTAATAACTAACGGCATTGTGATTTTAAAGATTGTAGTTAATCGAACACGTCAGATCGAAAATAACAGACCGATCGGTATAACTTAATCGCGATATTTTTACTTCTCATTAAATGATAGCGAAACGACGCGACACAATGGGTGGTAATTAGTTTAGTCACATTTAGAATGATATTCATTTTAATTAATATCGCGATTAAACGTCGCCGGGCGTCCATGAACGGCACGAATGTGCGGGAAATGTTTGACATTTAAATTAATAAATAAATAGAATGCATCTCGCATTAATACGATCCGCAGTTTCGCAGTTTCAAGTTAACTACCCGAGCTAACATTATTAATGACTTGGTTGGGCTACACGCTCCCGGCATCGGAAACCCTGAAATGTTTCCAACTCGGCGTGTTAATCCGTCTTCAGGTGGCTCGGTTCGGAGTTACGTAAATCACACGTAATTACAATTCCAGCTGCCACGAAATTTGCGGAAAAACTGTTGGACGTTGTTCCGAACTCCCGACGTTTGGATTGTTATTAATATTGATATAAAACTTCCAAGTCGACGAGCTTTAGCGCAGGTTACAGCTTGATTCCATAGATTTTCATGTGAGATTAATAAACAGATTGTTATCTAACAATAAGTGATATACATTTATCGCTGAGACTCGAATTGGTGAAAATTATGAATTTTTTTGAATATTCTCGCAATTAGTCTAAGTGGATTTTGAAGTTGGCAGTTAAAAGTCGATAGTTTTCGACAGCGTGATGGATGTTACATATTGACTTTAGGTTGTTACAAGTTGAAAATTGTAATATGACATAGTATAAAACTGTAAAATATTTTTTAAAAATGATTCGTTAGAGAGAAAATCGATCAACCTGTCGCAAAACTCACTGACAACCGTCTCAACACCTCATCCTGTTTTTGACGACATATTTTAAGATTGCGCAATTAATTCAGACACTTCGCAGACTAACATTTAGTAAGGGAGACTCAATAATTCGGAACAATACTTCATCACATCAGTCTACAACGTTTTGTTAACACTAGAACTACCGGCGTGAAATCTATCATATTTCAAAATATTAAATAAGTACTTTGAAAAAGGAGGAATCAAGAGGCAGAAAAGATACTCGATTCGGTGATTTATTTTTAAGATGGACATAGAATATTTATTCTAAGACTCTTCTATAAACTTGGAGAATTTTTGGAAAGAATTGTGTACCAGTCATTTTGACTGGTTTGGTTGTTCTAGTGTTAAATGTAGCAACAGTCGACATAAAACTGTTATTCAATCCACTAACGAATTCCGTTTACATATGCATCAAAAGTCTTCTAAAGAAAGGAGCTCGTTTAATTGCCATCGTTTACTCGGAATACTAATTGCAAGCTATTCCAGTTAAACTATCAGAAGTGAAATTGCTGTAATCAGAAGCGGCAAAGAAACAGTAAATCGATAGAATTACAGGGAATTTCTTCGACAACGAATGACCATTCTGGAGAGTAACAATGGAAATTACCATGCACCGAGAATTGTTAGAAACTGAACCAGTCCGTTTGAAGCATCCGGCCAGCCAAAATGCCCAAACCGCAACATGTTAATCCATCCGCCGAGTCCTCGCCGATAGAAATTATGTAAATCCGCGTAATTTCGCGTGCACACCTCCGCGATATCCGCTGATATTTGCTGAAAATACATTTAACGCTTACTCCAATGTGAAGTGTATGCTTTCGGGAATTTCAAAACAGGCTGGTATTTTTCCAACGTTACCAGCGACCAAGCTAAAACCTGTGTTTGCGGCAGAAAACAAAGTCGGGAGATTATATTCGATATAATCCTCTATAATGCGATATATGTATCTCTATGACTCATGCAAGCCATCAAAGTTCCATAGTGAAAATTACACGCATTCGATTAATTCGCAGCGTTTAAACTAATTCGATGTAGTATCACGATCGTACACAATTGTTGGGAGGAGGTCGAGTGGCAGAAATTAATTGATCTACATTATTGTTATTTATACTAAATTCAGCGATCCCATTGTACAACTACGTGTATACAGTTCACGTAATGGTTTACATTTGAGAGAAGTACTTGAAACACATTTAATGTTAGAAATACACTTCAGAAAACAGGATAGGTAGAGAATATTTAGGTGTAGATTTTGGCAAACTTCATGTATTAGCAAAATGGGCTTTTGCATCTATAATATAATGTTTCATTCATCTCTTCCTCTGCTAAGGGTTAATCCTACTCTTAAACACTTTCTATATGTCCAATTTTACAATCTTTTCTTATCTCTCCTTAAAAGAGAAAGAGATAAATGAAGTATAAATTTCTTTGTGTATGGGATCATTTTATTAATCCATGAAGTTACACCATGAAATATACTCGTCGCTTAAAAATTAATATTACTCTTAGAGCTAAGTAAGTTTCCCTTAGGAACTATAAATTAGGAATTTTAAGCAGCATTTAAAATAGGAAGACCAATTGCAAAGGGTTAAACGTTTCTAAATGACTTTCAGGTAGAAAAATAGGTGTGAACTTTAAATAAAAGTTTACAGTAAATTCACATCCTACATTGTTATTATTAATGACGCGGTTTCTCGAATTTTGAATTCGAGACATCGCAGGGTTTTGGAACTTAGAGAGTTAATTCCTCTTTAAGAGGCTACGACGACCAAATTATGCAAATTATAAAAGTTAACAGGCCCGTACACGATTTGGCGAACATAAATATTTATCGTTCTCCAAATGTCCTTGTAATTTGGAACTTGCTTCTTCATACAGAAAGGATTAGCACTTAGAAAATTGTAGTAGGATCAAGTTCTTCGCAAAATTAACATTTCTCCATTCTCTATCTACGTTGTTACTTCTCACTTTGAACAGAAAATGTGATCGTTAATTGAAGTGACACAAAAACGGCGTGTCCCGTTTGCAAATTTCTATGGCAAAGCATCGATAAATCGTTCCCTCGATTTCGTCTTCATTGTCAACTGGAATTCAAGATACGACACTAACACGACTTCGTGTCAATGGGCATTTCAAAATTCATCTTACGGCACTGCAATCTGTCAAAAACCATCAATAGTTTCGAGACATTCTGACGAATTCCGTCGAAGTTTACGGACCAAAGGTTGACGAGTTCTTCAGCAAAATCGAAACATTTTCCCGAGATGAAACGATTTCTGGTAGACCCCGTAAACTAAGAAAGCCCTAGCATCCCTCGATTGACGCGATCACGAGCCGGAAAATGGCGTTGCATTCACGTCGCTCAAAATCGAGGTGTAATTTTATCGATAACACGAAACGACAAGGCATCGTTTGGTTGACCTGATTTTTAGGTGAAATTCAGAGCCACAAATCTCTTAGAACGTCTTCGAAAATATCTAATTTTCATGCATATACAGGCAGCTCTTCGATAATGCGATACTCTTTTAACACGATTTGTTAAAACCACGTTGAAAAATGGATGTTGATCAACGTTCAAAGCTTTCTGAACATTAAAGAAATAAATGAAGCAGCTGGAAGCTTCGAGAATACGTAATTTATGGTTCATCCTTTCTGAAAAGTAACATAATGAGAAATATGTGTCGGGTCATGGAACATAGCTGAGCTGTTTAGAATAGGAGAAAATATTTCCCATAAAAATGGAGGCAAGACTGAAATCATACTATTCCCATTTTTGCGACACCATCTAAGGGTAATTTGAAGCTACTCTGAGCCCAACTTTAACGCATTCCATCTGTTCTTTATGGAAAACTTACGACCCACCGGAAGAAACAACATCAATGAAGACTTGTAATCAACAATAAAGAAAAAAAGCATCTCACATTATCTTGCTGCCGGATGTAAAAGTAGAAGGAACATTCAAATTTAATGAAATTATTATGCTCTTCTACATAAAAGTAGAAATAAGAAATAACAAACTTCAACGACCTAATCTTACATGATTCTGCAAAAAAGTAGAAATTGAAATTAAAAAATATCAGCACGACAATCTATCACTATATAATTTTACATACATTCCAAAATTAAAGTTTAAAAATTGAAACAACTAAAATTATTACATGCTTCAACGCACACATGTAAATAAAAAAAATTAATTTCAACGATCCAAGACTTTCAATTGTCTGAGAAACAAGTTTCTAGTCTTCCTCAAAGCAACTTTAAATTTTCGTCGTATCGAAGGGCTGTCTCTATATATTTTTTCGGCCTGTTCATGCAGGGGTGACCATTCTGCTTTCGCTGACAGTATTCCTGAACCTCGTGGCAGAAAGCATGCCGACGACCTCGGACGCAGTTCCTCTAATAGGTACCTATAATAATCACCATGATAATTCGCACCCCCATTTCGGCAAGAGTGTATTATAATGTCTGTTTCTCTGTGTCTGTAAATATAATCCACGTACATGTACACGCAATACATCTGCCTGCCTTTCGAGCATACATCCAGGAAGCGGCCCACTTCGTTCTTCCGTTGTTTTTTTTTTGGACAATCGTAAGAAAGGAACAAGAAGAAAGGAAAGCGCGAAAGAAAGATCTCAGAGGAGAGTTATAAAGCGTGAAGGTCGTTCCGAGATAGGCAGGCCAATTTTGTCATTTCGTGGGCTTGGAATCCTCGTGAAGTACTTTCACGAAGGACGCCGACAAAAGGAGAAAGTTCGATGGCTAAGTCGAAGTGGTCGTGGCATTATCGCACGAGTGGGTAGTAGTCCGTTAAAAATCACTCTTCGACTTGGTCGAAAGTCGTTGGAAATAAGGGAACGCTTACCGTTGGTACCGCGATTACGTACTTACGTCCTTGTCGACAAACAAGTCTTTTATTCATTGCTTCATTGCACGAGACTTATTATTCCGTGCGCTGGCTGCGTTTCACTGCTCTTAGTTTCGATCGTTTTAACGGCGCTCGGATATTCGTCGATTTCTCGTGTTATTTTGATTTGAAGGTACTCGAGATCACTCGCTTTTCAGGGAATAAACAGCCGCTTGAATGAGAGATCTTGGGCGTATATTGTTTTTCAAGATTGCCAGGTGGACTTGCAGATTGCATAATTTCCGGACTCGTATTCCATTGGTTTGGTGTAACGTTAAAGAAATTTTGAGAAGGATACAATTCAAATTAATGGCTAAATACTTGATAACTTAAATAATTGAAATAAGTAAACTCGATGTATCCTTATTATTGTTAAAAAGATATTTAAACTTCGGATCCCACCTAAAACAATGGGTCCTAATACTCATTGTGATTAAAACCAAAGGAGAGAAAAAAGAAAGGAAAATATTTGAGAGAATTTTCGATTTGTTAGCAAGGTGTTAAGAAAATAACATAACAAAAATGTTTCGGTAAGAGTTGCTCGATGAAATTAACACTAGAACTACCGGCGTTAAATATATTATATTTCAAAATATTAAATAAGTACTTTGAAAAACGGCATACTACCGGCGTTAAATATATTATATTTCTAAATATTAGATAAGTATTTTGAAAAAGGAGGAATCAAGAGGCGGAAAAGATAATCGATTCGGTGATTTATGTTTTTTAAGATAGTCGTAGGATATTTATTCTAAGACTCTTCTATAAACTTGGAGAATCTTTGGAAAAAATTATGTACCAGTCATTTTGACTGGTTTGGTAGTTCTAGTGTTAATAACATCTGTGAGTTGTTGGAATACTTATTATACGTGTTTGATAATTTAGAGAATTTTCATTGGCATTATCTCCAACTGTCAATCTCTCGCGCGGGTCACAATGAATTTTTCCGAAACCGGATATCAGTTCGAAGAATGTTCCCAAAAGGAAATTCTCGTTGAAAAGAAGCCCGAAAAGAATCGGCAGATTGTAAATCTCGACCAGTCGGTCCTCCAAATTTCATACGTCACTCAAGAATTTTCATATGTCTCGGGGAAAGCGGCTCTCCAACTGGCAGGATGCTTTATCGAATATCCCCTTTAATGTCAGCGCGAGGTTAATTGAAAAAAGAATTCAATTTTCGGACGAGACGGCGGAGAAGTAGGATTGCACGACAGCTGCTCGTTTCTTCCGGGTCGACGAACTTGTCGTCTTTTTTTCCTTCTTCTCCCCCTCGTCGAGATCGGAAATCTTGTTACATCGAAAGGGAGGCATCATCGGGTCGCTTTATGAATCATCTCGATAAAATAGGACAAAAATAATGAAACTATTGTGCGATGCAGAGATAAGTAGAGAAAAGTCGACGAATAAAAACAAGGTTCGAATTCTTGACGTTCTACGAAAGTATTTCAAACTTTTAAAAATGAAATTCGAAGACAACGTGAAACGAATCTCCGACGTTTTTCGAGCTCCGTGTAATTCTAAGAGCTAAGTTGCTTTTCGTTGTTACAAGTTTTTCATAGCGTGAAACTGAAAGGTTTGCGCGTCGACGTTTTATTTAATAATATTTGTGTAATTGGAGGGAAATACTTGGAAGCTCCGAAATTATAATTATGAGAAGTACACGAGGAGCCAGCATGCTGGAATTAAGCGAGACTCGTGCAATATAATAAAGCGACCTGGAAAATGCGATAATTAGATGAGACTGTTCCCGACGTAATTATACTATTCTTATATGCCGTTTCTAGAAGTTGCTCCTCGACGATTGGGCAATCAGAGGAATTTGAAAATTTGTAATGCGACTGCAAGAAGAGAAACACAATCTCTTGTCGATTATTTTACCTCTTGCCTCAGAAAACTGACCCTATTTATAGGAATACTTGCAACTCTTTATTTCAAATTTTGCTGCTGCGTATCAGAAAGAAATAATTGATATTGTCTTAAATATTTCGCACTTGGGTTTATATTATCTACACACTCTTCACGGATAATTTGTAATACTTTGTAGCTTAATATGCTGAAAGAGTGTAGAAATATTAATGAATTCCAAATTTAGGGTAATTAATAGAAATTGCAAATTATTCAATCACGTTTGCATTCTCTGGCATTTCATCACCTTAAAAATTGGCCATTGTGGCGCACAAATGAGTACTTCTTACAAAAATTGCAACAGAGAAAATATATTGTCATACTCTAACCTGCATAAAACCATGTAACTTTTTCAACAAACTATTCTTTGGATTTCCATTGCAGCAGAATTGTTAAAGTGATCGACTTACACGATAAAGACAATATTTTTTCTCCACTTTTATATTTTACATCCAGTAACAAAGAAATCGAAAAAAAAGTTCATTCATCTCCAAGTGCAGTTAAAATAATACTCACGAAATGAATAATAAGGCAACGAGGTTACTTATTATTATTATTATTCTTTATTGACGGGCAAATTGCCCTTTAGTATACATTGAGAGCAACAATAGTTACGGTATGCACGAAATGATACACATATAACAACAAATATAATTATAGCCAAAATAATATAAGAAATAAAATAAGTAGAAGAAAAAATAATCAAAATGTAATTGAAATAATTAAAATAATTAAAAAGTAATTAATAAAGCCGTATCAAAATGCAATCCGATATTAGAAAGAAGCACAAAAAATTCCGGCCTTCGGTCAAACGCAAGAGCAACTTCGAAACTGGCCGGGAAAGTCGGGCAAATCGAGACGGAACTACTTACTCCTCCGGTACCGTCGGCTCATTCTACTTCTCGCAATCAATCACCCTCGAGCCAATGGTCCATCGACGTGGAGATATATCTTTCTTCGAGGACTATCGCTGGCAGAACTAAAAGAGTTGCCTCGTTGGCACCGTTATCGCGGCTCATATTTCAGAAAGTACAGTAAACGCGTGTAACTTCGAAAACTCCCAACGGTGGCCCTCCGCTGTCGTTCCGGAAGTTGTAACGCGTGCTCCGCCACGTTAGAAGAACTTTGCTCCCTTCTCTCGAAAGAGAGGAAGAGGAAACTGACTCGCTCGGAAATTCGCGATTTTAACGACAAGCTTCGCGGATAAAACGCGCTGGAAATTACTGAAGCACTCGAAGTGAGTCTTGAAACGGATAGAAAAAAGGGGGTGAGGCGACCTTTACGGAAGAGGAGACGAGTGGACGCCCGTGAGAGGTGTTCACCGTGAAATTAATTGGTCGTTTTCAATGTCTTCGGCTTGTTTGGAGCAATTAATTGTACGCGAATAGCCAAACAATTAGATCAAGGATTAAAGGAAAACATTCAAGGGAATACGCGAGAGGTAATGATTATCTTGCTGTATTGTTTTTGCCGTCGAGGGCTCGACGATTGTGTAATTTATGGTGAACGAAGAAATGTTGATAATTGCGGGGTCTTTTCAACGAGAAAGTACGTTTGGAAATAATGCAAACTGCATGGGAGAAGGAATACGCGTTAAGTAGTTGTTCTGGCGAAAAGAATTTCAATCTTGGCGATTTTATCGTCGTTCTTTGCGAATCGTTTGTCGCCGATTCGAATGTAAAAGTAGGAGCAATCAGGAAGATGGCTAACGAGGAACGCGACCTTTTTTTTAACTCTTCTTTCCACGTCGATAAGCACTGTTCTTCTTTTAACTTTCTTTACATAACCCGCCGCCTTTCACAGAAGTAAACTTCCAGGCTTGCGTTACATTAATGTTTAGAGTGTTACCTTGTTTTACGGTGGAAATCCGCAGTAAGTGCCGGATGTCTAAGTGCCTCAGAAGGAATTTTTTATGATTGTAATAACACCCATTCTGAAGAACGATCAAACGTTAAATAAACTCTAGAAACGTAGATAAAGTTCCTAAAGAATAATTGTTATTTCTTCAGGACATTGTAATTACAGTGTGGTCAGAAATTGTACAAATAGTTTGACCATATCCACATCGATAACAGAATACCCTATTCTATCAAATATTATTGTTAATTAATTTCTATATTATTGTTAGTTAATTAATACCTGTGGCACTTACATCGTTGGCACTTGCGACATTCAAGGTTCACCATGTGCACGAATTATCCCCCTTATGTGTTTAGTATTAATTGTTATTCACGGAAAACCGATTCGTGTCTACCTAAAGTTTTATTCACTTGCCCCCTCCCCACAAATTCGTTGTATCAACGATATATTTTCTAGAATTACTGGTAGTGACGAACTCCTAGGTATATTGCTGTGTTAATTGCCTGTTGAAAGGTCCCATAGTTTACCCATAGTCTGCCATTTTCCCTTGGGAGTTTGGCAAGGGATTGTTTCATCAGTTTATCGGTAAGCTCGTACGAGCAAACAGTAAGTTCAATTTCACGCTCTGTTAAACGTTACTTTTGTTTACGTCATAACCGACGGTTATTCTCTCACCTTTGGCATTTCGAAATGTGATATTTTGAGGCGATATCATGGCATTTTTCCGGCGGGACGTGATTAAACGTAGTAATTTATTGCAGTGCGCAGCATTGATTCGTATTAGCGATTGGATTCCACTCGGTAAATGTTTCGTTTCGACGAGCGAATGAAATGAATTAGAATTTTTTATCTGTATTAACACGTTGAGTGACGCGGGTGTCAGCGATGATTGACGCTCGTGAATGCCGTGAAATTACTTGTCACTTTTAAACAATAATATTCACCACCTATCCAATACATTCGATGTTCAAGTATTAGTTAAAGGAATAAGTAAAGTGCTACTAAATATACAATTATTTTTACTTTTAATATTGATATAGCACAAAAATATGATTTTAATAAAACGTATTTCACTTTGATAGAAATTGAGAGATAGGTGAAATACAGATGACATTCAACGCGTTAATACCATTGTTCCCAAAGAGGAATTGCTTTGAGCGGTTCTACATGAAAATACTATTTTTATTTTTGATAATGCAAAACAATTAATCCTTTCGTCGATGTATAGAGATTGGAACTTCTCAGATCGCAAAAATTAATAATCATAGCCTCGTAAATCTTTTTGAAAACGTCCGAAAGCATAGATGAATTCTATCATAAAAAATGTCAGAGTCATAATATCAAAGGATTCCAGCTTTTCCAAAATGATCGCCGATATTTTATGCTAATCGGAACGACCTTCTTCGCGTTCTCTCTTAACGTAAGCAAATTTGCAAAAGTAGCCGTACCATTTGTATCTAGGAGCATAAAACGACCCGACGGAAGACCCAGGAACGCACAGCGACTCCCTCAATTACTTAAAGGAACCCCATGAATAAAGTCATGAATTTCAAGATACAGGAACAAGCAATGTTGTTGGTCGAAACCCATAGAATGCGAGACAAGGTCGTGGAATTTTCTCGGTTACGATCGACTCGCTGGAGTAACGAGTTACTTAATTAAGGTCCACGTAGAAAATACTGCATTGGATCACTCGCAAGGGGAAACGTGGCCGATTACTTTCAAACCCCTCGAAAGCACGAGTCTAATTCGTATTATTTACGATTGCTACGGATATTGAAAAAATATAATAACTTCCAGCTATATTAGTTAACATGTTAAATTAAAAGTTTTAATAGAAATTGACAAATATACAATATATCTTCAACAGAATTTTTAATTTAACCAGTTAACTGTGAATTTATGTTAAGAATCTCTTACAGGATGCGAAATTAAAATTAAATAGCGGGGTGTACACACGTCGAATGCGAGGCAAATGCTCCTATTATAAATTGGAAGGAAAAAGGAAAAGAAAACGTAGAAAGATTATATTTTTATTCGATAACACTTTACAATTCAGTGTTAAAAGGAAAGATTATATTTTTATTCGATAACACTTTACAATTTAGTGTTAAAAGGAAAGATTATATTATTATTCGATAACACTTTACAATTCAGTGTTAAAAAGTTTAAAGCAATAGAGTTCTGGATTTACGTGTACAGACGTTCAGCACAGTTAACTGGTTAATTCAATAATTAATATAGCACAGAGCCATTATTTGCAAAGATAACTTACTTTTTAATGCTCGATAAATATACAATGTAAATTTCAGAACTTCTGATAATAGTTACAAGAGAAACACCTACAAAAGAATATTAATCGCCGGAGAACGTGTACCTCGTACGCCTTTAAAGCTCGAAGAGCGAAAGAAGATGATTAAAGTTCAAGAACTCAAAGTTTCCAAGCTCGTTCCACGACGGACGTTTCCCATTGCGAGTGAATCGAATAAACGAAACCGTATTAACGAGGGGGGAGAGGCAATGAGGCATTTCGTTGGAGGAGAATCAGAGAAACGATAGAAAGCGACCCGAGAATCTATCGATCTCCAAGATGTCATTCGATCCGTCCATCGTCTTCCGATTTGCGAGAGGAAGCTTACGGATAGAGGCGGCGAAAGAAAAACACAGGGATGTACACGGTGGAAATAGAAGAAGAGGAATAATTAACCAGAGATCAGGGTTCATTTCGAGTTACGTAACGTGGCTAAAGGAGGTTTAATTAAACCCTAAGAGTCACGGTGAATGCGCGTGCAAAGCACGAGGCGCATCTTGAAACAAAGCTCGTAAAAGATCCCAGTGGCTGGGCACGAATTCGTTTATGCGCTGTTCGCCGCTGGCTAGAGGGATGTTTCTTTATTTTCACTGCCAGTCATTTTCCTCTCGCGCCACAGTCACTTGATTCTTCAGGATGCCTCTGCCCTCATTTCCTTGCTTCTTATTTCATCGTCTTCTTCTTCTGTTCCTCCTCCTTCTGCTTCCGTTTATTTCTCTCTTTTCCCTTCTTTCTTGTCTCCTTCCTTAACACGTTGCGACGAAGGAAGGCTGGCAATCTACGCTCCTGAAAATTGTTACCAAGCCAACTGCGAATAACGACATTCCGAGGGGATGAACTTCCCTCAATGGTGATTAGCGACGCAGCTGGCGCTGCTGGGAAATTAGTTTTTGACGGCCGATTAGCGGATCCTTCGATTTTTCTCAGCTTCGATCCACGATTTCTGACGTTTTCGGAACGAGAATCTGAGGAGGATTCTCGTCTTGGTGATGAGGATTTAAGAGGAGCGATGGTATTCGGACGTTTAATTATATTTGACGAAAGGCGCTGATATTCTGATATTTTTTATCGGATCTTTTATTAAGAAGAGCTTATGGCGTTGAGGATGCATTTGAAATTTGTCGTTTTGGAGAAGCGGATGTGGCAACTTTGACGGCGAGGTAATTTTACGTTTAGGAAGGTAAGGTGTCGATTTTTGAAGAGTAGGGAAAAAGACATTTGTTCAATTTGTGCAAATTTGTGAAGAACATAGGATATCCTTTTGTTAAAGTTATTAATAATTATTCCTTATAATTCTCGTAGTTATATAATAATTTAATATATAATATTTCTAGGTAGAATTCTAGAATAGAGTTTGAAGTCTTTCGATGCACTTTATTCGATAGTCTTTGAACATTTGCACACAGCCATTATTCACAACTGCATTTCACAACAAAATTCCTCCCCCGTAAACAAAACTTTCCAACCCTCTTGTAACATTCGCAGGGTTAATTCTCGATAATTAGCAAAAGACCATCGTTAAAATGGTCCAAGCATCGGAAACGGTGAATTATTACCACCCTCCGAAGGAAACTTTCTGCGATTGAAGTGTTTTTAAACCTGTTTCGTCGGTTAATTAGAACCCTGTTGAGAATACGATATGCGGATCGTTATAGATTTCTAATTAAAGCGTTACAAGTGATTGACTCTCCGCTCTTCGATTGATGAAAGGCGGCCTTTTCCACTTTCCAGTAATGCAGCTCTCCTCGAGCCGGACGAACTCGTAGTTCCTTCTTTCGATCAAGATGACGTTTAAAATTTTAATTAACCCTTCCACCGGTAGCTCTGAAGAGGTAGTTCTCCCCGCAGCTACACAGGAAACTATTTGAGCGTTTCACCGTGAATTCTGTCTGTCGTGTCGCTTCGTCGTGCCGCGGAATTTCGTCTGTTTGTCATGGATATGGTAAATAAGCCGGGATTTATGACAACGCTGTTTGAGCAGTGAGGATGTAATTCAGCTTCCTAACATTTTCGGAAATGGTAAAGCTCTGGAATCTCTAGCTATCAGTGTTAAATTTAGCAGAGAGTGTACATACAGTTTTACCTTGCAAGGTATTAATACTTGTACAGTTTATTAATAATTCTTAATTATTTCTATCACCATTATCATCTAGAATTGTTTACGGGCAATTAACTTTGAATAATTTATCATTCGACAGCCGTCGACATCCTCTTTTTACGATTCTACGTCACTGGCATTAACACTTTAATGGCTGCTCACTCAACATGTGTGTGTTACTATTGCCGACGGTTATCGGCTGGTAACACACTCTCTGTGTGATGATTTCTCTAAACGTTATTGACGGATAACATAATACATATAATATAATTATTAAGCCATAAACTTCTTCTTCCTCTCTTGCAAATTTTTCTATATTATTGGCAGCATAAGTTCATATTTCCATTCCCGTGTTATACGTGAACAAGTTGATATTGTAGGAACGGATACGGTGCCTATTTTTTTTGTTTTTTTTTTATTCAAAATGTATGTGCTCGCGCATGTTCAATTATTTCGTGAATTTATATAAAATTTTTTTAACACGTTGAACGCCACCGGTATTTCGCTAGTTTTATCGTTTCTAAAGAAGTGAAACTTTATCTATTAAAATCATATCTTTATGAAGCAGAAACTTCAAAGACACAGATGGATATATATTCAGCAGACCTTCATCTTTTTAACGCCAATATTTAAACACTGAATATATTAAAAAATCCGTAAATATTGCAATTTAAAGGTCACATGAAATTTCATTGAGTTCAATAGCGCCGGTCACCGGTGACCCCCGTGGCAGTCAACGTGTTAATTTATTTCTTTAAAAATATTGCCGGCCCCTGGCGAAGTTTAACTGCGTAGACGTGCCGCCATTAAAGCGTTAATAATCATACTCTTTGCTCCCCGTCGTTTCAATGACGAAACGTTCATTGTTTCTCAAAATGTATCGAGTTAATTATCAGCGAGTAATCGCATGGAAATTTCCTTCGACGGAATGACAAGAACATCAAAGACGGTATCTTTCCACAGATCGAAAACTCGACGACTTCGGCTTTGCGAAAAGTTACCCTCTCGGTGTCAAGATCGTTTCTCGATTCCTCCTGGCTACTTTGACGCGTCATCACGAAGACTAACCTCTCGCTGCTCTTTATGGCGGCTGTCTCGCACGATTAATGTTGCTCCTCTCCAGAGATGATATCTACTTTCCCCAGCAAATGAAAGCCGCCTTTCCCAGCGATCGTCAAACGCGCGGAAAAATGCTTCGTAAGAGGGCCGTTTTACTCGGTGTCTCGTTTTTTTTATCCTTCTCTCGCCTCCTTGTCAGTCACCGCTCTTTCTGTATCCCTTTCTTTCGTGGACGAAGCCGAAGTATTTCCGATGGGTCCTTTCGGTGTCTCACAGTGCCACTCCACAAATCCGTTTCGCTGATTTCAATGTGACTTTCAGCGACGTGCTGAAGAAAGGTTCCCTCGACGAGATAAACATCGACGTAGATTTTGCAAATTACATCGGACGACGGAAAGTCGTGGTTCGCCTGTTGCGCCGGTGCATTGCACTTTGGTCTTTCCGAGGGATTTTATATTTTTTGAACGAGAGAAACGATCTTTCGTGATTTACATGAAGCTTGACGTTAATTAATGGAGAAGCACTCTCGCAGCATTCTAAAATGCTCAATATTCGCAGAATTATTCATGTTTTTCATCGGCAAATCAAGAAACACTCGTAAAACAAAATTTTATGATCCTCGAAATATTCATCGTAAACAGCTCAACGTCAATACGGAAAAAAAAAGTCGATAAATTTAAAAGCCCAATACGCGATAAATTTACACAAGAAATAAAGATTCCACTGATCGATTAAAAATGGACGAAAGCCATCGTTTAAACGTGCGCCACTTTCACACGATTCCTGCCGCATTTGTTTATTGCGGCGCATCGTTTATTTATTCGACATCGCCGATAAATGAGTTTCCTCTGGGATCTCGGTTGAAATCCGTCGGAATAATGAATAACAACGACAAGAAAACAGAAGAGAGTAAAAAAGACTGATACGACGGCCGGCGGACTAGGTGCTTTGTGCCGATATTTTTTAAAGCATCGCGTTATACCGAGCAAAGCACGCTCCGATCGGCACTTCCATGCAAATTTATGCAGAAGCTCGTTCTATCGTGCTGAATAGCCGAGTCAGAAGACAGGCCATCACTGTCGAAGGTGATTGTGCGAGCTTTTATGCTCACGCTGATAGCGGCAGACTTCGCTTGCCTATATATAACAATATGGCCGTCCCCGATATCGTGAATGTGTCATTTGCACCGTATAATATTTATAACCGTTGCAACGTATTTACATAAATTTTTACTGCGGATTCGTTTAACGATCCGCCGGATTGCTCCTTGCGGTTTTTGCTGGTTGTGTTCTGGGATTATGGGAGACTAATGCTCGTTGGAATCGTGGTCGATTCTTGATTGTCTTGGAATGTCGATTTTTATGGAGATTAATTGTAGGTGTATACGTGAGGGTGATTAGAAAAATTGTCTGAGTAATAAATTTGAAAAATTAGAGTTATTGCTTATTTTACGTTGTGCAAATTTCAATTACTATATGGGGGACTATATTGGAGAAATGATTAGAAATGAAATCATTTTAATGGGGTTGATAATTTTGTGATTTAGCAGAACTCAACGTGCTGCTTGAAATAAAAGTCTAAATAGATTTCGGTAGGAAAAATAAATTACTTGGACTACTGTCATAATTATGGTATTCTTTTTTTAATCTGCAGATGTGCTTAAGTCGAGTAACGATTAATTGATACTTTTTCTGTCTTTATCAGTCGACTGTAAGATATAATGGTCTAAGATATTATGTTTAGATATAGGATCTCTTGAAATTTATGACGTCTTAACATCTAAAGTTACAGAAAAATAAATGTTTCGTAAAATGAATTTATATTTTGATCGGTGAAAGTACTTTATTTCGTAAATGGAATAGATTAAATTTAAGTTAGAATCGAACGCGAGAATGACTAAGCTTTCAATTTTTTGAATAAAATTAATTTACAAGTTTTCAAGCGACATTTTCACGTCATTGATATTCCGTGAAAATCTGCCGTTTCGGGTTCGCTGATAAACTCTTTCGCATCACATTTCCTTACGATCTAACTTTCCGCACCTTTGCAACTCGACCTTTTCTCCAATTTTGCTCGACGAAGTTCAAAGTTCGAGTTGAAAGTTTAATAGCAGGAAGAAGGAAGTTAAAGTGCAGAACCATTAGCAGCTGCAGAGTATCGAATTGAATCGTATCAGGGAGAGATCGTTTAAACTTGTCCTTTTTTACAGTCGTTCGCGCCATAACGCGGATCTTTTAATTGCATGCATTGTAAGTCACGAGTCACATTTTTTTTCAGCGATTCAGATGATTCATTTTACGTTTGACTTTTATGTCTTTCCTTCTTTTTCCTGTTAAGGATACATCACACAGGAAGAACAATCTAAGACCGTTTATTTTCATTTCCTTCTAAATTAGAATTTACTGCGATACAAAGCTTGTTTTTGCAACTAAAGATCGTTCAACTCTCGTTTATTTGGCCGATTCTTAAAAATGCATATGTTATCAGGCGTTCGTGTGTGCAAAAACAGCTAAATGTATAGCGTAACATACATACGGTATTTCCGTGTGAAACAATTTAAAATATTTTTCGGAAAATTTATTCAGGTAATGCTTCATTTTTGGGGAAGATTAACTTCAGTATTACTGCAATATTGGGATACGATATATTAACATGTTTCCGCTATTTATCACCGTGCTTTACCTGACCGTTTTAAGTATTATTAATATATTTTCGTTATTTATGACCACACTTTATCTTACTGTCTTAGTTATTACAAATATCCGTTATTTTTCGATATTACAAAGTATTAATTAATTAACGCGACATCTATTTCCCAAAAATAAAGAAACCTGAGTAACAAATTTCACTGAGGTATTGCATCGCAATTTTTTACAAAGAATGAGCCATTTTTAAATTGTACAATTCTGATGTAGCCTGCAGAACATCGAGAGATTACATTTCTATCGGACAGACACGGCATTTCAATAGCCACCTAGAAAATCGATCATCGATGATTCTCGAGATATCAGAAACGACTCGCCGTGTCAACAAACACTGACAAATTGGAAAACTCACGGATTGATCGTCCAAATAAAGACAGAAACGTTCTGAAACATCGAAAACTAAATCGTGCCGATAAAAGCCGCAATGAAATTTAATTCGCCTCGAACGCTCGTAAATTTCTTTGAAAACGAGCCTGAAACGATTCTCGATTTTAGTGGAGATAACTTAATTCACAGTGATAAGGTTAAATGCACCGGCGCAAGCGACTCGTTCGATGCAATTTCGATGCAACCGTGGAACCCCAGAGAATGAAATTTCACGGTCATTGGCGAAAAACGCCCGAAAGGAATATACTTCCGAGAGAAACGCAAAGTCTGACTGGACATTAGAAGCGATCCTAAAAGTTCGCAAATTCGCACGAAAGTCGTTTCGTTGTTTCTTCGAAGATGTCTCGTCTTCGGCGACATATCGCCGGAAAACTTGCCGGATCTCGACAATTCTTTTCCACGGACTTTTCCTCCGTTTTCACGTTCTTCTCGCTTCTTTGCAGACACTTTGCTGCAGTTGAGATTCTTATACAACGACACAACTTATCTTTTATGCTCTCGTTGTAATTAATTATCGCTTACTTTACAAATTTTTCAGACTCATAGCTACGATTAAAAAAAAATCTACCTCCATTATATTTGAAATATCACTAAAGCTATTACACGTATTTCAAAATCCACAAATTCTCTTCATCTTTGAGTACAATTATCAGCAGCCGTCACTTCCTCCCGAATAACAATGCAAAATTGAATCAAACATTAAAGAAATCAATATTCATATTTTAACTCAAACCCAGAATAACAATCTACATAAAAATCATTAAGAGAAAACTTCCTTGTTAAACTCTCGCCATCGTTACCCGTAGAATCGTAGAGTTAAAATCTTTTCAAAGAGAAAAGCGCTCAGAGTGTCATTTATATTGGAATGTTTCTGCAAATTCCGTTCGCGTCGTTTTGGCTTTCCTCGTCTTCTTAAACAGTCAAAGAATCCTCTATCTTGCGGATAATCCGGTCGATCGTTCCACCGTAATGGCACTGTAACTCGTGATCGGTTTGAAAGCATTCCCGGACTGCCCGACGGCCGCCGATAACGCCCATTCCTGGATCGCAAATAACGCTCTCCGAATCGATTCTAATGGTCATATAGAGGACTAGGTAGTACTCAGATGCGTCACTTTGTATCGAAAGCTCGCACCGCGTTTGAGATATTCCGCTGGGACGACGATAGATCCCTGCCGACAATTTCAATTGTCCGATAAATGTTGACTTTTAAATGCCGATCTCGCCTGAGGCAAGTTTGCGCATTTTGAAGGGAAGAACTCTTTGTTCTTCGAAATGGTAATACCTTTTTATTGAGACACTGAAATATGATGGATGAAAAGTTTTTTTTTAAATTTTTTTTTAATTGTACAGCTGCCCAATTAACACTAGAACTACCGGCGTTAAATCTGTTATATTTAAATATATTAAATAAGTACTTTGAAAAAGGGGGAACTCAGAGGTGGAAAAGATGATCGATTCGGTAATTTATGTTTTGTGAGATGGACGTAGAATATCTATTCTATGACTCTCCTATAATCTTGGGGAATTTTTCGAATAAATTGTGTAGCAGTCATTTTGACTGGTTTGGTAGTTCTAGTGTTAAAAACTATTGGCGTGCTCACCGTTCTGCGTAGGTGAGCAAAGATATAAGTTAGGGCCCTTTCTGATACTCTCTTCAGCACCAGAGTTCCTACGAAACCCTGATGAAGTCAACTGCAATGCTGGCGAAACGTAGAATTCACTTCAATCTCCAACGCAGCTCCAACCCGGAAGCCAAGTCATTTGATTACCAATTTGGCCGCGAAAGCCTCAAAAGAATGAAAAGTTTGTTTAACACGTTGAACGCCACCGGTATTTCGATAGTTTCATCATTTCTACCGAAGTGAAACTTTTTCTACTTAAATCACATCTTTATAAAGCAGAAACTTCAAAGACGCAAATGGAGATATATTCGGCAGAACTTTACCTTTTTAAAGCCAATATTTAAATATTGAAAATATTACAAAATTCGTAAATATTGCAATTTAAATGTAATATGAAATTTCATTGAATTCGATAGCGCCGGTCACCGGTGACCCCCATGGCAGTCAACGTGTTAAGAAATATTATTCTTTGTGTTAGGGAAACGATTAATTAGAGTTCATAGTGTTTTACTGTGAATTCGAAGAGTTCTTGTTGTTAGTGCTTGGTCGAGAGTTTTTGCGATGACCTTTCTTCCAATGAAATTTTTCCGATGCGATTTATTGGGCGAGGTTGAATCGTTGTTATTTGACTTTGATGTACTTAGAGTAGTTATTTCTGATAAAGTATTGCCATTTCTCTCGGGGCAATGATTTTACTGTCATAGTTCCAGTTAAACTTTTTACTGTCCGATTGATAGGAGATTTATTAGCGATCACTTCTTCAATCAAATTGTTATGGTATAAGTGAAGTTCATTTATCGCTGCTTTCCTTTCAGTACACTGAAAATAGTTATTTCCGAGAGACAACTTTTTGAGGTGTCCAATTTGCAATTAAGGCATCTTCGTTTAGAAAAGTTACCTTTTCTATTAGGGCGGCGATCGATCCTTACAGAAACCTCTTACCGTCCGACTGATACGAACTTTTACGACGGTGTCTTTGTCGTTGTTCTTTCATGTTCGTTCAGAAGTGTTCGTGTTTTCCTTGAAGGATGAGACGCTCAGAGCGTTTTAATCATCGTGGATGGAGAATCGAAAGGATCCATTAGAAGTACATGGGGATAAAGATCGTGTTCCAGACTATTATTGAGTTTTAGGATAAGCCAGACCACCCGCCGTAATTCGCCGTTTCAACGTAAAATCTATTCATATTTTTAGGACTTCTACGGTCCTTGCATTATTTATAGAATTATTTAAATCTCATCGTCTGAAAGATCTTTGAAGATTGAAACCTCGAACGAATTTGTTACTCGTTTCATTCAAAAATCCATCGAAAATTCTTTCGGAATGATTAATTAAGCGCAGATTATATATGGAAGGATCAACTTGGAGCTGATGTTCGTAATATTAATTTTTCGGAGTAATGGATGCCACTGTAATTATTATTCAACATATTCCCAATATTTCCTTCGAAAAGTCAATCCAAAAAGATGTCAGCACTCCGACGTTTTAACGAGCAGCATCTTGCATATCTCGATATCAAAATTAGCCAGGTATTCCCCGTGAATAATTAGGCTTTTTGTTTCCCAGGCAACCTGCTTAAGACATTCGCATTTCGGTGATTCCAAGACGGGCATTCGCATCTCACAGATAAGACGTTTGCACATCGATCGCCATAATTCTCCCGTAAACACTCCAGTTGCATTCGTTGCATCAAATTCTCGCGTTTCACCGTGCAAACGGAAATCGCTAGGTATTCGACCATCCGAAAAAATGGAATTGAAAAAATTCCCCGTTAACAATCTGCGTAAACCTATGGGGAATGGAGAAAGAAGTGAAGTTGTTACTCGTTAATTAAACCGACGGTTTCGAGGAAGAAGCTAAGAGTGACGAGAATATTCGTGGTGAAAGGGACAATGTTTCCAAGATTACACCGTGAGATTCAAACGATTTCGATTCCGCAAGAAGTCTGACTATAAAAATTCGAGAGGACATTTGTGAATGTAATGCTACAAAAAGAAACAAACGCTAAGCTCTGTTTCACGCGCGGATCGAATTTTTCGTGAATTCGAGCAATTTTTCTTCGGAGTCCCGTACTTTACGAATTTACGAGCGACTACAGAGTTTACGGGGCTTTAGTTGTACCACGTGGAAACATCTTCCGCGTATCCTCCCTCCAGTTTCTTCCCTTTATTCTTCTAGCTTGCGAGCGAGAGGTAAGTCCCGACGAGAGTTATGGATATGGAAATTTTTGAAGAACATTAAACGTAATGTATGGAATTTTAAGTCAACGACGTTCGTATATATTTCGTTATGTGTCACAGCGAAAAATACAGGGCGGGTTTGAAATCGATCTGAGGGGATGATTTCGCGGGTGAAAATATAATAAATGATGGAATACAGTTTCTTCTTTTGATGCTTCGTTTTTTGAGGGGGACAAACTCAAGATGAGATGATGTCAGTTAAAGGAGAAGTCAATTAAAAGATTTCACTGTGTATCGTCAACTTTGAATGAAAGTCGAATGGTAATGAGAGTTATGGAGAGCAACGAAAATGTATTCTGCCATTTAAATATATTTTTAGACGAGGAATTGCCTTCTTTATGATTTCCAATTCTTTCTGGACAACGGAATATCCATGACAGTATAAGTAACATGTATCATTTTTTATTATGTTAGATAACCGATAGAGAGTAACACGAATAACATTTTTTAGTTACACGTTTTGTTAATACATGAAATTTTAATTGGCGCCGGTAACACATACATTGTTATGCATCACTGGAAATACAGTAACGAAATGCAGGTTTTTTATTTTTGAAACAAGACTTACATTATCCTTTAATTTGCGTAAACAACACGCTTTCGCTGAGGGAAACTTTTAATTCTTATTACATACAATGTGAACATTTACAATACTCGCCAGAATAAGTTTGAATCTTATATTAACATCCTTTGCGCTCGACTAATTTTCTCAAATGTTATATAAAAATCTAGGTGATTCTCATTTATCACTGAAAAACGAATGAAAAAGTCAAAATCAAAAATATGATCGAAATGCGAGTAATATCAAAGAAAAGCAGCAATGTGAAATTTGTCATTTCAAAGTTTAAACGCGCCAAAACCAATCCCCTTTCGTACCTCGAGCGCAAAGGGTTAATGTCGATGATCGTAAAATACTTTTACGCCGGGGGGCACGGGTAAGATAAAAAAAGGAGAGAAGATAAAAGAAAAGAGAGGGAGATCGTAATTGAAAGGGTAGAGAAAGGGAATGAAGAAGTGCCAGCTCTGGGGAAAGTTCGTTCGGCTATTCGCGACACTTTATTAACCATTAAACATGCGCAACTATTGCAAGCTATAAATTTGAAAATACCGAGATATGTTGAACGATTTTATCCCTCCATTTCGTTTCTGCTCTCTGGCCATGGGACAGAAAGTTAATTGAATTAATAAAGAAATTTCGAGCCGACTCGATACAATTGCACAGCAGATTTGCAACTGGGAAGAATCTTGGAACGATACACTTTGCTTGCGGCTCACGTTTCGCTCAGTCTGTCGTTTCTCCTTTTTATGGGAGGGGTAGTGAAGAATTCTCGGTTGCCAAATGAAAAGAAAAATCTGACTCGTTGAATTTAGCAAATAAATGGACGATTAATTAAGGGATACTTGGTCTGAAAAAGTTGAAACTTTCGTCAGTCGAATGCTAACGTCTATTTGACACCTTAAATTAGAATTCCTTCTATAATTATAGTATAGTAGAAGTTTAAAGACACGTTGATTTATCTGTCTTATGTGCTGAATGTTATACTATCTTGCTGGAATGCACGGCAATGCTAACTCGAAAATTAACCTTTCCCGTACGATCGTTTTCAAAACTAGTACCGATATTAAATTTTAAAGCTATTTTCAAAGATTGTTTCAATTATGAAAACTATTCTTTAGTGGTTGTTCTAGAATATCTTATAATAACAATACATCTGCTGCAGAAAAACGCAAGAATAAATATTAAAAAGAACTAAAGTTTCCACCAATTTTTCTTATCCGAAATATCCCAGCAGACACATTGCAAAAAACGAAATTTCTTTTCGCTTTGCCTAATATAATTGAATTCACGAACTTAACCCTTTTAGTACCGACCGGAAAAATGTATTAAATTAATGACAAATCTATTTCAATATTCATTGAAAATCGTAGAATTAATATTTGTCTAACATTGTTAGGAAAAATGAACAAATCGGTTACTGATTGTTGATAGTCGTTAGAATTAAAAAGAATAATCATTTGATCATAGTTTTATATAGAATAATATAATATGGAGCATAAACTGTGTATTCTCAAATATTTGCAATAAAATTACTAATATCATATGAGCAAACTAAATAATAATCCCATGATGATCGGCGTTAGGAGTGTTGCTAACGACGATATATCGGCATCCGGCACTAAAAGGGTTAAAATGCAGTGAACGAACACGTGTGAACCCATCGATGCCGATCATCGACTGTCCAAAATATGTTAAAAACGTGAAAGATAAAGTTGGAACAACCACCAAAATCATACCACCATCACGTTTCCTCCTTCAATATTCATACAACGTGTATAAAATTTGAAAAGAAAGTGAGTGCAGAACTTTCATTTGACTTTTCGTTTTCACGAAGAGGAGATATATCTCGGCACCGATGAGGGAGCCATTCCAGAAACATTTCCCCCAGATATATTCCACGTAACGTCGGATTACCGTGGACCGTAGTCCTCGATGAGGAAACTTTTTTCACCCCGCGATACGCGACGCCCGGTGTCGCAGTTTCAACCCCCTTTTTTCCTCCCCCGCGACGAAACTTTCACGCGGAACTTTGACGATAAACGTTCGCCCTTGTTTCCCTCCTCCGACGCATCGACGGTACTTGCTCTTCTTCCGGCAAGTAGAAAAGGAACGCCTTGGTCGGCCGACGAAATTTCACGCCTGGCCAAGGAAGCATTATTTTCCTTCTTCGCTTTCTTTCTTCCTTTTTTTTTTTACGTTGCCGCAACGTGGTCTCCGCGAAGGGTGATATTAACTTTCATAGGAAATTCATGGGCACTTGGAGTCTTAACAATTTCGACAGTCAACGGGAGGAGGATTACTCGCGTTTACGGGATAAAGTTTCGTCAGTAAGAGGAAAGTTATTAATGATATCGACGTTTTCTTGAAAAGTCTCGGTAATTGTCATTTTTTCGGATAATTTGTCTGGAGTGAGATAGTTAGGGAAGGGATAGCTGCTTGTGGGTTTTTTTAGATGAAAGATAGAAGTGTGATTGTTTTGTGATTCAATAGAACAAGTCTGTCTGGAGGGTGTGTGTATTATGCGATGTTTCGAGGGTGACATTGCAGTGGTGCGATGAGCGGCTGAAAAGAGGGAAACTTTTTGCGACGAAGACGCCTGGCAAAAAGGAGATTTTGATGGAGTGTATGAGAATAGATGTCGGAATTGTTTGAGGTCTCCGAGCGGGGAATTCTTGAGAAAAATAGAGACAATTGAATAAAGCACCGTGTAGTCAATTATTCATTCTACTAAATCTACTTAACTTGCAATTCCATGCTTTCTTTTCACAATATTTCCTTTCAATTTCTCATATATTCCAAAATAATTTAACCTAGCAACTTGTTACATCATTTCATTCAGATAAGGACCACTATGTTATCAAGTGATCCATGCTATCGCTAATAATCAAGGTGAATAATTTTTTGCCCGTTAAAGTTTGTGAAAAAGTAGCATAGTATCTATTGCTCTACGAGAAATATGTTAAAGCATCTATTTCCCGAACAATATCATTTATTTATTTCTCTACGGACGCTGACAGAAGCCAACCGTAAATTGGCGACGTCGAGTCGCGCTCGTCGCGCCGTATTGCGAAAAGTTAAATCATTCTTTACGCAGCTTTTACGAGCAGCTCGAAGAGAACACCGAGGAATACATTGCTACCGTCAGTTGTCATTTGTGTCGGCTTGTCGTGCTGCAATCGAATCTCTATCGACGAGCTAAAGCTTGTTACCGAACGTGACGGTTTGTCGTTTAGAAACCCCGGCAATATATTTCACCCCTCGAAATGCATTCCATCCGGTGAGCGATTTAAAAGGAATGAACGTTTACCGTTGACTGTCTCGCTTTAATATTTACATTATCTTTTTGAAACTTTATAAAATCAAATTAACTCTCTAGCTGGGAGACCATCCTAAGGGCGCAGTGCACCTTAACCCCTTGTCCTACAATAACGAGTGACATTCGTCATGAGATAAATGGGATAGGAAATTTTTTAAGTTTTACAAAACCTATCAAATTGAAAATATTAATGAGATGCCACGCGATAATATCATTCCTGTAATATTAACACTAGAACTACCAAACCAGTCAAAATGACTGGTACACAATTTTTTCCGAAAATTCTCCAAGTTTATAGAAGAGTCTTGGAATAAATATTCTACGTCCATCTTAAAAAATATAAATCACCGAGTCGATTATATTTTCCGCCTCTTGGTCCCTCCTTTTTCAAAGTACTTTTTAATATTTTGAAATATGATTGATTTAACGCCGGTAGTTCTAGTGTTAATATTGCGTTAAATTATACAATATATCAAGAATCACTGATCAATTTTTATTTTAGCAATTAAATTCTGAATTATTGTGAAGGCAGTTACAAAACAAATCGTAGGGCAAGGGGTTAATATTTTATTCACTCCATACCTTATCTGGCAAATCCGCCTAAAGAGAGTTTGCCTATTTTTGTACCTGGCAATCATAATTTATATCTGATCACTTTTTTAATTCTGGATTATATTTTAGAACATCATAAATACTATGATAATCAGTTTTTATTTGACGAAACAGTTAAGCCTGATAGAGGGGTAAAATATTAATGAAAGATCAATCGTAATCGAAATTAAAAAAATCACTGGAGAAAAAGAAAAACGCAGAGTAAAGTCTTAACGTCGTTAGAAATTTTTGCAAGAAAAGATAAGAAATAAAAAAGATGATATGGTGCAATTTAACGTAAGTGATAAGAGAAGTTATTTGAATGTTTAACTTATTGTTATACCAGTTTGATAATGACAGCCACCGGAATTGCCGAATTCAAGGACCTTTGATTATTTCATGTGTTGTTTCCGGATTTAGTCACTTGTGGCCGGAGTTTTGCATTCTGATATTTCGTGATTCTTGAGTTTTGTGCGATTTACAGTTTGTGTTATTGTGAATTTAAATAAATTTAACTGTGCTTGTTTATCTTTTTACGAAATCGTGCACAATTTACGTAGAGGTTAAGGATTTCGCGAATCTTCATACAGACTTCTACCACGGAAAGTTCCTTTCTGGCTGGCGGAAAGTTCTTTTGTGACCGAGCGGATGTGGCAGAATTTTGAACGATATTTGCTAATTGGAGAAACTTTTAATTAATTCGTTAGTTTCGTCGGAAGTGAAATAAAATTTGCTCGATCCGTACAGTGAAAACATCGGTGTCATAAATTATTAATTATTTCTTTGCCGTTTATCCGAATAATTATCTTTCAAGTGAATTCCGTATGTATGCGTAATGAAAATAACGATCTAACGAGATGCCTCCGTTAAAATAGCAGAGCGGAATTTAGCTTCCGCAATGGAACCGACGAAGTCTCGTTAATTTAACGCAACTTATAGCGTTGTTGGGAATGATGTTTTACGGAAATATCTCAAATAATCACGGTTTAATGACTGCTTGATGCATCGTTGCCGAAAATCGTAGGACTTTCTCAGTCAGAATTAAATTGACGATTTTTGTCTGATTCATATTAACTGGCGTATCTTCTTCCCTTTAAGCATTCTCTTTTAAAAGAAACATCAGAAGAAGTTCATTAAAAAAAAGTAATGTCTAGAAACGTTTCCTTTCTTCGCGAAGAAAATTCGGAAATTTCTGCGATTTAATCTTCGCATAACTTAAAACAAATATTTAAAGATATATCCTTGATTCACTGCATTAACACTAGAACTACCGGCGTTAAATCTATCATATTTAAAAATATAAAATACGTATTTTGAAAAAAGGGGAATTAAGAGGTGGAAGATGGTCGATTCAGCAATTTATGTTTTATAAGATGGACGCAGAATATTTATCCTACGACTCTCCTATAAACTTGGAGAATTTTTGGAAAAAAATGTGTACCAGTCATTTTGACTGGTTTGGTAGTTCTAGTGTTAATACATTATAATAGAAAAAAATTTGAATATTTTGCTATTTTCTACCAAATATTTAGTAAAGAAATATGAAATTTCCTTTTGCAACACTTTCGCAAGATTCTTTCAACGACAAAGTTCATCTGAGAGACAAAGTGTTAATACTGTTTCCCGGCTAACAGTCAAACGATTAAACTAACGCCAAAGTACAACTTTCCCCGATAACGAATTGTCTTCCTGACACCGTGATCGGTTCGCAGACTTCCGGACTAACCGGATTCGATAATTCGTATGAAATATCCGCCAATAAACCGGTGCTCAACAGAATACTCCGTGAAACGGCCGCCGAGTCTCTCGACTCGTTATTCGGTGTGACGGTTTGTCGTTTAGGAACTCTCGAACGATACATCGTACTGCCAAAACTCGTACAATAGGAGAACCATTTTCCAAAGGGTGAATGTTCGACGTCGATGTCATCATTGAAACTGGCCGTGGCACGTGAATCGTTATATGCGACTTTCGTTCCTCTCTTTCTCGCTCCATCTCTTTTACTTTCCGTCTTTCTATTTCCATCCCTACCTTCTATTCCTCTCTCTCTTCTTTCTTTTCCCTCAATCTCTCCCTGTATCCTCTTTTCTCTCCATTCTCTTTTCTCCAGCTTTTACTCTTGTCCCTTCGCTCTTTTTTCCCTGACCTTTTTCCCCTCTGTATCCTCTCTGGCTTTGTCACTCTCTGATCCTTTTCTTCCACCTTGTCGAAGCACCGTTTTTCTCTCAGGCTCCGGTCCGAGCTGCCATTTCGAAATTTTGTTCGACGGAGAGCTATCGGGTTCGCAGATCCGAGTCCCCGTAAAAGCGCTGCCACGCCGGTAGAATTTGTCGATGCTGTAGTCGGTGAAAACTCTTCGGTGTTCTCCATGACGATCGATATAACCACTTTTCTCGGTGTAAATATGAGAGAGAAATAAATAAAAAATGAGAGAGTGTGCGTGTGTGTGAGAAATAGGAAGCGGGAGCAAGAGAAATCGAGAGAAAAAGAGAGAGAACTGTGTACGTGTATGTTCTGATGAAAATAGAAGCTTGTCGTTAAGTCAACACTGGACGGTGTTTTCGCGTTGGAAAAGCCGCCGGTCGTTTTTCTCGCAAATGTTTCGTTTATAGCGCACTATTCCGTTCCGCGTGTAGTGACAAATACGTGTACTACTGAATGAATAACGCTCGGATAGTCCGTTTTTTTACGATCGACTGAAAATTCAGTGTCTTCCGTTGATTGAAAACCGGAATACGCAATTGCTCCTTTTAACCCGTTCATCGAATGTATTTTAATTACGGTAACTGTCCAACATAATTCCCTATATTGCTTAAAACACTTGCGATTTTTCACCCAAGACGTAATTCATCGGTACGGGCGACGATTTCGTTCTATTTGTAAAACGAAAGGAAACATCGGCTTGGGAAATAGTTGCTTTCTCGTGAAATCGAATTTCTTTCTTTCTCTAAGAGCTAACATATTCAAGAGAAACATCGAGAGAAGAAGGACTCGGTCGTAGTGGTAGTTTTTCCTCGATAAAAATTTCACTAGGTAAACAGAAGTAACCAGGAATTTGTTCTACCTGGTAAACCCTTCTGCAATCGCGGCATTATTTAGTTGATTTCTCCCTGGAGGCTATATAAACGACGCCTGCTTTCCAGCAATAAAGTCCCCACGATGTTGCGTTTAGACGGCCGTGGTTTCGGAGTCAGATTTTTTAATCTCGTCTCTTTGTCCGGTCAATTATTAATCTTTCAAAGGTCTCCGTTGTATCGTTCCAAGCGAGTGAGAAGTCAATGGAAATTAAAATTGAAACGGCGAAATAACGGAACAGAATATTGTTCTGGTCGTAAATGGTTATGGTTTGAGAGAAATTGTAGTTTGTATCTTAAATACGATGATTGTTTATTCTCAGTTATGTAAAAATATTTATTTGGACTATTTGAATGTTTGGTTTAGACGTCTTTCAATACATTCACTTCCTCGTTCTTATTATTATTTATATCCTGTTACATTCGCAAATCAATAGCTGTGCAAATTTCTTCAAACGATTTCTTATGCTTTTTCTCTTTCTATCGCCAGTTAATAAAAACATAGTGGATACATTTAAGCGATGGAAAAAGAGAAAGGATGTAGAAATAGAGTAAAAATAATTTGGAGGCTCTAAGATTTTTAATGTTTGAAAGGACATGAAAAGTTATAGTATAAATAAGGAAGAAGAGATAGTGGAAGATAAACGCAATATACTCTAAGATGGCATATCGTTAATTAGAATGAAATTAAATTTTAACAAATATCTCTTTCTGACGACCCCAGGGCTGGCACATAAAATAAAAAGACAATTCATACAAGTCGAATTTTCTACGGGTGCGGGCATGCCGTAGCTACAAGTAACGAGATATTTCAAATTAATTCCGGAGAGAAATAAATGGAAATTTTCAATTCGAAGGGAAGGTGAATCCCCGCGTTTCGCTGTATATTGAATCGTTCGCGCAATTTATTGCTCGTTCGATCAATCCTCCCCGCTTTCTCAGAATAAAATGTACCCCGACGTTATATGGGACTGTCGGAGGAAAGAAAACCCCTTATAATAAAAATTAATATATCTCGTAATATCTTCCACGCGCGTACAAGCAATTATTTCTTATTTAAACTGCACCGTCGAGATTTATTTTCTCCAAGAAATATATTTACTCCACAAACTACGATTTTTATTTTAATATTCTAATAGTTTGACGAATTTTCAAAATATTAAGAACAAGCCTTGAAATGGCTTGAAATACTGTTTTAAAGCCATATAAATCTTCAAAAATATTAATCTCTTCCTAGAATACTCAATATCATTTAAAAGTTATCCCCTAAAACGGAAAAAAACATAATTTCTCTAAAAGTACCATCTTCTACGCGATAGAAAGAAGAGAATTAATTTTTAAAATATCCTCCAAATTTTACAGAATCCCGACAATATCAGTAACGACATACTCGTGAAAAAAAGATAATACAGGAGCAGGCCGACCCAGACACACACTCGAGTATAAAAAATTACACTGGAAAGATAATTTAACCGACTCTCGCGACGTGAATTCCATTTTATCCCGAGCACATCGGTACACGTATACTTTTCGATTTATCAGGCCCCCTTTATCCCATCGTTATGTCGCAAACGATTTCGTCTCGCGGGGATTCACCCGCGTCTCGATCCGTCAATCATACTGGATCAGCGGAGGGGAAAAAAAAGAGAGAGGAAAGAAAAGGGTGAACGAAGAAAGGGGAAGGGTAGAAAAAAAGGTAGAAACGATGCTCGTGACAGCGAAAGCAAAGAGGCACGGTGATCGGGTTATTTGCCTCGGAGTTTGACGTGCTTGCGAGGAAAAGGGAAGGAAAATGGCTTATCGAGCACGTTGGGCTACGATTGTTTCAGGAGTGACCATCTTGTTATCGCTGACGGTGTTCCTGAACCTCGTCGCTGAGACCCTGCCCCAGGTCTCCGACGCGATACCTCTGTTAGGTACAATTGAGATTTTTATAAACTGAACAGTGTCTGTGTGAATGTGGTTGATTCGATTGATGGAAAACATTTTATTTCTTTGCAATTAACGACGGGACGGTCGAAGACTTTCTCGCATACATAAGGGATGGTATAGAAATTAAGGGATTTTCTGTTGTTATTTTCTTTGAACTTTTTTCCTGTGTGCCGTTTTGGCACATTTTTCGTGTATTTTTACTTCTTCTTTCATGCTTTTCCCGACGATCGAGGAATTTTCTTTGGAAATTTTTCTTACTTTTTGCGCGGGAAAAGGGAACGGCTTCGATGAGAATATTCTTTGGGGCATTTTAAGGTGCCTTTATTCTTGATTCCTTCCATCGAGACTACTCTGCAAGAAATTTCCTCGTAGAATCGGGAAAAGACGTTTATTTTTTACCTCGCTATGAGAATTTCACAATTGAAGAATTTTCTTCGCGCTATGCTGAGAAACGTTTATCTTCTTTTCTTCCTCTCGCGATGATGGTATTTCGATCGAAAAATTCGACGCGATCGAAACGTACATTGAGATGGTACACTCGTTTTCTTGTTTCTTGAATTGATTGAAATGAATTCGATGTTTGCGATGATAAGGAAAACTGCGTTTTCTTTGACAGATTTCACTGCGCCAGCTTATACTACATGTGGATGTGTACACAGAGTATTAATTTTCCAAAATTACTTTTGACGTTACTCGTCATTGATTAAATAATTCCGTTTAATTAATATACCTTGATTAATATATCATGATAATTAATATGCCCATGATATTATTCATATTATTTCTACTGGGAAAATTATTGGCAAAAACAGCAGTAACTGGGAAGCATTATTTTTCATTGGTTCGATACATAGCGTTTATAATTCTAATAACAGCTTATTTAAGTTAACTATAAACTAATACATAAATTAATATTTCATTAAATTTTAACATTCTTCTTAAATTTTAACTTCTACTTAAAATTGCAACTTAACGTTCAATACGAAAACGTTCTAACTTCATTTTGGATCCCATGAAAAGAAATGCCCATCATAAAAATTATAACACGACAGACAGCTACACAAAGTGCAAAAAAATGCGGTATCTTCAAACTTGTACCAAGTGCCATTATTCAAATTATTCCCCATAAAATCGCAGACAAATTGTACTTCGTGCTGCAATGTTACGACCTTGACAGCCCAAAATTCGCCCTTCACTCTTTTCCATCGTAGTCATACGTTTTTATCGAGAAGAAAAAAAAGATTAGGCCGCGATAAAATTCGCCCGAATCGCGTAACGATCGCGTTATTCGCTACATTTCCCCGTTTATTTCTGCGCGACGGGTTTCTCAGTTTTATTGGAGCCCTCCGACGAAAATGCGTCATGGTTTTACGATGTTTTGCGTACCAAGATTTCCCATCGACCATGGGGTCTGCGCGAGTGGAAAGTCAAATTATAAACGGCGAAGTAGCCGGCTTTATAAGGGTACATAGCAGTAAGTTTTAATTAATAATTTCCAAACCGTGAAAGCATCCTTGCAGATGACGAAAGTACTCGGTTCGCTCGTTGAGGTTTTTATTTTTTATTGATGAACGCAGCAGAATCTCGATTAATGAAGTACCTAATCGGAGAGTTAGGCTATTACGTGCAATTAATTGATTAGGTATATTCTGAATAAAGTAAAGATTCTTGAAGAATAAATTTTCGTAATTTCAGGCGCGATAAATTCGTTTTTGTTTCTTTCGAAACGATTAGTTGACCGCACTGAATTAATTAATTGTAAAATGTTTTATTACGTTCCATGAAGGTGTGATTAATGATACTATTCATATTCGCAGTAAAAATATAAATGGATAATACAAAATCGATATCGTTTTATATTTATTAGTTCAGCTTGAAGTAATAAAAAATTCGCGTCCGATTGATCAGGGTTTTACCTTTAAATAACTTCTGAAATATTAAACAATCCAGTAATTGCACAAATAATTGTAATTCTGCCGTGTATACGAATTATTAACCAAACAATTACAAACTCTCCGCAACCATTTTTGCTGTAATACATTCTCCTAATAAATTCCAAGCATTCATAATTCATCCCTCCTCTCATTCTCTCATCACATTTCCCAAAGTTTCAAAATCCATAAAAACACATTCAAAGTTCCACAACTTACCAATTGCTACAGTAGTACCTCATCTCAAAGTCCGAATTTCCCAGAAATCTGCAATTTTCCGTCAGAATTCCATTGAATAACTCCATTTACGACAGCACCCTCATCCCGATACGTTTGAACGACATCTTCGATTTTATCCGTTAAAAAGTCCAGCTCAATATCACCTGAAAACTTCGGCATTCCCGTCTCAAACGATCCTCTCCATGAATTTGCCGTGTTCTGCATCTCACCTGATGTCGATTCCACTTCCTTTCATCCTGCATTCGACGCGAGCTGACAATTTTATCAGCGATCCAAGCAAATTAAAATACTGTCCAATCAACGAGGCTATTATCGATGACCGTTGTCAAGAACGAGGATTTTTCGAAACGAGCGTATTCTTTTCCGGATATCACGGTGAAATCTCCATCGGCAACCGATAGTCGAAGAAATCGGCATTTTCCTTTCGAGCTCGCTGACACGCGCGATATCGGACACCGACAAGGAGAGCTTTTTTTCCAGTGCGACCGTTGAAATTAATTAACGGGAGATCGAGGTACGATGCATTGACGTTTGGACGCGAACGTGGAAAAACGAGGGATCGCAGAAAGAGAAGTATGGACAAACGTTGTCGCGGTTTTATCAGGCGAAAGAGGATTCGTTTGAAGATGGGCGAAATTCTGGGCGTGCTAATGGCAAATTACTCGATGGCTATCGTGGAGTGAAAGGAACGATATAGAACGGGGTTGTCTTTGATTTTAATTATTAGATTGCGACTGGTGACTTGCTACGCGGAATGTATCGACGGCTGCTTTCAGTGGGAGGAATTCTGTCGTTACTAGAACTTTAATTGTACTTGCGAAGTGATATAATGTCGATTTTTATATTAGAAGAAAATATTAGATGGAGTTGTTGACAATTACTTTTTATAAACAGCAAATTCAGTAATTAAATCGATAATGATTTACGTCAGTTTTCTCCAATGAGTGGTCCGTGGAACGGTACCGGTCCGTGATAAATGCTGTTATAGTCTCAATTCTGAATATTATTTTAAAAAAATGATATATCTATCTCTAATTGTAAGTTATAGCGGTATCAAATCAGTCAGGTATTTCAAATCTTTTCACAACGAAACAACAACAGATTTAAGCGAGATTTAAGCCAGCCACTTTACAAAACAAATTATGCTATATTGTGCCAGTTCGCAGACGTAGAGACATTGCTATAATTAATTCTGCTTTCATTAGAATTAAAATCTATCATGAAATATCAATAGTTCAGTCATACTCACTACAATTTTTCAGTATTTACGAATAAAATAGAATCTTAACTCTATGAATCGACGTAAAAAGGCAAAACTTCCAAACAGGAACTGCAATTAATTCGAACTTTTAGATGCTATCCGATAAATTCGAAAGGGATATAACAACGGGTAAGTGGGAAATGCACGTGTTACACGACCCGTCGAAATCCTGTACTACATCCACCTGGAGCGAACAGAATAGACCTCCCCACGAAGTTACCTGGCCGCTTGTAAAGTGCTTGTTAATTGACGATGTCGAACGATGGAGTAGCGGGCAAGTTCGAAAGGTTATAAAGTGGTATGCTGTGAGATGCGTTCACTTAATTATCGTAGTTACCTTGAGAACGTATACACGACAAAGTGACGTTAAATGTACCGAATGTATTTACCATTCTATCCGATCCCCATTAACGAATCTGTTTCACGTTGCGCTCGATACCTTACTCATTTACCGTTCACCGATTTTCATCCGATTTTCCGAGTCAATGATGGCAAATTCACGGATTCTTAAATTTCAAATTAAAGGAATTAAATCACTGTAGGTTTATAAAGATTAAAGGAATACTTTTAAAGATGAGACAGAAAGTCGTAGTTAGGGTTTTGCAACTTTTACTCGACTTAGTTGAGACTTGTTAATGGACTTTTATGTATTTGAATTTAAAAGATATAAATAATTATTGAAATGAGGCTATTAGTGGACGATTAGTGGACTTGAGTTAGAATTCCCGCCACCTCAAGAAAATATTTTCTAAATTATTAATTAATAGATCAGCCACAGTGTTTCGGAGCCCCCCTAAAACAATAGATCCTAAGATCACAGGATTTAAAACCGAAAAGTATGAAGCAGAAAAAGGAATGAAATATAAGATAGGAGTTATGTCATTATTTGCCATTTATTTGACATAGTTTTAAATCAATTGCTCCCCTCCCTATATATGTGAAGCTTTAAATGTCTGCCGTTGGAAAATTAGAATAATTTAAATAGCAGAAGAGAAGTTCAACCAATTCATACTATAATTTAATATCGCTTTGCACATACGTCCTAGTTTGTTAGAACGGATTCGAGCCTCTAATTTCTGATAAGTCTGACGTAGCTTATTCTCCACTCATAACCATACAACTTTAATATGACTCGTACAGAATAATATTACTGTAGCTTTCAATCGGTTCCGTTCTCGCGTTAAATTGCACGATTTAAATCAAAATCTGTACCGACGAAATCCCAAGAAATTAGCAAAATCATAGTAGTAGAACGTTAAAGACTCTTAAACCGGAAGCAAGCACGGTTCACTGTTAAGTATTCACGGTGTTCTCAAAATGAAATGAAAAGACGGAGCAATGAAAAGGTCTTAATCATTTTCAGCGACATTTCATTCTTTTTTCTTCTTCTTCACTCCACGGTGTTCGTCTTCGAA
Source organism: Cerceris ruficornis (assembly GCA_963989415.1). Classification (NCBI taxonomy): domain Eukaryota; kingdom Metazoa; phylum Arthropoda; class Insecta; order Hymenoptera; family Crabronidae; genus Cerceris; species Cerceris ruficornis. Next base: position 13,461,356 of record OZ022521.1, read on the forward strand.
TTTTCAATCTACAGCTGAATTCCTCCGCGACTTTGCACACCTCCGTGTAATTACGCGTGAAACAGGTGCCCGAAACATCCTTTTCATGAATTAAACTCGTGCTTCGTTAGCCGCGCAATGAATAGTTTTCGTCCCTCCTTGTCGGGAAAGGTCTCGCGAAAAAATTGCTGGAAATTCATTTGCAACGAAACGCTAATACCTGGCTGACTCCGTGCCTTCAGTTGCATCGGTGCATCCGGGAGATGCATTCACATTTTCTCATTTCACTCTACGCGCGTACATCCGCCGACGTTTCTCGCCAGTCGTCTTACAGTGTCGCTGCTTTACCTTTTCCTTTTTCTTTCTGTTTTTCCTTTTCTCCGTCATTTTTTTTTTAGAAACGTACGGATGTACGTCTTTTCGGATGTTTCTGCCGACGAATGCAACGCTGAAACCTGCATTTGTTCTACCTTTAATCATCACAAAGAGCTCTGAAGTTTGGGGTTCCCATATGGTGTCTGTGAAGGCGGTAATTGTCGTTAATTAATTAGTGATTTTTTTGGACGGTTCTAATAATAAATGGATAATACGTTTCGGTTACTTTAATAAATATACAGTGATTATTACTGTAATTGTAAATAAATATGAATCTGTATATTGTATCACATTTCATTGTTAATTACAATGGAAATGGATAAGCACAGTAAATGAATTTCGAAAGACTAAAATAACACCGTTGAAAATGATTTTGCAGTTATTAATTACTAAATTTTATTTTGAAATTAATTCGATAGTATGGCACCTAGGAAAATAATGATCAATGATCACTGGAAAAGTGATTTATACTCATTTTTACGTTTAATAGCAAATCACAGGTTATAAAAGAGATCTGGCACAATTAAAATGTTCTATAAAAGTCATACCCAAAAAACGTTCTTCGCCGAAACGTTGATCTTCTTTTATCTCGAACAATAAAATCAGTTAAAATGTACCATCAACGCAGTTTTCCTTATCATCGATCGTAGGAAGCTGTTAAAGCAAATTACTTCTCCTCGGAAAATAACATCTTTTAACGACTGCGCTTGGAACATCAAACGCGATATCCGTCGAATAAAACAGCTATAATATCTTCCGTCGAATGCACATCAAAGTCGATCTTTCATTTTATATTCATTATTCACGAGTGTACGCGTCGAAAATACGCGAAAGAATGAAAATCAAAGAGCGGGTATTAATTTCGTATTGCTTCCAATGAATATTACCAAATATCGCGCTTTAACAGTGCAATCAATTCGATGTATTTTTACACGATTTATCGAAAACACGATTCCTCGTCGCATGATGCTTCACAAACATTATGCCCGCGCTATTTCGAAATTGCAGAAATACTTGCAACGCCGATTGACAAATACAATTTTACGATTGTTTCGGGAATTTGAATACATCCTGTTGTCAGTCGTGCCCATTGCGAAATCAATCTAAACGAATTTTCTTTCCGCCCCTATTTCCATATTTTCATTTTCGTGTTAACGTCGACGTGTAACGTCCGAACGTAAGCATCGTGCGATGGTACGATAAAAATACCTGAAATTAATGGCTTCGTAAATTAATACGGCGAGTTTACGAAACGAAAAATAAAAGGTGACGAGAGAGGAACAAAAAAGAAAAGCGAAAAAAGCTGAAGCTAGGAAGAACGTTCTCGCTTTTTAATTCTCCGGGCGGGGAATTCAACTTAGTAGGACGTCCTTTTTCACGGCGAAGCTAGAGATTCTTCTTCGTATTGTTCTACGTTATTTCTTTTTTTTTCCCCCTACTTTGCTTCCACACACGAGCGACTATTCTTCCGCGATCTTTGCTTTCTTATTTCAGTAAAAACGGTAATTGCTTGGCTTCGCGTCTCTTCGGGGGAAACAGCGAGGAAAACTTTATGCTTGTCATCGTTCGTTCCCTTTTTCCGGGAAAGTGACCTGTTTCTCGCGATTATCGTAATTGCACGATTTCCTTTGTTCGAACAAGGGGGCAATGAATGCAGAATATAACGACGATTCTCTTACAGGAAATAGAAAAACCTTGCACGAACAAAGTAGCTCGTTCATATCGAGTGATACGACTCTTGTAAATTTCAAACGGCAAACGTGGAAAATCTTACTACAAGAAGCATTGTTTTTTTATCAGTCCACCCTTATTCACAGAACTCAAGTTACAACGATTACCCAGAACATCTCAGATCGATCATCGCAATCTCGCGTCGCCTCGAATCCTTTGTTATTCAAAAATAGCGAAATACTCGCACGAAATTTGTCCGCCGCGAAAGAAGTCTCCGTCCTTCCGTTTTTCCATACACCATATCTCAAAATGCCATAAATCGCATTACGCGAAATTCGTCCATTCCCGTCGGTAGAGCGCAGGACGTCGGATCTCATTGCAATAAATTCTCATCCACGGAATTGAGAAGCGAGTTACTTTCGAAGCCGTTGCACCGTTGCCGCGGTATAATTTATACCGTGTCATTCGCGAAACTCCTATCTCGCCTACCTACATTTACGGTTCTACCAGGATGTCGACACGTCGCTCCCTCGAATGCTCTTCCGGCGACGCAACAACACAGCATCATCCTCGAGGTTTCCGGGCTCGCTGGCGCGTGTGCCCCTCGAACGAACCAAATAATTCACCTTACGTGCAATTGATTTTCCAATAAAGCACCGACGTCTGCCAGCACCAGGCTGTAGAAGGAATACCCGAGGAATACGACGGAATTCCACTGGGAATCTCTCCTCCCTCTGGGAATCTTTTCATCTCATGGGGGGTTGGGGCGCGTGGGACAACGCATGTAAATAATCCTGGTGCACAGGAGAAACGGCCTTCTCGATGCACGAGCGAATGCAATTTTGGAATGTGCGGTTTCTCTAACGAGTCGAGAGAGCGGATGTTTCCGGTGGGACAGGTACAGTTTATGGTGATGGTTGAAGGTTATGGGGGGTGATAAGGAAGAGATTGAGGGTGTGTTGTGGCAAAGGTTTTGTTTTGGTGATTCATGAGTGGTGAATTTGAATTTGGATCGTTTGAATGGAGATGGTTAATTGGCTTTTGAGGCGGATAATTGTAAAATGTGCAGTTGGTTTTGGGGTTGAAGATCATTTTAAATTGTAGAGGATGATTTAATGATTTGTTATGTTTTTATTTAGGAAATAGGGAAGAGATTGAGGGTCTTTTATGGTAATCTTTCCGTTTTTGTATTGGACAGAGACGTTGAATTTGTATTTACGTATTCTAAATGGAAATACTGAAAGAGTACTTGAGGCTTGTAATTGTAAAATGTCTGTATGTAGCCGGTTTTAGAGATGAATATAATTTTGGATCAATTTTAAACAAAGGATTGTTAAATCGTGCCGGAGTGAAGTTTCATTCGAAAATTAAATTTAATTGGGTCGTTGAAATTTTGCAGCAGACATTTCAAAAATTTTAAATTGATTGGGATTGAAGGTATAATTCGATCATATTTTTAACACTGAAACTTAAAAATAATGGATGCTTCAAATGGAAGTGTGACATATTTTAATGGCATTTTAAATATTTTGAAATGTCAAAAGTTATTATTTTCGAGAAGTCGCAGCCGATAACTAACATTTTCTATTTTTTCCATGTGATATTAAAACATGATTTACAACTTCATATTAAACACCACCGAGGCAATGAAAACGGCAATAAATTGAAAAGTTTTGAAAGGCTCCATTAAAGTTACCGAGGCAGTGAATTTTCTTCTTTTTTCGAGAAACACATAAACTTTAGAGATGTTCTTATTTTAAGGCTCTAAAGGCGCTTAATTTGTCTTTGATAAAATATTTCTCATAGATTTGTCTTATCTAAAGCGTATCCTGGAATTAGTCTGATACTTTACGTACGAGCTTTGCATATTTATCTTGCATTTGTATTGCTGCTATATCTCAGACATTATCACCCAAAATTATTTGTTTATTTTCGTTTCTACGTATTTCTATTTCCACTTTAAGCCACGTATAAATTTCTGACCCACACATTTTTTACATTATTTTCATATTATTATAATGAACATTCTGTCTCGATTCACTTACAAAGTAATAAACTTTCAAAATTTATATATGAATTAAGAATGAAAAGCAAATTTCAATATTCTATCTTAAAAAATTCCAACCTTCTTGCCAGTCCCCAATTTTACATATGTAATATTAATAAAATTATTCCATCTCAATAAATGCCAAAGTATCAATGAATAAAAATCAAAAAATTCAGCAATAGAATTTAATTTACGTTAATAAAAATCTTCAATCTCAATAAATCAGCCAATATATCAATATCAAATATACTTTGACCCCACACGGTCCATCAGTGATAAAGAATACAAAAATTTAGTGATATAATTTACTTAACGTTAATAAAAATCTTCAATCTCAATGAATCAGTCAATATATCAATATCAAATATACTTTGACCCCACACGGTCTATCCATGATAAAGAATACCAAAATTTAGTAATATAATTTACTTAACGTTAATAAAAATTTTCAATCTCAATAAATCAGTTAATATATCAATATTAAATACCTCTTTATGCCGGACAGCCGATCAATGGAAATGAATACAAAAATTTAGTAATATAATTTATTTGACGTTAATAAAAATCTTCAATCTCAATAAATCAGCTAATATAACAACATTAAATACCTCTTGATGCCGGACAGTCGATCAAAAGAAAAGGATATAAAAATTTAGCAATATAAGTTACTTTGCAACGTTTCCAAGTAACGAACAGATATTGCAGAACAGTGAGAAAAATAGAGCAGACATTTTGCAACGTCAGACCACATAAGCCAAGAATCGGCGGGGACATATTTCAAGAAGTTTCCTTTCAAGCTCTCAATCGCCATCCATGCTCACCTGATCTAACTCCGAGTGTATTATCCCTTTCTCGTCTCGAGGAGAATGTTACGCCGAAGAGAAATCAAACGAAAATTCCTCCACGAACGAGTTCCACGTCGACGAAAGACGGAACTTGGGAATGATGATTGAAAAGTTAAAAGAAGCGTGAAAAGGTTACGTACAATTTGTGAGGAAATATGCCGAAAAATGGACGGAAATTCGAGCATTTGTTCAGTCCACTTTCACACGTCGGGAGAACTATTTTACGAACGATCCACTTGTGGACGATACAGTATTGCTCTTGTAAGAGTCAGGCACGCGAATTACTTACCAGGACGAATTTAAACCTTTGCACTCGGTTGACGGGTTTCAATTGACAATGTGAAATCGACTGTCGATGCCAGTGACAATGGGACTACAAAGTACCCTGGCTTTTATTTCGTGCAATTCGATTGGCGAATGTAGAAAAGAATACTTTGTAACAATACGATTCGAGTATAAAGTTACTTAATTGCATTTCATATACGAGACTAATATGTCATACAAGGTAAGGGCACTGTAACCAAGTTTAAATTTAACCGTTTGAGTGCGGCGAAGCGCTATCACGCTTCTTTTGTGTTGTGCCAAAAATGCATAGAAGCGCGATCGCGCTGCTGTATGTTACTACGATATAATTTTCGCATTAATTGAGAGCAGAATAAGACGACTTGCGACAGTGTGAGGTATGGAGTATAAAAATGGTAATATAATTAAACGATCCAACTTAATTTGCGCTATACATGAAAAAGGAATTCATGGAATTTGTGCAGCAAACACTCTTGTAATAAGTGAGAATAAAAAATATTATTGTTGGTAAAAATCCTTTTTTGGTAATAATTAGAGTTAATTATAACCGTTTCTATTACTTTCCAAAAAAAAAGTAACTACGCATTTGATTCTGCACTTTTAGCATATATACAAGAAAATTCTTCGGCACTCAAACGGTTAATGACTGTAAGACGACAAATTAGAGTACTAAACATTTTATCTTATTACTTTAATGGCCAAGATATTTTCTCAAAAATCTTATTTAATATCTTAACCGAAAAGAAGAAAGGGACTGAACAAATTCTCTACATTTTCATATTGAATAGTTGATTTGGAAAAAAGCTATATTAAATTCTCAAAAATTCCAAAGGAAGGCACGTATACCACATACCTAAAAAGTTCCAATAGAAAGTTCCGAGTGCACCGGGTTCATCCATGGTGCATCATGCTGACGGGTTCACCAGAGTTTCTCGAAGACTCGCGTGGGAAAATAATGAAAGTACAAAACCAGAGGGAGTCCATCGAAAAATAGGAAAGCAAGGCTGGTGCTCGGTATCTTAGAAACCTGAACAGAAGAAGTAGGTGTGCATTTCCGTTCGCCGGTCACGTTCGAATGGTTTCTCCTCAGTTTCCGCTAAGAACACTTGACGTTCGGTTACTTGGCATTCGCTCGTGCTCTTTCCTCCCCGAACCCTCTATGCATTTGTATTTTGCACGTACGATAAGCTTCAGATGCAACGTGATCTCATTAATTCTTCCGTCGATAAAAAGATTACTTGGAGCGTCTCTCTTTACATTTTTTTTTACCAATTTATGTAGTTCAATTCGCTCGATTCGTCCGTCGTCGATCGTCTGACACGTCGAACTTTGTATCTTTCTTTTTTAAATTCCTCTCACCGAGTAAAGCCAAAGGGTAATTCTTTAAAACTGCAAGCGCGATTCCGTGAATTTAAGGTGCGATAAAATTGAAGGAAGACCGGGAGAATAAAATGAACGATGTCGAGGTTGTATGGTCGATCTGAACGAAGGGTCTTTGATTTGAGCGAAGGTTTGCGATATCAGTCGATGATATCCTATCGTGATAGTTCTAATCGTTAGTAGGGGTTGATAAAACGACGTGACGAAGGGGTTGATCGCACTTTGATAAGTTGGAGGACTGTTTGCAAGTCCTTAAACGAATTTAACGGGCAGTCGTAAACAGGGAGATCGAACGAGGACAAAACCAGGCCGTTTACCCAGACGAACGATAATTTATTTGCTCCTGCAGTATACATTGTTTCGTTTTCTTTCCTGCGTTTTAGAAATTCCGGCCTATCGCTTCGCTGCTCTCTCTATTTTCGTCACTACAAATTGCGTGTCTATAAATATCTATATATATATTTGTATATCTTTCTGTACAGTATACTCACGTACGCTGTTGTTTTCTTCGTTGGCTTCGTATACATATATCTATTTGTGCGTGACAAACAAACATAAACATGAACAAACATACACGCAAACACGGACACCCTTTGGAATTTGCATATGTATATGCATATGCGTACGTTAAACGCGGGAATGAAATTTTCGAGGGGATCTCGATAACAAGTGTACTTGAAGCGTAATAAATTGCTGCAACTGAACTTTGCGAATAGTGACGTTAATTGTTGCAAATGTAACAAAAACTCAACTATTCGATTATTAAATCAACGGAAAAAAAGTACGACAAGTTAATTTAAACCGCGGTTCTTTCAATATTTTGAAAAACGTGAATTTGACAAACAGTCTCCATTGTTAATAAAAACTGAAATCTTTCCATCTTCTTATACAGTCAAAATACAATGCCATGTTTTGTACTATCAAGAAACTTATTATAATAGATAAAATTCTAGTTTCCTCTACAATTAGAATAATCACCATCGTAATAAGCACAAATTCTGCCAATCTTCCTATTTTATGACCAATAAACATCGTCGTCCACCTGTCACTTTGCAATTCAAACATGACAAATTTGCTCCACAAACTTCGCCAAATTTTGTTAATAAGCGGTCAAAGGTCGAACGAAACGCACGATAATTGCAAGCAAAACATTAACGGCGTACATGCAAGTGATATTTCACAGCCTTGCGCGAACGCCCGGTACCGGAAGTTCGATTGTAAACGGGCAGTTGTCGCTGCAGCGATGTATGAACTTGGTTTTTCAACGGCTGTACATCACTAGCCGGGTAACGTCGAGTTAAAAAGCATCCTCATTATTTCCCAGAAACAATAGGACCACGGATGCATAATGGGTGAAGAGACATTGGCAGTTTTTTCGCGCGATATACAACGATTGACATTTTTTTGCTGGCGTTTCTTTTGCCCGTAACTCTCGATGCATAACGATCGATTCTGATTATTCGTTTTGCCGTCGACTGTATATGCAATCGAGCACGATTTTATGGACAATCGAGTTATCGATCGACCGTGCGGTTGCCATTTTAGTTAGCCGCTTCCGGGAAATGCGGTGGCCGCCCTTTGCGTTTACGAAATTCGTGGATTTGAAGCCGTTGAAGGTGATCGCAAATACAGTGACAATTTATACGACACGATTTTGCGGCTGTTTTCAGTTAAATTCCCGGTTAATAGTTTATTCGAAAAGACTCTTCAATAACGTTGTAATTATTGAAGTTAAGAATGCAGCAGAGTGTGTAGGAACTTCCGGTTTCGCTTTGAAGTAGTAACGACGCGGAGTTTCTGCAAATTCCGTGTAATGCTAGACGTAAGGGTAAAAATGTGGAATACCGAAGTTTCACGGATTCCGTGGTAACATTTAAATTGCAAAGTTTTTATAATCTGACGAGAAAAATTTCAACTACTTTGTGAACTTTTTCACTATGCTGAGTACAGGCTGACTCGCACAAAGTGTTATAAGCTCTTCTTTAGGAACTGTGGATAACTATTTCTATTGTTTTTACAGCGCATTAAGTGCTAAAAAAAAGGTGTGCTGATGAAAGAAATCTTATTTAACTTGAAGAAATTTATTAGAAACTGTCAAAATTCTTACGATATTACCTCCCGATGATTATTACTGTTCCTCTTCCACATCAATTTACGTTAAACGCTTTTTTAAACCTCTGTTTCATATAAAAAAATCGATATCTACAGCAAATTAAAAAACCATACAATTGTTCTATATTGCAGAGCCATTCGGTGTAAAATGTATTAAACGGTCCTTTAATATTTCATTCTACGATTTTGCATTGAATTTTTTAAAACATCCACTGCAAAGGAATATAGCGTGGTGCAAAAGTCGCCAGACCATTCGAAAGTAGAATGATTCTTTTATCTATCAAAAATTAATGTTTCGTCATTTATAAACAATGTAAATACAAATCTTCAACATTATTTTTAATTTGTCTTATAGATTATGTTCTACAAACGGCCACTATTTTGTACTTTATTTGAAAAAATTAATAATAAAAAAGGTTTTTATACTTTTCAATTCAATTTTATCGCTTCTGAGCAACCCTGCGTAAAACCTTGAGTCTTTTTATTCGGCAAATAAAACGTTAGTATGACGAATACATTTCTTATTTTTAATACTATCCTGTAAAGCTAATTCCCTTTTTCTGTTTTCACCATCGAAGAAAATAATTAATCATGAGGTCTTATATCAGACACAAAACGTAGCGGTCAAGCATATCAAGCGCTACAGTAAACGCGAAGATACGTTCATCAACGTTCACTGACTTTTGATTAGAACTAATCGGTGCTAACGAAACACTATGCGCATGCCATAACAGCGTATACGGTGAATCTTCACTCGTTGTTTCCTTCATTAACCTCATCAACGTGAAACGGAGGAACGAAGTTAGCAATGGAATTGTCCTGCCACCTGTTAAAATCAATGCGACCATTCTCGTATTTCGCGGACGCTTTTTCATGTTGTTCTCGAGCGCCGTTTCACATGTTCGCGATATTTAAATTTACCATTTCGTTATTATCAGACCTTTGGTAAAGTGTTCGATAAAATAATTACATTTAATGATCACTGAGATTGCGGAAGTAATTCTGTTAAAACTTTAACGAAAGGGTCGATAATAGATTGTTTTGGAGAAATATATTTTGCGATTCTGTGAATTTAAATTAGATTTGGTTTAGTCTATTAATAATTGAAAGTTTCTTGGTTTTTGAAATTAAGAATTGATTTGCATTGGGTTCATTTAAAAATATCTTAAACTAATTGCTAAAAGCAAGCAGTTGTTAATTGTAAAATTCAGAAATTAGAAATAAAGGTTTCCTTCGTAAGACCATATGGCGCATAATTCATTGTTGGATAATTTCTAAAATGATGTCCCAATTTCTTGTCTGTAAAATTTCAAGTTAATTTATTTGAAAAATCTTCTATGGGACTGTAATTTAAGATCGTGCGGAATTTTCCGAAAAATTGAACGTCAATTCTTGATTTAGAAATGTAACGAAACACGTAGAATCGAATACAGTTTTCGACAATGTTTTTTTCAATCCTGAATTATCAGGGGAGCGGGATTCGTTCCACTGCAATTCGTTTCTCGCACGATTTGTAACAAACTGTGTATTTGTCGAAGAATAATATCGAAAATTTCCATCGATGCCATCGTTACATATATGAAGTTTGCGAATTAACGAGGAAAGTTTCTGTAATTTCATTCTACCCAATTTATATGGGATTATTGTTTACTCTGACTGTTAATTAATTTTAATAGCATCTCTCAGAAAATTGGAACAGTGAAAATCGAGGGAAAAAAAACAAAATTTCGACAATCAGCAGCTGTTATTTTTAACCAGCTCTTTGATATCTATCGAATTCTTTTTTAGGGCTCTAAAATGTAGAACATCTATTACCAACATTAACATAAGGAAATAACAACATCTGCATAATCCTTGAAAGTACAAAATATCAAAATAAACAAAATCCCAGGCTACACATTATATTTTATAAAGTATTACTTAATACGAATAAAAAATAATATAATCCAATGAGGTTATTTTATACAAATGAAAGATTATAAGAGATATTTTAATTCAATAAAGTAGTGTACGCGAAGGAACAAGATATTTTAAAACCTCTTGTTTTGAAAAGAAATAACAAAAATTCCGTAACAAATTGAATTATAACATAAATCGTAATTGAATTTATAATTCTAAAACTTTATTATTCGTCTCTAAATTTCTTCTTGTTTAACCCCCACCCCCCTATCATGTTTTATTTTAAATCGCAACGCAGACTAAAAATGATATCCTTGAAGTCTCCTCTCGAAAAGAAGGAAAACGGGTATCTCGGTAAGTAATTTCTAAGGAAGTACCGTCAACGTCACCGCTATCGGTCAATTTGGCAGCCTTAAAACTGCGAAGTATCGTGGATTTCATTAAATTTACCTTGCGCGCCAAAAAGTTTAAGTCCACCGTCAGCTGTCGTGTCGTTAAGAGGGGGTAAAAAAGGGAGCGGAGGTAAAACCGGGGATGAAAATGAATTCGATGTAAAATGCAGACTGGAAGAGAGACGGCGGAGGGGGCGGCGCATGAAAAAGAGGTCGGGATAACGTTGCAGCTTAAAAAGTGGGGGAAAAAAATTGAATTTCTCGCTATACCTCGTCCCGCACTTGCCCCATTTTCGAGGCTCGATAATGAGGAAGGAAGGACGACGTTGTTTTACCTGGGAAAGCGGGGAGGGAACTGTCAGTTTGAATCTCCATGAAACGGCTATCTAGAAGTAATCGGCAGAAAAATTGTGGCTCCGTTCCTCGTCCTTTATAATCGTGCTAGAAAGCAACGCTGAAATCGCATTAGCGATATTCTTTGATGGGAAGAAAGGTACGGCAACGTTCCTTTTGAGAGGTGTAATCTCTTCGGTGTCGAAGAGCTTTTGGTTTTCCCTAAATAGTTGTAACATTGTCTTTAACCGATGATTTGCCCAGTATAATTAAAACTATCAAGTGAATACGTTCAAAGAAAAGAAACGAAGGTGGCAAGAAACACGATTGATTTAACAAATCATTTTGACCACCTTCGTTAATCTAATATTAATATGGAGAAAGTTTGTCAAATTCACGTTCCTAGATTGATTAAAAATTTCAATGGACTAAAAGTACAATATCTATATCAAAGGATGTATAGGGAGGGAAAAATGTAATTTAGAATTCTATTATCAGAATATTCAATGTAATATCGTACTATAGTGTTCTACGTTGACGCTGATAAAAAGGTCGAAATTTTATTATCGAAAACTTGATCAAACGATCAGTACCTACCGACAAAATTATTAAAAGTTCTAATAGAATTCCTGCTTCTTATTATCGTCGGTGAATTGGAAAACTGGTTCCAATTATCCATCCGTCTCTCGGCACATCTGAGGTCGCGCGAAAGTACACTTTAGGCCAGAACTTTTTTAAAAGGCGCACTTGGAACGAAATTTTTCTAAATTTTTCTCGGCGCGGAAAAGACAGCCCGACCTTACTCGCATACTTTTATCGTGCACAAACACACACACACGGACACACACACACAGATACTGTACACGGGTGATAACATTCAATTTACATAAGATCATTTTTCTTCTGTACTTTGAAGCCACTCGCATCACTTACTACAAAATAGATATGTACGACGATCTCTGCTCTATTTGCATGATATCGTGCAGTATTATTATGTTGTTATTATTGTTATTACTATTGTTATTATACTGTAATATTATTAATGCGAGATACCTAGTATACAAAGAACGCCTAGAAACGTTATGTTATTCTTAATTGTTATCGTTGCTAAAAACACGGAACGTGCGTCCAAGTTTTTTCTTGCGTCGAATTTGTCTGATTGGTCTGATCGATTTTGTGTATCTGGCGAGCTTTCTCTTCTTTCTTTCCGTCTCTCGGTTTGCCGCTGCATAATTATTATCGACGATAAAGTCGATTAATGCGCCTCTATCCTCTCTCTTTAACGCTCATTTTTTCTCTGTTTATCTCGCTCTCTCTTTATTTCGTCTTCTCTCGCTCTTTGATTTCCTACCTTCTTCTCGATCTCAATTTCAATTGCTCCTCATCGCTTTTCTCTTCACGTCTATATCTCTTTCTAGCTCTTTCGCTCTCTCTCTTTCAATCTCTCTCGCTCTCTCCTTTCTCTCGCTATTTATCTATTCTCATTTTCGTTTCATCTTGCAAGCTGCTGGCTCATTGGGTTTTCTGAAAGTGCCTGTATACTCGGACATTGCCTGTAACACTTATACGCTTTCCACATCTACGTTAAGTATACACGTGTAATGTCTGTTGATTGATGTTGGTATGTTACATACGAACGACATACATACGTATATATATATTTTTTCAATATTATACATAGTAACTACTTCATTAGTTATATGTATAAGCTATGTAATTTTTGTATCGTTCGTTTTTGATATAATTCAATTTAGACACATATATATCTATATATTATAATTAATAGAAATAATCATCAAACCTCGTACACGCTAGGTAAAACGGCAATGGACAAACGACAACGGTGCACGGATGCACTTTCGTCGAAAACGCCGCTGCGTTCATTGTTCCATCTTGAATACATTTCTCTTAATTAAGACGAGCACGTTTGAAAGGATCAACCGATGGATTATCGTCTTGTAATTATACCTTGGACGAGTGCCTTTGTCCTTACACTTTGAGTAATGCAAACGAAAAGCTTGCGTTTGGTTTTAGCGTAAGAGCTGGAGTTCAGAATATGAAGTCACATTTTTACTGAACCGCCGATCGAATGCACACGAGAGTGCAACAAATTGCACTACAGTTTAAAATTTGGTACATGCTTCTTTTGTGAATTTTTCTAGGTTGTTAAGAATTTTTTGCAGTTATTGAAATTTCTATTGTGCCCAACAAATTGATTGCATACATGTATAATAATTTATGTCTTTGCAGTTTTATCGACTCGCGATAATGCAGAACGTAAATGTATACAAATAGATCATTCTCCTCCGATTAATTTTGATTTTTCCATCAAGTAAATTCAAATATTTTCTTTCACGGATTCATCTGAAAATAATTTCTATTAAATGTTAATAAGTCGAGACAATTAATGCTTTGCGATCGACTCAGTTCTCTGGTGATTCGCGAACTACGAAATTGCAACATTTTTTAAAAGTCCTCAAAAAAGAGTAATAAAATTTTGCAACAACTCTCGATTCTAATTGAACGCATATTTAGAAAAAAAAACTCATGGCTCCATAACAGCGCCAACTGACTGTCCGACTATCATGCCGTGCCGAAAAAAATTTTCAGGGGACTCGAAATTTCAAAAATCCCATTAACCTTCTTTGCTGCGCCATCCAGACAGTTACATGCAAATGTGCAAATGAAAAATGTCGTATTTCTACCACTTTGATCAATCAAACTCGCATTCCTATCCAACTCCTTCCACAGGACTTCCATTCAGCACTGCATAATAGTGGCAGTATACCGCCATCGATCGCAAAGTGTTAATTGCAGTCACGCTGCGACGTTCCATCGAGTATACACTGTTATCGTGAATTCTTAACCGAAACAAAGAAACAAGAAGAGAAATAAGACAGCTGGAAGGACAATCCGTTTGTTTGTCCTATCAGAGGAGACGCAGGACGATCGTAGATCCTCGAGGTCCTCGAATGCGCGGACCTTTCATTGCGCAACTCGAAACTTTCGGCTTTATGACGCCCACGATAATAATTACGAGGCCCGGCCGCAATTACGCAGGCGCATTAATTCAAGCTTTATAGACCGTATCTGTCTTTCTCCGTGCCGACGGCGACGTTTAGTGCAATATGCTGTGGCGCCTGCCAGAATTACCGGCCCAGGTAAATGAAATTGGCTTAAGCTTTCCCGCCTCCCTTCCGCCCCTCTTGTTTCACTTTACCTGGCCTTCTTCTTAGGGTTCTTCTTCTCCACTTCTCTCCCTTATCGTCTCATATTTCTCTGTTTGGTTTACAGTGATTTTTCATTTTATTCGGGCTCTAAATTTTTTCCGTGGATTCCTGTTCTACGATTTTTGGTTGCTTTCTGTTTGTCCTTTTTTGGTATTTTTTGTTGGCAATTGTAAATTTATCGGTTGACTATTTTCTTCGGTTAATCTCCTCTTAGGATTCTATAATAAGGGTGACACGATTCAGAAAACTTACATCTTACGATCTTTCAGTCCATTACTTCCTTTCTTTGTCGCAGCCTTTTTTGTGATATTTCATTCTAATTCTTCCCTGAAAAATCCCCGATTATACGGATGTTCAAAGTAGGCACCGCTATCTTCCAAATGCGTCTTGATTTTTCTTCCCGGATTTCCAGCGTCCCCCATATTTCTCCGTCCATCCACTTCCGGTGGCGTTTTGTTTCTCTAATTTCCTTGCCTCCTTCTCGATTCATTCTCCCGATCGTTTCCCCGCGTTCCGTCTCTCGTATCCCCCTTAATCCCTTTCGCAATCCTGTAATTAATTTCAATTGCTTTTCCTCCCGCCCCCTCATGACCTCCACCGTTACCTTTATCCGACGCCTCTCTTCTTAACACTTTCCTTCTTAATCTCTCGTTTCTCCTTCCTATTTCCTCTCCGTCCTTCCCGATTCTCCGCGTCGATTTCATCCAACGTTCTTCTCTCCGTTCGATCGAAATTGCCACTCTCGCCGTAATCTCCTCTTTGTCTAATATTTCATTTCCCGAGTTTTCTCTTCCATTCGCCACCGTAATTTGTATCCGACCTCCGCGTCTTCGGCCCTCTCAACCCTTCGAACTTCCTCGTCAAATTTCATCCCTCCGCACCCTCCGCCCGTCTCGCTCCGTTAACTCCCGCCATTTTCTCCATCTCGCCATCGTCTCGCCGCGTTTCGTCGCCTTATCGACTTTCTCTTCCACTTCCTTTGTGCACGGTATCCCGCTCAGGTGTATCTCATCTCGCGCTTTTCTGTCACCTTAGCCTTCTACTCGCTATCCTATGGGTTCTCCCGTTGCCGCGTTTCGTTTTATCTCTACAGCCCACTCTCGGCTATTTTCTCGTCACAGTTCGTTCCTCATCCTTTGACCTCCTTTTCCCCTCTTCGCCTCGGTGACCCGATAAAGATAGGGTGCCCCGTCTTTCGAGGGCAAAGAGAGGTAAGAAGATAAGGGAAAAAAAAAGAAGAGACATCAGGAGTCGTCGTTAATGCTTCCTCCTTGAAATTTAAGGGAGAGAGGAAAGACATCGGGAGTCCTCAGAGTGCAATTCGGAGCGCTAATTAAATAGACGTCGATCGGTTTGGATAATGGATGAGTGACTTGGGATTGCGTCGTTAACACGTTGAATATCGAAGAGAATTTAAAACGGAGTCGAATGTTTTTGTGTTAACACTAGATCCATGAAATTACTCAAGTGAGGGGTTTCTTTTCCAAGTTTCGAGATACCGTAATTCTGATTGTTTACTTCTCTCTTGCAGAATATACGTGATTAAGACGATTAGGTTACATGCTTCTCTTATGTCTTTCATTTTATAGTATTTATGTGACATGACTAGATATATTAGATTAATTGCTGCTAGTTCTAGTGTCAAAATAATATCGTTGAAAAAGAATATCTATGAAACATAGCTTATTTAATTTGTTGGTTAACACGTTGAACGCCAGCGGTATTTCAGTAATTTCCTCATTTCCACCGAAGTGAAACTTTTCTATTAAAATCACATCTTTATAAAGCAGAAACTTCAAGGGCACAGATGGATATCTATTCAGCAGAACTTCATCTTTCTAACGCCAACATTTAAACATTGAATATGTTAGAAATTTCGTAAATATTGCAATTTAAAAGTCATACGAAATTTCATTGAAATCAATAGCGCCGTTCACCGGTGACCCCCACGGCAGTCAACGTGTTAATAAAACTTTAACCCTTTGCGGTCCAATGCCGAATCATGCCCAATATAGTTTGCCGTTATCATACATTTTCTTTCGGCTTAAGAATGACTTCAGAGCTTCACAATGATCTTATACCTTCACTTAATGATCTCCTGATACCTGTAATTACCATTATCGTCATATAATAACGAGTTACTAATCGGAGAGAAATTCCCAAAATTAAACTCTCCGCCGAGGAAAAATAACAAAAATGAATTTCGACCGTAAAGGGTTAATACCGAGTATATTAAAAAACTCATAAATATGACCGTTCAAAACATAGCTGACACGAGGAATGTTAAAAAAAGTGCGGCGAAATTCAGAGAAAGCAAAAGTATCGTGCGTCGAACCACCATGCAATAATTCTCCGTTGCCATCGAATACGTTGACCGTAATAATTCACCCAGCGGATGCAAGATAGAAAATCCAAGCCAGCGAAGAAAAATATTTCACGACACCGTGTAATACGGTATCGCGTGTTTTCACTCCGTAAACGCGGCTTTCGCACGAAAGGCATCTCGCCTTTCCCTTCGTAACGGCGTGTTTTCGAATCGCCGAACAAAAGGCAACGCTGAAAGCGAGAGTAAATTAGAAAACGAGAGAATGAAAAAAAAAAGAAAGAAAGAAACGCGTATCCCACACATCGAGGAGCGAATTCAATTTCTCCACCTATTTTTTTTTTATGCAGGAACGATAAATTTCTCGAAAAACACTTTTCCTCCCGCGGGTAAAGGAAAGAAAAAAAGGGAGAAAAGTCGGGGGCGGCAGCAGTCGAAAGATAAACGTATCGCGTAAGCAAAAGAGCGCATAGAACGATGGAAAACGAAATGGCACACCATAGAGGAGATACGTATCCCCGAGCAGATAAACGAGAAGAATCGAATCGGCGATGGTGGCAATTGATACTGTGCACCATCGAGCCTGAAATGGAATCGCGTGTATACGAATCCGTAGGATGCTCCCGAAGACTAAAGACGCTCGATTTTAACCCTCGATATCTGCCTCGAAGAACTGTATCATAGAGAAAAAAAGAAAACTATAAGGGTGATCAAAGGAACGATATTTGGATTCGCTTGATTATACCGATAGTTGTATCTCTCGCATGAATAAGGGTTGAATATCGACTCTGCAAATATTTGACAGAACTTCGTAGGATTTACAAACGGTGTGAATTTACGGAAGAAACATAAAGCAACGGGGAATGAAAATAAGTGGAAAAGAACCATGCAGAAGAGAATAGAGAGAACGGATTATTTGAAAAATTGCCGTTTTATCCGCATAACGAGGATTTAAAGAAGAAATGCTTTCCTTTCCCCCGTTGACCCAACCGAAGCACGTAAAGTCAAGCCGGTTGCAATATCGCTCGACTTCTCGTAACGAGAGGTTTCCGAGTCCGTGGAAATACGTCGGTCAGCAAAGTTGGCAGATCTAATCGGAGCGTGTCCCTTTGATCCTCGAAAATCGGCGCGGAAGAGCAACGGAATTACACAGGAGAGTCCCATGGAACCGTGCGTTCGATAAAGTCCAATTTAAAAGCAATCAGACACAGGGCCTCGGTCGTTAATGCGTTTTTATAATGGCACTGTTTTACCATTCACTTTTCGAATGAGAATTCCTCGAATTAAGATAATCTAGAGTCTATCATCTACAGTCGCAGGTTTGGAGATAGAGGACTGATTGGTATCTGGAAAGTAATCATTGAATAACCATTTTTCAGAAATCTCCGAGTTTCCTCGTGGCGCAGACGACGTGCATCGAATTACCGTGATCCCGTTTGCAAAAGTGCACGAGTCAATTTCATTCGTTTCACAGACATGCATCGGGGTCGCTGAAAAATTCGAAGGCTCAACGAAGTGAGAAAAAAGAGGGGTTTCAGATGACTGGGGGGAATGACAATTACGTTTATCTCGAATTATCGATGCGAACGAAAGTTTCGAAACGCGAGGAATATCGAATTAAATACCTTGCGTTGGAAACAGAGCTTCGAAATTTTCGGGATTTACGAGGGAAATCGGAAACACGAGGAATCGAGGGCTGTTCGGTAACTTGACGGTCGATGATACTCGATACTTTCCAACGTCTTTGATGAGTTATGTGAAAGTTGGAGTTAAGAGGGATAGAGAAGTAGGTGGATTCTGAGAAGCTTAGATCAAGTGGTAAATGCAGTCGCCTGGCAAACGAAATTTTCGGCTACGTCGTCCAGAACCTATTTCACGGTGTCCAATCATTTTTTTTGCACTTATAAATCCTCCTTTTAACACTAGATTTACGGGCGTGAAATCTGTTACATTGCAATATATTAAATAAGGACTTTGAAAAAAGAGGAATCACGTGGCAAAGATGATAATTCGTCAAGTCATTATTGTATTATAAAATACACGTGAAATATTAACTGTACAGCTTCTCTGTAAATTTGAGAAATGTTTATAAAACAAGTAAGAACCCGTCAATTTGACGGCTTCCGTAAATCTAGTGTTAACGAATAAGAGTATTATACATTACTGAGATTATCTTTTTTGCAGTTTTTTATATTCAATGCAATATGATCATTTCTGCTAGGATCTACAGTTTGAAATGCATTTCAGACCACAAAGGCTACAATACATGTTCAGAAATGTTTTTGGAACAACTGCAGAACTGTAAACCCTCGACAGTATCTTCCTTGCGATCCTAGTTTCTACAAAACTAATGGTGGTAGGCATTCGTAACAAAATAACGTGCCAGAAATTATCGAACACTCTTTGAACAATTCAATGCTGCATTTAATATCTAATGATCTTAAGAAAAACAAAGTAATCGAATTCCATCGGTTATTCATTAAATTAAAGGAGACAAAGCCTGAAAGTAAATATTCTGCCAATGCCAAAACCATTCTCGCCATAATCCACAAATGCGATTAAACTTCTCGGCGTTCAACCGGTTGAATCAAAGTGTCCCGCGGGACTATTAGTTAAATACCAACGCAAGGGATTAATTCTCCGTCGAAATTCTCTCTCACTTCGTCAGGAGCGGCAAATCATTCCTGCTAAATTCATCGACTGCCAGCCCGGCGTGTCAGCAAAATCGAAATATCCTCCACCTGCTCGAACGCCTCGCACCCTCCTCTCGAATGATCTCTCCTTTCACGTCTTTCGGTCCGCCATTCTTCTCGATGCCTCTTCGATGACGGGGAACTCATGAAACTTCCATAAAGTTGGACCGTAAAGCGCAAGGACGAAGGTAGACGTGCAAAAGAATGTCGAGGAAAAGGGAAAGGGCAGGTGACGAGGGAGGAAGAGGGGAGTAAAATGGAGCTAAGGTAAGGGAAGATGCGTCGAAAAGCTCGATGGTAATGCTTCGTGTCTGTGGTTGCACGTCGTGCGAACAACGCGCATTCTTGGACAAAGGACCTTCTTCCTTTCTTCCTCCTGCCTTTTCCACCCTCTTTTCTTTCGCTCTTTCCCCCTTTCTCTATTCTTCTCTTTCTCTCAGTCTCCGTTTCTTTATTTCCTTACCTCTCCCTCTCTGGTTGTTTATTTCTCTTGCCTCAATCCCTGTTTCTTTATTTCTCTTCCTTTCACTCTGTCCTCTCTATTTCTCTTACTCTTTTTCTCATCCTCATTCTCTCTCTGTCTCTTATTCTATTTCTCGTCTTCCCACTCTTTTTCTCATCGTCCCACTCTCTCTTTCTCTATTTCTCTTACTATCTTCTTCTATATCCCTGCCCCTCTGTCTTCTCCTCTCTCCGACACAACACCCTTTCTCATTCCTCGACTTCGCCACCAAGTTTTTCACGTGGATCCCTGGAGCCTTCGAAACGCAATACATTTACTCGTAAGCTCCCACGTTCCGATCGATCGGCTCTGGCATTGATGCACGGTGCACGTCGTCTACGCTCAAATTCGTAGAATACCGAACCATCGTGTGTGTGTGTGTGTACGATGTTGCAGGTATAACGATCCTGTTGTCACAGACGGTGTTTTCCCTGCTGGTGGCCCACGTGTTGACGCGAACCTCCGAGGCGGTGCCACTTATAGGTACCGATCCACCTTTCCTACACCTACCCTCGCCTACGAATCTTGTCAGTCTCGTGGGGAGTTTCAATTTTATCTCCTTTTTCATCCAATTATGAGAATACGTTTAAGAAGACCGTTAATCGACTTGCAATTTGGAGAATTTTCATTTCCAAGGGAAATAAATTATGGGGGGATTCCCATTTCACGGCTTCAAAAATTTGTATTTTTTTTTATTATTATTATTGTAGTTCATACTCTTGAGAAACAATGTGCAAAATTTCAATCCGAAATTCGTTGAATTGACAAAGTTATGAGTCAATAACGAACTCGGCGCGCACGTATGCTGAGATAGCGAGCGGACAATACCCGAGAGGTTCCTGTTTAGTGTAGCAGGTATATAGTCTTTGACTTTGACTTTGAGACTCCACCCATCCGTCGGTGTCAAATTCAAAGTTGGTGGGGTGGAAAGTGAATGCTCTATGAGTGATTAGGCCAGGTAAACAGCCGAACGCTGGTTCCTGGATTGAAACTGTACGTAAAACTTCAAACGCGTTGTTCTCGAAACGGGTTCTTTCTGTACGGCCGACATGATATCTCCGGAACTATTTAGTCGATTGCCTTCAAATTTGGCACAATTCTCGAAAAAACATCTGTCTTCAGTGTGAACTACGAAAAAACATATACATGCACAACTTTTTGTTTTATAAACAAACGTGTGACGAAATTTGTTGCGAAAACACAAAATTTTTTTTCCAACCGTCGCAGTTTCTTTAGTTTTTGGAAAAAAAAATTGTCCGTAGTTCATACCAGAACTACATTCATAAGGAGTAAATTGCCATTTGAATTTTTTGTTTCAAACAACTTGAAGATCAGTTATCGTGCCGGCCAGCGACCGTGAATTTTCAGGAGGCGTCCCACCTCAAACGACGTGAAAGCCATAATTTTCAAGATAATCAATTAAAAATTTAACTGTAGTTCACTGAATACATAATAACTATACGTGTGAATTATGACAAAGATTTATCTAATGGTTTCCTTAATAAAAATTCCTAAAAAAACACGATTTTTCAACACTTGAAATGGGAATCCCCCCTTAATGTTGGTACATTCCCGTAACGAGACGTTCGCTACCGGCTGACTTTTCATTTACCTGAATCACTAGGGAAATCTAGGGAAGTAGCAGCGTTTAAGCGCGACAAACTATCGGTACGAATTGTCTGTTATTCGAATCTTTAATATCACGAAAAGGGATATAGATGGTGGCGAACGTATCGACGTTATATGGAAAAGAACAACAAAAGGAACACGAAGTAATTTTGAAGATGTACGGTCGAGGAGTGTTTAGAGTAACGTAGAGACGGATTCTGTAAGTTCTTCGGGCGCGTCGGCTGTGAGTAATTTGTCAGATTAAAATCGCCTCTGTTAACGAGCCTGAGAAAACTCCCCACGTGCAAAACACCTTCTCTTAAATTAGCACTACCTCTAGCGGTCTTTCCTTCGTCTCTCCGCGCATTTCTCCTGCTAGTCGCTTATCGTAACAATGAGGCCCATTGTTGCACCTACTGACTTCGGAATGAAAGAGCCTTCCTTCCGGCGAGTTCGCGCTCTGAACTCGATAAAAAAAGGAGAGAAAAGAAAAGGAAAAGGAATATAAGGAAAGACAGAAATAATTTCCTCGCGGGGTTTCACGTCGCGCTGAAAAAACGATTCGCGTTCAGGCAACGTTCGTTTGTCGTTCATCTTCGACTCGATTTATCGATACGGGGATTCCCCTCGATTCGTGATTATAGCCGGTACGATTGTGCTCATTGTTCTTGTAATGTTCTCATCGAACGGCGATGGAATCGAATTCTTTTTTCGGAGACTCGTAATGAAACGTGTCCGGTGAATATTCTCTCAGTTCTTGCTCTTAAACGAATCCGAATAATTTATTATACGGACGTATAGCTCGGAGAATAAAAAGACTCATTTTCACGAAGATGTTATATAATTTATGAAAGCCCGTTGGATAAATAAATTCTCCAAGTAATTTCCAACTACTCTTGTCTCGACTCGTCCGTCGGTTTATGAATCCACTGCCGTCTTCGACTCTTCCATTAACGCTTCGTCCGCATTTTTCCCAGTTTTCACAAATGCACGACTATTAGACAGCCATTTCTGTCCAATCAAACGATCTCATGGAAACTAAAACAATCAAAATTAAAGTAACATTAACGAATCAACGGTAGAAGATAAATTTCACTATAAAAAGAAAAACACAGGAGCATAAATGTCTTTGAAAATAATTCTCTATTCAAATAAAAATATATAATCCTCCGCCTAACGACATTTCTCATAGTTCACAATCCTCTCGACAGAAATGAGAAAACTCGACCGTCGAAATATTTAATACGGTCGAGAGAGAATGCAAAAACGAAGAAATTTCAATCCACGCTGAAACACTCGTGAAAAATCCTAACAATACTCACCGCCGCCCTCCCCCTCCCCCCCCATCCTTCCCCTATCCCGGAGAATGAAAAAGGAAAAAAGACATTACCTATCAAACTCCAAAACAACACGAAAAGACACCCGAATGCGGACGAAAGGTTAAAAAACGCGACAAACGAACCCCTCTCGCCCTCTTGTACGGCATCTCGTGTTCGGCAAGAACTGAAAAGTAACGAGGAGAGGTGGCACGAGCAACGAGTCCCTTTCTCATTTTCGAAACTACCCTCTGCGAAACGCGAAGCATTGTGCCGGCCTGGTCGCGGAATGCTCGTGCAACCTCGTGGAAAGTAAATGGAAGGAAAGGCAAGTAAAATGCTACCGACACATTGTGCTTGTGGTTCTACGAGTATGAGAGGCCTGCGCGAGCCGGTGTGTGAATGGGAGGAGAGTGGTACGTAAGTTACAGGCAATGTCTGCTGAATGTAATCACTGCTTAGCGCGTGTTTGAGGAGAGAGCGATGCTTCCATATACTGTCTGTCTATCTTTCTTTCTCTTTCTGTCACTCTATCTCTGTTTCTCTTTCTAACACCCTAACACTGTCTCTTTCACTCTCTGTCTCTCTCTCTCTCTATATATCACTCTCTTCTCTTTCATACCCTCTGTCTGTCTATTCTATATCTGACTCCTATCACTATCCACCAGTCTTTCTTTCTCTCTTTCTCATAAGGCAAGTAAGGACCGCTCCGATAAGCACGGCAACTGCGTTCATTCGTAATTGCACTTTCGAAATTACGAATTTTCCATCGAATGAGAATGCACTTGAGACTCGATACAAAAGGGAACTCAGACTCTTGGGGATCAAATTACGTTAATGTCCGAGTACGGTGGTGGTTTTGTTGCGCGCAGAACGGTAGTGCTTTCTTGCTGGAGATGTCTGCAACAAGGATGGGGATTGTCTTTGTGGGAAGTTCATTAAGAATATGTTTGTTGATGAAGTAAGAGATGGAATATCTTGGGGTACTCGCTTTTAAATAGTGATAAGGGGTCGTTTTAAAATATTTTGAGTATAGGGATTCCAAGTACAAGGAAACCCCATTAATTCCCCATCTTTGGTTCGGTTGGACGTTTTACATTGTGAGAGTTGGTTTTTCGATGGGATGAAAAGACGATCGACCCGGTGAAACGACGAATTGCAGTTTCCGTGAAGTTACATTCGACTTTTCCGCGATTCTTCGTCTTCTTTCTTCTCTTCCTCCTCCCCTCTCTCTCTCTCTCTCTCTCACTCTCTCTCTCTCTCTCGCCTATTCAGGATGATTCGACACTATCATTCACAGACACGATATCACGACATGTCGATCGAGTCGGTGTTCGTTTAGGTGATTCGATCCTCGAGTTTCATGTTCGTCGAGAAATCGTCGAGAGACGGAATTTGAAGAGAAACATCGCCAAATTCGCAAAACCACCTCGACAAAAGACAACGGAATATTGAAGTTAACCACCAAACTATTTTCGTTCTTTTTTTCAATGTTATAGAACGTGAAACGAGCCACGATTCATTAGCAGATTTTGGGAAATTTTCAGTCTAAAAATTTTGGAATGAGAGTTTCGAAAAGTTGAATTTGAAGTGCAAAGCAGGTCAGTTTTAACATGAAATTTTTGATGGTAGGATTTTAAAAAGAAATTTTCCACATTATATTTGGGAGACAAGGTTGTATATGCAGAAATGAAAATTTGCTATTAGGCCAATGAAAATACTTTTATGAATATGCGTTATATTACCGTATAGTTATTTTATTGGCGTTTCATCGTCTTTCAATAAGAACTAACGACAAGTTTGATTAATGTTTCAATGAACAAGCGCATTTTTATCACTGATCATTAATCACAGAGACATGCCATATGTACTATATGACGTTATATCTCGCATATTTTAATATCTCGCTGTTTTTCCGTCGTGCCAAAAAATTTCATTTGCTCTCAATGAACGCAACATCTGCAACGCTCTTTATCGCATTTTTAATTACCTCTTTCCCAAGCTCAACAAACGTTTCGTTTCAGAATGCCCGCGCTGAAATTGAGCGCGGAATAAACAATTCCTTGTTAAACATCTCTAACGTTCTCCGTCGCGTTTGGAAAAGTAAATGAAAGAAAAATATCACACGACACAAAATAATTTGTTCGCACAACATAAAGTTTGCAGGTCCAAGTCGAAAGAAAAGAAAATTAAAGAGAAACTTGACCATATATCCCAAAAACACGAAAGATTAAAACAATTGCGCCCTTAGATATTAAAATAACATTGAAAAAAAAAGAATAAAAAACATTTAAACCATTCCAAGTTCAACACCAAACAAAATCACTCCCATACAATCCCCCTAAATATTTCACCCAAAAATAACAATCATTTTGAGCTCCTTCTAACCGTAAAAGACAACGAAACCATAAAATAACCCCTCGATTCAACGACCAACAACGCTATACGACATTTTCTCGTTTTTTTTCCACAGAAATCACGGCAATGCAAACAGCCGAGAGTAATCAAAGATCCCGAAGAGTGCCGTTCACGTTAGCGCAATTGAAAATGAAATTTAACGGGAAATCGTCGATACTTTCCATTGACCAAAACGTCCTTCCCGTATACATGGTGCACCGTGCCAAGTCACGTACTGTTTGCTGAAATATCGATGCAACTCGCGCACGATAAACGCGACGAGTAAACAGTCGAATAATTGCCGGATCGTAATAGAGGAAACAATTGCAACGGGATTAAGGCGTAGCCGGATGGCGTTTATTTCTAAATCGCGATTGGCCCTATTTGCGAGGATTTGGATTTCGCGATGGGGTCGCGTGAACGCGAACCAGGGGAGATTACATTTTCTGGACGATCGACGGGAAGCAGGGCATCTCTGGTAAAAATTAATCCTCCGCGATTACAACCCGCTCGGCCGCGGTGTGCACACGGATTTACTTGGAATTGCAGTTACAGTTTTTGCAGCGCCTCGTCAATGTGTGATGGAAGGGACGTGTAATCTTCATTTCTTTGGCAAACAGAGGGCTATGGAATTTCGTGTGAAAAGAGAATTTTCACGGGATTGGTAACTTTGTGTGTTTGAGTATTTCTTGGACGATGGATTAATTTGTACTTTGGGAATTCTATGCCGCGGAAAGTTCTGGTAATTAATATTACTTCGTTTGCATTTGTGAAAGATTAATTATTAATCGTACGAATTAAATACGTGTAAGAATGACGCGTGTATCTTTGACTTTGAAAGTTCCAAAATTATTAATCGATGCGGTAAATTATTATAATACAACTTGACGGCGATCTTAAAGAAGACTTTTAAACAATTTTATTGCATGAGAAAGTCTCAAAATAGCAGATAATTGAAATAATCATCGGGAACTGAAGCAGAGGTAAATGCGACAATTTCTGGAATCGTTAATAAATATGCCATGTATCTCAATGCTGAACAAGCTTCTCGGTTGGCGAACCGATTTCCGGCGGAAATCGTCGAGGAAATTCGTGACTTACGAGAAATTAAGCCTTTTAGAGTACTGAAACTTTATAAGTAATAATCCATCTTGCCGTGAGTTAGTGTTATAAGTATATCGTTCGTATAACGATCCGTGTATTTGGCCAATGGAAACTTTGTCCCCCCCCCCCCCCCTCTCTCTCTCTCTCTCTCTAATATTGCAGGAAACGCATTTAAATATTCGATATTTCTCGCGGAAGATAAACGAGTAAAATGCAGACAGTAGCCAGTTTTATGTTCCTCAAAAATCGAAATCGAGTTATTGTGTTAACTTTGCCCAAAAATTTTGAAATCTTTAAGAAAAATGATTATACATTGGTGCTAAATTACTTTGATCTTTTCCTACGAAGCGGTTCGGGTAAAACATTAAAATACTATGGTATAATGGCATAGTTAATGAGAGTAAATTAATTTATATGAATTCATTTTATAATTTATTGATACCTTATTCAAAATTGAAAACAGACTACTATTCCGTTTGAGCCTCACGGTGAAATTTTACATAACTTCCTATTCACTGTATTTATAATCGAATGTAAATAAAATTTAGCTGCTGAGTTTTCTTATAATCTGCAATTAATATTTTACGCTAACAAAATATTACACACGGGTAGAAAATAGTCAATCAATGCTATCTTTAACATTAAAGTCCGAGAGTTTTATTTGAATGTCTATAATTTGCTTCTGTTATGCAACGCAGACAAATAATCTTTGTGAAAAACAGTGGTATGTAAAATTTGTCTTTGTCTTTCAATACAAAATACAGTTTCAAAATTTGATCCGAAACTTTTACAAAATTTTCATGTATAGACCCTCGCAGAGACAAACCAGCGACACATACAACTCTTGCAGAATTCGGATCCGTTCCCCCAAACAATTTTGCATTGTACGTTCTTCAAACACATTTGCACTATCTACGCATGGAAAAAACTGATTTCGTCGAAATTCTCCCAGGAAATGTGGAAGCGCGCGTAAATTCGAAATTGGGTGAACTTTGTTCTGCATCGTTGAAAATGCTCTCGCTCGAAAAAATCTTTCGAAATTTCTCACCCTTTCGTTCCATTTTATTTTTCGGAGTCTACTTGAGTTTCCCTCGAATTTAAGAGAGATAATAAGAGACGATTAATAATCACATCACATTTTGAGGTTTTGCTCAAATTTTGCGCTTATATCGATGCCTGAATACAAACATTCGAATTTTGCGCGAATACACACATGAACGTTCAGGAATTTTAACACAAGTCTTTCTCACGATGAAAAGTTTGCGCGTTTTAATGAAATACAATTAATGGCAGCTCACGCCAATTTATTAATTATTGCATCAATTTCGGGGCCGAATCGAAATCCCATGGCGAATTCGCGACGTAAATGTACGCGATTCGACCGACGATCAAGATTGTCAACCGAAAGCTCGTTTAATAAACGACAAACTGATTATCCTCGTTGCTGATTGTTCTCTGTGATTTCATATCGAAGCTTTCTATCATTTTACATTCTCTCTGCGAAAACTAGCGTATCGTCGGCTTGTAATAACAGAGATTCCGTAATAATAGAAATAAAGCGAGTAATTTTTTTCAAATTTCGGTGAAATTTTTCATTTTACATGTCGAGGTTAATACAAAAAAAAGAAAGAAGTGTAAGTTACGAGCGGGAAAACGAGAACAAAGTTGGCGTGCGTTACGCTGGTGAAGAAAAAATATTCGCATTATATTCGCGGGGTTTCAAATGGGGCGGGTTAACGGTCACCCTCTCAAATTGAGCTCCGACCATGAATTCCCACCGGTTTTCTGTTTTATTGTCAACGATAAAGAAAAGCTGTAGAATTTTTTCAGTTGTTACAGATGTTGCAAATACCGAGGAAATAGCTGGATGTCGTCTGTATCAATGTAACTAATCAATTTCAGTCAGAAAAAGTAATTTCGCGCACGAAACTGTTCCTTCACATTTTATCATAAATACTAACACGTTTATAAATATTTCTCTGTACTTTTTCCATCGGTAAAATAATCGAAATTCTGTATATTTCTATTAAGATATATTTGTAATTTTTTCCGTTAAGAAATGAAGAATGACAATACGAAACTTCCAAAGAGCTACGATATTAAATATTCTTTTGTCTCGATATTGATGCAACCACTTAACACAAGACGTTATTTATTGCTATCAATATAGTAATTCAAATATATTTCCAAGGACTCGCAGGATCAATCGAAAATAAAATAAACGTGTCGAAGAGAACGGAAAACCGTAAAGTTTTGCCAAATACAAAATTTATTACTCTTATATATGCAGCCGTTAAAGGATTCCGCTTTCTGCATAATTCGTCGCATACGATAACGGTGAAAAGATAGAATCAAAACTCGTATATGGAAACGTCAAACGAAAATCCAAACTTTGATGCACGACTGTCGGTGGCTCTCGTAAACTCCAATGAAGAGCGATTTTGCATATCCCATCCATATTAACGAGGTGGACATATTAAGTTCGAAAAATAAATGTCTTTTGGAAACATGTGAAAAGCGAAGGATGTGAGCAGGGTGAAACACTGAAGGTCGAAGACACGGGATGAAAGAGTTGCCAAAAAGCAATTTGATCGTTTCTTTCCTTCTTCGTTATTAAAAGTGTTATTTTATCATTTTCTAAAAAGTACGATAGACATAGACGAGAGGACACGGCTCGTAAAAATGCAATTTTACAGTGTACAGAAGTTTAATTATTTATTTATGCGCGTAACCTCGTCCGTGTTCGTGCAATTAATTTACTTTTTAATTTAAATGTGAATTTTTAACACTATAATGTAAATTTTCATTTTAATGCCTCAACTTCGCCCGTATCCCTTATATTTTTAATTAAAAACATTTCATTGCATACTTAACATCCCCGTTATAATGCAGCGAGGCTGAAATGAGAATTTAAAATAAAAACAAGGGAATTCTCATGAATTTCACCGCCAATTACTACCTTTCGAAAACTACCTTTCAAACGTGTTGAAATTACTGAAAATACAATAATTCATCCATACAAATTTTACAGAAATTAATTTTAATCGCGGGTTTGAAAAAAGGTCGTTACAGAACGCAATCTCTAGTCGAACGATCCAATCGTTTTTAACCCCTTGGCTTACAATAACGAGTCATAATCATAAAAAAGGCTAAGATTTTCTAAAAACTGTCAAATTGAAAGAATTAATGAAGAATTATGTTCAGTGAGAAGGTAAAGGCTGAGACTCGCAATTAACGGGAAATTGTTTCTAAATTATTACTTAATGTATCATAACTTCGGCTATTCGCAGTCCGCCTAAAACAGTAGACGCAAGGTTAAATGACCGTAACAGTTAAAGAAACTATGGTAATGAAGGAAATAAAGACTCGGGTTCGCAATTAGTGGACCCGAAATGATCTTCGTACATCAAAAACAGTGACTCCTACACCAAATGACCCTGACAGAGTATTCAAGTATTAATAAGACGCGACACCATAAAATTACTTTCGTTCTGTCAAACTTACTTTAACCGTTTGAGTGCGACGAAGCGCTATCGCGCTTCTCTCGTGTCGTGCCAAAAATGCGTAGAATCGCGATCGCACTGCTGTATGTTACTACGATATAATTTTCGCATTAATTGAAAGCAACATAAGACGACTTTCGACAGTGTGAGGTGTGCAGTAAAAAAATGGCAATATAATTTGCGCTATATATGAAAAAGGAATTCATGGAATTTGTGCAGCAAAACACTCTTGTAATAAGTGAGAATAAAAAATATTATTGTTGGTAAAAATTACTTTTTATGTAATAATTAAAGTTAATTATAACCGTTTCTATTCTTTTCCAAAAAAATAACTAAGGATTTCATTCCGCACTTTTAACATATATACAAGAAAATTCTTCAGGACTCAAACGGTATAATAATTTCCAGTAAATTATTCTTTTACCAATTTAATACTTAACCGTGGCATACACAATCAGAAAACAAATCGTAAAGCAAGGGGTTAAAAAGTCTCCTAAAATATCGAACTCTGACG
The DNA here is from genome assembly GCA_963989415.1 of Cerceris ruficornis. NCBI lineage: Eukaryota > Metazoa > Arthropoda > Insecta > Hymenoptera > Crabronidae > Cerceris > Cerceris ruficornis. The sequence goes on from OZ022521.1 coordinate 13,491,882, forward strand.
TTCCCGTTAAATTACTACCACGATTCTAGCCAAACCTTTCGCCACTGGTCGACCGTACTAAAAGGCGGATTCGCATTTCGATACGTGCGACTGAAAAATTCAGAGGCAATGCGAAACGCGTATTCGTTCGCCGTTGTTTAACCGCGTGTCCATTTGCGCGAAATCGCCGGTGTAAAGTGTTTATTCGGAGCTCCGATGAACGCGGCAGGATTTTGTCGTCCGAAACCACTGTGCCGCTGTTTCCGCGATAATAATCAGACTTAATTAGCGCCGTAAAATCGCGTCGTCGATCTCCGTGCTGTCCGAAAAACGAAACGGCCGAAGCCGGGCCGTGTAAATTATTGCAATCGATCGTACACAATCGAGCGGATAATAACGGAACGCATTAAATCGTCCTGCTGCTTTGCGGGGCGTTAATTTCGCCAAAGGATGAGGAAAGGACTCGTGGCGTGAAATTCGAATTCGGTGCTTGTAACTGTCGTTCTTTGGGAGATTGTTGTTCGAAGTATCAAATTATACTGAATAATATGCCCCATTTTGCAAATTAGTTATCACATTTGTATATTTTTGTGCGATTATTAATGTAATTTATTTAACTACATGATTTAAATATCTCGTTGGCTGCGTGTATCATAGTTGAGTATTCAATTGCTAAAATGAAAATTGTCCAGTGATTTCTCCAATATTATATACTTCAAAATTAAACTAATAACACGTGAATAATTTGATAGCGTAACTTTCCACTTATTTTTTTACTTTCACTATTTTTCTAAAATCCTAAGGTTTCGCATTCTATTTTTTGCGAGGCGAGTGACACTTTATTTAAAACATAACAAATGTGACAATTAATTTTGGACAGAGGGAGTATAAAATTACTTTGAATATTATGGTAATTATAGATATTAGGTGAAATTGGTCAATGGAAACGTAGATAATTAAAAAAAAATCCATGAAAGTGCATCTGTTATCTAAAAAATTAACAGATAACATTATATTTCAACGAATGAACAAAGACGAGAAAAGGTTCGCTGTGATTTTTTTTCCTTCCCAAATACTTACGCGAGCAATCCCGTTCAATACTTTTTATTAAAAATATCGTACCGAATTTTTGCTGCGCTTTTACTTTGACATTATTACGCCGCGTTACGCATTAAAATTTCAATTTCGCACGGAATAAATATTATTTGTTACGAAACAAATCGGTCAACGGGGAATTACTGCTAATTAAAAGTACGAGGGAAAATGAACGCACAAACGCTTCAACGGCTGACGTAAATTTGTAATTCATTCGGTTGACGGCGCGCTTACGATTCTCCGCACTTGCGAAATTGCCGAATTATTCGACGCGAAATTATTCCCACAATGCACCTGCTTTAACGCGAAATTTTAGCCGGAAGAAAAAACCAGGCGTGGTTAACGATCATTCGTTTAATCGATTCTCTTTCAATTGATGAACACTCGACGAGCAAAAGCGTTTCTGTTTGACGATATTTTGGAATTCGAAGATGTAAAGAAGCATTGTTAATTTATATTATTGGACTCCGTTTCCTCGTTATTCAAACGTGAGATTAATTGAAGAGAAGGAAATTGTTAAATTATTGTGCGACGATGATCGGTATTTATCAATGCTGAAAATTTAATATAAAATAATTATAACAATATACGGAGGCGTGCATTTATGATCATGAAAGTATTTTTGTTCCTATCGTAACAAATATTACACGATTTGCATCGACGATTCATTTTCAACGTCCCCGATGTAATTACATGTTGCTGCAATTAATGAGCGTAGGAAATTAAAAGCTTCGTGTACACATATAAATGATAAATTGCTAATAAATGTATTTCAAAGTTAATTCGAATAGTAGGAACAAGATATAACATTGCGCGAGATATGAGCCGTTCAGTGCACAAATCGATTAACTCCATAAAACCTAAAGTGGAGAAACGTGATGAAATAGTATACACTCCTTTTTAAAATTCCCTCCAAAATATAAATACAAATAAGTATTGTAGAATATATAATTGCATTTAGCTTTCCTCTAACGAAGTACAAAATGAATAAGGTGGAATAGCCTTGGAATTAATTATATTGACTTCTGAATTCAATTATTTATTATTCGATGGCCAAACAAACTTCGTCATTTAATGGTGTTAATCGTTATTATTACGAAAATTTATTCTAAATATAAAAAGTTAAGATTCAATCGAGTGCTTTGAGACTTAAATTTAAAAAAAATCAAAAAGTGGAGTTAATCGATTTGTGCACTGGACGGCTCATATAGAATCGATTTACGATCAACAAATATGACGAACGTCTCATTCCAAAATTTACAAACATATGAAAAATTGTGGATTCCTGAAATATTCCCAATAATGGATTTATATTTTTAGAAAGTTCTTTTACCGTACCGTCCTTTAAAAAAAGACGAAAATATTCCTGTGGTTGCTCGATATAACCCAACGTCAAAAAAAGATGAGAACTTTTTTACTGGGAAACATACGGGCACACGTGTAAGCGCGGCAGAAAAGAATATAAAACACGATGATAGTAGTAAACGACAGAATTTTCCGGCCAAGCGCGGAACGTCCTTTGTAGCGGCGATAACTTTACAATTCCGAACTCGGCGTATTCTTACGAAACGCCATGAAAACCTCCATTCGTTGAAGTTTGCACGTCCTCCGCAGCCGTCTAGAATTGGACTTTCTTTATTTATCGAAACACTGCTGCGAAATCATCCGCCTGAATGCACAGTGAAGAATTAAGGAAATTCACGATCGGATGGCCGTGCAAGACTTTGCCCGATAAAAATAACATTTTTACTTTTGGGGACCATCTTTTAACACCTTGACTGCCATGTAGTCGATGTACGTATAACATGCACTTTGCCACTTTGGCTTTGGTACAAAGAAGCTAGAAAATGTGAAGATACGGCTAGCTTTATTTTGTACGAGGTAATCTAAAATAAAATTTTAGTAGAATTGTACAAAACAAACGTAAAGACAGGAGTAAAAAGGAAAAAAAAATTATGCAACCCTTGGTAGTTAATGTGTTGGAAGTGCCCTTGTCTCGAATGGGTTAAAAAGCTACCAAGGATGATTCACGCACGGCTAACTTCGTACGAGACTTCTCACGGGCGAACCTGTTCTAAAAGGCTTTGCTTCTGCCGAAATGCCTTAGTTTCTTCTCAGCTGCAAACGAGGAAGACGATAAAGTGGCCTGTCTACGCGCGAATGCAAAACTAAATGCTGTCACGCTGGATTTGAATCGAGCAAGCTCCTCTTTTTTCTGCGGCGTCCAATAAAGGAGAGACTAGAGTCTCGACTTCGATTAGTGCACTCGTAGTGGTAAAGTAATGAGTCTGTATACGTGAAAGTGTATGCTGCACCGAAAGCTCGGAATCAAAGAAATGGTCTCTTACTTCCAGCACCGACTATCCTATCTTTCTGTCTTCCTCTGTTTCTCTCACTCTTTCTGACTCTCTGTCTTTCTCACGACATTCTACGTTAGCTTTTTCTTCAAAACGTATCAACCCTCGAGTGACAACTCATTCGAGATATCTTTGTGAAAGTTTACAGCAAGCTGCAAATAATTTTATGCTCGCGATCAAGAGAGGAAATTTCGATTGAACAAGTTAGAACCGTACCTTAAGGTTCAGGGTGGAAGAATGGAATATTGAAAAACAGGTCTGCGCTCGTTATTGACCAAAATTCCATGATAATTTTACACCGTGGAACAATATTGACATTTCAAAGCCCGAGACGTTTTATCGCAGAAAATAATACTCTACCTTTGAGAGGAAGCATCCGGTTGTAGAAGAATTATCTTAAGGAATAAATCTTGAAGTTTTTGCTTGCACGTCGACGATCTAGCAGGAAATTCCATGGTAAATCTATACTCTTTGGTATCACTCGAGGGTTTCGGAAAATCTCTTTCCTTGACTAAATCTCTCCTACTTTTCACAGCCTGCGTCCTGTTGCTCTGCAGTCGCAAGTTTTGACATTTGGTAGACGTATTGATAACTAAAACGTATAAGTCACTCTGAGCTAACATTATCATCACTATTATCGTTATTAGTATTCTTAAAACGACTATCACTACTACTATCACCATAACTATTATTATTACTATTTTTAATACTGATGCTACTACTATCGTCATTCTCTGCAAGGCAGTTTCTTCTTCCTCGTGCAATTGCGATGTTAAACGACTTTTAATTCTTCCCCCAAACGTTGCTCACGTGCAACTCCACTTTATGCTGATGATAACAACATTACTAGAATAATTATTACTTTTAAACGTCTCTTTCTCTCTGCCTCTGTCTTCTCTTAGGTATATGTACGTATATGTGTCTCTATCAAAAGCGTGTCACTCTTTCTCTCTTATCTCGAAGTCGTAGTAATCGCTCTTCGCTTTTCCTTCGAGACAGCAAGTGCCTAGAAAGTTAGTCGCAATCGTTGTGGGATTATTCCGACTGAGATTGTTTGCCAGGCTTATGGTCACTCTCCAGTAAAATGGACATTTTGTCGCATCGATCACGTAGAGATTAGAATCTTGTTTTAAACGACGACACCGTCGCAATCTGCTAATGAAGATACTCGTAGAGGCGTCGTGCATGGTGCACCCTTAATCTTGTCTCTCGAATTTCTCGAGAACAAGCGAGCATTAATTAGATGACTATATTCCACGTGAAGATTTGCTTCTTCTACTTAATCTGTTTCAAACCAATGCTACATAATCTATTTCAATCCTTTTCTACTTCTTCTATTTCCTGCCCCTCTTCTTCATCTTCTTCTTCTACTTCTATCTCTTCCTCCATTTCCTGCAAATTTAATTTCTCTTCTCGCTAATCTCACACATGGCTTCTGTACACGAAGTGGCACCGCTGAACTCGCAACAGTAGTTTCTTTATGATTATTACCCTACGCCGGTTAAAGGGATGAAAAAAAAACTCCGTGAAATCGGGTCTCCCGAGCGAGCATTTCCGTTTTGAACGTTTGCGGACAGTAAAAGGGCACTTCCGAGAGATAGTACGAGAGAAGTGAGCCGATCGTGTTATCTATTCTAGTGTCGTTGAAATTCCACTGTAAAGGGACCAACTGCGGCCGATGTTCTTGCGTTTTTGAAAATTTCGAGGGCTTCCGGGCAAGAAACTATTATCGTGTATTTTTCATGCTGTTTTTTTAGAAATGTTTTTGCTCTTTATTGGTAACTTTTACACAAGATTTGTTGCTCTGGCTGTTAATACTAAAAGCTGTAATATTTAAAAAAATATATTAATCTGTAAACACTGTTTGGATAATAAAACTTTATAATAAAGGTTTTAAATACTGAAACCAAACGGTGTTCATAAATTAAAAGTTATTTAGCTGTAAGACGATAAATCCGTGTATTATTTCTAATGTTGCTTTAACCCTTTGCGGACGGAAACATTTTTCAATATTGAGAGATAGCCATTCATTTTGCGATACAAAAGCACCTTTTTATCAGGAATTAATACTGTCAATCCATATACATTGTAAATTACTACTTGTTTAATCATATTTCACCGGTTGTATTTCAATTTTTCAACTCTAACTGTATATACAAGCGGCTATAAACTATAATTAAATTTTTTCACAGGCCGCATATATGCGTCGCTAGTCCTCAAAGGGTTAAATGCAGGATACTTTTGTTTGGTCTCTAGAGGCTGACAGAGCCACGGAAACTTAATTATCCAATAGAATTGACTATATTGTTACAAACGATAGGAAATATTATCCACGAATTTTATGTAAAATCCATTTCTAAGATTGCAAAAAGCAGACGATCCGACGGAATTGCTCGTTCCAGCCGACACAAATAACAAAGATCTCGAAACGAGAATGGAAATCACAGGCAGATCGATAGACACAATTTATTCGAATACTGCATTCCGCAACAAACTCTTGCAACCGATCGCAAACACTCGACTCAATCCTCTCCGAGACAGACTGTCAGCTAGTCTACCCAAGAAGCTAACTTCGCATGAAATAATCCCGCAAACTCAATGCAACTCATAGGGAAATAATGGAGACGATACTGTGTCGCTTTCTATGCGTAAAACATTTAAAAAAAATCCTAGAAGATCTTTCAAAAAATACACTCCTCGATGGGAAAACGAATTCCTCCTACTCGGCAACAGAAGAAAAATAAAACAAACTGAACTAAACTTAACGATAAAAATTAGCTAAAAACATATAATGGTTCAATGGGGAAAATAAACTGCTTATAATCAAGAGCAACAGGAAAATTAAAATAATCTAGTCGAACTCAAGAAAATAAATTATCCAAAAGAACCACGCGTAAGTCCAAACTAATTGTAATACAACATCATTGATACTATAGAAATCATGTAATCTCTGCTATTAAATTAATCGTAAAACCGTAACCTCAACTCCGACGATTTCGAAAACCCCTTCATGACAATACAGAGGACGAATTACTCTCTGAAGCACGCCGCCATAACACCAGAGGAGGGGCGGATTTTCCCGTCGAATGGAAGCCGAGCATGCATCCGAATAGTTTCGCCCCTGTGATCGCGAAATTCCTCGGAATGCGGCAGTTCCGTTCGCGCAACCCCTTGGAATCTCGGCGGCGAACCGAAACTGATCGTAACGCACGATGGGAATAATCGTAATACATATGGAGGGCACGTTATTGCAATGATAATGCGGAATCCGTTGCCACGAGATTATGGCGTGCACATTGTCGCAATAGCGTGGCTGTGCATGCCGAGGAACACTGAAAACGGCGAGCTATTTCCAGTGAAATATAACAAATGCCAACCTGCTCTTTCCTGTAATCTCTGCCGCACCATAGAGATGGCACGGTAACAGTGTTTCCCAAATCTTACCGAAGGAGAGAGGGTTTGCGATGGAGGCCGGCGTAGGGGTTGATTTTGGTGGTTTTTAATGGCATTGAGTTATATATCTTCGAAACTGAATGTGTTGGTTTTATGAGAGAGGGCTACTATACGGGTTTTAATTTTTTTTAAATTGTTATAGGTGAAATAGTTAGAATATTTTGTAGGATATCGTGAGAGGGTCTAAGATACGAGTAGTTTCATCCCTTAAACTGTTGTCACCGTTGATGAGGAAGGTTTCCTTTTAATGCTGACTGTTGATAAGGATTCTAGATCTATTTGTAAGAAAACTGAGAAACTTGAACGTGAAATTTTGTAATTTTTAAGGTTAATTTTTATTGTTGAGAACAGTTTTTTGATGATTTTAAATTAATGGCAGTATGTGTAATGCTAACAGAATGAGAAAGCTGAGGGGTTAAATGTCAAAATATTTTAAGATTGAGTTCTCTGTGCACAGGTATGTTTGAGAGACACTGAACAACAAAGTATTAATACACCTTCTGCTACTCGAAAATCCTATTTCTCCCTTTCCGACCTCCTTCCCTCTGACCGTGTGCCACCAGCAGTGAAACAAGTCAGACGTCTAACACGTTTAATATGATCACCTATGCGATCTATTTTACGGAAATTTGTGCAAACTGTAACGTCTGCAATCTCATATAACTTTACTGTATCTTTCTCCGAAGAAGGGAAATAGCTTCCAGAAAAAGCTGTACGATATCAACATTGTCTTAAAAACCTGTGCAAAAATTGCAGTATGAATCTCTACGTGCATCTCGTTATTAACACTAGATTTACAGACGTAAAATCTGTTATATTGTAATATATTAAATAAGGACTTTGGAAAAAGAGGGATGATGCGGCTAAGATGGTAATTCGTTAGGTCATTATTGTATTGTAAAATACAAGCGAAATATCTACTGTGCAGCGTCTCTGTAAATTTGAGAAATGTTTGTAAAACAAATAGGAACCCGTCAATTTGACGGCTTCCGTAAATCTAGTGTTAAAGAACTGACATTAAAGCATTTTCGAAATTCTATCTCAGCCAAATAAATGACTTGCATATTTTCTTCTTAATATTCTAAACAAACTTGTGAGACATAGAGGAAAAGTTTATGAGAGGAGCCATCTTTTTAAAAATAACTACTACACAGTTACCATGAAAAAGAACACAATACATTGCGTGTACAATAAATTTACAATTTCGACGATGTCTCACATTCAAAATCTTACCCCTCCATAACATCTCTCTCCTGCAAGACATCAATTCATTTACTTCCATTACCGAAAAAGGCCACGTATCACGCAACACGAATATCCCAAGTTGCGAGCTTAAAACTATCCTCCCCATCAAAAAGAAGCTTCCCAACGAACGCGAACTCTCGCGCCATCAAAAGCTTAGTAGTCGAATGACTTATTTAAATTCCCAGGTGCACGTGAAAGCACCAGGGAGAAACACAGTATCGTGTGTTGGTGTGTGCGAAACATAAAACAACGGAACACTATCACACCCTTCTTCCACGTTTCTCTTCGTCCCGTTCTCTCGCTTACACACCTTCGTTCTCGTGCAACGATTTACAGGGTGGTTTCCTGGATATCGTGCAACTTTGACGAACATCTGGCCCGGTAACATTTGCTACTTCCTCGAACATACGCGCGCAGACAGCGGTTTCTTTTACATTCTTCTCCGGTCTTTCTTTATCTTTCTCCCTTTCGTTCGCCGGTAGTCTTCCACGGGGCGAAATTGCAGCTGCAATCGCGCGGCAAAACGGAACGATTTTCCCTCCTCTCGAGAACGCTCCGACCGAATTCGTTCGACGTTGCTCTCGACTTTTCGCGTCGAGGCCGAGGAGATGCTTGAACTCCCGCCGGGTAAACTTTTCGACCCGGTGTACAACGGGCAACCTAAACTCTGTCCGCCGGGTTTACGCCGGCACATTATCCGTCGCCCTCTATTCACCTTGCTAACAGATACCATGCCAACCGTGGAAAGTCACGGTTTAACCCTGATATTGTCTTTTGAGAATCATTGGTCGGTGGTTTTACGTATCTCAGGAGTTAAGTACACCTAATTCTGTTTTTACACGATGGATATGTTCCCGGAGGATACGTATAAAAAAATTCGTGTAAAAAAATATATTGCATCTATAGAAAAATAGAAAATTGGTTCTAGTCCTGAGAAATTAGCAAAAATAATACAATAAATCCTAAGTTTCCACGTTAGGATCTGAAACATTTTATTTCACTAAAATTGCATATGTGTCATACAAAGTAAATTATCATTTGAAAGGGAAAAAATCATGTCCCTAATTCATGAACACAAAAATTAGGCAAAATATTATGAATTACGAGTAACAAGATTTTATTCATTGTTACTTTGTGACAATAAACACATACGTTTGCGCAAGACAGCAATATTACTGATATCACTAGAAACGTCTTGGTTATCGTCTTTGGGGAAATTCTTTCTGTAATCTCTTGAACAAAATTAGGACTAGCCTCCAGTGGTGGCGATGTTTCAGTGGATTTAAGAACGAATGCAGCTATTAATCGTTGTGTTTGTGTTTTGGCTCTGTCACAGTAAAGCAAAATTTTCTTCTTAGTATTTGGGTCGATCGTGTTAAACCAAAATAAGTTGTGTAAAAAGGGAATTAAATTATTTTTCTAATTCGTGTTAAATCAAAATCGTGTAAAAGAAGTTCGTGCAAAAACAGAATTGGATGTACTTCAATTTCTTCTTGGATGGAAAATAATTTTGGAAATTTTTTTTCGACTCGTCAGTTCTCTGGGGTTTATTGTGATTTGAGACGAAATGTGCGGGTTATTGGTTGAAAATTAAGTTGTGTTTTTAAGATTGGCGATGTAGTTATTTTTGTTCTGTTTAGGTCTTTATTAATTCTCTATGGGTCCACGGTAAATGTAGGTTTGCTAATCTTTCTTTTCAACTTTGCGAAATATTATCGTTTAATGCTTCAAAGTCACATATATGTTTTACAGGTAGATGAATTACTTAAAATTCTAATTTTAACATTTTCCAATGTGCCATCGTTTATTTGAGCTCCCAAACTTGTCCCTAATGAATATATCATTGACAGCAATGTAAAAAATCATGTTATTGATTTATACACCTTTTATTTTACTTTTTGCAATTGAAAAATCATACAAAGTTTCTCTAAAATTTGTATTAAATTGAGTCTTTCTTTAACCGCGCAAACTTGAAATTATTTCGCATCCAAAAACTGCAAGTATAAACGCAAAACCAGAAGATAAATCATTCGCAGATCGTCGAGCGTGTGCACTTTGACTTAAGAAATCAAAACTACGGCCAAAGAAATCCCTCATTCTCCAAGTGAATGTCAGAAAACTCTTTTTTCTCCGATTGGGTCGAAGAAAGTGTCTCGCGTAACTCGTGGTCCTTTGTCTCGAGGCATTTGAAAGAATGGGGGGATGGAATTCGGTGGAAAAATCGTGCTCGTTAGAATTATAAAATACGCGAACGTGCGGTCTTCCGAATGGGCTTCAACGAACCATCCCCCCGTCAGAGAATGTGCCTTTCGTTCGTCCTCGACGTTTCTCCCGGAGATGAAAAGTCTGCCTCGAAGATCGAAAACTCTTTCGCGTAACTCGAGAAAGTACCAAGAACTGCAAAACCATTGTCTCGCGTGGCATTAAAGGTGAGCAGCGATAGATGAATTCACCAAAATGTATTCTCGATGGACCTTCTTTTATGGGAGGATTTTTGAAGGTATTTTCAACTAAAATATCTTCAAGTGTCTTATTTTTTAACACGTTGAACGCTACCGGTATTTCATTAGGTTCATCATTTTTACTGAACTGAAACTTTTTCTTTTAAAATCATATTTTTACAAAGTAGAAAACTTAAAGACAAAAATAGATATATACTCAGCAGAACTTTATCTTTTTAATGCCAATATTTGAATATTGAATTTATTAGAAACTTCGGTATTATTGCAATTTAAAAATCATTCAAAAATAATAAAAAAAACGCCATACCATGGCGTTCAACGTGTTAACAAGAATTTCAAAAGAGGCTGTGGTGGATATGACAGTAAAGACTGTGATAGTCAATCAGTGGGTTCGAGTTCAAATCCTTGTGCATCACCTCTGGGAATTATTTATGAAATTAGTATTTAATATATCATAGCCTCGGTAGTTCGAAATTAGGCTAAATGAGTCCTTCACAAGCCAGATCGATGAACTCCACTTTTGGAATTTTTTAAAATTAACGTGTCAAAGGACTTGATTGAATGGTATTTTTTTTGTTTATAATAAATTTCCCTAATAATAACGGTCAACATAATTAAATAACGAAATTTGTTTGGCCATCGAATAATAAATAATTTATTTCAGCACTAAATCTGATTAACTCCAGAGCCATTCCATCTTATACATTTTATATTTCATTATATGATAGTTACATATAATTATACATTCTGCTATATTTATTTGTATTTATATTTCAAAGTAAATTTAAAAAAAAAGTGTATACTATCTCGTCATATTTATCAAGTTTATATTTTATGGAGCTAATCGATTTGGCAAGTGAATGACTCAAATGACGATAGTACTTAAAAGCGAAAAAATACAGAAGTAGAAGGGTAATTAAACGTGCTATGGTGAGCTTGGAATTAACGCTCAAACTGACAATCATTAGGTCCGAGTTCCACTACTTCCTCATCACCTCTGGGAAATTTTTCCTAAATTATTACTTAATATATCACAGCCTCGGGAATTGGCAGCTCACCTAAAACAATAGGTAAACGTCTAGGACAAATAATCACAGCAAGTAAAGCCAACAAAATAAAAACTGGACAAAGAATTTCATACTATTTCTGGGAGAGAATTTTGTGTAAAATTGGCGCTCTTTTAAAGGAAGATAAAAAGAAGCAGAAGCAAAAAGAGAGTCATTGAGAGAGAAATGAAAAATCGGGTTGGTTTGAAATTGTAACTTTATCAGTTCGTGTAATAGCGAGTCGAAAGTCCGAGTAACTGTTACGGAGCCTTGGGAATGAAAAGAATATGAAACTAGAGAAGAAGATCATAGAGAGGAGCCAGAAGACTGAAATGAGAAAACGCTTGTACGTGCAGTTAAAAAAAAAGCGGCGATTGACTGGAAATGGTGCGATGAAATAATCGTTGGGAAAAGGGAGGATGAAAAAGTGCAGTTTGAGTTGTGGTTTGAAAAGAAGATGTGAACAGAGAAATAAAGTAAAATGGAATTATTTGATAAACTTTGATAAATAAATGTCAAAGCTTGAAAGAAATTGCATAAACGAATTTGATCTTGTTAAACGGGATAAGATGAATCTTCCATTTAAAATGTATACTCGTTAAAACTTTCATTTTCGCTTGGCTTCGTCCTTTCTAATTAAGGCAAACCCAAGGAAAATTATCCTTTGCAAAAATCCTTTTCGCCGTTAATTCTAACTTCGTTTAAAAACTATTTTCACGTTCCGATGAATCTTCATTAGATATTCAGCATTCGACTTGGGAAATTTACATTCAAGGATCACACTGCATAGAACTTGTTCTTTAAATATTCCCTTGTTGCATTAAAAGGATTAAAATTAATAATCTAACGTACAAATCTTATCCCGCTTTTTTTGTGACAATTTGAATAATAAAAGAATTTCTGAACGCAGAGAATTGTTTATTCAAAAATATTATTCTTTGCGAAGACAAATGATTCGTATTACTTGAAACAAATATAAGAGGATTTATCGACAGCACACAGGCAACGAAAATTCGACCAGCAAGCTTTCATTCAAGCGTAAAGAACACTCGAAAAAGACCGGAAAGCAATTCAGAAATATCCGATTTAAACAAAGAGAGTCTTCAAACCAATTTAAATAACAGCAATAAAATCAGAATCGATAGTAATTCGTCTCTGGAAAATCGGCAAATTGAGAATATTTCTGCAAACACCACCGAGATTGCGAATGCTCGGACATTCGGAACGTACAGCAAATAAATCAATTTAGTTTAATAAAGAAAGTTATTGCGTGCGAAACCGATGTAATCAAGGTTTGTGCGAGCAGATTGAACGTTTTATATAAAATCATGGAATCGAAGCGTAAAGCAGAGCATGGGCGAAAGGACGACGATAGAAAGGGCTGGAAAAAGCTGAGAAAAATATCAACGAGGCAAGGGAAAAAGGAGAAAAGAAGAAAACAGGATGTACGTGAGAATGTAACGAAGGCACCTCGTTAGGGTTGATCATCGAACTAATCAAACGACGGGGCCAAATAAACGAGCATTCATTGGGCGAAGGAAATGCAGGTAAAAGGAGTGAGAGTTGCTCCTTAAATAAAAAAAAGGGAATCCTAGTTAGACGATGGAGAGAACGAAAGTGGAATAAAAACAAAAAAAAATACGGAAATGTGGGTGTCCGTAACGAAGTTGGCCTGCTCGTCCAAGCAGAAATGCATTTGCGACAGTTTACTCACGGAGATTTGTTCGATTGTATTAAAATGAAGGTTGCATCGGCGAGATACAAAAAGATGCAATTTAAGTGGGTACTCTTGCAATATTTGATCTACCGCGTCGTTTTTATTCCAATACATGATTAATCTCCCATTCTGCTGCCAGATAAGAAGAAAACAATCTCAAGATTTATTTACTGAGTCTGCATATAATATAAAAACTGTTTACCGTTAATTCTTTCTTTCACTTGTAATATTTTTCTCGTTTTCTTTGCTACGTAAATGCGTAAGAATTTGTACTTAATTCAAATCAGTTGAATGCAATTACAGCCCTTTGAACTGTATGATGTAAAATCTTTGAATCATTAGATGTTCTTTGGATAAATATTGACTTCCCTTAACACTGCAAGTAAGTAATTTGCAGGACTTCAAACTATTTCATTTAATTCGACAACTCATAATATGATAGTAGATCAGTGTCGGGTAGTACAATATAAAATAAGTGTTAAATAAAATCATGGCAGTAAATCAGGCACTAACAGGTGGATCGCAAATTGGAAGTGTACCTTTAACTGTCTTCAAGACTGACGGTTTACTCGTACCGTAAAATTTCTCTTAACACTAGAACTACCAAACCAGTCAAAATGACTAGTACACAATTTTTCCAAAAATTCTCAAAGTTTACAGGATCGTCATAGGAGAAATATTCAACGTCCAACTGAAAAAAACATAAATGGCCGAATTGATCATCTTTTCCGCCTCTTGATTCCTCTTTTCTCAAAGCACTTATTTAATATATTGAAATATAATAAATTTAACGCCGGTAGTTCTAGTGTTAACACTATGCCGTCCCCGCGATAAGTTAAGATTCTTTGATTTGACGCCGGCGATTTTCGAATCTGTCGAGAAGTCATAAAACGTCGCGTTTTACTAACCACAATAAGTTATAATTCTGTCCCGCAATTTTCTCGAAATTTCGAGGATATGTAGCGTACTGCAGCCTGTACAGGATACAAGCGATACTTTGCAACAATTTGTGATTGTGAGATAGCCGCGACGCCTTTGCGATATAATAGTCAACTGTCTTAAAATTTTAGCGTGACACCACCATGGTGTCACTGACATTTCTCCGCAAATTTTAGCACGACACTAACGTGGTGTCACCGGACGGCAAAGTGTCAATTTTTATCAACCGTTCACCTTTCCCGCCAAAAATCGTCTGTCCGTCGATTTGCAATAATTATTTAAATGTCTCTTCTTGTGTGTCTACTCTTTCGCGCCTCCGTCGTCATTGTCACTTTACTCTCGCACACGTAAAAGAAGCCAGTCACGTCCAATTACCTGGTACAGCTAGTGGTATGCAAATTCCCCGTTGTTTCCGGCGGAAAGGACAGCGTCGACGGCCGCCTCGTTCGGTACATACATCGAATTCGCGATATCCCGCTGTCGCACGGTTTAGAGATCGATGAATCATGCACCGCCACTTGAAATATGGAGCTCCGTTCTGTCGGAGATCTCGAGCGAAACGTTAAAGCGCCTCTCTCGCGACGTGCAGATGGAAAAAGGGGAAAAAACACCAGCCGAATGCAAGAACGAGATGGAACCGATTTCACGTGGATCCGGAGGACGGAGAGTAATGAATGTTTCAGGACGAACCACGATCGGAACATGCCGCTGGAACGGCGGTTGGTCGTATGATAAAAGTCGATCGATTTACGTTAATATTGTTTGCACGTATCCGCAAATGATGGTGAAGGATATGGGACAAAGAAATTGGGACTTCTTTGGCAAACTTGGTTGCGCTACTTTGGTCGAGTTGTTTGACACTAGAACTACTGGCATTATATTCATTATATTTGAAATATACTGCATAAGTACTTTGGGAAAAGATGATCAGTTAAGTATTCTTTGTTTTGTCAAATTTACCTGGATCGTTTACTGTATGGTTCCCATATTCAGTTTCGGAAGTTTTCGAAAAAATTGGCAACCGGTCATTATAACCGTCTCGGTAGTTTTAGTGTTAATGGTGGAATTGTTTGGAGAAGTTGAAGGAAGTATTTGTAATTTGTAAGCATTCCAAGAATTTTTAATCAGGTATTTTTGAGAATTTTTGTAGCTTTATTATCTCTTAAGATTAGTCGATATTATGAGGGCGCACTTTCGTGTTTATGATGTAATGTGTGAAAAATTTTCTTCGAAAATGGACCTTCAGAGTTCCTACATGCGTAGAGCAAAAGCAGTCAGAGGTTCAGACGTTGAAGAATACTCAAAGGCTACTCAGCGGCTGCCTCTTTTGCTGTAAACCTTTGACTGCTTTTTAATGTCATACTTCATCAAGAGCTTCTTCCGATCTCGTGCTATTGCATAGCTGTGTAAACCTTAGCAGAGTGTATAGCAAGAGAAATTGAAGGTGACGCTCTAAGCGTTGCTAGAAGAGCACGTTTCTCCTCCCACTGAGATCAGTTACTGCAGGTTTCATTCTACGCGACAAAACACCATATGTATACACGAAACGTTCTCTGCATCTGCCAGTGCCTAGGACGTCGTATTTCATGTCGTCGAGGGTAAACTTAACTTAGAAGATCGTCGAGTCTCTTCTTTGAGCTTCACCTGACGTCATCTCTCACGAATCTCGCCAAAATTCAGCCTCAGTCGTATGACAACTTCAATTGTATCTTTACAATGAATACATTCGACGACTAACCGACACGTTTCATCGACAAATCAGTGAGTATTCCTCTGCGTCGCTATTATTCTCACGAATTATTTCGATCATCCTATCTTTCCACGCACTGACAATGAGTGCATCCGCGAACATTAATGATTTTCGATTAATCTCCGAAATTAATGCACATCAAACTCCACGAAGAATAACATCGATCATGCACAATGGATTACATTAGAGTATACGCGGAGCCTCGAGTAACAATTAACAAGAGGCATTCGTGCACTGATTGCTCGTTAATGATGCATATTCCGCTCTCCTCAAGATGAATAATTATCTGACGTGAATGCAATTACCTGCGTCGTAATGCTGGGAGAGTAATTGTTTCTCTGGTAATTTCACGCGTGATGCGAATAGATAAAAGCCCCGCCATGAGGCAAAGAGATAATAAATATCTTAGAATGATATTGGACGATATCGAAAGGGCATTCTCTTGGTGGTTCATTTTAAGGCTGAAGCAAATCACTGTGGGTATTTTATTAATGTTTATCAAACCAGAGGAAACGCAGGGCTATGGTGGACTTGAAGTTATACTTCGATTGTCAATTAGGAGATCTGCGTTAAAATTCCTCACCTCTGCGAGATTTTTTCTATCTGATACGTATCATATCTGTGGTGGTTTGAAACCCACTTAAAATTGCAAGTCCTAAGGACAATTGCCACAGCAATTAAAGTAGAAATATAGAATATGAACAGTCACAGACAACGCAGGGCTATGGTGGACATGAAGTTAGATGCTTCGATTCTTAACACTTTAATGGCCGATCACACAACATGTGCGGCCAGTAACACACTCTCTGTGTGATGACTTCTCCAAACGTTATTGACGGATAACATAATACATAAAATATAATTATTAAACCATAAATTTCTTCTCCCTCTTCTTCCTCTCTTGCAAATGTTTTGATATTATTTGCAGCATAAGTTCATATTTTCATTCTTGTGTTGTACGTGAACAAGTGTATATATTGTAACACCGGATATTGTGTTTATTTTTATTGTTTTTCCACTAAAAATGTGTGTATCCGCACAAGTTCAATTATTTCGTGAAATTATATAAAGTTTTTTTAATTTAATTCTTTAAAAATATTGCCGGGCCCTGGCGAAGTTTAACTGCGTAGACGTGCGGCCATTAAAGTTTTAATTAGGAGATCTGAGTTCAAATTCGTCACCTGTGCGAAATGTTGTCTATCTGGTACGTATTATATCTATGGTGGTTTGAAACCCACTTACAATCGCAAGTCCTAAGGACAATTACCAGAGCAATGGAAGTAGAAATATAGAAGAGCAACAATCACAGGTAACGCTGGATTATGGTGGACATGGAGTTAGACACTTGTATTCCTAATTAACAGATGCGAATTGAGTTTCTCGTCACATTTCTGAGCATTTTCTATGTGATACCATAGCTGTGGTGGAATTCACGTAAGACTGAAGGCCCTAGACGGAAATAACATAGCAATTAAAGTAGAAACATGGAACAACAACAACAAGAGGAAATGCAGCTTCATATCTATTTGCATCATGGAACTGATTCGCCTGATAGAGAATGCAAACGTTTAATTGCTCCACGAAGCTAATAAATTGGAGAAAGATTTCCAGCGCAAATGCAATTGTTGCGGCAAACACATGTTCAACTATGTAATAATCGATAATTTGGAACCATGATAGAACAATCAAATGACTATATTCCATGACTTTATTGCTATCGCGAACTGCGATATTTTAAAAAAACATTTTGAACGCGCAGGTGTACGTGATCGTTTCTGTAACATCGAGTATTTATTGCCCACGTTGTTACACAAACAACGGGGACAAACAACATGCTGAACACTGTGCAGAAGTTGCGTGTTTGTCTAAAGGTTTATTTGTTTCAATCACCTAATCAAACCACTCAAACAACCGACGATAAATAAAACGGGAAATATTTGAAAAGACTCTGAAATTTTAAAGAATTTACCTTGGACAATAAACTAGCAGATATTGGAACTTTGTTGTTCCGTAAATCCTTAACTAAAAGTTTACGAAAAATAATATCATACAATTTTGTAAATATGATTTATCTACTACATGGGATAAACATAACAATTTCAACATACACCAGCAACCATACAGATACAATATAAAATTCTACAAATTTCCTATCGGATCGTCAACCAAAAGAAACCGTGCTTCGAAAGAAACTTTCACATATTTGGATTAAAAAGCTGCATCAACGACACGCAAATGCGAATCATTTCCAACTGCTCGCTTCGAGTTTACTCAAAAAAGATAATCGTCTAACGGATGCCCGGATACAATTTTCCTCGCTAATGCTTTCCGACAGCGTCTTCGCAAATTTCTCTGCCTAAAATACACGCAATTTAATTTCACCGTGTAATTCACTTGCGGGGTATCTCAAACTTGGCGGCGGGCGCAACGAACGTCGTTTTCTCCTTCGTTCGACTCACCGCTCCGAATCGGATCCTGTTATACCTCTAATTTCGCAAATTCTCATGTAATCGCGCTTCGCCATGACTAAATTCAAAGCGGCCACGTATTAACGGAGCTATGTAAAATGTTTTTCCAGGAGAGACTTCCTCGTAATTTGCGTTCGCAATGTAAACCATGCCGCTTGTTTGCCCACGTGTGCATGCAACAAATATCCTTCCTCGCGCTCGCATCGCCACGTTTACCTCGTGGTCTCTGCGCTTTACAGGGAATATCGTTTTCTAACGGAACGATGTTTACATTAACGCTATTTGGATATTAAATTGCGTTTATTAAAGGACATGCGACAAATAAGCTTGGAGTTCTTCGGTCGATCTTGCGGTACGTGGAATGTTTCGTGTATTAAAAATTTTTTTATATTTTACTGCAAACTAACATGTTGTTCGGTGGAATTGTGAATTATGGCAAGCTTGAATTATTATTGTGAGTTCTCTGTCGGTTATGGGGAATTAATTATGTGAAATTTTTAACAGGCTTTTATTTATTTTTAACTTTTAATGGCAATAATATTGTGGGTGTTGCGGGATGTTTAGAAGTAAGTAACAAATTATTGGTAAATTCAGATGTTGAAGTTGAGTCGATATAAAGTAACTAGAACGGTAAGTTATGTTGAGTAACACTTGATGAGGGATTGCAAAAGATTAATATGCTCTTTGTTAATAATTTGTGCCACATAATTGCATTTTGAAATCTCGTATCTCATATGATACATACAGAGCTTTAACGATCGTCCTTTAAAGAAATGATAATGAAGTATGGTCTGAGATAAACTCAAATTTAGTAACAAACGTCACAAGAATGAAAGACCCCTAACCCAAGTCACTCATCAACTAAATCACAAAGGGTATAGCAGGATAAGGGGGTCAAAAGTGCCCTTCAACCGATTTCAATGGGGACGGTCTCATTCGATAGATAATGCTCGGCGATTAATATCTACAAATTTTTAACCCTGAATCTTGACCGGAAGGGTAGTTATGGGGAAAAATAAAAGAACAGGTTTTTGGCCCTTTTTCCCCACTTATTGAGCCGTAAAAAATCCGAAAGAATTCTAACATATTCTACACGGTACCGGACATGTTGGAGAATTTTTTCAGATTTTTCCGTCGAAGTACCTAAGCGTAAAAAATGGGCAAAGTAAAAAAAAAACGGAAAAAAGAAAATTTCGTATCGAAATCTTCGAGGCACAACTTTTTGTTTTATATGGTAACAATCTAACACCTACGATTGTTATCCCCAATTTTTTTCAGATTTGATGCTGAATTAAAAAGCAAAGTAATGTATTATACACAAAATTAGCATATATAAAAATGAGGAGAAAGTTCGTTCTGTACGAACAAACCAATAAAGACTCTATATTTCATGGATAAAGATAGCCAAGCTACTCGCTACAAAAAGTGCAACAGATACTTAAATTACAGAACTGGGAACATAAACCAGTGATAAACCAAAGGCACTCTCCCATCCGAAAAAAGATAACTCTTAAATTGCAGTCTGACGCGATAAATCCCCACTCTCCTTATCCTCCCTTCCGCGAGCTCAACTTCACCCCTTCCTCAATGCACGCCTTTCATCCAAAGCACGCCGAGACTCGAAAGTAAAAATCCGGGATAAGGGAAAATAGTAGTCGAGGTCCCTTGTAAATGTTCAATCCTCTCTTGCGTCTAAGATTCATTAATAAAAGAGGGAACGAAGATAACCACTTTCGTATACAACGATTAATCACGCCAGTGACGCTTACGCCGGCCTTCATGGTGCCGTTAAACGCAGCCACGTTAATAACGCCAACTTTAAAAGCCAACTCGCCCGTATTGTCTTCATCTTCTTCTTCCACTTCTTTATTTTCTTCCGTCCCTAAAAAAAAGAGGTTCAATTCCGTCGACGTCGTCGCCGAGGCTCCTCCTCTCTTTCTCTTAAACACACTTTTTTTCCGGCTGCTCAATCTTCATGGTACGTTTTTCCCACCGCCGCGCTCAATTAACTCCTGCCTCGTGTAAACTCGACGAGAATCATCCGCGAACTGATAAAGCTCGATTACTGGATTTGCATATTCAAGAATTCAACGGCGAACACGGCACGGAGAATAAGGACAAAGAATGAAAGAGGAATCCATAAGATTGGATTAAAGTCCTCGTAATTGCGGCCTCTATTCGTTAATCCACCGATTGATTATGTCCGTTAAATAATTGTGAAACGGATGGTAAACGAGGGAGGAGGAATTTAAACGGGGGAAACAATCGATTTTTCGTATATGGCAATGAGAATAGTTTCAATGAAGAAACGTACGTTCTGGCGGATATCATTTTCAGCGGAATTATTATCGTAGTGCTAGTAAAGCAGGTTATCACTGTAATATTATTCCGCGTTACATACGAGCACAAGACATGTAATCAACATATCACGACTTACCACCGTGTGACAATCTAATTAAATTGCCACGAATTCTGCGTTATTAATAGACTGCAAATGCTTGATTATACTTGACTGTAACACCTCGTAGTCGAGGATAGAACAACGTCTTTCAGTAAGTCTTTTGAAACCCTCTTTTGGAATGGCATGGAAATATTTCCTGGTAAAAACTTCGACGTAATTCGTAGTTTACTGCAGCTTCGAATAATGTATGCGTTATCTCCTTTAACAAGAGAAGTTCGGGATTTGATACGCTCCGATTTTTATGAAACTCTGCATAAATATTTATTCGACTTATCTAAGAAGATAGCTGTATTTTCTTTATGCCAGTTTTCAACTTTCAGGGCGGTATCAAATTCTTTGTCCAACCACTCTTTCTATATACGTGCTTATAAGTCGTAAATAACAAAAAATATAAAAAATGGTTCAAGTAAAAGTTATACCGCTTCTTGAGATCTATAAAGCTTCGTGCAAATTTTTTTTGCAATAATAATTTCTTTTTTGAAATATTGACGCCCTCCCCTCTACCCCTTCTCTTTGAAGGACTTTATTTATCTGTTCGAATCAATAAAAGCGTCTTTTGATCACGACGGACAGGACGGACAGGATAGATTTGAACCGGTCTGATCAAAAGAAAGAAAATTCCATAATTTTACATATTGTTTGATCCGGTTTGCTCCGGTCTGTCCTGTCCGTCCTCTCTGTCCTGACGATCCTCTGTGTCCCGTATTGGCTGTTCTGCACTGCCTACTTTTTCACAGAAATTTACATGCCGTTTTCTACATCTCAATGAACGGTGTAACTTTTATTTTAACAACTTTTTGTTATCTTTTATTGTTTACGACTTATGAGCACGTATACAGGGTGTGAAAAAAACCATTCAATATTTATATGCTATATAGGATACACTGTACTGGGTAAAAAAGCTTTAGTAAACATAGATCGAAAGGTCACCGTTTCTGGGATATAAACATTTTTGTTTGTTATTATCATAATTGACTTACTTGCTTCCATCGCATGCGATGTTTACTTCAGCGTTCTGAATGTTCTTATCCAAGTGCCGACAGTAGATTTCATTGAGAATCAGTCAGTTGGAGATCGGCGATTATAGATATTACAAAGTTACAAAGTATCGTGAAAATGTCAGCGTCAAACAATTCGACAGAAATGTGGAATTTTCGAGAGTTCACGACTTTGTAAAAAGAAGATGCAAAGCGTGTGTAGAAATGGAAGGTGGACAGGTGGAAAATCTTCTGTAAACATCGAAAATTCAGTAGTAAGTCAATTATGACAATAAGAAACAAAAATGTTTATATCTCAGCAACGGTTGACCTTTCGACCTATGTTAACTAAAGCTTTTTTACTCAGTACGGTGTATCCTATATACCACATACATATTGAATGGGTTTTTTTGAACACCCTGTATAGAAAGGACGGTTGGGACAAAGGGGTTGATATTTCCCTCAAAGTTGAAAACGGGCACGAACGAATGACAGCTATCTTCTTAGATATGTCTAATTAATGTTAATGCAAAGTTTTATCAAAATCGGAGTGCATCAGTTCCCGAACTTCTCTTGCAAGTGCATCCTGCATCGAAATTCGTGACGATACCTCGTAAATTGTAACATTAGATTGAGGAAGAAAAAAGCAAACTGTTCTGTGCATCGTAGTTTGCATAATTTGCATGACAACATAATCCGCGATTCATTTTAGTACAATGATTTAGCGTCGTGTCGCATCCTTTCTCGTGCGCTGATTTCACGCAAAAGTAAGTACGCTTTGTTTTCCTTTCTTCTACTTAGATCTCGCGAATTTTCAGCTGCGGTTTTCTGTCCACCCTCCCTATCGACGGCTATTCCGTTTCATTCGTTCTTCGCCCGTCGGACTTTCTTTACTTTACTGTACTTTACTTTTCCGTTCTTTCACCCTTCTGCGACGCGAAACGATCCTCTGACGGATCTACGAAACGTACGCCCTTCAAAATCGCGAGTCCGAATGATTGCGATGGAGTGACCGTGAAATGTGTGTCAACCCTGTATAACCGAGAATCGGACGAGAAATCCTCGATCGAAGGGGTGGGGATTTTTTTTTTAATTTACTGGAGTGCTGTGATTCGTATAGATTTCTTTTGTTCAGTTTGAACATTGAGTTTGGTAAAGTTGAATGAAGTTAATTGAACATTGAGTTTGTTAAGGTTGGATGAAACTTACATTGTAAACGAATGTGCAGGGTGTGTCATAGGTAAATGTCAATGTTGCAGAAAACCTTTGAGATAGTTGAATATTTGACCGCTAAATAAGGGAAAGTTTGTATGATTTTTTGGCTACTGCCAATTAAAAAATCACTTACTATGCAGTTCCAGCTGCACATATAACGCATTCTGCACTTGTCTAAGGGCTGCCAGGGCTCATTTTTCGCGAAACGTCCGAAAATTCAACCCTCTTAAGATTACTGCGTAACAGTTAAAGCTTACTGGGTGAATTTGCATGCTCAAGGGACAAGAAAATTTTACACAAACTTAAATCGTACATATAATGACATCTCAGAGAGTAGCAAAGGAGAAGGCTCTTGCAATTCAGCTCATTTTCGTGACACCCTTCACCCTTAAGTCGCGAGAAACGTCGTATACATGTAAATGAAGTTAGTGTGAGAGTTCTCCCCATCCTATGCACCTATTGTGTCATATTTAATTTCCTTAACTGCGTAGTTTCTCAATTATGGCAACATAACGCTCCCGTTGAAGAGTGATTACAGACATAGAATATTAATTGCACACGAGGAATAACTACACTAATTTCAACATCCATTAATATAATGAAATTTTCTCGTGGAAATAATAAAGCATTTATTTCATGCCCTTCTTCAAATCCACCCAGTCAATCTACTAATCATTCTAAGAAAATAATTGACACGAACTTATGGGACACTCTGTATACATGGTGAATTCTCTGGACATTAGAATAATTGAATTTTGGCGAGTCCTCGATCGACGGATTCCTCGAAAACTTTAAACTTTCCCGTGCACGTCGGAACGCAAATCGCCACGGCGAATGAAAGATTATTGAGGAAGAAAGGCACGCTCCGAGAGTCGAAAAGACAAAAGACTCGAAGAGCTTAAAGTTCGAAGATAATAACGATCGTAACTGGAGGAATTCCTCGCAATCTTTCATTCGTGGATAAAGCGACTAATTAGGCGGAGCCATTTCCATTTCCGTGACTAATCGCCTCCTTTTTGTGTTTTTTCCTCGGGGGATTTTCGGGAACACCCCGAATTCAGGGACGTACTTCAATTGCATCATGTTCATGGTGGCGAACAGCGTCATTTTGACGGTTTTGGTGCTCAACTATCATCACAGAACGGCTGACCGATACGAGATGCCGAGATGGGTAAGAATTTATTAGAAAAAAAATAGTCTCTTTATGGTTCTTTTTTATTTTACTAACTTTCTTTTTGACAAAGATGGCCATTTTTGAGGAAAATTCGTGCGCATCCTTTTTATAAATTCAGGATCGGTATACAACTTTTGACGGATAGTTTCCCATGCTTGTACAAATGCTGTATTATCTATTAATTTTTTTAAATAGCCACTGCACTGTAAGTTCAGAACGTTAGAATTCATTTAGTAGAGGTATATACATATTTAAAGGATGCATCGTAAAGTGTAACATTAGATTACTATATCTTCTAATATCGTCAATGCTCGTAATTACAGACCTCTTAGTAAATTCCTTGTAACTTCGGCACTATATATATAACTCTATTATAATAAAAATCCTTCACAAAAATACTCCTAAAATTATAGCAACGAATAATAAATGAAACACATCTTTGCATAATATAGGCCAGGTTTCTTAATCATTTCTCATCATCTTTAATCATTTCAATAATTTCTGTCACCTTGTAAGCTATTACAATTAATATTTCTTGAAGGTAACAAACTTTGATTGTAATTAAATCCCTCCTATAAAATTCTATTTGTATCATTCTCTAATGTGCTATCGTACGAATAACACTGTCCAACAAATTTAAACATTTTTCTTTTTCCAATAGTCATTGGAAAATTCTTATAGTGTTCGTCGTTCTAATCGGAAATCTGCCAACGAAATTTCTCTATCACCCGCAGTTTTCGAAAAACGTCAGTCTTTGTAAAAACGGTGGATTCCGGCAAGGAAGCTTGTATTACGTGAAAACTAAAAACGGTAGACAGTACTTCTTTCTCAAAAAAATAGAGTGTTTCCTGAGTATACAGGTATTAGCAGTTATAATATTCCCTACTTTTTAATGGTAGTAAAAAACTGCCAAATTTTAAAAACGAGAGGAAGCGTGCACTTTCTCCGCATTAACTTTGCATTTTCACGTAGAATACTATTGCTAGCACAAATTTACTACAGATTATTGGATTCTGTGGACAATTCCGAAGAAAAAACTGTCAGCGGAAAAATGTCATAACTGTTTTCGTTTTGGCACAATTTAAGAAAATATCCGTCAACAACGTGTGCCGCCTGTTTTCCCGCTACGACGCCATCGCTCGCCGAACCGGGCTCGTCAGTGCCGTAGCTACGCGTAATACTTTCACGGGCCCTGAACGTCAATGGATCGGGTTGAGGTGACATTCACAACCTCTTTACTAACGTGATGGCAGAAAAAAATTTTTTTTATAGAGGGGAAATGCTTTACGCACACCCAGCATATGTGTTATTTCGCGCATAGTGTGAGACTCCGTAGGCCTATTGCTTACGTATACCCACTAGAACCCCTCTCTCATTTACTTTGTTTCTCTGTTTAATTTAATTAATAAAACAAGATTTGCTTCAAACAATGAATACGAAATATCTTATATGGAGTGTACGCGATACAACTTTCTCCCCTTCGATTTGTCTCTGATGTTTACCATTTACGAAAAAATGCGGTGGTAAAATTTGTCGCGAACACCCCGTATAAAATATTTCTTGTTCATTGTTTGAAGCGAACCTTTTTTTAAATTTTATTTAAAGGAGAATAGAAATTATAGAAGTGAAGTTACATAGATTTATAATTAACAATGTACTTTTCAAATCTTATAAATATTTGAATAACCTAACCCAGACGTAACCCAGACTGTTTAAAATTCATCCAAACTAGTTGAAAATATGCCATTTATTAATAAAATAAAGTACCACATTAAGCATCAAATATTTATAAACTTTGAAAAGTAAATCATCAATTATAAACCGTCGTAACTTCACTCCTATAATTTCTATTCACTATAAAATTTATTAAAAATAAGCAGAGACGCGTTATTAAATAATGATTTCATTTGAAATAAACAATTATTGACGAACATTGTTGTAATAATCGAAACTTGCAAAATTATCCATGGAGAATGGAGATCTCAGTATGGCATCACTCAATCGTAATGTCGAGGCGTACTGCGCACGCTCCGCGTTCCGCGGACCGCCTGGATGGGTCAGTATAGCACAGTATAGCTTCAGCCGTCGAACGGGTCGTGCGCTTTGACAGGACGGTCCCTACGTGTACGTTTGGACTTGCCTATCGGTACCTAGTCACTGTTGGCCTTGTACATCGACTATTAGTGCATGTGTGATATGATATTAAACTACTTAAACAATAAATTAAAAGTGATTCTAAACAATTTTAATAACTAAATACAATGTTTTGTGGAAGTGTTAGTGACATCAAGTGACAGTTACCTGCAGTGTTTTTAAATCATTTTAACAATTAAATACAACGTTTTGTGGAAGTGTCAGTGACCTCAAGTGACAGTTACCTGCAGTGTTTCTAAAGAATTTTAACAATTAAATACAACGTTTTGTGGGAGTGTCAGTGACCTCAAGTGACAGTTTTGTACTAGTGATTTTAAATAATTTCGATATTTAAATACACCGGTTCGTGGAAGTGTCAGTGACATAAAGTGGCAGTTACCTGCAGTGTTTCTAAAGAATTTTAACAATTAAATACAACGTTTTGTGGAAGTGTCAGTGACCTCAAGTGACAGTTTTGTACTAGTGATTTTAAATAATTTGGATATTTAAATACACCGGTTCGTGGAAGTGTCAGTGACATAAAGGGGCAGTTACCTGCAGAGTTTCTAAATAATTTTAACAATTAAATACAACGTTTTGTGGGAGTGTCAGTAACCTCAAGTGACAGTTATCTGCAGTGTTTCTAAATAATTTTAACAATTAAATACAACGTTTTGTGGAAGTGTCAGTGACATAACGCGACAGTTTTGTTTAAGTATTAGTGATATAATGTGACAGTTTTGTGGAAGTGTCAGTGATATAAAGTTACAATTTCTGACCAGTGTTTGCAAATAATTATGAAAAATTATTTAAATATCGTCTGGATCTGCACAAGCACTTACTATAGGACGAAATGCTCAACTAATCGTTAAAATATTGCATGTGTATTATCACTAATTAATTAATTAAATTAATTAATTTAATCATAAGCTACTGAAATAAAAATTATAATGTAAACAAAGTAATGAACAATTCAAACGTTACAGTTCCCCAAACGAGTTACACAAATCAGAGTTCTATTTCTAATTGAAGGTTATCTAATTCTGTTAACTTTCAGACGTGAATATTACTCTATACTCGCACAGCAGCCTTTAAGATAGTGCAATAGTGTCTTCAGAAAAACGGATCCTTCCAAAGACGCCCCACACCATCCGCAAAATAACACATTTGCAGGTGTGGGTAAAGTATTTCCCCTCTGTAAAAAAAAATTGTTTTTTCTGGCACCACGTTAGTAAAGGGGTTGAGAATGCCACCTCAGTGGGTTCCATCGACGTTCAGGACCCGTGAAAGTATTACGCGTAGCTACGGCACTGACGAGCCCGGTTCTTCAAGCCATGGCGTCGTAAAGGGAAAACGGACGGCACACGTTGTTGACGGATATTTTCTTAAATTGCACCAAAACAAAAACATTTACACAATTTTTCCACTGATAGTTTTTTCTTCGAAAATGTCCACAGAATCCAGTAATATGTAGTAAATTTGTGCTAGCAATAGTACTCTACGTGAAAATACAAAGTTAATGCGGAGAAAGTGCACGCTTCCGCTGGTTTTTAAAATTTGGCAGTTATTTGCTACCATAGAAAAGTACGAATTATTATAAAAGCTCACACCTGTATACTCAGGAAACACTCTATTTTTTGAGAAAGAAATACTGTCTACCGTTTTTATATTTCACGTAAGACCAACTTCTTTGCCGAAATCTACCGTTTTTACAGAATCTGATGCTTTTCAAGAACAGAGGGTGATAGAAAAATTCCGTTGGCGGATTCCTGTTTAGGTCGACTTTCCCTATAAGAATAACCCAGTGGCTATTGGAAATCAAAAATGGTGTAGGACAGTGTAGTCTTCAAACGCAACAATAATTCTATACAGGGTTAACAAGCAATTAACACATACCAATTACACAGAGTAGCCCAAATGTCTGTACACCCTTTTAACATGTAATAACTATTTTACCATTAATTTCTTCCAATTAAGAACAAAATAATTTCCGTATTAACAGTGCAATCTACAAAACTAGTGAAAAATGATTTCCAAAAAGTATATTTATATTGTTTACACAAGAATCAATGTGAATACTTAATACATACATTTTATTCTATTTTTAAATGATCCAGTGACTTTTGGACTACCATGTATTGATACATGTATCACAATACACTTAAATCAAAAGAACAAGTGCTCCAAATCCTCGTAAAACCATCAAAAAGTTCATTTGAACATCAGCTTCTGAAATTTCTCGGGAAAATCAATGTGAAAGACGGCACAAACTGTCCACATAAAATCAGGAAAAAATTGGTATCCAACGAACAATTGATACCGCAACAACGAAACAACCGAGGAAAGAGAGCAGGATTCGGTTGTTTTTTTCTGCTCGTTATGTTCGTTAGGTACGTCCTCCGCGTTTCCATTCTCGTACTTTCAATGGCGCGAGTTCTCGGGAAAGGGATCGAAGGTAAAAGTTTCCCTGCCGTACGACTGAAATCATGAGCCGCGAGATGCTGCATCCCGGCGCCGGATAAACGTGAAAAGATTTTGACAGTGGTATGTAAAGAATACCGCGTGTTTTGGTTTATAAAACTACGGTTTTATCCGCAGTGGCCATTACGGCCATTAAAGACAGTGCTTTAGTTCTTGAAAGTTTAAAGTGCCTCCAAGGCGTTAGTACTTCCTCCCGGCCGTTGGTTACTGGAAGTTTCATAAACCAACGAGGAATGCACTTGAAACTGGTACGAAAATCCTGCAGAAACGAAAAATTCCGGTCGCTCCTTTTCCCTATGAAGTTGTCGGCGAATGAAATTGAGAATTTCGCGAAGCGGTAATGTGAGGGACCAGAAACAAGACACTTGAGGGGTAATTTGCTCTGATTCGCCCGACGGATAGGGACATCCCTCTCCCTCGCGCATTTTCGATTTTAACGCGCTATTGGCAAGAGAGACCCGCACATTCGTTTCGTCGTCATGTGACCGACGAAAGGAGTGTTTTTTTTCGGTTGTCATTCGTCAATCTCAGGTTTCCAGGGCCGACATGGCGGCGATACGCGGTGCGAGAGCAATCTCCCCTTCCGTCCCATGTGCCTTGTTTCTGGTCCCTCACTTTAGATCGTGCGTCGAGCCAGAAGAGTATGATTTGCTGGCTGTCATTCTTTTTATGAATAAATTACCATTTAGCTGTATTTAGGCTATTTAACCCTGGAACTACCGAGGTGTTGAAAATGAGTGCCAACTTACTTTTTTATGCAAATTTCTTATTTCAGAGAAGTAGTACAGTCGATATTACACGTGTATCTTGTGATACATGAATTACTTAAACTTTTCAGACTTGAACTTTTCAATTTACAGTATATGATCTTTTCCTGTATCAAATATTAATGAACGATAATACAAGAACTTCTTAACTTTAGTTTCTTTCGGTCATAAATATAGAAACTGAGTAGTCGCGGCAAATAACATCGTGAGGGCTGGAAAGTTTAACTGATAATCTTTCAAAGTACTTAGTTTAATACATTTAAATATAACTGAATTAGCGTCGGCAGTTCTAGAGTTAATATAGGTCTATCAATGTTAATACAACTTATTCCGACATTATGTTTGCAATTTACCTATTTTTCCTGAGGTTACTGAAGTTTACTTGAATATCATACTTGGACTATTATACTCGACACTTTTCTTTATTCATCTTAAAAGAGAAGTTTGTTAAATCTGGGATTTTTAATGTGGTGTGTTTACGTATAGGTGAAAATACTGTTTTTGCAATGGCTGCCATACTTATTACGAATGAGACGTCCAGGAAAAGAGATCACCGCTAATTCCCTTTTCTCGAGTCACCGGCCGAAGGAGCCCGAATTGAAAGAGAGATATAGCAAGAGTTTACTGGCGAACGTTTTAGACATCGACGATGATATTCGCCATAGAAATAGCACCGCAAATCCTACTTCCAGCTATATAAGGTACTGCAGTTAGAAGTTTCTTCGTTATTAAAATTCTATGATGTAAAATATGAACGCACATCCTCGGCTATTTAATATAAGTGGTAGCAGGGTACGGTGTTCGAATAAAACGAATTATTTCAATACTGTTTTCTTGAAAATTAAAAAAAATTGGTATACATTTATGGTACTTTCTTAATTTTACGACGTTTGATTAGTAATTTTGAATATTTTGAAATACCATATTTCTTCTTAAGAGAATCTATATTCTGTTCGGAGGGGCTTCAATATAGTTTTTCTTATGAAAACAAAAACATTGGTGAAAGTTCGATATTGAGAAATATTCAAATTATTAACCTGAAGATTTGAATATTCAGCATGTCTTGTACAAATATATTTTCCAGGGGAGAGCAATATGAAAACTCTGCTTTTTTAATATTGAAGTTTATCAATGTTTTATTTTACGCCAAAGTTTCGGTGCTGAAGAATTTTTCCGACGATAAGAATATTTTTGCCCGAATTATCGGTTTAAATAAATATCGCTAGTTGCATAACAATGGAGTATTGGATGTCACAGCGGTAGAAATGCAAATACATCAAAAACGAACACTCGATCGACATGCGGCTTCGAAGCAGCAAATAACAGTGTAATTTAACACACATAATCCTCACACAAAGCTATTTTACAAGCGTGCAAATTCAAAATGCGATATTATAGTTCGGCCGCAAAATATGGCAGTGTATTTTCTCGGAAATGAGTGAAATCAAAGCCATTGTTACATGGTGAATAACTGCAATAAACGCCCTACCGTACGAATTAACATATCGATTTTGAATTTCCATTAACTCGGCATTCGATCCATGCCAATTCCGGCCTTTCTTCTATTTTATCTTCCCTTTCCAGTAATTCGCCGAAACGTGTGAATTTTTCAGTCGATGAATCGATAGGTTGAAATTTTTAGTTTTATTTTAATTTTAACGGGGAATATCAATTTTTTCGGATTTCTTAAGACATCCAGGATGTCTTTAGCAAATGAGCCGTTTTCTTTAAAAGTGGTGTAAGTCCATTTTATATTATATGGAGAGATTTAAGAGTTTGTATTTGAATAGTTTGAAAAATATTGGTACATGTAATACGCTCATTTTGTTTTTTAAATATTAAATTGATTTAAGTTTATAATGTGATCGTTTTTAAAGTATTAGTTAAAAGTGAAGTAGAGAAATTATGTATAATAGTATAATTTTTGAACTAAATACTTGTATTGTTATTTCATTAACAATGTAAATTTATATTGACGAAATGATGAAAATGATGAAGAATTTTTTTTTATCCATTGTTATCATTAACTTACTTTTTGCCAAAAATGGACTTACACCACTTTCAAAGAAAACGGCTCAAATGTCAGATATAAACACGATCCGATAGCCCATCCTTTTTCAATTTTCAATGTCTATATTGCATACTGCAAAATAATTAAATCGATCAAGAATTTTGCATCCTTTATTTCGTTTATTCCAACGCATTTATTTGACATTTATAAAAATATTGGATTTACCATTGGTACATCTAATATGAAATATATTAAAAAAGAGGATAATAACAAAGCAGAGAGATAAGAATAGAAGAAATAATATTGCCCTGATTAATTTAACAGTAAATCGGCATACGGAACGCCGCTTACCTCAAGGCCGGCAACTGTCGAGGAAACTTCGGCGGGGTTGCCTCTTAGCGGAATGCAAGCAGAACTGCATACGATTCTTAAAGAATTGCAATTTATTACGAATCGCATGAAGAAGGCCGACGAAAACGACGAGGTGATTTGCGACTGGAAATTCGCCGCTATGGTGATCGACAGGTACGTGTATTCAATTGGTCTTTAATTCTCGTAATTTGATGATTAATCCTTTGCGATCGGTGCCGACGCAGTGGCGGCATGATCATATTTTGCATGCACACCTGTTACTTTATGATCGTGACCTACTGCAAAATTTAATTACCCTTTTATAATACCATTCTAACAATAAGTATTTATGTGAAATTTGTCAATTTACTTTTAAGATATTGTTTAATTTTCCTTAATTTTGGATATCCATTTTAGTTATGCATATTACGAAAGAAATTTGTAATCAGCGTTGGTTCATCGAGGCGCGGATAACATTCTGAGATAATCTCAATTGAAAATGATGAAATTTAATTTGAGCATTTAATAAATACAGACTGATTTCCAAAAGTGGAGGAATTTGGAGGCAATTTTCAAAACAATTGAAGTAGTGATGACGGCAAAGAATTTAAAAATGATAAAAACGAAAACTTATTTTTATCTGCTATAACTAATGTGGGATTATAGTGATCAATCAGCTGAAATCAATAGTTCGCGAATCGTGCTTATCGTTAAACATATGGATAACTATATATATCTTATATGGATATAATATATGGATAACTTAATACTAGTGAGTATTAAGTAAAATGTATCAGCATCAAAATATTGCGTTTTTTAATATCCATATAATTATTAAAAATCACTTACTGAAAAGTAACTTCAAAAAGCGAAAGCTCGGATTAGCTGTCTCTCAAGAATCTCTCAACAGTGAGATATAGCGGTCGAAAAAGATTAAACTTCGATTTACCAGTTATTTTATAACTAAACATCGAAAGTTCGGCGTTTAATTCACGAACAAAAAAACACGAAGGCGTATTTGAAAAGCAAAAACAGTAGCGCAACATTGTGCTAAATGTAACAGGATAATAGCCACGGTACTGAGATTTGACTCTTTGAAATTCGCAAACATCTGCGCCTCGTCGACAATGGGGCAGATATTTTGAGAAAGTTTCGCGAAACTCCAGGGTTTATCAATAAATAACAAATTGCATTGTACTGCGAGACAGCGACTGAATCAGCCGATTTGATATTACGAGGGGACAGGCGAAACTGCGCGGAGTCAGTTTGCACTTTGAATGGAAAGGGTTAAAATACCTTTATGGGGGAAAAATAGCATCGTATTTCAAACGATATGGAAAATCGGTCTGGAGAGGAATTTCAGGGAGATAATTCTTCTGACATCTCGTTGGGCATGAAATAGAAGTATGCACATTTTGTAAAATAATATCCGGCCGATGTTCCTTTAATGAACAGACCGCTGGGTTACTTTTGATGAAAGCTTCTCTCTTTGTGGTTCCTAATTAATTATTACAAAGTCTTTCAGACGTTGAAATACATTTTTAAATATTATGCATTTTTAAAAAGCTGATGCCATTTTGGTAGTTGTATTATTCGTAAAAAAAATATTTCAAAATAACTGGCACAATAATCAACGCGGTATTGCATCTCTAATTAACATAGAAATAAAACATGGAGTGTATGTTAAAGCTTCAAATAATACGATATTCTTTCTTTCCCAAAAGAAAGACTTTTCGCAAAAAATGGGAAGTCAGTAGAAAGGAAGATTTTCCTGATGAAAATTTATTTATTTTTATAAAATTTTCCATGTTGAAATAAATATTTCGAAAAATTGTTAATAAAGTTAATCGTAACAGTTCATTTAATATAAAATACTAAGAAAAATCATTTGTTTCTTTCTAGGCTCTGCTTGTTCATCTTCACGTTGTTCACGGTTCTGGCCACGGTGGTCATACTGCTTCATGCGCCACACATAATCGTCCAGTAAATAGACTGCCCGGTCGAGTCACCGAAAAAATGCACAAAAAGATGCCAGAGACAGCACCTCCTCGGATTTGGTAAGAAAGAACTCATTTGCTAATATGTATGTAGCACAGAATTCCAAAAAAATTCAGTCAAATATTTCTGCCTAGTAACGTTTAACGATTACCTCTATAAATTATTTCGTTGCTCAATATTAACGCTTAGAATGCAGAATATTTTGCTTTAACAAATAAAATTGTGAAATACAATATTTCTCCGTAAAGATTTAATTTGATCTCGGTAAATTTATTCAAAATCAAAATTTTTCCAATCTTAGAAGATTCTAGGGACCTGGGAATATTTTAGGGTAAGAAAATTGAAATCAGAAAAAATGTGGAAAACTAAAAAAATTCAGCCAAATATTTCTGCCTAGTAACGTTTAACGATTACCCCTGTAAATTATTTCGTTGCTCAATATTAACGCTCAGAATGCCGAATATTTTGCTTTAACAAATAAAATTGTGAAATACAATATTTCTCCGTAAAGATTTAATTTGATCTCGATAAAGTTTTTAAAAATCAAAATTTTTCCAATCTTAGAAGATTCTAGGGGCCTGGGAATATTTTAGGGTAAGAAATTGAAATCAGAAAAAATGTGGAAAATTGTGACTTTATACATAACTTACTTTTGTAGATAAATCGATATAATCCATATATTGTGCTAGTGGTTTTCGCGTGTTAAGTGTTAATTGTCTTGATTAATAATTAACAAATACTTGTCCATTCTTATTATACTTGGAGTTTTATAATCGCTCTCGGAATACCCTGCTTCAAGAAGTGTAGTTTAATTCATGAAAAAAATTGAAATCACAAAAGAAAATACCGCGAGGCCATCAATTCCTCGTTGTAATTAACATGTAAATTCCCGGCGATGATACCAACATGTGTTATTAGATTACGAGTAGAGGGTAATGTCACTCTTCGTGCGACACGAGAGGCGTCCAGAAAACGAAATTAATACAGTATGGAAATGTTAATTCGTTTGACGTAACGAGATTAACTTGCTCGTTGTCACGCTGATAATTTCCTCTGAGTGACGTGTAATTTTCTGCGAACAGACGATTTTACCGGTCGGCCTGATAGAAAAATTCATTTTCGCGTATCCATCGTTTGTTAAAAGCCTTCAATCTCTCCCTATAATTATTCCACCTGCAAATGGCAGACTTTACAAATCCTTAAACGTGCGTTGACGAAGAGTCTACAAAGAGTAATTTTCATCTGCGAAACCACAACAATTACCTACGTATTTTACTAAAAAAAATTAAATACTTCTCTCTAATCGTAAACTGTAATATTCAATTTCCTGCTAAAAAAAGCAATGAAGTATTCTTGCTGAATATCACAGACGATTCAATGATTTCACGTGTCAATTACAATTTATTGCAAGTATAGAAATAATTTAACGTGAAGTAATTTTCATAAATTCATAAAGCAAGATTCACCGTCTGAATGCTCTAGCTGTTATTGAAATTCGACTTCAATATCGAAACTGTTCGTAAAACTTGAAATCAAAGTGGAGTTTTCGTGGAAATCGCAAAGGATATCCGAATCCCGAGGGGTTACGAAAATCCAAGATATAAATTAGGAATAATGAGGGAGGCTTTCAGGGTCTACAGGGTCTCAGTAGCTAGAGTGCGAGGCTTATAATGCGGAGAATCGGGGTTCGAATCCACTCCAGGGAAAATAGGGTCCGAGTCATTAAACGTACTGTCATCTTCGCACAAAATATGAAGTAATTTAAATGCAGATTTTCCTCTACCAGATTGTACAAAGGTCATGTTTCCGTGGACCTTTGAATTCATCCTACTCTGTATCGCAAAAAAATGTTCTGCTTTAAAAAAAAAAACGAAACAACATTAATGTCTTCCGAGCTATGATGTAATAATAATTGAAATATTTAAAAAAAGAGGGTCATAATATTGTCTTCAATCATCTCTAAACTCAGAGACAGTAAAAATATCGTCTGAACTACCGCTTGTTCATCAAACGTCGATTCTTCGATCGACTGACAGGACGAAATTAATTCCACGATTAAAATCTCAAGCACGATTAACCCCATAGATATTTACCGCTATTATTCGCGACTATCAACGTGACAACAACAAGGAGGTGGAATTTACTCTGGCATTAACTTCTCTCTGTTCCCCAGAAACGAGGCAGATCCCGTGGGATTCGAGGAGGCGGCTATGGCGCGACGAAGTGACAAACACAAAAAGCGAAACGGACTCGTTGCTTTGTATTTCCTTTCTTCGCTCCGTTCCTCACGCTCTCGCCCTTCTTCCCTCGCTCCCTCCGGTCCTCTCGTTCTCGCCTCGTCAAGGAAAAGTCTGAGAGGGAGAAGAAACTCCAAGCGGAGGGTGAGAGAGAGAGAGAGAGAGAGAGAGAGAAAGAGAGATCCAACCGTGCGAACCGTGGTTTTCGCAGTGTGCAATGTGCTTCTGGTTGACAATTAAGAAAGTAAGAAAAGGATAGAGAGAAGAAAGAAGAAGAGAGACCATCTCGGTGACGTTCATCGTGAAGAGGAGAAAGAGAGAAGAGAAAGAAGAAAGTAGAATAAAAAGAAAGAACAGGAAGAGGACAAAGCTGTAAAGTCGAGAACGTACCGTCGCACGTTTCATTCTCGAAACGGAAGCGCGCGAGCGATGAAGACGCGTGGTACCGGAAGTCAGGGAAGGAAGACGCGATCTCGTCGCTCTTTTCAATTCACTTCGTCGTTCCTCTTACTCGACGATGAAAGATTTCGTAGAGTAAACTTAGAAACGTCTTGCTTTCCTCCCGAAGAGGGAAGACGATCGTGGGAGGAAGTAACGAGGAACGAGGCTCGCGACGGAAACGAAGGTCGTGTCGAAGGAAGGGAAGGGGCGCCTCGATAATGTTGACAATACACGGCCCGTTGTGCGTTTAACTTTCTTCCGCTATGATGTACGTCTTTCTTTTCCTTTTTTTTCCCCCGTTCTTCTTTTTTTTCTCCGCGTCCTTTTCTTTCCTCCTTTATAACCTGATCGTTGCTGTCACTTCCTTCGAGTAAGTAATATTAATGTTCAATCGCGATGATGGTGATGATGATATCATTGTACGTTAGTGTGATGATGCGCGCGTGTCGGAAGAATCTGCGAATTCGCGAAGCGATACTGTACATTCCTCGATAGAGCGTTGTCGCGGCCTTTCAATAATAATAGTAACAACAATAATAGTAATGATAATAATCGTAAATGTTTAACAATAAACGTAATTCTAATAGTAAGAATTGAAATAATAATAATAATGATAAGCATCTAAATAATACTAATAATAACGTTAACGTTTACGTTATTAATAATACAAATGAATAATAATAATAATAGTAACAAAATAATAATAATAATAATACTTGCTTTTAATCGCTAAGAATCGTAAACGTTATCGCTCTATTAAGAGTTTCTCGTGGAACTGACACGATCTTTAAATAACTGCCAAATAAAAACTCGAGTCAGGGGTGTCCAACCCTTTCACAGGTAGAAACGTAAAGTGCGCTCGAACGATTCGCTTGTTGAGATTGGGATTGAAATTGTTCCTGTTCGGCAAAAAGAAAGGCTAAGGTTCCACCTACATTTTATAAAATTACTTCCGCTCTAATGAAACATACGTAGATTTTCAAACTCGCATGGATCGTTTTCAAATGAACGAATTTAATGGAGAAAAAAATCCCCGGAAACGGTTCTGTATCCTTTCAAAGCGACCCGTTACAACCGAACGACAAAATTTGACGGAAACAACAATTCGTACGTCGGACGAAAATGGCAAGAGAAATCTAAGAATCGTTAGGTACATCGAACCATCGAAATAAACGATTCCAATTCTTTGACATTGCGCAATTTGATAGGGACCGCGCAAACTCCTGAAAACACGATGTATGCACGAAAGGGAAAAAAAAACAGAAGATAGTAGACAAAACTGCCAAGTTGGACTACCCCTGCTTTCCGTACAGACAGAAGGTAAACCGGGGAACTCGATGATAATCGGTGAATTCGCGAACCGAGATTTCGCGAACGAAGATTTCGCCGATGCAGGATAACAGCCGCGCCGATGGAATCCTGTGTGCCGTGCTTTTGCAATTTGCGTTTCCGACCACACGGAAGTTCTCGATGGTTGTACTCCGATCGAGATCACCTGTCGCTTCGAAAGAGGTTTGCCAGGGGCTTAATCTTTACGATTTCTCTGTTGACACGTGAATTACGTGCGGATTTTAGGCATCGAATGTTGTGCACTTTATTTTCAATCTGGCTGAGATTTTTGAAATTTTTAAAAAGTATATGGTTTGTTATAAAAGTTAATAATGTTCTCTGAACTTTAATTGTGTGGCCTGAGACAGAGTTTTTTACAACAGAATTAAAGCTACAAATTCTATGTTTTTTAGATTAACCGCAAATATTTAAATTTCATTTATAAGTAAGGTTAAAAATAGTTCAAAAATTTTGTAACGATCATTTTATGGATAAAACTGATTTGTGTAGGGCTCAGGAGATGATCTACGAGATGGAAAACAATGCATTTACACGTTTCACGATTAAATCGGAAAATTATGGGACAAATTCACCACAAGAATAATAAGCTGCGGGCAGCTTTCATATCGAAGTCTCTCATCATCGATAAACCTCGGTTATGATAACATTAATAATCATACGTTAAGCACATTCTCAAGAACAATGAAACTTCGAGCACATTAAACAATCGGTTGCATTGTAACGAAACGTTGATCCTCCGGAGTCCTCATTAAAGTAAGTTCAGAAGGGTGGGATGTTTTAGC
This sequence comes from Cerceris ruficornis, assembly GCA_963989415.1. NCBI lineage: Eukaryota > Metazoa > Arthropoda > Insecta > Hymenoptera > Crabronidae > Cerceris > Cerceris ruficornis. Next base: position 13,530,771 of record OZ022521.1, read on the forward strand.
GTATCTTTCCTGTCTCACGACTAATTACGAATCGACGGAGGAAATAAACTGGTCAATATCGCGAGGTGACCTCGGGCTTTTCCTGACATTTTCCATTGTTTCGCTGGAAATGCATTTGTGAGGGGGATTATTACCTTGCCGTTTGAATCGCGGCGCATAGCTCGTAACAGCAACATTTCCAAGAGCCTTCAGCGGTTCATGAAAAAGTCATGTAATACTGGAATTACCAAGTCAGTTCGAATCACGGGTTAGCAATTTTTTATGATCTGAATTTTAGGCAATTTTGTGGAGCTGCATTTTTTGTGATTTCATATTACTATGTTTCAGTGTGCGTACAATTAAGTTTAATTATTTTCATTGCTGGTATTTTAGAGATATCTATTTTCTATCACTGAACATATTAGATTGATCTCCGATAGTTTTGGTTTCATCTGTTTTCCGAAATTGAAATTTCTGAACGTTCTGACATTAACACTAGATTTACCATACCAGTCAAAATGACTGGTACACAATTTTTTCCAAAAATTCTCCAAATTTATATGAGAGTCATAGAATAGATATTCTACGTCCATCTTATAAAACATAAATTGCCGAATCGATCAAGTTTTCCACCTTTTGATTCCCCTTTTTTCAAAATACTTATTTAATATTTTTAAATATGATAGATTTAACGCCGGTAGTTCTAGTGTTAAGTATTTCGTGTAAAATGGAAATTTTCAATGTTGTTTAGTTTTCACAATGCTGGAAATACAACAATAGTGAATTTTGTAACGACGTGAAGTTTGAAGCCCGTCAGCGTAGGAAATTTGATATTAAATTACAGCCACAGTCTTCCTCGTAAATCGATATTAGTTTAATGCGCGTATGTTAGAAGGATGCACGTTAAACTTAAGAAATTTCCAGACGAGAAAAACACGAACGACACTCTTCGTATCGAACAACGAATGTAAATTTAAAATATACACCAGGAAACATGTACGAGATAATTCATGAAAATTCGTTGCCTCTTTTACAACAGATCCAGAAATTAATGCTCGCAAGTTAATTAAAAAAAAAAAAGATCGGAAAGAAAGAAGGAAGAAGAGCAATGAATAATCAGAGTACAGTCATCGAGTATCTTCGAATCGCACAAACTTAAAAAAAAAAGAAGGAATCTTCACTATCGAACCGCTCTATTTTTTCAGTAGCGCAGCTGTACGGAATGAGAGAGTAACATAATTGTTCAAACGACGCAAAAAACATAATAATGAATAACTTCGAGGTGTTCTGACGAAATACTCAAATAAGTATGTAAATAAATATGTTTGCGTGGCGTGGGACTCAAATACATCATAGCGACGTATAGTAGGTGTCACGGACAGTGTCATTGAATAAATACAGTTAAGTCTTAATATAAATATATAAATATAACTATAAATATAAATATAGATATAAATAAAAATATGTATAATAGTTTCCATAAAGAGCAAAAGGAAAAAAAAAGAGTAACACCTTTGGCGCGCAGTCGGACTGACATTTTCTCGCGAAAATGCGAATCGGATCGTTGGCTGCGAGATTCGTGCAAATCAAGCTGGTGCCAATCGAAATCGTCGATTTCCGTTCGATCGTCGAAACTAACGTCATACTCCGTCAATAGCCAATTAAACGAGAACACTCTAAGAACAATCTCATCTCGATAATTTTCATTGTAATCGCTCGTAATTACCGACAATCATTTTTGCACGACTCGCACAAGTCGTGAAGGAGGACGACAAAATTACGATAGTTCCTTTCGAGAATCATTGACAAGAACGATGAATTTCAAAAGAGTAAAAAAAAAAGAAAACGGGAGAGGGGAAGAAAGAAAATTGTACGGCGTCGAAACCAAGAATATAATTTCGAGAACAACGAACCGAAAGAAGTCCCGCGATGGAGGAACGCGAAATCGTCCTGGAAGCATCGACGATTTCAAAATTTTGGCTCATTTCGAATTCGAATCTTCGGCTACGAAGTCTCTATTGGAAACCGCGTGCTTCGATCTACGACCTAGCATAAATTTCTAATTCTCCGTGTATTTATTTATCGAGACTACTAGGTATACGAGAAAACCGTGATCCGATTTCTCGATTAACACGATATCACGATACGATCGTCGAGATTGTTGCTCTGTTTACGAAATTACGCTGACTGCTCGCCGACTACCGTGCAAATAAAAAAAGGAAATAAAGGAAAAAAAAATAACACGTTTAAAACAAATTCGACGCTCGATGGACGAGGTGTCCGAATTGAAATCGAAACATACGACTTTGGTTGAAAACCGAATTCGAGTTGATAATTAACGAAAACGAAATCGGGCACAGTCGTACGAACGACCACAATAAACTTTAAGGATTATCGGGACAAAAGGTACCAGTATTAACAGTTGATCTTTATTATTACCATTATTACGGTTAAAGAGTTTTAAATAATAATAATTAAACGACAAAAAGAGAATGGCGAAACTTACGGGAGAACGCGCGGATAAAACGGCGAGATTACTTGAAAGATAAGCTCTTTCAGAGAGCGCAAGAGTAAACAAATTAAAAAAAGAAATCCCGCGGTGTTTCACGGATTGGAAATCTTTCTCACCGGTTAATTATCGGGCTTTATAAATTGTGAAGACAAGAATATACCTTGTACGTTACCAGTCCGTGTAACGTGAAAAGATAAAAATACAATTTAGAATCCATGTACGGTAATCGTTTCGTCAGTGTAAAGATATTATTATCGTTTACGCCGGAAATCATTGTTAGTACTATCACCATTACTATTACTATTACTACTGTCTATGATACTACTACTAATTCTACGAAATACTATTATTATTGTTATTATTATTATTTATTTATTTTTTCCTTTCTCTTACCCCCTCCCCCCTCCCCCCTACGATTAACTCGGGTCTCTACTGAAGTCAGACGGGACGTTGCCAAGTCTGGTTCATTAATTGCAGTGTATTTAAGAATGTTCGCGTGATATTGCATGTCTTCAGTACGACGGCCTTTTGCACTTCTTCATGTGTGATTGAGTGTAGTTGCAGCTGTATCGGGTATTTATTATTATCATCATGTGATTATGATTATTATTATCATATGATTACGATTATTCTTAATGTTGCTATAATCATCACTACTGTTACTGTAACTATTGTCATTACCGCTGCTACTACTATTACTATTACTATTACTACTACTATTACTACTACTAATACCAATACTAAACTACTATTGTATTATTGCTGCTGCTGCTACTATTACTATAACTACTACTGCTATTGCTATTGCAGGGGTCACAAAGAAGTCCGTGATTATGCGAATGCATGATTTAGCAATAAATTTCATTTCGTATTACGTTCGATAACTTATTCGACGCGCGGTTAACGAATGTACGTATAATTTGCTCGAGACGACATATCCAGGCGCTGAATTTAATTGGAGAATAATTGAGCGTATTAAAACTTTCATTTAATACGTTGTACGCTATTGCTTGAACAAATTATACGATATGATATTGCAATATGCTGTTAGGTATACATAGTGAAATTCGTATATCTGAGAATAATGTTACGTTTCTACGTTATTCCCTGGAGAATACTTTGCTCTCGAATACTATCATTTGAATGTCGATAGAGATTCGAAAGAAATTTCGTCAAGTATCATTTGATCCTCGTATTTCATTTAGGGGATAGTAATGTCATGAAATGAATGCCGATCGTTTATGAATTAGATGATTTCATCGAAGTTTAAACGTACACGGTAATTACAGAAAAAGAGAGTAAAGTATCTCCGGAGTCGGTGAAATTCGCACAATGAAGGAAATAAATGATAAAATTTAGCAACGAGGATGAACAGAAACGCGTACATTCTCAAAATTACCGTACGCGGTAATCTCTTTTTCTATAGTGCGACTAGATTTCTTGATTATCTTGTCTATGTCTTTTAAAGGGATAACAAAAAATAAGGAAAATGGATTCTGATCCGTAGAAGCGAGAGCAGAAACGTAAAACACTCGTCAATACGTAACTCGGGTTTTTCCACGTTCACGGGAAACGTGAGGAATGAAGTATGTATCGTGTAAATAACTTCTGTGATAAGAACTGATTATTAAACATTGCCGAATGCGAAACCCCTCGAGACGAAAGATTCGGCCGAAAGTGGTGCCATCAAACGGATCGTTGTTTCTTTTTTCTTAAAGTCAACGAAAAGGAATAAAAAAGAAGATACGCGTTCTCTTTACTGGTACGCGGAGAAATTGTTTGAGTGCTAATCGACCAGTAAAGGTATGCAATGCGCCCTTTAACGTATGGAATCTATTTTGGACATCAATGATGGGCATAAAAACAATGAATAAATTCATAGAGACATTTATCCTGGTTGATCCCATTTTTAAAAAATAGGATACTTTTACTTATCCTGATATAAAAATTAACTGTTCTATATTTATTGAGCACTGTTTCGTCAATGAATGACACAGTAAAATAAACAAAATCGTATGGTTTTAAACATCTGTGACAACCTGGTACTGTAGAAGTCTCTAAATCTTTTGGATATTTCCTGATCTTTTGATTTTGACTCAATTGCAAACTTGTATATAGACCTGCAGACATATTGTAGGTAGACATTTCGTACACGTTCTATAAAGGTACGCACTTGTGGATTCTTGAAACAAATGCAACTTTGAATGTTAAGTAAGGTCAAAGAGGAAAAATGTCACTGTGAACCGCTTCCATTGCTTTCCTCGTCACCTATTTATTTTCACAGTTAAGTGTACGGCAATCCGCGGCCGTTTCATCTAAAATCTCTGGCTCTTCGGTGTAATTAAATTTTACTTTAATTAATATCGATTTAACATTCTAATCAATATTCACAGTATAATATTTGACTCTTGTCTCTAAAAAAAATAATAATAAAAGGTTACTGACTGCTATCATAGATGATCCCATACGTTTAAGGTGTACTGTGCATTTCGATGAACTTCGAACTATTTCTCTGCTTTTCATGAATAACGCACATACTTAGGTGTCTAAGGGAATTTCTGAACGTATCGAAACATAAGCGGTGTACAGTAGAAGCCGGCTGTCTTAGACAGCTCGTTGGTAATCGTATATAAATCCGAAGTCGAGGTTTTATTCGTTCGTGGACCGAATTTAAACGTTACGCTGTCAATCGACGCCGTAAAATTTCACTCGAGCTAGTTACGACCGGGACGAATATCGATCACGTCGTTAATAAATTAATTATTATCCATTGTGTCGTTACTGAAACTTATAATTCAATATTGTCGCGCGTTTTTATATCCTCCCGACGACGAGAGAGCCCCGAAGCCGGACGCGTTCTGTCCTCTATGATGGGTTTTGTAAACACAATTTAGAATTTTCTATGCATTTTCTAACGGCGACGTTTCTAAAGATGCATTTATAGGAGTTAAGTGCGAGTCGGAATTATTTGATGGGCGATGAGGCGAACTATTGACCCTTTGCTTTAAAAACTTCTTTGCTATTTATACGTATCGTATTTAACATTTTCCTTGTCATGGAAATTTTTGGGTGAGTATACATTTAGGTCTTTGATGATTTTTTTACATTTTATCATATCGTGTAATACTTAAAAGATTATAGATATTGCTATAATTAAATGAAATTAATAATCTTTGAAGTATACTTTAAAAAGGGAATTCTTTCCAATCTTTCATTATTAATAAACTGCATTGCGATGGAATAAGTTGAAGTATAAAAATTAATAATGGCCTAAACGGAAAGCTCACTATATTCAAACCCGTGGTACCGGAAGTGTTAAGTATTGAATTCTTTTTGTATGCAACAAGAACAAAGAATCTACCAATTGACTTGACTTCATTATAATTCCAGCTAGTATTTTTCACGTTCGAACAATACTCATATTATTACAACTCGTTATTATAACGTTTCGAGCCATAATTTGCATCACGCTCAATTCGAAGTTAAAAAGCAAGGGGTTAAAAGTACACACAGATGAAAGGAGAAGCGAAGTAATAGCGAGGACCAGATATAAATTATTATCTTCGTAAACCTTCCACGATTCGTATTTGAAACAATCGCACGGACATTGCATTCGAACGAGTAATACCTATGCGTTCATCTATGCGACGAGGTATTATCCATCAGAAGCAAAAGAGTATAAGCGATGAAAGTGATAGATATCAAAAGCACGGATACAGAAACGTTCGTGATTAATTCTATATTTTTCTACGTTTTCTACCGACACACAATTTTACCGTTCTCCATTCCCCTTGTCTTTCTATTTCAACGATTTCTTTAATCAACCAAATTACACGACAGTCTTAACTGAACTCTGAAACGACGATCCATTTAATCGTACGAGAGAGAAGCCACGGCCAATGTGAAAGTATCGTTTCACGTGGTTCAACGAGAATCCCGTGTACGTGTATCGTGACGGATCGATGACGTTAAATTTCGCGAGCGAATCACCAAAATCCCGTCTCGATATCGCAAAACGTTCACAGTGGTTTCGCGTAAATGCGCGAGAATTTAACGCGTCTTCATTTGCGGCTAATTGCTGTCAATTACGTGACACTCCGGCTGACGAACGAAGGCGTGCCGTATAACGGGAAATGACGAGGCTTTCGTCTGCAAATTGCCAATCGTCGTCTAATTCGGTAACTACCTGGCAATTTCGAGTTGACACCAAACATCCAGATCGCGGAGCTTGCTACACGTGCTTCGAATACCGTCGATCGATCTACGCGAGCGTCCGGTGAAGTTCCTATCGAGGATTCCATTCGCGAGAACCCATGCACGCCTCGTTCGTGTGCACGCGAGACTAATTATGAATTACGGCAGATCGGAAACGATGGATAGGCGAGAGGGAACATAAGCGACTTACAATTAGTTACGAGCGTATGGGGATACAGGGCGATTCAAAGTTAAGGGGGATTCCCATTTCACAGCTTCAAAAAGTTGTGTTTTTTTTTTATTATTATTAGTGTAGTTCATACTCTTGAGAAACAATGTGCAAAATTTCAATCCGAAATTCGTTGAATTGACAAAGTTATGAGTCAATAACGAACTCGGCGCGCACGTATGCTGAGATAGCGAGCGGGCAATACCCGAGAGGTTCCTGTTTAGTGTAGCAGGTATATAGTCTTTGACTTTGACTTTTAGACTCCTCCCATCCGTCGGTGTCAAATTCAAAATTGGTGGGGTGGAAATTGAATGCTCTATGAGTGATTAGGCCAGGTAAACAGCCGAACGCTGGTTCCTGGATTGAAAACTGTACGTAAAACTTCAAACGCGTTTTTCTCGAAACGGGTTCTTTCTGTACGGCCGACATGATATCTCCGGAACTATTCAGTCGATTGCCTTCAAATTTGGCACAATTCTCGAAAAAACATCTGTCTTCAGTGTGAACTACGAAAAAACATATACATGCACAACTTTTTGTTTTATAAACAAACGTGTGACGAAATTTGTTGCGAAAACACAAAATTTTTTTTCCAACCGTCGCAGTTTCTTTAGTTTTTGGAAAAAAAATTGTCCGTAGTTCATACCAGAACTACATTCATAAGGAGTAAATTGCCATTTGAATTTTTTGTTTCAAACAACTTGAAGATCAGTTATCGTGTCGGCCAGCGACCGTGAATTTTCAGGAAGCGTCCCACCTCAAACGACGTGAAAGCCATAATTTTCAAGATAATCAATTAAAAATTTAACTGTAGTTCACTGAATACATAATAACTATACGTATGAATTATGACAAAGATTTATCTAATGGTTTTCTTAATAAAAATTCCTAAAAAAACACGATTTTTCAACACTTGAAATGGGAATCCCCCCTTAACGGCGCAAAGGATGGGGGTTGAAACTGTGGACTAGAGATTTCTTGAAATGTTTGTCTCTTTTCTTCTTTTGTCGATTTGTTGGAATATCTTCTCACACGCTTTTTCATTGAGGCACAACGTCGATAAGAATGTTTTAAGGTTCTAAGGTGAGACGTTTAACACGTTGAACGCCACCGGTATTTCGTTACTTTCATCATTTCTACACAAGTGAAGCTTTATCTATTAAAATCACATCTTTATGAAGCAGAAACTTCCAAGGCAAAAGGGGGTATATATTCAGCAGAACTTTATCTTTTTAACGCCAATATTTAAATATTGAATATGTTACAAAATTCGTAAATATTGCAGTTCAAAAGTCGCATGAAATTTCATTGAATTCAACAACGCCGGTCACCGGTGACCCCCATGGCAGTCAACGTGTTCACACGTTGAATGTCATGAGTCACTGACGATTCGGTTATATGTTTTTTTTACCAAATATTTTTGTGCTACGACGGAGATTTGTAAGGCTTTAGCTTTCATGTTTTTACTCTGTAATAGCAAAAGTTTCACTGAAGTAGAAACCATGAAACTGGCGAAATAAGTCTGGTATTGAGAGTATTAGTTTATTTGTATTCATTTTATTGAGTTAAAAATTGCTACAAACATTCATCCTCTGTGAAATTGTGTATTCAAAGACGAAGAAACGTCGGAGGAAATTTTACTCCGCAATTTCTTCTTCATCGAAGACTTAATTCTCAAATTGTGCGCGTATTTTGAACGACCCTGTATCTAAAAGATTTCAGATTCATCATCAGGGAAAGAGGGTTTCATTCGTATAAAAAACATGACGTCGGTGCGTCTACGATCTTCGATGGCACTACTTACGACGTGAATAATTAGTGACGTGGTCGTAAACGGATTACTACGATGAAGCGAAATTTCGTTTGAGGCGAGAGATAATTATTGTAAACTTGCGTTGTAATTTAATGTACGCATACGCATACCTTTGAACATACGAATATACATAAACATTATAAATAGACGTATGTTTAGGTATTACGTTATATTATATACATAAAAGATATATACACATATATATAAATTATATATGTATAAGGAGAATTATTATATATATAAATTATATATATTATACATAACTAAAAGTACGTTTAAATAGCGAAGACACTATTGTAACATAAATAATGAAGAGGAATCTGCTAAAACAGTGAAATGCTATGTGACATTGAACGTTAAACTAATAACTAGTGTGCGAACTGTTAATAAATTGTAATATTAACTAATTCATTAATGAACTAAATACAAAGGAATTGAATTAGGTTACAAGGGCAACCATAGTAGTCTGTCCCCATAATTCGTCTCTGTTCCTATTCTCTGCAAGTATGTTGTACACTCACGTGGAGGTTGATTTTATATCATTTTTCATCGTGTTTCATTGCAAGAAAGAAAAGAAAAAACGGAATGCATTATACGCGTATTGTGATCAACGTCATTGTAAACGTTCGACCACGACGAGCCATCGACTCGCTGGAATTATTTTTATTTCGTACATGGTGTCCCGTTGTATTCGATGATTAAAGAACACTCGAGCGGGGTTGGTAATTAAAAATAACCCAGCGAGTCCTCTAGGAACCATTTGTTTACATTTATATAAATGCATAAACATATATATATATAAATATAAATATAAATATATATATATTATAAACAGAGATATATAATACGAAAAAATCGAACAAACTCAACCACGCTGAAATAATTGCAAAGACATTGTAAGAAATCCGGAGGATAAATGTGTCTCTGTTCCTCTTACGTTACAACCGCTCTCTCCATTAAATATAAGGGAAAGAAATAAAGCTTAACTGATTAAACGTTCACGTCCGACGAGACGAGAAGAATACTCGTATCCCCCACACCCACAACCCTCTGCCCCTTTTTTTCAACCCCGTCTCATATCTCGTCCCATTTCAAAAGACACCATTGTGAGAATTGACCCGTGCACGTGGAAACCTTCTGGAAAGGTACGAATGAATAAAAACGGGAACGGAAAGAAAAGACCAAAAGGACACTCGCGTATCCTACCACGAATTATCATGAACTATCAATAATACCAATCATTGCATGCCACTTGAAACGACGCACAATAACGTCTTATCGTTGCAAACGAGAAATAATTACCCACCGCGAACATTCCCCACTGTATATACCTCTGTATCGCACGTACACATCGACATACACGTACACAAATGTAGAAACTTACAGAGTGTATCGTTTTAAATGATCCACTGAAATACATCATTAATTAACGACACGATTAAAGGGCTTCGCAGAGAAAACGCGGAGCTTCGGAGAAGACACCTTCGCCATCGTACTTTTTTCCGTTTGGTTGGCGATAATTTTATACTTGAAATCATATACTTTTTTTTAAATAACATTGCAATTTATGCGATTTAACGAGATCGTGCGTGATTTGGAAGTGGCTATTTTTCTTCTTAATAGCGAATAGAAAATAATAGCATGTAAAAGGTGGTATATGGTATTCATTGCGATGGATCAGAAAAAGTATATGATTTTACGTTAATAATTATTTGCAACCTTGAGATTATCTTTATTAAGGAAGAATACGCTGGCTTGTCTTCTCGGAGATTTCCTTTTGTACTATCATTTTGTTTTTCATGTTACTCATTCACTGGATGTTTCAGTGGTTTGTAAAACGAATCATTCTGCATATAAACGGATGCTCAACCGCGTACTTTCTACCCGGCTGACGAAAAAGAAAGAGAGAGAAGAAGCATATGCAGGCATACGATCGTAAACTAGTCGAGTCGAAATATCGAATCGAAACATAAGAATTTAAGACCGAATAGGACGAAACACGTAGAAATGCAAGTGTGCAATTTTTTTGCAGGCGAGAAATTCGAGGGAATATATAGTAAATGGAATAATAAGTAAAGCCGCGCGACATGCTCAAAACGTAGAGGAAAGTTTTATCTCTGTATTATATGCGCTTAAGGGAATCCTTATATAGTATAAATATATATTATAAATATGAATATATGTAAAAATAACGATTATTTGAAATCGACGTTCGATTGCGGAACGATACGACCGGCGAGATCGTAGGATTAAGACGAACCGAGCGGAAGAATCGATTCTGATTTTAATCGTTTCAGCATAGCACAAGAATATCGTCTAGTTTCCCTGTGACATCGTTAACGAATAGAAATTATGCAGATGTGTTATCGATACTCAAAAGGAATATACGATAAGGAAAAAAAAGGAATGTTAAAATTGCAATGCACTGATACATTTTCGGGCATATGTGATCGGTGATTATAAAAGTGGTCTAATTTGTAATTAAAAATTTCAAAAGCTGAACTTATCACTTATTTCGTATAGCACCAAGATACATCATCGATATAATCATAGTATGGCGGAATTACTTTATAGGAATGGTATATATATTAAAAATGTTGTATCTATTAAATTTAAAATATACCAAATATGTACTTCGAAAAAGGAGAAGAATCAAGAAGTGAGAGATGACCAGTTAAGTAATTTTTGTTTGATAAGATAGACGTGGAATATTCGCTATATGGCCCCTCTATCAATTTCGAGAATATGTAGAAAAAAATGGGAACCGGTTATTTTGACCGTCTCGATAGTTTTAGTATTAATTATTGTCTCATTACAAATTACTACAGATCTCGAAGTAAGGAGCAAATTGAGACCATCCTCATAATTACCAATACGTATAAAAAATACCTCTGAAATAGAAATAATGGAAAATTAAGTCTTTTTTGTGCTTTGTCGTAACCTTAAAAGCATTGCTATTTGTTCAATAAAAAGTCGACGTAAAATTGCAAAGTCAAAGTAGAAACCTTACATCATCAAATAAACGTTCCTCTCGCAGTGAATGCCCCATCGAAGATGAAAGGGGAACGTTTCGAATATCTTGTGCTATGTCAATCGACATTCGAGTAAAAAGGATAGAAAACCGGAAACGTCCTGTCAGCATTGCTTTTTCCGCCCGAGAGGAACACGAATGACGAGGACGCGAAATATTCGGATACGTGTGTACGTACGAGCTATGGAAATAAAAGTTCGGATTATCTTCCGCAAGAAATGGAATAATATACAATAATGCGAAGAATTTAAAGATAACGTTAAAGTGTTAGATAAAAATACAAATTCCTGGTCAGAAGGCGCGCAGGATCGATTTACGAATCCGGCTGAAGTTACTATTATTTATAAGTACGATTATTTCATTATAGACCGATAATAAAGAACAATTCAATTTCTATGTGTCGTTTTATATTTACCGTGTCTTTCGAAAAAAAGGATTTCTGGATTTTCGGAGCCAATGTAAGCTTCCATATTAACGTGGAATTTATAGAAATTTTTATTTCGTTTGATCACTTCTTAAACGAATTTTCAATTTCTTTTTCTTACGGAATTGAATCTTATATTCTACTAATCATGATTCGATCGATCCTGCGCATAATTTCTGGCCATGTAATCGTTATAATTTGTATTAAAGTTTTACACAAGTTTTATCCGATGAATTTTACTGTATTCTTTACGAAGGCTTTTATTCTACTCAATCTGTACACGATTAATAATCATGGCCACGGTCACGACGCGACGCTCGACGTCGAGGCGCGGCTCGAACGTAATTATTGACGACAGAATAAACGTATATATTTTGTGCCGGCTACTCATTTCCACTGTACAGTGATGGTGGCAATTATACAACGACCACTGTAATTTGAATCTTAAATTAAAACGGGGATAAAACGATGAAAAAGGACAATTAAAGTTTTCCGCTTTACGGTTTAATTTTTAAATAATTTACATTCTCATTGCTCTTTGAATTACGTATTTGTTTAATCCAATAGCTAAAAGTTATAATGAAATAGCTTATCGGCTTTCATTTATTATGGAAAAACGTACAGTGAACTCGATGAGAGCTCCATAAATGGGATATTCCCTTCAAAAGCTGTTTATCGAGCGGACTGTACATCCGGGGAAATTGATTGTGGCACTTCGCATACTGGTGTATCAGGAGAAAGCTTTTTAACTTAGTTCCATTACATAAATGACCTTAGTTATGTAACTAAGCTTATTGAAGAAAGACTTCTTACGATCCATCAGTACTAGAAATATTATATTCAAATTGTGAGCCTTATTTAAGTCTTGCCCTTTTCTGGCTTCGACTCTGATTCTTCCCTTAATAGATATGCAGCCTTTAAACTATCGATATTAAAATAAATATATGTAAAAATTTTCTCATGTGGTACGTGATAATTATTTCAAAGTGACTGTAAAGGATTTTGAACTCGGGCTCAGTAATTGCAAATCTAAGATTTTCAATTCTTCGTTGCTACAGCTTTGATAACGTACAGAGTCTACCTGTAATTAACTCCCAATAATATTCTATGATATGGATATCTAGAAGATATATTTTACATGCGAATACACGGATATCTTTTTAAAAAGATTTATGGAAGTCGTACTTTAGGATCCAAGTCACAGTGGTCGCCCTTGCAACAACATTTCTGAGAATTGCTCGTCAGATAGTCGAATATCGACGAACGTCCATGCTTTAAGAAGTTTCACTTACAAACATGTATAAACGTACCCCTTAAATTGTTTGCCGTGTACAGAGAATGGCTTTGTAGGCTTAATATTAACAGTAACTGTACAGATTTAACCCTTTGCACTCGTGTCACGTGTCTATATCACTGTTGAGATCCCATTGAAATTAAATATCAGAAGATTTATCTGGAAACGTTTCGAATTACATGTTAATTGTAAATGAGTCTTGTTACGTGTAAACATATAGCAAACGTATACAAAACTCTGCAAATTGTAAAATTCTAAATTATGCTATAAAATATAAAATTCTAGAAAGAAAATTCTGTAAGTTATATATAGATAAGGATGTTGGTTAACAGAAATGTTGAGAAGAATTTAACACTTTGAAAAATGAATAACGAGAATATCCGATCGTTGACAGGAGTGTGAAGGGTCAAGACTATAATTATAACGATAATAGCTTGTACTCGATATCTGCCGTTGTTTTAGCACAAACTGCCGCAAAAAAAACAAGAATAAGTAGAATCTCCGTCGTTAAGTCGCCTAAATTCAATGCCACGTATAATTATTTTTATTGTAAATGTACAGCAAAAAATATATCATATGTGTACCTCGTGTTTGCCGTTGCTCGACGTGTATTCTATTATGAATTTTATAAAAAGAAAATATATATGTACATATGCATACATACATCCGACCGCGTAGCTTCACCTAGTGAAAACGCGAGGCAGTTTGATCGTTTGCAATTAAGTGATTACATTTCTAATTATTGGAAATTTGCCGAAAAAATATACAAACAAAGAAACAGCACGCTAGTAATCGCTCGTGATCGACTATCTGGAAGCACGATTTTGGAAATTCCGCCTCGAATCGTCGAACGTCTACTGTGCGATTATTAAAAAAAAAAATGAGAAAAAAAATGAAAGAAAGAATCGTGCGAATGTGAAATCGTTTATCACGTACGGAAAATTTAATTTTCAGCTCGTATCTCCGATACCGTATTACGTAGAGTATCTTTCTATAGCGTGCCATAAAATTACAGAGCCCCATGCATAATCGAATGCGCGCATTTCGCCTTTATGCGACCGCTCCGTACGACTAATTGTAATATCGATCGTCGAAAATTAATAAACTGCTCTCAAGTAATTCAATAACTACGCCTCGACTTCTGCGTCTGACGTTGGATCGTAATAATTTGCTAAGGATAATGAAAATCATACTCGTCGTGTCACGATGACGATCGCTCGACGATTTTTTCAATGCTGTATTCACAGGACTTTTTGTATGTCGAACTGATTTAGATGTACGTAACAGAAAAAAACGGGAAACGTGCTGATATACGTAAGATAAGTTATGTTAATGATTCGAAGAATAAAAACTACGTCTTACAGAAACCCTGAGCAGTCATTTATTACGTTGACCATTCGTTGTTTCACGGAATGCAGCTATGTAGTGATTCTTAGATAGTAAGGGTATTAACACCAAACTATGCAATTATTTTCCGACAAATATTTTTCCAAATCGATTTTTCAATCTATCCTTTATTAGCTATTATCCAATTTTATATACAATAAATTACAGTCGCGTAGTAAGATATGCACGACAAATACGTATTTCCAAGTTTCCATAAAATGTGATAATTCTCATTCAATTTAGGGCAACAAGTTATATCAATCTTTTGCATTCTTCGTGAAGAAAGATTAATTTATATTCAAAATTAGTTTTAATTCAGGCCTGCAGAAGCGATTGTAGCAATTTTGCGCATCTATCGATAACGTCGGCCGTGATACTGAAATGATACAGGGGCTCCTGGAGCTCTTTTTTCGGCCCTTCTTTCGGGACGAAAAAAGCTATTGTGTCCGTTCGACTCTACACCTCGTCTGTGGTAATATTTGGAAGTAGGTAAACGACAGTATCATTGTTCCGCAATCGGTAAATTAGGAAATAGTACAAAATTTCACCGTCGATACGTCTTATCAGCACAAAGCAATGAAAGAGAACGAGGCGAGGGACAGCTCTGGTGGAAAGCTGAAGTCTACGCGACTGGGAAACAGTAAGCCTATCAGAATGAAGTTAATGAAGGTACAAAAGAACTCAATAAATAGCCTACCCACAGGCGCACCATAACTAAGAAATGTTAAAATTTCAAAAAGATTTAATTGTTTCCTGACAATAACAGATATAAACGTAAATACGATAGCATTATTAATAAACAAAAAAGTCTAGAATAGTATAACGTGGAAAATAAAGCGTTAAGACGACATGAATCAATAAAATAAATGATTAGTTATTCTTTATGAAGTATTATTGTACGATGATAGTATTCTATAATAGCTAGGATATAATATTGTTAAAAAATGTTGTAAAAATATCAAAAATTATTTAAAAATTGATATTAACGATCATGTGAATTAATGAACGTTTTAGGTATCGAGAGGCACAAAAGAAAACCGCATAATCTTGAAAGTAATCAAACATGTACTTTTTGTCATGTTCAAAAGATTCTAAAACTCATCAGAGTAATCTTTCGATTGGCCTGGAAGATATCAAACTGTTCTTTTTTGAAGGATAAGAAAAAGAGACTTCATTAAAAGCAATTGTACCTTTATCTAAAACTATCCATTTTCTTTCCCAAGTAGTCGTTACAACTACTAACTGCGTAACAGCTGCATGTAACATGAGCAACAACGTTACATTAAAGTTCGTTAAGACAACTACCGTCAACCTCGTATCTCTCCATTTCAAGTGTAATAGTAACAAACTATGCCACCCTATATCAACGAGTCACCATTGCCGGCCTGTGTGCCAATTTCGTAATGTCTCTTAGGGTAATTATAATTGGGTATCGATGTCGAAGGAAAAAGACCACTCGCGTGTACGCTTTCATCATCTACCGTCGAAGTGGCAAAGGTGCTATTCCCCATGTTCGATATTAAATTACCTATCATAGCGTTCGTTCGAAAACTCGATTAAACGCACTGCCGTCTATGATGAGATAGAGTGTCTACTTCTAACCAATCTAGTTCGATGTTCCTTCAAGCTTTGCGTTCAATGGGGATCTGATTCACGTCGTATTTCAAAATCAATTTCCCGGCAGTTACCTGTCTTCTTTCGCTCTTCCCGTAACTCTAATGAACTTCATTCGTGATCTCGATGCCGGGTAATTAATTTTGAGAGGGAAAATCAAATGATTGCATTTTATGAAACTGGCCGTGTTACTATCGTCGTCTCTTCCTGGCGAATTTCTCCCTCTGTATAAAACTTTTGACGATGTCGATACGAAGGGATCTTTAATACTGCTAATTTTTGTAGATCATTGTATTAAATTCACTGTGAAGTTAGGCATCGAGTGATTAGAATAATTTCAGTATTATTAATAATTGGTATAAGGCAATAATATGTGTTGTTTTTTTTTAATATATAATGATATTTAGGAGAAAATATTTCCTATTTTATAGTTTTATTCTTCTCTTATCAAACGAAATTTGACTTTACGTTTACGATGATTAAAAAAAATCTGAGGATATTTTTTCCTTAAAATATCGTAATTTTCATAAATCTAATTAAATCTTGAATGTCCAAGAATAACCTGACATCGTTTAGAACTTATTGTTTCGCTGATCAAATGTAGGACACCGCGGAAG
Source organism: Cerceris ruficornis (assembly GCA_963989415.1). NCBI lineage: Eukaryota > Metazoa > Arthropoda > Insecta > Hymenoptera > Crabronidae > Cerceris > Cerceris ruficornis. The sequence continues at coordinate 13,547,864 of OZ022521.1, forward strand.
ACAAATAAGTTTCATTGCGAAGTCATTTGTATTATTGCAAGCACACTGCATACTATTATGCAATTTATTCCAATGCTCGAAATTACGATTACAATTTGTCGTACGTTTAATTGCAATCGATAAATAAAAGTCTACGTTGCAACAAATTATCCGTAGAATTTTGCAAACAATGCGATTAGCTTTTGTTTTAGAAAAAATGACTTTTAAATCGTCATATATGAACATATTGGACCATTCTGTATTCTCAATCAATCCCGGCTTAAAGAGCATTGAAATTTTCCGATAAGCTTGTTAAAAACACAAAATTTATTGTTTACAATATCGTGCATACGTTTCACCTTCGTGGAAATGTTAAAATCAATATTACTTCCCTGTGCAATTTATAGCTGCTATATTGCAACACGTGTATCCAGTTAATAACCACGCTGCTACCATTATTGCATATTAAAGATGTATTAATACTATGTTAAATTTTAGAGAAGCACCTGAAAATATCAAAGAGAATTTAGAAATAGTCGGCTACGTTTTGAAGTGCATGGAAATTTTTGCAATGTGTACATCAGTTGCGTGATGCCAAGTAAATCATTGCAGTGCAATTAAATTAAGAATGATCAATTGTTATAAGAATGTCTGAATTAAAAGAACTTACGGTAGCTGGAGTTCTATGGTATCAACTTTTTTAAAAAAGCTATATTGCTACGTTTAGATAAATTAACAAAAACTAAAAAATAAAAAATTAACAAATTACTTCTTTAATAAATGCAAACGAAATCCCAAGCCAGAGATTAACTGAACAGAGTAAGGAATTAGAATGCAGAAATATAATACAAAAACGTTTGAACAATGAGAATTAAAAATCGAGAAAGAAATGTAATATGTAAAAATTGATAATTATTTAGTCAAAAAATAGAATATTTCTGCTAAACGGGATTTTTACATTGTCTAGGACATTGAAATATGATAAGAAATCACTTTAAAGAGGTAAAACACAATAGTAGCATCAATAACGTTGCACATATCCTTCCAATGACAATGGGCTCATAAGCCTCGCTAATCATAGTCAATAAAACCATTAAGTGTTCAATTCATATGTTTCTCGTCTGTACATTAATTAATTCAATCATAAGAATATTTGAATATTTGCTCGCAATAATTAGACTTTTAAAAGTAGAGCCACGATGATGCAGAGAATTCCTTTATCGCGTCCCTCTGCATGGCACCACTGTACAATTCTCAAGATACAACGCACACCTTACAGCTACTCCCTGTTTCGATACGACATCTGCTGACTGTTAACGTAACTAAAAACGAAAGAGCGGTCTCTAAAAAATTCAACTTTTATTTCATACGATCATTAATCCAAAAACGCGCCCTTGTATAAAGGAAAGTACTCGAATTATTTTTAATATCCAAACCTGATCTCAATCCACCTTAAAAACTATTTCAATTTCGCACTACCAAATCCAAATGGGAATATCATTTTCAATTGAAAAAATTCTTTAAAATAGAGTTAAATTCAATCACACCCAAATTTCGATTAACTGAAATTATATAGAAACCTCCCTCCACGCATCATATTAAGTTATTTATTGTTCATTTCCAAGTGCAAATATTTATATTACCGAGATACTCAGCGGGACGTTTGAGTGTTACAGAAATAAATGACATAGGACCGAAATAATACATACGAAATAGAATACACGACAAAGGACGAATGGGTTTGAACGTCGAAACGCTCCGGAAACTTCTCGTTTGTCGGTCCGCGGATTTATTTTGCAGAATGAGGAGGGGCATCCAATCACAGTCGCGATAGCGGGTAGCTACCCACTTTACGGGACACACGTGTAATCCCCAGAAATAGTCGTCCCCAACCCGACCCAATTTACCGACCTGTCTACCTGCCACCTTCCTACGATCCACTTAAAATGTGCACTGAAAACGCAGGCTTAATGGATTGTCCGGTGCACACGTTCATTAACAAGGCTCGAGATACACGGAAATATCGCACGAATCAAATAATCTTTGACGATTTGTCCTGTAAATTCTTTTCCGTTCTAACGACTTCTTTTGTAGGATGAATGTATTTTTATTATCGAATGAATGTATGCTGATATTTTCATCTGTAAATTATTTCTTTCGGTTGGTTAGTTTTCTTTGGTATTGATTCGTACGATATGTCACCTTTTTAACATTTTTTTTTAAAATTTTCGTAAGGTGAAATTTGCTGCTACATTTGAAAGTTAGTTCGATGGTGAAGAATTGGTAAATGTTCGAAATAGAATTTTATACAATGAGTTGATTAATTAGCATGTAATGGCAAATAAAGTTTGCGGCGCTCAACAGTTATGTCGCAAATTTGAAAATATAAAATAATGATTGTGGAGCATGGAAATAAAAATGTACTTTGTATCGCCTCAATTTCGGCAGGAAAGAGAACGGTTTTTTGTAATATTAATGTATGTATTTTGTGAGGCGGAAATATAATGATATTCTCCTTTGTAAATGATTCTTTTTGTTTCATCGTTTTCTCGGCGGTATTGATTTCCATTTTATGAAATATTAGGTAAAAATATGTGCGATGTGAATCATGATTAACTTTCCGCAGAATTAATATCGAATTTAAAAATTTACAATGGTTTTGTAGATTTATTTGAAATACATTTTAATAATTGCAGTTATTGCTATTATAACGACGCAATGAATTCACAGGGTTGAGAATGTGATTACATTGATTTCAATCGTGATGAAGATAGATCGGGAATATAATTGGGATCACTGAAGTTTAATATCGAGTATTGTTTTTACCTCTGAATTTTCGCACAAATAGCGGCATTTATGTTTAATTCGTAAAACACTATTTAGCACAGATATTTAACCTTTCAAAATCCTCCCATTAAGAAGTATAGAAATAGTTTAAAAATAACCCACAAATTAGTTAAACCAACCGACTCGACAAAATGTCAAAGTTCATATTTAAAACACGTAAAATTCAAATACCCTTTGAATTAACCAAAAGAGTCATTCTTACAAATGAATCTCGCTGCCCATTGCTCCTTAAGATCGCGAATATTTTTCTTTAATCACAGAAATGAATTCCGAGAACACAAAATTAAATTTCACACGGCGTACTGCAATGATTATGCAGATACGATTTCATTTCCACTCAGATGATAGTGCGCGTCTGTCTAATACGGCTAATTAAAATTAAAATTCAAATGCGATTATCGTCATGAACGAAATTATATCGAAACGCGTATATGTACGAATGTTTTCCAACATGCATACCTTGGTAATATTAATGTCATAGCGCTGTATGCATTACATGTTCGTATCATAATCAGATTAAAGGCTCAATTACGTTACATTACAACCCTACTAACTTTTCCCCGCAAAATGGCTCTGCCAGGAGTTCACCTGTATTTCTCATTAATAAATGATATTGAATGCAATCGGTCCAATTTCAGAAATCTTAATGCTATTCCTTCATGTTTTAATATAGACCATTCTTTTCTAAAGGATAGAAATTCGGTTTTGAAGAAAATGAGTTTAGCTTGAGTTTAGTTTTATGAAGTTTAAGATAATCCTGAATGCCCTTCTGTTCATATCTTAAATGACAAAGTGAATAAAATGAAATATCCCTATAAAATCACTAAGAAAAGTTTAGCTTTTAATTGTTATTGTATAAATGTTTCCTTTTACAAACTCTTTATCTCAACATTAGAATAGGCTTTACTTCCAAGTCAATTCTATGTTTCGAATAATTTTGGTAGAAAAATTATCAATTCTCAAATGACGCTTGTATACTAATGGAAAATCAAATCCTAAACATTCTGTAATTATCGATTGCCCTCCCCCGCATTCTTATCACTGCAGAATCCCATATCAATTTCCATCACAGACAGAAATCCAATAGTCTCTTTTTTCTTTCTCTGTATTCTTTCGTTCTAACTGTGTAGTTGTTTCACCGAGGACATCTTTTTTTTACTAAATTTTCTACTAATCTTCTCCTATATGATACGTATTCTAATCAAATATATTTAACTATTATTCGAATCAATTATAAGCCTGTAATCAAAATGGCCATAGCAATTAAAGACAAAAAAATCAGTGGTGCCCTTCTTTCAAAGTATTTATTTAACAGATTTTAATATAATAAATTTAACGCCGGTAGTTGTACCGTGCCTCTAATGATACTATCATAAATGAGCATTAAAAATAACGATCCCTTTGATAGCATCCCTCTCCTACACGCAATATCCTCAGCTTTTCAGAATCACAACGCAAGCAATATTTCAAAGGCAGAGATTGAATATTACGTAACTTTTGAATCGCTTTATATGCGGGTAATTGCATTGCACGCAAATGGGCGCGCATACTAATAACAAAATTCCATTCCTCCACGTCGAAAAACAAAGGCGACCAATTGCTCGCCGTTGTCCTCTCTCATAGTATTACGGCCACGACACACGTCAGTAATGCTTTGTCGATTATTTGCAACAATTATGGTTAACGTTTCCACCGGGGGACGATCACTGTCCCGCGAAAAAAGGGCGGCGGTTATCCATAAAATGCAAAAAGACCCGGAAAGAGGATATTTATCGTCATCTCTCCGCGATGCCTGTCACGATAAATCAAATGTATTATCAGTACGCCGAATGTAATCGATGCTATCTGCCAATTCATATTTCTGCCGATGTATTATATCTGGAATTTTCTGTTCTGGTATTTTCATGGCTTTTCGAAGTTTTCAAATGTCGACGCTTTTCATGTCTAAAGGATCTCTCTAAAGGATCTCCGTAGGTTCTGTTACTGGTTGCACGAGTTTGGTAGACGTTCTTCGAGATGTATAAAAATGGACGGTTTTTAGACGAGCTCTGAGTCGAGAAGTCAACTCAGTTTCTGTGCAAAGTAACGTGAGGTGATTGAGTTTTTTTCCTTTGGTTGAGGTAATTGTGCGACGAGAAGTTTTCGAGTGATGTTCGTGGAGTGCGTTGTGAAAAGGGTGAAAAAGTGAATGGGTGAAAAATAGGGGTGAAGGCGGGGACAAATGATATTTCAGGTTCGATTGGCAAAATTCTACGGGAGGCTCGAAGCGGATCAATGTGGAACAGGGTGAAATCATTGCGAACGTTCGGTATATTATTTTATCCTGTAATCTTATCGCAGCTTTCTTATTTTTTCGCGTTTATTAAATGTATTTACTTGACATTTCAAAAATCCTGCAGTAGATTTCGTCAAACGTTAAATTTATGTGGGCGGAAGTTTAAAAGTTAAATTTCATCTCGCAAGAATTCAAAGTTAGAGGGAGAAACAAAGATTGGAAATATATTCAGAATCGATAATATTCTGTGATTCAACAAACAATTATGTTAATATGTTCTTAATGCTGAAATGGATGATTGTTGAGTATTTAATTTCTTGGTAATGTACCATTATTTTACCCGTCCCAGCGAGAATGTAGAAATCATCGTAATCCGTAGAAAGTTGAGATTTTTCCGGAATTTTTAATAAAATTCATTAGAACGTCTGCTCGAAGCCCTTTCGTTCTTTATTTGAATTTTTATACATATTTAAGGCACTTGAACAGAAGCGAGAAAAATCAATCGCGTTCACATAGCAGTCTGCTAGTTTATTTACGTTATATTATATACTTGCATGGTATCATAAAAATAGTTTGATAATATCGAATTTCAATAAAAATTATAGCACAATCTATCATGATAAATATGTAATCCAAAGGACATTATAAACAATGAAATTAATTCCACGTTAAACTTCGTAAGTAAATATATATTAATATATTTTACAGCTAACCAAAGTAATCTCTTTTTAACATTTTGAACGCTACGTGAATTATCGGTGACCGGCACTACTGAATTTAATGAAATTCTCATGACCTTTTCATTTTGATATCCACGAATTTTCTAATATATTGAACATTTATTTAAATGTCGATGTTCAAGAAATAGCGAACCGCTAAACATATAACTATTTTTACTTTCACCGTTACTGTACTATAAAGATATGATTAAATAGAAAATTCTTCACTTCTGTAGAAATGTTGGAAGTGACAAAGTACCACTGACAACAACGTATTAACCCTCTGTGACTTTGAGATAACGCAAGACACATCTAATCTTAAGTTCCAATTTCTTAAAGTTAATTTTTTACCTTTGCCAAATATAACAAATTAGTTTTCAAAAATTATGACATTTATTACAATTTAGTGTTTAAAAATCATGAAAGTTATTAAAACTTAATGTTTAAAAATCATGAAATTTATTAAAACTTAATGTATAAAAATCAAGTGAAATTCATTATTCAAAATTGCATTTTTATCATTTGCTAATGTGCTATCACGCAACTGATCTACAGATAACACGACAAATTCAGACTATAGAGAGTTAATACAAGTTCCTTTATTATTATTAATACGTCGAGGAATTTCATTATCGCGATTTGAAGTTATTCCCCATAAGACGAATACGGGCACGGAAAATATGTTTGTGCATCCGATATCTCGAAGATAAAATCGACCAGTTCGTAATATTCTATCTATACCATTATAATACTCCTCTCTGCGAGGCGCATCGAAGGTGATATTTCCATCTGGCGGAATTCTCAGTATAGCGATACCAGTTGCTCGGCCGTTTTTATGGAATTTCTCCTCCGACTCTTCCCCATCAACTAAGAGCCCTCCATTGGAATATGATTTTCATCTTCGTTGCGCATCGACCAAGAGCAAATAATGTTCAACATTATTCCGACGATATTAAAATTTTCCTGCCCCGTTACTGAATTACTTGCTGTAAAATCGGACGATCGTTTGCTCTCTGATAATATTAGAAATTTTGAAATTTCCATCGTAAGCTCGAAGCTTAATACATGTCCAACTGTTTCGTTAGATTTTTAATTAATTTAATTCTGTCCATAGAACTGACTTTTTTAGGCAAAGATATAAAGGGGGAAAAGTAATTTACGTGTAAATGTATACAATAAAAAGTGATGCACGAAAGGTGATTCAAACGTTAAGAAATTGTACTTGTTATTGCAAATCAGTTTTCTTTTTATTTCAATTAATTCCAGTTATATTAAATACCGATGTTTTGTGAACATTGCATTTTCAATTTTTAAAGCTGTCTTAGAAGTGTTCCAATAATATGATCGGCATTCAACCAGCAATTTTAGATTTGATCTAAAAGAGTAAACTCCAAAGTTCATGAAACATTGGCATTCAATACAACCCCCGCGATTAAATAACAGAATTTTACTAATCAAGAAAATGAAATTAATTAAATTGGAAAGCCAAATGAAATAAAAGCTTGAAATATTGTATGGACTACCAAATTAAAACAATTAATGAAACACGATACCGTAAAATGATGCTCATGCTATCAGTTTTATTTTAAAGTACATAATGTAGGAGTAACCATAACTGAATTTTTATCTCAGGAATTTAATGAATAGCTGTCATAAACAGCCGCAAGAAAAGTCGTAGAACAAGAGGTCAACTTCAGAATCAAGCATCATTTCTAATAATTTTATTCTTAGTATACACGACTCTTATCATTTTCTCCCCTCCAATTTCTTTTTCTCGCTGTCTTTCCACCCCGAATGTTAAATTCCACGAATTTATATTCCAACCCATCGAGAATGAACGCTTTGCAACATCTGTTAATTAACATTCGGTTAGGTGGAAAAGTGTAAAAACGAGAGGCAATGTATCATCGATTGAAACAAGGCAGAATTTCCTTGACAGAGTTCCGAGGACTGACGTACACCGATAGAATCGTTTTAATTGGAAAAGCGCATGCAACTTCCACGGTAAACGCAACAGATTCCATCGGCATGAAAATCCTTGGGAAGAAAGGCTAATTAGCAATTAGTAGGGGTGAATGCAAGGGGGACGTGAAATAATTAACACGGACGGACAAGTACTGGAAATTGTTAACTCCGCGTTGTCTAGTTATAACCGGCTGAATTTCGAAGAAACTCCTCCCTTCTCTGTTGCCGTTTAAATTCACGCTTCAGTTTCTGCGTTAATTGCCGTCGAAAACAACGATTCGTTCGTTCTTCGAGAGTTTCGGCGCCCTGGCTTAATTCTTGAAGCGCGAACAAGTTTTAGACCACGGTGACACGTAGAAGTAATGATATTGAATTTTTCAGCGTTAAAAAATTCGACCTTTTCTTTAACATCAATTTAAAATTCCCCGTTCATCGACAGGGACGCGGGGATGTATGGGAATCTCGAAAGAAATTTCACGGTAGAAAAATACATCGATATATGGGTCATGCGAATTTCACTAGGTGAATTTAAAAAAAAATGAAAATAGCTTACAAACGCTGTTTGCACTCCGCAGTTTAACGACTGAAACGGGAAACAACGTATCGACATTTATCGAGTGAACTGTTACGAAACGAAATATACATGGGTGAAAAAAGAGAAACGAAAATGAATCGACCCCGACGGAATTTCGGATTTCATTATCCCCGGGAAAACGCGAAATCTGTCTTAATGAAAATCCACTGGCCTCGACGGGGGTGAACGCCGGAGTGCTGGGAGGGGGCGGACAAAAATTTGGCCGGAAAATAAACAACAGCGGTGTACACGTATTCCGTGGAAGAATCTCTTTGATACCAGGGGCGTTTTCCAACGATTAGCCCCGGGCGTATTCCTCGGTAGCCTCCTCCCACGGTCTTTCCGCCACCCTTCTATCACCTGCTCTTCCCTTTTGCCATCGCAAATCTCTCTCTTCGACGTGCACTTTATCCCTTTCCACCTTTACCTTCTATTTTCCCTTTCTCTCCTCCACAAACTCTTTCCTCTCCCCCCATTTATGTATCAACCATCTATAACTCTCTCTTTCCCTCTTCTTTCTTCCTCTATCTGCTCTTTCTCTCCGCACCTATATACACCTTCCCTCTCTCTGTTTCTCTCTTTCTCTCCCTCCCACTCTGTCTCTTTCTCTCTCTCGCATTTGCCATTGAAAGCCCTGCAACACGTTATGTCTAAACGCCAGTGAATAAAAGCTCGAAGCCAACGAAGTGAGTACACGCTTCGTCACTTCTAATTTTAGCACAAAGGGTGCGGCAGATATGTATACACTCGTACGTTCGCGTATGTGTGTTATGTGGTAAAACACATACCCGTAAAAGCAATTGGACAAGAGCGTGTGTTGGTGGCGCATTGAAGGGTAGGATATCTACCTATGGATTTCCACTAGCATGATGGCGTTTACCGGGTCATTTTTATAGAATTTCTCCTTTGGCTTCTTTCCGAGAGACGTGGAGGGGTGAGTGCGCGCGCTCACGGCCCCGGAGCGGCTCGATTGAAATGCGATTTCCGTATCGCTGCGTATCGAAGAAACGCAAACAACGCCTCGGACCGACAGGGAGAATTGAAATTTCTGCGAGTACGCGGATTTACGGGAGCGTGAAAAGCAATTACTCGTGGCGATGTTTTGCACAGGTGGAAGGTGGGGTGGAGATTTTGGATAGTGTCGTGGGAACAGGGTGGTTTAACACTAGAACTACCGGCGTTAAATCTATCACATTTCAAAATACAGGTAACCCTCCTATAACACGGTAGATAGGTTCCTAGAAAATGCCGTGTTGTGTGAAACCGTGTTGTATGAGACCCAGAGCCAGTACAAAAAGGGGGGTTACGTTCCAAAAACTTATTAAAAATAAATATTTTTTTTACTTCTACATAAACAATTTAATTTCTATTAAAAATATAAATGTATGTACAACACAAAACATAAAAAACAAAAAATATTATTTTAATTTAACGCAACTTTAATTTAATAAATTTCTTCGTCGTCACTGCTAAGTATAATCAACCGAGAACGTTTTTTCGGTGGAATGATATCGCCTTCACTTTCAGAACTTTTTTCTTCATTTAAAGTTCTTGCATCTTCTTCCCTCTTAAAAAAATTTGTAATTTTACTTTGCTTGCTGGTTCTTATCAGGTCATTGCAAATTTCTCGGTATGGAGCTCGACAATTTTGCAGCTCCTCGATTTCCTTATCGTGTTAGAGCGAAACCGTGTTATAGGACACCGTGTTGTAGGAGGGTTCCCGCAATTTATGAATCGTGTTATAGCGAAACCGTGTTATAAGATGCCGTGTTGTAGGAGGGCTACCTGAACTCAATAAGTACTTTGAAAAAGGAGGAATCAAGAGGCGGAAAATATAATCGATGATTACAAAATCTATATCGTATAAGGGTGAAGCCAATAATTCGTAACAATATGTATATGTGTTAACACGTTAAACGTTGGGAGCCAAGCAACGTGATCGCGTTTGTGTTTTGTCTCGAAAAGTGTCAAAGCATGCAGCTGCAGGCTGCTGATGATGCACTCAGTTTTTTTCGTTAGAAATCACTGAATCGAACATTTTTCCTTTCATTTTACATAAACACAGATATATAAAATTATATTCTTATCATTCGAGTGAGGAACAACACATGATTTGTATTACTCTCGATTAGAAATTACTAGATCCGATATTTCATTCTGCATTTATCTAAAATGCAAATAAACAATCTTATACTCACGTTGTAGGACGTCGTGAAATTTATACTATTCTCATGTACGGAACAAAATGTCAATTTCGGAGATAGGAACTTAAATAGTTAATGGTACTTCTCGTAATAAAAAATGTCAAAGTTTATAGCTTGTAGTATGTCTCATTAACACTAGAACTACCGGCGTTAAATCTGTCATATTTAAAAATATTAAATAAGTATCTTGAAAAAAGGGAAATTAGGAGGTGGAAAATATGATCGATTCGGTGATTTACGTTTTTTAAGATGGTCGTAGGATATTTATTCTAAGACTCTTCTATAAACTTGGAGAATTTTTGGAAAAAATTGTGTACCAGTCATTTCGACTGGTTTGGTAGTTCTAGTGTTAAACCCCTGAGTATTCTGGGTGCGTATGTGCATTTGAAGGAATAAGCTCATCGCGATTTATCGGCATATGTATTTGTAATTGGAGCCGAGGGATGAAAGAGGGTGTTCGAGGGGGAAGATATTGTACGAAAGGATAGTTTGCTGAAATCTGATGGTGGACTTTGTGATTTACAAATTTGACACCACATTATCCCTTTGCGGCTTATCGATCGTCGAATAGATGATTATGCTTCCTGATTCGGAAGTCTACGTCCTTAACACTAGATTTACAGGCGTGAAATCTGTTAAATTGCAGTATATTAAATAAGGACTTTAAAAAAAGAGGGATCAAGCGGCAAAGATGGTAATTCGTTAAGTTATTATTGTATTACAAAATACACGTGAAATATCTACTGTACAGCGTCTCTGTAAATTTAAGAAATATTTATAAGACAAGTAGGAACCCGTCAATTTGACGGCTTCCGTAAATCTAGTGTTAAAGGTCAAGGGTGAAAAATGAAGAATTACCAGTGAATGTCAATAAGATGAATCGTGAGAAAATTATTTAACATTGAATCGTATACGATTATTGTAAAAGGTGGTTGGTTGTTGCGTTGGTTGAGAAGGAAATTGGAATTTATTTTATAATACTATTTTCTGCGACGAAGTAGGTTTCTGATGATGGGTTGGCAGTGGAATTCTATATATAACGATACCATTTGCTTGGGCACTTTTATGGAATATTTCCTCCGCCTTGGTGCCGCCATTGATACAATTAATCGAGTTAATGTTTCAGTCATAGGAAAGAGAAGGAGGCAGGCATTTTTTAAAAGGGCAAAGAGCATTATATCAACCCTCTTAACTTAGACAATTTTTACTTGTACATTATATTCTTTCGATGGAAAAGGGCTATCGAGATTAATATTAAACGATGATGAATAATATAATACATATTCTGTATTATATATACATATAATACATAATAAAATAATACATATTCAAGTTTGTTGAAACAATGTTAATGTAACGATCGAACGGGAAAGCAATGTGCCTAATGTACACTGTTCTAGAACACCCCCGCAAGTTCATAATTCACGTCGAATATTCCGTTGAAATCCACACGCAGGTTTATAGAACCGCAAAGATTAAAAATAGCAGAAATTGCGATAACGACAGGTAACATGATGAGTGAAGTTCCGACAGAATTATTTGTCATTCGGACAATTATTCCAAACCAAATGCGGATTCGCGAAACGCGCTTTTGCATTCGGTATGCAAAAAATAAAATTCATCAGCACGAAATATTCCGTTTCAACAATTATTATACTCCTCTCTGCACAACGAGGTGATATTTCCATCCGACAGAATTCTCTGTGCAACGATACCATTTGCTAGGTCTGTTTTTATGGAATTTCAGCATCGTCTCTTTTCCATCGCCGAAGAGCTTTCCGTTGCAATATTATTTTCATCTCCGTTGCGTATCGGCAAAGGGCAAATAATGTTTAACGTTATTCCGAAGATATTAAAGTTTCATGGAACCATTACCGAATTATCCGTTTGAAATCCCCGGGCGATCAATTAATTCGCGTTACAGCCGAGAATTTCGATACGTTCCGCCGAAAATGTAATATCGAATTCGTTAATTTCGACCGATTCGAACGAAGGGAAATGTACTATGGTCTCCTCGAGTAACGTTTTATTGTGCCCCGACTTTCTTTCGTATTTCTCGTATAAAGTACATGTCCCCAACCATAAAATTCCACTTATACGATTACGTTTGTGTACTGTGTTCCTTCGATGGAATACATCGAGGAAGATACCTCACTCTCTGTGGTTTTACGAGGATCCCATTCGCTAGGATATTCCGAGAGAACATTCGTTTCGCCCTGTTATCGTCGACGAGTACAAGATGATTTTTCATTCTCTTACTTTCCCGAAAGAAGCCCGAACGGACACTTGGCGACAAAATTACGAATTTACGAGCTCACGGATAAATCCTTCGCGCAATTACAAAAAAAATCTTGCTCAATGATTTAACACTAGGTTTACGGAAGCCGTCAAATTGACGGGTTCATACTTTTTTTATAAGCATTTCTCAGATATATAGAGAAACAGTACAGTAGATATTTCACGTGTATTTTACAATACAAAAATTACTTAACGAATTATCAGCTTTGTAGATTGATCCCTCTTTTTCCAAAGTCTTTATTTAATAAATTACAGTGTGACCGATTTCAGTCCCGTAAATCTAGTGTTAATATCACCGTGAGCGATGAAATACTTTGTCCTCTCAATTAATAAGAGGAAATTTATGAGAAACAGGAATATTTCGTTACATATTTTTAATAATAATTGCACCCTGTTTGTGAACTGATTTGCAGAAATAATTGTTATTTTAAAATAGGACTCAAAATTGTAGAAACAAAAATCACAGGCTAACAAAAGCGACTCTCGCTTTATGTTAGGAAATTTATGGAAAGAAAGAAGTACAAGAACTTTTCGAAAATAAAATTCGACACTGCCGAAAGAGTCTCTTTTTTCTAGCTCTTTGAGTTTTCATGTTTATTATCCTCCCTGCAAATCTTCGTTCAACGCTCTCGAAAAGTAAATGAACGCAAAACGAAGTAGTGCTCCAATGAAGCCAATAAATTTCTAGTACCACCGCGAGGTACTCGAAAGAACGGAAAAAAAGCCAGGAACAACGATGCTTCATAGTTCCTAATTTCATTTCCTTGCTGATTTTTCGTAATGGCATTTACTGGTCTCCTCGATGAAGCTTCTTCCTTTTCCGTTTCGCTCCGAGAACGGTCGGATGTAAATGTAATTTCTTTTTCATCGTGCATCGCGAAAAGAGTGAATGAGGGAGAACGAGGGAAATAGAGACAAATATCGAAATGAACGACGATGACATCAGCCACGCATTTACGGATCGTAATACGAATTCCGGTCGTGAAATTCGCGTAAATCGCCGTCCTCGTCCGAGCCATTTGTCTCGGACAGTTTTTGCCATTTTCAACGAGGCAGATTCTCACGTGTAAATGCACCTATGTGACATTTCGCGTACACCAGCGAAGAGGGTAAGATAAAAATACTTCCATGAGAGCCGACCTGAGCTTACATTTTCAACGGGAAAGACAATTGACGTAAGTCAACTTTACTCTCCGACCCTCCATTCGTTCCCCCAAGTTTTGCCCTTAACGAGAAAGTGCATGGAAATATCGAGAGGATCTCTTTGGGAAATTAAGTCTCTTTTATGTATACAGGGATAAACGTACATATAGAAACATGTATGTGTGTGCATACACGTTGTACACATGGATCGAGCGCACTTGCATTTTCCATGCTTAAATCCATTTACCTTTTACGACATCGTAACTTTCCGTTTCCCTTCACGGCGAACGCGTAAAGATACACGGAGATGTTCCATCTAACGTTTTAAAGTTTTCACAGTGGAGTTACATTTGCCTCAAATCGCTCTCCACTATAAGTTTACGATCTTAACCGGCGTGAAAGGCTGAAACTTTGTAAAATTATACGAACCGCGTAAACGTAACGGTCTTACATCATATTGTTCGCCGAGTACGTATTGTCCGCGAATACTGGATACAATAATTTCGAAAGAAAAAATTATCGGATAAAAATGTGTTAATTCCACGATTGCTAGAAATTGTTATAGGTACCTGTAATTATCTTGAATTTTGTTGATGAATGCTTGGTGGTTTAAAAATAATTTGTAACGAGATGTGAACAGATGATTAGAGACTGAATGTAAAAATACAAAGATATAGGTAATTTATAATGAATAATGCTTGGAGGCAGTTTAGTTGGACGTTAAGGCTAGAACTACAGAATAAGTTGAAATGGCGGATTCTTGGATTTTTATAAAAATTCCTGACATTTATGGAGCAGTAATACGGTAGATATTCTACGTTTGTCTTACGATATATTAATTACTTAACTAAGAATCTTCTTCGGCCCTTAATTTCTGTTCTTCCAGAGTTTTTTTTCAGTATATTCAAATATGATAAAAAATTAAAACTTTTAACGGAGTTGATAGCTGCCTCATTACATATAAAACATTATTACTTTAAAATAAAAGTTTAAATACCTCGAAGCAAAGAAGATATAACAGATTTAACGTCGGTAGTTCTAGTATTAAAGTGCAAAGGGTTGACTCAACGATCATTAACATCTTACCTTATAAATTTCTATTACGTTACTTAAAAAATTCGGTGCAAAATGAAAATATTAAATCATCATTATATCACCAGTTTAATTTTAAAATATACAGCACAACAGAAACCAATCGATAAATCTTCGTGTCACATGTTTAATTACTAATTACAGTCCATATAATTTCAAAGTCTCTTTAATAATCGTAAATCAACAAGTTAATTTATTCCTTCTTATGAAACCTAAAAAAAGCAGATTTATAATAAAACGACAGAATCTCTGGCAAAGACACTTATTATTTTTCACTTTTCGCGGAAGAATTCACCCAGTATCAAAGCCGATTTTTTCAACAAGCACGGTTAAAACTATTCGTTAAAGTCATTAGAAATTCTATAAGCATCGAAACTCGAAGAATTTCGGGAATCTGCAGTTCCTCGTCGGACCGACAACTGATGGACATCCTGACGGATCAGAGTAAATTGCAAATCGCGTACATACCTGGCGGCACGCGAATATTTCGAGTGCCTGTATGACCCTCGACACGATCTACCGCGAACGTTATATCTGATTGTGCTAAAATCTATGTAAACCCGTTTACATGCCGTATATGTATTCATAAACGTAGGCAAATAGTTTACGAATTGACAGAAAGAGTGAGTCGAGCTTGCTCGATAGGCTGCACAGTCGGCCGTTAATTTAGACCGATAATTGTGCAAATTAAGTAATTAGCATAGCGTGAGTATCTCGTCTAATCGCGGCTAATTGCTTCGTATGAACGCATCATCGATCCGTGCGAGTCAATGATAATTACAAGATTTTAATCGATGTCGATAATAATTTGGAAATTATATTCGTGGCATCGTGGAATACAGATAGTGAAGTGAATATTTCCGAAAGTGTCGCGCTTATTTCAGGGAATACCTAGAAATATCTTCCAAATATATCTGATTACTTGTTACGAAAGCCTCGATCTAAATTTGAAAATCTTCTCCTTAGCTGTATCGGGTATTTTTATCCACTGAATGATGGAGTAAAATTGTTATTGGACATGGAGAAAGAAATTGGCTACGTAATAGAGAAGATAAAGTTAGAACTACAAATGATTGACCTCAAAATTTTGACATTCTGGACGCGTATATTCGAAAATGAGATTAAAGGAGAAGAGAAATTTAATGTAATTAATTTTTGTCACATTTACATTTATTTTTACATGTCGTAAAAGATAAATAGCAGAAAATAATTTAGTGTTCACTTCGAATTACTTACACTTTTATTTTGGGCTACGAACTGATTTCTGTGTAATAAGAAATCAACTCCGTTGAAAATTACAAATTTTTATCAAAATACAAGAAAAAATAAGTGATAAGTTTTAAATTTCTCAAATTGCTAACTTCGAGAAAAAAGATCAATGCCGGTCATTTTGATAACCTTGATGAAAACATTTTTATGTATTTATATATATTAATAGTTATAAATAAATATCGTTTACCAATGCCATAAATAAATTAAATCATTCACTCGATGTACGCGATAATGGATATAAGGACAGAGGAAAAAAAGTTCCATATTTTCTGCGGTATACACATCTATACTGTACGTATATAAATACATGTAAAGTCATCATCTGTGTTAATTAAAGGCGCTGCTCGCCTGATAATTACTGATATACCAAGAGAGCGTCGGGGCTTCTCTCAATCAGATTTATTTGCTGAAAATCCAGCCGTCTATGTACCCATCATTTTTCGCAATATGATTGAGCTCTGTAATTAAATGCCAGCGGCCAACACGCTTCGATTAAAAATTTAATAGTCCCCATTGTTGGATGATTGAAATATTTACGGAATTCGTCTCGTTGTAGAACGTACTATGATACTCGTGGAAATACATAATAATAACAATAGCAGTAATAATAATAACTGGTATCGTGTACTACTGATATAAATATACCAATAATAGCTATAATTATTATATATTACTAATATAAATAGAGCATCGGTAGAAATAATTGTAATGTAGTGTGACCTGAACTGTATAGCAATGCCAAATAATTAACGTAGTAATGGATACAGTTGTATTCGTCAAATACAGGTTCTATCGATGTTCGAGCGGTATTTAAGTGAAGCGCAAACAGTGATTGCACACCGGATTATCATATACCATTAGAGGTTTATTTGATGAATTGCGGGAAATGCAGATTGACGAGAAGGATAATTGGGTATTTTATAACTTTTTAAGGGGATATACGTTGTGACAGAGTCCAACGCTTTCAACGGAGTAAATGAATTTTGCAGAATGATTTGAAGTTTAAAGGGTATTACGGTATTATAGATAAAATTTATTTGATGGCAATATTTCCATGCTATTGTACGCTTTAATTGCACGATCGCGAAAACGGAGTTTTCATCATTGCCCTCGTTCGCATTGATGAATTCTGATACTTCGAATGTTGTTAATTGATTTTCGCGAATTGTCGAAATATGGAGCACTCAAAATCATGAAAATTATTTCAAGTTCTTTATCTTTCGGCGAAATCAGCTACGAGGAGAAAAGATTCGAAAGATATCGATGCCAAAAACTTACAAAGTACATTCTAAAGATATAACAAAATTTGAAAGAACTGTAATCTTCTTACAAAACAGATCCAGAATATCTCGATACTTCAGCATTTTCCCAAACTTCTACGCCTTTTTCCTCCTCCAAATTCTCCTATCTAAACCCTCAAAACGCCCAACAAACGTTATCGTACACCCCACTGGCATTTACAAACTCGATACACCACTACCGGAAACTCAAAAAGGTACAAAATCAAAAACAAAAAATCCTTTCGACATCAACACCCTCCCAAACGACCCCGAGATAAAAGAAAAATCCAATACCATACGACATGTGCGCGCACTTTCCAATAAAAACTCCCCAAAATCCCAATCTCACTCAGAGGTTCATATGACCCCATAAGGAGAGTTAAATCTTTCCCGATAACCTCTCGTATGCGACATCGTTTAAAAACGTAACCGCCTTGTTACATCATCCATGCAATACCATTAAAGTCGTCTCAGCTGCATACGAAGAACCGCGAAGAAGAAGAAAAAGGAAGAAAGTGCTTCCCTGTATTTATTCCAAGACTCATCTCTTTCCCATCGAAGAGGTAATCGGCTAGGAGATATTCTAGGCACCGAAGCTGTGACTTTATAGCTCGTACGAGGAATAGGGATAGCAGTGACACAGGACCAGGGGAGGTTTTGACGGTATTGATTTCCCAAGCCCGGGACCTCGTACCATCTGCAACTCAAACGGCTCGCCTCAGATACTCTTACGTCCTCTATCCACGGTGTATAAAGTCGTGTATATAGCCCTTTCCCTGTTGGCTTCGCAGCCGCGTGACTTACAAAAATTTTACACCCCATTCGACATCCCATTAGCGACGTTCGGCAGAGGATATTACGACAAATGGGAGTATCAATATATTGAGTAAGGCGGAGGTTGTTGGGGGAGGTTTATTGAAATTTCTTTTAATCGTTCGATGATGGTTGGAAGTTTGTTGATGGTTCTGAAGCTGAAGTAATAGGGTAATGTGTATTGATGATATTGAATGCGTAGGGAGGTTTTTTTTCCGAAGAATTTTATTCTTTGTAGGTTTATTGAAATTTGTTATTATTCTTTAACACTAGAACTACCAAACCAGTCAAAATGACTGGTGCACAATTTTTTCCAAAAATTCTTCAAGATTATAGGAGAGTCGTAGAATAGATATTCTACGTCCATCTCATAAAACATAAATTACCGAATCGAACATCTTTTCCACCTCTGAATTTCCCCTTTTTCAAAGTACTTATTTAATATATTTAAATACAACAGATTTACCGCCGGTAGTTCTAGTGTTAATGATAGTCGGAAAGTTAGCGGATCTGATCTGAAAGTGGTAGAGTAATGTGTATTTGTGATATTGAATGTTTAGGGAGTTTTTTTCTGGAGAATTTTATTCTTGGTAGGTTTATTGAAATTTATTGTTATTCTTTAGTGATAGTTGGAATTTTGTTAGCGAATCTTAACTTAAAGTGGTAGGGTACTGTGTATTGATGATATTGAATGCTTAGGGAGGTTTTTTCCGAAGAATTTTATTCTTTGTAGGTTTATTGAAATTTGTTGTTATTCTTAAACCCTTTGCGGTCCGAATTATTTTGTCAATATTATAGTGAGCTTAATGAAATTAATTTCACAAGGTTTTCTATCGTTGATTATTCATTTCTTTATAATGATAACAAAACTATTGGTACTGATGGACATTTAGGGGATATTACAAAATTATTGTAAAATTGCAAAGTCGATATTAGAACTTCAGAAAATAAAAAGAAATGAAAAGCTATGTCGAGTGTAGGTCGACATAGGACTGCAAAGGGTTAATGATAGTCGGAAGAATAGCTGATCTGACCTTAAAGTGATAGGGTAATGTGTATTTGTGATACTGAATATGTTGGGAGGTTTTTTCCGAAGATTTTTATTCCTGGTAGGTTAATTGAAATTTGTTTTAATCCATTAACACTAGAAATACCGGCATTAAATCTATTATATTTAAATACATTAAATAAGTGCCTTGAAACGAGGAGAATTAAGAGGCGGGAATGATGATCGATTCTGTAATTTATGTTTTATGAGATGGACGAAGAATATTTATTGTATAACTCTTCTATATATTTCTAGAATTTTTTAAAAAATTGTGGACCAGTCATTTTGACTGGTTTGGTAGTTCTAGTGTTAATAGTACTTGGAAATTTGTTGTTGGAATTGATGTGGAAATAGTAACGTTTTGGATATTGATGATATTCGATATGTACGTAATTGTATTTTAAAAATTTTTAAAATAGAATTTTAAATAACAATTCATCCTATGTTTAAAGAAGTTACAGTTGAATTTAATATTAAAATAATATAGTAACTTATCCTAATGATACCAAGTATATAAGGAATTTTATTTTGAAACTTTTATTATGCAGTATCACACTTTTAAAGGCGGATATTAAACTACGATATAACGTGTTAGACACTGACACAAACTTAAAATCCCTTGAATATCTCTCATCGTTATATTCGTTCTTGAGCTTCTTCAATTCCACGAGAACCGAGAAGAAAAGAAAGTCCACCCTTTCACAGAAACTTACGTCGAAAAGGGTTAAAGTTAGGAAGGAATTAAAATATCCAAGGAATATCCATCCCAAGACTTGGGAAGAATTACGTTCAAATTACGGGGACAATCGAGGGGAATCTTTTCCCTAAACGTCAATCGAAGCAGGGAGAAAATTTCTTCCATGGAAGAAAGAGACATGGACGATCCGAAGGGAAATAATAAGGCGACCGTAGTCTCAGTGACCCGAAAAAGCGTCACAAAAGGGTCTCCTCCAGCGTCCTAATGTATCTCTCTCGACGTAACATCATGCGCGTACGATTTATCAAAGGAGGAACGTCGAAACGGTATCAGAATAGCACTGTTAGAAGGCTTACGTAAGTCGACAATAAGCGGCACATTGAATTCGCAAGCGGACGTCGAGGAAAAGCTACTGGGAGGAGCGTAAGGAGAATAAGACGGCGACGGTCGGACAGGTTTTATAGAGGAATACGATGCGGTAACTTTCGAGTGGCGCATATCCGTCGTCTTCGTTAAAGAGGAGCCTCCTACCTTTTTACTTTATTTCCGTACGTAATCAATAGGCCTTCGATCGGGTCGGTACATTTCCGAAGTGCCGTCTCGCCATTCGCAGGAGCGCCTCCTTTATCGGGGGCTGCCGGCGCAGGAGCGGGCAAGAAAAGGATATTGGCGAAAGAGAGCACGAGGAGGAAAGAGATGGGGAGAGAGGGAGAAAGAAGAGAGGGAAGCAGACAGGGAGAGTGAGAGAGAGAGAGACAGAGAAATTGGCAGAAGTGCGCAAGGCACTACATCTTCCTCGGGAATCACAGGTGCCGTTTATAAATAACCAACCGCTTATTTATCGTGCTCCATCGAGAGAGACAAGACCGTTATTACACGCGTGCGTGTATTTTCGAATGCGACACTCAGCAGAGGAAAGGGATGTTTTAATCCCATCGAGATCGTCTTGGGACTTTGGGTGGAGAATATAAGGGATAGTGTTTAGGATTGCGGTCATTTAGGGCATAAGGAAATTTCCGACGGTGCCATTTATACTTCCTGCGATTCTTTTCTTTATACCTATAGATATTCTTTCATTGTTTATCGTGCTATGAATGATTCTTTGTGACAGATGATTCGATAAGTTTGTAATATTCTGCATTGTATTTTGGCAGATTTTTTGTCTTTTATAATAAGACTGTCCAACAAGGTTTTTTTTGCAATATCGACTGAGTGATCTTCGTAGAGTTGCTTATCCTAAACACGAATCCGCCGGCAGAATTGCTCCATCACTCTCAGTTTTCGAAAAAAATGAGTTTTAGTAAAAACACCCGATTTTGGTAAAAAATGAGGTGTTACGCGAAAATTATAAATGCTAGGAAGTTAAAATTTGTCGTAGAAGATAGAGGAAATCACGCCGAATATTTTAGTGTATCTAATTATTAAAATTGGGTGTTTTAAATGGTTGTAAATGACCGCCAAATTTTAAAAAAGTGCCAATGCCCGAACTTGCTACGTTGTATTTTTACAGTTTTACGAAAAGTTATTTATCTAGCACAAATTTTCTATACAGGATCGAATTCTGTAGACATTTCTGAAGAGAAAACTGCCCAGAAAAACTTCGCAAACAGTTTTCAATTTCGACAGGTCGAAAAAATATCTGTCGGGAACACGTAATCGGCGTTTTGCCGCCATGCGGCCATTGCATGGGGACAGTGCCGTAACTACGCGTTATCGACACCGATGCGATAGTATCATCCGAAGGGTGCTTGCATCTGATAAGTATAAGTAATCAATTTTTTATCATTAATTTTTGTATAAAAATATTATTCAGAATTTGATCACCGTATCATAAAAAACGTTTTATTTAATTATAATTGGTCTGCAAATGGTGACTACTCCCTGCTTAAAACTATTTTGGAATTTTGTTACAAAATAAAACGTTGTTAGAACTATAATATTCTTCTTAAACAGTATCGTTATATATAACAATAATACAATATGATATTCCGACAATTGGATAATACAATATGTACATGAAATAAATAACGAAATAAAAATATTAAAGTCATTTCATTGTAACCTAATTTCATATCAAACATCATTTTGGTTTAACGAATATATTCGTCGACGCTTAATTTGTACGACGCACGTAGGGGCACATTTTTCAACAAGGTCGAAACAGTTAACTGGTTAAAAAAAATTTTAACTTCCTAGCGTTTATAGTTTTAGCGTAATACCTCATTTTTTACCAAAATCGGGTGTTTTTAGTAAATCTCATTTTTTTCGAAAACTGAGAGTGTATTTAGGATGAGCAACTCTACGACGATCACCCAGTGGACATTGCAAAAAGTTAAAAAGGTTTAACACTAGAACTACCAAACCAGTCAAAATGACTGGTACACAATTTTTTCCAAAAATTCTCCAAATTTATAGAAGAGTCTTATAATAAATATTCTCTGTCCATCTTAAAAAACATTAATCGCCGAATCTATTATCTTTCCCGCCTCTCGATTCTTCCTTTTTCAAAGTACTTATTCAATATTTTAAAATATGATAGTTTTAACGCCGGTAGTTCTAGTGTTAAATTTGTTGGTCAGTGTAATTTGATATGATGAGACGAGATATCTACCTAGTACCAAAGACAATGATTTTGAAAATTCAACTTCAATCACTTTGGCATAGTAGTTGTCTGTTATTTTGTACAAATCCAGCGACGACACGTTTATTAATAACGTATCATGTTTTTCCGAAGAATTGCAGGCATCGCTTATAAATACCAGCTTATTTATCGCGGCCGAAGGAAAACGATCGTTATTATCATGTATTTTTAAAAAGTACGTGCAACATTGAAAGTAACTTTTACAGAAAGCCCAGAATGTACAGGTGATTCTGCATCGTAGAAAAGGGACACATACATCCAACTGTAAACTGACAATGTTTTTTTCTTTGTCTTCTTATTTCATCAAATCAATGAGGGGAGTTAATCTCGCGCAACAAAGGAAACGGCAACGTGAAAAAGACCGTAACGAACATTTCACGATTGAAAAGGTTCACGAAGAGGAAAATATGGCTCACTAACGAATCATTGCAATTTTCCGGGGACTGCGGATACCGCTTATAAATAACTGGGCGCTTATTTATTTCTCGGAGATGCAGCCAAATTATTATTATCATTTATTTTTAAAGGCAGCGCGAAACATAACAAATATCACGCTAAATTTATCGTGCAAACGTTAACCGGTTGAAAATTTAAGTCGATAAATGCGAAGAAATGATTACATGCGTCGTGCAATCTCCGTACTCGTTTGTGATCTAATAAAGCGACGATACGAAGCGGGCTTGATTATGATGCTTTTATCGTTTCCTTCATTTTTCTAAAATTACACCGGGAATGCGTATAAATAGGCACTCGAATATTTGTAAATTTTTATCATTCCCGGACGGAGGAGCGCGATTATCATCGTGGACTCGCGATTAAAGCTGAGCGAGATTAAAATCAGCTTTCAAGGTACAAAGGCCATCGAAAATTTTATATCGCTGTAAGCGCTCCGCGAGGAGCCACTTTTGCATTTCAAATTAATTTTTTTTGTCCGCCAGAAAAATATAAATTGCTCAAAGCAGAGCAATATCAACGCGATCCACTGCGACGGGATAAAGTAAAAGAGGGGTCGGGATGAAGGCGTGGATGGGTTTAATGATTACTGTTGTTACTTTCTCTATTAAACAAACACTTGGATCAACGAAAGGTGTACTCTTTTTTTCAACCGAAAGTTTTTTTCCGTGTCTATAAGCCCGTCAAATATTTTTCGCATTCTTTCCCCTTGCTTTTTTTTTCTAAATGTACATATTTATTTTTCGCATTGATACTTTTCGCCATGTCGGCCGCTCTCGTTATTCGATTGAAACTGAAAACTTTAACCGAACGGTGCATTAAAAGTGTTCGCGTATTTCTACAATTTTGCATTCATTTCATTGTTCGAAATAAAAATCAGTATTTACAAGGTTAACCGCTGACTGCGCGCGATATAAATACCGGTTAAAAATATCTCTTCTATATTCCTATGAGTATAATTCAAACCATCAGCTCGATGCAAAATTTAATTACAAAACTACACTGTCATGTGATATTTATACATCAAATTTACAAAGTCCAAAGATCACTTCCGTTTCTAACAACGTTCTCTCTGAATTTTCTTTCTCTATCATAGCCGATTCTTCTTTTCTTTAATGTTAAAACAGTTCAATTACTTGTTCAAGTGTTGTTTTATAAATAATTTTCAGTTTAATCGGTTCGTTAAAAATACATTTCAATGGGGTTATGGTGGGTAAAGAAGTAATGGATCGGACTCGCTATCAAAAAGCCCGAGTTCAAACCCCTCATTAGCTCTGGCAAATTTTGTTCTAAATTATTAATTAATATTTCACAGCCACGGTAATTCAGAATTCACCTAAAACGGTAAGTCCAAGGCTAAATAACCATAGTAGTTAAAATGGCTATGGTGCGTAAAGAGGTAAAAGCTCAAGCTCGCAACCAAAGTAGGCCTGACTTCAAAATTCTCCCTCGCCACCTGTGAGAAAGTTTTCCTAAATTTTTACTTAATACATTATAGCCTCGGCTGATTGTAATCCACCTAAAATGGCAAAAATGTAAAACAAAAGAAACATTCGAATAAAGATGAAGAAACATGAAAGTGTCAGAATCTACAAAGCTTTTCAATCGACTCGAGACAGAAATCTTTGAAATCGTATAGGAAAATTTAACGGAACAACAAAAATACATTTCCATAACGTCATAGGGCTAAAAACAATTGCACGTGGCACACGTAACATAACGTGACGCCACTCCATAAAATCTGTACCATGGGATTCGCGAAGCGCTTAGGAGTTAAATACATTACGAGCAATCTGATCATATGACGAGACACGATGACGATAACACGTGCAGATACACAAACACCAAAACGCTGGTGAACGTAAACGAAGCTTCGGAGTGCATCGCGGAAGCTCAAATGGCTAAGAAAGAGAAGAGGGAAAGGGGAAACTGAAGAGGGTAAACCCCGAGAATCCGGCTAAGATTACAGAGCAGCTCAGCAGGTCAGGGTCCGGCTATTTTCCCATTTGCCGGCCGTATGTCCGTGTCTAGCGATGGCCACCTCTATGCTCTCTAATTTTCAATCAAATTCCACTCGAGGCTGCGTTGGGAAGTTTGCCGGCGTCTACCAGCGTCTGGCAGTTTCGCACGAGCGCCCTTCGAAGCAGATCTTTTTAGTTTGACACGTATGACGAAATGGAAATTTTTGAAGGTTTCCCGGTGTCAATTATTTTCTTAACCAAAATATCTAACGATTGAAATTATATTTTTTATACGGATGTTCTTGTAAAATAATTGGAAATATTAAAATTTCTATGGTTAGGTATTCAAAATTATTGAATTTAAGGGTTCAAATTTATTTGAAAATTTTTTTCTGAATTATTTATCTTTTTCTCAATTCTATAATTTTACATTATTTTATCAGTAAGATATTCTACGGTTTGCAGGTGAAAGAAAATATGATTAGGTATGCAGAATTAGTTAATTTTAAGGTTTAAATTTATTTGAAAGTTGGGCACGATTTGCTACTCTATTCGATATTGCCCTTTTCTGAATTCTACAATTTTATATTATTTTATCAGTGAGATATTCTAAGTTTTGCAGGTGAAAGAAAATATTATGATTAGGTATGCAGAATTATTGAATTTTAAGGTTTAAATTTATTTGAAAGTTAGGCACGATTTGCTACTCTCTTTGATATTGTCTTTTTCTGAATTCTACAATTTTATATTATTTCATCAGTAAGATATTCTACGTTTTGCAGGTGAAAGAAAATATTATGATTAGGTATACAGAATTAGTGAATTTTAAGGTTTAAATTTATTTGAAAGTTAGACACGATTTGCTACTCTATTTGATATTGTCTGTTTCTGAATTCTACAATTTTAAATTATTTTATCAGTAAAATATTCTATATTAAGGACTAAATAAAATTTAGCTAAAGCTTCTGCAGGCTTAATAGCTCACTAAATAATTTATGTATTTTCCAAATCACTAAGAAAATTTCAATTTCTACGTAACTAAGAAATTTTCAATTTCTACGTAACTAAGAAATTTTCAATTTCTACGTAACTAAGAAATTTTCAATTTCTACGTAACTAAGAAATTTTTAATTTCTACGTAACAAAGAAATTTTCAATTTCTACGTAACTAAGAAATTCAGATACATACTCAAACCATCGAGTACAATTTTCCCCAGGCAAAAGCATTGTCGTTTCAGTCCCATTGCTACTTGCGCGAACCGCAACGGCAAAACGGACAAAACATGCTCGTACACATAGATGAAGATTTATATGAACGAAGAACGGACACGAGTTCGTGCACACGTGTATTTACGTGTTTCCGCTGGTTCTTCAGTGTCTGCTTCTACTGCCCAGCCCCGTTTCTATATTTACTGCCCGCACTGGCCGAGGATTTCGTCTGTTTCTACTACAGCGAGCACTGGACAACTTCGTGAACTGGGTCTCGGATGTCAGGACTAGGGCAAGACGCGTTTGTAGCCCTTCCGTTAAATTCAACGGACGAAAATAGATCCCGGATTGCGTAAATGTATCTTTAGATACTACAAACGATACAAAATAGACGGGCCTGTTCGCGGAGAGCTCAGTTTCATTTCTGCGCGAATGATTATGCTATTCCGGGATGTGCTTTTCGATATACCGGCTTACCAAAGAATCAGATGTGTACTGAAATGATACTATTTTTTTTAATAGGTTGTTTTGTGAGCGAATGAGACCCTCCATTAACACTAGAACTACCAAACCAGTCAAAATGACTGGTACACAATTTTTTCCAAAAATTCTCAAAGTTTATACGAGAGTCATAGGAGAAATATTCTACGTCCAACTCAAAAACACAAATGACTGAATTGATCATCTTTTTCACATCTTGACTCCTCTTTTCTCAAAGTACTTATTTAATATATTGAAATATAATAGATTTAACGCCGGTAGTTCTAGTGTTAAGTTCGCAATTGAGAATGTCGTATCTTGGTAATTGAATATTACGAATTTAAGAGCTAATGTCTACACTTGAGAAGAATCGTTTATTACTAAACCAACATTTTAACACTAGATTTACGGAAGCCGTCAAATTGACGGGTTCTTCCTTGTTTTATAAACATTTCTCAAATTAACAGAGATGCTGTACAATAGGAATTTCACGTGTATTTTATAGTACAATAATTACTTAACGAATTATCATCTTTGGCGCTTGATCCCTCTTTTTCCAAAGTCATTATTTAATTTATTGCAATCTAACAGAATTCAGGCCCGTAAATCTAGTGTTAATGTAATATTCTATAAGAAAGAAATAAAGCTCTTGGTTTATGTAATAGGTAATTTATCCATATATATAATAATAATAATGGTAATAATAATAATAGGTAATGTGTCCACGAGTCAATAGTAAAGAACAAGTCCGCAAGAATGGAGTTTTTAAAGGATTCCCCGAAGGAAAGTCCAGTTTCCACAGCGATCGATATAATCGACCTGCGTTTATGCAAATACAAACAAAAGTATGGAAGAAGAAAGGAAAAGAGCTTACGTGTGACACGCGAGAATCGATGTATCGTAACTATATCGGATGTCAATTTGCCGAGGGAGTTAAGTCCATTAGAATACTTATCGAAACGTAACTATACGCGTACCAAAGCCGGGCAGGTATATACACATTTGCGGTCCGCCGGATATTCGCGGCTATCGATGATATCCGGCGACGTCCTTGGCCCGATAAACGGCTACCCGTTTATCCGGATAACCGCGGTGCTATCTCCGGACGACGCTAGCGCGTCGATAACTAAATAAAGACAAGCGATCGTTTGGCGGGTGAAACGGGGCGCATCTCGTTCTCTTCCTCCCTTTTCCTTTCTCGGCCTTTTACGCGCTCCGCGACGAGAATACTCGGCATTCTTCCATCGAATACTCTTTCAACGTTTATTCTCTTTCACGGCGAGCCGGCAGACGCGCCGTTAAGAAAGATCGCGTTTCTTTGCTCCTCCGGAGGAGCGAGATAAAAATAAGGTAAAAAAGAGAGAGAGAGAAATAGAGGAGGAAGAAAGGAGTAGGAGGAGAAAGAAAAGGTACGCGAAAGGGGTCAACGACGTGGAAAAATCGGAGTGTCGAGATATACCCTCTTACCTAGCTCCTGCCACCGCGGGAAACGAGAATAAGCAAGGTTTTCTCGTAACTTTGCCACGGGGAATCCGACTGCTCGCGAGTCACGAGATCGTTTCGTTCGTTCGTAGGAACAATGGATAGAATGGATCGTCGAACGATGACGAACCGGCGGATGTTCGGTGATTCTGATCTACCTATTGTCGTTGGTCCCGGCCATGGGAAAATATTGAGACACTTAAGCGGGGAGTTGTAATTTATCGAAATCTGTGCTGGCGGTTCTTCCTGTAGTTCTTTCTGAATCTGCGAGGGGGAAGACTTTTAGGGTGATGATATTGGGAGTGAGTCTTTTGTTCGAACAATTACTCTGGCATTATGATGTGATCTGAAGCATTTGTGATAAATGATAAAAAATATTCGTATCCTACTTTATAATCAAGGTTAATCGTACTCATACACTGTTATTTCAAACTTCTAGCGATGGCATAAACAGTATAAATAATAACTGTATATTTCTAGAATAATCATAGCTCTCCGCTACACCAACAACAAAACCGCTTGCGTGATATCGTAGAAAATATCATCCGACAACACTCTCTGAATACGATAAATCCCAATATTCCCAACCATTGACAACAAACTAAAATCCTCAATCGTAAGTGACACAGTTATTATCTAAATCCCGCATACCCGGTGGCACGAATTTAATCGATTCGAACAGAAGCGAGCACCAGTTGAACGATCAAATCAAACCGACTGAATCCCCCTCCGAGCAACAGACACGATCGAACGTGCAACGAGAAAATACGTTGCAACGGGAGTTTGATCGTCGGCGAAGGAAGAACGTAAAAGTTCTACCGATATTCTTCGTGAGATGCGTAAGACCACCGACGCGATAAAAAAGAGCGAGTAATAATGAGGCAAACATTAAGCGCAAGAACGCCTCGGGTTGCGGCAAAGGCCCCCTCTTAACACACTTAATAAATACGTTTATCGCTTCGGTGACTCCCGTCTATCGGCTGAGTGGATCCAGTGACGTCACTGGCGCTCCTCTAACGTCATGTCACGGTAAAACAAAACGGTCGCCGGACCGCGGCAAAATAATTGCCCGATATTCGCGCAAACCTGTGTCCCGCCATTTTACCTTCCACCCGACGACGCATTTTGCAATTATTATTTGCACTATGCTTTCCCTGACAAATGCCTGCCTTTCAAAGATACGAATTTTTTTAGGGGGATGAACCTGCGGTACCGCTGTTTTTTTCTGCGGTTGTCGACAGTTTGGATTTCTCGTATAGCAATGGAGAATCGTTTTATATTGAATGCATCGGGTTTGGAGATTCTGTGTGTATTTTAGTAGAAAAATGTGTTTTTCAAACGGCGGATATCTAAGCACGTTTTAAAATCAATATTTTAATAGCGTCACGTATGCACAAGTTGATGCTGAAAATACCCTGTGCTAGATTATTGTGTCCGTAAGTAATTGTTATCCTGGAACACGTAACTTCTATGGAACTTTATGGAATAAGGTTATGGTGAAACGGGTATTTTCTTCTTCGTTATCTCTATATATGGTTTAATTCTCGATATCAAATAATATTTCTAAGACGATGTCAATGATCGAGTTTAGAAAGATTCGGTTGAAATTAGGTAAGGTTTTCTTACTTGACCGATAGAAATTTTTGCTAAATGCATGACGTAATATGAACGTGTTACATATAAACTTTGATAAAACAAGTGTCATTATTATTAATGATGTAGCCTTTCAAACGTCACAGATAAATTCTCGACAATACCGAGATACCCATCAAGCGTTCCTTAAATCTTTACGTCCACAATTGATTGACACTTCAATGTGTCAATGAGCGTTGGGAGCTGAGACGCTCTTGACCGTCGTATCAACCGCGATTGTCAATTAATTATTAAATAATCACAGAACTCGTAAATACGCACGGCACGAAGGAAAAGCATTAAGTAAGTCCCACCGAAATACCTTTGCTTTTTGCAGATTTCAATTTTCATTACGCGCAGAACGCCGAACGAACGTGGACGATTATATTTGACGAGCTCGAACGACATACGAGAATTTAATTACGATTCGACGAATATTTGAAATGTTTTTAATAAAAAGAAAAAATTCCCGATATTTCGAACACGTCGGGCAATACACATCGTAACTCGGCGAGAGTGAAAAGAAGGAGAGAGACAGAGGATCGGA
Source organism: Cerceris ruficornis (assembly GCA_963989415.1). Taxonomy (NCBI): domain Eukaryota; kingdom Metazoa; phylum Arthropoda; class Insecta; order Hymenoptera; family Crabronidae; genus Cerceris; species Cerceris ruficornis. The sequence continues at coordinate 13,578,475 of OZ022521.1, forward strand.
GAGAAAAAGCTCGAGAGGGATAAAAATAGAATAGCAATGATCGAACGGCATTCAAAAACTCGTCATTTCTACTGTGCAACCATAAATCGAGACAATTGAGTGGTCATCGACGATTAATTGTTACAGGTCAATCCGTCAAAGCGCGCGCGGAATCCCAAAAAAAGAGAAGAAAGATTCAGTAATAAAAACATTCCCCCCGCGTTTGCAATTTCTTTTTTTTTCAACCATTTACACGAATATCCGTCTTCCGTACAGAATCGCGTCTATTTCTGACGCGCACCTCATACATCAGGCTCTTTGTGTACGTACGTGGTGACCCACATATGTTACGACCATCGTCCTGTACAAAATCCCATATTCTGATAAAATGACGAATGTTCCCTATGCCGAGTACAACGACGCCTCTGTTTTCATCCCGGTTGATTTAAGCTTTTTCGAAAGAATTTCTACAGAAATCCCGAAATCCCGTGCGAATGATCTTATCAAAATTCTGTGCTGAAATGTCTTCAGTATTTTTTAAATGTTGCTACGTCGGTCACTGGTGGCTCGCGTTATGTTTAGCCATTTAATTATGTTTAATTGAACATGGCGATATCGTAATGTTACATTGGGCCTTTGACAAAGAAAATTATCCAATGACGTAATATTTTAATGGCCGCAATATTTTAATTGTACAAAGGATAACGTAATCGAACAATTAAAATTCTTGAAATTCTTGTATTTGAAACCATTTAAAATTATATTTATCCGTGAATGAAATGGTAAAATTCTTAATTTAATTGTTAATCCAATTTCATTGATGGAAAATAGCTACTTTTTTCCACATAGAGGTCTTAGATTTATCTGAAAATTTCATCTCTACATGGGGCTTAATTCTTTCCAAGTTATTTCGTGAGAAAATACTTGCATCCGGTGTTGAAATCTTTCGTGTGCAAAAATCTTTTGTGTAAATTAATATTATATTTAACACAATTAAATTTCAAGTTTTATATGCTACTTTATTTCATGTTATATCTAACTTACTCTGCTTTTTTTGTACAAAATTTCTGCAGATAATTCGAATAGAAAAATAAATATAGCACGAAGGAGTGCAAAGAGGAAGATAAGGGAGAGAGGGTATTTCAGAGAACTGAACCATACGCAGACAAAGGATAGAATAAGGTAACGTATGGGTCTCTCAAAGGCTAAATTGATCAACTCTGTCTTTTGTGTATTTCTCAATTTTAGCACCAAAGCACGCTGCTACATTATTGCTGAACGTCGATCAATTTTCTCTGCCTTTGACACAAAGAACCTTATTCATTTAGTTTCCTGAGAGCTCCGTAAAAATTAAGTTCAGAATAACTATGATATTAGAATATAAACATTAATAAATTCCAATGAAATGAAGAGTTCCGAAGAAACACATTGCTGAAAGGTCACCCTATAATTATCAAATTTCTAATATAGTCCCATAATATTAATAGTATTAAAGTTATATTAATTCGATTATTATCTAAGTATAGAGAAAGTAAAGCCACTCCAAAATCGAATATATTTCTACCTTAATTTCGATTCACATCTCTTCTCGATTCGAGGAAAGAAGAAGGTTTTTTTTTTGTTTTATACTTTTCGGTTTTAATTGCTATTTTATCCAGCATCTACTATTTTAAGTGGATTACGAATCATCAAGGCTATGATATATGAAATTTTAAATTGAGAAAAATTTCCCAGAGATGATTTAAACTCGGGTCTACTGTTTGAGAATCCGAGTCTTTGCCTCCTTACCCAACATATCTCCCTATAAGAAAGTTTTAACGAATCCCAATTACGTACCTCGATAATTCGAATTTCCATCGAACTTCAAATAATGTGTTAGCATAGTAAAAACAAACGTTTTCGAACGATTCATCGATGCGAATATGAAAATGTTATATTACATATGAGCATTATCGTGCTTCACTTACCTGCAAACATTGCCATGGAAAGCGAAAGCCATGTATTAGCTGAATTACGGCACATAAACCGCTCGAATCCCGTGTAATCCGTTTGACGAGAACTGGGAAATCTAGAAATTGACATAAACGAAAAACGGGATAAAATTCGGAGAAGTAAAAACAAAGCGTTGGATAAAGGTATTATCGGCTGGAAAAAAACAAACAAACAATGGAAACATTTCAAAGAAAATTATTATTCGACGGTCATTATCGGAGAATATGTGACGATATTTACAATTCAATAAAAGGCTCATTGATTGACACATTTATTAATATTACCGGACATTGCTGAAAGCATTTCCATAAAATCGCCATCAAACGATCGATCTCGTTCTATGCTTTTACGGCGATATCGATGCATATTAAATTTGTCAGGGATGAATAAAAGTAAAGTAAAAGGGAATATGAAGGATAAAACACGAGCTTCCGGTCTTTCCTGAAAAACTGATTAACGGCACATTTATTACTAATTTATAAAGCAAAAAGGTGCATTAATAAGGGAATATTCCATTTTCTTAATACGATATTCAGTTAAAAATATTGAACTGTTTATAGCTTCATTTGAAATAGAATGAAATCTTCATTTAAAGAATTGAAAAATGAAATGCACATTTTCAACACGGAACTGTAATGTGAAATTAATTTAATAAAGTAAAATCAACGTTGCACCGTCGTTGCATAGAATTATACGTCAAATACGAGCTATTGGTATCAAATCAAATTTTTGAAACCCTACTGTGACCTTCCACCGACTTCTTACACCTGTATGAGCCTCGAGATTAGCTTGGATTTGGATCTTACGCAAGAATGACGATGCGGATCAAGGATGAACGCGGCCAACCGGTTCACTAGCGTTCATGGGGTTGGGAAATCACGGTGAATTCTATCAAATTTTTTTTTCAATTACTTCCATCAAATATATAATCATATGGTAAGTTATTTAAGCTAACAATGCGGCACGTCCTAATGCATAACAAATAATTAGATACAATTATACGTGAAAGTATTTGAAACTAATAGTAAAATACATTTTAAAAAAATGAATCGTTGTCTGCAAGAAATAAAAAATGCGCTATAATTCAAATTTTAGAGAATGAAAACAGGATGATTCTTCGAAAATGAAAATACGATATTATTACAATATATTCGTACCGGTTATCGTATTACAATTTTAATTAACGTGGTAATTGATATACATGACAATCCTTGCAGCAGTATGTGCTAGTATCATAATTGAATTAAAAGTTTGACTGAAATAAACAATTGAAAAATTTGAACATTTATCGCCGTGGGCGTTCCAAATTGCATCTCCCACAAGGTTAATATTTATTTTATTTTTTAACTCCATTCTCGCACGTCACCGTGCATTTGCCTTGTTATCTTGTCGAAATGAATCAATTACTTTCACACGATTGATGTAATTAAGCTCGAGTTATTGACATTCTATTAATTCGATTAATATCACTAATATAATAATCTCCAAACTTCGGAATTGAATGCAAACTACTTCGCAGCACTCGTATCACATTTATTATCCCGTTATTAATTAAAACAGGACCACTCTAATCACATTTATCAAATCAATATTGATAATAAACGGACTATGTACTTATTTATATATTGTATTTTTAATCGTAGCAAATGAAAATCTGTTTCTTATTCAATTATTCCCCGATTTAACAATTGCATAGCATGTAAAATAACGCAGAGTAATGCTATGATGGTAAAGTGAATAGAACCCCCTTTTAACACACGTTACCATCAATTTTTACTTTACCCAATCTTCCTATTGAATTTCAAAGAGCCCATAATTTTAAAAAATTTCCTTCGACTTATATCTAAATTTCTTGTTCCCCTCAATTCCCATTAACTAATATTTTCACCAAGGAGAAATTTAATACTCCGTCTGTCCCATTAGTGGTCACATTGTTGTCCGATTATTAATTATTGCTTAAATTATTGTTAATCAATAGTTGTTCCTTTATTGTTTCCAATTTTACCTGCATTTTACGAGAAGTATTCTTTTGGAAACGTGACAACAATTTCAGAGCAAAATTTACCTTCTGACTGTAATAAAAAAATTATTTTGGAACGCAGAAAGTATCATACATAACGTACATAAAACCACTCTTACATAATTCACACAACAAAGAATTATCCGCACGTACAACAGAATTCATACTAAAACGGGGAAACAACAGAGAAGCAGTTGCATTATTCACGCATTTAAAACGAATGGGAAGACAGTTCATAAAAAATTAAAAAATCTAATCTTCTCCTTTCCCATCTGGTATATTTTCGGCTTTCACTACTATGGTCATTTCACTTAAAACATACCATTTTAAATGATTTCCGAACCACCTGATTAATCTTTTACCGTGAGAACTGAAAAATGTATTATAATTCAAAATTCAGATAACGAAAGCAGAACGATTTTTCGCCAATTTTCAAAAGATGAAAATGCAACGTTATTACTTTATAACATTTGAAACAGTCATATTTGCAAAACGATCCGCAAATGAATTATTCTATAAGAATACATTCCCAAAATAAAATGTTTGACTATCGCGTATCAACGAGCCGCAAAGTACGGTCAAAAATGTCAATGCTCTCAGATTGTCCCTGGACGAGCCATGCATTTTAATTATCCCAGGTATTCGTGCGTCCACGCAAAAATTCGACGTATCTATCCTTGATGTCGTTAGGCCACGTTTAAGCATTTCATTGCCGTTGCCCTCATAATTACTCGACCTCGATGGTCGCGTGTTTGAAATCAGCTGATTCCATCAAACATCGAGCCTCGCGTTATCATGGACAGATTGGAGCCGCATAGGATTCGCAAAAGAGTTAACAGCCCGCGAATCAACCCTTAGCCGCGATCAAACGAAGTTTTCCGAGCCAATGAAGTCGAAATTATTTATCTCTCTATCGTCGATCTCACTCGACAGCGCGTCGTACTCTTATTAAATCGGATATTTCGTCATCGGGGTATTCTGCAGTTATTTTCGGCGACGATCGTATTCGATCTAGAAAATTTAATCTTCTTTCTGATTTAATTTCCATGACGGTCTCCTATTCGTCGTCATCCTTTAAACATCTTGTTAAACGCTGCGGAGGAGCGTTTCGACATAGAAGACGTACCTTCTCTTCGAAGTTTCTAACGAAGAGCAGAGACGGTATTAAGACGGTCTTATTTGAAAGAAACTTTTTTTCCACTTTCTTTTTGCCGCAGAACGGTAATATTTGCATCGAACGGAATTAAATGTGCTGTGTTCCGAGAGTTCGCTGATTTTTTTTCCTCGTCGTTCCTGTTTTTTTTTAATTCAATATTTGTGTCACGAAAAGTGGACTTTCCATGTTTAACTTCTATTTAATATATAAAACACCGAACGAGACTCATTGAGCTTGGCATGTGGGAATATTTTATCGAGTGGTAAAATCCTGGATTTTAAATTCATGGATATTACGTAATACGGGCATGACGTTCGAAATATTACATATTAAATATTTAAGGAAACTGTATATACGTTACCCTCGTTATCCCGACCTCCTTTCGACGTGCATTACCATCGAATTTTGCCGTTTATGGTAACCGATCTTTTTATCGAATTTAATAACGTCTATTTAACTTGCATCGTTCTTTTAAACCCTTCTTCATAACCGTTAAAATGTAATGTTATCGAGATGAAATTGGGTATCAGATAGCATTATTTTTCCAAATTCTTTTAATTTATTTATAAGGCATTGATTTCCCTCAACAGACAATTGAAGGTTGACGATACATATTGCAGTACCTTTTTGACCAATCTTTATAAGTCTAATATAATTTGCCATTCAATTCTAATGAAGTCATGACATTATCAAAATAAGACTGTTTAAAAAGATAAAAGCAAAATATTCTTTGAAATTTTGCATTTGGACAACGTGTCAGAGAGTTTTATTTATCTATAAAATTTATAAAACTCTAAATGAAAAACTGAAGTCATAATTACATTTTTATCGTTTCCTGCAAAACTTAATGATACGGACTTTCGGCATTTTACGATTAACACTAAAACCACCAGCGATAAATCTATTATATTTAAATATATTAAATAAGTATTTTAAAAAAAGAAGAATCAAAAGGTAAAAAAGTTGATCAATTCAATACTTTATCTTTTATAAGATGAACGTCGAGTATCTCCTCTATGGCTCCTCTATAAGCTTGAAGAATTTTTTACTTCAGCCATTTTGACTTCCTTGCTGTTTCTAGTGTTGAGCCAACGATATTCATAAATCACAGTAAAAGTTCCTCCGAAACAAAACTAAATTCAAAATTCTCGATCCACGGAGATTTCCGAGCAAAGTACAGAAGCGTGCTTCACGTAAAACGGCATCGTATCACACCGACCGATACCACGAAAGTCCAGGTATAGTGAGGGACCAGAAACAAGGCGCTTGAGGGGCAATGTGCTCTGATTCGCCCAACGGATAGGAACATCCCTCTCCCTCACGCATTTTCGATTTTGACGCGCTATTGGGAAGAGACACCCACACATTCGTTGCGTCGTCATGTGAACGACGAAAGGAGTGTTTTTTTTCGGTTGTCATTCGTCGATCTCAGGTTTCCAGGACCGACATGGCGGGGATAGGCGGTGCGAGAGCAATCTCCTCTTCCGTCCCAAGTGCCTTGTTTCTGGTCCCTCACTATACCATCTTTGACGACGTTGCCCATGTTTCCTCGCATGTCCTCAGAAATTCGATCGATCCGAGCTTCGGATGCAAGGAACTCGACTGGTACAGGACCACCATGAAGTGTTTTACGATGCTCCTGCACGAGTACAGACATCGATCCAACTTTGGCCTTTGGAATGCATCGCGCCATTATATAATTACGTCGAACGTAACGTTACATCGTTACGCAAGCAAAGGCCCGTTGTGTGCCGACGCCACCTTCGCGTTGGCAAAGGGGCGAGGAGTTCGCCAGGAGGCTCTAAAATTAATTTCACGTACATGAGGCCAGAACTCCTCGGGAGAAAGGCCACGGAATTCGTGGATTCCGTAATTGCGACGGGAATGACCCTCCCTGATCTCGGGGATCTATGATTGCTGTGATTTTCAACGGTGAATTTCTGCGTATTGCGATATTTGTATCTGTACTTTTCATTTGCAGAGTTATGTGTCATTAAGTTTACTCTTCGATTGTCTACACTTTTATTTCTCTTCTTTTTTGTAATTTTAGATGGGTTGTCATCATCAGTGAGTAATGTATTATTTAACACTAGAACTACCAAACCAGTCAAAATGACTGGTGCACAATTTTTTCCAAAAATTCTCCAAGATTATAGAAGAGTCATAGAATAGATATTCTACGTCTATCTTATAAAACATAAATTAACGAATCGATCATCTTTTCTAACTCTGAATTCCCCCTCTTTCTAAGTACTTATTTAATATATTTAAATATAACAGATTTACCGCCGGTAGTTCTAGTGTTAAGACTGTATTTACTGGAAGCCTTTAAAACGTTGATTACCATGTTGGCCACCGGCGATCAACAACAGTATGAAGCTAAAGATAATGCCTGTATTTTTGTCAATTGTATTTGAATTTTGGCAAAGCGAATTTATGCAATCTTAAAGATATTCGGGAGTGAAAAAATCATCATGTTTCACTATAATAATACCGCATTTCAGCAGATAAATCTGATACTAAATTTTCGTCAAAATTCGCGGGGCATTTAATTTATTAATATGCTTTTGGTTTGTCAATGCTCGTTGATCGATAACCTATTAATTGACTGTTACAAATGATAATAAAAGAAAATTACACTGCCTTGAAACAACTGAAACGAAAATGACATTATTAGTGCTGTTTCACACTTTGATTTTAAAGTCATAAAGTGTTTTAAATAGATATATCTATAGTTCTGCGGAATATCCAAAAAGGGAGCGACGGATAAACTGATAATATTGAGAATTATAGCTCACGATGTAAGAAGACGGATAGCTTGGATTTTCTAGGTTTTGTTGTTTTAACTGAGGAAATTGACTGGGTTTGTAGTTCGTACTTGCGGCAATTGTTATGTGACATTGAAAGGTAGCTTTTGTTGCAAACTTTGTTCCGCAGCGACGAAATATTTATGAAATATTGCGGACATACGTACTTTTGGGAATAGAGTTTCCTGTGCAAAGATTTCACATAATCTTTAATAAAGAATTCAACTGAATATCATAAAATTGTAGATAAAATGATACAGTCTATGTACTGAGACTTAAAGCAATCCTCTGAGCTTTGAAATATTGAAAATACTATAACTATCTATGTAGTTGGCGATTCTGCAATTTTTATTATGAAGAAACACAGAAACTTCTTTGATTTGCAAATGCAGTAACCCTCGGCTTGTTACCTTATTAAGGTATTAATATCTTAAAGCATTAAATATCATCAATTACCCTCTGTCGCAAAAATTAAAACACAGCCAATGATACGTCCTCGAGCAAAAGTCAATATCATCAGGGGCACAGATTTCATCGAAGTGGGCAAATTTAATATATCGGCCACATATAGCTCTCCATGTTTTTTTTTGTACGTTCAAAGCAAATATTAAAAATGAAACCCGACGTGTGTACATCACAAACAGTATTCACGGACAATCAACGAATCTAGAAAAAACGGGAAAGACTCCAAATTCATTAACACTAGAACTACCGGCGTAAATCTGTGGTATTTCGATATATTAAATAAGAACTTTGAAAAAAGAGGAATCCAAGAGGCGAAAAGATGATCGATTCGGTGATTTATGTTTTTTCAGATGGACGTAAAATATTTATTCTATGACTTTCATATGAACTTGGAGAATTTTTGGAAAATATTGTGTACCAGTCATTTTGACTGGTTTGGTAGTTCTAGTGTTAATTCCGTCGCAGTATCCGAAGTTAAATCCAATTTCTCAGCGATTCGAAATCCATCTACAACAACAGATCCCAGATGGAACGACCATAGCCTTTGAAATCGGGGGAGAAAAAAAAACGAAAAAAGAATTTCTATCAAACTTCACACACTTTTAGTAATTTTTCCGTAAAATCGGTATCTTCCTTTGACAAAACCCATCGCGGAAATTCCAGAAAATCGCGGTACGAACGAAGAAGAATTTCAAATCGCCTTCGTCGATCAAGACAACTCAAGGAAACGGGCAATGCCATAAATCAGACTCGTGTAAAGTGATCTGCTCCGTCAGGCGCTGCATCGATTGGACCTTCTTCGTTTGATATGATTTATATCCAATTGCAGTGCGCGGATACGAAGTTTCCTGGGAAATTGACGGAGAATACGGGAAATGTATCCTCCATGAGTTCGTCGTCGAGAACGAGAGGCTTGCACGGGTCGATGTAGCAATTAATGGTCTTCGCGGCCTCGACGGAGAAACTGGCTTAATTGAAGAATTAGTTTAGGTAGGAGTTCACCGCTCACGCTTGCGCTGCGACTCGTCTTAAGACGATGTCTCTTATATGCGTGTCCTGTCCTTAATGTATTCATTTTTGAAGAAATTTCACGTCACTTGATGTCATGTGTCATCCATTGTTGAAGCGATACGTTTCATATCTTTGTTTCTTCTTCTACTTTTGTATTTTTCAGCTTTAACTCATATCACCGTTTTACCTGGAACCTACAGTTTTAGGTGGATTTGGATTCACTGATTCGTGTTTTCCTGTACAGAATTACGATGAAGAGGAAATGAGTCTTGAAAGAGTGAGTTAACGGTAGATTTACCAAGGTCGTTGAATTGGTGGGTTCTCTTAATTCCTTTGAAAACTTCCTCCATATTTTTAGAAATTTCATTTTTATATTTTCTTTTGGGTGTGTGCTGCAAAATGTAACCGGTTAATTAGATCTCCTTTTATTAGCATTCTTCCGATGTATTTTTATACTGTTTAAAAATGCTGAATTAATTGGCGGTAGATCTACAACTATTAATTCATTGCACGTCGTGGCAATAATTCATCATCGTCCATCTAACATTCTTACTTTACAACGAAGTGGTGATAACATTTTTGCGAGAGAAAAGAACAATATAAACACATTCGCGATTCGACATACAAAGTACGATCTGCGTTAATTTGTCGATTAACCCTTTTAGTGTCGAACGACGATATATCGTCGCGTATCGGATGGCTGCTTACTATACGCATTGCGAGAAAACTCTATCTCAAAATAAATTTATAAAAAGTTAAAAGTTAAAAGTTAAAAATAAAAAGAATTAAAAAAATGTTTTTGGGTTTAACTTTTTGTTATATTCCATGCTGGTTGGTGCCGAAACTCCGTATATGCTGGAGCGATAAGGTAGAAACTCGACACAAATATGAGTTATATTGTTAAAAAACATTGAAAATGTAATATTTATCCCTCATACTACGTGATTTACATAAAACTATGATCAAACGATGATCATTCATATGTGCAAATGTTGTTTGTAGAAGAGAAACTCGTTTCTACGTTTTTCATCATTTTTATATTAATGTTATTCATATGATTTTCGACAAATATTGAAATACAACTGACGTTACTTTATTCTATCTTTATTTCGTAATATGCTGTTTTTTGAATTTTGTAAATATCATTTTCAGTTTGGTTTTTATGAGCTTTTTTCCAAACCTTAGCAAATTCGTCAAATTGGCCTGGTATTCTTCGCATAGGTGCGATACTTTCGCTCGGCAATAAAAAGGTTAAGTAACTTATTTGTTAAAAAATGCATTATCCCACCAACCTACACAATCTTTATATTGCCAAATAAAAGCCCGAGAAGTCAGTAAAATCTTTCATTGGGAAATTTCATTTCCTCGGTAAATTTACCATTCGGCCACGGAACAATAAATAATCGCGAGTTTCCTTCAAACATTTCAAACGCGCAGTGCCGCTCGGCGTTTCATGCATTTTATGGTCTCCATACTTCACATTTTATTACGAGAGTCAAATTCCCCGGGGGCATAGCAGATGGAGTTACTAATTGTTTGTAAAGTACATATGACGCAATTATTACGCCCTCGCCCCATTCCGTTTTCTGTTAATACGCCTATAAGTCCGCAGTAAAACCACATAGACGTGATATCGACCGACGCACACACGCCGAGGCGTCGAGCAACGTAAATGCGCTTGCACACATGTTGCATTTTGCAAGGGGACTGAAAGGAGACGCTGAATTTCGAAGTAACTTCGCCGAACTGAAATTCGCAACAGCAGGTGTCTAAACAATAATTGCGTCATTCGAACACGGGACGGGATTTAATTCCATTATTCAATGCGTAACAAGCAGTTATTTACGAGTCGAATAGGAATTTCTACGGGGACTTTTTGGCGATAGAGCTTGTTTGGGAATTCTTGCAAAGGCTAATCGAATTTCCGACACTGCTGTCTCTCGCGTTTGAACTTTTTTGTACGCCGTTTTTTTTTCTAAAATTAAAAGACATCAGTTTTTTCACTTTGACATTTTACAGGGTTGAAAATTAGAGGAGTACAACAATTTTGAATAAGTGTATCTTTTATATAAAATATTTTAATCGATTTTTTTTGCTTAAGAAACCTACAAAATTGTTTACTATTCTATGTTTGAATCGCTAAGAGTTTTAATACCGGGGACACTAATTGAAGAAATTTTTCTAAATTAATCGATCGCTCTAATGACTGAGATGTTAATGACTGAAAGTTTGGCATTAGAGGCACAGTTTTTGAAGCAAATTTTTATTCAATCTTTTACCAAAGGAATTTTTCTAAATTTAACATATTAGTTGTTGATGGATGAAAAGATGAGAACGCAATAGAACTCTGTCACGCATCGACTAAGACGAATCGTAATTCTGCATAACCGCATTGCAAAACTGGAAATTATAGCTACCGCGTTCATACATCGGTCGTCTAATCGTTCCTTTGGAAGCGAAGAAAATCTAATTAATCCATTTAAGACGCTGACGAACTAGCTAGGAGCAATTCTACTGGGTAAACAAGTTATCAAGACTGCGAGGTAAGTCTTGCCTTGCCCAACTAATTAATAGTTTGAGTATAAAGAAAGTCAAACTTCGTTGATACGTTCGTTAACGATAATACAGTAATGGTTATGAATTCAAGCGGATGATAAGTTTTCCGAGCAAGCATTGAGAATGTTTACATTGAGAATGAAAAAGATATAATTTCTGGGTTTAACAAATTTCAGGTACTTTAAGTCTACATACTTCCATTCGACTAATTTGAAATTTACAATTTTTTTGCAACACACACGCCGGAGATTATAAAAACGGTGTAAGGGTAAATTTGAAAAATAGCACTTATCGTTTACTTTTAATTTTGCCAATGTGCATTATAATATGACAGGTCTTCTTTGTAATAATGACAGAAAACTGAACCGCCTACAGCAAATTACACTTATCATATTGTTACGCAACGCGACACCCCATGTATTTATGCAACACCCAGTACATAGTATGAATGTTACTGGGTTACGGGACGTGTCAGTTTTTTAAAAATAAATAAGGGATTCTATGGTCAGAGCTCCTCATTGACGGACATGTGTCTGAAATAAAACGTTGTCATTTTTCTATAAAAATGTGTTAATCATTTACTATGTCCAAAAGGACTTTGCGTGCGCGGTCGACCCGTAACAATATTATGCGGAACTAAATACGCACCCCAAAACATCCCAAAAGTCTAAATATCTCGAAACAGAAGGTTATTATACTAATGTCATAATTACCATCGTCTCTGTTTCGAAAAATTTCAGAAACTTTTTTAAACACAAAGTATAAAAATAAAATGTCAAACATCCTCGAATCAGAATTTCAGCACTTACCTATTCACAAAGGAAGATTATCATTCGCAGGGCTCCTAAAAACAGGATAAAAGTAATCTCCCAGAAGAAGAAAGTAGTCATTAATAACTATTTAATCATTTTATTTATATTTATCGTATAATCACTCGTAAGTACCAGGGATACGTAAACAATTAGCTCAAATTAGTTTAAATATAAATAGCCTAAAACACATCATTGTTTACATACTTGATTTGAGATTATATTCACAGACAGACTTAGCCACTTCTCGATCATGATCAATAGTGTTTCTCTATATTTATACATATACAATCGACCCGTATTGTCTCGGACCATATACGTCGAAGGTATCGAATTGCAACGATCGTCGAGCAATTCGACAGCTTCGATTCGTATTTAAATTCATTTCTTTATATTTATATTTATATCCGTCATATTTATATCCATCTTTTAGGTACTTCCTTACGGGCAATCGCAGCTGCGAATAAGAAGAATCAATGGAACGCATCCGCCACGAATCTCAACATTCAAGGATTCGCACGCCGTAATTAATTATTGCTTCGAAGCTAGAGACACATCGTACCCATAGTCTTTCCTTTGGTTCACCGACCTTATCTCTCTCTCTCTCTCTCTTTCTCTCTCTCGTCGTTTTACTGTCGTTGCACCGTCACGTGCTACGGCGCTTTTAATCATACTGTTTGTACATTCAGAGCTCGCGATCATAAACTCGAAAGCCGAAAATGATCTAACGAGAGAGCAAATTCTACTACGGAATTGCAACACTCAAAGCAATGCCAGGATACACGTAGATGGATGCCATGAAAATTCGCACGTGAATTTCCTCCTTCAGCAGCAACGGCAGCGGTTAGTGGCCCATAAAAATGTACCTTTACACATTGACACTTATAAACGTTTAGCTTCACGATTAACGATTGAACGATTCAGGAGTACGTTTTGGGACAGATACGCGATATACTTTCGTTAAGTTGCACGAAAGATCGCGTAAGATGTAAGACACTCGCTTAGTGCAGTTACCGGGGGCACCATCGAAGAATCGCTATCTACGTCGGAGGTACAATTAGCCGTTCCTAGTTTAAATTACACCGATACATTCTCGCGTCCAGAAAAATATAGCGAACGTACTTTCGTTCTCTCGTCGTTCGGTTTCATTATCTCCGGCCGGTTAGTGTTGGAGATAACAGAGATTCGTGGTTTTCGCGGGTCAGAATCGTTTATCAGCTTTACCAAATGGAATTCTCGATGGATAGGGTTAAATGCTGTCTTTCTTTTCTTTCGCATTCTTTTACTTTAACGCGTATGATTATTTTGACTAGGACCTATTATTTTAGGTGGGTTCCGAGCCACCGAGGCTCTGATATATTAAATAATAATTTAGGAAAAGTTTCCCAGAGGTGACAGAGGAGAATTTCAACTCGACCAGCACCGATTGCGAGTCCGAGTTTGTACTTCCTTGCCGAATATAGTCTCTTTAATTACTAGGGTTATTTTGACTAGGACTTACTATTTTAGGTGGGTGCCGAATCACCGAGACTATGTCATACATTTCACATGAGAAAAATTTCCCAGGGGTGACAGAAAATGGCATAACACTAGAACTACCAAACCAGTCAAAATGACTGGTACACAATTTTTCCCAAAAATTCTCCAATTTTGTAGACGAGTCTTAGAATAAATATTCTATGTCCATCTTAAAAAACATAAATCACCGAATCGATTACCTTTTCCGCCTCTTGACTCCTCCTTTTTCAAAGTACTCATTTAATATTTTGAAATATGATACATTTAACGCCGGTAGTTCCAGTGTTAAACTCGGGCGCACTGATTACGAGTCCGCGCCTGTACCTTCTTTCCCATCACAGCCGCCCCAAAGATGAATTACTGACCCCCATGGATTTATAATGTAAATTTGAAAATTATATTTTATACATCATATATCCACGATCATCCCATTCGGTAAGCTTAATGGATCTTCCAGTTTGATTAAAGAATCGCGCCTCGCTCAGAGTCGATTCTCTTTTCAGCGCTCTGCGGTCGGAATCGATTAAACGGCAGCGGTATTGACCTTCATATTCGGTCTGGTCTAAATTCTCCGTGCTGGGAATTCAATTTAAGCCGAAACCAATACTCAATTTAGTACGATGCCTAACAACGTATTCATTAAATAAACAAGCACGATTAAACCGAGTTAAGCCGCAGACTCGCGCCAGAGAAGGCAGTTGCGTCAAGTAAATAACTGTTCGAGCCTTAACGACGACGGACCTCGTTCGAATGTTCCGACGACGACGATCGCTAAATACTTCGAGCTCGTATTAACTTCGCAAAGATAACAGCACGCCTACGAGACACTTAACTACACCGGTCCAGCTGTTAAGCTTGCTCTAACGAGCTTCGACGAGCGCCATTAACAAAAAGCACGCTCCGAATGCCTGGAGGCGTTTCGGACCAACGATTCGCGGGTCACGCAGACTCCTTAGATCGAGACTGATGCCTAAGGCATTCGAATTGCCATCGTTTGTCGTTACGTGCACGGTTTATTGAAATTACATTGTTCAGATTGCATGGAAAGAGATTCATCCAGTCTTCGCAAACTCAGACTATAGTGAGGTACCAGAAACAAGGCACTTGAGAGGTAATTTGCTCTGATTCGCCCGACGGATAGGGACATCCCTCTCCCTCACGCATTTTCGATTTTGACGCGGTACTGGCCGAGAGAACGACGAAAGGAGTGTTTTATTTTCGGTTGTCATTCGTTTATCTCCGGTTTCCAGGACCAACATGGCGGGGATGGGCGGTGCGAGAGCAATCTTCCCTTCCGTCCCAAGTGCCTTGTTTCTGGTCCCTCACTATATATGGTCACTGTATCGGCTAATATAATGGCTTGAAATTAAAGTCGTTGACAAGAAATACACTTGTTTCTAAAAATAAGGAATTCTTGCCTCTTGTACACCCAAGTTCAACAGGAGGAGAAACAAGTTGCATCTACAGTTTCGTGGGTCACGCGTAATTCTTGCATCAGGACAATGCCCAAGGCATTCGAATTGCCGTCGTTTGTCGTTACGTGCACGGCTTATTAAAAGTGCATTGTTGGGTTCAATGGAAAGAGATTCGTCCAGCCTTTACGGAGACCTATATTATAACGTCACTGTACAAGCTATTATAATCGCTCAAAATTAAAATCGTAGACAGGAAACACCCCCCTCTTTAAAAATGACTGATTCTTGCTTCATATACACCAAAGTCTTAACAGGAGGCGAAACAAGTTACAATTTCAATCGCTCACTTTCACACCTACAACTTGTTCAACGATCAAAGTGCATTCTTGTTCGATATTTCAACGAACAAGAGAAAATAAACTGTATACTTTTCAAATACACGCGTAAATATACTTTCGGCGATGCAGGCAGAACAACACCAGAAACCGTTTGCCATATTCTACTGCTGGAATTTAATTTTTTAGGATTTTCATCTTTTATACGTTAGTGTAAAGGTAAACGAAAGTGGGTGTATAAATATAGATAGGACCCGTAATTTCATTGAAAGGGCACTCGATATTTCCTCGATCTTTCTAACGGGATCATTGAATCACTGGCTGCGCCATTGGTATATTATTTATTGGTGAACGCGTTTATTCGCGGATAGATATAAACCGACGATTTGATTTCTCGGGGGATTAACGAGGTAGTGCAGTAGTTCTGTGCTCTCGTTAAGGGTGCTTACGTTCTTCTTTTATGAAAGTCTGAAGTGCACACTTCTATCTTACGTTCTAGGGTAATATATATATATACAGATAGTCTACGTTAAGGAACCACTTGGCGTACGGATATAAACTTCCTCGTAGGAGCTATGTCGAAAATAATGAGGACTACCGAGTAAACAGCCGACGATAGCAAGTATTCGGAAATTGTGGTTTTATTTGTAACGACCTGAGAATTACGAAAGGATCTGAGCTTTCAACGTTAGGGACGAGATATTTTCGTTAGCGTGACGATACTGTTAACAAAAACTTCCAAGCGATTAAAGTGGTCTTATTAGCATACTTGGACCCACGCAGAGCTAATATCATTTTCCTATAATCTAATGACGAGGGAAACTGTAAATTAATGCAAATAACGAAGGACAACGTACAAATCGTTTCTCGGTAAATATGCAGACGTTGTAGACAGGATGTACATATGCGGTGCTAACCGTGTAATTTCTGTAATAGCAAATATTAAATGAGGCTGTATATAAAAACATATACGAGCTACTATTATATTTTCAATTTCGATAGATCATAGCGTCGAGTACCTGCAATTTTATGCTCCGTGTCTCTAAGACTCTGATACACGTATTATATAGGACAAATTTCCCAGAGGGAATGCGACTCGGGTCGACTAATTGGGAGTCCAAGACTTTACCCCTGTGGCCGCCATAACCTTTCCTTCTTCCTTTTTTATTTTCAATTTCAGATATGACGATCGTAAAACCCTCAATTTTACATCGGTTCCGAATCAACGATATTATGAAACACATAGGAGATATTTCCCAAAGGTGTTAGCGATTCGGGTTTATGAATTGGGACTCAGAGAATGTTTCTCCATAACCGCTATAGCCATCATAGACCCCCATAACGACATCTACGTGCGATCATCGTGAAGATAGGAAAAAGAATGCCTCTTCTTTCTCGAATATCGACGAATGATTTTCCCGCAAACTTTTCCTTGCCTTTGCTGCAGTTGCATCTGCCTCGCGAAAAAATGAATCACCGCACTGATACTATTATGCGGAGTGATAATGCAAATTCATACGATAACGCTGTTCGTGATAACGTTGGCGTTTGTGGACCGGAAAGTTGTACCGTTTGACATGCGAACGGATAGATAAGAACCGCAGGAGGCATGCCTCTTGAACGGTTTCACATAGGAAACTGAATTCCTTTGCTATTACAAATTGTCGGAACATTAACATCGTGCCTGTAATTACCAAAGTCAACGAATCCAGGTATTTTCGAGTGGTCGAAGCAACGTTGGCAATAAATACCCGGTTAACATGTCGGTTTCTTGGATTCTCTACAATCTTATCATTTTAGAAAATTCTAAGAAAACTAGTCATTGTAATATCTGATTTTATAAAATTGTCATTTTTATATATCATTTTAAAATCATTATAATTTAGTCTAATGTGTATTTACTATAAAGATCAGATAAACAAAATGTATCGAATTAATACTAGAAACCTTCCCGTCAAATACAATTCCATGTCGACGACCGTTCACGAAATTTTAGAAAATTATAAGGAAACAAATATTTATAATATCTAATTTTATAGAATTGTCAGTTTTATATATAATTTTTAAATCATTATAATTTCGTCTAATATGTATTTACGACAAAGATCAAAAAAATGAAATGTATCGAATTAATACTAGAAACCTTCCCGTCAAATACAATTCCATGTCGGCGACCGTTCACGAAATTTTAGGACATTATAAGGAAACTAATCTTTATAATATCTAATTTTATAACATTGTCAGTTTTATATATAATTTTAAAATCATTATAATTTCGTCTAATATGTATTTACGACAAAGATCAAAAAAATGAAATGTATCGAATTAATACTAGAAACCTTCCCGCCAAATACAATTCCACGTCGACTACCGTTCACAAAATTTTAAAAAATTGTAAGTAAACAAGTATTTATAATAGCAAGGTATTTAAAAATGTCATTATTATATGTCATTTTAAAATCATTATAATTTCTGTCCAATTTGTATTTACTATCAAAATCGTAGGAATGAAATACATCGAATTAATCCTAGAAACTTTTTCCATCGAATGCAATTCAACGTCGACGGCGGTTCACCAAAATGGCGGGCAACGTGTTAAGCGTTCGCTTTACGCTCTTCAACTCACCTACCTGGCTCAGTGTCGTGTGACGTTTAATTTCTCACACGTAGAAACACGATACGTTGCTCTCTAAACCGTGACGAGGCTTTGACGCAGCATAATCTCACGATAAAAAATATGCAGCGCGCTGAAAACCAACGAAACTCTATACCGTGTAACGCGCGTTAACGAGGACGTATTTCAAGATTAAATCGTCATGCGAACAGAAAGATCTTCAGTCTCGAAGCAGGAGAGATTTACATGAAAATGTCCTCGACATTGAAAACGCCACCGATGCCAATGCGTAAGTAAAGTACGTCGTTACCGAAAATAATTTTGCGAGGAAAATAACGAAGCCGTTATCTAAAGCCACCTTCTTTTCTGTTGTTGTAACAGTCGGCAGACACGGTGTATCGTTGTGGTAACATTGTGATTGTTCGTGCACACGGGAGTGGTACAAATTTAGACGCAGCAAGAATCTATAGATGAGCCAAGGTCGTGCCGTTGGCTTTTCGTACGTAGCCGCTTCTCCCGCCATTCTATTTCGAGGTTTTCTGAAATTCATCGCCCGGTACCAGAGGTTCGCCATTATGGCCCTCCGATACATCGGCGCCATCGATTTCGAATTATGGCACAACACGCGTCTCTGACAATTAGCGTTACTTACACACGCGTGCGATACATTGCTGATAATGACTTTCGCATTAGCCGAGTCTTACTAATCTGTTCGGTCGTTTTAAAATTGGAATTTGTCATGGCGGTCGTTTTGAAATTGGAATTTATTATGGCGGTCGTATTAGAGCTTCTGATATGATAGATTTTTGAAGGATGAATTTTCGTTAGTGTTTGACGACTGTTGTAATATGGCTGATACGTTGGGATTTTATTATCGAAATGCGTGAAATGCAAGGTTAAAACTTTGGTGAGTCAGTTTTCTAAGTTTGAAACTAATTGTGACAGTAATTTTGTCATATTCTCTAATTCGCTGTTCGTTTTTATCTGGTGATGGAAATAAGTTTAGGTACCGAAGGATACTCGGATGAAGATAGAAGACTGCGGAATTCCAAACTTGAATTAAGTCAATAAAAAATTGAATGACGGAAGCTATATAAAGTATAGCTCGTTATAGAACTGCAAATGTTAATGAATTCAATTATACGGAATTATCAATGCCACATACCTTTAGAAACTTTCAGTCAATTTAATACAAAATCTTAAAACCCTGGCATTCCTCACGAAATATAATGCCGAAATACATCGTTAATCACCAACGACCAATGCACTAATAACATTATTTAATGTGTTAGTAACAATTGTAATACATCGTTCCAGTCATCCTTACCGATTAATTTCAATAACACTGGTTCCTTCAAAAAATTCAATTTCCACAAAATACTTCTAATTTAATAGCATTTCACAATAGCTATAAACGATATATGAATACTGTAATACACGATTTGTATTATAGTTGTTCATGCAAATTTATGCGGCGATCGTATGGGGCGAAATTCAAATGCAAATTCATTCCTGACAAAGAATATATTGCATTTAAAAAAACAATCCGTTTGTTGTGATCATAAGAAATGTACAAAAGAAGTAGAATATTTACGGCTGGCCTTAGGCATGCGAGTCAACGATAGCCCTGGTATCCACTATTATCAAGATAACGGTATTACGCGCATTACGTAATGCCCGATGCGTTTTTCCTGTTTTCTTTTCCTCCGCTTCGCGGATCGCCGCGGGTTAACTTCATCATCGGTTTTGTTTACAAAGGAAGTGTCCGAGGAAAATTACATTCGCGAATTTAAATACCCAATCAAACGATCCGAACAGGTGACGAAAATAATGTCTCGGTAATTCCATGCAAGTGTATTTATGTAGATGCAAGAATATTTCGATATCACGCGTATTATTTGGAGAGAAAAGAAAATGATGCAAGTGCATTTATGTAGATGCAAGAATATTTCGATATCGCGCGTATTATTTGGAGAGAAAAAAAAATGATGACGTTCGAAGTGTCTACACTCGCCTTTTAATCATAAAAAAAAAGAGAAGCAAAAGCTTGTAAAAGAACTGCACGAACGTAGTTTCGAAAGGAACATCCCCACTTTGCAAACAAAGTATTTCTGGCGTCTCTTACGAAAGCGCATTTGCGAAGGGTAAAGGATAAAGAAAATAAAGAGAGAGAGAGAAAAAAGAAAGGAGACGTTATCTCTCAGCATGAATGTCAGATTTTCATGCGTGAAGATGCAAGAGGAGTTACGGAGGCCTCGTGCAACTACGGGAGTGAAAGAATAGAGAGGATCGTAGGTAAGAAAAACATGGAAAATCACGGCGAAGTACGGCGACGGACTTCGGCCTCGAAGGTGGTGTATGCGAAATAAAACGGCAAACTTAACGAGAAAAGAATTTTAAATTATACAATCTTTACAATAGGATTTATTTAAATTAATATTTACAAAAAATGAGATTGGTATATCCATCAATTAAATCGTAACTCATCGAGTACTAGATCAAATAATACAAGTCCGACTTCAAGTGTCTACGTATATCGTATAGGAGTCATAATCGGCTACAATTTACAAACATAATAATCACAAGGCGAGAAAGATTCCTCACTTTACAATACTCCTGATGCAAAATAGTGGTAATATAGGTATCCCATCTGTGGTATATATCTTTTTTTTTTATCATTTTTACTCTCAAAGATTCCTATTCGTGTCCCTATACACGTACAGATAAATACTTCCACTCGTACGTACTTTGGCGCAACAGTTGTTTCCATTTATTTTTCTCTTGTTTTTCTTATTTAACGAACAATTATAATTCTCCGTCGTAGTTTTCAATGATCATCGTATCTCGGACATACAACAGTCGTGCTCGCATTTCTCATATGTACATACATATATATATACATCATTTATTCATGTATGTATATGTATATGCAAGGCAGATCCTTCGTGCTACCATTGAAAATCGAAACGTAGAAAGATCCACACCATAATCGCCGTGCATGAATCATTTCAGCCTACTTAAAGGTACTTGGAAATTGATCGGTGCATCTGAGGTAACGCGGCACCAACGATCGGCCACTTTCCGTGAAAATATTTTATCTCTGCAATTTATCTCTCCGCAGTTTATTATCTACAAGCGCGAGAATTTTCCTCGAGTATCGTTAACGCTACGCAATGTTTCAAACGGGAAACCCATCCGAAAGCTAATGGTGGAAATTTCATTGTTTGGGCAAAATTTCTACGTGGATTTCATATGTAATGGTGTCACTGTTTTAACACGATGAATGCCGCAGGTGATAAATGATGTTGAATGCAAAAGAATTTTTATTTTGTAATTCTTCAATGATTGTACTGATGTAAGGTTTTCAGGGTTTTTGATGTTGAAAGTTTGGTGTGAAAGAAGTGGAGTGTTAACGGATATTTAATTATCTAGGTTTACTCGTACAGAATGGGGAAAATAAACGGGAAATGTGGAAATTCGTCGGATTTGTAACAGGAATGCATTTAGAGTGAAAATTCGTGAGAATGCTGAACTATTAGAATTATTGCATCTTATTTTATGCGATATAAAAATATAACGCTCCGATATAATACACGCACTCATCGATTGTTGCGAAAGAAGTAGAATATTAAGTAATACTTGGATTTCCTAATTTTTGAAATACTTGTACTTCACATTTTTGCGATTTCTCAAAAGTAAAACTTTTGTCTTGGATAAAAAAATCTTCAGAATTTAAACACATGCGGCATTCAACGCAGTGAAACGAATACCAAGGACTTTCCACGACTCGTATCATGAATTCTGAAATACCGAAGTGGAGACTGACATAAAATCGCGACTGCGATGACGTAACTCGTACAATCATCACGATCGGACGCTTTCACCGCAAAACCGACACGATCGCCCCGGAAAACCTCTGCCCTCGCAGCACGGAAATTTCCAAATTATCCTCGAGCGCGGCACAAATTTCCAGATTATCGTACGAAAATCCGATAAATTTCCCGGACAAGGTACGGGTTAACGACACTTTCTCGCACGCGTATGTGTTTCAGCGTTGGAAATCAATAAGGCTGCGGTGAGACCGGTGTCGCCTGTTCGACTGGATCTTGCGATCGGTGAATTTTGAGGGTATCGGAATCTTTGATCGGGGAATTACGAAAGTAGTGAAATCAGCAATCGGTGAATTTCGGAGATAGTATTATTACCGATCGGTGGGTGTTGAAAGTGTCATAGCTCCCAATCAATAAGTTTTTAGGGTAGTAAAAGCACCCGGTTTTTGAATTTTCAAAATATCGGAAGTTATGATCGTTAAGTTTTGAAGGTAACATAATTTTTATTTATTGCATTTTGAAGATGCCAGGACCTCTGATCATTAGATTTTGAAGGTGCCAATTCTTGATCGGTGAATTGTGAAAATAAGAAAATTCTCGATCGTTAAATTTTTGAGGTACCAGCACCACCGATCGTTGAAATTTGAAACTATCAACGCCTCTGATCGTTGTAACTTGAAGCTACCAGCACCTCGTATCGTTATACTTTGGGGGTGCCGACATTTTTGATCGGTAGTCTGTAGAAACATTGAAACTCTCGATCGTCGAGTTATGATGGTTTCAGAACTCTCGATCGGTACATTCTCAAGTAGCAACTCCCGATCGTTGAATCTTCAGGATACCAAAATCGGCGGTCGTTGAATCTTTAGAATACCAGAACCCCCGATCTTCAAATTTCTAACTCTCCAAAATTCTCGATCAGTGAATTACAACGATACCAAAACTCCCGACCGATGAACTTTTAGAATATCAGGACCCTCGTTCCTTGATCTTTAAAGGCACCACCGTCACGATTTGTAAATTTGAACACTAGAACTACCAAACCAGTCAAAATGACTGGTACACAATTTTTTCCAAAAATTCTCCAAGATTATAGGAGAGTCATAGAATAGATATTCTACGTCCATCTCATAAAACATAAATTACCGAATCGATCATCTTTTCCACCTCTGAATTCCCCTTTTTTCAAAGTACTTATTTAAGGGAGGCAGTCCCTTTACAATTATCAAAAAATCAATTTTTTTTTGCATATTTCGAAAGTATGATATGTTGAGAGTATACTATATAAAGGAGAAATAAAAATTCGAAATATTAACAAAGTTATAGCACATAATCGGGAGCGCGGTACCGCATGCTGTAAAGTAGAGACTCAGGTAATCCGAGCGATTCGATTGGAACTTCAAACGCGATTATCTCGAAACTGTATTTTCAAAAACTGCTCGTGTTGCAGCTCGAAAAGTTATCAATCGATTTGGTTGAAATTTTTCTACGTTTTTTACTACAACATTACCGGAAGGATGTACCTAAAATTTTAAAGTTATCGCGTAAATAAATATATTTTAAGGGGTAAAAACTGTCGAGAAAATGGTCAAAAAAATTACCTTTTTATTAAAACGCCGACATAACTTTCAATTTTATACTTTTTTATATTTTTTTTGGTTTATCCTTCCCCTACACTTGTCTATAATCGGAAAATATTTTCGTTTTTTATTTCAAATCAATATAAAAAATCCTACAGGTGCAGCAGTTTACGGTGTCTTGCGAAACTAGACATATGCAATAAAATGATATACAAATTTCAAAAGGATTCGATAATTTTATCACCTTCAAAAAAATTCATAAAAAAAGACTAATTTCCTTGCGTTTAAAGGGACTGCCCCCCTTAATGTATTTAAATATAACAGATTTAACGCCGGTAGTTCTAGTGTTAATGGTACCACAACCGCATCCAATAAATTTTAACGATACCACAACCACGACGATGAATTTGAAGGGTGCCAAGACCTGGATTCGTCGCGTTACTATAAGAGCACGCTCCGCTAGCTCCGATCGGATGCTCGAAATTTGGATAAATTTCCCGAACAGCAGAGAGATTCCACCGATGACAGAATAATACACATGGTATATACGTAGAGAATATGGGGGCCTGTGCGTGCAATCCTGTAGGCGCTCGATATCCGTGCGAGGACACAACCAGATGATACTAGGCGATACGAGATTCCTGTTGCTGGTGTTAATTAATTTTCATCGTAAGCTAATTAACGTTACGCTGATAATGAAGCATGCTTCGTGGAGGACAAGTTTATAGCAACGCCCTCACTTTCAACGATGCATATTGAGAAGGATCTTTTTATATCATCTTTGAAAAATCATTTTCGCCCATTCGCTATGTGCAACATAACTTTTCACGGTGAAACGTATATTGTGGATCGCCGATGAAAATTAATTCCACGGTAATATCGTCTGTCGTTAAATTGTTCATTTTAATCAATGCTATTAATAATTGCAGATATTGAAATGGATAGAATTATAACTACGTAGCTGAAATTAATTCGAATGAATTTGCTGTTGCGGACATCGATATAGATCACAGTTCAATATGAAATCGTTGAGAGAGAATATTTATATCTGCCACAGCGATAGATTTAAGAGATACGTCTCTAATTATCGAATTAAAATACACAAAAGCAGCAAACAAAGGAAGCTTTTTCATTCCTCTCAGGACGCAGATAATCCTCCGAATCGACACCCGCAAATGCCATACTGACAAAGCGTGGAATTAAAATTCTGATCTTTTCAAAGTGAATTTATCCTCTGGTTGTGTCGCAGCATTCGCACGAAACGGCGTATCTGGTGCACGTTATAACGATGACAAAAAAAAATAACAACAACAACGAATAATAGTTACGGTCGAACAATGGCAGAGGCTATCGTAACGAAAGCATCTCCCATTCTGTGCGCACATGGTTTTTTTTTTACGTAGATGTAAATATTTCGGACAATCGTGTCACTTGAACGCCCATAAAGACACATACCGTGCATGTAAAAACACGCTCTACTTTAACATCGTCTTCGTTTCTGCTCTTTTTCTCGATCTTGACAGCGATACTCGAGAGCGAAGATCTCGAACGATCTCGATTCGCGTCTCGTTTGCTCGACGCCCGAGCGTAACGTAATTACGATCGGGTAATTATAAATTATTTAATATTCATCGTACAAAACACTCAGAACGGCCGGGTCGATTTCGTGGAGGAAATAACCGACGGTATAAATCTTAATAATGAAACGGGCATTCGAAATCGAACGAGATTATCCCCGGACACATAAAGGCGAACCTCCCCGATTCGCTGTAGCCCTGAATTATTAAAATCCAGCCTTGAACGAGCGACCGATCGATCGTGGTTTTTGAGGCTTCCTCTCGAGTATTGCGCCAATCGTAGTCCATTTATCTAGAACTCGGAAGGTCTGGACGGTCTATCCTCACCGAGGCGCGTTAAATTTCCTTCTTTCTCTTCCTATAGATACATGTTACACCTAGATTCAAGGTTGGCCACATCGGCTGGAGCCGAGAATGCGATTCGCATCGAGCCTTAATATCCCGTCACGACTAGAAATAGGAGCGAAAAGAATTGTCTCGTTCTTTTAGCATTACGTACGCTTACTTAAATCTTACATCGTGTATACGAGCATAGAAAAAGTAAATAGGACAAAACCGACGGAAGGACTGCTTGCTGTCGCTTGAGATTCTCGACATGGACGCCTCTTTTCTGAGATTTCTATAATTCCATCGCGCGGAATTAATACTTTCGGTAGGAAACTTATGCCGCTACGGATTCTTTTTTAGCGTTGATGCTAATTCACAGATATAGTTGTTATAGAATTCAGTGTAGCTTTGAGTGTTGGATGAAGAACGACTATAGTGACTGCTCGGTGACAGAGAGAGTTGTATAGATTACTATAGTCGATACCGGTTGGTTCCCAGTGTTATGCAGAGGATGACTATAAACATTCAACCATGCTGAGAATTAAATGTAGAACTATAGTCATTGTTCCACCAGGTTAAGCTGTAAACGAAGAATGACTATAGACACTGTTCAATCAGCTTGAAGTGTAATCAGAGAATAACTATAGCCACTGCTTTACCGAGTTGAGGTGTAAACGAAGAGTGATTATAGTCATTTTTGTACCAGGTTGAGCTGTATACGGAGAACGACTATAGCCACTGTTCAATCAACTTAAAGTGTAATCAGAGAATGACTATAGCCACTGTTCTACCAAGTTGAGGTGTAAACGAAGAATGACTATAGTCATTGTTGTACCAGGTTGAGCTGTAATCGAAGAATGACTGTAGTCATTGTTGTACCAGGTTGAGCTGAATTCGGAGAACGACTATAGCCACTGATCTACCTGGTTAAGTTGTAAACGAAGAATGACTATAGCCACTGATCTACCAGGTTGAGCTGTACACGAAGAATGACTATAGCCATTGTTCTGCCGCCCTCGGTGTTAACACCAACAGGGCAAAATCACTATATATTTACCGTTCAACCGCAACAGCAGTGTGCAAACTACAACTATAACCACCCCTCAACCACAGAGCGTTATACAACTCGACTACACTTCTTTCTCTCTGTCAGCCAATTATCCAAATAACTATAGCCATTCCAAAGCCACATTTAAAGTTACATGAAAATTAAGAACAACTAGTGCCCATCCCAGTATCACTCCGCGAACAGACTACTACAGCCACTGCACTTATTTAGCAAGCTTCACGTTCATCTTTCCCACCGAAAGGATTAAGAGAACGTCGATCCGATGCGACTTACAATCAGTCCTTTCATACTTAAAGACGCTAGATTGAATTTTACGGCGCAATAGGAGCTCACAAGCGGAAGTTCGTGTGTCACTGACATCGATCAACATTACAGGAAGTGGAGGGTGGGTGGGTGGTCTAAGGGAATCCTCCGAACGACCTCTCTCGCGTTAAACCGTGCAGTTGCCGAATATCATCGACGAGACAGGATTCACTTAGAGTTCGAAGCTATCGATATCAACGTACATGCTAAAATAGAAGTATACATCAACGGTGTGTCTCGTGCAACGTATCTCGAGGGAAAGCGTTGAAACATTAACGCGGGAGAGCGCACTTTTCCAAAGGAAAGGGACATTTCATAAATACATGTATATGTATGCATATATATAGTATATCTATACATATATATCATATATCGTACAAGTATCGAACGAAATAATTAACAGCAGTCACGCCTCGATCATCTTGTCCTCAGATCTGAACATCACAAAGCACACTCCTCTTCCGTCCACTTTAAAAGCCCCGAATCGTACTCCCAAGCCTCCGTTTTGGAACGTTTCGCGAAAATTCGCATTGAAGGGAATCGAAGAGAGTAAAGCAGGAAACACAAGGAGAACGAGGTCGCCGAAGAGAGGATAAGAACGAAGGAGGCTTATTACGGATCGCTGTCTAAACACGTATGCCACGTGAAGTACAACATCGAGGTGGACCTCAATGGATCATTTTGTCTACGTTAAGCGATCATCCTTGGAAAAATGTTGAAGCCCTTAAGTACATGCACGTCTGTCGAATCAAACGGCAGATTGGACTCGTACATCACGTCGAATTCACGCGACTTAATTCTTCGATCCGGTTATGAAAGTTCCATTAGAGCGTGCTTTTTAATCAGCGTTATTAATTACCCAGGTTTACGCGTGAACGAAGGTCGTTACCTTCGCTCACACGACGAACGGGAAAGACGCAGATGATCCTTGGATTTGTGAACGGAAATGCATCGAGAACGAAAGATCGAAAGAAACGTTTAACGATTCGAAGCTGACGTTCATCGAGCTTATTAACGTTTTGGTCTTGAACTGCACCGTCGTAAAGTATGATATTTTACACGATATAAAAATATAACACTCCGATATTATACACGTACTAATCGATAGATTATTTGTCGTAAAATAAAATATTATAAAATTTATATCTCATATATTATACGTGAAAATGTAATACTTTATATACTGCCAATCTTGTCATACGTTTCGGGTCGATGATGTTACGGATGGCTTTCTGAATAATTAACTAGAATGTCCCTATTGCTTAAAGGTATAGGAAATCTTGCCTCTCGAATCCCACTATCTCTTTTTTTCCATCTTCTTCCTTTTCCTTTTCGGTCGTAATTGATTTACTTCACAGGCCACCGGAACCGACGGTGGAATAGCACTCTCACGATACCACGGAACGAGGCGTATCGATAGATCGATCGAGGCTGAAACGTTGCATCGCTGCAATATCGAAAGCTGCTGCATAATTACAATAGTGGCTCGATACCTAGACTCGCATCTGGCGTCCAGACACGACGTCGATGCAGGAGATTACCGAGAGACTAGCCGACGAACATCCTAGCTGTCGCTCGAGTCAAAGCATACAATTAACGGGCCTACTTGACAACGAGATACCAGGTAGAATATCGATCTCGACGAGACGTGTCTCATTAATTTCACCGTGTAACGAAATACGAGGATGGTACTGTAATTGGCGAATTTCTGTACTCTCTGCGCGGAATGTGCTACTGATATTTAGGGAAATAATGTTTGCAATTCGTATTGGTAGTGATTAATCTAACACGATGTATGACGGTATTAATTGTAATCAGGTTTCTTTGAATTAACCATTAACACGTTGACTGCCATGGGGGTCACCGGTGACCTGCGCTATTGAATTCAATGCAATTTCATATGACTTTCAAATTGCAGTATTTACGAATTTTGTAATATATTCAATATTTAAATATAGGCGTTAAAAAGATAAAGTTCTGCTGAATATATATCCATGTGTGTCTTTGAAGTTTCTGCTTTGTAAAGATGTGATTTTAATAGAAAAAGTTTCACTTCTGAAGAAATGATGAAACTAGCGAAATACCGGTGGCGTTCAACGTGTTAAATAGATTTTAAGATATTCAATTTTATAAGACGGTTCTTTTTCGATATTATCTAACGAAAATCTGCAGATCCATCTGCTAATATAAATTTCGCATAATAGTGAACACACTGACGAGTGCTCATTCAAGAAATTACTAA
The DNA here is from genome assembly GCA_963989415.1 of Cerceris ruficornis. Classification (NCBI taxonomy): domain Eukaryota; kingdom Metazoa; phylum Arthropoda; class Insecta; order Hymenoptera; family Crabronidae; genus Cerceris; species Cerceris ruficornis. The sequence goes on from OZ022521.1 coordinate 13,608,080, forward strand.
TTTGGAAACACTACCGGATCACTCGACACCACGCATCAAAGAGGTACCGATAGCTTCCATAATTATTCAACCCGACCACTCTGGATAATACTTCGCGAAAGTAACCCCAGTAACTCTCGTCAAATTTGTTCGATCGGTCCCGCTAAGTGTTTACTATAAAAATAAATAACGTACAATGATAAAATACCCGATATGACGGAACAAAAGGAGGCTGCTGATCTACCAAGAAATATAGACTAGAGAGGCCGATCACTTCGCGCCCCATATACAGTCTGCCAAAACGTAAGAATGCCTCCGGTATGAGGTACGGGGTAAGAGGAGACTGCCGCTCGAACCGCCTATGCCCACCATATCGGCCCTGGAAATCTGAGATCGACTAATAACAACAGAAAACGCAACACTTCTTTCGTCGTTCCCATGACGACGCAACGAATGTGCGGCTTTACCGGCCAGTTACGCGTTAGAAACGAAAATGACACTCTGCCCTTACCCCGAACCTTATATCGAGGGACTTCTCTATTTTAGCGAGGTATAGCTGGCAAAAATAGTGAAGTCCCGCGGTATGAGGTACGGGGTAAGGGAAGACCGTCGCTCGCACCGCCTATTCCCACCATATTGGTCCTAGAAACCTACTCTCGGCGAATGATAACCGAAAACAAAACACTTCTTTCGTCGTTTCCATGACGACGCAACGAATGTGCGGCTTTATCGGCCAGTCACGCGTTAGAATGGAAAATGACGTCAGAACGAGGGATGTCTCTATCCGGCGAATCAGAACGAAGCAGAGGCCAGGGGCAATCTTACGTTTTGGCGGAGTGTAGTGTCGAGGAATCATCGGAAATGGCGTCGTGAAGGCTATTAAGTTCTCTGGGAGCAATTATCGAAGGGATCGTGCCTAAGAAAGACAAACCAGAAAGCGAACGGGTCGTCTCTAATCGCAAAAACTGCTTGTCTGATGACCCCGCACGAAGAAGACTGTGACCCTACCTATGACAGACAATCAAGATTACGGGCTATCGGAACGTCGATATTCCAACATGACGACCTGGCTAGACAGCCGAACGATTCTCCCTCCCATATCGACCCTCAAAACGACATAGCTACCCCTACTAACTCATCCACGATGATACGTCAAGCTCGTGGTGAATTCACATCGGAATTATTCATTTTAATATGAATTTACTAACGAAACGAAATAGCCCTTGAGAAATTCGACTGCACCGACAAACGTCCACTCTCCCTCTCCCCTTTACCCTCGTTCGGAGTTAGTAAAAGCAAACGTAAATATTTCATGAACCCTCTCGGCTCAGAGGGTTTCGTAAAATCCATTCGAAACGGGAATTTCATTTATCTTCGCGTTACACTCGTGCCTGAAAGTCAGAAACGGAGGAAGGATAGAAGGCATTCGTTTATTCGCCGTCGTTCTCTTGTCCTACAGAGAGAAGATCGATGATGCCAATAAAACGGCATCGTCTCGCTCGAGGCAAAAAAATTCTGCGGCCGGCCGAACGCCTAATGAATGCAAGTAGCCTTCGGAGGTCGAGGCTTTGTATACGCAAAAGCAACGAACTTCGTCAAGGCTGACCGGTTCGTGTGTACAGAGGACTTTATCCGAGTGAAAAGTCCGTCTGGGTTGAATTCACGGTGAATCGGACATTCCCACGGATTAGAAGCCGGTGGTATTTGACATTAGAATTTTTAGTTATAGAAAAAGAGGACCGTTCGATGGTAAGAATGGTCAGTCGAGGGTTACGCTTGTTGACGATGCGAAAGACGAGGATAGAGAAACGAGTTTGGATACTCGAATTCTACGAATTTCTTCGCGCAATGTTGATTCTCGTGATACATAGTACTAAGTCGAGTGTTTGTACATCTATAATCGTATGTATACACTTACGGAACGCATGAATTTGCATGTGGCATTATAATGGCGCTTTGCCGAGGATTACCTAATACGCGGAATCGGCCGAGAATTTGCGGTGGATCCGTCGGGAGGAAATCTGCCGACGCGGAAGTTCAATTAAGCGACCGCGAGGGGTCTTCCGTGAAATTCGAAAACTCGATTAAAATTTGATTCCCGTTCGCCCGGAAATTTCGAAGTGGAATGGAGAACGCTCGAACGTTCGCCCAGGACCGCGAAACTACATTCGAAGAAACTACTTGGCTTCGGCACGAACTCAGGCAGAAGATAGCGTTGTTTGAGTTGCATCATCGCACTAAAATTACGCGATACGTCAATGGAGTGTTCGACAGATGGAGAACGACGTTACGATTGCGTCAAATATTTGCGACCAATGCTACTTCGCGGCGCTCGCTCCCGCCAGGAGGAATTGGTTTTGCGTACAGGGCAGCTCAAAACACGAGGCGCAAAAAGAGTATTCTGGGGTGGATATATACAGGGTGGTTGGTGACTGGTGGTACAAGCGAAAACGGGGTGATTCTATATGAAAAACCGGGTCGAAAATATAGAATAAAATTTTTGGATACAAGGCTTTGTATTCGAGAAAAATGAGTTTGAGAATTCACCGTTAGATTTTTATTTGTGGGGTCAGGTGACATCAATTGTGTATCGTGATGACATAACGAGCATCGAACAATTGCAACACAAAATTCTGATAGCGTTTGAACACTTAAAGCAACATAATAATTGTACATTGCAAGAGGTTCGAAGGAATTTAATACGAAGAGTACAATTATGTCCGCAACAACGTGGACAGCACTTCCAGCAATTTATGAATTAAACGAATTCCTCAAAGGCAATTCTAACATTATAACCTCGACCTTCGATTTATTCGATGTATACAAACCTCGAAAACCTTTGCGAACAAAGGTTGAGGAAACTCAGAATAAAATTCGTTCTGCCGCAAATAAGCCGAGGACACGCACACTAGACAAATTTTCAAAATTATTTTTCTCGAAGACAAAGCCTCAAACGAAAAATTTTTATTCTATATTTTCGACTTATTTTTTCATGTAGAATCACCCCTTTTTCGCTTGTACCACCAGTTACCAACCACCCTGTATATACATAATTTCGATTAGCCAGGTATATATACATATATATACCTGGCTAATCGAAATTGCAATATCTTCCTTTATATTAGCATATCCGTGAATATCGCAATTTAAAAATCACAAAAAATGTCATCGAATTCAACAGTGCCGGTCACCGGTGACCCCCGTGGCATTCAAAGTGTTAATTTACATATTGGTGACTTGTATTCTGTCCGATTTTATGTGAAACTGGCATTCAGTCATAGTTGATTTACGAATGAGTATGTACTTTATAGTGTAAATAGATTGAAAATGGAACTCGAATTGCAAACAATTATTACAGCAATCTTGTTTGATAACTTTATCAGTTAAATACTTGTGCACTTGAGTGAAACGACACTAAAAAATGTCCACTTGTCTCGCATGAAAAAAATTTTAAAAATCTGATAAGAAGATCATTCTCAGATAAAGTGCTTACTCGATCTTCAAAGTATTTTCTCCCACAACTTAAGTTTTCATACGAAAAAGAAGATATTCCACAATTGCGACTAAGTTCTTCACGTAGAAGCATCCTTTTTCAGATTTGTATCATAATAGAGAGACTCTGCATCCTGTACGCAAAAATCATTCGCCAGAAGAGCGTTTTCTTCTGTTTCTTTTTTTTTGCGTGTAGGTGTGATAGATAAAAAGACACCACGAACGACATTCGTTATTGCTTAGGCAAAATTCTTAGGATCTGAGAATACATATGTGCTTATTAATCGATGCAGGTAGAAAAATATTTACATACATCTGAATCAGAATCTAGGAGGAACCTCTTCACGCCCGCGATTTAGCGAAAGCGGTTCTTCGAGATAATTGAAACGGCCTTTAAGAACATCGGAGCTTCTAAATATTACTGATCAAGTCGGAAGGGCGTATTTGTACATTTACGGATAAAGAGTTTCAAGATTGTACCCGCTATATGTATTCTACAATTACGACGATAATAAGTGCAGAATTCATTCAAACATTTTAAAGTAATATCCTTTAAGTCAGATTCAATGTTTCAAATATTTCTAAGTAATTATAAAAGGAAGTAAGTGAAATAGAGAGACAATATTTTCAAGAATTTCCAATAACGATATAATATGAAATTTCATTGAACGACTAAGAAAATTTGATTGACGCTTTTTTTTTGTAAATATTCGTAACACGATTCACAGATGATCAACGAAAGAGAGAATCGTATAAAACGTGTACTCTATTATTAGATAGAATTTCTATTTTTCAAGAAACGAAGCTCATATATTTCGAGTCAGCAGGTGACTCAGGAAAAGGCTCGTTTATTCCACTTCTAACTCTATAATCACACACCGAATAGAAGAATACGTCTAAAGCTGTGTCCAAGTTAATCATCAACCGTGTCATCTCATTCGGCCCGGATTTTTATCCCCATTATCTCTCTCCATCGAAATCACACGTTTCATTGATGCCCGATTATAATCACCATCGTTATTCCATCTCAGCTACCACTAATTTACTTTGATCTTACATTTCCGTCGTTACATAGCTTCCTGTCTTGCCGAAGGATGATCAAAGGTATATTTAAATCTGCGATTTCGCGAGAACTTTCTATCGCTTGTATACCGTCCGATATTAAAACATACTTGATCGAACAGTGGCACGATTTTATTCTCCATCGTGTAGGAAGGAAAAGTCCAATTTTCCGCACGATTTTTCCACTGGAAATGCGACATCGAGACACCAAGGGTCTAATTCCGAATGTAAGACTCGTCGCGAACAAGTAGATTAGAATTCGAAGACGTAGGACGAATCCGTATTATCGAAATCTCGATTATCGTCCCGTCGTCCTTGGAGAAGTTCGCGAAACCCTAAGACTTCCAAATCGATCCTTCTCCTTCAGCATGCTGGAGGGCGAATTCCAGTGGGATGGAAAGGCGCGAGCACGTCGCGAAAACCCGGGCCGTCGATGAGATAACGCGGTTTATTCTCGCCGAAAGCGTCGAGAGAGTGACTTTGACTATCTATATATCAGGACGAGTGGCGATAACATCTGAGAGAAGCAGAAACACTATCGTGAGCACAGCCACAGATGAGGAACGTCGGCTGAGAGGCCTGACGATTAATTTACTAAGGATGGTCCTTTCTTTTACGCGCTCGTCACGCTGATCGAGCTAGGCGGAATTACTTCTCAAAAGCCGGATCGAAGTTGTTCTTCTCTTTTTTTTTTTTGCTTTTTTCTTTTGTATTCATTATAAGGAGGCTCTTTCGTTTATAATTTTCTTCATTCTCTTGGGTTCGAAGAGAGACTCTTAACACGTTCCCTGCTGAATATTGTATTTACTTTGGGGTAGAAGATCTAATGAGAGTCAATTGATGGAATTTTTGTCGAGTGCATTTGTAGGTTTTTTTTGTTTTTTTTTTAGAATAAAAGCACAAATACAATTCGTGTATCGTTTGAAAGGAGATTTTTAAAAATTTGTTTGTCAGTGCTGCTTTCAGATTTCTGACTCGCTGTTTTTTTATTGTTAATTATATATTAATTTTTTATTATTATTTGAAGTCTGTTACGCATCAGTTACGTAAAGTTTTCATTTAAAAAAAACAACACGGAAATTCAAATTCGAACCTATTATTCCAGGCTTTCGAGCATGGAACGCTTCAAATTTACGTTACGGCGAGAAATTCGAAGCTTTTGGAAAATCTTAAAGCAAAAATGCAATTGCGATATTCGCAATTTTTCTCCAAGGCAATTTAGCTACAAATGCAACTACGATGTTGGCAATTCCTTCGAAAGGTAATTTAACTACGTCGATGATCAACGATTGTTATGGCAGGGAACTTGTTACATATCATTACGCATACAATGCATTTTGCATTTGCAAAAATGTCTTTCGCGTTGCGAATGAAATAAGATTCTAGATATAGAATTTCACCATAACCGAGGTTCAACTACCAAGCCTAAGAAAACGGATGATGCGAAATATCTTCCAGAAACTATTCGAATTTATATTACAACTTCTGCGATTCTTTGTTTAGACGAACGATGAAATTAATGAACTTCCTTTGTCCCTTCGTTCGAAACTATACTATGAATCGACACAATTCTGCGTCTCCCAACATCAACATTCAAAACAATTCAATAAATCCCAAGTAAATTCCATCAAATTTAATCGAATATAATGTCCCAGTAATTATAACAATGGTCTAATCACCTTTTTTGGTCTTGAAACTTTGCATAAATTGTTATTAAACCTATCTACGAAGATATCTGTAACTCGTTCGTGTCTGTTTTCAACTTTGAGGGAGATATCAACCCCTTTATCCGAACCGCCCTTTCTACATACGTGCTTTCAGTCTTTCAATCCATTTTCTTGAATATTTGTTTATAAGGACTATATAGTCAAACACAAAATACGGATAAATTAAAAATTTGATATTTATCTTATAAAACAAGTTATTGCATTTGATCCGTATGATATTTTTTTGCAAAGGTAAACATGTTATTCTTAAAATGCGTTCAAAATATGGAATGACGTGCGTTCTTTAAAATAGTTTCTGATGAGAGTATAAGACGTACTGACGTGCATTCACCGTACATTATATATTTGCAGCAGAAGTGATCGTGCGCAATTACTGTTTGCGAGTCGTGCTTTGTCAATCTGTCAAAATAGTTTTTATTAATCCTGTAAATGTAATTAACTCTTTCGCCACTCCGGCCCTCGCCGCGGAGTCCAAAAATGGGAAAATTAACCCCTACTTTTTTTTTGTAGCTGCCACCGCACTAATTCAGAATTTAATTGCTAAAATATAAATTGCCCAGTGATTCTTGATATATCGTATAATTTAAAGTAATATTAATATGACAGGAATAATATTATCGTGTCGCGTCCCATTAATATTTTCAATTTCATAAGTTTTGCAAAACTTGAAAATTACCTATCCCACTCATCGCATCACGAGTGTCGCTCGTTATTGTCGGGAAAGGGGTTAAGCGAGCGCAGTCTTCAGAATTTGCGGCCAAATCTTCAGTCTTAAAATCGCAGTTGTGAGGCTGCTTTTAGAAGCAAAATGATTTGTGTTCATAGCAATGTGCTTATAATTTTTGCATGAACGTATTTGTCTTAACCCCTTGGCCTATAATAACGAGTGGCACTCGTGTCGCGGTAGATGGAATAGGAAAGTTTGAAGATTCCCAAAAATGAGGAAATTGAAAATATCAGTGGAACACAACACAGTAAAATGATCTCTATGTTATTAATATTGCGTTAACACTAAACCTACCATGGCGGTCAAATGACCGCTTCTTGATTTTTTCTAAAAATTTCCCCAAATTGATTGGACAGCCATTCAGTAAATATTTTAGGTCTATCGTATAAAACAAAAATTACTTAACTGATCAACTTTTTCACCTCTTCAAATCTCTTTTTCCAAAGTATTTATTTCGTGTATTTCAATATAACGGATATAACACTAGAACTACCGGCGTTAAATCTGTTATATTTCAATATATTAAATAAGTACTTTGAGAAAGGAGGAATCAAGAGGCGGAAAAGATGATAAATTCGGTCATTTATGTTTTTTAACTTGGACGTAGAATATTTCTCGTGTGACTCTCCTATAAACTTTGAGAATTTTTGGAAAAAATTCTGCACCAGTCATTTTGACTGGTTTGGTAGTTCTAGTGTTAAAGCCGGTAGGTTTAGTGTTAAAATGTAAGATATATCACGAATCACTGCTTTATTTTCATTCTAGCAATTTAATTCTGAATTATTGCACGTACAGTCGCAAAAGTAATCGTAGTGCAAGGGGTTAACTGTACTTGTCCGTGTAACGTGCCTTAACTTTTGACTCCTTTTTTGTGGCGGATGACTATAGTCACCCGTAACAGCGAAAGGGTTAATTTGACTACATCTCATTCTATGGAGTTTACACTGTATCCAGTGAATTACAAAGAAGTTGCATCGTACGAAATACGGCATGATACTATAACAAGAAGCATTGAAGATCAATTGTTTTTTGCTGAAAACGATGAAACTTTAGACTTTGAAGAGCCAAGACTAGTAGAAGCAGAGGTTGTAGATACCGCATTTGATGCTGGGAATACAGAAGATGAAACTTTAGAAGAAGAAGACCTCTGCATTCCATTGGAAAATGAAGATGATGTCGACTTGGAATATAAGAAGAAGGCAATAGAATTCTGGGAAAGTACACCAGGGAAACGAAAACCTGTAAAAGTAGTGCAATATCACTTTCGAAGGATTCGAACACGTCAACGGTTGTACAGATGGGAAAGATATGTAGACGCAGGTGGAACGCGAAGAGATAAATTTTTATATTTTTCGTATTTTACTCTCTCGATGTTTCGTGATGCCCTTGAAAAAGGATCCATAATCCATGACATTGGTATTCGCAAATGAGCATTAGAAGCAAAAGAAAACATTGATTTTCCTACATTTAAAGCAGGAAGGTGATGGATGTATAAATTTAAAAATATGCATGGAATAATTCCGCGTAAAATAAGAAAATTCATAACTTATCGAGAACGTGGAAATTCTCAAGAAACAGATACAGTTATCGATAATTTTATCGAAGTTGTGAAACCGAAAATTAATAGTTATGGCGTAGAATATGTAATTTAATTTAATTCGAATATTTAATTCGAACGCAATCACTCATATTTATACCATACAGCAAATGGAAAATTGCGTTCACCGCTTTACATACTTTTAAAATAATCAAATGGACAATTCGGACCGAGAGTAAAAGAAAATTTATTCCGTGCTCCAAATATCCATGTTTCTGCTTCGAAATCTGGGAAACTAACTTCCGAGCACTTTAAAACTTAGTTTACTGATATATTTTTAACCAACGTGAGATCCAGAAACGTGCTTCTACTAAATTCATGGAGTCGAGACTGCCCAAATGTTTTGCAAGATCTTGTTCCCGAAGGAAAAGAAGTACGTTTTCTGACGATACCGAAAAAGACGACAGGAAGACTGCAGCCACTTGATGTTATTGGTTTCCGCATTTGGAAGAACTTCGTGTAAACTTTTTCGTATCAAGACATTTTATCGGGTCATGACGTTATTTTACACTAACGAAACAATACCATAAAACCCCTGCCTCTTGTACATACAATTTTAAAGAATAACAATTTTTTCAAAAATATTTACACGCAACTATATAGATCTCAAGAAACGGTATCACTTTTATTTCAACCATTTTTTTATCTCTTTTGCTGTTTACGACTTATAAACACGTATATAAAAAGGGCGATTCGGACAAAGGGGTTGATATCTCCCTTAAAGTTGAAAACGGGACAAACGAGTTGCAGCTATGCTCTTAGATAGGTTTAATAAATATTTATGCAAAGTATCATAAAAATCGGAGTGTATCACTTCCCGTAAGTCATTTATTCTTCGGTTTGATATATTTAGCTACTTCTGTCGGGCTGTGGCTTAAAGTCTTTACAATAAGACAAGTATCAGCTCCGTTAAATGATTCAATTTTGCATCCTATTATTTATTACTTCTCATTTATTAATTTTCTAGAAAATAATTTCTCCATACTGCAATATAGGTATTAGGTGCCGCAAAAAGGTGGGGTGTTTTTCTTTTTAGCAATGGATATCGATCTGATTTTAATTCGAAATTTTCCAAGTATTTCTAGAAAAGAAACTGCAATCACTAGGCTTCCATAAAACATTGGGCAAATGGATACCGCACTGTTTAACAATGGAGAACAAACACGGCTACTTATTTTGCACGACACGCGCGGCCTCAGGTTGCATCTACAGTTCAACAAAAAATAACGGAAGTCAGATGGTAAATTTTGCCCCATCCTCGTCACAGTCCTGAATGGCCTTCTGATTATTATTTATATTTGTCTTTGACAAATTTCATTGCCAATAAAAATTTCAAAAGTGACGCCAAGGTCAGAACGAGAATTAACCCTCTATGAGCCGGGGTAACTTTTAAGTAACACAAGAAAATCTAAGCTCGTACTCTTTAAAGTAAATTTTTCAAGTTTGCTAAATATTATAATGTAGTTCTTAAAAATCATGAAATTCTTTACAATTCAATGTTTCAAACTCAAGTTAAATCTACTATTTATAACAGTAATTTATCATTTTCTAATGCGCTATCGTGCAACTGATCTTCAGACGCCACAGAAAATTCGGATTATAAAGGGTTAACTTATTTTCTTCGAATAAAACTCCCGATTTTTTCAAGAAACCAATATACAAGTTTATGGGACTCTGGAAAAGTATAGAAATTAATAGTGACTATATTGTAAAATACAACTATTTTTTAAATTCGGAGTGTTTGAATCTTCACCGAAGAATCTGCGTATTTTTTCCGATACCTAATATATTGCTGCGACACAGAATTAATAACAAATCCAATTATTCCCTCAGACCACGTCAATAATACCTGGCAGAATTTTCAACTCATCGAATACGGCAAATCGTTTCTCGACGATTTTCTCAAGAAAATACTCGATTTACACGGTAACGATCAATTGTGCAAATCGAGGGTCGACTGTATATATTTCGTCCGAGAAGCCCACGGTCTCGAGACGACGGCTTGGGTTATAATTGCACCGGCAAACAGTTCCGCTCGTTTATCACGAAGGTCCCCCCGTTTCTTGTCGGATTTCGCTTTTCTTCGTTAATCATCGTTCGCTTTAAGTGGCGGGATTAAAGAGGGAAGCGAAAAAGCGCGGACCGGCTGAAAATAAAATTGCAGAACGGATTATTCGCGGAACGGGAAAGACGCGGAGGATCACGGAGGTCGGGGTGTTTTGTAAAAACATTAGCCCCGTTATTCCCGGGGTTGTGAGAAAAAGTCGCCGGTATTTTTGCGCGAACTCGATGATTCAGCCGGGACAATTCTTCGTGATAAACGGGGACACGAAACCCTCGATGGAAGAGGAACGCGATTGTCGAGGAAATCGAATTGCTGATATCTTGAATACGAGTTCCATAAAGATTGAAAAGTCAAAGCTTGCAGAAAAATTGAAAGGACAATTTGAAATTGCACGTAGAACAGTTCCAGTCATGGCCGGAGATTAATCAAAAGTTGTTTTAAGGATTTCTAATCAGACCACGATATGCAAATTGAAGATCCGTCAGTGGGGACCGTTTAGAATGGACGTTAACGCGATTAAGCTGGTTGAATTATTTTCGAGTGTTTAGTTTGCGAATTAGTTGATTAACACGCCAAGAATTTCCATTTGGCATGAGCTTAATCCACGAGATGATCTTTGCATGTTATTTCCGAACCATTGTACGTTGTTCTGCTATAGCAGTCTTGTTGCAAAGTAAATTGATCGTTAATAGTCCAATCGTAAGTTTTACGAGCGCGGTTAGCGTAGACGTACTTTGTCACTTATGTCGCTCTATACCGTTAAGATCATTATTCCTCTTTTTTCTCTGTTTGTCTGTCTCTCTTTCTCTCTCTCTTTTCTTCTCCGCCTCTGTCTCTCCTACGCTCTTTTTTTCCCCGCTGCCAGAGCAGTCTTGAATTTTTTGCGTGTCTCATTAATCATACTCTTCAATTATTCTTATGAGTGGGATTATTTGCAAGAGATATAGTTCACGCCGTCAGCGAAATGGAAACGAGAGAATTTTCAAGGTATTACGAGTACTTTCCCTCTTTGAATTACGATATCCGATGATTCGTTGGCGTATTAATGATAATTTATCTTATCCAACGTGATGTGTGTACTATTAATTATTATTAATCAACTGAGTCATCGTAGATTGTCTGAAATATGGAGAGTAAACTTTCGAAAATGTAATACGAAATTCTAGGGAGAATAGTCGCAACGTAGAGGGTCATAACGGGCGCAAGGAATTTTTCAAATACTTTATGAAAGAAAGTAAATAACGAGGGAAATCTAGAGAAAGGAGATATTAAGAAATTCAATGGGACGTCCGTAGGATGATTGAAAACCTGTGAATAACCGACACGACTGAAAATACCTATTCAAACGAAAATTTAGTAGCATTAACACGTTGAACGCCACCGGTATTTCGCTAGTTTTATCGTTTCTAAAGAAGTGAAACTTTATCTATTAAAATCATATCTTTATAAAGCAGAAACTTCAAAGACACAGATGGATATATATTCAGCAGAACTTTATCTTTTTAACGCCAATATTTAAATGCTGAATATATTAAAAAATTCGTAAATATTGCAATTTAAAGGTCACATGAAATTTCCTTGAGTTCAATAGCGCCGGTCACCGGTGACCCGCGTGGCAGTCAACGTGTTAAGAATTGTCTTATGTAAATCTGAGAAAAGCTTCGAAACTAATTGATACGATTGGAAACACTTACTAAAAACTCCAAGCTCTCCTAAATAAGTTTTGAAAATTAATGAAACGTAGAACAGCGCCAAAAATACATACTTGAAGCATACATTAACATAGTCGTCAATATTGCAACAAATAAGGCTGACCGCATGTTATATTGTAGAGCGCGGCACGGCAACCGAAAGTTAAATCGTAGCGCAAGTGGTTAAAAACAACATATGTGCCCATAATTATGAAAGTGGTCTAAGTCAAAATTTAAAAAAAATGAGTTTATCAGTTATTTCACACCACATTATATTAAACTAAATTAATTCAATGTAATTTTCGCGATATTGTCAAAAATGAACCATTAGATAGTGGTTGTTATTTCAACGTTATATGGAATTCATTTAGTGTTAATTATGAAAATAGTCCAAGTCAATTCAAACTTTAAAAACATTTTCGCATGAGATTCACACCAAATTTTACATTCATAATAAATTTCCATTAATCAAGACTAATAAAATTCCAAATGAAAATGTTGCATAATATAAAAACATTTTTTAACTTGTTCAAATGTAATCCAATAAATATCTCGGAACAAGAAATACATGACTTAGACCACTGTCATAATTATGGGCACATATCACTGACCAACTGGTGTGACGCATTTTATGAATTTGAGGAGAAACGAAATGTGCACGCACAAATAGCAGAATTTACGAAACCAGCCTCGATCGGCTTGATGAATTTGCATCAGCTGCATGATCTTGAGAATCTCACAACTGATTGGTCTTGGATTGATATCCATGATTACTATGACAAGAATCCCACGGCTGTATTTGACCGCACCCGGGCCTATGACGTTTGTTTACCAGTGGGCACGTAAACTCGAAATTAAGATAAAAGACACCCACAGGTGAAAGTAACATCTCAGACACAGGAGTAGATTTCTGGGGCATTAGGCACCAGCGGGAAAACGATACTCTGAAAGCCATAATATCAGGAGCGACAGACGTTGTCAGATATTTGGCCAGAATAATAAGTGATCTGATCGGGCAAGCAAATCAATCAGTACACCAGTCATTCGAACAGTGGCAGTTCGTGGCTGGCGCTGACCTATTAGGTTGGTGCGTATGAAATGTCGGATTGTATACGGCGACATTAAAATGACCAGAGTTTTTGCAAAATGAATGTTTATAAATCAAAATAATTTTCATCCACATCAATACACTTCTGCCAAAGATCCACAAGGGCTTTTATACCATTTTTAATAAAATCTGAGTTTTTAGAAACGATGAAATTGGAGGCGACTTTTTTATTGTCACCTTTATTATCGAATTTTTTTTCTATAATGAAGTGGGCTAAGTGTTTAAAAATGTTATAATCCGTTACAGGAAGATCAGGTGAATAAGGTGGGTACGTAAAATTTCATATTTCAATTCGCGAAATTTTATTGAGCTCACTTTTGACGGATATGGTCTTGCGTAGTCGTGCAATAAAGTAGGCCCCCGCCGATTAATTGAAACCGAACGCAGTATTTTCAATTCTACGAGCATTTGTTCAATTTTTTTACAGTATTTGTCAATAGTAATGCTCTCAACGCCTTGGAAAAATGGAAGTTCAGTTTTTCATGTATAGACAGGACATCATTATGGCATACGTTTGTGGGTTTACCACGAGGCGCATTTTGAAGATAGTTATATCCAGAACAAAACTTTTTGAACCAACATTGTACGATTTTTTTATTAAGAATTGCCTCCCATATGCTCTGTTTATATTAAGACTTGCAGCTGCAGCATTATTACCAAGTTTTAATTCATATCGGTTTACTACTCGTATTTCACTACTATTCGCGTTGCACAAAAAACTTAATTTTTTTATAGAAATTAGGTGTCTTCCAAATAAAATACATCTCAATATTGAGCATATAGACCAAACGACCTGTTTCAACTGTAAAATTATTAATTTTACGTCTACCTATTTACAAAATATGGCCAAAATGTAGTGTACAGACCTAATCCGACATTTTATATGCACCAACCTAATATATAACGTACCATTTGGCAATTACTTAATGACTAACGCCTTGATTTCTGGCATAAACCCTATTCCCAAAGATTAGAAGGGGTCAAATAAGACCTGGGTCCTAGACTCAAATTGCAGCCTGAAGAATATTGAAAATTATTCTGTCCCAATCTCTCCAATAACATTGCAAGACACCCCCTCCGTGTCCACTTTTTTACAGACGGCTGTGGAATACGTGCGGATTCCGCTACTAAGCAGAATCGGAGGATTTATAGGGGGCGGTTGGGGGTGCGGAAACGGCACTGGCGAACGCAGCAGCATCAGACTCAGCTCAGGCTGCTGCTGCGCCAAATACGCAGAAGAATCAGCAACCAGCACCGGAATTTACGAAACTATCCATAATCATTGCCAGTAGATTCTAGTATATTCCTTCTATACGAGTGAACTTTATATTTATGAAATTTATTTCAGACAATAATACACAGTCCGTCCTACAGGAAAGGTAAAGTGGAGGAACGGAAAGAAGGCAGCTGAGACGGAAGGGGAGATTGCTCTCGCACCGCCTATCTCCGGCATGTCGGCCTTGGAAACCTGAGATAGACGAATGACAATCGAAAATAAAACACCCCTTTCGTCGTTCACATGACGACGCAACGAATTACGGGTCTCTCGGCCAATAGCGCGTCAAAATCGAAAATGCATGAGGGAGAGGGATGTCCAGCTGCCAAGTTAGCGTTCCAGCATTATAGCTGATTTTATATTCGCGTAACTACTAATGCCGTCTGTGAACGAATGCATGACTTGATTAACGTGGTATTTCGACTATCTTCTGTTTTAAATTTAACAGTGCTGGCATCACATACTGCTCGTAATAACTGAAAATTAAACAGTATGTTTTCAACTTCGGTGGCGAAAGGAGCAATGGAGCAACGGGCGAATATTAAGTTTTGTTTTAAATTTGGTAAAACGGCAGAGCCACTTTTACTACTTGGGTGTTTTAAATTGTTTATGGGCGAGGATTGTTCGGGTTCGACCTAAATACGGGAATCAACGAACATTGTGTTTGTTGCACGACAATGCACTCACGCACAAAAGCAAAATCGTACGCGATTTTTTTGGCTCAAAAATGTACCGTGGTGCTTCAACACGCTTCTTATTCGCCTGATTTGTCTCTGTGCGACATCTGGTTAGTTCCAAAACTGAAAATACCAATAAAAGGAAAGTGTTTCGACACGATTTCAGATATCCAGAAGGCTATGAGCATGGTACTGCAGGCAATTTCAAAGATTGAGTATCAGAATTATTTCGAACAATTTCTCCAATGCTTCCAGTTGCGCATTGACTCAGAAGGAGCCTATTTGGAATAAAAAGTCGTGTAAACTAAAAATAAACAACGTCTTGTATTTTATTTCACATCAGTCGCCTTTCCCATCGGACGGACTGTGTATATTTCTGTTTCATTTATTTAAACCAACGAAAATATTTTTCTCCTTCAAACCTCTTTGAGCCAACAGTGTAAGCACACCGCCATAAAAATTGCAAATTCCAAGCCGAAACGTTCACGGGCGAGCAAGTTTCCGTCGTCAATGGCCACCGTGTATCCCATAGCGTTGTTCTTTATTACTGCACAAATCTTTCGACGGATTTGACGAGCTAAAAAGAGCGACGTCCATCGATTTTCGATAGGTACCATCGTCGGGGAGAGGAAAAAAAAAGGACAAAGGTGATACGAATTTCAGCGGCGTCCGACGAGCGGTGAAACTATGGCGGAGAAATTTTCAAATCCATTATACGCCGTTACATCGACTCTACTCGATAATATGAAATATTCTCTTGTCCTTGGATCTTCGCTCGTATTCCACCGTCTGATTAATATGCCGGAAGAATATTAACGCACCGACGACGAGTCGTTATTGAGTTTTTTAAAAATGCGCGCTCGGCAAACGAGATTTCAGATAATTACTCCCATTAAAAATGTTATTTAAGTAAAAATAGTCGCGCGCTATGTGCATGAAATACCATTTTCGTTCTTTTAGAGTGGATGCTTTTAATAATAAAAGGCTTGCTGGGCTCCGGTGAAACCTTGCGGTTTTATAGCAAACGTTTTATTTTCCGTAGGTAATTTTTCGCCGAGTTAATTTAGACTTTGA
Source organism: Cerceris ruficornis (assembly GCA_963989415.1). NCBI lineage: Eukaryota > Metazoa > Arthropoda > Insecta > Hymenoptera > Crabronidae > Cerceris > Cerceris ruficornis. Next base: position 13,624,555 of record OZ022521.1, read on the forward strand.
TGTTTTATAACATTTTTTATATATCCAACGGAAATATTCAATGTTTGCAATTATTTTTAACGTCAAGTAAGGGTGAATATTCCAAATACACTGAACATTACGAAGAGTTGCGCTTTTGCTAAACTGTTTAAGCCAAGTCTATTTGTCTATTTGTTAAGTAAAAGACCTGTCGAAAGAAGAATTACTAATCGAAATATACATAGCGCGGAATATACAGCAGTTAGTTTAGAACTGCTACGTGTTTTATCAAAATGTGATAATCACAAATACCTCACCGTACTGACGATCTCAAAATTCCCAATAAAAAGATAATTCGCGGCAAATCTCTCCAGAAACCTAAATCGCACTGATTGCATAAAAATTCCCAACTCGTCTTCATTGCACCAATAAGTAACAAAACTGATAAAAGAAAACTATTCCAAAAAGAAAACCCAAAGAAACCGCGTCTTCATGAGTTGGATTCACTTCAGAATGAACATCGATCAGATATGTTGTCCCTCCGAATTGAACGCAACCCAATTTCGTTGACGTCGTTGCCGCAATACGGCATTCGTTGCACGTTATAAAAGTATGAAAGTGTCATTAAACGGTGTGCTAACACAAGTTTCCCACGCTGCACGAGCAGAATGCATCCATTTTGAAATGACATTTCTTTTGAATCGCAATGGAAAGAAGGAGGGGAACATATTTCGCGTATCTTCACAGCGCGCGAATTTCCGAACGGCGAAAAGTATTCGAGGAACGTTGGGACATGCCCTTACCATTCGCCTTTTCCTCCGTTTTCCCGCAAAAAGGAAATCGCGAATAATACGTGTAGCGTGTGCACGATGCGGGATAAAAGTGCACCGACCCGTTAAATCTGCATCGTTCGGGAAAGTTAACGGGGTCCCTTCGACGTCGAGGATGCCCGGGGATGGCGAAAAAAAGGCCGCATAAAAAGTAGAACATAGATGAGATTTTTCACCGAAGACGTTGGTTACGGGGTGAGAGAGAAAGACAGAGTAATTATCGTCACTTTTCAAACTGAATAATTTAGCATGAAAGAGTCTTGACAAATTGGGTCAAGCTACATTTTAATTTTAGACAGTGCCAGAGCACAGACAGCGAGGACGTAAAGATTTTTCGAGCGGCTATTTTCGAATGATGGAACTGAAACGATCGCCGAAGAATCGGACGATTCTTCGAATTTTTACGGTCGTTCCCGTTACAGAATTCTCACACGCGCCTCGATGAAAGTCACTCGAGGAATGTCGCACTGTGCTGCGCTTGAAATAAACTAAATGGTTTCCTTAAAAAATCGTAGAATTCCCATGGTTTTCGGTAGCGTCAAATTCCAAGCTCCGGTCGTAAAAAGAGTATTCGAGGAAAATCGATAATTTTACGCGAGAACGATTTGTTTACTTAGAATAAACAACGACGGTTTTTACATTTTTCGTGCTATTTTTGAAGAGGGCCGAATGTACGAGGTACAGATATCGAATTATTACGTCGACTCTCGTTACAACATTCTCAAAATAGTACACGGCAAATGTACGTAAAAGAGGTAAGAAACATTTGCCTACAATTCGTTGAAACAAGCCGAATCGTTAACACGTTGAATGCCACAAGGATCACCGGTGACCGGCGCTATTCGATTCAATGAAATTTCTTACGACTTTAACCCTTTAAGGACGACGGACGCATATATGCGGCCTGAGAAAAAATCTGATTATAGTTTATCGGTGCATGTATACACGGTTAGAGTTGAAAAATTGAAATATAACCGTTGAAATATGATTACACAAATAGTAATTTATAACTTCTATACATCAACACTCTGACTTCCGGATAAAAAGGTAGTTTTTGAACGCCAAATAAATGATTATTTCTGAATATGCAAAAAAGTCTCCGTCCGCAAAGGGTTAAAGCGATAGAATTCACGAATTCGCTACTGCATTCAATATTGAACTGCTGCTATTAACACTAGAACTACCGGCGTTAAATCTGTTATATTTAAATATATTAAATAAGTCTTTGAAAAAAGTAAAATTCAGTGGTGGAAAAGATGATCGATTCGGTAATTTATGTTTTATGAGATCGACGTGGAATTTCTATTCTATGACTCTCCTATAATCTTGGAGAATTTTTGGAAAAAATTGTGTACCAGTCATTTTGACTGGTTTGGTAGTTCTAGTGTTAAAAAAGTAAAGTACTGCCTAATATAAAACTATTGTTACCTTTAACATTTTTGCTCTATAAAGATACGTTTTACTAGAAAAAGTCTCACTTCGGTAGAAACAGTGCAATTAGCGAAATACGTGTGACATTCAACGTGTTAAAATCCATGTCTTTCTAATAGTCTGTTTCCTCGAAAAGGTCCAATTGCGAACTCGCCCCGTAAAAATGTATGCAGCCAGAATCGAGAATTTGTTCAGAATGAAAAGAAAATAAGGGAAATTCGTTTGCACGGAACTGAGAACGACACTTTCGACGATGATTTGCGTATTGCGATGTACCAACTTCCTGCGTAATATCCCGATAAAATGCCAGCAATGGAAGCAACAGCGTTACGACTGCGCTCCGCTCCGTGGAACGATATTAATGGAGAACGAAGGCGAAGTGTTACATGACAATGGATGAAACGATAAAATAATGCAATTGACCGCTTTCCATAGACGGAATTGCACTTGATCTACGTTCAATAAATAATTAATTCGAATTCGAGGACATAGGCTGAAGGCGTAAAAGTAACCATATACATGGAGACGATAAGAAAGAAGAAGATGGCGGAGGAAAAGAAGAAGAAGAAATCTTCTCTTTCCGTTCGCCGTTTGAATTTAACCAGGCACAATGGAGAACGAAACGAAACTATTCCCGATCGATGTGAAGTAGATTCCAATGGGAGAAATGGTTACGACACCGAATCTAAGTCGTTTCTGGACCGTGGAATATTACTGGAACAGCTAACGAACTCTCGTTATCGGGGCGCGATGAAATAACACGTCGAAATGGACGAGTGAAAAAGTGGAATTCCCTTGGTGGATAATAAAGACAATAAAACAAAGACTTCCCTTCGAGCCAACGAGTGCGGCTGGTTCATCTGCGGAGTCGCCGGATAAAAGAAATGCGAGAATTGCGGGACACAAAGAGGAACAAAAAGTTATTACCGGCGTCCACGTAGCTGCAGCGAATGCAATTTTGCAGTCGGGATGAGAAATCTGGAGGAAGATGGCTTCGATACTGGAGATACCTAAGTAAGTATTTATGTGAGGGGTGTTTCAATGTTTCTTTTTATCCCTTGCCTTGCAATGCGGAGACTTTCTTATGGCGGAGATATATGACGGATAATATGTGGCGAAAACGTGAAAGATGAATGTAATGGAAAATAGAAAATTGGAGAAGATATTCCAGAAAATACAAAATTATGTCACACGTTCTGGAGCGTTCTAGAACAGTAAGATTCGAGACTATTACCTCTTTGCGATTGTCGAATCATTTCGAGTAACTCTGTTTCCTGTAATTTCCGGCTTCCACTATGATCACATTAGAGATCTGCTATTTTGCGTGAATTTACAAACTTCAAATTTCCCAGTAATAAAGCTTCGACCTCGGGAACATCGGTTCATAGAACTTCTATCCCCGTCGCCATCTTGGTATCACTTTCGATCGATCTAAATCTCTGATAACTAATTCAATCCCCAAAATTCCAATAAACAAAATCACAATGAAACTTCAAACTCGAAATCAACTCAACAGAAAATTACACAGAACAAGAAAAAGCTTGTATCCGAACCGCGACGGTAATCGCAAAGATTTAAAAATATCCCATACATGTAAAAGCACCGTTTATCCCATTAGAGACAACTATTGCATGCGTTCACCAAAGAAATGCCAAGGCAAGGGTTCACCGTGTGCAAACTACAGCACTCGCAAGTCAATCTTCGAAAAAGTTATTCTAAATAGGGTAACACCGACAACGCCTATGGACGAAGAACAGCGAGTTAAAAATACACGTGGATAATGTACAATGATTGTGAATACCATCCAGCGACAGCCCATCGAAATGCAATCCCGTGGAGAGAAATCGGCGAGACTGAGAGAAACGTTGAGGGAACGGGAGAATATTGCTTAATGGAGCTATGCTGCATCGAACGCGGCAATGATATATGTGCATTAAATGGTTACCTACAGCTAATATTTACAAAAATAATCTTCCGCAACGCGCGCGCCCGACTCGTGCAAGTCCCTCGTTAAATTCTACATACAACATCGTCGAGTGTTGCGTGAATTATTTTCCACAATTTTGATTACGCCTACGCGCCACCATCGTTTATTATTCTTAGGATCTTGATGGTCTACGGCCGCGCTAACGCCAGATCAGCATCTGCGCTGTCTTATCGCTAATTTTTTCGCGAATAGAAGCAGGAAAGAATCACGTCTTCGCGGAATCATCGACGGATAGATCACGATTACGATGGAGCATAAAGCTCATAATATTCGTGTGTCGTTATTTTACACCGTGCGTGAAATTACGCATGTGATAATTCACGGGAGTGCGTGCAATTGGGAAATTATCAATGGTGGATTGGAAAAATATATTCGTGGACAATTATGTTTGCTCGAGCTAAAGACAGTATGTATCAGAATCGATAAGTTCGAGGTCAGAGATGTTTTAGTAAATTCGGTATGTATCCAGAGTGTCCATTAATTTGCAGAAAAATTTTAAGGACAATCCCTACAGAGTCGAAGCAGCAAAGTTGTAAGAATAGTTGGAGATACGTTGTCAATGCGACTGAGGATGATCGCGATAAATTGCACGATTAATATGCTCAATTATTTAACATTCTCGAATAACGAAGCCTTCTCTCGTCTACTACGAAAAAAACTGGAAGGAACAATGAAGTATTCGCAACGCGAAATATTCCTGCATCGTTCGAGCGTGTTTCTACGAAGGATTGGACCTTGCCTGGTACAAAGAAAAGCGAAGTGCTTGCGCGAAAACGCGAGTAATGAAAGAAAAAAGTGGCAAAGCAACGGGCACGCAATGCGCACTTTCAATATTCGCGAAAAGACCGTGCGAAACGATCGTTTCTTCGTTGCATTCCTTTTCTTTTATCGCGCAAGACTGTAAGAATGCACATTGACATTAACAGCAACAAACTAACGTTACTCGTAACGGATACCAGCGCATCTAGGCTACGCGTACGTACGCGCATGCATATTCGATCGTGAATGCATGCACTTCTGTGTATACACATGCACGCGCAACGCGAGCCAAGTTTCGGCGATCTTAAAACTCGATCTCCTTGTGCGTATAATTTCTCGCCAAGAACTTCGCGTCTCTTTGTCTCTCTACCGGTGCCATTCTCTTCTCAGTTTTCTTTCCTCTTTTCCCTTCCTCCGACAATGCGACGTGCGCAAACGAACGACGTGTACGTACGCGAGATGCTCTCCGAGTAAGGAGGAAAAATATACGTTCTAAAAAGGTACAAGTACGATAGAAAAGAAACGACATCCTTTTCACGTTTAGCCAGTTCTCTCGCGTAGCTACTCCGTCGTCGTAGGCATTCACGCTACGCTCACACGCGCACAGTAGTGTACGAGAAGAGTACATCTCATAATGTAATTTTACTTGTGTCGCTAGACTTCCCTTATTCGTCTACTCTCTTCTCCTCCGTTTTTATTCTCCACACTCTTACACCTCGTTTTGCCAGCTGTCCGTCTTCCGTGCGGTTCGATCGTTAAGCCCCCATTCCGGACGAGAAGAGAAGAAAGTCGAAGGAAAGTGGAAACCACGGTAGTTTCCCCGCTGTTACCGCAACGTGGATCATATGGATCTTTTGCTGGTCTCTTTCTCTCTTTCTTGGCTACCACAGCTGATTGGTCGAAACCTTGACCAAGCCGTCGAATCGAATTGATACGACGCCTCCGCACTTCGCAACGACCTCGTACAACTTTCCTCGAACTTTTTCTTTATCGTGTAATAATGAGCCCCTCAGTGCCGATCACTGAGCGCAATTCTGCGGTATCGAGTTACTTGGTCACTCGAAGAAAGTAAGTTTCGTGGTGTATCCTATACACGCGCAACGTTCAATAGTCGTTCACGTTGGACGTTTGTTTACGTATGTGTGCGTCCATCGACTGAATCGATTTCTCGTTACACGGACGACGTGTGTCCAATCGCACGTTGGAATATCGTTTTCTTTCGTGCACGATGCTGGTTATAACGATGCTCTTTATCGTCGAGAGCTAAGAAGAATTCTTCTACGCCGATTCGGCAGAAGGAAGTCGAAGTTTTGAGAGATTAGCATGCGTCCTTGGTATTTTTTTTTTTTTTCGTTACTTCTAAACACCGCTGCCATTGCTGCTGGTACTGGTGTTTCTTTAGCTTGGAATTGGGACAGTCGGGTGATTTCAGTGTAACACTTTTTCTTCTTTCTAGCCTTTGTAACTTCACCCTGCGTTACGTTCCCGTTTTTTTTTTCTTTTTTTCATCTAGCTACTAGTTAAGGTAGACCATCGCACGATCCTCCTTTTGTTTCTCGACGCGATCAGGATTGTCCGTATGCTTACATTCCATGCTAAAAGTGCAGCTCTATATAAAAGATAACGTTACTCTCATTTTGCGCACGGCAACGTAAGGCGATATAATTATTACGAATATTCTCTACGTTTCTATTATACGAGCGCCGATGATCCTCTGTTTAAAAACTTTCAAAAAAAAGAATCCTTACTCGTTTCTTCATCTTAAAAGGGAACATCCCGAAGTGTAAATTACCGATTTTGGTGAAGTTTTAGTACAAATATAGTTTTCATGAAAATACTTGACACCTATTTTTTTTATCGGCACTCGTCCACGTTAAAGGGGTGAAAACCACCCACAAACGTGGGGTTGCGAAACCTATTTTATCGAATAATAATCGATTGTTTTAATAATCTGTTGAAAAATACAATCCAAAGTACATTAAAATTCTTTTGTAACACAAATATCGAGTTTCTGATTTATCCGTATTTCGTTTTTGACTATTTAGTTTGTGCAAACAAATATTCAAGAATATGGATTGAAATTGAACTGAAAAAATGATGAAAAAAATTATATTTTTTAACATACTATGCGTTAATTTTCACTTTCTACGAAATTTCCGTATCTCTAATAGTGTCAGAGATATTCGATAAATAGGTTTCGCAACTCCAAGCTTGAGGGCGGTTTTCACCCCTTTAACGTGGACGATTGCCGATAAAAAAAACTATGTGTCGAATATTTTCACGAAAACTATATCATACTAAAGTTTCATTTAAATCGGTGATTTACACTTCGTGATGTTCCCTTGTTAGATCGTCCCACTCTCTCTCGATTATCCGTTCGAACTATCCCTCGTTTATCAAGATTACAGTAAACACATTTAACGACAAGCACCTCCGAAACCGGCACGAGTATTTATTTCTCCAAATAACTCTCTTTCTCTTTCACTTTCCACCTCCATTCCCGTTATACCGTGACAAAGAGGTCTCTATCTCCGATGTTGTCCATCAGCGACGGCGATCAATGGCGAATGAGTCGTATATAAATATTATTACCCCCAGGAATAATCGTGCGAGACGACTAGCTATGTAAATACGGATCATAACTATCGCGACAAATTCTCCACGTACGAGAACGAGGATGATACTCGTAGGCAAATAGAGAGATGCACGACACGACGACTGTACGATGTGTATGCGTACAGCATCGACCTTCCGGTGAATTTGGCGAACGGGGATGCACGCGTTGAGAGAGGCTGGGTGGACGAAGAGAGGGGCGCGGTGTAAAGGGAAATTCGGGGAACATTCACGGAGACAGTGACACTATATATACAAGGTGATTCCGGGTAGGGTGACATTCGCGACGTTGATAACAATTAATCATTGGGAACAAACTTTACACACGCCTCCTGCATGAAACGGACAGTGAAGCCAGTGAAGCCATCTTAGGGAGAGGAGTGGGATGGAAAGGGGGCGCACGTGTACATCTATTATATCATACTCGTTAATACGTCGGTTGATCGTTAAAAAAGAAAAAGAAAACTTGCCATGTAAAAAGTGGCGGTGGCGATGACGAGGTGAGTGTGGGTATCATGTCTGCATATGTAACAACCGGAAGGTAGTTTCTCAGTTTTATATATGTATATATATATCGTTTTCTTCCCTCCCTCCATTTCTATTTCTCTTCCGATCCGTCTCTCTGTACGTTCGACGTTAACGTTTCCTTCGTATTCTCTCTTAATATCCTTTATCCGAGGAGTTCAGCCACGAAATAACAAAGCGCAAAATCTGTACTATATTTTATCTCCCCCTTGTTTCTTCTCCCTCTCTTGGTATCCCATTTTCTCTCAGCTTCGCTCTCAACTATATTCCGCATCCACATACACGTCCGTGTGTGAGAGACACACACGTAGCGGCAGACGCACACGCACGCATACGAACACACACGCTCGTGCTGTTTATTCTCTCCTCTCTTTCTCTCTCTCACTTTCACGCTCGCTCTTTCATTCCCGTTCTAACTCTCTCTCTCTCTCGCTCTCTCTTTCTCTCCCTTTCTCTCTTACTTCCTCATCTATCTCTCGCGCTCGAAAAAAGCGACCAACGTACGACGAACCATCGCGTGTGAATAAACACGCGACACATGTATCCACCTCCTATCCGCGTCTGAATTCAGAATTCGGCGAATTCCTTGGCGCACTTCTCGGTCAGCGAGATCCTCAGCGTCTCCTCCTCGTAGTCGTCGAAGTTGCTGGTGTCACCGGGTCCTTTGCATCTCGGTATGAAAGGTGCCTCTATTCTCTTCTGGAAGACGGCTATCCAGTCGGTACTGGCGAACCATTTGTGACCCTTGATGTCGTTAACGCCGGCCTTGAGGTTGCCGTACCTCTTAGTAAGGTCGACTTGCAATAAATTACGCAGCAAGTCCTTAAGATCGGAGCCGAAATGAGAGGGGAATCGTGGCTTCCCACTGACGATCTTCTCGTAGATCTGTATCGGCTGATCGGCGAAGAAGGGCGGATAGCCGGCGGCCATCTCATAAACGAGGACACCGAGGGCCCACCAGTCTACGGCCTTGTTGTAACCCTTACTTAGAATAATCTCTGGTGCGAGATATTCCGGTGTACCGCAAAGGGTCCACGTTCTACCCTGCACCCTCTTGGCGAAACCGAAATCCGTGACTTTTAGATAACCCTGAGAATCGATCAGGAGATTCTCAGGCTTGAGGTCCCTGTAGATCAGGTCGAGGTAGTGAAGATATTCGAACGCTAAGACGATCTGGGCAGCGTAAAAACGCGAGTGTGGCTCCGAGAAACGACCGACCTTCCGCAGATGGCTAAACATCTCACCACCCGGTACGTACTCGAGGACCATGTAAAGGTAGGAGTTATCCTTGAAATGAAACCGTAGAGACACCAGGAACGGGAAGCTGATAGCTTGCAGTATCCTCTTCTCGTTAAGAGTATGTTCAACCTGCTTGAGCTTCACGACCTTCTGCTTATCGAGTATCTTCATGGCGTAATACTCCTTGGTCGGTTTGTGCTGGACTATCATGACGCGACCGAAAGAGCCGGTACCAAGGGTTTTGATGCGCTCGAAATCATCGAGAGCAGCAGTGTTGGTCGGATTCTTCTTCCACTTATCCTCGAACTCCTTCTTTGCCTTGTCGAGGAACTCCTTGACGCTCTCGGCGGCGTCGACCTTTTTGTTAGCAGTAGCGGCATTGTTGCCCATCTTAGCTGCCGCGCTCGTTCCCGAGCCTGCCAGGGCTCCACGGAGCTCGAGAGAATCCGGAAGACCGCGTCTTCGTCTTCGCGAGTCTTCTTGGGTAGCCGAGCCTACCAAGGCTCCGCCGAGCTCCGCTCTCCTCAGAATTTTTGCTACGTTCTACCGCACTATCGTCGGCAGCTTCTACACTGGTGCTTCCTCTCTCTATGTATCTCCCGTCTCTCACCCCGGTCGTTCTCCTCAACGGCACCAACGGCCAGCGCGGCCTCTGACCGACACACTCGTCGACGGCCCTACGAGCGCACGCCGAAGAGGGCACTCACACTCGTACGCACGATAGGGCACACGCACCGCACGGCGAATAGTCTCCTACCGGTCGCCGTGTCCGCTCCTCCTGTCGTCGTCGGACCGATTCACTTTTGAACCGGCCACTCGCACCTCGCTCGACCTTTCAGGTCCCTTGATCGACGACAAAGCGAGACCGAGCGATTTCGCGCGGAAAAAATGGGTCAGCACTAATCCTCGTCCGCACCTCGCGCCATCTTCTCTGTCAATTGTACTAGCCCGTCGTCGTTACCGCCGTCCACTAGTGCCGTCTCGGTTCTTCCTTTTCTCTCCTTCCTCTTTTTTTTTTATTTCTGTCTTAACTAGACCCGTCTACTCCGCAACGGCTCTCGTCGTCGATTGTTCCTCGGTCTCTCGATGATACGAATCAAAACACTAAACACGTTCTCTCGATCACTATCGTCGGAAGGTGCCGCGAGTAACGAGATCGGTCGTCGTACAACGCGAATCGAACCCGAAACAAATGCGGCAGGAGAACGTCGTCTCTCGGTTTCGATCGTCCTCACCCTCGAGACGCTTACGACACGTCGTCTGCTGAATTTCCACGGCACGCACACACTTCTCGTCGAGTCGAACGAATTAAATGAACATCGCGAGAAACCGTCGGGTTATCGCGCTCTTACGATCAGAAATAAAGTACGCAATGGAACACTTAATTACACACCGATCGTTTTGCTGTACTCGCGGACTGATTCTAGTCTAAGCTCTCTTAGAAAGGAGCAGACAGCGGCAGCGGAGACAGTCGGTACCGTTCCTAAAGATGGCGACGCGGCTCGCTCCGCTAGCTCGTTCGAGATTTCGCACGGATGCGAAAATGACGAAGTGCCGCTCTAGGAAGCGAGAGAGCTACTGTGCAGCACTGCTCGGCTGTTGCTTCGACCTGTCGCCAACAGATGTAGCACGGGAAGACTTTTCGTCGGTATGTGCTGCCACCGCGTGTCGGCGTCGATGTACTTTCAATTCGAACCAAGGTGTTCCACTTCGAAATCATCAAGGTTTTCGTAGTGGATTGCGACAAGTTTCGTACAGCTCGTATCGCGTTCTCGATCGAGAATGCGGCTCTCTGAGTCATCCGAAAAGAGGATGGCATTCGTTCTGCATACGTCTTTTGCGGTTATCAAATTGAAAATTATAAATTCATAAAAGCAAAACATGCATACCGTTTGTAATATTGAACAAAGAGAGTTATGAGACATCAGAATCTTACGGATAACGATTGGGACAGAGTTCTCGAAGAATAAAATGAATTTTAAATCGAACTGATAATATTCCTGTGCCTCGTAAACAATTTAAAGTTCGACCAATGTAATAATGTTCGACGTAAAATTAGATAATTGTCACGAGTCACCGACTCTTCGCGAACTTTCTGAAACTGTCAACGGTCCTCTTAATAAACCAAAGAGGACACCCTATTCTCCCCGTTACCGCGTTGCGTCATATTTTTATTCGGTCAGTTCTCACAGTGTTTCTAAAAATCATACAAATTAAGTAAGAGGTTATGATCTCGCCGGTTCTCCCGGCAATAACAAAACCGGCTTGCGGTTGCGCCAGAAAACGGAAAAACTTTGCCTTTACGGCCAGCCGCTGTTTTACAGATTTTCTCGTTTCACTATTCACAAAAGACGTGTTTATCATCATTTCGGTAGAGTTTCGTTGCTATTAATAATAATCGACCCGTTTTGTGGTATTGAACCGTGGTAGGTGTACGGAAGGTTGAACACCCGCTGACCTGTGATAATCCTTTGCCGATTAGTTTCTAACTGTAGATAGGAACACGGGCACCGTTTTAGAGCGACAGATACGGTCGAGAAAGCTAGGTGGAGCCGATGGAGGACGGGACGAACCGGTTACGACCGAGTCGAAAAGGTACGACCAGGTCAGGCCTTTCGGATACACACAGTATTTTTGTGTGTAGCCACGACACATTGCACGCCACGCTAGATAAAGGTGGTAAAAGACATTTTCGAGCAGGTCCGTTAGGATGTGTGTTTCTCATACCAAGCTTGGTTTGATTCTACCCTATGGGATGCGCGCGACCACGCGCTCTCTATTGATTCCACGACCTGAAGCTGAGAGCGGTGTGCCAATTTGTTGAAGGAAAGCAGAATTGACTGTTTTTCTTTTTGCATCGTTTCTTATCTTCAGCGAAATAATGCTCTCGATAAATTTCATTACGAATCTAAATACACTTAACTTTGTTCAAGATTGAAAATAAAATGCAAAATTTCCTGGCGTTGAAATTTGTAAATTTTATACGGCATGTAAGTAACGGGGAAGTTTTTTTAGTTTAACAATATAGCTTAATTTGAATTATACGGTAGAAAATTACTTTTTGAAATATAAATGCTCGCTTATGAGATCTAAAAGACTAAGCGTTACAAATACAGTCGGAACAAGCTCATCGAGAAGAGTGAGAATTTAGTCCAGCGAAATGAAAATTTAGATGCGTGGAGCTATCTTTAGTTTGACACTGCAAAGCCAGTGGAAATATAGGTTACTGTCATCGAAATAGCCTGCGGCTGAAGACTTCCACTGACCCACTAAAACGAAATTTAATTTTATCGAACAAAGATGCACATCGATACAATTTTTCAATACTTCCGATTACCATGTCGGAATCGACGTTACAGTTCTCATATAACTCGTAATCTACGAACTTTTGTAACCTCCCAATATAACAAAAATAAACCACCAAGTGCATATAGCTTTGGCTCATTTTTGTAAGATTAATAAACTCAACTTTGTTGCGATTGTTACGCATTCGAAAGGAATAAACACGTAACATTTTCCGGGTGAATGTCGTGCGGTTATCCGCTTGGTGCGTGTCATAAATAGATAGAAGTACACTAGAAACGCCAAGTGTGTGTCGCCTTCCTTGTGGAAAGTTTCATTGAAATCTCGACTCAACCAAACTCGATCGCGCATTGAGTGTTTCGTTGTGTAAAAAATATTTAGAAAAGACGCATCTGCCTTGCACGTCTTCACCTGCACAGTGCATAGCAGCTGCTCGGTGTTATCTTCGTGCTTACGTAGGCTTCTGGCACGTGGCACGGACGATACGGAAAAAAAAAACGTTTTTAGACCAATTTAGTTGACACGTTTGCACAATTTTCGCAGATGCCATTCAACGTTCCTTCGCATATACAACTGTGCAAAAGTAAAATAATATTTCTCAATGTCAACGCTTCCTCAATGTTTTTGGAACGGTTGTAACACATGAAAATGCTCATAATAACCATACGAAAATTAATGGGTAGCTAAATGCCAAAAATTCATTCCACGAGTTTCAACAATGTATAAATCATATGGTATATGAATTTTTGAAAATGTAATCCGGTAGGAAAAGATTTCGTGCATCAATTTGAAAATTGAGATTACGGTAATAACGATATTCTGTTTTACGAGTCTACCAAGTAACGAGTTTAAAAATAAAGCGATAAAACATAGCCGTATAAAATATAGACATAACGTCTCAAATGTAAAATCAGCGGTAACGTTTGTATCAGTCATACTTCCACTGCTGATTAAAACTATCTACAAGACGGTCCGCTCTTTCCTCCTAAGAGTAATGTCACCGCGACGCGGTTTTTGCGGCGCAAAAGAAAAGTGTTATTTTACTGTTTCACGGTAAAAGCAACCTGTAACATGGACGTAAAAGCAGCGAAGCCTCTCGGCCCGTTGCGCGGGTCAACCTGAAGGTATCGCGCACCTTTTAATACACACCGGAAATGGGGCCATGCGCGAAACTTCTAGAACTTTCCAAACCCCCGTTTCCGTTGGCATCGTTCGTATCGTCCTTGGCGGGCATGAAATTACGTTAGAACTCGAATGATATCTTAGATCGTACATTAAGTCGAATAAGCACAACATGGAACGTAACGCGGAACAAAATACCAAGTTCATCGAACAATACCGTTGCTAGCGCCGGAAGCGCGGGTATTTTTTACAGATTTCGTAAGACAGGATCCAATTGGTCGATGTGCCAGTTGGAGGGGCATTAACGAGGCAGTAGTGTGAGGTCTACCACACACAAGCCTGATACCGCGCGACCGTTGATGTTCTTAATTAAATTTTTATAATCCACACTGGCTATATTTCTATCCGACGTAATGATTTATATCCATAATAGAATACAACCTTCTATACGAGACTTTTTTCCGTAAACTCAGTAAATATTTACGAGAAACTTAGTTGATCTCTGTCGTACTCATGATTTCTGATGTATAGCGGCAAATTTAGATAACTACTTAAATAACTTTCATTGTGAAATCAATGCTGAAACCAATACGCGCCATCGAACAGTCTTACGGGTAGTAACGTCCGGAGAATTTTAGTTTAATATTAGAAAAGATCTTTAGTATTTCTTGAGAATCTTAACGTCGGATGTACAGTAATGTTAGTGAAGGAACGATTGATGCGCCATCTGTAAACGAGCGGGAAAGAAAAGTGTTTGAAGGCCGCCGGCCTGCCGGCCGGGCTGAGCGACTCGGGTCTCGGACGAATCAGTGTGCGAGTCTCTCTGCCATTTGCGCGTCGGTACGCGACTACGCGGCAGTGGTGTTACCAGAATTCTACGTGTGCTTACCGGTGCGTAGAAGACGCAGACCTTTCCGAGTGAATTTTATAATCAAGTGCTTTTTCGACCTTACAATTAAATCGATCAGCATGGCGGATACAGAAACTAAGTGAGTAGTACTGATTTTCCTATTGATTTATTTTGAGAAAATCATGCGTTCCCATCGAGCATCTCCTGTTGTGTTTTACTCTCAAACGTTAGTATAGGCGGGCTAACGATTCTTTCCTTCTTTAATTTCCTGTTCTCATTCACTAATTGGATTCATTTTCCCTCTAAACACGACAATGTTATATAGAACTTTCTCTCGCTATAAATGATTGTGTACTTTTGCAAACGTAAGTAGTTTTGCAAGAGAACGAACACGAGAAAGGGATAGCGGCGCACGGAGGAGGGGATGCCCTCTCTACACGATATTCTCAGCTTGATTCGTAAGACGCGTTACGTTCTCAAGATTACCTGCCCTCGTCACGATACGTGCTCTACTTGTAGAGTTGACTTTCTGGCGGCATTATTTATTCGTCTCATTTTTTCCCACTTGTTATGGATTCGTGTGTGTAGGTCAGCGTCAATGTAGCACCACGTGTATTCGTTCGAAAATTCATGCTATGATTTATTGTTACCTGACCTCGATTGTTAATTTAACAAAAAACAGAAAAGGAAAAAAGCAATGTTGTTCTCATTCACGAATCGTTAATCCGCACATTTTATGCCCATGAAACATACAATTTGCCTGCTTCGTAATATTGACTCTCTTGATACCCTCGATACTAGTCATTGTAATGTAAATATTTACACGTTCGACAGTGAAAGTATCGGTTAAGTGTGTAGAGAAGAAAATGTTTCACGGAACGCTGTGTATACATTGACTTCAAAAGAGAACAATGTATCGATCTGCTCTCTCTTACCAACTACACATTGCAAACAGTAATATTTTCAGTTTTCGCGCGATATTTGGTCAAAAAAATATTTGGTATCTGTAACGATAAGCGGTGATAAAGTTCAGACTTATTTGAAATACTGATGCTGCGTGAATAAGCATAGACGCGAAACGGCAACGTGTATTTACGGTCCAAGAACATCTCCACGATTTGCCGCGCGCCGAAACCTCGATAAGTTTGTGTGGATTTGGCGGGTAGGGGATGCAAGAGGAAGGGGACGAAGAAAAGATAATATTAACATCGCTAGGTGCCGCCACAGTTGGCGTCCTATCTCTATTTCTTTCCTTCACCGTTCCCTATCTCTCTCACTACCGTGAAGTATAAACGAACTGGGGAATAAAAAGAAAAAGTCAGACATTACTAGCTGTGCCTGATTCAAAAATGACAATACTAATGTTACTTTTATCCCCTTATCTTTTAACGTTTTCGTGAATATTGTAGAGATTCCAATAAAATTATTAATGATTATATACTACTTGTAATTGTATATTACTTTTTGTTTTATAGTTTGGAGAATAATGTTGGAATTAAATTAATTATTAAAAGGAAATTTTGTATAGTTTTCGATATGTATGCATTGAATATAATATCAGAGTTCATGTATGTGTGTACCTATATATACATATTTCAATGTTTCAAATACAGAGATACCAAAGTTGCTACAACTCCAGAGAAGAAAGTTATAGAAGAAGAGAAGAAAGTAGTCCAGGAAGTAGATGAAGATTCGAAAACATCAGAAAACGGAGATGCTAAGGAAACCAAAGAAAATGGCTCGAGCGAAGAGAAGGAATCGGAAGACAAGGAGGCAGAATCTACTGAAAATGGGGATTCCACAGGTAGCATTGTGCAATTAATGTGTTCTAAATATGAATAGCTTACAAGCATGAAGTTGATAGAGGTATAAAATAGAAAACTGTAATGTTAAATATTTCTTCCAATAAAAAAAAAATGCAAAATGACTCACGCAAGTAAAAGAAAATGAAGAATTATGTGTTCCACAGATGGACCCATTGACAATTGTTGTATAAAGAGGAAGTCGACATCTTTAAGCGAGACAACGGAGGATACTGCCGCTGACGGTGAAAGTCCTGAAAAGAAAACAAAACTTGAAGAAAAGTGTGCCGAAGCTGAAAGTAACGGAGAAGCAGAAGCTACGGCCTAATATCTTCCCATGTTTACTATAAATCGACTTGATCTATAGATTAAATTTTAACAGCTAACTACAAACTCAGAACAGATTTATGCATCGTCCTGAGAGACGAGCATATTTTTTAAAAAAATTTGATATTGTATTAATGACTTTTTGTGTTCAAACAACTGTGTGTGTTTATCGCAGTAATTTTTGTGAGAATAATTGACAATAGTATTGCATATATCCATAGCATCATCATTAACTATTATTATAAATTACTACCATTACGTTAATATTCTTTTTCAGTACTGGCATCTAAACACCACGTATATTCACCTAGTACTAGATTTATGAAATAAGAGAAATACTACTAATATTAGAAATAATATATTTCTAATTCATCAAAGATGGACGGTGGTATGGTGCCTGAAAGATACATTTATGGAATATATTCCATTCGATAGTTCTCTTTTTTTTTTCCTGATGCACAGACACAAATGCGCATAAACACTTGAAACTCTATTAAAGGAGACGGAAAAAACATTATTTTTTTTTGCAAATCAAAATACATTCCTAAAATAGAATGAGGCTCATACAGTGATTATTGATGTTTTCACAGAAAAAAAGATTATAAAAGCTATTTGTAAATTCTGACGTTAGACATTTATTTCGTAACATATATTTAATATATAATTGGTATCCGACTTAACTTTCTGTAAGAAAATATATATATAATTTACAAATAACATATTACGCACTAAAGTGCGTTAATGTTGATAAAAGTAAAGTCTAAAAACACATGTTATGAAAACCGCGTACTCTTGTCATACGAATATTAAATTTTATGTACTGGCTTTTGACTGTTTATTATTGTAATAGCATACCGTATAATTCAAGAGTATTTTTTTAAAGAATACTTGACAATACGTAACTACTTGTATGTATATGTACAGAAATACTGGTGAGTAATGGGTGCTTGGTATTAAAATTATGATGCCAGCAGTAAAAGTGCTACAGTTATAAGATTAATTTAACAAAAGCTTACATATCACTTTAAAATTCATACGATCGACATAAAACAGCGGTTTTCAAAATAACGGTTCAAAGTCAAATTTCTTTTCGGAATAAACTGAAATTTCGACCTTCGTCACTGCCATTCTTTTTTTTATTAGATCATAGCGACAGTTTGAGAGACTTTCCTGTTAAATACAATAAATATCGATAGATTGAACTTACATTAGGATAAACATTTTATTTTCAGTAATTATAAAAATTTGAAAACCGCTGGCATATAACAATTTGATTATAATACAAAAGAGTTTGAAATCAATCCGAACGGTCTATCAAATCCATACTAAGCTAAGTAACGATTGGTTTTTAATATCATATGTAAAATTATCTGTAAGATAAATTTGCAGTTTTTTCAGTTGCGTTACAATTTTCTTTTTATATGAATGTAGTATGCCAAAAATCACTGCACAATATTATTTCATTTTGTAAGTAATAAATAATACTTATTATTCGAAAGAGGGTTGTACATGTATGTGTATGAGATCATAATGAAAAATATATTCAGTAGCAAGATTAAACAAAACGAATTCTTTAAGAACAAATTTAATATATTCATGTTAAGCGTCTGTACGTCTTGTAATTCCATATAAATATTGAGCAATTGTTACCAATAAAAAGTATACATACAAAATGTATCATTGAAGCAAATAACTGTTACATATACAAATTACAACGCGTAAAAGAGGATGTTTTATTCGGAAACAGCGGGAATTACTATAACAAACTTGTAGTTTAGCACATTTAATTACGAGAATTTACGAAAATGAGCTGTTATATTTGTAAGTGATACAAGTCTATTTCTTCTTATGTTGAGGTATTTGAGATTTCGTATAAAAGCTTTCAAGTTACACAGATATTTCATTCTATTTACTTTCCCATTTAAAATACGATGAGAATACATCTCTGTTTAGATTAAACTAACTGAATTACACTTCTGAAAGGGGGACTTATATTATTTTCAAAAATAACGATTCAAATAATTCAATCCTACAATGCTGTAACAGTCTGCATGAAACATGCTATTTCGGTAACATATCTGAGAGACTTTTCTTCAAAAATTCGTCATGTATATCTCTTACATTCAGTTACTCCTAAATTTTACAGCGAATATATTAATTACTTACTTTCTGCTTATTTCGATGTGAACAAGGAAAGCAAATTTGGAAATCAAAGACTCTGCAGCCGGCATTACTCCGAAGTTTGAATGTAACTGAACATTTGCTTCCAGACCGTTACGAAATCAAATTCTATTGGTCATAGTCAATCAGCAGGAAGTAGAATTATTAAAATAAATTTTTGTATTTATTGTCTTAATTGTTATAAAGGCATTTATAAAGACAGCCATTCTTTTAAAAAATAAAAAAACTATAATGCATAATTATTAAAAGTTAAGTAATATAAAGTTGAAATCTGAATATTTCTGAATAATATTCAGAGCCATCTATATTGACAGTAAAATAATTCCATGCACTGTAGTCACGATACCGATATGATTGCGCGGCGCTATATTACTTTTATTCAAACTGCACGACTACAAACCATTTTTATTAATTTAAATATTCGCGATTCGGGTAAATTGTGATTCCATAAATAAGTACATTCAGCAAAATGAGCGTGAAGCCAGTTTTTTCGAAGCCCGGTAAGTTTAATTAGCAAACATTTAGTTTCCTCAAATGAAATTTTGAAATGCATTTTAATTCAAACCTGTTTCGAAATCTTATTATTCCTCTTACTATCTTATTCGTATAATGTTTTGAGAAATATCAATAATAATTTCGTAACCTAACCTCTTAAATATTACTGTAACTTTTATGCATCTATTTATGGTTTACACAATCATTCTGAAAAAAAAAAAATATTCTAATAGAGAAAACCATTTTTCAGGGGATAGTATGTGGCAGGAGGATAAACCAGATATCGATGCGCATTCCTCTACACAGTTTGTATACAATGCCAATCATTCTCTTGCATTGGATATGCAACGTCAACGGTTACCAATTTTCAAGTGCAAGAACCACGTAATTTATTTGCTTGAGAAATACCAAACATTAGTATTAGTCGGTGAAACTGGATGTGGGAAGAGTACACAATTACCTCAGGTATGATTATATTTTATATAGGCTTATATATAAATTTTATAGCATAGTTGATTAATACATATATGAAGTTAAGACTACGATATTAATCAACTGTATACTGTTTGAATAATAATTGTAATTAAACACATAAAGAAACAACAAAACTGTACAAAATATATTAATTACACATTCCTACTTATACTTCTTTTTATAAGTGTACATAGTTTGTTTCTCTTACATCATTTGATCCAAATAAAGTATCTGTTAATGATAATATTTCATGGAGAGCACAAGGCCTTCGGGTCGCCGATTTTGTTGAAACTTTACGTACTCGTAGAGCTAGTCATCCTGATTAAGAATATATCCCATTATAGGGGCAGACGATTAATAGTTTTTAAGATATTTATAATTAACGTTTCATTGGTGTTTTTATGAAGAACTGTAGAACAGAATAGCAAGTGCTACCATGGCACAGTGGCAACGTGGTGATTTTGCGTTGAAAAGATTTGTGTTTGTGTCCTGTTGTGGAAAATTTTTTTAATTCTTTTTTTCGATTTATTTACATGTCAACATTACTTATATTTCACGTGTAAAAATACATATTGAATTTTAAAGCGATTTTAAATAAAATATCTTTACTAATTGCAAGCTCGTAATTTTGCATGCTATGTGAAAGCATTAGAAAAAAAGGATGATAGTTTTACTTTAAAAAATTATTGTCAGCAACAATTGTGGTACTTGTCATATATCAAATAAAGGCAACACTGTCACGCAAGCACGTACACTTTTATATGTCGTTTGGAAAGCAGACTTGATTTAACATTTTCGAAAAGTTCTCTTTCTATACATACCCTCTTTTAAACCATGTGCACTTTGTCATAGGTATGACTAAATAGCTACTTCCCTATTTGATATTTCTCTTCCATTTTCAACCAAATAAATTTAGGTAATATATAAATTTTAATGTGCCGATATTAAATTTAATTTTGAAGATATATAAACCGAAGAAAATTAAATTTGAAATTACCCGCGACAGGATACGAACCCGAATGTTTTCAGCACATTGTCGCTGTGCCACGGTAGCTGTTGATGCTCTGTTTTTTTAGTTCTTTATAAGAACGCCAATGAAACTTTAATTATAAATATCTTATAAACTATTATTTACAACATTAGGTCATTAAACATCATTGTTTAACATCACTGTTGAGGCCTAATTTACATCGTGGACCTTGAGGTTGCGAGAGCCAAACGTTCCATAATTCTTATTTGGTTCTGTAGCCGTGCAAACCTGGCCCATTTAGCAAACACCCTTCGATGACCCAAGGGTCACACGCGGCTAGCAGGTTTTGCATGGACACTTTCCTCCAAGCTAGATTTATGACACCTGCCATAAATATAGCGTCTTCTCAAAGCTACGTCAATCTCGCAACCCAAGGCCACCTCTGGTTGGTGAACTTCGTTGTACGCGCTCGCTCGTTTATGTTTTGTTATATTCTGTTAAGTTTGTTGTTTGTTCCGTGTATCTACTCGTTTAGTATCGTTATAAAAAACAAGCACAACCAAATCGCTGAGTGTCAAGTTTATTTTCGTGACAAGAAAAGAAGAAGAGTTTCCGACGACTTAATTGTCCGACGAGTCAGCAATCACCTGTAATATTATAAACTCAAAATATACAATGTAATAGGAAAAAATCATCAAGATAATCTTAGCATGGATAGAAGAAGCAATATCTTTGAAATTTGTTTATATCACTATTTATACTCGTTCGAACGCTGTAACTTTTATTCCAAACATTAGTTAGTGAATTATTAGAAATAAATAATCTATGATTTTTCGGTACGTACAGTACTTGAACGCACTCGATGTTAAACGCTCATTTAAGTGAATAGCGCTCGTTTCATATACTTTGCTTCTGTGTAGTCTGCAAAAAAAGTTAATTGCGACGGTAATTGCATAAACAATTACATGTTATCGGTGTATTCGTGATGTGGGCACTTTCGTAATATTCTTACACCCTCACACATAGAAATTCGATAGCAACGGTGCGCACGCGTTCTAAAAAAGCTTCTGCCGTTTCAACGTACTGCTAGCATTTAATGGTTTCATACGATAGAGAAACAAACGGACAGTAGTAGTTCGTTGCATATACAAAGTGCCTTAAGTTAAGAAATTTACTGGTGAAACATACCTTTGCGAAATTTTGAATTATTCGACCGCTAAATCATGTTTTGTAAGAAAGTATATCATAAAACGGAAATGTCAAGAGTCAACTATTGTTTTTCCGGGTGCTCAAGAACAGTCTCTTCGTGACAACAGTACAATTAATCGTACAGCAAAGGTTTATTGAAAATATGATCTATTTTATCATAATAAAGTATAAATAAGACAAGTGTCACGGATCGCTGGTTTGCGAAATATTGCAGTTATCACATGCTTGTAACATACCTGATATTAACTGATCAAAATAATAGAACCAGTGTTCACGCAGGATCCTAGGTAAGCGTGTGAAATATCTGCGTAGAAAAACATCATTAATTATCGGAAAATATTAATATCTGTCAACTTCATGAATTGAAATCTTATTAATAAAATAAATACAGTAATATATGTGAATCTAAACATCAACGGAGTAACGCATAAAAAGCTGACTAATCGTTGTCACGTACATCTCATAATACATTCGGAAGAAAAAAAAAATTATTAACTGTGATACTTAATTCAGTCCATTGAAAAACTTAATATGTGATTTTTGAAATAATATATGAAAATGAAAGATGCCGATTTCCCGCGTATATGTATCACGCCGGAAATACTGAAAACTGGAACAAGCATACAGCGAAATCGTCATCTGAAATTGCGAAATATCGTTAAAATTGCACGAACTATGCAAGTTTACACAATTGTACGTAATTATTAACAACACAATACGATCATTCTGATTGAATTCATGACAGAGATATATCAGAAATGAAACTTGCGAACAAGCCGTTCCTAGCGATTTTAATAATACTAATGCTATATTTCCTTGGAATGGACCTGTTACTTTATTCCAGAATGCAAAACTATGATATTAGACCAATATCGAATGGTACAAAATATATTTCCATGATACCTTGTGACATTGATCCATTGTGCACAGTAACGGTAAAAGGATTGATGCTTGATCATCCAAATCATTTTCTTCTGACCCCTCTTGCAGCTGTTATGGATGACTTATTGCATATAAGTACTTCTTGGACATGGGTGACACCAAACGCGATTAGTTGCTTCCATGTTTTAATTGCAATAGCTGCTGGGAAATGTGTTTCCAATGATTCATTATCTCATAGACGATTAGGAGTTCTTCTATTTCAAGCAAGAACATGGTTGGATGATTTAGATGGACATGTTGCTAGAACGAGAGCAAATATGAGTGGTGAGCGATCGGAGGTTGGTTCAATTGGGTATATCGTTGATGGTGTTTGCGATGCTTTGGGCTGCATTGCTCTACTAATCGGCATATATCAATTTCTTGCTGGTAACACGGTCAGGCGTGGAGGATACGATAAATTGCCGCAATTACCTGTCTCATCATTTTATGAGCCTGGAAACATATCCAAAACTTCGAATCCGGCACTTCGTAACATATTAATAACGACCGTCCACTTGTTCCTTGCCAGCGCTGCCTGGAATCGATATATATATTTGTATCAGGATCTTCTTGAGACTGAGTATAAAGTACCAGGAATCAATAAAGAGCATATTTATGCCAGACAAACAGTGATGTTTAGAAGTTTGTCTTTTTGGTTCATTGCTTTTTGCTGGAAATTTGTTAATTTCCATGCTCTCGTGGATTACCTGCTTCTAATGATATTTTTTGATCGTTTGAGGGAATACATAAGATTTATGAGATGGTTTTTGTACATCGCAGTGTTACTATTAATTTATGTCACCGAACTACATTATTTACGGACTTCGAATTATGTACAAGGAGTGCCATTTACGGACGAAGAAATATCACCTCCTGATGCTTTCATCCAAGGATGACTACAAGTTTCAGAGAAATGTATTTATTGCATTTATTTCTTATCGATGATATTTAAAGAGCAAATGAATTTTTATATACTAATGTTTGCAAAATCATTTACCTATAGAAATAATGAAGATTGTGTCGTATTAATTTTATATTTTTCTGCATGTATTTGTATAAGCAGCAGACTGTTGTACAAAAAAAATGTGCCTAATCCTTGAAACAATTTTACTGCAAAATGATATTACTATATTATACCGAAAAACTATTTAATGGATAACAGCCATGTTGTTATCACTGGTACCTACTGAAAATTTATATGCCAATGTTGGACTGTTTACATTCGTTAATATCTCAATTTTTAACTGACTATTCAGAGAACAAATATGTGTATATATATGTATATGGTAGCTACGAAAGAAATTTCATATTAGTTGTAAACCTGCGGATTTTGCCTAGGTATTCATATATATTCTACGGTTCAAATTTATCAACTAAATCTGTATTTACCCATTTCTATAACTATTTATAAATAATTGTATGTATAACATTCATAATATATATCAGTTAAATAATATCCAGTGATGTGTAATCATTATTATTACTAAGTGAATTAATAAAAAATAAGTTGTAAAACTTCCAAGTTTTGTAAATTCACGTGAATTTTGACCTACCTAAGGTAATTTAAAGAGTTTCCAATACAATCTCGAGAGTAACGTCGTACTGCAAAAACGCAATAGTCCACCGTTATCGGATTATCCATGAAGTGGCTGAAGCCGACCCGTAAAATAGATTCGGAGAATATAAAGCTTCGCATTGAACTTGAAAAGCTATTAGTGCATTTTGAACTGTACTAATTCAATTTGTGTGAAATATAATCTTGCTTATCTGAAGCATTTCGTCATGTATGTTGGCCTTGCCTCAATCCATGGCACGAATTGTTATCCCCCCCTCCTTGTGTCACTTAAACGCCTTATTACTGATGTAATAGATCAAATTCAATGTATTTATTTTCTGTTAATGTTTATTCTTTACGGATATATATGTATATGTATATGTAACAATTAAATTGCGTATTTATTTCACCCCTAACTAATTGAAATTTATTTTCAAATTCTATTTATAAGTTATTTATTCAATTCACTTATGCCTTAAGCTTTTGAAACAATTCGAATTAATGGAAAATAAATGTCGATTTTGTAATTTCTTTATTCCAGTATCTTCTAGAAGCAGGATGGTGTTCGGATGGGAAGATGATAGGTATCACGGAACCGAGGAGGGTTGCTGCAACCTCCTTGGCAAGTCGCGTTGCCGACGAACGTAATTGTATTTTAGGAACCGAAGTCGGATATAGCATACGTTTTGATAATTGCATAGATGAAAGTACAAAGATCAAGGTATATTTTGTTATCTGGTAATTGGGCTGTTAGTGAAAGTTATCTGTAGAAATTATGAGTAAAAGTTTCCCGTTTGCGCATGAACGGATACGAGAAACAGTTATAAGTCATTTATAAGTTATTATTAAAACTTATGAAAGAGGCGATTAAAATAGCAGAATAACTACTAATTTTTATAGGAAGTCATAAATTTTCCTCTTTTTCTTTAATATAAACATTATAACTTAACTTTATGTAAATACGAAGCAAACACTGGCTTTCCTTTCGCGTGAAATCATCATTTTATTAGGATTAAAAAGCGAAGTATAGTTTTATAATATTATGGTACAGAAGTATTGCACAAGAAAACTTAAGAAATTTATGGCGGTCGGTATTTGCAGTACATGACTGAAGGAATTTTGCTTCGCGAATTAATGAGCGATCCTTTACTGACGAGTTACTCGGTCATCATTGTGGACGAGGTACACGAAAGAACACTACTCACGGACATTATTATGGGATTGTTGAAAAAAATAATTAGGGTAAATAAAACGTTGTTATACTTATCTACAAATATTTGTGAATAAAGAAAATATTCTAAGACATTCGATAAAATTTCATTGATTTTTAGAAACGAAAAAGTTTAAAAGTTATCGTATCTTCAGCCACAGTAGATGCGGAAGAGCTTCGGGATTTTTTTAATACAAATACGACGAAAGATTCGGCGAAAGATAGTGCTGTTATTATGACCGTAGAAGGAAGATTATATCCTGTAGATACTTTTTATGTAAAAGGTATATATAAGCGTGAATATTTTCGGATTTACGTGCCTGAGTTATTTAACTGCGAATTTAAATTATTATATATATATATGTATATATATTAATTATTTTTCAGAACCAGTAGCAAATTATGTTACCAGTGTGGTAGACGTTGTTTTAAAAATACACGAAACAGAAGAACCTGGCGATATCTTAGCATTTCTTACAGGATTAGACGAATGCGATCAGGCGGTTTCTCTCTTATCGGAACACGCGAAGCTTATAAAAGAAGGAAAATGTAAGTTGAATTTTAATTCGGTATATTATTATATTTTATATGTATTTCAAGATCATCCGAAGAAATTACAGTTTTTTCATACTTCCTGTTTAGTAAAACTTCAACCCCTAGCTATGTACGGATCTCTTCCAAATTCGGAACAGCTTAAGGTATTTTGGCGAGCCGCCAAAGATACCAGAAAAGTTATTATAGCAACAAATATAGCTGAAACGTCCATTACTATTCCGAATATTGTTTACGGTAAAAAGTTTTATCCCGCTGTAACTTTTAATAATGATATACCAATATTCCATAGTCTGTTTAATTGGCATTTTTGAATATACAGTAATTGACTGCGGTTTTGTCAAGATACCATGGTTTGAGGCGGAAACCCAAACAAATAGCCTTGTGATTGTACCAGTATCAAAAGCTTCCGCTAATCAACGAGCAGGCCGCGCTGGACGCGTTCGAACAGGAAAAGCGTATCGGTAGTTAGCTTTTAATAAGATACATATTACCAAAATTGTTTGATAAAAACTTTCTAAATTGTTCAAAAATTATATAATATTTTTATAGATTGTACACTGAAGAGGCATATTCCGAACTCTTTGAAACAACTCCACCAGAAATGCAACGATCAGATTTAGCGCCAGCAATCTTACAACTTAAAGCACTGGGAATCGATAATGTGCTCAGGTTTAATTTTCCTTCTGCTCCTCCAAGCAAAAATCTTCTTACGGCATTAGAATTGCTTTATGCATTAGGTGCAATCGATGGTAATGGAGAATTAACGACACCGTTGGGTATGACGATGGCGGAGATGCCCTTAGAACCCGTTTTTGCAAAATCTCTCATGATATCGGGTAACGGTCCCTGTTAAATAATATTGTAAGATTGCAAAGAACATTGTTATCGTTTATTTAATAATGTATAAATGTAGGCGAAATGGGATGTTCAGAAGAACTGTCTACGATTCTTGCTATGCTGCAAGTACAGAACGTGCTTATACGACCAGTTGGCGGTCAAGCTGCATT
This sequence comes from Cerceris ruficornis, assembly GCA_963989415.1. Classification (NCBI taxonomy): domain Eukaryota; kingdom Metazoa; phylum Arthropoda; class Insecta; order Hymenoptera; family Crabronidae; genus Cerceris; species Cerceris ruficornis. The sequence goes on from OZ022521.1 coordinate 13,651,878, forward strand.
AAAGGCAAGAATAGCACATAGAAAGTTTGAAGTCGAAGAAGGTGATCTTCTAACGCTGCTAAATGTGTATACTGCTTTTGAACGGAATAAAACTCCTAGTTGGTGCCAGAAGCAATTTCTTAATCACAAAGCATTACGGAGAGCTACGGAAATTCGGTCGCAAATGCATCGTATGATGAAAAGGCTAGATATACCATTGATATCTTGTAATGGTAAAATAATATTTTTTTCCACGAACTGCGAATTACACGAAATTAACATTAATAAGAATTCGTTTCAGGAAATTTGCAGCAAATATTGAAATGCATAACTGCAGGACTTTTTCCAAAAGCAGCGTATTTACATTATACTGGAGTATATAAGACTGTATACGGTAATAAAGATTTGTACATTCATCCAAATAGTTGTTTATATACACTCCAGCAACCTCAATGGTACGTAGATAAACTTTAATGTTTCACAAATTTAAAAATGATATGCTTTTCATGTAATTATATAATTTTGTTTTCAAGGTTGCTATTCTGTGAAATTCTACAAACGAATAAAACCTATATGAAGGATGTAACTGTGATTCAACCAGAATGGCTGTTGGAATTGGCTCCACATTTTTATGAAAAAACATCTCTCGAACCTATCTGAAAGTTTACTATAAATAGTTGTGACGATGAAATAAACGCGATACAGAATAATTTTATTTCTTCCATGCGCCTAGCATACCTTTTGACAAGTTCAAAGACCACAAATATTGTTTATATTATTTATTTTCTCAGTTTTAAAGTAACTGAATTTTTAAGTTTCATAAAAGGAATTTCTTTACAGATAAGTACCAACAGAACTTTAATTATTTTAGAAATTACGCGATCTTACAGCTTTCGCTCCCCAAATTAGTTTAAATCCTTCCTGCACTGATTTTTATCATAATTAAAATTTATTTTTACATAAGTATTAATATTTATACATTTCCTCAGCAATGTTATTTTTTTTAATGTCTTATAAAGATCCAGTTCTCATTCAAATGAGCGAAAAGAGTGATTTTCTTTCTCCTGACGATATATTTTCTATATAATACTGGTAAACATTATTTTATTTAATAATAATTTTAATTATACACATGTTCAAATCTCTTATTTCGAGATTCTTTCACAAATATTTGTTTGAATTTTTCAAAATCCATGGTTGTGGCGCGATAGAGTATAGGCAGTGTAGCAGGTGACATAGAGTCGCATTCCGATTGGCTCGCCTTTCCCCCACCAAACGGCAGCCGAGCCGTCGCAGCTATCCCCACTCCTACCAGAGGAGTCACCTGCCTCTTTCTCTCTCCGGACTTCGCGCCGTCAACACGTATCCGCTGTGAGTACCGTTTCTTTTACATCGCCCTCGTTTACCGACCGCTAAAAAATAGTTCACTCGTTTATCTACTACGTAATAGTCTTCTGCTGTACCATATCTATCAATTTTGACAACAATAATTACGAATTTAGTAACAATCGCGAAATAACTACGACGCAATTGGTGACGTCACTGACCTCTCGCGACATTTACGCGCTACTTTTCTCGTCTACAACATTAGTACTTGTTCTATAGCTTCGTATTTCGATTTTATTGACGAAGAACGTGATTATTGTTGCTCTGAAACGTGATTATACGGAATTATTGTACTTTTACGCAGTTATTTCATAGTTTACTCGTGTGTGCTTGCAGAACTCGGGGTTCACTTTGAACGACCTTGCGGGCTGGCAGGATCGGACACGTGCACGGTGGAACAACGAAGAGTAAGATGTTACGACGCCATACGCAAGTAACATTTTCATTTACTTCGGGTCTTCGCGATATTTTGTTTGAATTTATACAATATTCATATTAATTGATATCGAGTCGAACATCCGACGAGTTGAATTTACATTTCTACGAATTAATACGGTTCTACGGAAACATGCAACGATTGAAATCTTTCGGGATTACTTGAAACCTTTTACAATATACGAGTATTTAGTCAATATTTACAATACGATAGTCGAATTCCAAGAAAGCTGCTCCTTATTCTGGCAGTGTTTACCAATTCCGGTGTTAAATTTCGACGGCTACAATTCTATGCTACAAATAAATCGCGAATCGTTTTTACTTGGTATTTACATGTTACGACTTATCCTTCCGTTTTGAGACGCTGCAATGGATTTACATAGGTTTCAGGGCATGAGTATAGAAGTAAATAAAAATCGTATTTGCCGATGTAGGGCATTAAGGTCCTGCGTTAGATTCGTCCGTAATTTCTATAAAGATTTTCGTGAATTTATCGAAGGGGGTTACAGTGTTCATATGTAATAGGGAATAAGCATGACTAATCATATAACTTTAACAGTGGCAGCCCGCAGTATTTATTGTTTATACATTTAATTAGTAGTATATTGTATTACACAAAGAACATGACGAATCAATGAGTAAGACATAATTTTTAAGCAGTATTTCTTGAAGCAAGCACTTGATTTTATATGAAAAAGAAAAACATGGTTGTTTGATTTTCTTGTGTTCCCCACCCCACCCTTTTATTTTCAGCAAAATTTGTGGCCGAGCGCAATGCGGTCTAGAGTCAGTGCTTGTTTCGTATTATATTAATATTTATATCTGTATATATTTATTACTAAATATTTTTTCAATTTATAAGAAATTCACGCGACATAGAGTCAGTGTTTGCAACCCGCTATTATAATTATTAATATCTTTTGAATAATTATTAAAAATATTAAGAATTCTTTTCTCCGCGAAAGTAGAGTCAAAATTGTTCGCCGGAAATGATTCTCGGTCGCGGTAGCTTCTTTATTTTTCTTAAATTGATCGAACCGGAAGTAGAGTCAGTGCATCGAGCAGCAGCTGTGGAAAGGACTTCCATCGGGCAAGGCTTCACGAATTTTAAAAGTAAGTATAAGATGCTCGAGAAATGAAAATTTTTAAATGAAAAATACAAAAATTTAAAAAGAAACATATAAACTAACCAAAATGTTAATTTGTTTGTTACAGAACAGTCAAATGAGGGGATGGTTGAGCAGCGACAATCATTCCTTGGCGATGGGCAAAGTCTGTGAAGGTAAGTTGAAATTTTATCCCGTACACTCGTCATACATTTGATATTTGTCAATTCCCTTGCAAACTTAAATTTGTTCTTTCCATCAGTTTAATTAACGAAAATAAAGTATCAATTAGCTTTTGAAGTTCTCAGAGAATACTTGCAACATTTTTGCAGTAAATAAAGAATTACCTAAATTTTGATGTTTTCAGGAAGCAGATATTTTATATTTTGCGTTTTATTTTTGTTACAGACTTTGTCCGAATTCGTGAGGCATCGCTGGAGTGTTTGTTTCGCATTTTATATATACTTTTATAAGTGTTAAATTTCTAGTAATTTTACGCGAAAGTAGAGTCAGTGTTTGCTTCGTATTTCATATTATACACTTAAATTTATAACTTTACGCGAAAGTAGAGTCAAATTGTTCGCCGAAAATAATTCTCGGTCACAAATTGTCTTTTTTTCAATTATACCGCGCCGGAAGTAGAGTCAGTGCAACAGGAGCAGCTGTGGAAAGGATTTCCATCGGGCAAGGCTTCACGAATTTCAAAAGTAAGTATCACATGATCGAGAAATAAAAATTCACAGTCGAGAAATACAAAGATGGCATATACTAATGAAAATGTTAATTTTTTTGTTACAGAACAGTCAAATGACGGGATGGTTGAACGGCGACAATCAGTCCCAGGCGAAGGGCAAATCTTTTATAGGTGAGCTGAAATTTTAATTCGCATATGCCCCACAATTTTTCCCCAAGTTTCAGTTGACACTTGAAAATTTTCTCAAAAATATCCTTACAAGTTTTCTTTCAAATTTTCTTACTCTTATTTCGTTTGTTCTAACAATAAAATAAATAAAAATAAAGGATTCCCCAACATACGAAATTTTCAGAGAATAAGTATTTAAGATGTGCGTCTTATTTTTGTTACAGACTTTGCTCGAATTCGTGAGGCATCGCTGTACCCTGCGAAACTGCGACGCACCCTGCGCCTTGAAGGTGAGTAACGTAAACAAAGATATTTTATTTCTACGTACTTGTCGTAAAGTTTCGATACATAGTTCGATATATAACTTCTCCTTGAATTCTCAATTCTGAAAAACATTCATAAACTAATCAATTTTCACGATCTACTCTTAACGTTTCTTGATATATAATTACGACTTTTTTTTCATCCTGTATATTCAAAATTAAATTAGTTTTCTTGGAAATCGGAAAGGAAGGCAGTTTAACGTTCTACGAACGTTCCCCTTTTCAATGCGAAATGCTTTGTTTTGTTTAGATCTTGGACATTCCTTGAGATGACCTGAGGACAACCTTGATAACAGCGGCGGAGACAACAGTGGCAGTGACAGCAGCGGCAGAGATTCCGAGGTAACCAAAGGTATTCTGGTGTTTCAACACTGGTGAGTCAAAAACTTTAACTGTCCCTCCGGTCTCCAAACCATGCCGTAGGACGAAAGGTCCGAAGCGGCACTGGCGATTGGTTGTATTGTTCTATAAAGCGAGCATAGTGAACATGAGTAATTGAAAAATTACTCGTGAGTAGAAACTGTTATATATTTTCCTTGTGTACTGTCATATATAACGTAGCTTAGGACAGGGCCTTCTTGTAGCGCGATTTTTGCATTACTTACATGAATGTAATCATGAAATTTACAGTTAGCGTTGCGAATTTATCAATACAAATGAACAATTTAAGAATATTGTGCGTTCTTTACATTCATTGGAAAAATATTCTTATAACAAAATATGTTATAAGATCGCGCCTAGTAGATTTCTTTGAGATGATTTATGCTTTTCATAAATCGGTCAGTTTGTGCTTTTGATGCACACAAAATCGGAATAGTTCAATTTTGTTTCGCGCCGTTTGAATGATATTTCTTTAAACATTTATCTGCAAGAAGGCACTTCGCGACGGGTAGATCTTGAAGTCGGAGTGACAATTAATACATTTCTCTGTTAAAATTCTTCCTCTGACGACGAGATCTCCCGGTTTTCAATTTTCAATTTCAATTCAAAGTAAATTTTGCATATTTTCAAATACATAAAGTAGAGTATTTTGCTTCTATAAAGTTCACTTTTTCAATTCAAATTCTTTTTGCTTGAACAAATATGAAAGTCGAGTCACTTGCTTAAGTAAATATAAAAGTCGAGTCATTTGCTTGATTAAATATCAAATTCGAGTCACTTGCTTCAATTTTTCATAAATCAAGCCGTTAGAATTCTACTAATCATCTTCTTAGCTAGGATTTTCAGCGAAAATACACAGTGAGTACAAATTCCTGCCGTGTTCACTTTAAGCCCGAACCCATTCGAGTGACCAGGGCTACTCGAATGGGTAAAGGCGGTGGGCACGGCCTTTTTTTTAAAAATCAGCGACTGACATTGCGGTGGTGAATCGTGCACGACGTAATTTCCACATGTGTGTGTGATGTGTGTTAGGCTGTGGATCTTGCGTCGCTTGAAATTTTCTCGTATCATAAAATAATTTATACAAACTTGAACAATATACTTTGCCTCATTCTCCTTTTCACTCTTACTACAACTCATCGATGTATATGGTATTACAATGATGAAATTCTCTTTATCTGTGCAACATATGCCATATACATTGCCTCAAATATCAAACGATACAATGACAAATAGTTATAATTCTATAAATATTTCAAATCGCGGTAGTAATATAATGAAATAACGCAATGGTCGCCATCCTTGTCAGTCGATTTCAGGAAATTGGTACGTACATTTTAGAGTGTGAAAGTTGTTTGCGAACTCGGGTGTCAGAGGAACCCCGGGGAGTCCTCTCTAGTTTAGGCCCATGCACCCGGGTTCTTGAATGAGAACCGTGGAGTGATGTGTGTTTGTGTGATTTGTGTCGCGATTTGCATTTTTAAATATAGGTATTAGGTACGTAGGTAGCATACCGTTCTTGAATGTGAGTTAAATATAAGCAGGAAGGGCCAGGAATTCAGGATATCACATTCTCTGTGTAGGTCGGGTAAAAGTGATATGCCTGGACCTGGGATCAAACTACGGTCAAACTGAGTGTTCCCCTCTCTTTGACCGTAGTTTCTAGTATGTAAATTTCTGCGCACGTGGTGAAACTCCCGGCGCGAGGCTCGAATACTTTGCTTTTTTTTATGAAAACTGTGCTACACGAGCAGCGAATACGCTCTGCACGCTCGTGGTGTGGTTTTCACTGTCGAATTTTGATAATATTAAGAATCATATTGATGCAAAGTATTCGAGCATTCTCTAGGGGCAGAAGAAGTGGCTAACAAGTGCCGAAGAGGCCCGACAAACTGTCACGAAGAGGGCTGCACCGAATGGCTTTTCATCCTCGAATCCGTTTTAGGTTCTAGAATGGAAAGTCATTGTTAGTATTTGTTTATTCACTATGCTCGCTTTCTGTGTTTGTCCTCTGCCGTTTACGGCGATGACGGATGTAACATTCCCGTCCAACGAGCGCATCTTGGCTGCATGCGGTTTTTCTTCGCGAAGTTAGAGTTGCGTTTACCTTGCTCGTTAGTGTTGCGAAATTAAGGTAGCCCCGGATGGTACCCACGGATTTGTTCGAATTAATTTGTAGTTTTTAGTGTTGCGATATGAATATCCTCGGTTTTTTCTTTATTAGAATATCATATTTAATTAGAGATAGAGTTGCGAGAGAGATCGCCCGGCATGGCGAACGGGAGTTTGCTTTAATTAGATCTGTAGAAGTAGCGTTGCGAAATGAAGCACGAAAAGTGCCCGGTTTTTCTTTGAACAATAATTCTTTAAAGTAGCGTTGCGATATAAAGCACTAAAAGTGCCCGGTTTGTCTTTGAATAATTAATTGTTAAAGTAGTGTTGTGACATAGCCCTTGAACAAGGAGCAAGGGAGTTTATTTTAGTATTTTATAGAATATTGTTGTGAATTAGTATTTTCTTAATAATTTGTAGAGTATAGCATCACGATTTAGCACCTGAAATGGGTGCCCGGGAATTTGCTTTCAATAAGTTTCAAATTAGCGTTGCGAAATGTGAATCTGACGCGTTTTTCTTTGATCAATCGCGAAATTAGTGTTGCGAAATACAAAAGCAGCTGAGAGATGCGCACTTGCTGAGCTGAGACCCAGCCATTGGAGTTGCAAAATTGCAACTCCCCATGGAGTGCCTCAGGAGGCTTGCTCCCAACGATAGCTTCTTTTTTTTTCCGGATAGGTAGTGTTGCGAATTATGAGAGCCCCCGGAATGGCAGTAGGCGGGTTTTGAAGTAGCGTTGCGAACAATGAAAGCCTCGCAATGGCAGTACGCGATTGTTTATTAAATAATATTACGTATGATAGCCATGAAATGGCAATAGGCGGGTTTTAAAGTAGCGTTACGAAGAATGAGAGCCATGAAATGGCAATAGGCGGGTTTTGAACTAGCGTTGCGAACAGTAAGAGCCTGAAATGGCACGGGTTTCCCGCGATTTTTATTGAAAGCGCCTCTTGGCTGCTCGATGATTTCGGGATTTTCAGCGCCTTTTGGCTTCTTCATGTCATGATTTTTGTATTGTTAATCAAGTGCTTGCAAATAGAAATACTGCTGTAAATGTTTCTTTTAATACAAGAAATTTTGAGGATTTCTGTAGAATTTTTGTCAAGTTATATTATGTATTGTCTATTGAGATCAATCAGACAATGAATTTCATCGTGGTCATTGAAACCACTTTAGAAATAAAAGTGCAACAAGTTATATGCACATTTGATGACACAGATAGAAAAAGAGTGTCAGTTAATTTAATAAAATTCGCGAAATAGGAAACATGCTGCTGGCTGGCATTGTTAAAGTTATTAATTTAATATTGCCTGGGTTTTTACTTTGATCGCGATGACATTTTTGTGAGAATACCGCGTCGACGTAGAGGTTTCGATAAATTGTCGCAAATTTCTTACAAAAATTACGGACCACGGGTTTTGCATACTTTTTTAATAGAATGAAAAAAACAAACTTGCGCCCGAAACATATATATCGAAATTACAGTGTGATAGACGGATGGCAAATACAGATAAGGAGTAAACGCGACGCTTTTAGATATTTGCTTATTTATTTCACTAAATAGTAGAGTTATATTGTAGCAAAGAGGGAAGTCTGTCTTTATTTAACACTTCTCGCGTCGCGAATTAAAGAGTGATGCATTGATTTTTATGCTCGGATGATGGAAAGGTTTCAAATAATTTCGAATGTAACTGCGTCGAAATTAGCTTTTTTCATTTAAGTAATTTATTTGATAGCAAATGATTGTGACATTGCACAATTTGCTAAATTGTCCATATTATTCAATTCGCGTTTGTCGACTCGATATATGACTTTAAATTTTAAGTTTGGCTTGTTAAAGTTCTTAACAGTTTTTTTTATCTTAAAGTTCATAAAAGCTGCATTTCCTACAATTTTACACAAATCATGCTGCTCTTGATTTTCGTAATATTCAATACTCGTCTATTAAAATATTCAAAAGTTGGTGACTTTCCGTTTTAAATCCGCGTTTCGGGCAAAATTAACGAGGTTCTGTTGCAGAAGATAAAATACAATCTTGGATTTACAGAGGACATTAAGTGAACCATACACATGGAAATTAAGAGAGACAGGAGTCTAGAGACGCTGGGGGAATCCACAGTGTGATGAAACTTTCTTAACAAATGAGTTTTTGTTACAGGAATTACTTGCATCGAACCACATCGAAGGGCGATCGATGGCTATTTCTCACTAATGTATATTGTTGCAAATTTTGTGTTAAGTTTCCAGATATTTCTTCTGAGATTCTGTTACGATCGTTTGGCTACCATTTCTTAATGGTTTCTTTGTTAATGGTTTCGATACTTTTGATTTTTTAATCAAAGTATCGTCTGTATTGTTTTCGAAGTCTGATTCATGAGATAATTGTCGTTTGACTCTCTTCATTCTAGAAGTAATACGATGTTTCTCTTCATTCTGCTTCAAGCAGAATGCATTTTTCATTTTCTCGCCGAGAGGTTTGCTTTCTGGTTTACAGACAAGCAGTCAGGCAATATGTTGCAAAGAAATTTTTGCTGCTAATTAGTCAGGCTCTTATTGTGTTCGTATTTTCTCCGAGATAGGAGGTGATAACTGTTCATTACAATTTTCATTTAGGTAGATATTTGGAAGATTTTCAAGACTACTACCTGAAGAGAGAAGAAGAGCGAGAATAAATTTATTTAAGTACCTACGATCGCTAATAGTATTTAATTTAATTAAAAAGACCGAAAATTTTATGGAAACAGTATTTGCATATGCACAATGATTTTCACTGTGTACAAAAACTGCTTCCATATTGAAGGTCAGACTGATATTGCGAAAATATAGTCAAATCGTAATCGGAATTACTCAGACGTTAAGTTGTCTGTCGTGTGTTTAGAATAAGTTTTTACGCGAGATTAATTTAAGTCCGTCGTGAAGCCTACAATTAAGTTTTATAATATAAGGAATAAATTTCGCGTTAGTCCTTAAGCGTCGGATGCACGTCGCATCACGGTCGGGAATCTATCTCTCCCAGTGCGAGATGGATAACGAAAGTAAAGTAGAACAAGAAATTTCGCCTGACACATTCTCCCGTTCATTCCATCGTTTAAACCTGTAAAATGACTGGAAAATGTTTCACGCGAAAGACAAAATATAATGGAGGATGGATGGCCATTTTTTTTGGGTCCTTAATCGCAGCAACCTCCACGTGGTGGGACCCGGGTCGTTATTGCTCGCAATGACTCGGAAACGTTTTATTTTATTTTATTTTTCTAGCATTGAAAGCAATAACGGGCGAATTGGCTGCGATTCCCTAAAATTCTGGAAGTTTCCAGATATCTTTCCACTATCCTCCATTTTTAATATTATATTACAAAATGTCATAATCCTTTGGTTGGATTTAATATAAGGCAAATAAAATTAAAGTATGGGATATTATAGGCCACGTTCACAGGTCACTACATGTTTTCGCTATCTTAGTCTGTCGGCACGGTGCGGGTGCAGGCATGCTCATGACCTTATTCCGCGTAACTTTGAAATCTCTCGACGTACGACTAATACTTTATTCATTCGTTAATTTTTTAATTGTTTTTTAATACTTTCTACATAAGGTTTGATGAAATCGCGGTCGATGTATTACATTTATAATTTTTCTTGCTACCTTTTCGAAGAAATCGTAATTACTTCTCATAGATTTGGTAATGTAAGTATCGAATCCCCGGGTAAATAAGACCTACTTGGATGGGGTAATCAAATCCCTGCGTAGATTTTTAAATCGCAATTTCTGTAATTCTAATCCTGGTTTCTAATTATAGTAATATTACGGGAGTAGCACTAGAATAATTATCTCGCATCTGTGCTCAACAAATATTCGCACGGAAAGCGAATGATCTTAACAATTGAGTGGAAATGCATTCGCGGAAAACGGAAAAAGTGTTTACTTTTTCTTACAATATACCAAGAACGCGATAAGGTACCCCATTTTTAAAAGTATTTAATGATTACGTTCTAATTGTAGTTATTCATGCCTCTTCATCATTACATACAACAATTTTAAATTATACGCTATAATATCCGCTTAATTATATGGGGACTGAAAAGACTAAAGAAACTAAAAAAAGTCAATTAGTATCTTCAGATTTTTATTAAGCGCTCCTTATTTTACATTTTTTTATAGAAAACACTAAATTTGTAGTGCTACACATGTTAACTGACGTGTATTTACTTTGATAAGGTGGTAGTCAGAATTATGCAATTTAACTTTGTAGCAACACACAATAATATATTTTCTATAATAACAATTTATTATACAGGAACTTTCTCTGTTTGCCTCGTCGTCTCTAACCAGATTACACAACACAAAAAAATAATTTTCGTTTTTTTTTTTCGCCGCGCTCGTACAGTTTGAATATCAGGTTGGCGGGATTGGTGAACGAAGTGCCTAGCTTAGTACGCGCGGTCGGGAAAGAGATGTCTACCGTAGTAATCGGTAAACGAGGTGTCTACTTGAGTAAGCCACAGAATCGGTGACACTACCGCCTTCTACTGTGCCCTATAAACATTAGGCTCGGTGACACTACCGCCTCCTACAAATATTAACATGTAACATTTCTTGAAACTTTGGTAAAACTGCTGGCTCTGGTGCCATTTGTGCTTGAAGCCCCTGAAAAACTTTCGGACAAATTCAAACTCACATCGTTTGTTCCTAATCTAGACAACTTTTAAACAAATTCAACGTAACTAGAAATTTTCCAAGCACATGTTGTTATGAAGTTATCGATAACGCAGTACTAGGGAACAAAACCCTGTAGTGTACAAACACACGGTGTATATTTATACTTGAATGTAAGAGGACGGCAACTTGCTGACTCTTAATAAATCGCTATGTCTCTTCTCCGTAGAGGACAGGTTTGATTTTTTTGTGTAACTTTAATTAAACCCCGTTGTTATCCTTTCTCTTTACGTAAAATACACTTAAGTTTAAGGATGCATAACCACATTAATGTTCGTACTATAAATTTTCTCTGCTTTACACTTTGTTTATATTGATATCAGAAATTTATACTTAATAATACAGTCTTCATTTAGTTAAGTGGATTTTATAGTGTGTAACTTAAGATTTATGTATATAGTGACGAAGAGGTATGAATAATTACAATTACAATTCAATTATTAAATACTTTTAGCAATGGGGTACCTTTTCACGTATTTGGCATATTTTTGATGCTGCTTGGCAAGATCCATATATAAGTGCAAATAGAATAAAGTATTATCTTATGGGATTGTATAAACCAATATATCATCCACTAAGTAAGTAATAGAACAATTGGTAACACTTATCATTGTTTTTATCTTTAGTATTGTTAATATGAAAAGATTCTTAATATGCTATTATTCTCTTGAATAATACAAAGGTATGAATTGAATATGGCTGCAGGACTTATAATAATATATAATAAGCTTGATAATGTTAAAGAACAAATTTAAAAAAATATTTTATTGTAAGCTATATTCTGACTGTCTTGCACTGAGATATCAAACCTAGGACACTTCATTTCTATATTTGCGTCTAGATGATTGCGGAGATCATGTGGTAGTGATAAACAGTAAGGCAATTGCATTACGTGGAGATGAATGGCAAAAGCGGGTATACTTTCATCATACTGGATATCATGGAGGTGCAAGTTGGACACTTGCATGGGAATTACATAACAAAGATCCTACTATGGTGACTAATATTTTTAAGTGCATTCAAATGATATACTACTATCTTTAACTGTAAAACTCCCAATATCTGTGCAGATTGTAAAAAGGGCAGTATATTCATCAATGAAAGGAACTTTACAGCGAAGACACACCATGCAAAGATTACACATTTTTCCCGATGATAAAGTACCAACAGATATGTTAGGAAATATTGGAAATCAAATCAAACAGATAAGACCTGTTCCAGTTAGCCTAGAGCATATTTCACCGGAGGAAGTGGAAAAATTCCCTCGGCTCATTAAACTTCCAACAGACTATGAATTGCCAAAATATAAAAAAGAGCCAGGGACAACAGAGGTCAATACAGTAGAAACAAATGGATAAAAATAATGTAGTTAAAAGTCTTATTTATAACTGTTAATAAAAAATAAATTTATCTTTCCGTGTAATTTTCATTAATATTTCATCAATGAATACAGTTTTATGAGACAGTATTAATTACAATAACATATATGTAGAAAATAAAAAAAAACAGAGAAAATCATTTTTACATATATATACACATTTATTTTCTATTTACAGAAAATTAAGAATTCTTAGTTGTTTGCAACAATAATTCTCCTTTAGGTTTTAATTTGTTATTTAAAATTTCTTGTCTCTTTGCATTTTCCTCTTCTTTTAATCTAGCATGACGTTCAACAGCATGGTCTACTTCTCCAACAAGTTTCACAATTTTTTTCTACAAATAAAATATTTAACATATACTTTTAGATAATACAAATTTAGTGTTATATAAAGAATATACCGCATATTCTTGATGTTGGTGTATTCTTGACAGTTGACGTGAGCCATAAGGCGTAGGTCTTCCATCTTTGAAGGTGTAATCTGGTAAATTTGTTAATGGTCCAAAAGAATTTGGATTATCTGGCAGACCCTTTCTGTAATTATTTTATTATACCTGTTTAATAGAATGATCAGTAAATGATAAATAAGTATTATACAAAATCGAACATTACTTTTCTCTCCAATATTGGTTCAAATATACTGCATAAGATGTATGAAATTTACTGATTCCTTCAAAAATATCTGAAATGTAAGAAAGAACATTTAAAGTGTATCTTTAAGTTTTGCACAAACATCAAGTCTTATAATAAGTTTCATTTAAGTACGTTAAATTCATATAGTTTGAACCACACAAGCAATTGTAATATGTTTCTCCTCTTAGTTGATACTCTTTCGGTTTATGGAATATTTCCAAAATTTACTTTTAAAGTATTTATTAAAATAATACTTCTATCTAAGAAAGTGCAAGATTAAAATTCAAACGTTTACATTTTCTTCGCTTGAAGCTATGTATTGACGACTTCTCTGTAATTGTACATGCGTTCCGAAGAAAATAATGTTTCAAAAAAATCCTATATCAAAATATTAAGTTTTAACTATGAATATTGGTTTAATTCAACAAATTTATGTATTTACTAACTTGTTCGGTGAGCTGCTCGAAGTACTGGAACCGCTTTAAATAATGCCATTTGGATAATTCAAAGATATCGTCGATAAATGTTCATACAAAATAATTCACAACAAACTTTTTATGCATGCATACGTTGTATAGAGATAATTATCACGATCAGCAGCACGAATTATTTATATACACAATCAAGAAAAATATATATACATGACATGCTCGATCCCTTCAGTGAAATGGTGATAATTCTAGGGATACAACGATTGTAGCGCCAACTGTATATGCGTTATTGATCGGTATCATCGGTATTTATGATTGATAATTTTCTTACAATTATTATACTTCAATTTTTTTATTTTAATAGATTAAATTCTAAGTTTTCTGTAAAGAAACTTCTTTTGAATCGGATTATTACTTATTTGTAAGAAATTAATGAAGCAACATGAATTTATATCGTTGGCACTTCAATATACTGTAAAAAGTTATTGCTTTATCGATAATATCACACCTTTTAGTAATGTAATTAAATTTATCGGTGTAACAAGTTGATAGAATGATACGTCTTCTTTTCATGAAATAAACAGAATGACAATTTTGAATCATAATTAACAGTGAAAAAATCAATTTCATAGTAGTGCTAAAGAAATCCGCAAAGGTGGTGATCGACAAAGTGGATAAACAACAAGCTTCAGATCTGTTATTATTTTCGTACAGACAATCGTGGTATGTACGTAGTATATGTTAGATTTCAAGGGTGGAGTGTTGTTTTTCTGAAACGTCGTTAAACGTTATCAAACATTCGAATGTAAAATGACATCGGTAGACTCAGGTGTCGAAACTGGGAACGATTCGAACGACAGTTCGATCGTACAACATGAGAATCTATCATCGAACCAAATTACTAACGTTACTTCTGCAGTCGCAACTGCGACCAGTAGTCAGAAAGAAGTAGGCGAGAACGAAACTGGTCTTCGTATAGAATTTGGATCAGTCTGGCCTGTCGATTTAAATTTACCAATCTCATCTTTGTGTCCAGTAATTAAAAGTTACAATTATAACGGAGAAAGCCAGAGTCCGACATCAACTAGTAGCTCAGGATCAGTCATTGGGCCCTTTCCCAAAGTAAATATTCTTATTTACTTTCTCTTCTCGTGAATGTATTTTCTTTTTACAAATTTTTCAGCCGCACTTTTTATAAATATTCATTGTATTCTTTTATTGTATATTACGATATTTTCTGTTATTTGATTTTTTTTTAGGTTTTAGAATTTAGATTTCACCCTATGCACGAATCCCATGGGCTTTCGACTGCTATGGAATTATTTAAAAAGAGTAAGTTACTTATTAAATGGAATATACCAAATCATCAATATATATATATATATATATATATAATTCAATATATTATGCATAATCATTGTTCTTTATTGGAAAAATGATATGGTATCTTTGTAATTCACTTTCTCTTCTTACAATTGTATTTGTACATTTTGCGAATAGGATCCAGCTATTGCAACAAAATAAAATCACGTAAGAACCATCACTATGTTGCTTGGATCGATGTTCAAGAGCGTCTTATTGAGCGCAAAATGAGACTTGCAGCAGCTACTAATAATACTATTATGATGGGAAGACTGCTAGGTAGTGGTGTATCGCCTAATAATCATGATGAACAAGGTCGTACTCCTTTGCATCTTGCTTCTTGCAGGTATATTTCATCAATCTGTAGGCATTAATTTAATGAATGCTTGTTAGCTTTTATATTCATTATATGAGAGAACTTAAAAGCTATTTTCAGGTTCTATTGATATTTAAAGTAATTTTAATATTACAAACAATGTTATTTTGTTCCCTTGAGAAATCTCCTATAAGTGCATAAATAGTACTGCAAAAATACAAGATTTATTGTAAATATTATAAAGTATACATATTTGTACAGTGTATATATATGTATATAATATTTTAATTATTTATTATTTTAAGTATGTGTATAATATTATATGAATATTATTATTTTAAGTATTAATATATTAATCATTATTATTTTTCGCATTTCTATGGTATACATGTTTATTTTTTTCAACAGAGGATATACAGAAATGGTACGCTTACTGCTGAAGCATGGTGCAGATCCAAATCGGCGTGATTGCATAGGTAATACCCCATTACATTTAGCTGCGGTAACAAGCAAAATATCTGTAGTAACGCTTTTGTTACAAGCAGGGACAAATGTTCTGTCTCTGGATCAACATGGTCATGATCCCCTCCAAATAGCACAAACAAAATTAAAGATGTTACAGAACTGTAAGGGGGACGATATGTTAACAGTTAAAGAAGAAGTCCGCGATATAGTTAGTATGTTACTGGCATATTTACAGAAGCAAAATGATGCGCGTGAAAAAGTAGAAAGTTTAAGTACTTTCTGTTCGCGTTTATCATTATCTAGTACTTCCGATCAGGTTCAAGATGATGTGAAGGATTTATTGGCTAATTTAGATGCTCTTACCATTACAAGTTAATTGTTTGCAGTATCAAGTGTCAGTTTTATTGACAAGCTAATTACATATGGAATTGAGAAGGAAACCCAAAGCACATGCTAACTTTTAAGCTGTGCTATAACAAACTTTCAATTTTTGCTATTCAAAGCATTATGAAAAAGATATCTCTTTGTGTGGAGTGTTGTAACAATTTCGATGTACAAAATTTTAGAATTCTAGCTTAGTCAATTATAAATATTAAGTCGATACATCGGAGTGTCGCGAATTGATAAGCGATTAATATATTGAAGCGTCATAACATTCGTGTGTGAATGATACTCGTGATATCACTGTAAGTTTCACTATTACATTCTAAATGAATGTAAAGGAAATCTTCTCTGTTTGTTATTACTTCAAAGTGCTACTTCCAATGAATGATTAGCTTATTTGGCCTGGCACTGTGTCAAGATAATCTAAGTAGCATTTTTTAATTTTGAACATTAATTAATAAGTCATCATATTGAGATATATCTTTACTGTCTAATAAAAGATACTTAATAATAGTAATACATTTGTAAAATATTTCGGTCCATTATCAAACTCTTAGATTTTCGGAATTACAGTCTGAAAAAGTGCCACGAACAATCGCTAGAACTGTGTACTTCGTTTTCACTTGAAAAATTCAGAGTTATATGTACATGCGTCACTTATTATCACAAGCTTATGTTAAACTTTATTTTAAAATCAGTGTTTAATCTTTAAACATTATCACATTTTTATTTTACCATTGCAAAGCAATCTGTTCCATATAGTACTTGCTAAAAGGTGCAAGAAGGTTTACTGTTATGTTACTTGAACCGTGTGAAGCTGCAAATAGAGCATTCTCGTGAATTTTCAAAAAACTTTGAATTTTATCCGAATCTCGAACATTTCTTACGTCCATACGCTTCGAAATTCTCCGTACTGAATATTCAAGGGTTTTTACGATCGTAACAAATTTATGCCATTTTAATCTGCCTCAAAAGTTTTATTCAATTTACAGTTTTTATGGCAGTGGTTATTAATAATTTTTAAACTATGTATCTTTATACAAGCTTTAGAATTTTTTAGCCAACCATTTACACTTTTTCAAAACTTTTTAATGGTATGAAATTTGTAAGGACTCTAATGGTATAGCGCGAGATCTGCAATTTTCCGTCCGAAATTCGAAGTGTTTTGAAAATTTCCTTATTTGCATTAAGCTATTTAGAGAAAAAGCATTTATTAAAGAGAATACTAAAATAATAATAATCTTTCGGTGTGCAAAAATATTAACCCCTTGCTCTGCATATTTCGTATATGACACAAACTTTCTGTTTGATACGTAGAATTACATTGTTATAAATGTATGTCTTACGTATTATTAACTATACACGCGATGGCTGTTACTTCATTTCAAAAATAGACGGGGGCAAGATACAATGATAATATTAATAACGTTTGTATAATTTTCAATTAATTTATAGTAAACTTTCTAATTTCGAATTCTTCCACATTGTTGGAGGCTTATGCGTTTTTTATTTTACTAGGTAGATAAGGATTATAAAATTTCTTATCTTTCGTTTCCAATGCCTCTGGTAGTATCTTACCAAAAATCCTAATTATAATATTTCATAACTTGTATCAACTAATATTCAATTATTAGTACTACGTGTGATACTCATTATATACATTAAATAGATTCATAATTTGAATTTTATATGTTTCGAAGAATTTTCATTATCAAAATGATTCATAACAAATTCAGGATGAATTAGATTTTATGGGATTTCCGAGTAATTATATGATTTTAATTTTTAATTTTTTTTCTAATTTTGTAGCGTAAAAAATGTCAAATTTTATTGTATTTTAACAAAAATACAACACACTTTTACGATTTCTGCATATATCAAATATTTGATACATGTTATATCCCATCATATTCAATAAATGATATCAGCATTGGATACAGGGTAATAATTCGTTTTATTATTATATAAATAGTTAGGACCAGGTACTATTATTTTTCATATTTTTCTTTCTTCGAATTAGCTTTGATATCTATTTGTTTCGGACGCCTTAAAAGATTATGTAGTAAGGGGTTAAATAGTATCATTTTATATATTAAATAAAATGAAGATTCAGTAAAGCACTTCAAAATTGTATGCCACCGATTTCGTTGTATTTATATTGCCCATGAAAAATTGGGCGCTGTTTTTATACGTATATACGCAATAATAAATACGTTCGATATAATACTAACTAGTTTCATTAATATTCCGTTGTATTATATTAGTATTAAAATATCTGTCATTTAAAAAGGGTGATTTAGGAATCCTGTCTGTTAACAATTGTGTTTATTAAGCCATTTATAATACATATTCATTTTGGACGTCACATTATCCCTTTCCGCTCTATTTGCAGCCTTACGAATAATTATACAATAATACCACAAATATGCGGAAACTTTGAAGGATAAACTAAAAGAATTATTGTATGTTACATTTTGTAAATAAAAAAAGTCGAATTAAAACAATTAAGGATTTTCCTGCAAATTTATAATTCGCCGTGCAATACAGTGGATAAAACCATCTGTGTAAAATATATTAAACACTTTGATATACATTATTCTCTTCACCATCATTATTATTATCAACCACAAATAATTTCGCTCATATTTCTTCGAATTGCGATTGAAAATAATGGAATGAATGCAACATGAGTTATAACTTTTGTGTAATCGAAAAAAATGGTCTAAATTTCTACGGTATAATATTGGGTTGGGGAAAAAGTTCCTTCGTATTTTGACGCAAAAGTGAAACAAGTTTGTCATTTTTTAAATCAAATTTATTAACACTAAAACTACGAAGATGGTCAAAATGACCGGTTCTCATTTTTTTCTAAAAATACCCTCGGCTAATAGGGAAGCCATACTGTAAATATTTCCCTTCTATTTTATAAAACCTAAATAATTTGTCATCTTGATTTCTCTTTTTTCTAAGTATTTATTCGATGCATTTAAATATAATAGATATGACACTAACAGTTCTAGTGTTAAATCAAATGTGTGCTGTTTTGTTCAACCACCTTTTGCTATTTCCGCCGTCAATGCCATAATCACTGTAAAATGTCTGTGATTTCTGGGCAAAAAGCTTGTTTAACTTTGCGCTAAAATACGAAGAAACTTTTTCCCTGACCCAAAACATTGTGGCAAGTTAACTGATATACGCATTTTATCAGTGATGTTTGAAGGAGTTCTTGAACTACATACTTACAAAGTGATAACTGAACAGTTATTTTTAAAAGTGGTACAAGTCCCTTTTTTCTTATGTTGAGATACTTGAGAGTTTGCACCAAAGCTCTCATGCTATAACATGTAACCAAAGTTGAACCTTTTAGAGCGCAGTCATCAGAATACAGAATATATCATTCCATTTACTTTGCCATTTGAAATTAGAAAAGAAGACACCTATGTTAGGTACTATTAACTTAAACACAGTTTCCTCAAAGGCGGACTCATACCACTTACAGATATAACGGCTCAGCTTTTCGAATTTTTACTAGGTAAAAATGCGTGATTCAAAGTCGCGATACTTCAAAGGGCATGGCTAAAAGTCTTAAAATACGTGCTCGTGTTACTCGGTAATATATAAAACATGTAAATAATTTATGTAACTACTTTATACTTTGTGTACACCATCAATTTCTTCGTTAGCAGTTACTCCATGTACTGTTATTAATCATAAATAAAGTACCTTATTTCATGGAAGTTCACGTATCCTTTCACGTTAGAGATTTTGCATCTTTTAGTATGTTATACATTTTTTCAATTTTTCTTCAATTGTTACGGTAATCGCGGCTTGAACGCACATGTGATCTATGCTCAGATAGATGTTTTTGTGAAAAAATGCGAAATGTATATTATTCAATATGGAAAATTGAACAAAATTTTTGTATTTGTTGCGGATATAAAAGAAATAATTAAATGTTTTGTACATGTAATAAAACCTCTAAATGCATATATTTTATCGTTTACAGATAATATTATTGTCATCTAGCTTTCTATATACGATTCATAATAACATGTGTATGTGTACAATTGAAATGCAATTTGCGTGTGCAAATTTCATGCCTCGGATTAATTTGAAAAAATTTTAATCTCCTCTGATCATCAATTGTTCATAATTATAAGGAATAAATAATGCTTAAAATGTTACGCATTAATTAATGATTAAATTATAAATATTGTTTCGTTTTATCTCGTATTAACTCTGGTTCTGACTGACGTAAATTTCCCGGCGTTATTATTTTTTTTAATAATAATTTTTGGTATTTCTTTTATCTATTCGGATGCATTATGTTTTTCATGCAAGCAATAAAAATACGCACGTCGCTGTTATCTTTCATTACCATATAATGCTACTTATTCGAAAAAGTTGTTATTATTAGTCGTTTACCATTACTATTATTTGTGTTGTTTTTATCCTAAGAAGTTTTATTAAAGCCAACATTAACGTGAGAATTTAAAAAACCTTCTTAAATTCTCAAGAACAGCATGTAGCGTGAATTATGACTAAATATTGTTTAAACACTGCCATATAAAAAATTATTAATTTTTTCTTATAATAATTTTGTAGACCAACGAAAGGGGAAAAGAGGTACGAGTGAAAAGATTTTAATTTCAAAAATCGAAAAGAATTGAAAATGAAAGTACATGTTATGTTTTTCAATCTTAGAATTCGAACATAAATTTTTAAAAATACAATAGTTTCAAAGAAGTATTGTTTGGAAAAAGCATTGAAGCATTGTGTACGGGTTTTAATGTAATAGTCTGCATGGTTATAGTAACATGTAAACCTTTTCTGGCCATATTTTACAGAATTTCGTGTAACTTTATATAATTTTTTTTAATTCAAAGATTGATAAGTATCATAATATATATAAATATTGTGTTCACAAATTTCAATTGTCGATAATGATTGTCAACGAAGAGAATTATAAGGTATTGAAGTACATAAAGTACAAAAACACGGTACCACCCAATTTAATATATGACCAGAAAGAGTTGAATAAATTTTGTGCAAGAAAGCACATTTTCTGTATATGACATAGTATTTCGGTGTTACGGTTGTGTCTTCTCTAATGTCGAAATTAAAATAAAATTATTCTTCTATCATTGTAACTTAGAAATACATCATATAAACTCGATGGATTGTTGCATCTTCAGATACATCTGATTATAAACGAGTATATGGAACATTTCTAAATTGTTGGACGCATACGGAAACAGAAAGTTTGGCACTAAAAAAACAATGAAGCTAAAGAGGTGCTTTGGATATTCTAATTTCTTATTAATAACTTTTATAAATCTCTTGGCACGGAATTGTGACAGTATAATTACAATACAAACCATAATTTGTAGATATACACATTTTTTTTTTTACGAAATAAATTACGGTTTCCGTTTAACAGCTTATAAATGAAACGATTCATGAGCGTATCTCGCAAGCTGCTTTTCAATATCATAGCACGATTTAATAACAATAACAAGATAATTGTACAATTATCTTATTTTAATATATTTTTAAAACTTTATGTTTTAATACAGTATTAAATAGTTTTCTCGGATACGATAACTCACTTATTATTTACATGTTCCGGTGCTGAATAACCATTGCTCCTAATTAAGTATAACACTCTTGATGTTTGTTTTTTTTGTAACTAAATTTGATATGTTATTATACCAGATAAAATAGTTAAGAGTAATCTGCAAAAATACTTAGAACGTTAGTAAAGGACAAAACGTTACTAATGCTACTTGGTATCGAAAGACCGACGTTCTTTTAATTATACATGCGATTTTCTAAATGTATAAGATTTGAACACTAAATAAAATCAATACTGTACTTCCATCGTGAGACCGGGTAACAGTAAAACCCCGGCCGATAAAAATATATTTGAGCTAAAAATCAGATTCTTTGTACAGATTTAATTTTACATTACTTATATATTTAACCTTTGTGCAGCAAAACGCTAATATTGGAAGCCATAAGATCGCCATAAAATTATCTGACGAAAGAATGATATGACAACAGAAAAATAAATACATAGAAAATGAATGTTATTACAGTATATTTTAATTATCTTTCTTAAAAAAAAGGTAGGAAAACTAAATGAACAAATTCGATTGTTACGTTTTACTAATTCTACAATATTACTCGTTAACTGGTGTTAAATGAAAATATTGCATACTACGATGAAATATTGCAAACTACACCTTAATATGCATATACCTTAGATTGCCAAAGAAGTGATTGTTTCAAGACGATATAATTCACCAGTTAACGAGTCCTATTGTTATATGGTATACGCAAAAAGCCGGCATACCATGAAATGATAAACACGCTTAAAAGAAAAACTAAATAGATTGTGCGGATTTCGTTAGATTGAAAGTATCTCAACATTCTTGATTACATGGAATGTTTTTACCGTCTCAGTCTAGAATATACCCATTGCGATTCCATGTTAATGAATGCACCGATGTTAATGTTTCGATATCGATATTGTCATCCAGACCACGACGCTACAATAAAGTTGAACTTAAAATTCTAGGATTGTACCATTTGATTCTATTGCTAATTATTCGCCAAGTTTCGTACTTGTATCAAGGAGACATTACGGATGCCAAAGATGGAAATATTTCGGCTTGTAAGGGGCCATAGTCTACTCTTTCTCCGTCCACTGCTATGTAACCAGTCGTACTTTCTTCCGGTTCTATTCGGAAAGCCCTTACGGGTATCACGTCGATGCCTGAACGCGTCAAGTGCGTACCATTGCTCAAACCCAACAGGAACTGAAGAATGCAATGAGAATTTTATTAATGATATTGTTGCGTCCATAACAAGCCTTATTCTATCTCCTATGAACATTCAGGGACAAATTCCATAATTCGAGAACGAGTAACAGGAATAAAACTTTTTGTTAACAGTGGGGCGACTCGAGAAAGTATGCTTTATGTGTTAAGACGGTCAAATGATTCGAAGGAGTAGACTAAACTATGGTATCGTGCAAGATACTTCACGACAAAACGACTTCACGGTTAATTCTCTCATCCCCTTGATGAGACTATGTTCTGAGAACAAAATCAGAGGTGGTTGATTGTCCCTGCCAGAAAAATTCGTTTTGGTTTTTATTCCTGTTAGCCGCTCTTAAATTATGGAATTTGTCTTTGAATGTTCATGGGAGATAGAATAAGGTTTATTATGGATGTAACCATATGAATAACATAATTATACGTATTGTTACTTATTATTACGTAATTAAATATCATGGATATATTATTAAATTGTGTTTTATTACTGTTAAATTGTGACTGATTTTTATTAAGTTGTGCATATCGTGGAGTTATTATCAAATTTAATTGATACATTAATTCAATATTCTGTACTAAAATAAGTTGATTTCGTGGAATAAATTACAATTTAATAATATATCCATGATCTCCGATTCTTCGTGTAGGTTCTTCCAATAAACGGTCGCAATTATCATAGAATTATATTAACCAGCAATGCGAATAAATTAGAATGCAGCAAAATGAATTAAATATTAGTTAATTATTATTTATGAATTCAAACGTTTTACTCCTCGCGTAAGAATTATGCAGTGATCATGAATTTCAGCGAATTTAAATTATCGTTGTTTAGAAGTATCCTAAACGTTTCTTCGGTAAATATTAATTAAGAAAGACAGATGTCCTGTTACCTGCAGTAAATTGGCTCTAGTGATACCAGCTTTTATTATTACAAGCCAGATGATGCCATCAGCTGGTTTCGCATGGGGTGCAAAGAAATAATCCTGGCCTAAATGTGACTGATATGCTGCATGTACCATGACAAATTCTCCTGAAATATAAATTAAAATTTACATCAATCTTCGCAGCCTAAAAGAAAATCGTGAAACTTTTTATTTTTTTCGCAGATTGTACGTGTATGTTTATCTTATATGTAGAAGCTGAAACTCAGCATTTTGTACGGATATCGTCGAAATTTTGCCATTGACTTCATTTTTTTGCTGACACATATACGCGCGACCTTAATCTTAAAAAATCTGTTACTCAGCACGAACACAGATCACGGTAAGCAAAGTCTACTGTTTCGATGTTTACTTCTGCGTATCCTTGATGCCGTCCAGAAAACAAGTAGGAATGTGATGCCACATTTAGAAGTGTTGTGTGTGTGTGTGTAATTGTTTTAAGCAGCTTGCAATGACATATAAAAGGACGTGAAAAGTATATATTTTTCAATAGATACTATAGTACACCTATTCTCCGATTTGCACGGAAGATAAGTTCCTTTGAAAACCGTGTAAATCGAAATCGTGAATTTTGAACGGAGACATTTTTGAATATTGAGAGATAACCACTTATTTTGCGATTCAAAACCATCTTTTTACCCGCAAATTAGGCTATTAATGTATATACATTGTAAATTACTATTTGTTTAATCATATTTCAACGGTTGTATTTCAATTTTTCAACTCTAACTGTGTATACAAGCAACGATAAACTATAATTAAATTTTTTCTCAGACCACATATGTGCGTCGCTAGTCCTCAAAGGGTTAAATAGAAATAAGTAAAGCAAATTTTTTTTACAAAATTCCTTATTTTATAAACCGTATAAAAGGGAAATCGTGTAAATAAACTCCGTGTAAATCGAGGGATAGGTGTAACGGAAAATGATTAAAACTTATGAAGTTATGAAACTTAAGAAGTTATTAGTTAAACTAAATAAGTTATTAAGTTCCATACTTTGAAAGTTTTCTTATTCTCTTACCCTCGATCTGCGTCCAGGAATTTGATAATTCTGTCGTCAAAGCAGGCAGCATCGATGACGGCCCATACATAACTCGACTATTACCATTCTCTGCATCTTAAAAAAGATGAATAAATGAGTGTCATCATCCGAAATTGAATTATAATTTTCATAATAGAATTTGAAATGTCAGTTTTTGGATCGACAAAGAGTTTTCTCACATCCACTATCAATTTAAATTTATTTTTATATTTAATATTTCCGTAACAGAAAACCGTTTTTGCAACGTTAGACAATTTTTACCAACTTAATTAATAAATAATGCTGCCAGAAACATGAAATGCAAAGAGTTAACAAACACACTCGTAAATTAAATTATTATTATAATATCAATAGTGTATCAAGATTAAATTGCAATTAAGAGGAGAAGTCAATGACACACTGTAAAACTGTGTTAACTCCGTATAACTCTGGAGATACATTCTGGATTGTTTCATTTTTATAGTCTCTTTTCAGATCTTCCTGAATTCGAAAACACACAAGCGAACAATCTTGTAATTTTTTCTCAAATTCGATTGACTGATTTTCGATTGCGTTATGCGGCGCCCTATTGCTTAATTGTTTCTAATTTTAATTAATATCCGAACTCACCGATTTTCCCGTTATCGAGATCATCGATACTATGGTAACTAGAGATTGATCCTGTACTAAAATAAGTTGATTTAGCGGATGTCGCTGAATAAAAACTATCTAGCCTGTGTCTTCTTCCTGATTCTATTTCAAGAGTTATACTTTCATTTAATATTTCGTTATATTCACAGCCATCGAACGACGCGCCCAAAATCGTAGAATCGTCATCGAGCACATCGTGAAAACTTTTCGACTCGGAGATGTCGCTGTACCTGCGCACATAATTAACCATTAATGAACATTTAATGTTATTATTCATTGATAATATAATTCTGAATGTAAACAAGTACAGAAATGATGTAAGATATTTACAGTAAGGTTTCTATTCCTTCGGCTAATGCAACTATCGTGCATAAATTTATTGCTGTCTAATTCATGTCACCTTTTTTATGCAATATATTGTACTAACAAAGGAATTGCTGAAGGGAGCATTTAGAGGACGGATTGTTCTATTTCTGTGTTTCCTTTAACACCTTGTTATTATTTATTTATTTATTATTGTTATATTAGTTTATTTACTGAATTATCTATTTCCCTGCCCTCCTTCTACTCCTTTCCTTTTTTTCTTCTTCCTCTTTCATGTCTTATCCGTATATTTTTCTTCTCTCATAATCCATCCCCTAAATGCTATCTACAGTAATGCGTGTTAATTGACCGATTAAAGGTTGAAATATTCAAGTAACAATAAGAAAGAAAATAAGATAAAGTACAATGAGTAATCACATACCGATCTAAATCATCGCCACAGCTTCTAGAGTGCGATATTTGCCCTTCCAACTTGCAATCGTCGTAAGGCTTGCCATTGCCCACCGGTTCAACGGATGGAACTTTGTCGCACGGCAAATAAGACACTTTACCTCTGTAAGTTCTTAATCCTATCAAACGTGCCACGCTCCATACGGTAAACCTTTGACCTCCGATTGCACGAAGCCGTTCACTTTCGATGTCGATGTCTGCCAGTAAGCCCCATCCGACGGATAAAAATGAAAAGAGGATTTGCTTTCGTGTTTCGACACGCACCAAGTCCATTTGTACCTTCTTTAATTTGACTACAGACAGGGCACTGACTAAAATAGGATTGTGGTCGTATGGCTCCCTGAAACATGTGCATTTGCATTTGTTAGCACGTGACAAATGTTTCATTGATAATTAGAGTTATTTTAATTAAGGATCTTCGAAGACTAATTAATGGGTCTTTTCCAGATTCTTGAACGTTTCTCAGGGAGATTAAAATTCTTTTTTAAAGACTTCCCTGCGGTCTCTACCTTTTTACAATATTCATTTTGCAGTAACTTATAATAGTATTCAATTAAGTTTCCATATTTTATGATACGTAGACCTAGGCCCTTTAACCCTTTGCGGTCGAGAGCTTTTAAGACTGTACTTTTCCAGTTTTTTTAACTCCTCGAATTCTCTTTTTCAGTTATAGACCTCCATAAATATATGTACCGATGATTTATGATGAAGAAATCATTTTTTGCCACTTTAGCATTGCCATTCGACCGAAGTAGAAGTGTGAATGTCGCGTGTATGACGCCGATCAACCGCAAAGTGTTAATTAATTTGCAACTATGTCAAAGTGTCCTGAGACAAAGAAATATGAGAGCCACTGTTTTGAACGTTTGGAATAAATTTTGCTTGCGACAACGCAATCATGATAGGAAGGCAATGTCAACAGTGTTACATAATGTTGAACGTTGCAGGTGTGTTTGATGTAACACAATACCTTCATGAACGTTTAGAGAATACTATATTACAAATTCCACCTGTTATCTGTTTTTTTTACTACACCTGATACACGTTCAATTAGAGATAAACTTTATTAATATTTCCCGATGTTTATTAAATATCGAAAGATCATGTACGAGTAGAAGTACGATTACAAAATTGTACATGTTCATTTTCAAAATCTATTTTCAACATTGTAGAACGCGCCGTATTTGCGGTAAGTGCGAATAAACATTGCTTCCGATGATGAAGATACATTTTCTCAGCTACCAGAAGTATACTAGATGTTACGTATATCTCGCATATTTACAATGCATATTAAGATGATCCGCTCTCAATAGCTTCTTAACTGTAAATCCGTTTTTAGTGGATTATCAAGAGTTAAAAATGGATTAAATTTGCATACGAAATTGCTACATTATAGGTATAGAATAGAATTGTTCAAGGCGATGTACAAGATGGCCTTGGTACATTTTTTTTCAAGGTTTCTGTTTAACGCGTTAAGCGCGGTCTCAGTCCGTGGGGACTAAAATTGAACATTCTGTTTAGGCGGTGTCAGTCCGCGGGGACTAACAGTGAATTTTCCGTTTAGGCCAAATCAAGCGGCGGGGACTGACAGTGAATTTTCCGTTCAGCTCGCGTTAGTCCGCAGGGACTGACAGCGAATTTTCCGTTTAGGCCGCGTCAGTCCGCGGGGACTGACAACAAATTTTTTATTTAGGCTGCGTCAGCCCGTGGGACTGACAAAGAATTTTCTATTTAGGCTGCGTCAGTCCGCGGGGACTGACAACGAATTTTTTATTTAGGCTGCGTCAGTCCGTGGGACTGACAGTCAATTTTCCGTTCAGGTAGCGTTAGTCCGCGGGGACTGACAGCGAATTTTCCGTTTAGGCCCCGTTAATCCGTGGGGACTACCAGTAAATTTTCCGTTTTGTCTGCTTTAGAACGCGGGGACTTACGGTGAATTTTCCGTTTAAGCCGCGTTAATCCGCGGGGACTGACAACGAATTTTCTATTTAGGTTGCGTCAGTCCGTGGGACTGACAGTGAATTTTCCGTTCAGGTCGCGTTAGTCCGCGGGGACTGACAGCGAATTTTCCGTTTAGGCCCCGTCAATCCGTGGGGATTACCAGTGAATTTTCCGTTTAGGCCACGTCAATCCGTGGGGATTGCCAGTGAGTTTTCCGTTTGGCCGCGTCAGTCCGCGGGGACTGACAACGAATTTTCTATTTAGGCTGCGTCAGTCCGTGGGATTTCCAGTGAATTTTCCGTTTGGCCTGCGTTAGTCCGCGGGGACTGACAGCTAATTTTCCGTTTAGGTCGCGTCAGCCCGTGGGGACTGAAAATGAACTTTTCGTATGGGTGGCATCGACCCCTGAAATTTTTCATCCTGTTACATCTCGCAACATAAACAAGGCATTTGCAACAGCAGTATATAAGAAAAGTTTGAAAGCTAATTAACTTTCTGTATCATTTTACTGTCTTTCTCAACAGGTTTCTATACGTATTGATTTGACGAGAAAGATCTATATAACCGAACAACTCGCGAAGTGATAACCGCTGTGTGCCGCCTGAGCGAAAAGTAGAACGAAATAGGTTTCGCGCTCAACGCTTGAAGTACAAGCTTATTATTATTTAAGTTTCCTTGTTAGCTAATACTGAAATTACGGTGATAAGTGCAAAATACGTTTACTTAAAACGGTATTACACCTTTTTTCTAATCTACAGTAAAAATACTGTTAAAACGGGTGCTCGAGTGGTATGGGCTTTTACATGAACGTAGAATTAAATTGATGAAACATGAAACTGCTTGAATACATTTGAAATCGTATCTTTTGTTTCGAATGAAACAAAAAACCGTGCGGCTAGATTTAATGAACCGAGGAAGACCTTCAGTCTTGAAAGGAGGAGCCAACTAAAAGAAATGCTGTTGCGCAATTCCTGGTTACTTCAATTGTATAATAAATTGGAGTGTAAATCAGATTAGAAGTTATTATGCTCTCTTATGGCGGTATTAAATTGTATCTGATGAACGTGACCGCAATTTCTTGCAATAAAATAATCCACAGAATGTTTAAACATTACCGTACTCTCTGTCAGGCGAATTTAAGATTTATTAGAGTTAACACTCGAACTACCAAAGCGATTAATATGACCGGTTCCCACTTTTTTTTCGAAAAATTTCTCAAATTTGCAGAGAAGCAGTACAGTGGATATTCCGCGTGTATCTATGAGACATAAATTACTTAATTTATCATCCCCTACGTTCAGAATATTTATTTAATAAATTTAGCCCTTTGGGTACCACTTTTGCAAGAAATCAGAATTAGGTTTTCCGTAAGCAGCTCTTATTAGAGACTTCATTTCGATCAACATATATTTTTTTGAACTTTCATGGAATGGGCATAAACTGATATAAAATATCGAAATTCGAATAAGGAATGCATTTTATATAAACATTTGTCTGAACAATAGTTATTAAACTTTCCTTGGGTTATGTATGTCCCAATGGTAACGAAAGATTGAAATATAATTAATTTAATACCGGTAGCTCTAGTTTTAGCACCAACAGTACCATGGATGCTGCCCCGACCGCAATTTGACCTTCAAATAACCTCGAACGAACGTAACAAATGAAAGATAACTATTGCACTTGCGTCCCTTCGACGAAACTATGAAACTATTGTCAACAAAACGCTATTTCTCGCGTTCGTTCCTATACTAACACTAAATCTATCAAGACCGTCAAAATGACGAATTCCTAATTTTTTTTACGTAAGTTCCCCAAACTTCTTGATTTCTCTTTTTTCAAAGTACTTATTCAGTGTGATTAACACTAGATTTACGGGCGTGAATTCTGGTAAATTGCAATATATTAAATGAGGACTTTGAAAAAAGAGGGATCAAGCGGTAAATATGGTAATTCGTTAAGTCATTATTGTATTATAAAATGCACGTGAAATATCTACTGTACAGCGTCTCTGTAAATTTGAGAAATGTTTATAAGACAAGTAGGAACCCGTCAATGTGACGGCTTCCGTAAATCTAGTGTTAAATATATTAGATATAACGCCGGTAGTTTTAGTGATAAATTCAGAATCTCTTGTATCTCTTTCGAGAAATCATCGTTGTTTATTCACAATTGATCAATTATCCAGCTACGGTAAAAATGAATGTTAACAATCGTTCCAAAAACTTACTGTTTAGCGTGAGCGATTGATTTCGCCAGTCCATTGCCGGAACCACAAGGTATCACACCTAAAGGCAATTCTTTGATGGCTCTTTCCCAATCGGGCCTTTGTAACAGGCCGTTCACGACTTCGAAAACGATACCATCACCTCCGACCGTCAGCAATCCGCTCCACTGATAAATGTCCCTTGTGCGTACAAAATCACGAGCGTAATTCGAGTATTTGGTGACGTGAACCTCGTACGGTATCTCGGCTTCCGATAAAATCGGATGGATCCTTTTTTGAAAGGTCTCGCGACTCCTTCCGGGTCCTGACTTTGGATTCAGTAAAACCAGAAGCTTTCGCTGCTCGCCCGGACATGCTGCAACATTTTTTTAACAATGCGTCCAATAAGTTTCCACATTTTTCGGTGATGTTACTTTAATTAAGAATTTCTGTGATAACGGTGTAACGACAATTTTCCATAAGGGACGATTATCGATGGGATAGTTATTCATTTAGCACGTTGAATACAATAGGGATCATTGGTAATCAGTGACTATTGAATTCAATGAAATTTTGTTATCACTTTTATATAATAATATTCACCAATTTACAGATATATTGAATATTTAAATATTGCTGCTAAAAAATGTAAAGTACTCCCAAGTATAGAATTATTTTTACGTTTAACACTGACATACGCGAAAAATATGCAATTTTTTGTATTATTAACTAAAGGCTGCTTTCTGCGTTATTGCTTGTGTTAAAATGACAATTTTCTGGATTTTTTTCGGAAGGTTATAATCATTATTTCATAATCAGTATAAAGTACTTCCAAGCATAGAACTATTTTTCTGTTTAACACTGACATACGCGATAAATATGCAATTTTTTGTATTATTAACTAAAGGCTGCTTTCTGCGTTATTTCTGGTGCTAAAGTGACAATCTCCTGGATTTTTTTCGGAAGGTTATAATTATTATTTCATAATCGGTGAAATGATAGGCTACGGTCAAAGTAGGTATACATAAAGTGCCGGTACGGTTAGGGCTTAGTTGACAGTTTCCTGCATTCCTTTCAGAAAGATATTTTTGTTATTTCATAACGGGTCACAAGATCAGCTACGGTAACATTAAGTGTCCATAAAGTGTCGGTACAGTTAGTGTTAACATTTTTCCTTTATGAAGATGTGATTTAAATTAGAAAAAGTTTCCCTTCGGTAGTAATGACGGAATAAGTGAAATGCTGGTGACATTCAACATGTAAACTCTTAAAATCTTTTGAAATTTCAATTTTTTGAATGCCAAATTCAATATTGTGATTGAACTAATTAATTTTAAGTGATAAAAGCAAGTTTCTTGCGTGTAAATTCGTTGTATTGAAAGATTCGTTAAAAGGATTACCTAATATTGTTAAATAGGGTTTATCGTGACAGATTGAGACTCAAGAACATCCATGAATATAGTGGCAATAATTACGGACAGAAATTCACTCAAAATATTTCTGATAGTTTTCTTGACGTTGGAAAATTATCATTAGCCTTACAAGATACTCCACTGTCTTTTATCAGGCAATGATTATCACAGTTTCAATTACCCAGATTTATCAACGACCGAACTTATCTCTTCATTAGTGCAATATTACAATTTCTTTTCTGTCCGTATATCGCAAACTTTTCCATCAATTCGATAATTCCTTCAGTGATTTACACTTTCGTCCAGGTACTTCGTGTATCAACAACCAAAAAATGCTTTCCACGTTTATGTTTCATAATTCTTTAGCAAAACGATTTTACAGGCGGCCCTCGACTTTCGCACAGTTCCATATTTCGCACATTTATAAAAATTCTATTTTTTAAAGATCTTTGTCGATATTGCAAAAATTGTTCATGAAAAAAATCAATTCTAACAATTGATATAGTCGTTGAGGTTCTCTAGTATTATATTATTGTCCCTAGTATTACCTTCTAGAGGTTGCAGAAGCTCAACTTTACAAAGAAACACATGAAAGCGCTTAACACTAGATTTACGGGCGTCAAATCTGTTAAATCGCAATATATTAAATAAGGTCTTTGCAAAAAGAGGGATGAAGCGGTAAAAAATGGTAATTCGTTTGGTCATTATTGTATTACAAAATATACGTGAAATATCTACTGTACAGCGTCTCTGTAAATTTTAAAAATATTTATAAGACAATTAGGAACCCGTCAATTTGACGGCTTCCGTAAATCTACTGTTAAACGCTCCTCGTTATCTTATTTATACTGAGAAATAAATATTTTAAAATACAATTTCCAATGCTTTTTCTACATCTCTCTACTTTCGAACATTCAACATTTGCACACGTTTTCAGGAACCAATTATGTTCGAAAGTCGAAGGCCAGAGCGTTACATCGGTAAATATTATATTAATTATCACCGGAAACCCGACTTTCTTAATTTTCTGATTAAGTAATCTTTCGTACGGATTACTTGTTCTTCGAATATTAAGATTTTCCTTTAGGAGCCTTTCATTTGAAGTAGATTCACATTCTTTTTGTTACATTATGAAGCTTCCATTCCAAACACTTTTCTGTGTCACAGCCTAAGAGCTAAGAGACACGTCGTCGCCGAGGGATTAACGAATGTGAATTAACGAAGAAAATACTTGACACACTACCCTTTGGCAGCAGTGCATCTACTGCATTGTTCGTACGATGATAACACTGATAATATTGTATACTGTACTTCCGACGGTATTAAACGAGACGGTAATTCGTAATCTTATAGCTCTTGACGTAAGTTGTGCAGAGTGTCCTTGAAATGATAGTGCAAGCGTTTGATGAGTGCGGTTTTTAGCTTGAGAGATCAAAGGCCAGGAATTTAGAGCTTCTGATGGGATTAAGTACGTTCATTATTGTTGCATGGAATATGCGCCGGTGATTGTGAACGTGGCTTATGTTAAAAATTTCTTTGTAATCAGTGTTGTTAAACTTGTGATTGAATTTTAGTTCGTAGCGATAAAGGTTTTTAAATAAAATCATTAGTTATTGCGGGTTACTAGTTTATTAGTAGATAACTGTAGAGCTTTTATTGGGTTTGCAACCAAGTGATTGCGTATTTTATATAAGGAGGAATTTCCTTAACACTAGGTTTACGGAAGCCGTCAAATTGACGGGATCATACTATTTTTATAAGCATTTCTAAATTATACAGAGAAGCAGTACAGTAGATATTTCACGCGTATTTTATAATACAAAAATTACTTAACGAATTATCAGCTTTGCCGCTTGATCCCTGTTTTTCCAAAGTCTTTATTTAATATATTGCAGTGGAACAGATTTCACTCCCGTAAATCTAGTGTTAAGCTAATGAGGGACCCATAAATCGAGTTTTTTAACTAGTTAACTGCGTTCGACGTGTATACACGTCAATCCAAAATTGAATTGTAAATTTTTCATCGAATCAAAACGTTTTGTTTTCCTTTTTTCGTAAAATTTATAGTAGGAGCATTTGCTCTGCGTTCGACGTGTGTACAAGTCATTGCTCGATTTTAATTCTGCATCCTGCGAGGGATTTTCAAAACTAAACTCCACAGTTAACTGGTTAACATAGCGAAGCAGTTTTAATTTTTTTTTTGAATGCATGTATGCGCTACATTGAGCTTCTCTGCAATCTCACGTGTTGTGCTATGACGATCTGAATCGATAATAGCCTTGATATGACTCTCATCGACTGTAACTGGACGGCCAGATCGTTGTGCATTTTGAAGTGAAAAATCAGCCGAAATAAATTTGGCAAATCAATTTTGACACTGCCTATTTTTCAAGACTACATTCCCATATGCGGCACATAATTTTTTGTATGCTTGGGATGCGCTCCTTTTTCGGAAATAATACAATAAAATATGTCCGAAATGCGCGTTTTGTTCTTCCATTTTCAAATTGGGATGAAAACGATACTAAATGACTCATCGATACGATTTTTTTTACTAATGAAAGGTGAAAGTCCAAACAACAAGGAAACTATAGATTAGGTGCTTTGAACACGTTGACGAAACAAAAAAATGTGCTAAAACCATCTATCGTGAAAATCGGCAATCACGTAGTTGCCAACCCAATAGATTTGTTATGCATTTAGGATTTAGAAATTTTAACTATTTGCGCTTCTAGAATGTCAATAAGTAATTTTAAAATTTCTAAATTTTTTGTGGATTAGGGACTGAGAAATTTATTAAAATTATTAACTGTTTGAGCTTCTAGTTTTTCGATAAAGAATTCTAAAGCTTCCAAATTATTTGGGCTGCTAGCACCTCCATAAATAATTCTAAAGTTTGTTTTATTATAGATTCGGGATTCAGAAATTTATTAAAATCACTAGTCAGCATGAGCTGCTGGTATTTCAAGAAATAATAAATTTCAGAGTTACGAATTATTTCGTAGACTTATTGTTCAAAAATTTATTAAATAGTTCTTATCACGGTTAAATAAACATTTCCACGCCAACCCAGAATATTTTTTAAAATAGAACACAGCTTCACTTTATATCAGCATGAACTAAGGCGTGACTCTTTGAATTGTTTTCTCTTTAAGTGCATCACAAATGGGTCTTCACTCGAAACAGGTTGTCGGCCCCGATTTACATGACGTAAAACAACGAGTGGAGAACTCTTGTAGAGATACAAGGGGAAAAAGTCTGGAATTTCTAAGCGTGAATCAAATTCAATAAATCTTATCGATACATGCAGCTAAATGGGCGTAAAAAATATCGAATGTACATTATGATAAAATAAAACAATCCGCTTCGTAACTCGGAAGCTATTGATAAACCAAATCAACGTCTATATTTTCTAGTTGCAACACGCATCATAAAAGTTTCAACGGGGAATTCACCTGTTAACCAGCAGTCTCGCCATCTAAAGACAGTTACGTAATTCATCCTTTACGTTGCAAAAGTATTCTATAATGCCAAGTTAACCGGTCCGTGATTAGCAAGTTCAAAACACATTCCACACAATTTCAATTACTATTTGCCAGAGCAAAAAGAAGTTTCGTTTTTTCTTAATCTATCTGATAGGATACTTCGTTGCATGATTCATTATGAATTATTAAAGCCTGGTCAGTCTACCACAGCTCAGATCTGCAGTGCACAATTTTGAAGGAATAAATTATGCACTTTTTTCGCAAATAAATCTTCGCGTTGTATAAAATAAATTTTCTAATTTTCACGTTGTAAAAGAAAGCGACATTTCATTTGGCCCTAACCTAATATCAGCATCTATGTTCATTACATAAATAAATGTACGTAGCACTAGAATTGTGTGCAAGAATAATAGAAGTGTTACCAATTTAACAGTATTTTGATTGCTGTTGCATCATTAGCATGGCAATATTCATACATCGGAACAGAATGTAGAACATTGTTAATGTATTTCGCGAGCGATGCAGTAAATGCATAACTGTCGTGTAGCAGCCAACACTTATCCCATTAGAATGTATGTATTCATGACAAGGAGTCGCAACATGCGATCTACCGAGAGAAGCGATATGATAATAGATGCAGATGGTTCGGTTCTTTATATAGAACTTTGCAAGGAACCTTCTTTCACTTTTTGTTGTTGTTGTTTTTTTTTAAAGGACATTACGTAGAAAATGTGTCATATTTTAACCGAGGAGAAATCTAATATATAATATGGACCGTTTATTTTGAAAGTGGTGTAAGTCCATTTTCCAAAACAATCGAGTTAGCTACATTAATAGTTACATTTTTACATGATCTTTTCATTCTAAAGCAACTTGTTATTAATATATTTAAAATCATTAAGATTTTGTAACACGAAAATTTGTTGATTAATGAAGTGATGAAAGAGTTTATTTTGAAAGTGGTGTAAGTCCATTCATAGCCATCATAAACATATTATTTCTTAAATAATGTTAACTATACTAATTGGGATGATAAATTTGACACCCTTAGAAACCCATAAACATTATTTTACTATGTTATCTGTTACCCATATTTTTAAATTTAGTCCAACGCAAACACTTCAATATCTCGATTCGAACATAAATGGACTTACACCACTTGCAAAATAAACGGTCCATATATTAACACTATTCCTACAGACACTTCACGTATATCTTTTCCTACCGCAACCGGTGAATTTGTCAAATGATAAATTTTTCTCAGAAAATGAACAGTAAAAAAAGAAGTGAATATTGAAAAATTTATTATACGTACATTTGAGGAAAAGTCGTGAAGTTTAAAGGCGCTTCAATTACGTTGTATATAGGAAAGTCTAACCGAAATTTTAAAAACGGTCATTTGACCGGTCGTGGTAGGAATAGTGTTAAATATATCTGATAAATATGTTAGTACAGTGTTTCTCAAACTGGGGTCCGCTATCCTCTAGGGCCGTGGTGGCGAGCCAAGGACACGCGTGCCAGAGATAGCACGTACGACAATTTAGCTGGGACGTGAACGATTTATAGATTCAATTTTTTTTCTAATAGATAACTCGTGAATAGGAGCTGATTGTAATTCTTTAAATAAATAAAAAAAGGAATACTCGATAAGTTGTACAGTCGATGAATAATATTTGGGAATTTTTGGCATCCGCACGTAAAAAGGTTCGCCGCCACTGCTCTATGGCAGTGGTCGGCAAACTCATTAACCCTTTGCGGGCGGAGACTTGTTTGAGTGTTAAGAGATAGTCATTTATTTGGCGATCAAAAACTACTTTTTCATCAGAAAGTTCGGGTGTTAATGTATCCGAATTATACATTACTATTTGCACAATGATATTTCAACGGTTATATTTCAATTTTTCAATTCTAATCGTGTATACATGCCTCGATAAACTATAATCAGATTCTTTCTCAGACCGCATATATGCGTCAGTAGTCCTCAAAGAGTTAATCAAAAGAACCAAAAATCAGCAGCAGGACGATTAAAAATTATTTGAGAGCCAATTTATTTTCGAGAACCAGTCAAGAACCATGTTTTTCGGAGTCGGTTTCAACTAGTTACTAAACATTAAGTACAACCAGATATAATAATAATCCTATTTATTGACAAATTTTTTTGTTGCCTAGGGGACTGTGAAGTGGCCAGTTATTGTTAGTTGCAATTTTGGGCTGGTTCAGGCACAGCAGATTCACCCATTCCATTGAATGGACATTCGATGACTAAAGTTTGCCATTTTCTGAGTAAATAATTGTCTGTCCAATAATATTTTCATGACAGTAGCGTATATGTTAATTGTAGTCAATTTTCGGCGGTCCACGAGCAATCTAAAGAATTCTAAAGAGACCGTGGCGCAATAAATCCTAAAAAAGTTTGAAAACTAATATGTTGGAAGAAAAGAAACGAAGGGGGCAAAAAGCTTGATCGATCTAGTCGCGTGAAGTTTACAGGACAGATGTGAAAAATTGAAAGAGAAATAGTGTCAGAAGTTTGAGGAATATTCGGAAAAATTCAGAAGTCATTTTGACCAAATTGATAGATCTAGCATTAATGCAAACGTAATTTCTTTTTTTCTTGGGTGTCCTCGACTAATGTTATGGATATTATTTGTAAATTTACGTGTCAGAAATATAAAGTACAGCTGATATACAAACTTCTGATCGAGCGAATCCAAAGACGTTTTCCTTGGAAAACCTGAACGCTCGTAGCCTTATCAAAAACAATCTCCTTGTTCTCATTAGATGAGCTATCTGAACGAATCATCGCGGGATAAAAAGTAACAATCAGCAATTTTAAGTAGGTCATTCTGAATTAATTTGGACAATGTCCACCGTCTCTTTTGCTAAAAAATGTCGAAACAGTGTTGGCGTCACAAAGACGCGGCGACCGCGACCCAATTGTCTCACTGTCTTCCGATTCGTGGATACAGAGGATTTGGCACGTTCGATTTACGTCAATACCGATGACAATGCCGTAAATTCAATTTTAGTACCGTATGGTAGAAAGACGCGAATGTATCAAATTGTCCACGAAATTATGTGACTTTTTGAAGAGTTACTTTTATTCTACTCTTTGTTTCGTACTTTCCAGCTTTAACTGCTATGATCTTTTCGTCTAGAATGTACTATCTTAGACGAGTTTTGAATCACGGAGGTTACGATACGATAAATAATAATTTAGGAAAAGTCTTTCAAAGGTGACAGAAGTTCTAAATAGCCCCACTGATGGCGAAGCTGAGTTTCTCCCTCCTTGTACGCCGTACCACCTCTGTTTTCTATTTCTTCGGCTTTAACACTAGATCTACGGCTGCCGTCAAATTGACGGGATGCAATTTTTTTTAAAAATTTTCTCAAGATGATAGAGAATCAGTACAGTAAATATTTCTCGTTTATCTTGTAATACACGAGTTACTTAACTGATCGTATTTTTTGCCGCTTGATCCATCTGTTTTCAAAGTAATTATTTAATATACTTAAATATACCTGATTTAGCAGCCGTAGATCTAGTGTTAACACTAGAAAGACTGAAACTTAGTATATACCTATATTGCCCAAAAGCAGTCAAAATGACTGCATTGTGAAAGAATAACTAATGTGTAAAGAAATTTATTTAAAATTAATTTTTAATATTTTTTTATATTATTTACCGGAATATATATATACCGGAAATGAAGGAGGGAGGAGGTAACTACAATTATTAATAAACGCATTTATATGTGGTACAAAAAGTCACAAAATTCTAAGAAATTGTATCATTATATACATAATTTTTTTTCTAATTGACATTAACACTAGAACTGCCAAACCAGTCAAAATGACTGGTACAGATATTTTCCAAACATTCTCCAAGATTATAGGAGAGTCATAGAATAGATATTCTACGTCCATCTCATAAAACATAAATTACCGAATCGATCATCTTTTCCACCTCTCAGTTCTCCTTTTTTCAAAGTACTTATTTCATATATTTAAATATAACAGATTTAACGCCGGTAGTTCTAGTGTTAAAAAGCAATCAAAATGACTTCCTTGGGCAATCTAGTGTTAACTGTTACGATGACTTTGCCTGAGACACACGGTTTCAGTTCTACTTGTGAACTTATGTTGCTTGAGTTTTTTAACATTTTTTTCGTTATTATATAACGATAAATACGGGTAATTTGCTATGAATGCGTATACAGACCGTGAACAAAGCCGGATGAAATTAATGTATTCGAGGGCTCAATAGAACTTATTAAAAGTTTGTTAACTCTTGCAATTGGAAATTACAGAGGCGAACGCCCTAGATTCCCGTTAGCCAAGTGTTATCAATATGTGAAAGGCAAACAAATGTAACGTAGTGCAATTTAACCTTTCTCCTTCGGCGAGCTATAGAGTCTCCTTGTCGATAAATTGTTTTATTAGTCCCACGACCAGACACTTCAGACTGTCAATGAAACATGTCAAATGATATCTTCATTTTTACATCACTCCGTGTCACGAAGAACTGACATCTGTCGTTTAGCAGTATTAATGGGATTAAATAAATGGCTACAAGTGGTACTTACGTACATATTAATTTACAAAAGTTCATCGATATAATTCCAGATATGTAAAAGATACTTAACCCTTTCAGGATGACTTTTGTAGAAAATCGGGAACAACCAGAAACCGGGTTTATGTCAGATACTTTTATTGAAGGCTTCATTTTGATCAATATATTTTTTGAAAGTTCTTTTTGAAAATATTCTTTTGCCAAATTATCGCAAGTACTTGAAAAATCGTGAAAAGTGTTACGTGGGACACCCTGTATACTTGGCCATGGTCCAGAAAGGGTTAAAAAAATGATATAGAAGAAACGTGCGAGAATACCTGAACGAAATATTTGCAGTTGTCGTACAAATTCACTATTGAATAAAAAATAAAATCTAGGAATTTGTATTCGCATAAAGAAACTAAAATTTTGCTTTTCCACCTTTTCGGCTTTAACTCCTATTATTATTTCGGCTAGGATTATCCCTTTTAGATGGCTTCCGAATCATTGATGCAATGATATATTACATAAGAATTTAGGAAAAATTTGTAATAGATAACGCAGGAAAATTTGAATTTGGGTCCACTCGGAGCCTTTACTTTTTTATTCACCATAGCCTACCCTTTTATATTTTTTGATTTTAATTTCTACGGTCATTTTGCCTACTGATTTAGATGTCTCCCAAAGAATCGTTGCTACGACACATTAAATAATAACGTAGGAAAAATTTGCAATAGGTAAAAGAGGATAATTTGAACCTTTGACACCCCCTTCCTCCAAAAAATTGTTAATTAAACTGTCAAGATCGTATTTGAAGAAACTGACATTTAAAGGGAGAAAAAAGGCGAACATTTAAGTACCCTCGTCGTGCAAACTTCTTTTACATAATGGTCAGTACAGTCCCTGGTCATCGAATTAGGACCACGTACAAAAATTGCACTTTTATGCTTATAATGTTATATCATATATGGAAAATTGTCTTTGGCCAATCAAATTATTACTAAATACGTTGATAACAAGGTATACATAGCTACAGATTTGTTACTGTTGTGATAATAATAGAATTGTGTGAACAATTCTCCCGACTTGAATGCCATAGAAAATGTTTGGAGCCTACTCAAAAGACTTGTTTACAACTCTCCAAGCACCAGATTATCTGAGTTGAAAACAAAAATTACAGATATTTGGGAAAATAACGAAGATATAAATCATATGATAAAGCAATGTATACAAAGCGTGCCGGAAAGGATACAAGGTGTCATCAAGGCAAAGGGTGGAAATACGAGATATTAACATGCGTTCATAGTGTTATGCACAGTAGTAGTGTATTGTGTTATTAGTTAATAAACTATATCATTACAATTTGAACAGGCCTTTTAATTTTACGGAAAACATGAAAAATGCTGAAAATTTGGAGTGGTCCTAATTCGACGACCAGGGACTGTACTTTGATACCAAAGACCGGTTAAAATATTCCAAAGCCTCATCTTCAAAGCATACGATTCGTATCGATTGGATGATCTGAAATTCCAGCCGTGCTCGCAGCCGAAGATTTTTGAATTCGCTTACGTTTTTGCAAACCACTCGAATGAAATATCGATGTACGCATACGATAAAGCGTCGATTGACGCATTGCATGCGTACTCTTGCGAAACATGGACTTCGCTTCGTGCCTATAATCCATCCTTTTCGCCGATAAGTATTTCCGAAACTCTCAATCGCTTTTGTCCGAGGTACTTATCGATGTTTCTCAGTAAACAAAGAATTCTTTTTTTTATCCTAAAGGCATTTCTTTGGAACGTCGAGTGTCGAACGTTCAGCGGCGACAACGTGCGCGTAATTAAACATGTTTCGAACAGCACGGTCGAAGTTATAACGTGCAAAAGTTGCTTCACCTTTGTCTAATTTGCGGGAATTTGCGGCCTTCGAAATAACGTAATTATACGGCTCGATTTCTATGGCACTTAGGTGCAGAACCCGTTTAGTCAGTTCGCTACGTGTAACGTGGAATAATTAGCTCGTTAAAACTTCCTAACTCTTTGCATGCACGTAGATACAGTTTTCTTTCCGACGTCGACGCTGAAATGCATCGATGATCTTGTCACTTTTTTGCCAGTGAAGATAATGACACTTGATTTTCATTTCATCGGTAAATGTGGTCAGTAAAAAATCGAGACAAACAATGACTTTAGATGAGGTTGCGTTGACGTATATCTTTAATGGCAAATAGTACTCGTA
Source organism: Cerceris ruficornis (assembly GCA_963989415.1). Lineage (NCBI taxonomy): Eukaryota > Metazoa > Arthropoda > Insecta > Hymenoptera > Crabronidae > Cerceris > Cerceris ruficornis. Next base: position 13,694,208 of record OZ022521.1, read on the forward strand.
ACGATGGTATACAACTTCATCGACTGTAGGGTGAAAATAAAAAGTACAGGATGGCTCAAAAGTCAACTATTAAAAAATTCTTATTTATTCGTTCGTAAACGATAAGTATACTGTTTGGAAATTATTTTCAATTGTTTTGTAGATTTTGTCCTTTCAAATCACCATAATTTTGTTCGTAAGGTGAAGAAATTAAGTAGCAAAAAAGTTATTATGTTTTAAAATGGTCTAGTGACTTTTTGGCCAGCTTGTGTAAACATTCGGTCATATTTTTCGCATTCAAAGGATTTTAATTGGACAGAAAAAATTTGTGGTTTTTTTAAACGACTCTCTCTGCCTTCATATCTGCAATTGTTTTTTTCTAACGGGTTATCAATTCTCTTTATTGAACCGAATTCCACGGTATTGCGTTCCATGCAAAAAGCTTGCCGTTCCTTTTTTTATAAAGGAAATATAAAATAAATGATTGACACGCAATCATTGCTAGAAAAGAAATAGTTGAAAAACAAATATCACTGGAAAATGAATAATTGAAACGCAATTAAGTCAATTTTTTTGTATATTTTCTGATCTTTGTAAATTTTAATAGAATGAAGTTCATTCAGAAAATACAAAAAAATTGACTTAATCGCATTGGCTTCTGAGCGATTCAATTATTGCTAGGAAACGAATGAAGTGACATGAGACACAAGAGGTCGCCGTATCAGCACTTCTGCGGACACATTCTAAAATATATTATATTTGCAAGTATTTCTGCATCGTACAAACATGCTGTTTGTTTTCATAACGCCATTACGTGTCTCTGTGTATTCACAAAATTGAATTTACGTGGCACCATGGGAAAGGCTCTCTGTGCTTGTGTTTAAAACAACAGCAACTTCGAACGATTCTCATTGTGGAAAGTTCCATGCTGAACTTGGAAAAATATTGCCACTTCGTTCTGCCCGTTTACTACGAGCCGGTATTACGTCATCGAGGAGAATAACATAGGAAATTTGGAGACTGTAAAACCGGCGCTTTAAAACCTGACGGAATTTGCGGGGCTGCAGAGGATGGAAACAGAATACTTATTTATGGTTACTAATTGAAGCTGAAGGAAGAAGAGATTGAAAGCGACACGATTTTTGAGAGATAACGTGGGCAAATATTTACAGCAAACTTTTTCTACTTTTATTTCACTTTCTTTCGTTCATTTCAACCCTTCAACCGCAGACAACGTGGAATTCGTGTCCCGTACGAACATAAATGTAGAAATACACATTTCCAGAAATGACTACAAGATATCAATGATATTTCTGACTTTTTGTTTTAATTTTTCTATCCCCTGTTACGTTCAGCTGGTCTAATTCTATGGATGGATCTACATAACAAATGAAAGCCGGCTGCCATTTTGCACCGAAAGCTCGAGAACTCGCCCGCGGTTGAAAAGTTAACACTTTACCGACCGGTAGCCTATTTTACTTTTTGTCACCAACGCTTAGACTTTTAGTTTATTAATCGGTTGCCACGGCAATCACTAATTTGTTATTTATTATTGTAGTGGAAGTGTGTTAAGGAGTCAGTGAGAATCATTTGTAATTTTCAAAGAGATTGTAATTTTCTTTAGGCAATCTAAGCCGAAACAAATCCTTTAAAATGGGTAGAATGCTCAAACAATAGCGGTCGGTAATGTGTTAATTTTCTTTGACACTAAAACTACCAAGACGATCAAGATGACCGGTTCCCAATTTTGACGAAAAACTCCTCAAATTCATAGGGAAGCCATGCATCAAATATTCCACTTTTATCTTATAAAATGTAAATTACATAATTAATCATCTTTATCTGCTCTTGATTCCGCTTTTTCCAAAGTAATTAATCAGTATATCTAAATATAATAGATACAACGCCGCCAGTTCTAGTGTTAAATCGAATGCACTTCTAAGGCACTGGCATTGAGACGTTGCCTTTTTGGGATACAGTGTCCAGCAACGTGAATACTTCCTCCTGCTTTTATCCTTCAACGAACTAATTATTCCTGCTACCTTCAAACCTCGACAAATACACGTTTACTGATATATCTAGAAGCCTTTCTTAGCAAGAAACAGCACAGCACTTTGAACGTGTACGCTTTAAAGTATGACTAATAATCACCAGTTCCGCATTACTTGTACAGAACAATCTTGCTGATTCTTAGAGGATAATATGTACGGAATTACCGTGAAACATGAATAGCGAGAATACATGACTTTCAGCTTAATAATAAGAGAACCGACTCATAAGCCACGGAACTCTGTTATATCCTGTAATCCACAGGTTGCCGATGTTATTAAGGAGACAAAGGTTTGGCAAAGGCACAGGAAAATCTTGGAACAGGTAACTCTTCCAATCTCGAATAATGAAGATCCTGAGGCGTTTTAAAATCTATATTTCAGCGTGCAATCAAAAGCAATGCGATTTGAATTCAATCGAAGAAGGAAGAAATCCGGAATTGATGACTTTGGTGAGCTAAGGGCTTTTCTATATTCGGCCTTCAGTGCTTGGATTTATAGCTTGAAATTCCATTTAAAGGCATTAATACTAGGACTACCAGCGTTATATCTATTATATTTAAATATACTGAATAAGTACTGTGCAAAAAGAGAAATTGAAGAGGTGAAAAAGTTAATCAATTAAGGAATTGAATCGTTTAACTAATTATTTTCTAAATATACTGTATAAGTACTGTGCAAAAAGAGAAATTGAAGAGGCGAAAAAGTTAATCAATTAAGTAATGTCATCATTTAGCTAATTATTTTCTAAAAATTCCCTATAATTATAAGGGAGCCATATGAGCCGTAGTGAACTTCTTTGAAAGTGGTGTAAGTCCATTTTATATTATATGTAGATATTTAAAGGTCTGAATTTGAATGGCTTGGAAAATATTGGTATATGTAATACGCTCATTTTATGTTTTTTTTTTAAATATTAAATTGATTTAAGTTTACAATGTGATCGTTTTTAAAGTATTAGTTAAAAGTGAAGTAGAGAAATTATGTAGCATAATTTTTAAACTAAATATTATGTCTTTCCGGAAAGTAGACTTACACCGCTTTCAAAGAAATCGGCTCATATAGTAAATATTTTTTCGATTTTCTAAAACATAGATTACTTAATTGATAATAGTTTTCCCCTCTTGATTTCTCTCTTTTTGAAGTACTTATTTAACATCTTTAAATACACTAGATTCAATGCTGGTGGTTGTAGTGATAATAGTTATTAATATTACTTAATAACTCTGAATTAATTTAGACGTTTCTTTCTTGTTGTTTCTGTTCGAGTTAATCCATGCAGTTTTAATAATACATGATGACCTGCTCGAGCGTTACGCAATTGCATGTTCGCACGTGAATGATTGTAAAACAATGCAATTGTTGTGGCTGCGGGTCATACAAATCACGGGCATAATTACTGGGATATCTTAATTACTCACTGTAACAGTTCGGTTATGGCATTTTGAAACTTCATGCTACGATGACGCAGAGAGAAAGGATATCTTTATATTTCGTTTTGTGAATGAATACCCTTTGTGATAAATTTCATTATGTTTACAAGTAGCTTCTTTGCGAGTATTTATCAACTTTTATTTTTTTTTTCTAAAATCTAACTACCTCAGAGACAGCGAATATTAAAAAAATCGTGAGCATATTAACTGTAGCGATTATTACACTCAAAATCATTATTATCATTTTCTTAATAAAAAAGTGCTATTTCGAAAAACTCTATTTGGAGTTTTACTATTTTGTTAAATTCAATGAATTGACACTTAACAAATCTGCTTGCATGCGCGATTAATGAAAAAGAAAATAAGAATTTACGATCGTGCCACGAGAACGCGAGATTTCGCGATTCAAAAGCGAAATATAAAAAATAATTTCGAAATGCCGATGAATACCGAAAGATCATATTCATCACGTTCGCAGCTGATAAGTGATTAATGTTATAAAAACTGAATATCAATTCACTTTGCTTTCTGTACATACAGGCTTACTCGTGAAGAACAGGATATTTTCTTATCTTATATCTTCTTTGGACTTAAAATAAATTTTTTTTGAGTTTCTAGGTGATTTATTTACTGCCAGCTTTTACAATCTTCTGGGCACTTATGGGGCACCCTTAGATATCTGATGAAACGAACTTGGTAAAGGAAGATTTGTTTCAAAGTGATTTTTTTCAAATTTATTATAATCTGCTTTTCAATAATTCGCAGCAGCAAAAATTTCTCTATCATTACATCCTCAAATTCATAATATACTCGACAATTTTTTTTTGAAAATTTCATACATAATTTGTAAGAATTATAGCTATTTCTGTGAAGCTGCAATAAAGTGAGAACCATTTACGCTGGCAAGGGACATTTGATATTTATACTAACGACCTTGATGACCCTGAAGATAAAAGATCGTGACGTTAACAATTTTTCCTTGTGATTTTTACTAATTAAAATGATGAAAACATCATTCCACGAAGTTTTTTTCCATTTTCATGCCCAAAAGAGATATTTTAGCTTTCTGCTTTTTGTGAATCACATTGTGAACAGATCATTTGAAGGTCAGACTGTCGTAGATCGCTAAACCTGTCTTAATGCCAATCGCAATCTGTTCGAATTCATAATAGGTAATGCCTCTTAAGAAAAATGTTAATAACCTTGGCAAATTGGCAAAAATGCGCTTGAAGAAAAAGGCGTCAACGCATTCGTCACTTGAAAACGTCTGAATTTTTTCTTCCACTCATTCCACCGTATCTGAAAGCCTTTTAAAGATATTGAAGTGTTGGTTTCTATGAATCACTTCACTCTTCGTTTCGGTGACGATTCTTCCGAATTATCTGATCGTCAAAACTTTTCAAAGAAAAACATGTTTTCTAAACTTACAATCATTTTTCTTCATCTTGCAGTTCAATCGTATTTTAATGACACTCTCAGGAAGCATTACTAACGCTAATGAATTTGAATTTATAATTCAAGCAATATTAACTGCCGTGCAAGGATTTTGTAAATAAACGAGGCGGGAATAAATAGATTGTTATGTAATTTCGTAATTCTACGTCGAGATAACGAATTATCGGGCACGGTAATAACAAGAACGAAACTATAAATTTTTATGATTCACAAACAGATTGTGTATGCTTCTAGAAAACATGAATAATTCAGGAATAGAAGAAACTCTCGCTGATAAAATACCACTGCGAAACAATTTTGAAAATTAATTCACACTGAAATATAATATAAAAACTCGGCAAAGTACTTGTTTGCAAAATAAGTAAAAGGTTTGGATATTTCGAAGCAACTATAAATGCAAATTTTTCATTTAACCTTTTGCAATTCAAATTTTTTATTTCGTCTGATAATAAATTATACAATAGGCAAACAAGAAAAATGGAATGTAAATTAACAAACAGCTTTTATTTAATAAATGTTTTACTGAGAAGTTATTCAATGAATAAGATATAAATTAAAACCATGTTTACATATATTTTATGAACTTTATGCGCTCAATTAAGTGCTCAACTTAATTTCAGCACTAGTACTACCGAAGAGTTTAAATTTGCGGGTTCCCATTTTTTGTTACAAAAATTCTTCGAATTTAAAAGGAAGCAGTACTGTAGATTAGTGTAGATATTTCACGTGTATCTCATAATTCATGATTTGATTAATTCTTTGCCGAATTGTTGCCCTATCATTTTGTTGTAGCTGCTTATGTCATAGCTATGCATTAAATTTTTGAAATAAAACATTGACGAAAGTTTCCACTGTATGAAACATACACTTATAATAAAACTAATAGTATGAGAATGATTTCACCATGTAAAATTCTGCCGCCAGTTCAGCTTGAAAGTTTTTACAAAATTTTCAAGTCTTTTAATTTCATCCTTCACTACGAATGCTATTCGTTCGTGCAGGTCAAAGAGTTAATTGATCATCTTTCTTGCCGCTTGATTCATCTTCTTTCAAAGTACTTATTTAACACTAGAACTACCAAACCAGTCAAAATGACTGGTACAGAATTTTTTCCAAAAATTCTCCAAGTTTATAGAAGAGTCATAGAATATAAATTCTGCGTCCATCTTATAAAACATAAATTACCGAATCGATTATCTTTTCCACCTCTGAATTCCCCTTTTTTCAAAATACTTATTTAATATATTTAAATATAACAGATTCAACGCCGGTAGTTCTAGTGTTAATATAGTTAAATGTAACTGATTTAACGCCAGTAGTTTTAGTGTTAAAGTCTTAGAGTATTAACAATGAGAACTATGGTGATTCGTAGAAATAGTTCCCATCCATCGGAAAAAGAATGCAACGAACGTGGTAGTGTCTGGTAAGAGTTGACCTTGAACGAAGCGTTTGTTTTACCAAACATTTTTAGCGGTTACCACTTCATCGTCTCTTCGTTTGCCAATGAAATATGAATTAGAACAACATATGCATTTGCAACGAATGATAATTCGAATATGAAATACAGTTAATATCTTAAAATTGTATTAATAGAATCGTATTTCAACGTATCTTTTCTTTTTTAAGAGATGATAAGAGATAAAAGCAAAAGATACCGTTACATTATATCGCGTACTTTTGTCCTGATAAAAATACATACTAACATTTTTTCCGCGGAATTCATTCAGGCTGTCGGACATGACCTTGAAAAGTTTGGTCCGCTTTTCAGAAATGAAATCACGAGCAATCTCCGTAGGCGAGGGTTTATTTTTTATTTTCGAATGTTTACTTGCACAAGGAGTACGTGGCAATTTTAAAAAAAGTAAGAAATATCGAAAACTAACTGCTGCTACGTTCTTACGTCAAATATAGAATGGTATGTTCCGGAAAAATTGAGAGATCCCGAAAGTGATGCAAGGAATTATGTTAGGAAAAGACCTACACGCTAGAATTTCTCGTAAACTTCATTTCAGCGGCTGCTAAACCCCGTAAATTAACCAGCCGACCTTTATTTCTCGCCCGTGCTTAAAACCAAGTACAATAATTAAACAGTTTAAGTGTCAAGCAGTAATTCTACTGTTTCGCTTTGAAAAGTGTCAAAGTGCATCGCGCGTTTGAGCCAGAGACAATGTGTTCAGCAAGGTAATTAAGCTTTACTAATTTAAATTATATAACTGTCCTGAAACTGTTGGTTTTCAACGTTTCTACGAATATAGTGTATTTGAACATAGAAAATCAACTGCTATATTTTCTTCCTGGAATGCTTAAGAGGTTGCAGCTATGCAGTCTGTTTTATGTTAAAACCGAAAAGGGGCCTGAGACCCTCGCTAAATTCTTTTAGACCTCACTCTGTGACTTTCAGTCTTAGAGAGAAGACGTACCCTCTTCATATATTAACACGTTGAGCCCGGCGTCGGGCCCTATGGACCGACAGTGGACTTGTCGTTTGGACAGCGTTGGTCCCTGGGCTCGACGGTATCAAAATTAAAAAATAAATGTGGCAATTTCAATGAAATTTATTGAAACATTCTAAACAAAGATATGGTTTGCTTTTGCATGTGTTACAAAATATGACGACATTTTTAGCCAAATTTCTAGCTGTCTTGAGTCCGAATAGCCTTGAATTTTTCTCATAACAGTATCTTCGGATTTTGTGAACATCTCCTTCTTTTTTTCGTAATTGATGAATACTTCTTTTCTCAATATGCACAAGGAATTTCCTCATCTGATTCATCTTCATTCTAGCAATTTTAAATTTCGCCCAAGCACTCGCCGTTAACCCTTTGCACTCCTATGTCGAACTATACTCGACATAGCTCTTCATTTCAGTTAATTTTCTAGCGATTTAATATCGACTTTCTAATTTCATAATGATTTTGTAATATCACCTAAATATCCGTTAGTACCTATAGTTATTGCTATTATTTAAAAAATGAATAACCAACGATAGAAGATGTTGTGAAATTAATTTCATTCAGCTCACTGCAAAATTGAGAAAATACTTCGGACCGCAAAGGGTTAAGTATTCGCCCGCTGCCGGCTGAACGGAAAGGACAGCAATATCGACGCCGGACTCAACGTGTTAATAGAATAAAGTCTTGGTCTATTCCATTAGGTTTTTTAAACAAAGTGTCGTTATTTAAAACCCTAAAATCCAATAGAAACACTTGGCGAAATATCGAATAGAGAAATAAAAGTTTCGCGTGCAGTCTTACAATTGTCTTCGAGACTGAAATGTTACTGCCGTTATTGGGTCGTATAAAAGCGATAATAAAGATTAGGGAATAAGATGTGCGAGACTGTGTTTATAACTTCTACTTATTTGCTCCTTGCAAATTACTAAAGACATAATATTACGTCAGCGACATGTGGTACTAAAATTCGTAATATGACGTCAACGGCTGCAAACCTTTTAAATACCGATATTACGGCAGTGAAAAATACACGAAAAATTGAGCGAAATAAAAGAGATTTAGGACTGTAGCTGCTATTAAAAATAATAAAAAGGAAATACATGCGAGCCGTTCATTTTTAAAGTGGCATAAGTCACTTTCTTTTTAGATCGGGACATTTAACACTAGAACTACCAAGCCAGTCAAAATGACTGGTGCACAATTTTTTCCAAAAATTCTTAAAGTTTATAGGAGAGTCATAGGAGAAATATTCTACGTTTAACTTAAAAAACATAAATGATCGAATTGATCATGTTTTCCGCCTCTTGATTCCTCTTTTCTTAAAATACTTATTTAATATATTGGAATATAATAGATTTAACGCCGGTAGTTCTAGTGTTAAGGGATTGCGTTTGTAACTGTTTAACAGTAGATTTACGGGCGTGAAATCTGTTAAATTGCAATATATTAAGTAAGGACTTTGACAAAAGAGGGATCAAGAGGCACAGATGGTAATTTGTTATGTTATTATTGTATTATAAAATACACGTAAAATATCTACTGTACAACGTTTCTGTAAATTTGAGAAATGTTTATAAGACAAGTAGAAACCCGTCGATTTAACCGCTTTCGTAAATCTAGTGTTCAAAATATCGATGCCAATTTTTGGAAACACTTACTAATACGTGACGTCTTTGACACTTATATTTTTCTCAACACAAATAATTTCGTATAGTCATTGAAAAATCGCCATTCTTCGTTACGGTAAAGTGCCTTATGCAACTTTCAAAATAAACGGCTCATATAATCGCTTTAATAGTCCGTGAAGCATAATTGCATTCTCGTAATGATACACCTGACCTTTGATGTTCATTAACGCTGGTAATACTGGCGTTTAATCTATTTTATTTAAATATATTAAATAAGTGCATTGAAAAAAGAGGCATAAAGGGGCGGGGGAGAAATTTTATTTGATCCTCTATGAGCCCTTGTGACTTCGAGGTAACATAAAACACAAGTTTCTATTCCTCAAAGTCAATCTTTTAACTTTACCAAATATTACAATTTAGTTCTTAAAAATCATGAAACTCTTTGCAATTAAATGTTTAAAAATCTAGTTAAATTCATTATTTAAAATTGTGCTTTTATCGTTTTATAATGTGCTATGCTGCAACTGATCTTCAGATGTGGCAAAAAATTCGGACAATTGAGGGTTAAATAATTTGTCTCATAAGATTGAGATGGAATATCTACAGTATGGCTCCTTTATACGTTTGGAGAATTTTTATAGAATATTGGGAACCAGTCATTTCGACTATTTTGCTAGTCTAGTATTAAAGAAAGGCGTTAACACTAGAACTACCAAACCAGTCAAAATGACTGGTACACAATTTTTTCCAAAAATCCTCCAAGTTTATAGGCCAGTCATAGAATAGATATTCCACGTCCATCTTATAAAACATAAATTACCGAATCGATCATATTTTCCACCTCCTAATTTCCCTTTTTTCAAAATACTTATTTAATATTTTTAAATATGACAGATTTAACGCCGGTAGTTCTAGTGTTAATGAGACATACTGCAACCTATAAACTTTGACATTTTTTATTACAAGAAGTATCATTAACTATTTAAGTTCCTATCTCCGAATTCGACATTTTGTTCCGTACATGAGAATAGTATTTTCACGACGTCCTACAACGTGAGTATAAGATTGTTTATTTGCATTTTAGATAAATGCAGGATGAAATATCGGACCTAGTAATTTCTAATCGAGAGTAATACAAATCATGTGATGTTCCTCACTTGAATGATAAGAATATAATTTTATATATCTGTGTTTATGTGAAATGAAAGGAAAAATGTTCGATTCAATGATTTCTAACGAAAAAAACTGAGTGCATCATCAGCAGCCTGCAGCTGCATGCTTTGACACTTTTCGAGACAAAACACAAACGCTTGGCTCCCAACGTTTAACGTGTTAACACATATACATATTGTTACGAATTATTGGCTTCACCCTTATACGATATTGATTTTGTAACCGGAGACGATGTTTAGTTGCTATAAATGTCGAGAGAATTATCGGCGAGTTTTGGTAACCGCCGGTTTATCTGCTCTGCGACTCTGTTTATTTTAAGTTTGTTTCAACTATACCTTGGGTAATACGCATGACAATATTTATGTACATGCACTTACGTCAAACAATACTGCTGTTTTATACAAATAAAATGACCGGTAAGTAAAATAATGCAACGAAGGTGAAATTTGTATAGAAATGTCCGTATTGTTACGATGATTTAAATCAGTGCGTTTTCAGTTGTTTGCTATACTGAATGATGTTTTGCTTTTTAAATTTCTTCGGATAAAGAGATACGTAAAGTTGTATTTTATTTTCAGAGATATTACTTTCTGAAGTGTTTACGACATATACACTGTAAATATGAAGTAACAAAATGGGAAAATATATCGTAACAATCGATATTGAAGCTATGACATTCTACTTTTCGACGCACGTTGCTGTTTCTAACTTTTCCGCTGTTCGGAATAACTTGTATCTTTCGAGAAATCGTTTGTGTTAATGATCAATCAATTTTCACAACAATTAAATGGAATTGTTATCTGTAATGTTTTATCTCTCAAGTATCTTCGTCTCTGAATTTACTTCGTATTTTAATTCTGCAATAATATTGCGAAATTTACAGAGACTTCATATCATATTGGTAATTACAAGGAATTGCAACATTCCTATCAAAGTTAAATTTTTGAATGCGTTATTCGCTTAATTTCTGCAGGGATTCAATACGAATTTAATGTTTATCAGACTTGGCCATGTTCAAGTACCTTACTAAGTCTATAATTTAAGATATTGTAACGTACTAATTGTTTATTCAGAAAATGGCCTAAGTTTCTTTCTTTTTCAACCACGATATTTAAGGGTATGCATGAAAAGACTTGTTTGCATTTATTATTTCCGGTACTTATATTTTCCAAAATAAACGGCTCATATATCTGCATTTTTTATCCCACTTTATTTTATTTTCGCTTCAACTGTTATAGTCATTACGTCCAGGACCTATTTTAGATGGACTCGAAACCACGAAAGCCACGTAGACCACGTAGAGATTTCTACCACGTAGAAATTTCCCAAATTTCATATTTGTAAAGCTACAGTAACACCTGAATCTTTTACTCACCGCTGAGCAAAGACTCGAGATTTCCATGACTTGGGCTCATTAAATTTTTCGGCACGGGTACGCCGATGATAAGACACTTAATAGCCAATCGCCACCTGCTAGCCTCTCGTAGATTATCCTCATATTTATCGAAACTACGAAAGCGCAAAGTGATCGTCGTTCTTTCCCGCCTTCTGGCACCTTTTATCCGTGCTTTCTTCAAGGTGTACGCATAAATATAGAGATAGGCCGAGGTGTCAAATTCATCGTAACATTGAAAACCTTCCGCCGACTCGACGAACTTAAATTGTGACTTCGATGTTCCTGGACCACAAACGCAGCTTCCCGCGCTTTTGCGCTTCGAGCGCATACATCTACATCCTATTATGTCATTCAGGGCGATGGTCTCGATTTTCGTCGCACCGTTGTTGTCCTTCTCCAAGCTGAGTCCTTTCTCCGTCAGCCTAACTTTGTAATACGTGTTTTTCTTTGACGTAACGTAAAAGGTTTCCTCGAGGACAGCTGTAGAATGCACTTGACCACTGTCCTCCATGACACGTTGATTGTCTTTTATTCAACAGGAAACGCGAATTATACTGGCACTCATAACGCAGATAGATCATTATCGTCGTACTTAAGGCACATGAGAAACTGACAGTCCTTTCGATTGATTAATTTCCCTCTCTTGCCCTTACAGAAAGCCATTGGTACGAAAGATTCCATTTAACGAAGCATACGAGACGTCGATCAATCCTGTCGATCTAATTTTCACCCTTGTCTCGTTGTCATTCTTCGGATCCTTGATTCTATTCGGTACACTGCAGTTATTCAGAACACGTGCATTTTCTTGTAAAACGTACTTAGGGCATGGTTTCCTTTGGTAGGACTCGTTTTACGAGAAAAATAATCCGAGTCTCTGGACTACGGTCACGTAATACTGATAAACTTCTTTTTTGCAATACTCTCGTTGTATACGAAGAGAGAAGCTCTTCTCAATTGCGAACGAAAGAAATTATCGTACCATTATCTTGGCTACTCCCGTACTTGCGCGCACTCGAGCGTTCAACCGTTCTAAACACAACGAACTCCACGGCGTAAAGTGTTTATATGAAACTTGAAACCCGAAGGTCCAGCGGCTGAAAGTCTGCAGCGCAATCTTGCGTCGAAAGGATGCACTAAACGGGCAGGTGATTTTGATTTTTCAGGGAAGGATATTACGTGAATGAAACTTTACACGACTGATACTTTTACGTATGAGCAGTACTTTCAGTTTAAAACGTAATCACTAATTCCTTTTCCCTTCATGTAACGTAAACAACTTTCACTCTGAGGATTTAATTTAACGCTCACTTTCACTTATTTTTTTAAGTCGTGTCCTACCATTACCTAACTTCTGTAACAATATCTGATATAAATGTATCGAAATATTTCATAATTATTTGATATTTTTTACGTTTATTGCATGATCTGATTGTATGTTATGAGGAAAAAAAGAGATAAAGATGCAGCCATATTTGTGTAGACAATCCGAAGATTGGATGATTATACCGTGAAATTTTATTGTCACTCAATTAGTTGATTTTGTTTGACATTTTAATAAAAGTTACTGTTAATGTAATTGGAAAAGAAAATGTTCCTTGTTCTACTACATATTACTTATATATTTGAAATTGCTCAGAAGTTATTGATATTGTTTTACTGTTAAAAGTTGTAAGTGTAAATGCATCTAGGAATTTGATTTGAAAGATAAACTTCTTAAAACATATTCATGATTGTAGAGAAAGAGAAAAGTTATGTGAGCGAAACATTTATTTAAACTTATTTAAACATAAGTATCTGTATGCAAATATCCAATTTACACGCAATGGAAGATAAAAATAATATTATTGCCATTACAATTAAATTTATACACGAAATTGAAAATAACACTTTACTTAACGGAGATAAAACTTCCATTATATTTTCGATTGTATATTGTTAATTATGTATTCTTACTTTTTCAGTTGTTTATTAGTAAACTTTCAATATTTGCAGTGAAATTATGTAATTCCTTGGCAGTACTACAGAAATTGGACATTCAAATATCTTTTTCATTTCAGAATGAAACTTTTGAGTGATTTAAGTTTAAATGTCCCTATAATCATGGATGACAACTTAACAAAGATTGTAAAAATATTACCAGATGGATGACGAAATATATCAAATCTATTTTAATTTACGAGACATTTTCAAAGACTTCTTCTCATCCAAGTTTAATATTTTACGTTACAGAGAATATTAGTAATGTTTAAATTACCGCAAGATTTGATAAAATATAATAATGTCATATATATATATTACATTGTTTTCAGCGCCCTCTGAAACATCCGCTTTACGACTTCTTATCCACTTCGCGTGTGGAGTCGTCCGTTTCTTTTCCGGTTTATCGAAATGGTAAGATGGTACAACGGATTTACTGCATTTATGAAATCCAAAAAGAAATTAATTTACACGCATCGATCGAGATGCTTGCATTTTACAATTGGATTTCCAAATGGCTATCGGAAATCAGTAAAAGTTATTTTCTTTTCAGGGTATCGATATTAACCATAAACACGACAGAAAGGTTCGGCGAACAGAACCTAAATCCCAAGATGTTTACCTGCGACTTCTTGTAAAAGTAAGTGTTTGAAATCTTATTCTGAATTTCTATCTGTGTAATAAATCATTTTTCGGTCGAATTGAAAGTGTGCTTCGACAAGTGGTTAATTACTTTTTAGAAATAGTGCTTTTTTTTGGCAGAAACATGCCATTGAATCGAGACAATAATATAGTGTGTGTCATAAACACGTGAGATTCGTGATTATAAAAATCTATAATGCGAACCGCACTCTGTGTCAGACTCAATATGAACTGATCCAATTTGAACGTTCGCTAGAACAAAATCCAGTCAACCTTCCTATTCCGGCTTTCTGTTAAAAGCAGAAGACGATTATACTGGTTGATACACTCAGCTTAAAAATGAGAGAAGTTCACAATGTCATCTTGAAAATCATTTATTTTAAAGATATAATATTTATTAAAAACAAGATAAGTTAATGTTACTGATTAAATTTTATCGGTGTCTGTGAAATGTAAAGGTTCGTACAATAATTGTATAAGAAGGTATTGTGAACTAACATGAACAGAAGCTGAGTTCATATTGTAATATGTGAAACCTATATGTTATTGTAAAAGAAAACCAATTTGTTGTTTTAGCTTTACCGTTTCTTGGCTAGACGTACCAGCGCCAAGTTTAACAAAATTATTTTGAAAAGGCTTTTTATGAGCAAGATTAATCGCCCTCCAATATCGCTGGCACGTATCGTAAGGTTCATGAAGAAACCTGGCAGAGAAAACGCCATTGCAGTAATTGTTGGTACAGTGACGGACGATGCTAGGATTTTTGAAGTTCCAAAACTTACAGTAAGTTATCGAACTATTTGGATTGTTTAAATATGAAACTCAGAGTTACTTCATTTCTGTGATTTTATTTATTAAAGGTGTGCGCCTTACGTATTACGGAAAGAGCCAGAGCCCGTATACTGAAAGCTGGAGGTGAACTGATCACTTTTGATCAGTTGGCATTACGTGCACCGACTGGAAAACGGACAGTTTTAATGCAAGGTCGTCGTAAAGCCCGTGAAGCAGTGAAACACTTTGGACCTGCTCCTGGTGTTCCACACTCACACACAAAACCATTAGTGCGTTCTAAGGGACGAAAATTCGAAAGAGCCAGAGGCCGTAGGCGAAGCTGTGGTTATAAGAAATAAATTTTGTTTATTTGCCATCATTTATTATACCACATTCTTAAATTAATTTTCACAATTTAAGTACCTTGTCTATTACTTTCACATTCTTTTATGCAGCAAGGTGAAGTGGCTGGGAAATAAATGTTGGCTTTATAACCATATTTCTACACATGGTCGTTTATTTCCTTAATAGCTAACATCATTTATTTCCTTAGCAGCCAATGACATGTTAGTATCAGTTTTTTTACAGGTTAGTATTTTAAACAAATATTAAAATTATTCTTTAGACATTACGTTGGAGCAGTGCCTTCTTCAACATTTTCTATCATTTCTTCCGGTTTTTCTTCATCGTCTGATTGCGTTTCTTCCAAAGCGTTAACATCGGGGAAATACAGTTTTGATTCCTCTATAGCCTTCTCAGGATTTTCACTTACATAATAAGGTCCAATACCAGCAAATCCTAGAAATGCTTCACATCCTATTTTTCTTACGACGCAAACAAAAATCTCGTAGCTGTTAACATAAAAGAGGATGCGATATAAACATTTACACATCTATTTTTATGCAATTTTTGTAAATATTGAAAAGAACATTTGATTGAACTATCAATTTTATGCTTACCCTGTTTTTTCTTCTGCATGTAACTCAAAATCTTTAATACTGTTAGCTATCATCTTTGCTTCCGGCGGTTTGTCCGACTCAAATATTCCAAAATTCATGATTTCATCCTCAAATTCTTCCGTGACAATTTTCAGGTCGTTCTTCCTTGTATAATCATATTTGAATACTACTATAGGCACTTTTGCAATTTTGTCTTCATACTAAAAAATAATATTGCAGCGTATATTATAATGTTTACTTTTTACGGAGAAGTAATGACTGTACTCACAGGGTAAGTTTTGTTAGTGTATGTACTAAAAATTGTACGAAAAACGATCGCTTTATTTCTATAATTCGGTGGTGTCCAAACAACAGGAAAAACTTTGCTTTCATCTTCACTCGTTACGAAAGCAGGACGGTGCCGTCCAGCGTAACTATGTGGAAACAATCGAAAACAAAATTACTGTGAATTAATGCAAATTTTTAAATTTACAATCGCAGATCAAATATATCATTACAGATCATACCATTCTTCATTAAGAATTTTTTCCGCTTCCGGTAATTCTGGTTCTCCAAACAACAGATTTATCAGATGCTTATGAATATCTATTTCTGCTTTTTCTTCGGTAACTTTTAGTCTCATAAACATACATTTCCCATCCAGAAGTAATTGTTTAATATTTTCTTGTAGTACATAATCCGACTGCAAAAATGTGAATTGTAAATTGGGTTTGGTGAAACGCATCAGAACATATATTCGTCTAAAATATTACCTCGTTGAACATCGTATTTAAGACATCTGCAGTAAGACGTTTTCGTATTTCTTGTTCAACGGTATAATTTCCCGGCAATATTTCTTCCACTAATTCTACATAAAGCGGACTTGACTTCTTGTCTCTTCTGTGACCTTCTTCATCTTTGAAGGCCCACGGATAAATTAAAAGGCAAGTTTCTTTATTCAGTGAAGTAGTCAGATGAAGCATTTCAGATTCATATCGTGCCTTAGCTTCAGCTTCTGTAGGTAAATAAACGAGAAGTAATTAATGTAATAACGAACTTTAAAACTATAAATTTAATATTATTCTGGTAAGGTTCATGTACAGAGAGAACGGTGTTGCAGTTTACTGATAACTAGAAGTTTTATATTATATCAAAAATCTGTGCAAATTAATAAGCATCGAATTGCATATGAAATTTTCGCTGAAAAAAATTTATTGCGACTTTAAAGTATTTTACAGAAGCGTGGACGGTAAGTGTATATGCACAAAAATTAAAACAATCTACAAGTGTCTGTTTTTTCATGCGTTATAATGTTTCATATAGCAATGAAATATTATAATTTATTTCTGTTCGTTATTGTAATCAGCGAGCTCAACCTTTTCGTGATTTTTTAGCCACTTCTTTAGCTATTCGCGTTTCTTCGGTAACTTTTAATCGCACCATTTCTTCCGGACTTCTCTCAGATACATGTATAGAAAACCTATAAATGTGCGAGGAAAGAAATAATTCTTTTTCGAACGTAAGCCTTGCAAGATAATTATAACAAATGATTAATAACCGCGATAGAGATGTTGGGTCTTAAAATATATTCAAGAATAATCACTTGAAGTTATATCTTCTCTTAACACAAGTGTGCATTGTTGTTCTTCCTTTGTACTGCTAACATCACAATCTCCAATGAATTTGCCAAGTATGTTTATCCATTACTTTCGAATTCAATAATTTGCAAATTTTGTTTTTAAATATTCATTTATAAAAGTTCATTAGCGTATTGTCGTTTGAAAGAATATAAAATGATAACTAAAAACGTGTTTTCCACGAATAATACATACTCAGGCTCCTCGTTGTTTTGTACCCTCTGAAGTTCTGCAGTTAACATTTTTAACAATTGTGGACATTGTGCACCAAACATGAGATTTATCATTTTGCCGTTCTATAAAGACATAAATGTATAATGCGTTTATACAAAACACATCCTCTATAATACCTCGGCTGTCAGCACGAGAAAATACCGGCGTTAAATTATTAAATTAACATTTAATTATATCAATTAAGTATTTTAAAAGAACGGGAATCGAGCGTCAAAGATGATACTGTACTGTTTTTCTATAAAGCTCAGGAATTCGTGTAACAAAAGTAGGAACCCGTTATTTTGATCGTTTCGGTAATTTTAAAAGTATCGGCGTTAAATTTGCTATATTTAATTATATTAATTAAGTACTTTAAAGAAAAGGAATCAAGTACCAAGAAGATGATCAGTTAAATAATTTATGTATCATAAGATACACATGAAATATTTACTGTATTCCTTTTCTATAAATTTCTGGGACTTTTATAAAAATGTAGGGACCCGTCGTATTGAGCGCTTCGATAAATCTAGTGTCAAAAGAATAATAAAATTGTATTATTTTATCTTTTTTCTATACCTACATGAATGAACATCCAAGTTGGTTCACTTTTTCCTTGAAAGCGTTCTAAATCCGTGATATTGTCGCATTTTGCCTAAATGGATGTTACCCAAGGTATTAAGATTCATGCTCATTACAGAAAGCTATAATCGTATTTCGTGAACGAAGCTAAAAATTACCGTGGCATAATTTAAAGCGTCTCCTCCAATTTCCATCTTGATTTTCTTCAGAACGCTCACCATGCCCGTACAGGGTCCGCTCCATTCCGAATAAACGTCGACGACTACAATAATAAAAAGCATTAAAATTTAAGCGCCATTTTAATGTAATAAAATATGAAACTTAATGACGATTAGATATTTTGAACATTTATTTATACTTCAATAAAATATGATGAACTCGTAAACATTTCGAAAATGCAAATATGTTGTAATTATGATATCTATAATAGATATAAGCTATGTCTAATTGTCAAATTAATTTTTATGTTTTTTTGTTACAGTTTTTAAGATGCAATGATGAATGATAATGTTATATTTGCCTATTAAACCCGTTTTTTCGAGAAGTTTGGCCCACTCTTCGTTACTCGAAACTTCGGTTTGTAGTGCAGCAGGTGTTGTTTTTTTCGCCATTTTACGTGCACTTTTCAATCCGCCCTATGAAAAATTATTAATTATTATTTCATTATGATTTTATGTTGTTCGTTCTGCATGTTTCTACGTTCATAACTAATTTTACGTCGTGAATTTTTTCCGGGTGTTCCTTTTTCGCATCTTTCTTTATGTTTTAGTTAATAATTGTAGATTAGTTGATAATCTGTGAATATGTTTCTCTTTAAATATTCAATATGATAATACAAGTATTTTTAAATCTTTAATCGGTAACTTTAAAAGACGTAATTAGAGTTTATATTGTTAAGAATCCGCGTGATTTCCTTTTTATAAATTAAAGATTTAATGCACATCATATTAATTTTCAAAGTTTGCAATTAAGTAGTACACTTGTAAATTTATGGAAATCCAAAGAATTTGTATAGTTTCACGGACACTTTAACTTTTTGCAAGTACAAATTTGTGATAAAAATTTACTGCAACAGATCTTTAAAAGCGCACATATACTGCAATTAAAGATATCACCGAATTTTAATTTGCACACAAAAAACGATAAATAATATCTAAAATTACTTACAAAAGTTGTAAATCTACATTTGCTACAATTAACCGTAATCACAATCTCTATTTAAATCCAAATTACTTAAAAAACTATAAATTTACATTCCCTGCAACCACAATCTCTATTTAAATCCAAAATGAATTTTTTTCCTTAGAAAAAATCTTTCTCATAAAAAACGCTAACGAAATAACGAAACCATTTAAAATTAACGTATATATACATCGCACAAAAGATACAAAGTGCCTCAAAATCATTTTAAGCAATTATAAGAGACCCAGAAACAAGTGAATCAACATAAATGCAAAATGGTACCCTTCTTCGGCGCATCATTTTGAAGAAGCAACGATACTTTTCTTTTTTTCAATTCAATTATCGCGTTACTTCGCAATCGTCGAACGAATTTAATTTCTTTGATCTATCTAGAACGAGGCGCAAGGAAGGACTGTAGAAATCGTGTATTTCCACCGAGGAAGACCATGCCTTTCCACCTATTGTACGGGGACATCGGTGACATGGAGGACACGCAAAGTTTACCGATTAAGTTGCCTTCTCGCTGCACAAATACACGCATAGGTAATTATAGTACAGAAGAGGATCGGAGATTCCGGGAGGGACTTCTTATTGCATTGTTTCTGACATGGAATATTAATGTTAAGCTGAACACTACAATTACTGGAGTTGGTATTGGTTGTATCGAATCCCTGGAATAGTTATATGATGTACCTTGGAATCGCGGAGGTAGACAAGAGTCTTCTTTTTCGGAAGAAATACATTTAATCGTGGATATATACGAATCGATTGCAGGAAGGGTAAGAAGTAGTCATTCCTTATATTGCATTTGGCGAATGAATTTATGCAGAAACGGCCGAGCATTGATTTCTTTTTATTAATACATTTAATTCCTTACTTGCTCTCGATAAAGGGATCGATGAAGCTTCAACGAAAGCTAAGGTTGTTTGGTATTAAGCAGAATGAGGAAATTGATGATAGATTAGATACTTTTTATTTTTTCTTTTAGTATTACTTGAAATTTGTAGATGAATAAATGTATTTTATTTCTGTATGAAGTTACTTACTGTTATGATATTGAGATTATTGTTTTATAGTTTTATATAATTGACTAATAAGTTTGCTTTGAGCAGGATGATCTCGGTGAAGTAATGTTTTTTCCAAAGAAAGACTCCCTACCGTTTTATTTTTTTTCGATTTGTATAATAATTGTTTGATTAGGAATTATGGATAATTTTACACAGAATTGCTTTTAACAATAGAAGTAGAAGTAATATTTTTTTTCCTGTGTAGACATCTGAACTTAAGCTAAAAGATTATTCGTTAGCAATTGCGTTTTCTCCATTTTATTATATTGACAAAATAGTAATACATTTATATCCCTAAATTTCCAGAATTTTTATGTAATAAGCTCGAAATTGTTTTACTTTTCTTGTTTTTCTGCATGGTTTCAACATTGGCCAAGAATTCGAATACATAATACATACATCAACGAAAGTGTATAATATTATACAATACAACACAACAATACAACTTATATATATAAGTTTTCGAACATCAAACTTTCAGAAAATGTTATTGATAAGTTTCCTTTGGTTTCGTTATTAAGTTATATTTAAAAATTTGAATTACTATTTTGTCCTACAGTAAACATCTAACAAATTCATTTGAATTTTAGTGCGTAGATGGAGCCAATGTCGTGAAGAGCAACACTTACGTACACACTACGATTTCAGAATGCAACATCGGTGTAATACCGAACATACCTAAGTGTCAAGACTACTATTGATTGGTGATACTATATTTGCGATTCTTTCCAATGATCACTCCTCCACAGAAAACATGAAACTTGTGAAGTGGTTTTTATTAGTGATTTAATTGCATTTCATCTTAACAAGTTGTCCCTCACGAAAAACCTATTTTATCGAAAATACATAAATCTTCACAATACTCTGTTACTGCGACTATAAAATGCAGCTACTTTGGAAAACATGAAAAGACGCACTGCAGTGGTGCCAATATAAAAATAAGTAAAGTATTCAAACTTGTGTAAATTTAAAAGAATACGTAAAAGATTTCATTTACTCATTAATTTCTACATTAACGATAAATAACTTGTTACAGGTTCTTAATACACTCGAAATAGAAAAGGAGATATAAATATCTAAACTTCCATCTAACAAAGAAGTTGTTTGAAAAATATTTTTCATCCACTTGAAATCAACCTTGATTTCGTGAATGATAAACTTTCCAACTAGCTGTGAAATACAGGCAAAGCAAATGTTTGGATAATCATCGAACTGCAGTTAATCATCGATTATGCCATCTAGATGAATTCTCAGCTTTGTGAATGCCAGGGTCCGTGGTTCTCTTCTCTTGTATCTCCCCTCCTTTCCCACCATTTCCTTATCTGAATCAGCTGATTATTGTTTTCGTATTTCCAACGAAACAGAACGTCGCTGCAGTTATGATACGCGCTACCTTTTAACGAGTGATCTTCTAAAATTTCCCCGTGGACGCGTTGGAACACGGACGAACCTGGAGGATCTTCGTAACGGTCAGGGACCGTACCAACGCGACTGATATTTCGAACAAAAAGATTGACGTTTCGCGGGCGGGGTGACATCACTATCGTTTTCTGACTGTGTTGTGTCAGTCACTCGCAGAATGACGCAGTAGAAGGTCGTCTCAGAGATGGCGAGCTTCCCAGTATGAAAATACAGTTTTATGGCGAGGTAAATCGAAATTCCATTATGTTCCACGTTAATTCGAAGAGGATCGAAGCGTAGGCATCTTTTCGTAAGATTTTAATAATGACGTCGTTGGAGAGCGATATCTTCGTCGCGAGGAAACTATTTTCTACACCCCCTTTGTTCGATGAAATGTCAGGGTCGCTTTTATAACGCGATAGTATTAATTCTTTTTCTACGATTTCACGTTCTGATCGTTATTTTTTTAACAGTAGAAGTTGAAGCTTCCGATTTGATGTTGTTTTGTTATTTACATTTGTCTTTTATTAATCGTCCCTGAGTGTGTATATCAAACAGCTGTATTGGATTGTGTAATATTCTTTAACAGGCGAAATAGATCTCCCCCACTACTTCGTTCTATGTCATTTATGTATTAACCGATATGTAGATGATATTTCGCAAAATTTTTAGGATTATAATATACGATGGAATTACTCTTTATCCTCTATCAGTTGTAGTTTCTTCGAATTAATAAGCTTCGTTTTATTTAATGCTTAGAAATAATTGCTTAGGAGGCTTATATTTATCACTTACATATTTATCAGTTAAGTTTAAACACTTACGACAGTAATAACAATCTTTTTGCGTTGTTACATTTTTTCGTTCTTTTATCATGTGCAATTGTATTTTCCTGCTGTAATATACTTATTCTGGCTCATATTTTCTTTCTACAATGTTGCATTATTAAACGCACTTCTTTTGTTTTTTCTTACAATACGTAAAATAGAATAATTTAGTTTCCAATACAAAACAACAGATATTTGAGACAATTTAATTGTAGAATATATATTTAATTTTTTATTCCGTGTTTTTTCTATTATGAAACATTTTGTTTTTGATAGTTTATATATAAATTCTACTTATATTGAGTATTGTGATGAAATTGATATATCATTTATTAAAGAAATTTTGTAATTTATATTGGTATAAAAATATTATATTGGTATAAAATGTTAATTTCATATATGCTAGAGTAACATATTAAAAAATATATATAGTTATGTAGTTTATTGCTTTTCAATTAACATGTGTGATGTATGTTTTTTTATAGGTAGAAACATTCAGTTTGGGAAGAAAACATGTCTGCAGACTCTCCGAGGCGTGGAGTGCATAAAGGAGCTCAAGTAATATCGCCTCAGCCAATAGTAGATCGATCAATCATAGACAGTGTTGCTGGAATCATTAATGATATTGTTCCACAGGTTGGTATATCAATTTATTTATTCCTTTAATGATTTTTCATTCAAAATACACTTTATTTTCTTTACATACAGGCATATGCCAGCACACCGAATTCCGATAACAAAGAATCTATATCATGGGCACGGTTTGAGTATGCAGATGTCAATGATCCTGCCTTATATCCTGATTACAATGAGGGTTCTAGCATACCACCTTTACTATTAGTGCTTGGTTACACAACCGGAGTACAGGTTCGAATCCCTTTTTATGTTATTAACTACCCGTATTAATAATCTGACAAAAATAATGGCTTGTATAAAAATTCTGTTTCTATTGAATTGATGTTAATCATTTTTTTCAGCTTATTGGAAGCATAAGGCTTTGTAATGTATCTTATTTTTGGCAATGTTTAACGTAATCAAAGCTAAATTTCATGAAGCTCAAAGTCTTTATATTTATTTCGCTGTCATCATAAAATTAATTTTATTCTCTCACTCTTTGAAGATGATTTCATAATTCATCCTGATGTAGTAAAGTATGTAAGATTTTATTACATCTAATACTTTATCTACTGTTTTCAGTTGTTAAAATCATTATTTTTCATTATAGTACGTTTTATATCATCGTAATTAATCATGTTTCAAAATAATCCTTTGAATATTTTTGAACAACCATCCGTTGAAATATTTCTCAAATATTTCTCAAGTAAAAGAAGTCAAATGTAAAAGTTCCTTTCATATTTGTGATCACAGTAGCGTACATTGTAAAGTAGTATACTCATCAATTAACATAATGCATGAGCCCCATTTTATCCAGAGGACGAGATATGTAAACAAAGACATTTGTTATCAAAAGAAAATAGTGTATGTGCATACGGATAGGTCCAAATGATACAGAACAACTTTATGCATTCAAGAGTATTCTGCGTGATATTTTTGTCTTACGATAAGTTAATTAAAGAGGAGATGAAAATTTATGCGTATTATTAATATTGAATACCTCTACATATAGTATATTGAAATAGTAAAGGCAGTTTTATATAATGTCTTGTTATTGATGTAGGTATGGGTAATAGCAGCAGGAGGAGAAGCAAGGGAAGTTTTATCATGGAAACAGGGAGTGGTCCGTACCTTGAGAATCTTACCAAATCCAAAGACTGATGATGAACACATTGACCTATTTGAGCAAAAACGGCCAATGGTAGCAATATGTGACTCAGCCGGACCTGGACCACAATTTTGCAACATTAGCTTCATTTCATTAAAAACTGGGGAACAAGCTAAAAGCATAAAATTTAAAAATCCCGTTTGTGATGTTTTGGCAAATAGACGGTCTATAGTCGTTACGTTTTTAGAAAAAATCGCAGTGTTTGATGCACGAACATTGGAAGATGTATTAACAGTTACCACCTGCTATGCCAGTCCTGGTCCAAATCCAAATCCTGTTGCTTTAGGGACAAGATGGCTCGCTTACAGGTGAAAATTTCAACTTTTTCTTTTGTGATATTTTAGAAACTGCGCTATATCTTTCAACTGCAGTAAAGTAATAATTTGTATTCTTTACAGTGAGAAAAAATTGATACCTGCAAAAAGAAGTAGCGGGGGTTGCGAGGGCGAAGGAGTTCAAAGTTATACCGCGACGGTATTATATGCGGCAAAATCGCTAGGGAAAGGCCTTCGCGGCTTGGGCGAAACCGTTGCTTCGAGTTTAACTGGAAACTCAGTGTCGCCGATAGTTGTTAATAATACAGGCGTTGATGTAACTCAACCTGGCGTAATTACAATATTAGATCTCCAAGCTGCAAAGGAAGAGAAAGAATTAGATGATGCAAATATAGAGACTGTAATAGCTCATTTTACTGCCCATAGTGATGCAATTGTTGCCATGACCTTTGATTTAAGCGGTGCATTATTAATGACTGCTGACAAAAGGGGGCATGATTTTCATGTGTTTAGAATTCAGCCACATCCAGGTGGTCCCACGTTAGCAGCTGTACATCATTTGTACATACTGCATCGTGGAGATACTACCGCAAAAGTACAGGTACAATTTGCTATCTGAATTTGATCAGTACTTGTTATTTGTACATCGTCGATTTCATGACTTTATTAGAATCACGTTTCTCATTTCCATGACATCCTTTGTCTTAGGATATGGTATTTTCGAGCGACACTCGTTGGGCAGCAATTTCAACTGTACGGGGTACTACTCATGTTTTCCCTGTCGCGCCTTATGGTGGACCGGTAGGAGTAAGAACTCATTCCACGCCTCATGTTGTAAATAGACTTTCAAGATTTCATAGAAGTGCAGGATTAATGGATGACAGCAACAGATCCCACTCTCCTGTGTCTCATACAGAATTGCCTTTATCTGTGTATCCATATTCTAATCCCAGACTTCCTCCATACCCTCATCCAACAGTTCTACACCCTCTGGCACAGATACGACAACCTTCTTCGTTAAATCATGTCAACAGTCAGGCTCAACAAAGGTAATTTACATTTATTGTATATTAAAAAATTACTAAATGCAGCTTCTTTGAATTTTAACATTTTTCCGAAGATAATAATGCTTATTTGTATACGCATTTATAATTGACATTTAATTGATAAAATTCCGTGTGATCTTTACGTGACAGTAGGCCACAACAAAGACAACGATTGCATTCCGATGACAGTGGAACTTTACCATTAAAATTATGTGCTTGCTTTGCACCTCCAAGAGCTTGGATGTTTGCACAAAGGGAATCGACTACGAAAGTAATAAAAAGAGCAGTTGATTCTTTATTTATCATGGCATGCCACGGAAACATGATTCAGTACGATTTAGAACCAAAACCAGCAGCAGGTATGTAGCTCGTCCGAGTAAAGAGAAAGTTATATCATCCGAGTGCTATTCCGATTTACCGATGTATAATCTACTTTAGGAGTGCCAAAAGAAAAAGTTTGCGACGATACAATGATAGAATTGGAAGTTGAAGCAAAAGGCCAGTGGCCTCTCTTACGATCTCCCAATTCTTTAGAAATCATACCGCCGTTGCCATCTTCAAGCTCATTATTATGTCTTACAAGTACACCAAAAGATATCCAAGATGTTGATTTAGCCGAAGACCGATGGTTAAGTCAAGTAGAAATCGTAACACACGCTGGTCCACATAGAAGACTTTGGATGGGGCCGCAGTTTGTCTTCAAGACGTACAACGCTTCCAGCGGGTTGGTTTCCATGTCGTTTTATTCGATTAGCTACTTTTCGCTAAAATATTAATGACATTATTTCTTGTCATTAGAGTTGCCGTGAACTTGGTCGAAGCCGAGGCTATCGAGATTGGAGTGACCGGTGGTTCACGTCCTGCAAGATCGAATCCTGTTAACATGCCGCACGCCGCATCCAGATCATTGGTACCTGTTGTTATCGATGGTTCAGGAAGTAAGTTCAGAAATTACATATGATAGTTATATGTTGAATTACACGTTATGTAAAATACATAGAAAAACAATGAAATCACTTTTTACTTCATTCTCATTTAAAGCGTATCCTTAAAAATTTGTAGTTCCCTAATCCAAAGAGTTCTCAGCGATTGGTCCTTGGGTGTCTGCGAGTTTTTGGATTTCTCTTTCGAAAATCTCCCAAGTCCCGGAAGATTTTTAACACACGAGTAGTTTATAACGTTGCAAAGGGGTCGTGGGATTAAAATGTCACAGAATTTCGACTTTAGCTTCAGGGAAAATTTTAATTTTCTTTGGGATTGCATTGTAATAGAGAAAGGAATAGATGACGCAGAGAAATAAAGTAATTGACGTATCTAGAAATTAAAATGGTGAAATCCTTTACTGAAATTATTATTTTGAATATTTTTTTCTTAGGCAGTTATGAACAGTCGCCGAGATTCATGGAAGCGTACGGTGATTCCCTAGAAAACGAAAACGTCGGGGTTGGAAGTGGGGAAAATCAATTAAGAGAAGATCTGGCCGAAGCTATGTTAGAGACGTCTATTGCACCGCATCGTGCACCAGGTAAGTAATGATTAAGTTAAAAGTGTGGTGCTTTGCTTTTATACAACAAAAAAAATACAAATCCCGACATATCCCACTTGTCGATTCTTCGTGAAACTTTTTTACATTATAACTATTATTACAAGCGATAGAAAAAAATTCTTATACTGCAGTCGACATTATCGCGTTGATGATTTAAGATATACAATACAATTTGGAGACTGCACTTACAATCTGAAAATCTTCCTGCTAAATGCAGTAGTAAGTTATGATAATAAATTTGTAATATTTGCAAGGTCATTATGAATATTGTTACTTGTGAATTTAAGTGTCTTCTTCGAAGTACCAATATCCGCATTAATGTAACTATTAGACATAGTAGAGAAAAGCTTATAAATCAGAATGAACCGATACAATTATGATCAAATATAAACACGAAGTCAATAAAGTGTGTTGCGTTCGTGATGGAAAGTTGTACAAAATTGTCGGCATTTCGTTACAGTATATTTTACAAGCACGTGTCTAAAGGAAGATACGATTTGCTTCTGCTTTCTGCATTTGGTGACGGCTGATTGCTAGATTGTAAGTTTGCGTGAATACAGAACTGGCCAGTGGCAGGTATCTCTGTTTTCCTCCCATAACGATATCGTATCCGTTCACTAACAGCAAGACATTTTTTGTCGACAACCCTTTCAGTCACTGTAAACACTCGAAGAGCTGTGGACAATCTACTAACCCGACAAGAAGTTTATTCGTTCAAATTTTGTTAAATATTACCGACTGGATCATAAAAAAAAAAGAGAACAAAAAAAACGGAACAAACGGTTATACTTAAATGTTAGCTGTTAGAACTCCATTCTCTTCTTAATAATTCCCACTTAAGAGAGTTTGATGAAACGATCCTGAATTTTGTGTCGTTGTGGTGTGCAGTGTGAAGATTCGATAAGTCCAAAATTCCAAAATTCACAGTTCTTTCCGTGTTTCTCGAAAGTTTCGTTTCGCAGCTTACCAGTGAACGTTCCCCTCACAGCATTCAGTTATCTCTTGAAAAAAAAATATACATATTACAACCTGCTATGTATCGGAAGAACACTTTACACCTCAGGTGATACATACGTGTCGATAAGCTTTATAAAGACCAAAATGAGGATGAAATATGACTCGATATTGATACCTGCCAACGGCTTTTTCTGTTACTAGGGAGGCGATTGGTATTTGAGAGGGTGGGTCAACCGGTAACTAAAGTCGTCAACCCTCTGGGCACCGTGATAACCGTATCCGCCGATGAAGAGGACATTAACTCTAGTCAGGAGTTTGATTCCGCGGAGGAGAGCCACGTTCCGGAACCACCTAGGAGCGTTTGCGCTGAAGAAGGCCCAGCATCTCTTGGTGATTTTGAGCCGGAAGGTCAAACGTTGCGTGACCTCACCGAGATTTGTGCTGAAATGCGTTCAGCCAGTGAACCAGCAATTGACAGCATACCTGACGAGAATATCTGCGAGGTGAAAGAAAGGAAAGCGCTTTGCGTAGAGATTGCCGCTGTTTCTAATCCTGGGAATCCTGCCATTGATTTTGAGAAGGAAGGGGCCTTTCGCGACATACCGACGAGTTTAAGCCTCTGCGTGGAACAAGGAGAAATACCCAGCAGCCCTATGACACAAGCGAAAGAGACAGTTTGGTGCAAGGGTTTTAGTAAACGAGAAGAGGGAGTGCACGAGAGGAACATGTCCAATGCTCAGTACGTCGTTAATTGTGACGAGGAGACCGTCGTGCTGATGGAGAACAAGTTAACTCATTCTCGCAAGAATACGTCGTCGCATTCTAAAGACGAGAGTAGCAAAAAGTTCTGCGAGTCTGAGAAAGGGAGAAAGGGAAGGAGTAGCTCGATTAAGGAAACACCGATGGTGCGACCTGAGGAGAAAACGCAAATGAGGAAGTACGTTTTGAAGGAACACGAGGACAGTATAGTCGTTGAGGATACAATGCGTGTAGAATCGAAAAGCAACTCCACAAAGAAGAAGACAACCGAGAGAAATAACGATGGAAAGTCGAAAAATGTTGAGAGTAAAGTCGGAGAAGCATCGAAGGAAAGTACAACGGGAAGAAATAAGAATAAGTCGAAGTCTTCCACTATGCAGGATTTGACTTCTAAGGACGTAAAACTTGAAAGTAGTACAGAAACTAAGAACAAACGAGACGAGCCGATTGCTCAAGTGTTAAAGTTGAGATGCACGTTTGATGATGACGCGATTGAAAGACAAAAGTCTAATTCCGGCGATGATAAAATTACGTTTAAGGACACTGATAAATCGTTATCACTAGAAGCGCCAGATGATTTCAGTTCGAGCGAGTATCACATAGTCGAGAGTATTTGCTGTAACAAGGAGAGCACTTTGAATCAATCTGACGAAGACATCGAGCACATACAAACTTCTGAAATTACGCAGATACCTCATTCCGAATGTATCAGCGACAAATGCACCGAAATTCCGAGTTGCGCTGGATTATCGCCCATCATGCAAAGAAAGAACAGTAAAAATACAATATCCGACGATGATCTGGAATACATACATACCTCAGAGCTCACTGAAACTGCTGATTTGAGATGCAGAGACGATTTAAAGCTAGACGCCGTGAAAGAGAAAGGATACGACTCGGACACTCAAACTAAAACGAGTGGACGTACAGTATCTTCTGACGATGACTTAGAACACATACAACACTCTGATGTATACACCTTTACCTCCAATTTGGTGAAAGACCCTCGTGAAAAGGGTACAAAGAAATCACCAGAACCTCTTCCAGATCAAACATTGAAATCTAAGTGCGGGAAGAAAATGAAGGACATCGTGGTCATTGAGAGCGACACATCTGCTGCTGATGTGACCGTGATTTTCAAGCCATTGGAAGGCTGGAGTCGAAATAAAAGTGCAGAAAAGAAGGATGACTTTGAAGAGTGCACTAATCCAAAGGACACACCGAGTTGCGATATTCCTAGTCCTTTAAAGAAGGCTAAAACTCGAGTTGCCAAGACTTCTCCTTCTACAGTGGCTCCAAAGCGATCTCAAGCAGACATCGAGATCATCGACATCGATGCTATGCAGAAAGCAGAGATGGAAATCTCGTCAGACGTATCGTCTACTCCGGAATGCAAGATTCTGTCTGGTCCAGAAGTTTGCGGCACGCGATCGAGGAAGTCTCGAAAGAACAAGAAGAGCTACGTTGAAAACACCGTTCAAGGTTCAAATGATCTCCATCTTGGATTACCAAAGACGCCCGAAGAAAAAACTGAGTTCAATGTACAAGAACAGACTTCAGAGATCTCCTGGAGTGCTGTTGTTAAGAAGAAAGGTAGCTCCACCGTGGAATTGGAAACGTCGAAGGAATCTGAAAAGTCGCTTGTTGAGAGTGAAAAAGGCAGCTTGTCGGACACTTCCAAGAATACGAGTTTAAAAGATTCAATTGAATCCTCTCTTCGCTCTTCAGAAGTAATCGCGGAGATACGAGACGCCGTTTCTGAGGCACCAGCAGAAATAATTCCTCAGCCGAAAGAGTTCTCTTGGAGTTCCATCGTGAAGAAGAAAACCGCATCCTCCGCAGAGATTGAAAGAGAATCAACTTTAGAACCGCTGATCGAGGAGGTGAAAGAGCCTGATATCAATCTAGCAGATAGGATGAGTCGTCGTAAATCAAAACATTCGTCAGACACATCAAAAAGTACTCTGGATCATGAAACGAAACATTCTACTATCAAGTGTCCCGATACGAACGAGTCCGACGAATCTCTGCTTTTAAATAATTCATCTTTACCTACCAAAGAATCTGTTGACCCTCAAAAAGAACCTGAATCCTCTTCCACCAAGTTAGAGGTTTTGCACGAGCTCGGTGATGAATTCTCTGACGACGACAGGAAGAAATCGAAGGACGAGCAACAGCCTCTCGTTAATCCAACGTTCACGAAGGAGGACTCCTCAGAACCTGAGAGAGATCCTGAGAAGAGAAGCGATTCCGAACAAGAGGTAGTACCCGAACGTTCGAGCTCGTCGGATGAGTTGAATGCAAATGTCTTGTTCACAAACGTGGAAGACGATTACTCTGGCCGAGAGATAGTTGAGAGGAACAACACCAACGGTTCGACTTCCGCGGTCTGCGCCTCGGCCAAGAAAGGCAACAGGTCGAAGAAAAAAAAACGCAGATGAGTAGAGGACTGCATGGATGTGCCTAGGGCCAGCCTTGCCCTTTATATACTCCTGATGCAAGTTACGGGGGTAGATTAGCAGTAACATAGACTTCAGAAGTATATCTAGTTTCTCGACCACGAATTATTCTACAATCGTCTCACTGGATATGTTTTGAAGGTGTACAATCACTTTAGAAAAGCGCTATGATTCGCTTGTATTCATTGAGTCTTCGACGTCTTACAGCTTCCACTTTGAAGTGTTTAACAAAAGTTTAAAATTGTATTATGCATCAGATTTGGTATATTGGAGAGAAACTTTTATGCCGATTGAACAGGGCGAAAAACGTGCCTGCAAACGATAAGAATGTAGAGTTGTATATGTTTAATGATAAAGTCAATTGTTTTAGATGCTGGGGAGTAAATAACACAGAAACTCAATGAGACACTCGAATAAGCGCTTTTAAAGTAGCAAGGGCAAGGCTGTACAACTGAATGTACGTCCAATGGTGTTTAAAGTCGCTTCGAATTCTACAACTGAATGCAGAAAATGAACAAAAAATCGTAGTACCTTTCGAAAGGAAACTTCTATAAGCGTAAACAAAAAAAAACTCCGTCTGTGGTTCGAACTGTCTCGTAGCGATTTTTTAGTTTAAACTGCCTTAATCCGTTAAGTAAATCGAATTTGCCGTGCATTGTCCATGTGGTGCAATACGAAAAGTGTTCTAGCTCTATTACGATCGACATGTTCGAAGAAACAATGACACACACACATACACACACACACACACACACAGAAAATGAGAAAATGACAAAATTTTGGACGTTTAATGATCGGCGATCAAATTATAATTTACGTAATTATTGCCTACGTTTAGGCAGAGGAAGGTTGCGATGGAATTACGTTTCAGTTGCACAAAATACCTTCGCCGTACAAATTGTATCCAATTGAAATCATTCGACACTTCTTTCATGCCGCCGTGAACATGCTTTCCGTGAAAGCAGACGTGTATAATTTTAACGAATTAGAAGAAGTCAACTCGAGAAATCCTCCGATTGTCGTTTAGCAGCATGTTGTGTACCGTATGGGATCCCATTGGATGTTCTGGGTTTACGGGCATCTTAACGTATCGTTATTTCAATCATGTGAAGTATGTATATTGCAACTAACAAGCTTCGTTAGTGGTGTAAATTGCTATTAAAAATATTAGGGTACTTTTATAGCATGTAGTATTATACGAAACTGTCGTGCTAACTTCTACGTTTCTTCTTTTGTCTCATAGTTTGAACTTGGGAAATCAGAGGTCCCCTTTATGAGATTTTTTTGCATTGTTGAGATTTATAATTTATTATAGAAGAAACCAATGATATTGATATTTTATAATTGAAAGAAAGAAAAATGGAAATCATTGATCATTGTATAATGAACTAAGAGTAATTGGTATCATTGAAGACAGATTATATTGAATGGTGTAAAAAACACTAAAATAACTTCTGTTCAAGTTACGTTAGATTTAGGTTCACGAAGTATCACTGAAGAACAGTGAAGATCGTTTTTAGTAGAACTTACATGCATATTACGTTTAAATGTGTGTTTGTGTAGCTTCTGTACAGTAACGCGGGAACACTCAGGATCCAAATATTCATGAAAATCTGGGCATCGTACAAATCCGTACACAATATGATAATTGAGGGGCTCTTTTTATCGTGACAGATATATTTCCCATCGACCTGTGCTATATTTTTGTCTTTGATTTTTGCGAAGCTTTAAATCTCAATTTTACATACATATCTTCTTTTCACTTCTCCCCTCAGATTGCGAGATAATCGGAAAGAAGATACTGAAACACATTTTAATCCTTTCGCCTGTACATTGCAATCTTCTATATTTATTTATTTAATCCTTATTGTCTCGTACTTTAGAAAACTTATTGTTAGTATCATCATTCACGGAAACAGTAATCACACGGATCTCGAATATTAATTTTTCGGATATCACAGATTTGTAGCTTCTCGAATGCCTTCGAGAGGATTAAAAAAAATTGTGGGAATAATTAATTAATAATGATCGTTTAAATGGTGCGCACGCGATAGTCTTTATTATCGTCTCTGGTGTATAGTTATTTTAACAAAGCGACATGCTATCGCGAAGATAAACACTTTACTACGCGAAAAACTTGCTGGTTTTTAAATATCGTTTTAAGTGAACAATTGTAGGCGAATGATCTATATAGATACGTTGTACAGACACTTTACGTAAATAACGAAGAATCATTATCATCTTTTATTTAATGCTTCTGCGGAGACGAGACTTATCTTGAAATTAACACGTTTGATTCTATCCCCGTCGAATCGACGGTTCATTACGGCACATTATATGTGATCTTACAATTAGAAAAACAAACGCAGTTTTATTTCTCTTTTGTGTCTCACGAGGATCGTCTTACAATAAGACCTCGGATTCGAATGTTTTAACGATTTTGTTCGACAGTAAATCGTCTTCGTTTCGAAAGTCTCCCCCTTTTTTCTTATTTTTTAATGCTTAATCGTTATATCGTATTTATTTCTTCTCAGTGGAAACATAAACACTGATATTTTGACGAACTCGTTGATCGCCCGTTCATCGAAATTTCATGTTCATAGAAAATTCAACGACGACACTGTTCGTTTACATTAGGTTTGCCGGAAAATTCTATCTGTTTCTGAATGAAAAGGAAATAGTACATTTTTAAAACATTTATATAATATAAAACGTATGTAACATATAATAAATATTAGTAATCGTTTTAAAAATGTACTATCTCCTTTTAATTAAAAAAACGGACAGGACTTTCCGGTAGATGTATTACTTACAGTTCTGTGACTCGTCAGAGTTCGCCGGTAGTACAAATGAAAACGACGAGATCTTTTCGATCGTAAAAGTTCTCCTTTCGGGGATTTAGCGTGAAATTTAGTACAAAGCTTTCGTCGTCACTTTCGTCCCCGTAAGTGCTGTGATTATGTTCGTAATTCACTGTGTCACTGCTACGTCGA
Source organism: Cerceris ruficornis (assembly GCA_963989415.1). Taxonomy (NCBI): domain Eukaryota; kingdom Metazoa; phylum Arthropoda; class Insecta; order Hymenoptera; family Crabronidae; genus Cerceris; species Cerceris ruficornis. Next base: position 13,728,825 of record OZ022521.1, read on the forward strand.
GAGAAAACGAGTTGGTAGTCGTATATTTAGCACGAGATATTTAATGTAACCATCAAAAAGTGAGCTGTTGTAACGTTTTTTCAATGTAATACTTTGAGAAGAGTATGCGAATGGACTTTAACACGTTCTCTATTATGCGTTGCAGATGTACTAATTCTATTATAATTGTAGAGAGGCAGCAACAATTTTTTCTTTTACAAATGGTTGACTGAAAAATAATTGGTTAATTGAGATTTTTAGCGGGTCAAATAGTGGTAAAAGCAATCCTACAAATGAAAGATTTAAGTCTTCGATTCAGAAGTGGTTCCTTGCTGTTATTTCATTTTTTCCACTTTTACTGTTGCCGTAATTTTGATAATTGCATAGAACTTACGGTTTTAGGAGAGTTCTAAATCATTGTGGCTAAGATGCATAAGCTGTGATTACAATTATTGAAATTGTGAAAAAAATAACATTTAAGAAATCTTAGAATTTGACTATTTCTCTATTGGAAACAAAGCGACGCCATCGCGCTCCTCGGTACTTTACGACGAAATTTCGCCACTGTGCGTCGGGACCTAAACGGCTCAGCATGGCTATAATATTATATGTTGGTTCATGTTTTGGTATTTTTCTAATGATGATGTGATGATGCATATGATATTTTTCAGTGGTTAAAAACTCAAAATATTTTGTAGTAGTTACTGCAACATAGCAGCAGGCAAATGTCAAAAAGGTGCCGGGAAAAGAATCGTAAGGAATTACTTCTGTTTCGTGCATCTGAACCATTCAAGTATTTCAATAATGGATACTTTGTCAGGTTTCTAAGATGAATCTTCTCTAAAAAACAATCGATGTAACTTATTTTAAAAATATTATTCACACTGAATATGGATAATGATGATAACTCCTTTAACACATTGAGCTATGCGTCTTTGTGTTACTTTTAAAAAATGCAATTCTGATGAATATCATCAGCAAAACATACATTTTTACAATGTAATAAATAACTGCAATTAACAAATACAGTCACTTTTTCTGTTTCATATATTTTTTTTAACTGTCATGATCTGATGATTCTGAATGTTTTTTTAATTTTTTGCCTTTATACCGTGTATGAAGGTTCTCAACGATTTCATTTGGCAACGTGTTAATGCAACGTGTTCCTTAATATGTAAATTTATTAAACGTATAGTATAATGTATGGTGAATTAATTCTTAGCTCAATGATACTGGAGAGCGTGTTAAATATTAATATTTTTGGATGTTTCCTTTTTGTGGAAAAAATAGTTGATACGATTTAAAACATTTTCGGCGGGAAAAAAAGTACATATCGTTTCGAAATCAATATACATTGCACGTGTGTAAATATACTTTGTGCACTTACGAAGAAACTCTGGATATTTTGCAATTTAATTTATTCAGTCGATTGTGCAATACGTTTTTATCATCGATATCAATAGCAAAAAAATAATTATACAGTTTTAATTGGAATTTCTCATTAGATACTTATATTTTTTTCATTTTATTGAATTATTGCGATTGTTATTTCAAATTTATTTATATGATTGTCCGCGTTTAACGTTCAAAAATCAATTGACTTTTATTTGCCCTATTGTCTTCTTTTATTGTTACATTTTTTAAACATCACACAATCACAATGGGATCGAGAATCTCTCGATTAAAAAAAAGGTATTTAACAAAATGGAGGACAATTTTAAACTTTCATAAAAAAAAAACGTAACCTGTCAGGTGGTGATTTTTTTGCGTTATACTAAAACGTACGTTTTGCAACTGTTCGTTGTATCTTCGAATTAAGTTTTAAGTATCTTCTACCAGATACAGTGAAAACTGGATGTTTTATTTTTGTAGACTTTTACTTTTAGTTCGAACAGAGTGTCGATTGCCGAAACTATTAACCCCATTATGAAATTGTGAAAGGACAAAAAAAAGACGTTGAAATAAATGTGTAAAAGTCAGTGTAAAAATCAAATAAGCTCATTGCTAAAAAAAAAAGAACAAAATATGTAAATTTTACTAAAATATTATTTCTCGCAATGAACGCGATAGTTATATTATTCTGTGTAGTTTTGAATATAGCTTGAGATCAAGTTTTCGTTGTTGCCTTAGACGAGTTTCTTGTATATCTTAAAAAAGAAAGTTAAAAAAATGCAAATGAAATTTACTTTAGAAATATTAGTTTACGTACTTTTAAACGTAGCATATACATGCGAATCTTTTTAATCCAAATGAAATTAATTTAATAACGTCAAAGTTCCTCATTAAAGAAATGAACGAGCAGAATCTTTCGGAAAATTGTAATTAATTACTAATTTTATTGTGCTCTCTATATGTATCTCTGATATGTAATACATAGAAAACCTCTATCTTTTTGTATATGTATCTATTATTTATTTAGCTCGTTTCCCGTGCTCTTCATTGCGATTTGTAATATAAAATTGCAGTCGCTGATGACTTTATTTATCTCTTATTATCAATGTAATGAATACTATACTCGTAAAAACGTGTGTGTTTTGTAAATGTTTACGGTACACGTAAAAAAGGATATTAATTTCTCGTTAACAATGAGATTGCCTTGTATTGCAACCTCCGTAGAAATTTGCAGCACTTTATTATTCTCATTAATATTATTGTTGACGATAATATTTGACAGAAATATAGAAATCATACTCGGAGAAATACGATCGCCTGGTGCGAGAAAAGCAGTGCTTTCCTTTTTCAAACGAGAATCCCTGAAATTTAAATTCTCTCGCGCTTGTTTGGCGGGCTTCTTGGACTCCGATTGAAAACCGATCGAGATTATTATGAAATATTACCGTACATTTCACGAATCTGTCGGATATTTTTTTCACTTTGTAAGAATAAGCGTGCAGTACGCTATATGAATAATCGATTTGTTTGACGTTTTAAAATATCATCTTACTTGGCTAAGAGGAAACAAAATTGTGTTCATTATTAATACGACAAAAAAAAAATAATTCACTTGTTAGATATCGTGTTTATAGGTTTTGCCTTTGTAATTATATTAGGATCTCAAGAATTGCCTTTGTCAATTCTCTTTGCAGAGTTCTTTAACGTAGTGTAATTCCCGAAAACTGTAATTTTGCGACGGCTATTCTAAGTCTCGCTTTAACAATGTCTTCGGGGCAGCAGCTTAAATTGCTTGGAAAATCATTCTTATCAAACTTGTAAATGTCATCAATTTATCCATCTCTTACGTGGATATTTAACGGCGGAGTAATATGGCACTCAAGATTCATTCTCTTCTTTTTCTTATTTTTAATTAACGTCGACAAATATTGTACGTATTTATTGCCCTGACCCTTTGTACTCTTAACATTTTATCAGTCATATTAAAGTTTACAAGAAGTATTGTAATCTCAATTTACTAATCAGAATAATTGCCCGAAAAAGGGCAATTTTTTGCTTCATCAATTTTCACTTGCGATTAATAAAAAAATATTACGTGATATTTGTAAATACGCAGTGTAACTTATATTTAAATGTTCCCGGCGATTATGAAAGTGGTCTATGTCCAAAATTTGGAAAATTTCATTTGTCATTTATTTCATACAGCAGCGTTGTACATTGCAGTATGGTGAAACTACCTTGTGGAAAGTACTTGTTCAAAGTAAAATCTAATTGTCTCAGAACGAAGATTAAATGGCTCCGACCACTGTCATAATTACCATCAGAAATAAGAACACGACAAATGACGTAGGCAGAAAACTCAAAAATGTATTATCTTCAGTACAAAGGGCAAAATTTCCCTCTCAGCATCGTGAGTTAACAGTCAATAAATTTTTAATGAAGGAAACAGCGATTTAACCGATCGAACGACCGTGCACCATGTATGAAATAAAAGAATAAATCTAAAAAGATACCTCAATCCATTCGTTCCAAGGAACATCGCCGTCAACAATCGTTCTAATTGTCGACTCTACGATTCAACTCGAGTTGAATCCATGCTCGAGTGATCAATATTGTTCTGCGCTACAGTTTCAAATTCGTTCTTTAATTGAGAATTTCAATTATTCAAAGCGAATGTTCACTTCTCAGAACACTATTGACAGTTTTCTCGGCGTGGCAGACGTTAAGTGTCACGGAGGGAATTCGTTCTTTAATAGGAAGAAAAGAAGAAGAAAAAAATATCGCAGGGATTTCGAAGCTGGTGTTGCACACCGAAGTAATTTTATTCTGTATTATAGAGACCTCATTGTAAAACACGAATTGTTTATCAGCATTCATGATGAGTCAAGTGTCTGATAAACGTAAATAAATGAGAAGAAAAAAAACACATCTAGAGAGAGATCGTACTTTGAGTTGGAAGACGTTGAGGATCTTCCTGCGAATTTCGAAGTTCCCCACTTTCTTTTTCCCTTTCAGTTTGCTTGAGTTGATGTATGAAATAGTCGCAAGTAGAGGAATTCGCGAATTTGATCGTTCAAGTGCCGAGAGTTTTGTGTTAAAAAGTGCAAAACAGCGTGGTTCGTGCTGACTTATTTAGATTTATTGAGTTGGAGATTTCTTCTTTCCTTTTACAAAATGAAAATAAGTAAAATTGTGTAGCAAATGAAGGAAACGATGAATTTTACATTTTTTAAACTAAATAATTATTGTAGAATGTTGGATGAAATATCGAGTATTGAAGTAATGAAGGAAATCCGTCACTTCGCTGCTTGGCACTTTTTCATCTTTGACATTCAAACGAATTAGCGTCGTACTTCTATATTTTGAGCACAATTACTTTGTGGATATTATGCCAGCACTAATGGAATTTGTATAGTTTAATAGAATGACTTGCACATCGTATTTTCTGGTATATAATTTTATATTTATCTGTGCGCAAATCAGTGCAAAATTGGTGCATAAGAAATTGTCTTATAAAACATGAAGAATGTGGGGTCGATCGCATATTTGTATTTTGTACTATTCGCTTTAAAATTTGTGACATAGTGAATATAACTTGATTATTTGCATTCTAAATGATACGAAGAAATTTTGTATTTATTACAGTGCAATTATTTGGAATTTTTGATATAAATACTGAGTTTGTTATTTCGATTTAAAACAAAAACTATCAAATAGAATCACTGATCTCATTTTCTTCCACAGCTATTAATTGTTTTCACTTTTCCGTTTCTGATATTCTTTTTGCTTCTTGTTGAAATATGCAGCCGAATAATTCTAGAAATTTGTTTACATTTTATATCTCCTTTTTTTAACGGTGCAGAACGCATTGATATACCGAAGAAACCACAGAACAGAAGCAAAATTTTGATTGCGAATAATGAATCCAAATTTCTCTTTGAATTTCCGAATTGTTTCTTATAGTTACAAACTACTAAATACCACTTAAAAAATGATAAAAAATATACTTGTGCGTGTTCGAGCGTCTATTTTAATGTATATCAATTATCTTTTTTCTTTTGTGCTCTACGATTTCATCTTCTTTTTTCCTTCTTTCTGCTGAAGAAATAGATATATGTATATTTAACCCTCTGAGCACCGGCGGAAATTCCCTTCCCTGACAACGAGAATATTTAAAAGTTGTGTATTTTGTATAATATATTTACGTGAATATATAAATACTATTAGATAATTACGGTAAAAAAAATGTCAACGTAAGAGCACGTTTAATGAACACCGTTATTTAGACGCTGTTTAAGGTGACTTCAATTTCCGTTTATAAACGAAGAACAATGATCGTGTTACAATTATAGTTTATTCTGTCCGCATGTATATATTTATTATAATATTGTATCCGTTTCGTGCTGTCCATGTTTCTTTATGTTTCTGCAAATGTAAAAAGAAAATGTTGGTATCTGGCTTTTGCTATCCTTATTAACTGCCAGCTTGCAAGAGGGTGGTACCATTAGCTAATGAATCCATGTAGCTGAAGAATAAAGTCTTATGGTTGTATGCAGTGTTGTGATGATTTTATGATAGTTCGATGGTTAGATATTTCAGGCGAAGGTTGTTTATTTAATTTTGTGTATGGTGCTGGACTCTATTAAGGGTGGTCCTCTTTAACATAAAGGTTGTAAAAAGTAAGGTCTAACAAGTGAATGTGGTTGCCGGTAAAAATGTTTATTATTCACTAGATAATTAGTTTTAGAATTATGAATATGTTATAATATCCTTGGTACAGAATGTATTATACTTAACACTGAAACTACCAAGGCGGTCAAAATGATTTTTTTTTCTAAAACTTCCCCAAATTGATAGGGGAGCTGTGAAGTAAATATTCCACTTCTGTCTTATAAAATCTCAATTACTTAATTAATTATCTTTTTCACCTCTTGATTTTTTTTTAAAATACTTATTTAGTACATTTAAATATCGTCAACGTAAAGCCGGTAGTATTAGTGTTAAAACTACGGACCTCCGACATCTTCCCGTATCTCATAACTTCTACAACTTGCATTTCCCGCACTAAGTTAGTATCGAATAAATCCCACTCCAAAAAATCTTCATATACACTCCAAACCCATGGATACCCAAATCTATAGCGTTATTACCCTACAAACCGTCATCCCCAAAGCGGAACACTTCACGGAGTATCATCACTCTCCGCTTGTAACCCTAACGAGGCTACCACCTGAAAAACCTGCCACTTGAAACCCTAGCTTCGCATCCAGATGTCGTGCGCTCTCTTTGAACATCCGAGTATCAAAGCAACCCTTAAAAAAGGGATCTCTTCTGTTCCAGGTGGCAGCCAATCGGTCGCCAGCTACGAGGATCTGAGTTCGAGTAGCTTCAGCTCAGCGAGCAGAGCTTCTCTCGATGCAAGAAGTTCACCGACTCCTTCATATGGTGCTGAAAACATGATGGTCTTTCCTGGAGACAGTAGTGGCTCCATTTGAGATTATTTGAGATGCGCAGTCCTTTTGCCAAAGTGGCTGCGCTGTCTCAGGTAAATCCCAGGGCCGTATTTCTCTGTGCCGCTGTACGCAATTCCGATTTCTGCTCAACCGGCAAGGAAACACACGCGAGAGAGCACTGTGCCATTCCTTTCCACGGGAACTTTTTTTTTTCACCTTCGTGCAGAACACACGCGTGGCGCGCTTTCCTTCTCCTAACGTTTCTTCTGGGTCGTCTTCGACGGAAGACGCTTTTCGGTCGGAGCACTCTTTCTAGAAAGATCGGCAATATCGGCATAATGCACTTGTCGTTGTGCGTTTTAATTGATAACAATGACGAAGTTTACGATTGGTCGTGGAAAATGATGCATATTTTCATTAGGTTTCTGCGGTGTAAGTATCTTTAGGGCGATTCAAAGAGGAGTATGAGGAAATTTCATTTTCTGTATTGTTTTTGTGTTTCGCGGTACTACGGAGTTTTTTAAATGATATTTTGAAGTTGCATTGGGAGAATGCAATATTAGAATTGTTTTGGGCGAGAATTTAAAAGATTACCTTTTTACTGCAGATTTTTTAACGGGTAAAGACTCATTGTCAGAATACTACTGGCAAGATATTTGTATTGTGTTCAGAAATTTTTTATGACGAAAGAATCGTTCTTGTGGGAAGGTAATTTTAATTCAGAATTCTTTGAAGCCGAAAGCAGTATCCTCATGGAAGACAATTTTACGAATCTTTATTAACCCCTTTTACAAATTGTAATAAATACAATCCTGACGATGTATTAAGTTATTTACAAAATATTGTTTTAAAAAATAAGAAAAAGACACACAGCTTAATATCAATACTTTTGAACAACATGTTTGTTCCAAACCAAACTTAATCGTCCAAGGATAATGAACTACTTAAATAAAAGATAAAAAAAATTCCTAAAGTACATTCTAAAAATACAGATAAAAAAGGAAGGGAACAACATGGTAAATTCGTAATATTCTTTTCCAAAATAATCGTCCGCATAAAGTGAACTTAAGAATTTTGCACGATCTGATCGTTGATCGATCTTTGTCATTCCTTCTTTTTAGAAACGATGCTTCGACAGTGCGTTACTAACTTTTGGGATTGTAGAAATTTCAGTGGCATAGATGAGAAGATTATCATTTGTTGTCTCTCTCTCTCACTCTCTCTCTCTTTTCTCTCTCTCTCTCACTCTCTTTCTATCTTTTTCTATCTCTCTATTTCTCAAAAGAAAAGTATGCCGTGGTTCGAAGCCACAAGCGAAGTGATAAGAAATGCCGACAGGTTTCCTTTTTGGGAATTTTATATTGTAAGGATACGCATCGTAATTGAATCATTTTTAAATCGTATCTTCGTATTTACGTAGTTTTGGTACACATCAGCTGACATATGTCAAGATATTCTACATACTTCCATGATAATTGCATTTTGTACTCTTTATGCGTAGGCGTGAAATTCGATTGTTACTACGTAGCTAGTAACTTTATGCTTATTACGGAGCTTAATGTCTTGATCGATTCGATCGATGCATTTGTTTTTTGGTAATCATTCAGAGAAACGACGTCCTCGAGAATATTAAAGAAACGATGATGCTTCGTGTATTAAGAATCGTAGATTACAGTTTTATCATCAGATATTGTTACTGCCCGTGCAGAACGAAAGGAATTTAGGAAAGAGGTAAAGACTCGAATTCACAATCCGTGGATCAAAGTTCAAGTCCTCTTCCGTCACCTCTTGGAGATTTTCCCAATTTGATATATATGTTACCGTTAAAGCGTACAATTCAGTTATTTCATAAAATAACTAGGTATTTCATGATATATACCACAGCTACCTAGTTACTTTATGAAATAACGGATTTAATACCAGTTATTTATGAAATAATGGATTCCACGCTTTCACGGAAACATATATACCATAGCATCGGTGGTTCGAGATCCACCTAAAACAGGAAGTTCTAGGTGAAATGACTGTAGGGGTTAGAGGTAAAAAATACAGAAGAAAAAAAATAAATAAGGAGATTAGGTTTCATTGAGTGTTCAGTAAAGGAAATTGAATATGAGAATATGAGAAATACGAGAGATTTCTTATTAATTTGCATGTGCAACATGTGAATTATGATGCACAGAAGATACACGGAATATTGAATGTACCATGTAAGTGGGCTCAGTGGAAAAAATTGTTTTTCCGTCTGCGGATTAACCCCCTGCTGCATGATTTGTTCTGTGACTGCTTACGCAATAAATCAGTATTAAATTGGTGAAATAAAAATTTAATCTGTGATCACAGATATATCATGTTACTTAACGTAATATTATGAAAAATAATTATCGTGTCGTGTGCCATTGATAGTTTTCAGTTTATTAATTTTTGAATAACTTTAAAATTTCGTATTCCACTTATCGTGTCACGAATGTCAGTTACTATTGCCGGGCAAGGGGTTAAAATAGTAGGCTGTCATATTCAATTTGCTTTACTGTATAGTAAATCGAACAGTAAATATTAGCATTTGCTGAATTATCAATAGTTGAAATATCTCAAAGACCGGGGAGATATTTAAGGGAAAAGTTTTTCTCAAGAAGAGATTCCCCATGAAATTTACGTTGTATTGGAGTACCAATATATTCACAGATGGAGGAGCTTGAAAGATATTAAAATCTTCTTCGATTTATTAGTATCGATACTGCCAAGAAAATACTATTCTAATTTACTATCAATTAATTTCAATATCTTTCATATTAAATTGGCCAGTATATAAGCAATTAATAATTCTTCAATTAACTTTGATATAAAAGCTAAACGCAAATATATTATATACTTAAAATCAAAGTGCCACAAATTATTTGCATTTGTTATTTGTGTATATCGTTTCTTGATATATATTTTATCAATTATTAACGTACAAATGAAAATTTCTGATAAAATATGTGTAATCTACGGGTCAAGATCTATCACATATCACAATTTTATTAATAATGCCGAGGACGTTTCTATAATGAATAATTGCCATCTGTTTTTTCCCTCTATCTCTATCACTCTTTCTCTATTCTTTGTAAATTAATCACATTAGGCTTTATAAATATCAACGCGGACAATATCGCGAGAAAGTACAGTCGTTATTTGCTTTGCATACTTTTCCATCATGAGAGATGCGGCTGGAAAACAATTATACTCTCGTTGGAAATATTTCTTTGTCTTATTACATTTTCTTCTACTTCTTTTTCAATACTTTTCCTAAGCTATAGGAACGCCAAGTTGTGTAGCAATCAGAGACAAAAAATTGTTATTAATTCTAGCAATAATTTTCACTAAATGAGATACCAAAAGGATTATTTTTTTTAAATATTCTGGTATAGATATTAACTAAAATTATTTTTATATTCGTAGAGTTAAGTCATATAACAATTTTACTAAATTGTCTTTTGAGATTCCAGAGTTCAATTTTCTTTACGTTTTTTCGAGTAATTTTCTTTACATTGTGTCAAGTAATTTCGAAGGAGGATTGTACATGCCTTAAAAAGTGCATTTAAATAAAAGCATGGGTTTTTCCACGAAATGAAAGTTAATAGGGTTTGAAGATTTTGACGAATTTCTAAAACGAAATTATCTTTGTTTTCCATCTGCTTCTTCAAGTTCGCAACGACCAATTTCCCTCATCTATGACGGAGGAAATCGTGACGTTTTATAGAACGAGAACAGGGCGTAGTGACATTTATACGGATAAATCAGTTTATACGGATCCTCGTTGTTTTGCGAGATAAATAATAATACGAAAAAGAAATGTAGTTTTTCTTTTCAGATGAGATATTCAACGAGAACGAGTGCCACGATAAAGAAAAACGTCAATGCATACATTTTTCTCCGGTGTCTGATTCGTCTGTCCTTTCGAGACTCTTTTTAAATTGCGTATTGCATTTGGACACTTTTACGAGATTTGCAGAACTTTTGCAAATCACAACGAAACACGTTTATCCAATTGGATCTTCGAATTCACTATTTTGTTATTTTACAAGAGCTCAGGATATTTTGATGAGAGATCGAGGAATTTCGATGTTTAATTAATAGTCACATTGCATTTAGGAGATTTATCAAATGTGTATAAAGTCATGTGAAATTGCAAGATAAGTTATAACCAATTGGATTTTCACGTAGTTGCAGATATCTTTACTGTCTGCAAAGACTTGCAAAATTTCTGTCCATTCGTATTCCCACATCATTCAAACTTTCGCGCAAAAATTTTTTCAAAATTTTTCAATTCAATTTCAACGTGTCGTGACTTTTCGTTTGCAGAGAATCGTTTGCAAATCGCAACTAAACACTATCGCACAATTCGGTACACCGGAAAAACGTGAATGCATTGCGAAAATAAAAGTCGCAGAGCAAAACGAAATCTCGCGTATTTTAATACATACGCAAAAATACACATGTACAGGGTAGAGACGTAGTTGCGCGAATTTTGAACCACCGAGGGAATCGAGCCGATTTCCGTGGAATTTTCAGCGGCCGCTTTTTTACGGAATCTTTAAAAAGAAAAAAAAAAACGAGACTAGAAAAAACAGTCAGGTTGGTCGTGCTCGCGATCTGCGTCTTCCGGACTCGAGAAAGCAAAAGTAGCACGAAGAAAAATTCTTGTAACTGCGAACAGACTTTAAGAACGATCCCTTCGAGTGCTGCTTCTCTGTGCAATGAGAACAGAAAGACAAGTGTGATTAATCCTGATGTTGCTTTCGAGAAAACGACAAATTATTCCTTCTTTATCCCCCGTCATGCAACAGCGACTTGTACGTGTACTTGGAGACTGTAGAAAACGAGATTGGAATTTAGGGAAGGATAATTATTAAATCGTCACACGAGTGCAGCATTCAAGGGTGCGAAATATAATAAGAAAATGTGGCTTTTTCATTCGACAAAAGGGACGTGTGTTTTTAGTCGCGTAGACGTTATACCTGAGGTTTGTGAATGAAAGTGGTGCTGTTGGGAAGAGAATATAAAGTGCGTTATGTTGTGATAGACTCCAGATTGTCTGACGCGACGGATGAAGGCAAACAATTTCATAATTTTTTGTAATTTTTCACCGCCGAAATTACGAAGAAAATTGTGCTCTTTAATACAAATTAACTGAATATATTTCTTCGATGATTATACTTTTGTTTCGTTGCCGTATATTTTTGAGAATATTGTTTTAACATCTCTTTCATATATCTCTTTGTTAGTTCAATATTATGGTTTAAGAGAATTAACCCTTTCGCTATTAACAGCGATTTCAAAATTAATGGCACTGAGCCAAAATGAACATCGGCCATGCAATGGAAATTCCAGCGAAACCATGTTCATTTGTTTGATTTAAAAGTTCGATTTTATTCAATATTTTATTTCATTATAATCCACTTCTACATTTATTTTGTTACTTGTAGTAAAGTTACAATTTGAATAAAGAGTATAACATTCAGTATGGAATTTTATGGACAAAATTATTCTAATTACGACCGTAAAGTTAATTGATTCAGATGAAGGAAGAACGAGTCGTAGCCTTATTTGTTTTTGTGCAGAGTATTTTTAAAATAAGCGGTCAAACTTATAATTGTAAGAACAAGAGAAAAAACGCTTTCTTTTTGAGCTAAGAATGCTTTTTATTTACAATATGGCAAAAATTTTCGTTAGATTTACAAACATTGCCAGTTCCTTTTGTGTTACAAGTAAGGAACAATCCAATCGATTAAATTGGTATAAAATTGAAATTCTATATATTTCTTTGTGATAATTATACAAATTTCTTACCTCTTAAACAAAGTGTTCGTCATAAATTCAGTTGTTGATAAAAGATAATTAAATTCAAAACTTGATAAATCTAACTATTTAATATTGGGAGATGGTCCATCTATTTTTGCACATATTCTGCAAATTTCGTTTCAATTGTTAAAATGATCTTAGGGTTCCACAGTTTCCAAACTATCTTCCTCTCCCTCGGCTTTAAAAGCCAAAAAGATTTGTCTCTGCAAAACGAGAAATTGTTACGTCATAGACATCTTTGTACTTCGTACAAATCGAAAATATTGATTGTTTAATCAGAAAAAAGCTGAGAATATCACAATTAGAAAGATTAGTTTAAAAATCAGGTACAACAGTTTTCAAAAACGCAGACTTATAATCATTTTTCGACCATTTCGGTACAGTGCCTCTGCTTCTTTTATTATATTTCAATTAAACAGCTTTCCCAAAATTCTCAGAACATAAATACGAATTTTACGCATCAGCTTTCTCCGCTATTATGTTCTCCCAAAGAAAATGAGGAAATTGGAACTTTTCGCCTCTCTTTAACGCTGAAAATCCGTGGCGCTACTCATGTCGCCCCCTTAGCATATGTGAACCCCGTAGCCCCGCATTAAAGTTTGATCTCAGCCGATTAGATTCTCTTATAGCGAAAGGGTTAAATTCCAAAAAAACAAGCATAAAAATCTCAGATACAAAATCGTATCTCCGTTTGTTTTTCCACGATTCTACTTAATTTCAAGAAGAAACAAGCAAACAATAAATTCATATGCATCAAGCGAACACGTACAAAAAAAAGCGAAAACAATTGCAAATTCGCGGTTCATGGTCGAAGCGTAAATGGCAAATAATTAGGATGCTCAACGATTAAATCTTCAAAGCGGACAATCGAGGGTCTTCGCATCTCGAGGCCAGTGCTACGTGGAGGAGGATTAACGGACAAAAAAAAAGAAGGCGGAAAAAAATATAATCGCGTAGAAAGTAAGCGACGAAGGGAAGGAAAAAAAATCATTCGACTCGCTACTCTCCTATTCGACGGATTTCGACGAATACTTTATAGAAAATCACGCGTGTACGTGAATTATCTGCGTGGCTGTGCAAGGGGCAAACTTTTCTACGGATCTCCACGCGGCACAGGATCAAAGTAACAGTAAAGCGGCGTATGCATATATTTTTCTACCTTTTACTTTCTAAAGTCACCGTTAAGGATTCATTTTTATAGAAATAAAAACGAGTTCGCAAGCTCTGATACGCGATGCACAGTAGCGAATCACATGATAATCATAATGATTATACTTTACTATATAAATATCGTGAAGCGTATATTATCAAGATCGCATAAACGTACTCTCGAGAATCGTAAGCTTACTATCGTAGAAAGTGATATCCAGATCGAAAGTGGATGAGTTTCCTATCCGGGCTTTCTTGGACTGATCTCGTTCACGAAGAAATACGTGGACATTGATTCCTATTTTCTCGCACTGTATTATTCGTTCGTTGAATTTTTATGCCAAAAGAAGCGATTTATGTGGGGCGTTCTTTTTAATTGCGTGTTGAAATTTAATGAATTCAATTTACATGAAATGAGATGAAATGTTTTCTATGTTACATGTGTTATATGTTGGTCTTTAACACTAGAACTACCGGCGTTAAATATATTGTATTTCAATGTATTAAATAAGTGCTTTGGAAAAAGAGGAATTAAAAGGTGAATCGAAAGGAAAAGATAATTTATGTTTTATGAGACGGACGTAGGATATCAACTCTATGGCTCTCCTATAAACTTTGAGAATTTTTATAAAAAATTGGGAACCAGTCATTTTGACTGGTATGGGTAGTTCTAGTGTTAACTTCTAACGAATGAAAGTGCTACTTCGAGTGTTTATCTTCAGCACGGTAAAAGGGTTTAGTTAACGTTAATTTTTTTTTTAAATAGAAAATACTAAATATTCGGATTGTAAATTTAGTATTTTTTCATGTATCGTGGACATTTATTTTTATACACAATTAACTTTTTAATTATCCTTGTCAACAATAATCTTAACAAATTACCAACATTATCACGCAATTAAAAAAAACACAGCATCGTTCAATTTCAAATACGAGAGAGCACGGACGAACAAGTTCTTTATCTTATCTCTCGTTTAAAATTCTTCTATGGAAGTGCCAAGCCCGACATTCAATTTTCACGGTACTCAATTTTCTAATCGACAATTTGAGCGAAGCAAATGTCTATGGGTTTATGGAACAAGACGGAATTTTCACCTCACAATCATTCCCTCAGGGAAACAGCCAGCAATCAAACAAATCTTTAGAGTTGTTTTTGCTCCTTTTTGTAAAATCATTTACTGTGCACACAATCTTAAAAAATACGATTTAACGAGTTCGCCGTTCCGTTTTAACACGTTCGCTACCAAGATCTGAGAGGAAAATCTCTCACCACAACACAGGGTGCTCTTTATCAGAACATGTTCTTAATTGACCTTCTGTACAGACTAAACAATACAATTATCTCTGGACCAGATGGCAGCAACTTGCGGCTTTTTCATCTAAAATCTTTGCCTCTTCAGCCTAACTAAAATAATTTCGATTTAATATTTAAGTTAACATTTATAGTATAATATTTAGCTATTTGACTATTTGGCTATTTGGCTATTTGGCTATTGGCTATTTAGCTACTTTTACTATTTGTGGCTCCTTGTAGAATTCACAAAATAATTTTAAGGAGAAATGGCTCTTCACTAAAGAACCTCTACTCCAGGCCAAGGGCATCCTGCACCTATTTTACAGTTTTTAGCTCAACAATGGCGCTTATTTCTAAATTTGTTGCAAGATGTTATCACAAACTGGTAAAGAACACACCGTAGATCTATTGTGGTGATATCGAACGTGTTAATCTTCGTATTATTCCGTATATATTATTATTGCGAGACGCAGGTACCCCATGGCAAAGACAGAGGGACATTTGTGAGCGACGAATGATACTACACGTGATATTCATATGATACAGATAAAAGTATACATTTCAGTGCATTAAGTTTAAGAATATGATAATTGTAAGGTGTATTTGCGTTTTCTGGATGATACGAAGTTAAGTTTTTGAGTCCTAATTAAAACGATTTGAAGGCAGTACTCGTTGCAAGTGGAAACAATAACTGTACGTACGTCTACAGAGTACAAATCATAATTAGGATGTCATTTCGGATGGCCAAACTATTAATTAGCCATAGTATCGCACGGGTTATGTGATCGAGAAGATTCAAAGGCAGTATACGCATTTCTTTGTATCTTAAACGTTTATTAGCACCGATCGTCGCTGTATTTCATAATTTACGTGTTAACCCTTTCAGACCTACATTTCCTTAAGGATTTATCTGTCTCATTCTGGACTTGTTGACTATCATTTTTATATTATATTAATAATAGGTTAATCAATCAATTTTTAACACACTGAAAGCCTGCAAGACGAATACGAATTGTAATTTCTCTTTTCTAAACAAAAATGCACTTTGTTGCGATATCAATTATCTACGTAAAAATAACACGGTACAATTAAGATCCATTTTAGTATTCTTGTGATACCAAAATGAACGATAAATCTACGGATGATTTATCAAATATATTTAAAAATGCCAAATAAACGTGTTGAAAGAAAAGAAATAAAGGAAAGTAAACATGATAGATTTAATCACTTACAGTTTTCAAGTTAGTCGCCGAAAAATGAAAGAGAAACGGCGTTAGAAGTTTCAGGAAGATTAACAAAAAAACTCCAAACAACTCATTTTATTAACCTAGGTAGACTTGGTATTAAATACCAATGAAATCAAATTATTCTACTCAATTTTACATATCACTTTGATTAAAAATTGTATTACGAGTACCTCGAAGGCTAATAATGAGATTTGCTAGTAATAATTTCGATTGAAACCAACTCGGCATTCAATGTGTTAAAGCTCATACAGCTTTAAAGCTCCACCATGTTTGTATGTCCGATAAATACTGAATTCTTTAACTCTATGTAAAATGTATTTCTGGTCCGAAAGGGTTAAATATATTTTTTTAACGGTAAAGATGCGTAAGGCACAATCACGCTCGATGTTTACAGTGGTATTTTAACCGTCGATGCTGCAAATTATGTAGAATTTTGACGGTGTCCTCTGTGATGATTCGTTAATTCGTTCTCTCAAAGAAGAATAAGAAGAAGCAGCTTAATCAAACGCAATTCTATCTGTGTGGAGACGATTTCATTGTTTACGAGTACTTTCGTAATTGTAATAGCACATTCGGCTAGCCGAGTCTGGAGGATCGTCTTTCTAAATACTAAGAGTAACGATTTTACGATGAGTTTGTTAAGGAACTGATTGTATTGCGCGCAAACGATTGTTTTATAAAATTTTAAGGCTAAACAGGTTTGTCGTGTGCTTGAATCATCGTCTGTACGTATCCTTTCACATTTCAGGCTTTATCCTTTCGTCATTGTACTTCCTAAATCCTTTTAGCCCTTATGATGGGTAAATCCTTTTTTTCCTTTTCTAAAGAACTAGATCGAATCTTTGAAGAAACATAAAACAATATGCAGTGCATCGCAAATTTGAGTTTATGATGATTGTGTAATTTTCGCCAGTACAAAGCCACAAATAGTGAATGATGTTACATCATTTTGTGTGCTGTGGAAACGTGGATCTGCGGAACTCGATGGAGTCTTCGAGATAGTAATTTTCGTTCTAAATTCGAAACCACAGGCGAGCCATAGAGTTTTTTTAATTTTAGAAATTTTATCTAATTATCAATATCTAAAAATGATTTACCAAAGTTTATATTAGTTATGTTAGTCTCAGTTTTTATTAGAAGTTTCCGGAAGAAACTTCGACAAACCTCGTGGCTCTTTCTCATCATATTTTCTTTCAAAAACAATCACCATTCCGTCAACTGCTCTTATCGAGAACGAGAAAGTTATTCTCCATTATTTTCATACAACTCAGTCTGAATTAGAATATGATTTTCAAGTTTGTTTTTAAATTTGCTTTCAATATGATACGACAGTGGCCATCACGTCTGCTCGAGAAACTCTTCGAGGGTGAAAAGTTATTCGAATACAAAAATACGCAGCAGATGATGTGATTAGCGTATTAAAAAACAAAATGTCAAACCTTTGACGCAACGAAATAATTAATTCAAGTAGCCGAGTATGCCATTTTCCGCGGGATAAACGGAGAGTGTATTCTCATCTCTGGGTTTCTGGGACGAGGACGTGGTCGACCTCGAAATTTCGGGGTAACAGGGTGATCTTGCGCGTCATCGGGAAAAGCTGTTTAAACGATCGTCGAACGGTGAAATCGATCGAAATGTACGGTCGATGTCACTTTTTGACGTAATTTTGTCCATAAAAGAAGTTCTTTTTCAAAATAGTAGGGTAAGTGACTCAAGATTAATTTCTACACAGTACTTTGTTCCTGGCGTTCAATGACTCTTACAAGTACATAGTTGTTTTTCTGCTTTTGATGTTGACGTTAATTTTTTTAACAACATATGCATCCCTTCGTGAAATCGTTTTAGAGAATATCATGCTTTGCATAAAAAAGAAGTGTCGTACTTTAATTTCTTTTCATTGAACATCATTATTGAACGGTAATTAGATGTTTATTACTATGCAAACAGCAGGCTGTCCGAAACCGTGCAATCTTAGTAATAAGCTCAATCCCTAGATCTAAATTTTAGCGCTGTAATCCTACTTAAAATCTAATGATCGAGCTCTAAATGATCACACAATTTTATTGGATTTCCAAGAATCTTCCTCAGATAAAAAAAAGACAGCACTAACCCTCACCTTCGACTCAAATAATGTACCCACCCTAAAACTCAAACTATCAATGCTAAACTCATTAACTTTAGATGTACCAAAGTGGTTAAAACGATTTGTTACGATTTTCTTTTTAAATGTCATTGATATTTCTAACACATTCTCTTTTAATTATCTGCATCTGTCTTGCAGAATGTAAGCGATCAAATCGAATAACAAGGGAAGTTTGGAACTGATGCACTCCGATTTTGATGGAACTTTGCATAAATATTTGTTAGGCATGTCTAAGAATATAGCTGGAATTCGTTAGTGCCTGTTTTCAACTTTAAGGGAGGTATTAAGGGTGGCCCCTCTTTAAGGGAGGTCCTGCCTGTCCTATTTGACTCCTGTCTTGCCTGTGGTGCCCAAAAAAAGTGTTTTATCAAAAACTATTTCCGAGAAAATTAACGTCAAGAACGTGGGCTCATATGATTTTGACATAACTCCGATCGTATTTGAGCATGGTCACATTTTCGTGACGCCGCGGCGCGCCGGCCGATAATTCTCGGGCATCTTGAAGGTCATTTGAAGGTCAAAATCTGTGCTTGCAAGCTCAAGTGTGGTTGCTGAAACCAAAAGCTCACTCGGATTTTCACGAAATTTCGCGAAAAGCTCAGAAAAAATGGCTGAAAAGCTCGACACCTGCAGGCTCATAGCTCAGAAACTCGTATTTTACTGAGTAGATTTGAAACTTAGTTGAAATTCGGATTGAGCTTTTAGTTTAAGCAGCCACACTTGAGCTTGCAAGCACCGATTTTGACCTTCAAAATGCCCGAGACTTATTGGCCGGGGTTATGAAAATGTGACTGCTCAAATCATATGAGCCCAAGTTCCCGACGTTCATCTTCTTGAAAATTGTTTTTGAAAAAAACACTTTTTTGGGCACCACAGGCATGACAGGCAAGACAGGAGACAAATAGAACAGGCAGGACAGGTAGGAGACAGACAAAACCTCCCTTAAAGGGGGCCCTCCCTTGATATCTCCCTTAAAGTTGAAAACGCGCACGAACCAATTCCAGCTATCTTCTTAGATATGCCTAATAAATATTTATGCAAAGTTTCATTAAAATCGGAGTGTATCAGTTCCCCAACTTCCCTCGTAAGCCTCCTGCCATCATCATTGCTCTCCTTCCATCCTCTTTGTCATTTTTAAATATATTGGATAAATCGTCGTTAGATCTAACGTTAAACCTCAAAGAATCTACCACTTTCAACCCCTATTCCCCAAAAACCCAAAACCCCTCAAAGAACCACACAACCTCAAAACAACAAACACCAAACACCAATCTCAAAACCGACCAATGTACCGATATCAAACCAAAACGAATCATTAAATCAAAGGTATTGCTGCAGCTCGAGTTATCCAGTTTTGCAGGTAACCGGAATCACATAAGGAGTATCTACGTCGGCAGTTGCACGACAATTGGCAATCGGTCGAAAATAATAGGCAGAAAGGAGAGAGTTGAGGTAGTCCATCGCACAAGACGAGGAGGGGGGTGGCTTTTGGCTCGGTCGGTCTACACCGGGGATGAAAACGGCGTGAGGTCATAAGAAAGAGGAACGGGCGTGCTTATCGTGCATCGTCTCGAAGCCACCTCGAAACGCTTCTCGGCAACCTAAGCCAGAGCCCTGTCCCTCCGCCCTGCCGTACTTCTCGACATGCCTCGGCAAGAGTATCTCAGCTGACGTTCGCAAAAACACCGCCGCGTACCCTGTGCCATTGTGTACGCCCGGACCGGCAGGATTCACGTCCGGACGACTTCCCTAATTTCATTTTCCCGTAACCGAGCTGCGAAAATGCCTATCGGCATATCGTAGACTGGAAATCTCTTCAACACTAGAACTATCAAACCAGTCAAAATGACTGGTACACAATTTTTTCCAAAAATTCTCCAAATTTATATAAGAGTCATAGAATAGATACTCTACGTCCATCTTATAAAAGATAAATTGCCGAATCAATCAAGTTTTCCACCTCTTAATTCCCCCTTTTTCAAAATACTTATTTAATATTTTCAAATATGATAGTTTTAACGCCGGTAGTTCTAGTGTTAACACTAGAACTACCAAACCAGTCAAAATGACTGGTACACAATTTTTTCCAAAAATTCTCCAAATTTATATAAGAGTCATAGAATAGATATTCTACGTCCATCTTATAAAAGATAAATTGCCGAATCAATCAAGTTTTCCACCTCTTAATTCCCCCTTTTTCAAAATACTTATTTAATATTTTTAAATATGATAGTTTTAACGCCGGTAGTTCTAGTGTTAACACTAGAACTACCAAACCAGTCAAAATGACTGGTACACAATTTTTTCCAAAAATTCTCCAAAATATAAGAGTCATAGAACAGATATTCTACGTCCATCTTATAAAAGATAAATTGCCGAATCACAATCAAGTTTTCCGCCTCTTAATTCCCCTTTTTTCAAAATACTTATCTAATATTTTTAAATATGATAGTTTTAACGCCGGTAGTTCTAGTGTTAACACTAGAACTATCAAACCAGCAAAAATGACTGGCACACAATTTTTTCCAAAAATTCTCCAAATTTATATAAGAGTCATAGAATAGATACTCTACGTCCATCTTATAAAAGATAAATTGCCGAATCAATCAAGTTTTCCACCTCTGAATTCCCCTTTTTTCAAAATACTGATTTAATATTTTTAAATATGATAGTTTTAACGCCGGTAGTTCTAGTGTTAACACTAGAACTACCAAACCAGTCAAAATGACTGGCACACAATTTTTTCCAAAAATTCTCCAAATTTATATAAGAGTCATAGAATAGATATTCTACGTCCATCTTATAAAAGATAAATTGCCGAATCAATCAAGTTTTCCACCTCTTAATTCCCCCTTTTTCAAAATACTTATCTAATATTTTTAAATATGATAGTTTTAACGCCGGTAGTTCTAGTGTTAACACTAGAACCAGCGAACCAGTCAAAATGACTGGTACACAATTTTTTCCGAAAATTCTCCAAGTTCGTATGAAAGTCATGGAATAAATATTTTTCATCCGTCTCAAAAAACATAAATCACCGAATCGATCATCTTTTTCGCCTCTTGGATTCCTCTTCTTTCAAAGTTCTTATTTAATATATCGAAATATCATAGATTTAACGCCGGTAGTTCTAGTGTTAACCCGTTGTGTTACGATGTTGGATCGCGGTGGTGACGAAGGGGATGGAAGATTGTTGTAGTTTTAGGAATATTGGCAAATTGGAAAATGTCATGCGATGAGGTAGCATCAGATTGATTTTGAGCTTTTGGTATAATTTTTAGATGTTTTGTAATATAATAGTAGTGATTTCGTATATTGCTATTTCAATAAGGGAGCCAAAATAATTTAATTGGGCTCATATTGATTTTTTTAAAAAATTCTTCAAGTTTTTGACGCTGATACACCTTTATTTTTGCTATGCTTATATTGATAAATCTAAGTAATTATTGTATATACTTTAATTTTCTTTTCCCTGTTATTACTTTTCTTTTAATATATTTATTTGTTATGTTTGAATATGCTGGATTAATAGTCGGTAGTCATAACGTTAGAAATGGCGGTCGTGGAACAGGTTGTAAAACAAGGGGTTAAAGCAGGGGTTTGTTGTTTGAGTTAGACATTCTGCGGATTACAATTTTTGGTTCTGTGTGAAATTGAAATTCGTTGCTGCATTGGTAAGTGCGAGTGATGAGCTCTACTTAAGAAATAAAATTTCATACATGCATCAAAGTTATGGAAAGAGGCGATAAATGAAATTTGCAGATATAAGTCAAAGTGGTACGATTTTCCACTCTGATTTTCTATTGAATAAATTTCAACTTTATTTAGTAATGATACCGTATATTTATGCGACCTCTTTTATTAACTGTGGTTATTAAAAATATTAGAATGAATTAAAAATTGGACACAATATGCTGAGACTTTCAGGTAATTTTCAACGGTAGGTACTTGCAGCTGTTATAGAAAAATACATTCGATTGTTGTTTCAAAATCCTAATTACAGGATATAAGACACGCTAATTATAGGGTAAATTCATAGGAGATAACACCGAAACATCCACCATCTTTAAAAATGTAAAACGTGTCTTGCCCTATAAATAGATCGCTGGTACTTAATGGGTTAAGGATCGTGTTGTCAGCTCGACATATTGATCTCTCGGGCAATTCATTCTGTTTTGATCCTATCTACTCCCTTTCTTTTTTAATTATAATTAACTCAATTTACTCACGTCACAACTTGCGACCTAATTAATCATTTTTATTTTTTCTTTGATCATATCTCGCTGACGCAATTCACTCCTCACAAATTATTATAAATAATTCGTGAGGTCATGCAGAGATTTATTTTAAATACATTATCTATATAAATAAATATCTTAAAATTTATTTTAAACTTTCAAGAGTATTCATATTTGTACTCTCCTCTATTAAATTCTAATTTCATAGTGTTCCCCAGGAGTTTCGATGTTTTTCAAAGCACATTTTTTATGGTAGCGCAAATGATAAGTGTTCATTTGCTTATTTAATCGCAAATAATTTAATAAACTGCCTATCAAATGAATTTATCAAATTTCATCCTCGGAAAGATTTAACAAAACACTTTGCTTTGGAATTTAATTAAGTAACGTAATCAATATCGCAATCATAATACTATTTCCTTTTTGCTAACGATTTTAAATTAAATATTAGAATATTGTTATTTTTAAATATATTCTAAAATTACAAATCAGTGCGTATAATTGATCAAGATAACAGCAATCGCGTGAAATTAATTTGACAAATTTGTATGGCCTTAAAAAAATTGGTCACTGTGAATATTTTGCTGGTCAACGCGTCATTGCACTTTCCACCCTTGCAGTTGCACCTATTATGTCTTTATCGGGTAAATCCTGTTGGCGAATGTTAGTTTTCTGTGTTAATTTCATTTAATTTCTATGAATACTATTTTTAAAAAATTGTCAGTTAAAAAGAAAAGCGGTAGATAACTTTTTCTCTTCATCAGCTTCAATTCCTCCTCATCGTCATCACTTCCTCTCCATCCCAACAATTCTCTGACAAAAGAATACTTCACAGTTTTCTCTGCTAACCTCACTGATTCCACGTTTTTCTGTTAATTTAGCTAATTCTTTATGATTTTCATCAATCTATAAGTTCACAACAATGAAAATCTCTTTTCTTCTCATCAATTTAAATTTCCTTAAGTGTCATTATTTCTTCTCCACTCTTCAGAATTAATTGTCGACGGTTAGGCGATGAAAACGGTAATGTTAATGGGGTTTTTAGAAATTTTTTCCCTCACGAGTGACGTCATAGAGCCTTTGACGTAAATGCTTGGTTGGTGGTGATCGAAGAGAAGCTGACAACACTCGGGGTGCTTGAGACGTGTTCGATTTTTTAAACGTTCCTTCTTCGCGCTCTCTTTCCTCGAGTGAGTCAAATATAGATCTTTATATTCGATAATACGATGATCTCATTTCGATAATCTATTTTTCGTTATTCTTAGAGTGCGACCCGGTGCTTTTGCAATGTCGGAGTGATGGAAAATTTCTTGCGGAATGGTGTCTTTAGTTTTTAATTTTTCATAATTTTTGATCCGGCGACTATGGAGCAAGAGGGCACTGAAGTTAGCAGAGATAACTGACGATCGTCTGAAATCTGATAATTTTGCTTAGATTATAAATGTAAAAAAGTATTCGGCGTTGGAAATTCAAGCAGCTTTGATTGGTAGATATTTTATTCTTTTTGAATTTAATTCAGCCTTTGAACTGGTGCCTGGAGAATGTAATAAAGAGATATGGGGTTATTTTGATAAATGAAATACGATTAAAAAATGTTAAAACTAATGGGGTAGATTGTGAACGGAGATGGATAATAATCGTTGCTTTTCTAGATAATTATTATCTCTTTGAAAAAGTAGTGGTCGTATATTGAAAGGAAAAAATTATATCTACTCATTTCGAGAAACTGTTTAACATGTGGAGCTAATTACTGATTATAGCAGAGAAAGAAAGTCGATAGAAGCTAATCGCATTGTTTGTAATAATCAATTTTTGTTAAAAAATAACTACATCTATTCCTCCTCGTCAATGTAAAATTTTAGACATTCTTTCAACAATTCGCACTTCTTTTCAATTCTAAAACTACCAAAATTAACTTAAGAGTTATAATATTTACCTAATGTGCCCCAAAAATAAATTTCCGGCCTCAACACATACGACCTTTTGAATAGTCTTGGAATCAAAATTTTCGATTTTCAAATAGAATTTTCAATCTAGAACGCATTGCGAAAGATAAATTGTGATAGGGGATGCAGTAACTTTTTTTATATGTGCCATCATTCTGGGAATCATTGATAAATGAAAATTTAAAGGTGCAACAGCTCAGAACCTATCTCAACCCACACGCGTCCCTCAGAAATAGTTACACAAAACATCCTTGAGCGATATTTCACCCCCTTTCCGTTTGCGATTTAATTAATCTTATTTCTAATCGATTATACCGTGTTTCACTGAAATTAACCCTTTTAATGCCGACCGGAAAGATTTATTAAATTAATGACAAATCTATCTCAATATACGTTGAAAATCGTAGGATTAATATTTATCTAATATCGTCAGGGAAAAAGGGGCAAGTCGGTTACTGATTATAGACAGTAGTTGGAAATAAAAGAAATCATCATTTAGTCACAGTTCAATATAGGATAAGTTAATATGGAGCATAAATTGTGTATTCTCAATTATTTGAAATAAAATTACTAATATCGTATGAGCAAACCAATTAACACTAGAACTACCGGCGTTAAATCTATCATATTTCAAAATATGAAATAAGTACTTTGAAAAAGGAGGAATCAAGAGGCGGAAAAGATTCTCGATTCGGTGATTTATGTGTTTTAAGATGGACATAGAATATTTATTCTAAGACACTTCTATAAACTTGGAGAATTTTTGGAAAAAATTGTGTACCAGTCATTTTGACTGGTTTGCTTGTTCTAGTGTTAATAAACCCTTGAAGACCGGCGTTAGGAGTGTTGCTATCGACGATATATCGGCATCCGGCACTAAAAGGGTTAAATCAAGTTACAACACATTAAAAAGAAATTAACCATATAGTATCTGGAAACGGATATTGGGTGAAAGTGTATTAAATTGACGATGAAGTGTATGAAGTGACTTTGAACCCATTTGAAAATAGGATTCCAAGTGAAGTGCCCATAGGACTTACATCATAAAAAATATAAAAACAAAAGGATAGAAGTATAATAGGTCAAAGTGTTAGATTCGACCCTCTGCAGTGAATAAAACGCACAGCCCAAAAGTGAGCTGATATACCAATAGGCAAAGCAGGTCTGCCGCGAACGGAGGGACAAATTAATTTTAGCCGAGAATATGCAATAGATGGGACACTTTGAACACTTCTGGAAATACCGCAGACATCATCCTCGCGTCGGGTGGTTCGTGGTAACGAACCATCGAGAGGAGCTTCTTCTTACCTCGACAATCAGGTCATTGGGCCTGCAACACCACTGGGAATAGGAGAATGCCGCGAACCACTCGAACGGCTCCTTCGGCAATCCGTTTCTCGGCTCTTTCCATTCTAACGCCAGCCAGCCGCAGTATCGACGTCAGTAGTACGAAAAGTGACGTCACAAGACGCATCGAAATATATATTAACTCTTAACTAATCGTGGGATTAACATGGTTGAACCGGGAGAGACAATGGATGGCAGTTAGCCTATTGTTTGGGGTGGTTACGGCGGGCGGAGGATGCTCGTTATGGGAGAGGGTTTGAAGTTGATAGTTGATGAAGATTTTGCTACATACATACGTTAGAACCATCTATAGTATGAAAGAGCGCGATCGTTTAGGAATTGTATAATTATGATATATTTTTATCTCTGTACTTTTGCTGCTCAGTGTCTCCAGTTAACGGATGTATAGAAACGTAGTTTGTCTTGTGTTTATTATTTAAGTAAGCAGTTCATTGCGATTGCTTACAATTTCTTTTTGGTTTATTGAGGAAAATAGTACTAGTGGTGGGTTGAGGATTTTAATAAGTTGAATTTCATGGAAGTCACCGGTCATCAGAGCTATTGAATTCATCGAAAATTGCCATGACTTTTAAGTTGTGATATTCGTGTATTTTCTAATATAGTCAATATTTAAATATTGGTGTTAAAAAAGTCAAGCCCTGCTGTATATATAACTATTTCTATTATATCTCTAACGTTTTAGCCCTTTAAAGACGTGAACTAACAAGCTAGCCAAAATGACTAGTTCCTAATTTTTTCTAAAAATGTTGTGTGTTTGTATTGGAAAAATATAGTATACATTCCACGTCTATATTACAAAACATTTAATAATTCAAACGATCACCCTTTTTCCCCTCTTGTCTCCATTTTTTTCAAAGTGTTTATTTAATGTGCCTAAATGTAACAGATTTAATGCCGGTAGTTCTAGTGTTAACAGAAAATGTTTTACTTGAGTAAAAATGATGAAACTAGTAGAATATCGGTGGTATTCATTGTGCTAGTAGAAAAAGCTAAGCATTCTTTTTGTTCGAGATTTGATGGGGTGGAGGGAAAATGATGATAATTAACCCCTTGAACTGCAATTTATTTTCAGTCAGCACTGCTCAGGCAGAGAATTTAATTTTCTTAGTTTTAAGAGGAGGGATTGATATAGAAACTTACGGTGTTGTTGCTCAAATAAGTTGTTATTATTAAAAATAATATTTGTTTCACACATTTATATGAATGTTTATTGTCATATATACATATAAGAACATAATTAGTGTCGGTAAAGTTCATGACGAGCTGGACTCGTCATTTCAGTTCAAGGGGTTAAGGGAATTGAAGTTGTGGAGAAGAAAAGAGTTTTTGTGCTCTTGTGAACTCACAGATTGAAGAAACTCATAGTGAGTTAGCTAAATTAACAGAGAAACATGGAGTATGTGAAGTTAGCAGAAAAAACTGCGAAGTATTGCTTTTGTAAGAGATTTGTTAAGGTAAGAGGAAGTAACGACGGTGAGGAGGAATTGAAGCCGACGAAGAGAAAATGTGTTATCTACCCCTTTTCTTTTTAACTGATAATTTTTAGAAAACAGTATTCATGGAAATTAAGTGTAATTAACAGTGAAAACTAAGATTTATTTATAACAGATTTTTTACGGTAGAGAATAAATGACGATAGCGGTAGAGAATTCAAAGTTAATGAAAGAAGAATTAATATTTAGTAGTTTCCTTGTAAATTCGTACATTAAAGAAAACGGAGAAAGAAAAGCCTTTAAGCATTAAACAACATTAGCAATATTAACACGCTTTGAAAATGGCTGAAAATAATCAAACACCTCTGTCACAAATAAGCCAAAATTCAAAGTATTCTAATACTTCCGTATCCTTCTAAACTTTAAATCAAACACGAATCAATCGAAATATTAAATTACAATAAATATCCATCTGCCGTTACAAAGAATTTCTAAATTATTTCCATCATGACTCAGCAAAATACCGAACAGAGATTGGTATCATCACCTTAAGTCCCAAGGTGTATCGTTTCCGATAACAATTGCAGTGCCGTGCAATTCTCCCCCGCTATTTTTTTCCTGTTACATTGGCACACATCACTGTCGACAGCGATGTGTTGCCATATCGTATCTAGTACTTGACAATTAGAAAGGCATTGTGGAAACGTGCTTTTCAAAGGAGACTGGTCGATACGCGACTCAGAATCAGCGAAGGGAAAAGCAATTCGTTCTTATCATTCTCAAGGTAATGTCACGGGGTCAAGGTAAAAATATATACGTTCTCGAGGAAATATTATCTTTTAATTACGTATTATCTAATGCGTAATATAGTCGTCCTTAGTAAACATAATATGCTTCATTCGTTTCGTGTTAAGCGAAACTCAGAAAAATTGATGATACACAGTGGCGGTTAGGATTTATTAACTCTAAATCTATCAAGATTATCGAAGTGACTGGCTGATACATTTCTTCAAAATAGTACTTAAGTTCACAAAGTTGTCATTTCTACGATTTGTCACGTTTATCTTTCAATATAAAAATATTTAGATTCTTCCTCTGCTTTTATATTTGTCGGCTTTGACTGTTAGGTCGGAGTTAGATATGATTTAATCTATCTTTTCGTTTATATTGGGAGATATAATATTAGATAAGTTTCAAATCACCGATGTTTAGATTCATCAAGTGTTCTTCTTTCGTCGTGTTCCTTCTTTTACATATTTAACTTGTATAAATGTGCCGTCGTTACTTTTGGTAGTTCTATGGTTAATAATTTGATACTTCTCGTGTTATACGAATATCGTAGGTGGGCTGTTGCAATTTCTGCACCGCATTATATCAAAGTAGTACTCTTAGAGTATCGTGTTACAACGGGGCTGCAGTTATTACTTGTTAAGCATACAATGGTAATTAATTTCGATTTTTTAATATTTGCGACTAAGAGGTGTCTCATCTGAAGGGACAATGTGGATCTCATTTGAATGTCGCCTCTACGTAGAGGTGTTCGCCAGTATGAAGAATTAAATAAAGTGATTTCTTTTTATATATATGTTTGTATTGGGATATAATATTAATTAAAGATACGTTCTATCTTTTGGCAGATAAATTGAAAGAAAAAGTAGAAAAGTATTAATATTTTGTAATTAAATATTAATACTGCTTGTAATTCTTCGTATTGGAATAGTGGTTTCAATAATTATATTTTATAGTTTGTATGCTTTTGTAATCTTTTATTTAGAAGAATTTTTCGTTTTATAACCTTTACTGTTATAAGATGTACATACTTATGGTATCTATAGATATATTATGTGAAAAAGAAGAATCAAAAAGTTCGCATAACGCGAAAAAATGAATTTTAAGAATTTCACTGTATTACTGAATTGTAATGAATTGAATTGAAATGGGATTATTATCGCGTTAAATGAAAGTTCAATATCGGTCTAAAATTAAAGTCCCACTTAAGATCGCGCGCTTTTCTTCAATCTTCTGTCACAATTTTCGCGAAGGCTACTGTGACGTAAATTGCAAAACTACGTAAGAATATGAAGGATCGAGGAAAGTAAAGCTATTAATTGCGACAGTACTAATGAGACTGCAGCTTCACTCTCACGTGTCACGAGGTTGAGAAGTGTCATTTCAAAGAAGGACATTGATTTCTATCATTCTCCCTTGCCACTGTCTTAATAATATTTACTTCTGCGGCCTCCATAATGAGAGTAACGATTATATACAGCAAGGATTATTTAATTACACGATGAAGATGACGATATATAAGGAACGATACTCGTGACTTGAGTTTAATACTTGAGCTGACGATTTTCATCTGAAAATATGAAAGGATGCACTGGAAGTACTTTCTCGTTTTTTACATAACTTTTCTCGTCATTAGTACAGCAGTTTGTTTAACAATGCATTATTAACTCTGCATGTTTACGGTTTGAAACAAAAGTTAAATCTTGGAAAACAATTTCTCCGTCTTCGATTCATTGTTTTTACTAAACTCTGTTAGATTATAAAACTGCTTTTATAGAAAAAATTGATCTTCGTTATACTCCGAATTAATTGCCTTTTCCTACAAAAGAAGCCTCCTTTGTGCCACCTCTGATAATGTAAACTTTCTACGAATTATCGATAAAGACGAGGACCGCCTTTGATGTCTAACCACTCTTCTTAAAAAAAGTGCATTTGTGTAGCACGATGCACTGCATGTAACTCTGTCCCTTCCTATTTTGTCACTTATTCTTCCCTCCAATTAATCATGTATAATGAGACCTTGAAATCATAATGATCTATAGGCAATTAACTCGACGCTAATCGAAGTCAAATAAAAACACGACAGAGATAAAGAAAAAGAAAAGGGTCCAAGAAACAGGAAAATTGGGTTCTCTTTTCGTGAAAAGCGCTACATCTATCCTCACCACATGCCTCCATATTAACAGTAAGACCTTGAAATCACAATGATCTATAGGCAACTAACTCGACGCTAATCAACATCAAATAAAAACGCGACGGAGATAAAGAAAAAGAAGAGGGTCCAAGGAACAGGAAAATTGGGTGCTCTTTTCGTGAAAAGCGCTACATCTATCTTCATTAAATGCCTTTATACTAACAATAACACCTAGAAATCACAATGATCCATAGGCAATTAACTCGACGCTAATCGAAGTCAAATAAAAACGCGAGAGATAAAGAAAAAGAAAAGGGTCCAAGAAACAGGAAAATTGGGTGCTGTTTTCGTGAAAAGCGCTATATCCATCCTCACCACATGCCTCCATATTAACAATAAGACCTTGAAATCACAATGATCCATAGGCAATTAAGTCGACGCTAATCGAAGTCAAATAAAAACGCGAGAGATAAAGAAAAAGAAAAGGGTCCAAGAAACAGGAAAATTGGGTGCTCTTTTCGCGAAAAGCGCTACACGTACTCTCACCGCATGCCTCTATACAAAGACTCCTTCGGCTTCGTGGTGTACCAACGTTCACCAATGCGCGTGCGCGCGCGCGTATATGTACCCTCTCGAAGAGCGGGCCACTCCAGCGATGTACGAGCGTCGCGAACACGTAGCATTCTGTTCGCGGCACAATTTTCGTCGATCGATATATCGAGCGGTGTGTCCCGTCGGTCGAGCGACGATGTCTTCAAATAGCGCGGTAGTTAACGTCTCTGAGAGTCACCCTCAAGGAGGGTGCCGTGAGGGAGAGGAGAAAGCGCAGGACCCCTTCTTTTCCTCCTAGTTCCTATGCTTCCTCTTCCTCGTCATCGGTGACGGTTCTGTTCTGTCGCCCTTTTCGTCACTCTCGTTTCTTGCACTTCGGGAGTATATTAGCATTTGTTGTCTGGTAGGTGACGTCACTTTTGAAGCGACTATTTTTAAACTGGATCTACCGATGATTAATTTAGTATATTTGAAAGTATCTGATAAATATGTTGGATGAAAAGAAATTATGGAGGCAGAAAATTTGATTAATTTCATCGCTTGTAGTGTATGAGGTAGATGTGGGAAATTGGAACTGAAAGAGTATTAGAAATTTTAGGAATATTTAGAAAATTGTTGGAACGAGTCATTTTGGCTTTTTTGGTAGATGTAGTATTAATTGAGGCGTTGGAGACTTTTATTGAGAATGTTAATGGGCGGTGATTATTAACAATTTGATGTCCGGTAGCATCAGAGTGCAGTGTGGAATGAAATGAGTGGACCAAATCATATTAGGAAATGGATGTATAATCATTTTAGTTTAATTTAGAATGACTGTTGATTATAATATTATTTAATTTCGTAACTATCTAATTGTAAGCACACAAATCAATGCGCAAAGATATCGAACCGTAACAGCGCGAAATTGTACAGATATTATTGATTTAAAAGAAAATTCTATTGGAGCTATTCATTATTTTGTAACAATTTTTCCTTTTCATTAAGTGAATAACTGTTACGAATTATCATTCATTTCGCGAATGATCATAGTTACATAGTTCACTTTAAAATTGAATAACTAAAAAGTTCTGAGAAGTTTCACCTTGAAACCTTTAAAGATACTTGGTTTAGACTACATAAAAGTAATTTCAACAAGAAGTAGCTGAGCCTTCCGTCCATCATTGGACTGGCATTGAAAAAATGTAAGTTTCATGTATAAATACCATGAAGTACCTTTATATCTTAGAAATTCTCCCTTTTTTACGATTTAGTTGCTACTTTAAATCCACTTACATATACCTTCAGAATGTCGTGCACATTTGAAAGAATTATTGTAATATTTATGATCCACTATGATACATTTTAATCAGAATATGAACAATCCCACGGAAGTTACGAATATTTAAGTGTAAACCTCTTGTGATCGTGTCAGAGCATACCCAACATAGTTTTCTGTCGACTTCATTCGGACTTTAGAATTTAACTAATTTTATAATAATGTTAATTTAGAAGGTATCTAATTAGAAAGATTTTCAGAAAATTAATTTCTCTTCGCTGACGAAAAATTGAATGATTAACTTCAACCACAAAGGGTTAAGTATTTGGTAAAAGTAGTGAAATGCTCCGCAATATGGAGCTACTTCCGTTTTTGAACTATTTGAAATGGATTTGTTTCAGTGGGAGTTTGTTTGAGGCTTTTTGACTGGAAAGCGTTTATATGCGTTTTGTATGATGATTGATGTGAACGAAATATTCGTATATACGCACAGTAAATTTTGCTTCGTGCAAGAGATTTGCTTTTGAAAGATCAAAGAAGACAACACGACGAAGGATTTCAACATTTTCTGGCTTTTAAGAATACAACGCTTTGACCAAACTCGTTCTCAATTTCACTGCAGTTGTAATTGGATGGCGTCGTAAGCGCCCAGAATTCTAAATTACCCTCAACAAAATACACGTTAGCAGAAAGAATTCTATTTTTTTTACCTTTTAAGAGAATCGGGGCTCCATAGAATTGATTCTAAATGATTCTGGCTCAAGGGGGTGCTCAAAGGTGTTAAGAAATTTCTGTATTCTAGAAAAATCATACGACTGTCACTAAACACCCCCTTTTAATCCTAAGAGACACTCATTTTGAAAATGTTAGTCAGTGCAATCTATATTATTATATACAAGGAAATTCTTTTTATTAGCGGATTAAAAGAAGACTCACGACTAAACTCATTAAAATTTCCTCCCTATTTATTTCCCCCCTATGACGATTTTCAAACCCTTACCGAGATCCAGACAGTGCAGTTATCAATTCTTACGTGAAACCATAATAAGTAACATTTCATTCATTCCATTATTCCTCAGCCAATAAATCCTCCCCTACACAAACCACAATAAACGTACATCCTCGACCTAACCCTGTTGTACACTCAACCACCCCATTTCCAAAATCGCGAAACCAAATAGACAATGCTCATTACACAACTTTTCAATACCACCCCTTCGGGCCCACCGAACTAAACACATTAAAATTTCCTCGCTATTTATTTTCCCCTAACGATGATTTTCAAAACCCTTACCGAGATCCAAACCGTGCAGTTATGAATTCTTACATGAGATCATAACAAGTAACATCTCGTTCCTTCCATTATACCTCAGCCGAGAAATCGTCCCGTACACAAACCACAATAAACGTATATCCTCGACCTAACCCTGTGGTACACTCAACCACCCCCATTTCCAAAAATCCCAAAACCAAATAGACAATACTCATTACACGACTCATCAAAACCACCCCTTTGGACCCACCGGAGAACGAAATCGTCCCTGACAGCTCCGTTACCATTTCCATCCGCAATTAGCCCGGTGACCATTCGAAGGGCACCGATTACGACAACCTCGGATGCCACGGACATGCCGCATTGGGGTAAATTCGTGTCGTAAACCATCGACAGGTACGTACCCAGAGGGATTACCACCACTTCTTTCCTTTGCCGGTCCTCCGCGATACTCTCGACCCTTTCCAATCTGTCTTGGTGTACGTCACGAGCGCGAGTTACCCCTTCTTCCGTTTCTTCTTCCCACTGTGCCGAGTTAAGAGGAAGAAGCGGGGTGGCAAGGCTTAGGTGTATATCGGTACTGGTCCGCCACCTCCGTCGCCACCACCACCGCTACCAACGAGCCCACCTCCGCCTCTTCCTCTTCCTCTCTCTCTGTGCACGACGATGAGGATTCTGCAGCTTCGGCAAAGTCGTTTGAAGAAGTCAGTCGACGGTTGCACGTCCTCGCGATTCGGAAAATAACGATCAACGAAGGGCAAACCGGGGGGCCTCCGAGTCGAGGCCTGCAGCATCCTGTACCAGCGGTTTCGTCTTCTCTCGATTGTTCGACCTTCGTCCTTCTCGGTTTCGGCCGCACTTTCCTCACCGGATTTTCCCTTATTTCTTCCATTGTGATTTTTCTTTATTTCTTCCTCCGTGATTTCTCTCGTTCCTTGAGATTTTCCCGAAGAAGATGCGCTGAAAGGACCGAAGGATGTCGATGGATGAGGCACAAGGGGGCGGCATGGTGTCCGCTATTCTATCCTCGGCACTGCTTCTTCTTCTGCTCGGTCGCACCACGGATGCTCAGTAAGAATCTTCTTCCTCGCAAGATTTTCCTCGTTTCCTGAATCTGTCGGCCATCTTAGGGACCATCGACGGCAGATTCTCTGCATGGAATCGTGTTGACTTCGTGATGTGATGGGACGATAGTTTCAGAATTGTGCGGAGTCCAGTTTCGCAGAGTTTTCTTCGTTATGTTATTTTGTTGAGTCACGGGGAATAAGTTTTATTGCGAGGAACGATTTTTTGTTTTTTTTTATGCATTTTGTGTCCTGATAATTGAGTTGTGCAGAAATTGAGATTTCAAAGAAGTTCTTTGTTGTTGGGGTCTTCTTTTTAAATTTAATTCTGTTGTTTAAGTTAAATGGGTCGGATTAGTAAGGTATTTTACATAAATTGTGAAAAAGATGGTATCTTCTTGTTGTTTTAAGATTCGGCGAATTTCGCATCTTCTTGCTGAGATTACTATCGTGTATTCACTTTTTGTTGGAAAAGCAAGGACTAACATTTTCTGTTACTTGTATGACTCAATTTCATTTAAGTAAAGTTAACAGTGATCATTAATGAAATGTAGGAAGCGGGAGAACGTTCACGTGATGGTTTCAAACTTGAAAAGTTCATTGAAGAAAGTATTCTATAAAAAAAAATAACAAAATAATGTTTGTTTACATATAAATGCTACTGTGTAAAAAAGATAATTTGTGTAATTATAAATGACGAATTGGTTATGAAAAATGACGAAAAGTAGAAGGAAATTAATATCGGGATGGAACGGCAAGTTTCAATATTTTGGCGATATTTAAGACACATGTTATTTTACAATTATTGTGTCAATATTCAGGTAATTATAATATATTTTCCTTACCGATACCGTTCGTTTCGTTTAAAATATAAATTGCTAAATTTCGATTCAACTGATTTCTTAAATTTTATTAAAAAATTTTGGATTAGGATTATCGAGAATTAATTCATCAGGAAACGTTAACTTTAAAAAGTGGTTTGAAATTTTTATTTAAAGAAATTGTAGCGGTATGTATTAGTAATTTTTAGGCCATTACTTAGTAATTCGAAATGTAAAGTAAAGTGTACATTTTGTTAAAGTTGACAAAACCAACGTGCATTCAAATTTTTAGTAAAATACCTCTAAGTTTTGTTCCCTTTCAAAGTGTAAATTCACGGGTTCGGAATTTAAAAAAAAAAACATTGTATTATCGGTAATTGTTACATAAATAATAGCGAAAGCACGATACATCAAGTTTACAAGTCATATATTACAAATTTTAATGTGCCAAAAGTCTAAATCTTTTAGAGACGTCATAAAAATTAAAACATCTCAAATGTTAAACATTTTGAATATTAATTTTTCAAAGCTTCGTGCCGCTATATTGAGTTAATGCAATTAAAGCTAGAGCTTTCCGTTTTAGTAAAATGCTGTTAATAAAAGCAACAAAAGTCAATCAAACTATACAGAGTATATTAAAACCCTAAAATCGCATCAGTAATTGTTAATATAAGACTTGCGTAGAAGTTAAAAAGTGAAACGAGGAAAATAGGGGAATGTCAAGCTTATCAAAAATTAAGTAAAAAAATTTAGCAATATATCGCTGTGCGAATTTGTAGCTTCGGAAGGCCATTATTTTGTTGACACTTACAATCTTGCAAAATTTTGCTTCGCAACAACGCAGCTACGGTGAAATGTCGGCGTATGCTTCGAAAAATGCCAGCAATATGATTTTAATTTCATTATTCAGTAGTCTTGTTTTTTAGTCATCATTCATATCGTTACCGCAACCCCTATATCTTTAATTAAACGTTCACTTATTGTAAGTCACGTACTTTTTTACTTTTTCTATTTTTCTGACTTCAACTCCTATGCTCTTTTTTGCTAACTCATTTCATGTAGGACCTTCTGTCTTAGATTGGTTTGAAACCAGCCATGTAACGATATATTAAATATTAAATTAGAACTAACTCCCAAAGGTGACGAGGGATTTGAACACGGACCCATTAATGGCAAGGCCTAACCTTTACCTGCTTACTGACCATAGTATTTTTTTGTATTTTTTCGGCTTTAACTGCTATGATCATTTTGTCCGCGTCCTATTACGTTAGTTCGGTGTGGAATCACTAATTCTGCGATTTATTAAATACTGAATCAGAACTCATTTTCCAAAGATGACGGGGGATTTGAACACTAGCCGACCAACTGCGAGTCCAAACCTCTACCTCCTTACTGACCGTAGTTTCCTCCTTTTGTATTTTTTCAGCTTCAACTGTTGTGGTCACTTTGCCTAGGACCTACTGTTTTAAGTGGGTTTAGAACCACCAATTCTACGATGTTATATATTAAATTAATACTAATTTCCTAAAAGTGTCTGGTGATTCATCTAAACGCAAATTCGCTGCTTGCAAGTCCAAGCCTCTAACTCAATACCCACTATACTCCTCACTTTTGTTTTACTTTGACACTCAAAGATTCACTCGTTTCATTTTTAAAGTATAGCAACTGCAACAGCAACTTGAATTTCGAAATTTCAGGAGAAGTTTGGAATTCTTCGACCTCTTACCAGAGGATCCCAAACTCTACGACAAAATGAGACCGCCTAAGAAAGACGGACAAGCTACCGTAGTCTATTTTCACGTTACCGTCATGGGTCTTGATTCCATAGATGAGAATTCAATGGTATATTAATTATTCTAAATAAATCTACGTTATAATTACACTTCGATATTTCCCAAATTTAATTTTATCGAAAATTACTGACCTGCATGGAATTCGTAAGTGTAATTGTACAAATAGTACACGTGATTAAATTTTTTAATTCTTTATATTTCTTTCAGACATATGCAGCTGATATTTTCTTCGCACAAACGTGGAAAGACAACAGATTACGGTTACCAGAAAATATGACATCGGAATACAGGTGCATAATTTTTAATTCAAGAATAAAGCCAAATACATATTACACAATTAATATATTTAAATTAATAGTAAATATATATTTTCTCGTACTCTCTGAGTTTAAAAGTTTCGGTAAATTGTAGTAATTTAACAAACTGTTAACATGTTGACTGCTACGTGAATTTTGCGAAACTTTTTGTGAGATATGCATGTCTGGAGAAAAGGTGCGGTTAAATATTTAATTATGAAATTTTACTAATTTTTTCCTTGTTTTAAGATTAAGTCCCTTCACGAAAGAAGAAGATAAGTAAAAGATTAGATTACTGGCATCTTTAATAAAATGTAATATCTACTCAATAATCGACAAAGCAGTCAACGCGTTAAGCAAACCTTTCTTTCCCTGCACTTAGGCATTTTGTTGTCACTCAACTTACTTTTAATGCAATGAATTCAGGAACGTGAAAAATCTGATGAATATTTAATGAGGCGTGTGATTTATACAAATTTTAAGATTACTGGAAGTCGATTGGCTGAAGAATATGTGGCGGCCAGACTCTTTCTTCAAGAACGCGAAGTCCGTGACTTTTCAGACGATGACTATACCGAATCACTATTTGTGGCTTTACAAGGACAAGACAATCCTTTACATGGTCAAGTGAGTATAAAAATTCATTATCATGTGTTAAATATAATTTTCGTATATTTAGTAATTAAAAACCATTATGTAACATTTTTCTTTTGTTGCGTTTGCCAACTCATGGAAAATATCGAATGGAGAATCATGTTGACTTTATGATAGCGTAATTTCTCCAGTCGATTTTGACGAAATAATAATATAAACAATAAAATACTTTTCTGTTGATTTTCTCCGAGACACGGAGAATTCCGTGAAATGAGGATTCGTTGTGACAGCATTGAAAAATTTTCGATGAATCGATAACATTTTCTTTGCTTCACTTTACTGAAAATGAATATCTAATTATAAGTATATTTCCGTATCGTGTTTCAGATTAACATTGAAACTTTCTTGTGCGATGAACTTTCTGATCTATCCTCACGACACGCAGGAATGCAAACTACAAATGGAAAGTTGTGAGTAAACTTATTTCCTCGGAACATTCAAGGTTTACCTGAACTTTCCCAAATATTTTTATTTCTAAATCAAAGTCACATCTCAAATTTCTTCATCTTCACCTTTCAAATTCCGTCCGTCATTTCATACTGCCGCTATTAACCCTTTCGTCTTTAAAAGATGCTTGTAACTCAATTGAACTTAAAATTCAAGTTTAAATAGCAACGAAAGGGTTCAAAAGGTCTATCACTTTACATTTTATAATATTACTGATCACTTCGTAAATATAGTACAAAATGCAATTACTTATACTGTAAACAACTAAATTGTTTCTAGTCGATCTTAATTTTTGCAATCTTACAAATTATTAAAAGATGCTTATAAATCAATTGAACTTAAAATTCAAGTTTAAATAGCAACGAAAGGGTTCAAAAGGTCTATCACTTTACATTTTATAATATTACTGATCACTTCGTAAATATAGTACAAAATGCAATTACTTATACTGTAAACAACTAAATACTTTCTAACCGATCTTAATTTTTGCGATCTTACAAATAACGTCATTCACAATTACAAGCAGAATTAATCCAAGGCTTCATATTCTACAGGGTGAGTCTCTAGAAACAGAACATCTCAATATCTTTGTTGGATTTAAAGATACGAAATATGTCTACACGGGAATTTCAATGCTTTCGAAGAACGCATTTATGTGCCATATTTTTCGGTATTTTCAAGGTCAACAACGTTCTTTTAAATGGAACTGCATACTTTGTTCCCTGTATAATTGTAGCCGACATCTAAACGAGTTCAATCATGTTTCACAATGTGACCTTTTAATGACCTTCAACCCAGAAAAATGGAATAAATAAAATTCAATCTGTAAGGTACTTTCGAAGCCATTCAAATTCCCATGTAGCCATATCTTGTATCTTTAAATCCAACAAATATATATAGGTGTTTTGTTTCTACAGACTCACCCTGTATATTACTGATCACTAGACTGCGGATGTTTATGCATTTATGACAAATTTAACACTTCTAAAATACACAAAAAACGTGCAATATAAACAAGTATCTGAATTATCCAAGATGCGGTATTCGTTGTAACATTTAACGAGTGAAAGTGTCCTCTACTTTGATTCTTCTCTATTAGTGGCGTTTATGAAATTTGAAACTTGCATAAACATCCGCAGTATACTGATCACTTCGTAAACACGACATAAAATGCAATTATTTATATCGTGAATAACTAAACACATTCTCATATACAATAATCTTACATATAGCGCCACCCCATACTGTAAAAAGCTCTCTGATCAGCTCTCAAAACCGCAAAAAAATTAGTCTGACTGAAAGCATCTTGAGAATGTCCTCACCCATAGCGTTTTCCGTAACAATAATTACCATCCTCGAAATTGGCACACTTCTCGGACAATTAGCTATTCGGACTTGTTTCGCGTCCCTCGCCCGAAATGTCTTTCACGTTTTATGAAGGGCGCAATTGTTC
This sequence comes from Cerceris ruficornis, assembly GCA_963989415.1. Lineage (NCBI taxonomy): Eukaryota > Metazoa > Arthropoda > Insecta > Hymenoptera > Crabronidae > Cerceris > Cerceris ruficornis. The sequence continues at coordinate 13,768,842 of OZ022521.1, forward strand.
CTTGGTAAACGATGATACATCTTATCTCTCGATGCGCCTAAAAATAAGAACCATCGAGCCCGCTCCTCGCTGGCATTCACTCCTGAGAGAATCGAATGCCATTTTCGCGCCGTCGAGGCAGCGGTGTCGAATGTGAAATCGCGAGGCGAAAATCGGCCCATAGAGAACGATCTTTAGTTTTGCGCTCTGAATGCCGTGCGATTTGACAAGGACAAAACAACTCGGTCAACAGTGTCGCACACGACGGATGAAATGATCTTCCAGTGGGATCCTGACGTGCCACTCGTAGTCGACGAGAACATCGAGCTGCCCCAATTGCAACTGGTTAAGAATTACACGGCCGATTGCACGCAGGTCTATTCTACTGGTAAGTGATATATTCGCGTCGACGAGTCTTTGTCGACGCGGGATAATAACCGTCGTCTTCTTCGATTCGATTCTTTGGTTAATTAACGCGCTTGAAAGTGACGAGTTTCCACGAAGAATCGCTCGTTCCGTTTGCATAGGCGGGTTGTTGAGAATAATGGGAAGAAGAGGCGGGAATGAGGGGGTGGGAAGTGTTGATAGTTTTACGAGGAGTGATTCTTGGCTGATCGCTGGTGCTTGATGATTTAATCATTTGTAGCTGGTATTTTTTGTTTGGTTGAACATTAATTGGTCCATGGAATTTTGGTGAATGTTAGTAAAAGATTTTTAAGCAATGGAGAAATTTCGTAAGGGTGGATTTTATTGCAAATAATGCTTGCGATATTTGGGGATGAAGTTATGATGTAATTTATGAATGAATGTTGCAATTGAAAAGGATGTAACAGGAAATAGAAGCATGGTATAGCCAAAAGAAGCAGAGTATAGCTTAAAAGAAGCAGAGGCACTGCACTGAAATGGTCGAAAAATGATCATAAGTCTGCGTTTTTGAAAACTGTTGTACCTGATTTTTAAACTAATCTTTCTAATTGTGATATTCTCAGCTTTTTTTTTTGATTAAACAATCAATATTTTCGATTTGTACGAAGTACAAAGATGTCTATGACGTAACAATTTCTCGTTCTGAAGAGACAAATCTTTTTGGCTTTTAAAGCATGTATAAAAGCAGTTATAGAGGGTTGATGAGTGGGGGTGTGAATATTAATTTTAGGAAATGGGGCGAATAATATATATTAGTTGTTAAAATTGACACTGAAATTGATATGGATAGTTGTACAACTATACTAACATGTATCTAACACTAACAATTGTCAATTGTTTAGGTAATTTTACCTGCCTCGAAGTAGTCTTCGTTCTAAAACGTAGACTTGGTTACTACTTGTTTCATACTTACATTCCTACCTGCCTAATCGTCATTATGTCGGTAAGTTTTGTAATAAATTTTATTAGTAATAACACTGTTTCTGCACAACAATTATTTAAGTACATTTAAATTTTCCCAAAAATATGATATCTTAGAAATCTTCAATTTTCTTTGGTGCAATTCAATTCTAATTAATGCACATAAATAACAAAATAAGATAACAAGCATGTATACACTCTCTTTGGCAATACAACGACATTTACTTTCTCAAGATCAACTCAAAAGTGTCTAGAAGTTATACCAACTGATCACACTACAAAGTACTTAAAATTCAAGTAGTTTTTAAATTCGAAGCACATAGATATTCCAAGCATGAGCCTCTCACAGGCCATACCGATCGATTCCAAATCAATTTTTATACGAGAACACACGATTTATAATCAATATTCATAACGTCCTCCGCATCGCATCATACTTGTAATAAGCTTACAACAATTCTCGAATTAGTACCCACTGATTAGAGTAACTCCTCGACTTACGCAAATTCGTTTTACTCGATTACTTAAAACCGAATCAGAATTCAATTCGGAACTATTAAATTCGTTTTCTGAATGCCAGAACGGAATCTTTGCTGATATCATACATAGATATGTGGCAGAAGGGCAGATAATTATTTACTTGTGTACAGCGTAGGCGTTCAGCAATTTATGTGCATTAAGTTGTGCGAAAATCCGCATTCCTAGCCTTCCTATTAGCACTATTGGACTTATGCGGCTTTAACCCTAACTCTACCAGCACTCTAGGTGTATGTATTGTTACCAGGGTTGTTCATTCAATTGGCCACAAAATAACGATAATATTTACCCAAAAGCTATGCAAAAGATTGTCAATTTAACATTGAAGACATCGCAAAAAGCAGCATTTAGTTAATAATACGAAAATTACAAATCGTTCTGATAAACTGGTCATTTGATCGCGGATAGTACCGTTAATGTTAAACTAGCGCGGAAATCGCTGGAATGAATTAATCTCATAAGTCGAGGACTTACTGTGTAACAATCTTAACACTATTTCTACCACGACCGGTCAAATGACCGGCTTTAAAATTTCGATTAGAATTTCCTATATACAACGTAATCGAATCGCCTTTAAACTTCACGACTTTTCCTCAAATATACGTATAATACATTCACATTATAACACATTTTTCAATATTCACTTCTTTTTTTGCTGTTCATTTTCTGGGAAAAAATTATCATTTGACAAATTCACCGGTTGCGGTAGGAAAAGATATACATGAAGTGTCGATAGGAATAGTGTTAATATACTTATCACGCATCTTTCTACGGACAACCAATCAAAAATTCTACTTTCATTTATATTACACACCAAAACGCCCATTCTTACTTGCCATAAGCCTACAATTCCAAAAACAGTATCCACCAATTACAGCACCCATGACACAATTATCATCCGTCGATCCACGAAGCAAACAATGAACCAAAAATTCCTCCTATCCTCCATAGTGGGTCTCCTTCTGGATAAAGCCAGAGGCAGCACCAGCTCGAGTAACGCTGGGCGTAACTTCCCTACTGACCCTTTCGACCCAACACGCGAAAAGTCAGGCCTCCCTGCCTCCCGTTTCGTACCTGAAGGCCGTGGACGCCTTTATGTCGGTCTGCACGATCTTTGTGTTCATGGCTCTGATGGAATACTGTTTGGTGAACATCGTCCTGGGGGATTCCGATGCGCCAGCAGCAAAACCGACGCCGCCACCGCCACCGCCGTCTTCCAGCGGCACCGAAACCGCGAAGCTCGATAAGATCTTCGATATCGCCACTAAGGTAACGGCTTGGATGAAGATTCATTTGCCGAAAGACAGCTTCTGTGCCTCGGAGAGAAACAGAGCGAATGCGATAAATTACAAATGTTTTCGATTGATTAACTATTTGCGGATCTATTTTACTTCTTTCTTTCCAATTTTTCCGCTATTTACCCTTTCGCTTACGATATCGTGTGAGAGATGTGGTTCATCACGGCGATCGGGGAAAACGTGACCACGTTTCTGGCACGTCGTACGCCGATCGCGACAATTTAACCCCTTGCCTTACGATTTCTATTTTGACAGCGTGCGTAATACTCCAGAATTAATTCCAGAAATAAAAATTTCTCTCTGATCTTTAACATTTGGCACAACTGACTGCATTATTAATATTATAGAAATAATTTTACCGTCTCGTGATCGACTGATATTTTCAATTTAATAGTCATTGGAAAGCTTCAAAATTTCGTATTCCATTTATCGACCCACGTGTGTCACACGTTATTGTAAGCTAAGGGGTTAAGAGGGTACTACCGTTTTTCTTGGTCAGAAAGGCCGATACTTTAGTATTTTTTATACAAAAAACTATAACAGTAATTAATTGGAAATTTTGCATGGGTTTTAGTTACATCTTTTTTGTGTTATATACATTTTTTGATTTTGATACATTTAGAAATATGTTTGAATTGACCGTGAACTAGGATGCTGCGCACGTATCGGTTAACATAATATCGCCCCCCTAGGTCATCCGAAATAAAAAGTTCTATTGAGGTTATATTTTATACACATATAGTTATCATTCGAGTTACAATCAAGAAGAGGAAATTATTTTCTGTGAAATGGTAACAGTCTAAATCTAAACATTCAATTTTTCTATAAAATTTTTCCGAATTTTTGGTAATTAATATGAAAGTATATAATCTATCGTTTTGTCTGTAGATCGAACGATAAAGGGTGCCTTTTTAAACAAACAGTTAAAAATGCAAGTTGATCGGTCCAATACTTTTTTTCGAATCGTGTCAACCACTTGCGAAAACAGTGTTCCGAGAAGAACACGTTTAACTGTTGCTCGACCGCATGCCGCCAAGTATATAATCGTGCTTTAACCCCTTGTCGTACTATTTCTTTTGTGACTGAATGCGCAATAACTCTGAGTTAACTGCTGAAATAACAATCTATTCCTGATTTCTGATATAGCGTATGATTAAACGCAATATTAAATAGCATTGAATTAATTTTATTTTATCCTGACCCACTGATATTTTTAATTTAAACATTTTTCGAACACTTTAAAATTGATTATTCCATTTATCGCGTCACGAGTGTTACTCGTTATTGTACGGCAACGGGTTAAAGGCCTATAAGTTTGAAAACGTTATGAATTTTAACTTAAAATTTTTTAAAGGCATTCCTATAAAGTTAATGTACAAGATCCAGTAAAAAAAGGTCGATCTTTTTTACCATAAAAACGGCAGTACAACGAGAATCCCGCGGCAAAGTGGTTACGAATCACTGACCTAGAGACGTGAATTTTCCAAAATTATTTCCAGTTAGATTAATTCGCAGTACCTATAGGTATCAAAAAACATTTAGATGAAAATAGAAAATGTTCTTTAAAACTTTAAAGTCAAAATGAAGTCCTCAAATGTGTTAATTCTCATCAAGTTACTTTTCCCTTCGACTCTCCGAGGCACAGAATGTTTGTCTCCTCGCGGCGGTTCAAGTTGTGATCGTTGTCACGCAGGAGAACGCAATGCTATTATCCGGGCGATCGCAGAAATCGACAACCGGTCCACCACCAGGCCCAACACCGGCGCAAAGGCAGCGAATGCGGGCCCTTAACATCGATCGTGTCTCTCGTGTCTTCTTTCCTTTCCTATTCACCCTACTGAATGTAACCTACTGGATAATGTTTGCCGAGTACATTTAAGGAGCTCGACGTTAACGATACTCGTCGCGAAGCTCCCGAAACCTGCACGAGAAGAAGAAAGGATTCCTGTGACAGGGAGGAGGAGAAGACGGGACAACAATAAACCAAATCAGACGCCGTTTCTAATGGAATGAATTGCAACGAGAGCACACGATACACCTGGGTCTTAATTAGAAGTGATCGTTTTGTTGATTCTGAGAAAGGACGAGCTTTAAGCGTTTCTTGTTTCGATCGCCGATTTTGGAAGTGGGGAGAAATCGTAAACGATTGAATCGCTTTCCGGGTGAAGTTTAGTAAAGGTGGAATTTTATGAATTAGGTACTACTATGCTCTTGCATTATTAAAAAAAAATAGTTGATATTAAATTGATAACCGATTTGCAGATCGTTGGTTTAGAAAAATGTGGAAGCTTCTTTCAAGTTTTTGGGGTCGTCGATTTGAAAGATGTAAGCGATAAGAATATTTTGCGAATGAAATTTAATGATGGAGAAACTTAATAAATAAAAAGTTTGGTGTTACTCTGTCTATCATGTATCAAAATGCTAGTTTATCAAATTGGCATCTAATTGCTGGTTCTACATGATCATGAATTAAGAAAAATGCAGAAGCTTCTCAAAGATCTTTCTTAAATCGTCGATTTGGAAAGTCGAAAAATGCGAAAAGTATTTTAAGCGATAAAATTGCTGTAGAGATGAATTGTGATTGTAAATGGAACTCGATGAACTACGTAATAGCGATAATTTGGAAGCCGGTGCTATTGTACACATTACGCGTTCAAAAAACAAAGGGAATATATCATGCTAGTATCAGCAGTCACGGCTTAAAATTTATTCAAATTTCGCTACTGTTGTTTAGAATTATTGCACGTATTGCTTTCGGATTCTCTTAAGATCGTATAAGCGTGGAATAACGAATTACCGAGATCATGAATCGATTTATTCCATTAAGATATCATAGTTAAACTAACGTGAACAAATTCGATCGTAAATAACAAGACGAGGGTGTTTAATATCGTCGGTTTAACTATAATTGCCGAGCTTTTTCCTGAAAATGAAGAAGCGTTTAAAAAATAAGTATTGCTTTATAGATGATAATGAAAACGGTGCAGCAAATTTGACGGAACGTTCGAATTACTATTCTAATCTTAATAATTTCAAAGGGCGCTGGCAAAAATACTTTCAGAAATGCGATACTTCGAAATGACACTTGCTCTCTTTAACGTTATGTTAATAAAAAGGGTAAAAAAATACAGCAAAATTCATATTTCACTTTCGTAATCAGCCGAGACTGTATTTCATATGAAATTGATGCAAATTTTTCAAAGTTGAAATTCAAAAGAAACATTTGCAGCACTTCGACCATCAATCGTGTTCGTTTACACTTCAACCAAAAATTCTTACGATAGAAAATACTATTTTTTGTCTGTCACCACCAAAGAAGCAAGATATAATTTCAAAGTATATAATTATTCATTAATATGATCTTATTTTAATGTCAAACACTTCGATAATTCCGTTTTTACACACTTCACTCAAATAGGAAACCCATGACGGAGTAATGAAGGATTGAAACGCGTTCGTTTCGAAGAAGAAAATGAATTATATATGACCACGGTGTTACATCAAGTTGTTACAATTTAAAGTTGACGTTCTAAGCCGACAGATTTTTGTAGGAACTCATTTTTCATTGAAATGTTAATCGTCATGACAAATCATCGAGAAGCTGGGAGATTGCATTTAACCCTCTGTTGCAGTGGCTTTCAAACGTCTTTAGGATTGCCTACAATTAACATATAGACTAATGTTACCAAAATATTTGTTGGCAAGCAATTGTTTATTCAGAAAATGGCAAATCAGAGTCATTAAATGTACACTCACGGACCCTCGCGGTCTCCATTTTGAGAACCACTGCTCTATTGCATACAATGTCCACTGGTGAACTTAATAAATGAAAACTTCACATAAAATCACAAAAAGATCTATGAGATTTGAGCCTAAAATTTCTTTACAAAGGTAAAGATTTATTTAAGATTTCATTTCAGATTTATCCTCATAAAGATTTGAAGAAAAGTGTTTAGTTTGGAAAACGGAATAGTAAAGAAATGATGATTTATAATTGTGCAAAAAGAAAAGTAAAATTTAAGCGATGGAGGGTTAAAAACAATCAAACGCCAATCGGTTGGAAGACCTGAGAAACATTCCTCGTACTTAAATAGAACGAGGGTGGAGGGTACGTCTTTGTGTCCAAGGGGATGCGTATGTACAGTAAATAGAGATAGTTGTTACTTGTTTCGTTTAGAATAATAGTACACGATTATATATTGCGAATCCGGCCGAAAAGCTTTCAAGATGTCTATTAAAAAACCACGTCGAATTTGTTTTCCTTTTTCTTTTCTCAGTATCAGTGGTGCCCAATTGTATTCATTGTAAATTACGCAGACTTGGTGTCATTAACATTCCTTGCAAGGTTGCATTTACTTCTTTTGTATTACAGTTGATTTTGGAGATTAATTATCATATTCCTTGGACAATTGACATCAAATAATATTGGCAAATAAATGAACGATGAATAATATTAACGAATAAATGAAGTATGAAATTATTTATATTTGAAATATTGTTTTATTTGCATTTAGATAAATGGAGGACAGTAAGCAAAGGATAATCTTAAATCTTTAAGTGTGGAAATAAACGGTAAATTGTTGGGAAAAATATTTCTACTTTTACTAAAGGTATGCTGAAGATATGTACTTCACTAAACTTTACGAAAGTTGCACTTTTATTTCATGGACATTGCATACTTGCATGTGAAATTTAGTTTCTGTAAAATATTTTTTTAAATCTCTTATTTTTAATAAAAGTTTCCAAACTCCGTTTATCATATTCACCTTAAGCAGGGTTAATCAATATATTTAAATACGATAAAAATTAATCTCCATTTTCAATTGTTAAAAATTGTTCGGTTTGCTAAATAAAAATCTTTTTATTTTCTGTCGTTAACAATTTTTATTCCTAAATCTCGTTTGTATTAATATATAAAAATTGTTAAAATCGGCTCTGCCTCTATCGGAGTTTTTAACAAGTTATCATGAAGCTCTCTTCATAGATCTAACCGCCTTGGGAACTTCTTTATATTCGTTACATTTTGAAAATAATTTAAATATGCTTTTTATTTTGCGCCGGGTGAAAAATAATACAATGGGTGCCATTGTTCTAATTTTACGAGAAAAGAAACATACGAATAATCCATGGAGGCTGAAGGAAAGGAACAAGGGAAAGAAACGACGTCAGTCATTGAATTCGTCTAATCGAATTTGCCATTTGCTATCATAGGTGAACGACTAATTAAGAAAGTTAAGCAATAAAGTGACTATGCAATTGTAATTTATTTCGATTTGTCTTAAGTCGATGTATGTATATGTATGTATGTATTTATGTAATTATTTATCGATATTCAAACAGGAAAGGGGATTCTGTTACTATTGAAATGATTTTTGTCATTGATTGCGATAAAACGATATTTTGATTTTTTGAAAGCCTAAATGTTCAATGATAAGAAATTAATTGATTCCTCGTTTTATGAATTACGTTGTAAATACTTATTAATTGCTGCTGCCAAAATACTGTAATTCATTTTATTTCAGTAAAAATTGTTTTATTATCAATAATCTGGAATTACTAATTAAAGAATAACCGCGTGAATTACTTTCAAATCTGCAAATATTAATTTCTTTATTTCGTATTTGATAATTGTAAGTATTATTGTGAAAGTTTGTATGATATAAACATAGAGAAATTTTATTAAAGTGAGTATAAAAAAACAACATAGATATTACCGAAAGAAAAATAAAACGGCATTGTCATTAAATACCATTTATTATTATTGTTAAAAACAGTAGACTCTTAAATTTAGTTTCATAATATATTAGAAAATACACGTTGAATTATTATTTACAAAACGAGGAATCAGTCTTATCAGAATTTTCGCATTCAAATAAGAAAGTATAATAAAGGCGGTCACTTAACATTATTGTCAATATTATTAGCACTCTTAAATCATGCTCTTCACTTCGCTTGTAAAATAAAGGAAATATTGATTAGCTATTCTTTCATAACTGAAATCATTTAAGTATACGAAAGAATTGTTGATGCATTGGAACGACAAAAATCAGGTGAAATTACTTCATCTAACATAATTATCATCATACTTTGTGCTTATACATTGATCATGGCTTATTGCGCTATTTTCGAATAAAAATTGAATATGTTAACGTATTTGCGTTTAAGTTTTGAGAGAAATAAAATTTTAGCCAAACTGAAGATTAAACCGCTGTGTTTGTAAAGTAGAAAACCTTTTACAACAATTCGTAGCTCCTTTATAGCAATGGAATCATTTTATTGCAATATGATTGGTAGTTTGTTGTTAATATCGATTGTGATATTAAAATTGCATTGGTACTCTAAAGCTCTTGGGTTATTGATAAAAAAATATATATTCACTTATCACAGAATATTTCTGAAGCTCGTTTGTTTTAACATGTAAAAATTCCAGTGATAAGACATTTCTTAAATTGGACTAGGAGTTAGAGATTTATATTTCACAAATGGTGAAATTAGAAAAGCTACAGTAGTATTATGTAATTTACGGTTATACAATTATTTATTTCACACTGCATAATTATTATTCCTTATTATTAAGTATTTGATAATATATTTTATTTCTACTTAAGTGTACTTTTTGTTTTGTATAATTGCCAACATAACGCGAATGGTTTCACTATTAACTTCAATGCTGGGGAAAATTATATCATTTACCAAGTCTTTTTTATATTATATTGAGGTAACTCTAACAATATATCTTAGTGATGGAACAGTCTTTCCAATTTTTACATAGCTTCAGTTTTTTGTGGATTTTCTGGTAGTTGTGTGGAACCATTATTTCTTTGACGCAAACCTAGTGAAAAAAACCATGGGTATTGCAGGGATCTACCATAAAGTTCTAGTAACAAATCTCAGACTGAAATTATATTTATTGCGAAATTTAAACAATTATAAAGCTTAATTTTATTGTTATACAACGTTATTCACATGACATTTTATTAAAATGTATCTTGAAATTTTAATCGAGCAAACGATATTATATCACAGAATTTTTCTATCAAAGAAAGAAATATTTATACTATTTTTTTATACATATTTTGTGCGAAATATTAACATAGTTTATTAAAGTCGTACGTAAATAGGATTGTTTATATTAATAATTTCATTATGTATATTGATTTCAGTTATTAACTTACATGTTATTCGAAAGTGGACTGTTGGTAACCATTTATGCGGTTAATTAAAATTGTAGAGATAATAATAAATTTTACTTTTACATTATGTTTTAAGATATTTCGTTATGAGTGTCATTCTTCGGACTTTAATAACCTGCTCAAAATAAAATAGGTACCTCTGATAACTTGTGAGACTTTTCTACATCCGAAAGTGTCACTTGGTGCCACTTGGTACATAAGACCGTCCTTCTCATATGTTCTCATATTTGTTTGTTCCAATTTTGCTGATAATTTAGTGATACACATTTTTAAAATATTAAACAAATAAAATATTCGGAAAATTTTTCCTCCAAATCAATAGTTGTTACATTAAGGTGATACAAAAGGCAATAATGCGAAACGTTGAAATAAAAGCTAAAGTTAATAACCGAGATGATTTAATTTCTCGAATTACAAAATTATACGGTGATAATTCCACCCTAATTAAACAACATGACACATTTTACAAAGTAGATCAGGGAAGACTAAAATTGCGAAAATTTGAAGTAAGATCATCATCTTTATAAATCAGGATTGTGCAGAATTTATAACCTGCATTGTTATTTTAAATAACTTCTACAATAAAAACAAATAGAATGTGAGATTTTAAATGACCTGCTTTTACGGTGCAGAATGGTTCCGGTGAATTGATATATTATAAGAGAAGCGACACAGCAGGGCCAAAGCTTTCTAGCTATGAGAAAACCTCTTTAGACTGTGATGCTTGTATCGGGATAAATAAAGTCTTAACTGAATCTAATGGCTGTGTAGGTATTGTTAAAAAGAGTAGATTATTATACATGGTTGGACAAACACGAGTACACGTTGATGACGTTGAAGGATTAGGTAACTTTATGGAATTGGAGGTTTGTAGCGTAGGAACTACTTTAATACGTGTATTATCATGTTCATCTTGTGTTTAAATTAGGGATATATATTAATAGCTGGCAGTGAAATATATAATCATATAACATCAAGCTAAATTACTTTATCTTGCATATTAAAATATTTTTAATGCACTTTCTAAACCACCTATGAAGTTAAATTATGGTTATATACATACAAAATGTATTAAAACTACTAAAAAATATTGATGATTACAAGAAAGAATATGGTATTTGTGCAAATGAAATCATTTTAGGTGGTATTAACTGATGATCAAGATATTCAAGATGGAGAGAAGATAGCCCAAGACTTAATGATCTCTTTGGGCATAGATAGTCAAAATTTGATAGCAGAAGCTTATGTAGATTTACTTAAGAAATCTGAAGCACCGTTGTAACATACAAGCTCCAAATTTTCTTTTTATATTCATTTAATTCAATAAAACGAACATTTATTTTTGATACACCTTCCTAAATCTAAGGTTTTATTGTGTATTCCTATCCAGTATGATACATCACAATGTGAAAAATAATTAACTCATAACATTTAGTTAATGTTAAATTGCTCAAATAATATTTTTACGAAATGTTTCTGAAATACCATTTAATTGCGTGAGGAATTAATTCAAACTTTATTTTCCTTAAATCAAGATGGCGGCGGTATTCCCATATTAACCCCCGTTTCGAAACTGATTTTAAACTGTAGTTAGTGAAATAAACCTCAAATCTTTGCTACAGCTAAAAATAATAATTTCAATAATAATTAGAACTTACAGTAAGAAAGTGAAATAAAAATCAATCGATAAACTAATGTATTATAATTAAAATCAAAGAAACTTGTTCTGAAATTTTTTCACAGATTCTTGAAATATCTAACGCTGTTTCTTTTCCAATTTTCTACATATATAGTCTACACTGTAAGCGATTACATTGATCAAATTATTTTTCTCCATCACCTCTTTTTTCTACAGTGGTTCTCTGATATTTTTAAATATATTGGTTTAATCGTCGGTAGATTTACTTATTTAAAATCGTCGCAGATCGCGAGGAATTTTGTCATAGATACTAATTAAACTTTCATCATCTCGTTCGGGATTGAGAAAGAAGGAAAAGGAGAGAAGGCAAATAGAAGGGGCAGGGAAGAGGAAAGAGGATGAGAAATAAATGGTATGCCGCTATCATAAACGGGATATGTTATAGCGATAGAGCTGCCTACGCTTCTCTTCCTTCCTTTCTGATGATCCTACGTGCCCGTTGTGGTTCGTTAGCATACTTTCATACGGTTTAACGACGTATAATTACGTCGACCTTTTATAAAGAGTCCTTTCTTCTTATAATGTAATACTTCATTTTGTTATTTCTGCTAATCGTAGAACTCTGAAGGTTTGATTACTCTGATATGATAGTTTAGCTTTTGATAAGTTTCTGAGACTTATGAATTTTAACATTGCATCGTGCTTGTTATTTAAATTAAGCAGTAATTAATGCAAAAGTAGGCTGAAAATAATTGAATTTTAGAAAGTATAATATTTTTAAGCTAATTGTTTTCTACTTGAAAACCTCAACTTTGTAGCGTATTTTTTTCGTTTTTTTTACTAGATTTGTGTTTTATTCAGGCAATATTTAATACGTTGAATTTTCTCGCTAATGAGATAAATTAACTGTTTAAGTAGAATTTTCTGCCGGAGCAGAAATCATCGTTTTATGTCGCTATGGTTAAAGAGTTTCTTTAATGATGCATAAACTTACAGAGACTAATTCCTTTCTTCATTATGGGATATTCAATGTACATTACTTAACTATTCAATTCATTCGAGTCAATGATTCATATCCACCACTGCCACCCTTTTCAAAAAAGGATTATCTTGTTCTGCAAATGTACGAACAGATTAAATCTTCGTTCAACCGATAATAAATTACTAAAAAGAGATTACAATTTTCAATTATATCTTCTCCAGTAAACTGATCTATTAGTGAAATATTTTTTACTGTAATACGAATATTCACTATTTACTAATATCTTCAGTGAACCAGTTTATCCATTAAATATTTTATACTCTATGTAAATTTTCTCAATCTGTCAGCGAACTATTTTTACTGTAATATCAATATTCCCTATTCACTAATATGTTTAATAAACCAATCTATCAATTAAATATTTTTAACTCTACATTAATATGTCCACTCACTAATATCTGCTTTAGGAAACCAGTCTGTCAGCTTACTATTTTTTACTGTAATATCAATATTCTCTATTCACTAATATCTTTAATAAACCGATTTATCCATTAAATATTTTTTACACTACGTTAATTTCCTTCATTCTCTAATATCTTCTTCAGAAAGCCACATTGACAATGAAATCCTTTTTACTCCGCACTAATTTTCATCATTCATTAATGTCTTCTTCAGTAAATCAATTTGTCAGTGAAATATTTTTAACTCTACACGAATTTTCTCCATTCACTAATATCTCCTTCCATAAAGCATTTTACCAATTAAATATTTTTTATTCTACAATAATTTTCTCCATTGACAACTATATTAAATAATGGTATTAAAAACTCTGCAAATTTTTATTTTCACCCTACGTAAAGGACGCTTCTGCGAATTTCTATCTAAAGCAACCTTCTCTGGGGTTCAAAGAACAGAATGGACATTCGTAACGCGAGGATCGAAATTCCTGACGCAGAGGAACCATCAATGAAGGCCATCGGTCAAAATCCCGGCCAGTTTGAATGGTTCGGCAGGCCTCTTGCAAACCATAATGTATGAAAGAGAAAATAACCGAAAGCGAGTACAAGTGTGCAGCACGTGTTAACTGCAACCACGAGTCTGTTGACGTAACAAAACTGTACGTGACGGGGCCTGTGAACGTCGGTTTGCCGCTCCATAAAGTGTGTGCTATACTATGCGAGAATAATATTGTAAAATAATGATACAGCAGAGTGACATACGCTCGTTACATGTCGGTACGTTTAATCGTAACGATTGTTAACGTGTAGTTCTGCTTTGAGAATTTATTGTTGATGGAGCATAATTGTAATATTAAGTGTATAAGTATACACTTAACACTTGTACTACCGGCGTTATATCTATTATATTTAAATATACTGAATAAGTACTTTGAAAAAAAAATAAATCAAGAGGTAAAAAGGATGGTCAATTAAGTAATTTAGGTTTTATAAGATGGAAGTGGAATACTGTATTGCTCCCCTTAAACTTGAGGAATTTTCAGAGAAAATTGGAAACCGGTCATTTTGACCGCCTTGGTAGTTTAGTGTTAAAATATAAAATTCCTTTTCAAAATGAAAAATCATTAATACTTATATGTAAGTAGGTTTTTTATTTGAGAATGATTCTCCATTTTGAAAGGAATATTACATTTTCGGGGATAGGGAGGCAAATTGTGTTGGAGTTTCTTTAATTAATTAAGCAGTTGCTACGGATTTCGGAAATTTCGAAGTCGCTAATTTCTATTAGGCAAATCATTTCATCGATACGCATTGAATGACCGAACACAATTTTGAAATATCTTCGATGATACTCATAGATAATAATCGTCCTACAGAATCTCTCGACCTCCGATTGAAACAGTACCAATAATTACTAAGTATAAGCAGTAAGCTAATAATTACAAGTAATAAGCTATTAGAGAATACAGCTTCATTCATAAAATCGACCAAATAAAGCTCCTCGCACTCGCTGCCCATCTTTTTTTCATACCGACCACACATCAACGCTGCCAATTTCAACAAACACCTAACACTTGCAATCCTAGCAAAATTCCTAATCCCCATCCTAACAAGAACGGTCCAAGCTTACGTTCCAAGTCGTCCACTTTAAAAAAAAAGACGTACCGCCAAATGGCAAATCCCAGGAGCCTTTTCCTGTCTCTCGCCCCCGCATCGTTTCTCCCACTCGACCTCCACGAAATGGTCCCTTTCCCCTCGGTCCGTAAGGCTACCCTTCTTACAAACGGCCAAGAAAGGGACCTCATTCTATGTACGGCACTGCTCGTGGTCGAAGGTTCTCTTTATAACAGAGAGGCAGAAACACAGTGCGAGAGACGCGTCACCAGGCGTCCACGGCGTTGCTTTCGTTCCGTTCTTCTATCTCCGGTTGTTCGGCACTGTTTATCGGATCCGCGAGTAATCGTGTGCACGCGATATTCGTAATCAGGTGCGAAACGATAGCCAGCGCGATTACGATCTGCCGATCGTCGGAGGATCGACGAGTAGCCGTCGGATCGGCGGTGTCCGAGAAAGGAGAAACTCTCCTGGGTGATACACCGAGTTAGGTAAGGCATTTTCTCGTGTCTTATCGTCTCGTTTCTGTTCGGTCGTTTTTTCGCCGATCGAGACGCGATTCGCGAGCTCATTTCGCGATTTCGCGGGCTTACCGGTCGTCGTAACACTGCTGACTGATGATTCGAAATCTATGAAAAACAGTAGGTTCCAAGGGAAATGATCATAGGCGGTGGATATTGAAAAAATGTTAAACAATAAACAACTGCCATGCGCGGTTTTATTATCGTGTTGTTGATGAAACGTAGCGGTTTTTGATTGCGATTTTTAAGTACAGTGGAGAAACGAAGACGATAGGATGCGGCTTCGGTGAACGAGATCAGGTTGGTGTATTTTTTGCACCGGTGCACATGACGTGTTTGCAGGAACTTAATAGAAGACACGATTGAGCGGTCTACGCGAATGGATTGCACTGTTATTAGTGCACTGTTGATAGTTTCTACGTTACACTTGATTCCGCACAACGGAAGGCTTGTTTGTTCAATATTCTTAAATTTGATTCATTTTGAAATTATAACTTCCACTTGATTTTCGAAGCGCATTTCAAATCGAGAGGGATACGACTAGA
Source organism: Cerceris ruficornis (assembly GCA_963989415.1). Lineage (NCBI taxonomy): Eukaryota > Metazoa > Arthropoda > Insecta > Hymenoptera > Crabronidae > Cerceris > Cerceris ruficornis. The sequence goes on from OZ022521.1 coordinate 13,784,955, forward strand.
CATGCTAGAGATCTATTAAGACGGTACTTTTGTGCGGTCATTGAACCGCGGACGATAAACATTTGCGAAATTGGAGTAGATAGTTTTTGTCTTTTGTTGTCAAGTTAAAACAATCGCGATTTCTTCACACGCTTACGTACCGTGGATGAACGTTTGGTATCTGAATCTTTTAAACTGACGATAGATTGTAAATGCGTTTACAATGCGGGCAGTCAGCGTCGAGATTCTCGGCGCATCACTCGGTGCAGATAAGCGAGTGCACTTACACTGCTCCGAGCGCAACATTATCTGAAGTCTCGATGACCGCGAATCGAAAGTGAAATTGTTGAAAGAATGAAATTAGAACGATGAGATTTCATAGGAACTTCGTGAGAGATGATAATTATACTCTATGGAGAAATCGGGCGAAGGTTTAATTAAAAATTGAATTTGTTAATTATTCTGGAAAGAAAAGAAAAGTTGTCTCTGTAATTATGATTCAACATTGTAGCTTCCGTTTCGATAACAGTCTGTGATTTATATTTCTACAAATATTTCGTTTCCAGAAGATCTTGCCAATGGCATAGTCCGGCGCGAAAACTTGAAACGCCAGTGGGGAGGAGAGAAATAGATTAAAAATGGCACGAATTTATTATCAGTCGATGCTGGTGGTCTTAATTTTTGCAATTACCGTTCTATCAAGTAAGTAACTTATTATACTCGTTACATAATTACGACAAATGTATCATATCGCAATTGTTAAAAACATCGTAATTCCCCCGACGTGCGGCTGATATTTCTTCAACGAATAAAAACAGTTCTTTCATGAGAGACATGTTACATTTTATTGGAATAATTTTGAGTGAATAACACGAGAAAAGTATGTTCAATAATCTTTCAGCAGATTCTTAACATTTATGTTAAAAAAATGCACGAAATAGTTGGATGTCTATTCGGTGATACATCACGGTTTCCATTCATTCCTCTTATAAGAAGACACTTTATCCATTACGATTAGATAGCGATTCGACCCCTCGACCTGCCTTCCTTCTGAGTTTCTCAAGTTTATTTCGGTCTCCCAAATCTAAGCGCCCTAGAGATTTTCGACGTGAGGAATATTATCGGCTTCTATCGTAAAAATTGCTTACACGGTAGATCTGTTTGAACAAGAAATCATGAGAAGCATAGCTAAAAAGATGTAAAGATGATGCTCTGATTGATGAGAATACAGATGAAACTGTGAATCGTGGATCAGTTCGGAGAGAATTGTTAATCGCTAAGAAAATTTATTATATTTATTATATTGTTTTTATACTGTTTTTAAATCATTTATTTAAATATAGTATACTTATAAATTACAAGTAATCGCGATGTTAATGGAGTTAATTGAAATTTAAGGAAATTAATGAATTGTAGCATGATCTCTTACAAATTAATAGTGATCTATAAGCCATTTTTATGGATTTGCATAAAAGAATGTAAATTTGTCTTCGTATTCACTTGAATATTTGAATTCTTCATTACGAAATTGAAAATGTATTTTTTAACAGTATGGAAATTTCGCAATATTATTTTTCAAAATTTACAGTTTCAAAGCGAAACGAATTTGTGACATACATTTAAAGCAGTAAGGTTTAAGTAATTATTAATTGATTGCTTATAATATGAATAAAAATTGATAAGAAGAAGCTAGTAAAACAGCGAGGAAAAATCGTAACGACGATTCTTACTTTAGGAGAATGAATCTCATTGTTACTTTTTCGAGGGTTTTCATTCAGTTTAACGATGATTTCCAGAAATGCCACATCATAAACATCCGCTTGTCCCTTGCGATAGCCTCTACCGGTAGTAGAACGCTGCTTGATAACTGTACGTTCTAGCTTCGTTTAAAATTTCCCTGGAGAAATTATTCTCTTTCCCTCCTCCGAAAATAATTTCTGGATTTTCTTCATAGTAGGAAAATTAATCTAAGAACGATACGATTTGATGAATTCTGAATTTTTAATACTGAGTTAAAATTTATAAAATTTTATCCGAAAAGACATATTGCAACACCGAGTTCTTATACTCAATTGATGATTTAAGTTATGTTTCGTCGAAAAAGCAGGTCGAAGGGTCGTAACCTCTTTTTTTAAGTAAATTTAGGTCGCGTTGAGCATAAGTCTTCTTTTATTATTTTGATTACATTGTAGATTTTAATTTTTAAGAACGCTTTCAGCTTGATCGGACATCAGAAAGTGTATAGTTTTTAATTCTTTGACAGTTTTAATTTAGTATTGTATTTTTATGTCATATTCTTCTATTGTATTAGCGAAATAAAAATGAAAATGGGTCAGGAATAATAGAATTTAAGAATAAACACCATCAGATGTCCAAACAGGATGAAGAGCTTTAGAAAATAAAAGTAAATAGTGAACATAATCGACAGACAAGCCGCAATTGCTATTTAACAAAATCGTTTAATAGTTCATTATCATGGATTTGAAGTTTCATAGCTTTTCGAAAGAAAAACGCGAAAATATTTGCTCAAAAATCTTCCGTCATTGTTTTAGGCTCTGCAGAATTGCAATATGGCAGAGATAGATCACAATTGAGAGGTGAGTTTTGATTTTTCATTTTAGATATTTTAGAGATATGAAATTCTGTTGATATTATTTAATTTTGCCAGTACAAGATAAGCAAATTATGTATTGTTGGAATGAATAAATAAAATTGTGGAAAAATATTGGAACACTAATTGAAACATACGAAAAGCACGGTTTTTTAACACCGTTCTATTTCTCCACTTTTATGGAAAATACTCTTTTATTACTGTACCTGGAACTTTTCGAAATAACGGTGCACAATTTTTTATTCATCGCATTTTATTTTACTTTAATTGTTTCACTCTTCTTTCGGGAGATTATTAATTAAATTCCTTCGGAGAAAACGAATTTTTTATACAATTAAATATGCGAAATATTATTTTTAATTCAACTATGCGACAAGTGCCGAAAGAAATCAATAGTTTTAAAGTAGAAGAATTGTTTTTGTCTTTAAAGATTTTTGCAAAATTCTAAAAAAAAATCTACGGGAGTTTCTTTTCTGTTTTAATTATGCACCATAATTCCCAGTGGTTATAATAGGACCTCATGCAATTAGATAACGTATGAACAACAAATATAAAACCGGGGGTGTTATAGGATCAGTCCAGAGGGGAGATATGTCACCTATGGACGTGATTGGGGAACGCCATAATTGGCCAAAGCTGACCGTTCCTCGGCCAAGAGGTAGCACAGAAGTCTGTTCCAAACGGGCACATCTCGTTACATGACAATATTTAAATAATTAAAAACTAGCATGGCAAAGTCGACTAAGAAATAATTCCTTTCCTTTAACACTAGAACTACCGGCGTTAAATCTATTATATTTGAATACATTAAATAAGTACTTTGAGAAAAGAGAAATCAAGAGGCAAAAAAGATGATCAATTCGATCGTTTATGTTTTTTGAGTTGGTCGTAAAATATTTCTCCTATGACTCTCCTATAAACTTTGAGAATTTTTGGAAAAAATTGTGTACCAGTCATTTTGACTGGTTTGGTAGTTCTAGTGTTAATCTAACAATGTGATTTCGTTTGTTAATGTCCGATAGAATTATTTTCACAAATTCCTAAACCATGTCGTAATCGAATGATGAAAAAGTATGCCTCCTCATGGAATAGGAGTTTTGTAACATATAAAAACAGTTTCCACAAAACAGTTTGTAACAACTTCTAATTAAAACAGCACTGTAAATCGCTGCCCTTCTGATATATTGTAATTCGATGGAAACACAACAATTATACCCTATCGTCACTTAACGTGGTTGAGGCAACGGCACATGGATACGGTTTCACAAGACTAACCGGTCTATGGGGATTTGTTAACTACTATTAGTGTAAATAATTTCTTTTGTAACATACCCTTCTGTAGCTGGTGATGTACAGTACACACGAACTGGCCGAAGGGATGAAGATAACCAATCGTGGCTAACTTGAGAAATATTTTACGAACGGATTTCTCACTTTCATTATCGTTTTTAGGTCCGCATGCTAAAAGACCACATCCTTGCGAGCAGAGCTCGTGTTACCCTGCTACGGGAAATTTATTAATTGGAAGGAAAAATCGACTAAGTGCATCTTCCACTTGCGGTCTTAAGGGGCCTGAAAGATTCTGCATCGTTTCGCATTTGAAGGACAGGAAGAAGTGCTTCTTCTGCGATGCCTCGCTGCCCAAACAGCAACATAATATTGAAAATATTGTTAGCGGGTGAGATAATTTTTTATTTACAGTGTGCCTGAAAAAATCATGCTCGTATCTTTAATGCGGAGTGCGAATCCTTTTTTTCTAAATCTTAGTGGCTCCTTATGAGTTTTTAAAATTACGTTATAAATCTATTTCTTTTACAGCACAAAACAGTTTATAAGTATAGATTCTCTTATGAACCACAATTTACGCTAATTGAATATCAGAACTACTAATAATTCTTTAAATTTTAGTTAAATATTTAGATCAAACATAGTCAACTAACTAACACTCTCGTAATCCTAATAAAAAAAAATGCCCTTCTCACAACATGAATTGTTAGAAACTACCTAATTAAAAGAACAATCTGCCAGGACGAATCTCAGATCATGGTGGCAAGCCGAGAACGGGGTAGAAAATGTCACGATTCTTTTCGACCTGGAGGCGGAGTTCCACTTCACCCACATCATCATCCGCTTCCAAACCTTCCGGCCTGCGGCGATGCTCATCGAAAGGTCCTACGATTTCGGTCGAACCTGGCAGGTATATCGATACTTTGCTCACAATTGCGAGCAGTCCTTTCCGGGAATCTCCACTCATCAGCCGCAGAAGTTGACGGACGTTATCTGCGAGACCAGATACTCAGGCGTAGCGCCATCCTCAGGAGGCGATGTTATCTTCAGGTATACAAACACGAACGATAAACAATGATCGGATAACGGAAGAGTGGTAATAGTTTTGATCGGTGAAGATTCAACAGGGAAGTGTCAGTGACACGATACGAGAGCAGACGTGTTTATACGATACGGGTAAAAGGATTTTTGTTACAATATGGGATAGCATTGTTTCAGTGTTTCGTAGGTTTTCCAACACTTTGCTGCCTTGTGACGAGATATATTTGACTTAGATGACGTGATAGTTAACTTTTTTTAACGGCTTTTGATTTTATATTAGTTTTGTGACATGGTGATGAAATTTCCGGTATCTCTGGAAGAGATTTTTTCTAATTATTTAGCTTTGTTAATTAAAAACTTAGGTCCTCGGCGAAATTACCATAGTAGTTAATTCCGAAGAATTATTTTTCACGGTTGAGAATTTCGCAGAATTAATTCAATCAGCTCTCGAAACATTGGAAAGAGATCATTTAAACTCGGGGGAATAGCTTATTGGCATGTTCGTGCTTTAACTTTCATAATTACCATAGCCCTTCTGTTCACATAAGCTTCAAGAAAATTTTCTTCCGTGTGATTATAAACCCAAAAAAGCAGAAACTAAATATCGTAGACTTCCTTCTGCAATTTTCATCCTCCAATTCCAGAGTATTGCCACGAAATTTGGAGATAGACAATCCATACTCAAAGGAAGTACAGAATCTATTGAAAATCACGAACCTGCGAATCAACATGAGGAGACTTCATACATTAGGAGATGATTTACTGGACGATCGTGCGGAAATACGAGAGAAATATTATTACGCCATTCAGGACATGGTCATCCGCGGTTCTTGCTCCTGCTACGGCCACGCTTCAAGATGTCTTCCTTTACCGGGTGTTGCTCATGAGGAGAACATGGTGCATGGCAGGTGCGAATGCACTCACAATACGACCGGTTTGAATTGCGAAAAATGCGAGGATTTCTACAACGATCTACCGTGGAAGCCTGCTGTCGGAAAGCAAACGAACGCTTGCAGACGTTGCAACTGCAACAATCATTCGACGTCCTGCCATTTCGACGAGACTGTTTACGAAAGATCTGGCAGAGTCTCCGGCGGTGTTTGCGATGACTGTCAGCATAACACTCGCGGGCAAAATTGCGAGCAGTGTAAACCATTTTATTACCATGACGTCACCAAGGATATTTCTCATCCTGAAGCTTGTCAGCGTGAGTTTGAAAGACTTTGAAGTATCGTGGTTTGCTCATTTTCGCCGGCGATATAATTTCTTAGGAATTGGAAGGTGCTTAACACTTTATCTACCGGAAGCCTATTAATAGGCTTTCTGTTTATCGATATTCATTGGCCGACAGTCTATTAATCTGTTATTACAGATGATAATAAAATAAAGTTACGCTGCCTCGGAACAACTGAAATTAAAGCGACATAATGAGTATTCTTCGCATTTGAATTTTAATGTTATAGAGCTTTGCAAGTAGGTACATACACTCGTGCATAATGTTCAGAAGAATGAGAGGTAGATAAAGTGTTAAGAAGGTAGAATCGGCTTCATCCTCTATAACAATATATGACTTTGAAATGACAGAACTTCAGTTTTGAACGTCACAAACTTCCTTTAAAATGAAGCACTAGGGAATAAAATTGACCTTCTACCTAAAATACTGTCATTAAAATTACTTAATATACTGTTATCTAACTAATATTCAAGCGGAGTCACAACTTCGGGTTTTAGAAGGTTAATTAAATTTTAGCGTTTTGTTACTTCTTTAACCCCTTGCACTACGATTACTTTTGCGACTTTGCGTGCAATAATTCAGAATTAAATTTCTAAAATGAAAATTTATCAATGATTCCTTATATATCTTACAATTTAACGCAACATTAATAACATAGAAATAATTTAGCAGTGTTGTGTTCCACTGATATTTGCAATATCATCATTTTTGGGAAGCTTCAAAATTTCCTGTTCCATCTACCGAATCACGAGTGTCAGTCAGTATTGTAGGCCAAGGGGTTGAAGTGATCAGATTTAGATAATTTTGTCAATAATTGTAATAATTATCTATTACATTGATTTTCGCCTTCTGAAGATAGAAATCAAACGAGACTTTAATTAGTGTGTCAGAGACCGATCGTCCAAACTCGAGCTAGATGCTCTGTAATATTTATTATGTATTGCTTGCTCTAAGTTTCTGAGGTAAGTGGCGTGTGCTTCGTCACAGTCCGCTTATTAACCCTTTGCCGTACAATAACGAGTGACACTCGTGACGCGGTAAATTGTGTAGAAAGTTTTTAAGTTTTGCAAAACCAATCAAGCTAAAAATATCAGTGAAACGCGAGAAGATAAAATTATTTCTATAATAATCATATTACGTGAAATTATACGATATATCAAGAATCACTGATCAATTTTAATTCTGAATAATTGCGGAGGCAGTCACAAAAGAAATAGTACGACAAGCGGTTAAGAGTCATTTCTGACTCTCCCACTCTGTGGCCAGATCCTGTAAACGTCCCAAAAAAAAAATATGTATGTATAAACGTCCATAACGTCCAAGACGATCTCCGTGGCACCATGACGTCGGGTCATCAGCTGTTACGTCATTTCTTAATCACGGGTCTAGTTTTCAATACCAGATCGATATTCTAAATAATCAGTTCCTTGGAATGCGACCAGATGACGAGGTCTTTGCCCTACTACCCGTCGCCCTCCAAGAACTCCATTCGAAACCCAATGTAAACAAAGTGGCGACGGTCCCACTGCGGACCGACTCAGTCTGCTGGATGCAGCCTTCTGCCTTCTTAAAATACGTTGATGCTAAGAAGTGTTTGAAAAATGTCTGTATTTCATGCAGCTTGCGATTGCGACCTCGGTGGTTCCTTGGACGACGGGATATGCGATTCCAGAACTGATCTTCTCAGCGGGGACGAATCAGGACGTTGTCACTGCAAAGCAAACGTGGAGGGCCGTCGTTGCGACCGATGCAAAAACGGATTTTGGAACTTTGAACCTGGAAGTCCAGAAGGATGCCAAGGTTAGAGAAAAAAAATCCAAAGTTTCTTATTTCATCGTTTTCGTTTACTTTTAATTTTTCGATATGTTTTAACTCGTTGTGCTCTAGCTAATTTTGCAATACGACCTACCAGCACCAACCCGGTATCTTTGTAGTATTTCTAGTGAAGGATACAAAAATTGTCGGTGTATCAAAGTTTATAGAAAGTTGTATAAATTATTGTACTCCAAAAGTATATAATTATTATTTTAAGTTTTAATTTCATTGCTTTGAAATTGACGGTCACTGAGATGAAACATAAAACTTAGCTGTTGCTGTAACAGCACTTATAAAGTGCAAAGGGTTAAACCACACGATTGACATTCAATGTATTAACAATTGAAGATAATTATGAAAAATCACATTTAAAATGGTCCAAATTATTTAAAAATTGTTAAAGAAAATTCATAAGAATGTCAACTTTACTTACCGAATAACTGTAGAAATAAAAAAAACATTGTTTAGCTTGTACCTGCAACACTTTGGGTACCGTTGATAATAGAGGATGCAACATGGTCAACGGGGAGTGCACTTGCAAGCGCTTTGTAACTGCTCGCGATTGCAATCAGTGTTTGCCGGAGTATTGGGGTCTTTCCGAGGACGCAGACGGATGTAAACCATGCGATTGCGATCTCGGAGGTGCATATGACAATTCTTGCGACATCGTTACCGGACAGTGCAGATGCAGGCCGCATATCAGCGGCAGAACATGCAATCAGCCGGAGCAAAGTTACTATACCGGATCATTGGATTTCTTGATTTACGAGGGCGAGCTGTCGCGTGCCAGCGATGTAAGTCATTTTTTAAATATTATACACAACAAAGTTGTCAGCAACAAATAAGTTTTCGAAATTTTACTGGGTTTTTAAATGTCATTTAAAAGATTAGTTGCATGCGACTCAAGGAAGAATTGCGATACTTCTCCCTGCAAAAATGATCTTTCAGTATTTGTTCGAGATAGTATTATCTTTCATCAATCAAAAACATCATTACAATTCGCAGATTGCCGAGAAAATTTCTAAAGTTTAAGATACTATTTAATTAAACATTAAAACTCACAGTTTCGGTAAATTCTGCGGCAATATCTTTTAAATCTTAAACAAGTATTACGAATACCTCATTATAATAATTACAAACACCTCTGATATATTTATCGTTATCAAGACGTAGATATTGAAACTGATTATTTGCGATTATTAAAAACAAATGTTCTCTCAATAATTCATAGAAACCTCTACATTTTCCGACTCATAAATATTATTTGCACAGAACTGTCAAGTCGTAATAAAGGAGCCTTATCGCGACGGAAGAAACAGCACATGGACCGGAACAGGATTCATGAAAGCCTTAGAGGGTTCCGTGTTAAATTTCACGATTGAAGATGTTCGAAAATCGCTTTGGTACGATGTGATCATACGTTACGAGCCGGTCCACCCTGGTGTTTGGGAGGATGTGCAAATCATAATTGAAAGAGAAAGCCCAGTGGATCCTAATGGCCCCTGTGCCGATTGGAGACCGGAATACGATCATCTTTGGGCGCAACTTCCGCTCCGCTCGAGAAGCGTCGTGGCTCAACCTTCAGTCTGTTTGGAGGCGGGAAAACGGTACAATCTTCTACTGCAATTTCGCAAATTCAGCAGCCATGTGGACACACCTTCGGCATCTATTCTGGTCGATTCGGTAAGAAATACGTATATTTGCTGCACGACAGCTTTTTGAATTTAGCGGATATAAAGTTTAACATTTTTTTTAATGTTAATATTCATTTTGAACGATCAAAGAGAATGCAAAATTTCTTGAATGCAAATTCAGTGTTAGAAATTGAATAACTGATATAGACTAAGGTTTTTAGTTTGTTAAAAATGAGTATGAGTTACTTAAGTTACTTTATGTTGCAAATTCGTGTTGTACTTTGACACAATAATTGTAATGAATCTAAAATGAATGTAATTAACGCAGGTCGTTTTGAGGCCAAGAATCGACGCAATACCGTTCTTCAAAGTGCCAGGAATCGGCGAACTTCGTCGTCAAGAATATGAAAGGTATCATTGCAGTGATTTTTTCAACGACGTCAACAGCGTATGGAGTAACGTCCCGGAAGTTTGTAAAAAGTATCAAAACAGCATTGGCTATTATGTCTTCGAAGGCGCGCACTGTAAGTTATATTCCATTAAACATTATCATATCATATTACTATAACTGCAAGACTGACTAGTTGACCTGCCATACATTACATCATTTATATGTTAGAAATTAGACTATATACATCGCAAATCAATTATATATTAATATCCTCAATTAAATAAATTTCAATTTGACATAAGTAAAATTAAAATTTACTGATATAATTTTAAATTTAAAAATTAAAAGTTGGTAACGTAATTTTAAATTTAAAAATTAAAAGTTGTTAATGTAATTTTCTTAGGTATAGTTCATGACTTTTACTTTTGTCAAATTAAATAAGAAAAAAATTTGCACACAGCTCTAAGTTCACCATTATAGCCAATGTGTTTAAAATGTACAATATTAGGATAATTTTCACGAGGAAAATCATTAAAATCTTCATCTCGTTTCTTTTAATTAGCCTGCGAGTGCAATCCAACAGGATCGTACAGTCTTCTCTGTGAAAATTACGGTGGCACGTGTCCCTGTAAACCGAATGTTGTCGGACGACGTTGCGATCGATGTGCACCAGGCACTTACGGTTTCGGTGCAGAGGGTTGCATCCCCTGCGACTGCGACGGTGTCGGTGCACTCGACAACTTCTGCGACGTGGAAACCGGTCGATGCAAGTGCCGACCGAATACTTACGGTAGAACGTGCGGTCAATGTGAGCCCGGTTTTTGGAATTTCCCTCACTGTCAGCGATGCGAATGCAACGGGCATGCAGAGAACTGTGACTCTAAGACTGGTGCATGCACCAGCTGCAGAGATTACACTACCGGGCATAATTGCGATCGGTGCATTGAAACTTTTTATGGTGACCCACGAATCGGCGTTGATATACCTTGCAGAGCGTGCCCTTGTCCAGGTAATTATTTTTTTACTCTTTTAGGAGATTTAACCCTTTGCAGTCTTATGTCGATCTCTACTCGACATAGCTTTTAACTTCATTTTATTTTCTAATGATTTAATATCGAGTTTATAATTTCTTAACGATTTTCTAATATCACCTAAATATCTGTCACTATCTACAGTTATTGATATCATTAAAAAGTAATGAATAATCAACGATAGAAAATGTCGTGAAATTAATTTCATTTAGCTCACTACAAAACTGACGAAATAATTTGGACCGCAAAGGGTTAAGGATTTGATAACGTTTGCGATTATTATTTAGGCGATGAAATAAATAAGTTGTAGAGGGAAATTTTAAACGATGTAAGAATAATTTTTTTGTGGAAGTACATTGCTGAAAGTGTAATAATGTATGAATTTTAGAAATATTAACAATTATTGAAACAGTTAGCACATTGAACGTCACCGGTATTTCGACGGTTTCATCATTTCTACCGAAATAAAACTTTTTCTGTTAAAACACATCTTTGCAAAGCAGAAACTTTAACACTAGAACTACCAAACCAGTCAAAATGTCTGGTACACAACTTTTTCCAAAGATTCTCCAAGTGTATATGAGACTCATAGAATAGATATTCTACGTCCATCTCAAAAAACATAAATTACCGAATCAATCATCTTTTCCACCTCTGAATCCCCCCTTTTTCAAAGTACTTATTTAATATATTTAAATATAACAGATTTAACGCCGGTAGTTCTAGTGGTAAAGACACAAATGGATATATAGACAGCAGGGTTTTACGTTTTCAATGTCAATATTTAAATATTAAATGTATTAGAAAATTCGTAAATATTATAATTTTAAAGTCATACGAAATTTCATTGAATTCAACAGCACCAGTCACCGGTTAACTCCGTGGCGTTCAACGTGTTAAGGAAAATGTAAAGCTCGGTTAAAAAAAGTACAAATGTACTCTTCTATTCCGTCGTTACGTTTGAAAGAATAGTAGGTTCATATATAAAAAATAGTTTACCTCTACTCAACGCTAAGGTGTAACCTTTCATATTACATTTTTACCCTGCAAAGACATTTCGTTCCACGCAAACCACAATATTCTTCAAGAATTCAGGCGTTTTGAAAAAAATCCAAACAGCGATTCAATCACAAATTCTACTAACACCTGTCATCATTTTCGCAAACGCAGGCACTCTAGATTCCGGTCACTCCTACGCCGACAGTTGTTCCCTGGATTCGATAACTCACGACGTAATTTGCGAGTGCTTCGACGGATATACCGGTCCTCGTTGCGAAAACTGTGCCGAGAATTTCTTCGGTAATCCGGAAGTGTCCGGTGGCAGATGCGAATCGTGCAACTGCAACAATAACACGGACATACGTCGCCCCGGAAACTGCGATCCTCACACTGGTCGTTGTCTTCAGTGTCTTTACAACACCGACGGAGCTAATTGCCAAATTTGCAAGGCAGGATTCTACGGTAACGCTCTTCAGCAGGATTGTCAAGATTGCCAGTGTAATGTCCTGGGGACCGACAGTGCCGCCGGTCCTTGCGATCACCGAACTGGACAGTGTCCTTGTCTGCCTCATGTTATCGGGCAGCTTTGCGATTCTTGCGAAGAGAATCATTGGAGAATCGCAAGTGGACAGGGATGTGATCCTTGCGAGTGCGACGCTGTTGGGAGTGTCTCTGACAGGTTTGTAAATGATTTCTTATTTTTTGGTTGATTTGTTTTATTGTCTTGAATAGCACTTTGTTGAAGAGATTGTTAAACAGCTGAGATAAGAGAAAATTAAGTTTCCTTTTGTGATTAGATGCCTGTATAATTAATCGGGATAAACGAAATGTTATTTGTTAGAGTTATTCAAAGAGTTGTGGAAGTATGTGCAGTCGTATTAAATATTTATCATAAATTCAATTCTACAGTGGATTTGAGGGGCTTGGCATGGTATTTGGTTAGAAAGGATCTTAAATAGCTCAGATAACAGAAAATTGAGTGTTTCTTTGAGATTGGTAATTATTTTTGTCTCATCTATCAAATTTTGTTAAGGAAATTACGAAAGTACGCATGACCATGCTAAATACTGATAATGTTTTCTGAAAATATAAACTAAAAATGTCGAAATACCCGAAGAAACTCAGAAAATAAAGTTCTTGAAAGTTTTTATAAAACGTCAGATTGTCCTTGTACCTACAAAATTGTAATTTATGTTTTGTCAGATGCAACCCCTACGACGGCACCTGCGAGTGCAGAGCAGGCTTCGGCGGAAGGCGGTGCAACGAGTGTCAGACGAATTACTGGGGCAATCCTAACATCGAATGTTATCCCTGCGATTGCGACCTGGTCGGATCTGCCAGTCAACAATGTGACAGAGAAACCGGTATGTGCATCTGTCACAAAGGAATCGGCGGTGAGAAATGCGATCAGTGCGATCGCGGCTACCAAGGCGATGCTCCTCAATGCAGTCCTTGTGGGGAATGTTTCGATAACTGGGACATAACGCTGACTGACCTAAGGAACAAAACGAACCTCGTAATCGGGGAAGCGTCTAGAATCCAAAAGGTCGGCACGACCGGTGTCTACAGTCAAGAATTCGACGACATGGTGAATTCTTTGGATCAGGTTAAAGCGTTAATCAGCAATGCGTCCATCAGAAGTCAGGACTTGGATGAACTCAGTGATCTAGCTACTGATTTAGACACAAACGTCTCCCTTTCGACGAAGGAACTGGAAGAAGCTAATAATCTGCTCGAAACCGTTAGCCAGAGAGTGAATTTGGGTGATGCGGCATTGAAGAATCTTAAGAATCGGACGAATAGTTTGCATCAGTCCGCCGCAGAACTGAAGGAAAATGCTACGAGGCTGCAGGAGGAGAATGTTCAAGGTGCTCTAAACGTCACGCAACAAATGGCCGAGCAGTCGAGGCAGGCGGAAAAAATGGCTAACGACACTACCAACGTTCTTGCCGATGCTGAGAGATTCCGGAAACACACTGAGAATCTTTTGGCGAAAAATCGCGCCACGGTGGATGATGCACAGGAAAGGAACAAGGAATCGCTGGGGAAGTTGAGCGAGAAGTTGAAGGACTTCAATAGAATTATTCCTGGTTTGAATCACGAGATGTGCGGCGATAATGTGACGGATTGCAGCAGTGTTTGCGGTGGCGCGGGTTGCGGTTTCTGTGGTGGATTGTCTTGCGATGTTGGGGCAGTCACTAAGGCTAATCAAGCTTTAGATGTGGCGAAACAGCAGGCAGCTAAAATCAAGAATCATAAGGACGAAGCTGAGCAGTTACTTCGAAACGTACGTTTTCTTTATTTCTACATTTTATGCTTGAAGCTCATTGGAAAAATAATGTTTAACCCCTTGCCCTACGGTTTGTTTTGTAACTGCTTCCGCAATAATTCAGAATTTAATTGCTAAAATAAAAATTGATCAGCGATTCTTAATGTAATGAAAGTAATCGTAATGCATTTAATATTAATATTGCAGGAATAATATTATGGCGTCCCCTGGTGGAAATATATCTACAACGAACTACAATTCTCTACAATATATTGCTACAACATTGAACAATTTTCTACAACTGAACCCTATCTTCACTGTGTTTAATTTCAACAAATTTCTACAACCTAGTACGCGGATTGGGACAGTATTTTAGAATTTCGCGAATAGTTGTAAAAAGTTGTAGAATGTTGTAGTATTCTATAAGATACTACACAAACAACGCGCTGGGCTAGCTCTTGAAAGATATTTCCAAAAATTTGTACATAAGACAAAAACTTGTAGAACGTGGTAGAATTTTGTAGTATTCTATAAGATACTACAACAAACTACGCGAGCCGTGTTTTAATAGAGATCATTCTTTCAAGTTCCATTTGTCTTAGAGTAGCAAGTTGTAATTTGTTGTAAAAATTTGTAGTGCTCTACAACTTATTTATTGTAGTTACGAGCTACAATTTTCTACAATTTTCTACAACCACGCAAAATGTTGTAGAAAATTGTAATTTGTTGTCGAGTCGCATAAAAAGTTGTAGATATATTTCCACCAGGGTCGCGTCTCATTAATATTTTCAATTTGATAGGTTTCGCAAAACTTTAAAATTTCCTATCCCATTGACCTTATCACGAGTGTCACCCGTTATTGTAGGGCAAGGAGTTAAGAGATCTTCGACTTTTAATTGCTAACGAAAGTTTCTAACTAATCCTCGATCATGAAAAGTTAGTTTAATTTTTCATGAACTTGAATTTTTTATTTCACGAAGCTGTAAACCACATGGCAAAATGATAACGAAGATACAGCTAATAACTACTTTTCATCAAATAACAATCATCTTATTTACTTACGCACGTAATTAATTCTTTCAGATGATCCAAGTAAAGCAGGATGCAATGTCAGCTAGATCAAACGCCCAAGATGCTTTTAATTTCGCCTGGGACGCCAGCAATCATTCCGACAAAATTGTCAAAGACCTGTCCGACATCAACAAGCGTATCTGGAGTACCCTGGATGAAGAGCAACCCACGCCGTCTATGGTGAGAGATCTGGCGAACGAAGTACTCGCAAAGAACATTCAACTAAGGCCAGACGAGATAACACAGCTGGCAGATCGGATAAAGACCATCGTCGGCTCGTTAAGCAATTCCGAGAAGATTCTCGAAGACACCAGAGATGATCTCAATCTAGCGCAACAATTGAAAGAGCGAGCAAATCATGCGAAGAAGAATGCCATGGAGAAGCAGACTTTAGCCAGTCAGGTTGTCCTTTTGTTGAACGACGCCCAGAAGGCTCAAGATCTTGCTCAGTACGCCATAGATCAGGCTGAACGTGACGTCGGAAGATCCGAGAAGGACCTTGAAGAGATAGCTGAAGTGACGATAGGCGCTCAGCTTCAAGCTAACAGCACCACGCAGTCGGTCGAAGCATTAGATTCACGTCTTAAACAATTGCAGACGCAATCTGTGAGGAACGATTTCGTACTGAATAAAGAGATCAATGTGGAGGCACGGAAAGTTGCTGAAGAAGCTCAGAACGTCGATGAAAGGACGAGGAGACTCGCGAAGGACTACAAAGAAGCGGAGGAATCGCTACTTCTGCGAGTAAACAAGAGCCAGGGTGATATTCAAAGAGCGAAGAAGCTTTTACAGAGAGCCTCTGAACTTACGGCTGATACTTCGACCAAGTTTAAGGATCTCGATGGAATGGAGAGCGTTTATAGAGACAATGAGAGGATGTTGACCGATCTTATGAACGACGTTGACTCGCTGACGGCGGAAATGGAGAAACATCTTGCGGGAATCGAACAGAAATCGCAAAAGTACCGACAGTGTACTGCTTAAGGAGTTCATATCGAAGAGTTGAGCTTTCGACGATATGTCGTCGATTGTTGTCATTTTGGTATTTGAAAATGGAAGGTGGCTTTTAATGGGAAATATTAGTTTCTTGAATTCAGAAGAGGCGTTTTGTTTAAGTTAACGATATTGTTAACTATTTCGTTTCTTTGGCCGTGCTACGAGGAGCAACGATGGATTCAAAAGGAGGGAGATAGGAATGGTGGCTTCAAAAAACGAAATGAAATTAACTTTTAATTTGGGAAATTAATATCGCCTGTTAAGAGAAAGTTTGATGAACTTTGAGAGCTTCCAAAATTGTGGGAAAATGTGCATAACATTTAATAAGAACGGCAGGAAGTTCGTACACTTAAGAAGACATGAGATCTTATTTCTTTTTTAAACCGACATTTCATATGATAGTAATTGTGTAGAAATTTCAATTATTTTGTTTTGATTGCGTTTTAAACGGAATTATGTGGACAATGAAATGCTAAAATAATAATTTTCAATAATGTATCGATGTGCCATAATCGCGAGAAAGGGCCATATTGCTTTTGGGCAATGTATCACACACATAAATATATATTTATTCACAATATTATCAGCGATTGATAATTAACATATTTTAAAATAAATATTTCTTTTGCATTTTATGAATTTAATACGTTGAAACAAAATCGACCCACGATCAATTCTTTGAAAGAAGGCAATCAACAGTTCTTTCTTCTATTCCTAACGCGGGGGACCAAATTTAATAAATTAAAACCCGATATAGATCTATAAAATTTATAAAAAAATATATCGTTTAAATTCCTTTAACATATCAAAATATTGTTTTAATAATGCAATATTACAAATGGTGTTAAAAATCTTAATTAGACTGCAAAGAAACAACATTCGAATTACTTTAATAAATAATATTAAATACTGCTGTAACATACGAGACAAAACTGTCGTAATACCGTTGAAAAAATATTGCAGGAATATTTGCGAGTCTGTATACAAATAAATCGAAAATGAATCGAGATTAATGACTGATGTAGCTTTAACACAGTGCCAAAACAGCAACAGTATCGATACTTACTTCACAATTCCTCGATTGTATATTTCACGTCGAACGTTTTCGTACTTACTACATCTGTGCTTCACGACGAACATTTTCACGGACAAAGTGCAATAATTAGCGCAAAATAGTCTCCGGTTTTCAATATCTGTAAATATACGATGTATCTTTTAAACAGTACACACTTTCGTCTTTTACATCGGCTAATAATGATATTTTTTACGATCGACGCCCAGCAAATAAAATATAAATTTTGAAAACAAGATACACAGGGTTTTCTAAGAGTTTAATCATTTGAGTGCCAAGGCTCTTTGCAAAATGTCTGATCGAAAAATGTGTTTCCATTTCGCATCGATGGATACAAAAAAGCACGATTTCGATGTTTATCTGCTTTGAAACGATAAATATTGTTTTTTTAAAAATATTACCTAGGCATTATTGTCGTTGCAAATTTTCTGTTAAATTGCTATTAAAAAAAGCCATTATATAGATATTATCTATATTATACCTATAATGTTGTAACCAGATTGTATTACCAAATAATTTTTATTGTTTATACAAAAGATATCATCGAATCTATAGGTCGATCAGCTTTGTACTTTTAGTTATTGAATAAACAAAGCGCGGTTATATAAATGGTTAAACTCGGGGAACAGTTAAAAAAGTTAAAAATTGTTGGGAATTAATTCAAACGATTGTCCTTTAATATTATTGTCATTTAAAGGATCTTTCAGTGATACTGTATTCCGGATTGCATTTCAGTGATTCATTGCTAAAACTAAAGAGTTGTATTCAGAAATATGATACTTAATATTCGATAATTTTAATACCGTTTCATACTGTACGAATAAGTTGTCGACATATCATTTTATTTTACATTTCTTCGAACTCTGCCTCTATTTGAAATCAGTTTATACGGTAATTTTTTTAATAGTTAATTATTCTTTCTTACAAGGGAAGTTCGGGAACTGATACATTCCGATTTTTATAAAACTTTACATAAATATTTATAAGGCATATCTAAGAAGATAGCTGCAATTCGTTCGTGCCCTTTTTCAAATTTGAGGGAGACATCAATCCCTTTGTCCGAACCGCCCTTTCTATACACGTGCTTGTTAGTCATAAATAACAAAAGCTCTCACAAAATACTTAAAATAAAAGTTATACTGTTTCTTGAGATCCGTAAAGCTGCTTTTTTGGAAAATCGAACACACCAGTCCCTCTTTTTTTAAGAACTTTATTTTTTTTTTCGTATAGATAAAAGTGTATTTTTATTACGAATTCAACGATGTTGAAAGGGCAGGCAGGAGACAAACAGAGGCTACCTTAAAAAGGAGCCGCCCTTGATATCTCCCTTAAAGTTGAAAAGGGGCACGAACGAATTCCAGCTATCTTCTTAAATATGTCTAATAAATATTTATGCAAAGTTTCATCAAAATCGGAGTGTATCGGTTCTCGAGCTTCCCTTGCTAGAGAAGAATTAGATATACGAAGGAATCGACATGATTCGGACAAGAGAACGGAAGTAGGAAAAAGAGACATTGTTAAGTAAGAGAGATTGTTATTTATAGCTCGATCTTGCAGAATCATAAATCTCCGATGTTGATGTTGCAATTTTCACCGTCGAACATTCAGCGGGGATTCTTTACGAGGCATAGAAGAAACGCTATGATTAAACCAAAAGTTTTTTTTCTAATTATATTTAATATAGTTAGTTATGTTTATATGATGATAGAAGATTATATATATTAAAGAAATAAATAAAGATTATAAGGAAGTCGGCATCTTGTATGTTTGAATTAGTTCTATAAGTGTAATGTAAATATATTTGTGTACGGGAATTAAGAAAGCTCAATGGGTTTCTACATTATTTTTCAAACTCCATTGTATTATACTTATTTCATTCGTACAAAATTGTTGCAAAAATATTAAATCATTATCAGTTACTATATAAATTATCATAATTGGTTTCCATTACGTGATACAATTATGAACAATTAGCTGCGTCAGATTGAACACATTTAATTTCATAATGTGGTAAATTTATCTATGGCTATTAATTCTGTGCAAACAGCTTTCATGGTGCTCATTTTTCTTAGACATAAAATTATTGTAACACAAAAACTAATTGTAATTAATACATTTCAAATATTTATATTAAGTACGGTAATAATAGAAAATTATATCGAGGAAGTAAGCATTTTTTTCGAAATCAAAGGGAAGAATATTAATAGCCAGCATAAACTTCCCATTTTCAAGCTTTCATTAGGACGTGTGCAACAAATCTTATCCGGCGCAAAACGATAACTTTTTCGCCGTGATAGCCGGATAAAACTAAAAGTCTGTGGGTTTACTAGCGATAACAGTTTCTTCCTTAGTACGTGGTTCTATTGTTGGTAAAAAGACGGGAAAGAGCAGACCGGAAACGTGGCATCAGAAACGATAAGACATTCGTGTCACTAGGACTTTTGCGTAAAATGTTTTCAACCTTTTTCCACATTTCTTTGGTTAATTTTAGTATCTCAAAAGATATTAACAGAGATTTATACGTAGTGTCACTTTGTATCATGTAGTTTTGTATCACAACAGTTTAAAAATTTGCAACTATAAAGATAAATCTATGACGTGGATTAAAATTTTCTAATTTGTACCACTGATTATAATTTGAAACTAATAACAAAAGAATGCAATATTACAATAAGTGAAGAATATTCGAATTATCAACAAATATTTAAAATCTCCAATTTACTATCATTTTCAAAGATGTCTCACAATAATTTTAATCACACGAATTGGTTAGAATTTCACACCTTCCATTGTTGCATTTTTATGCAACATTTTCATAGTACATTTCAAATTTTTTTTTTCGACGTGCTATAGCAAAAGAAAATTTTCCTTTCCATTAATTAACAATAATAATAGCTAGACTGCGTATGCTCGTGCAAGTTAAAATTATTATAAACACAAATAAGGAAATGTAATTTCAGCAAAGACTTCTATCACACACATTTTCATCATTCTGTCATTCATAAACAATGAATGTCATGCATTCTATATCTTATATACTTTTTGTATTATTCACATCCTTGTAGTTTCAAATTACCCATTAAGACATAAGAATGCAGTAATGAAACATTCATAATCCGCAGTCTAATAAAGATAGCTTTAATTCGTCGATATTGAACGTAGGATGTAGCAGCTTTGTAAAAATACTTTCAGTTTATTATCATAGAGTCTGGTTCCGATCTGCACGTGCACGGGGATAAAGCTTTCTCTGCATGTCAAAAAGTCTCGACAGCGCGCCTCGCCCTTCACCCTTTGAACTTCCTGGACCAGTACTTCTTTTCTCACCGTGCCAGGGGTCTTCAACTAACCGACTTGGAACCGTTTAAAATTGAAACTCGGACATTTTCTTCAAAATAATTTTAACCGTTGTTTAAAACTAATCACTGGCATGTAACAAAATTTTCCCTAATATTCTTGATTTTTTCCATTTTTTCGTAATTTTGGAAAGATAACATAAGAAGTTCTGGTGCAAAAAATAACATGACGCAAGGATTTTAGAACTACACATTCTGCAGGTAATAATATCAGATTTGCACAATTTCATTCACTCCCTTTTGCCTGTATATCGCAGAATATATTTATTCCCGTTTATATGGTAGAATATAATTATTTTTTTAAATAGATTAATTATGTAAAATACTGATATGGGGCTATGGTGGTTGAGGAGTTAACACTAGAACTACCAGCGTTAAATCTATTATATTTAACTGTAGTGAATAAGTACTATGAAAAAAGGGAATCATGAGGTGAAAAAGATGATCAGTTTGATCATCTATGTTTTAGAAAATAGACCTGAAGTGTCTACTGTAGGGCTTCTCCATACACTTGTAGCATTTTTATGAAAAATTAGGGATTAGTCATTTTGGCTGCCTTGGTAGCTCTATTGTTAATGACTTGGACTGCTAATTTGCGGGTTCGAGATCAACTCTTCTCTCACCTCTGAGAAACTTTTCCTAAATAGTTATTTAATGTGTCATAAACTCATTAGTTCAGAACCCGCCTAAAACGGTAGGCGTCAGGTTGAAATGACCCTAGTGGTTAAAGTCGAAAAATATAATGAAACAAAAAAAGAATGCTTCCCTCAGTTCTAGAAGGTTTGTCCTAATTTACAATTTAATACATCATAGCCTCTGTACTTCACAGCTCACCTGAAACTGTAGGTTCTAGGCGACATACTGGAAAAAGTCGAAAAAACGAAATATAAATACAAATGTGCCACCTTATATGGCTGCCATAAAAGTATATACGTTCTCAAACGGAATTTGAATTATTTAATAGAACCTCAATGAGAATCAAAGTAATTTGCATGTATAAAGGCCACCGAGGAGGTCTCAAATTATACGTATATTTAGTTGGACACCCCTGGCACCGGTATCGGCACGGACTTTCCTATTTGTTATTTCGACGCACCTCGCCCTTAAGTTGCCCTTTCGCTTTTCAGAAGCGAATTCAGACACCGAAAGTGTTTCGTGAATAGACGGCACTGTTGAATTCAAATGGTGTATAGCCTCGCGAGTCTACGCATAATGAATTCATTCACCACAGTGGAGCAGTGGTTGTCCGGTGGCCGATTTTAACTAGCATCGGGGCCATCGAATCTGGAAACATCTGTCCGTGTGATTAAATAACACATGAAACTATTCGAATGTTGAAAAAATAATGCACCCGCGAAAACCCGATGAGGATGGAAATAAAAGTGCTTTATCGTTTGGCTGTTTCGTCATAATTTTCGCTGTCGAAATATTTCGATTAACGTGGCAGTAGCGATTGTTGCAAGGGAGCCAAAGATGATGTCAACAGATTGGAATGTTGAGAGGAGATTGAGACATTTTTGTTGGGAAATAAAGAAGATTGAAGCAGAATGATAGAAAAATAAATTGTCAAAGAGTCCAACAATTTAGCCGGTTGAATTATAAAAAAGAACATTTTAGTTTCTCAGACAGGAATAATTTTCAAACTCGAATTTTTACTTCTAGATTTGTAACACACTGAGGTAATCAGGAACATCGGAGAATCGTACAATTTCATCGATACCAGATAAGCAGTATACTAATTAGAATAATTTATTAAAAAGAGAAAATAAAGAGTAATTTTCCATTTATAGATAATGATGGCGCAATTTTTCAAACGATTGTGAATTTGGTCACTAATCGATTCGTAGATATAAATGTCAAACGTATTGCGAAATTTCGCATTGAACAAATTTCTTACGTCTTTCTGATTTTAATGGGAAAGAAATGGACAAGCCGTGAGACATAAAAACGTATCTCACCCTCGAGCTTGTTCGTTGCCGATAAAGAGTAGATTTTTCAATGCGCGATTCATGGTCCTTATCGTGGTCTTAACTGCTCCTGGAGATTTATTACCAGCCACCTTTTTTATTGGACGAAGATTAAAGCTATCTGCAGGCGGCTTTAGTAGTCTTTATGTGCCGAGAGAATTCCTGCTCTTTCCGGTCGCGATTTAACGCGACAATCGTCACTGGAAAGGAAATCGCTAATTAATGTTGCGTCGTTAATGACTGTTTTTTACGTTGATCTGAAATTTCTTAATTTCTGCGTTACTTCGCGAGTCGCTATCTTAATGTTGAAGTGAATTCCCTACTGTTAATCGGTGAATTAGAGTTGCAATTTGTTTCTTTGATTATGGGCTACGATGTTCCGAATACTTTGTAATTTTAGCTTATACATGAAGCAACTTCTGGATATTATTAATGAATTAGCGTGTAGTTAAAGCATTTAATAACGTTTGTAGTTATACATTATTTAAAAAAAATTAATGTTAAGTTTTGCTGACCGAAAACAAATTAAATGTTTTCTAACTTTGATTTATACGTACTCATTATAATTTTTTAAAGTAGCTAATTTTCTAACTTATTGATATTGACTTTGAGATTAAATACTGAAATTACATATTTAATTAAAGCATTTAAGAATCTTTGTAGTAAGTTTAATTATTCAATAGAAACAAAAACTAATTTTCATTGGTTAAAGACAAACTGCAAATGCAATTCGAGTCATAGAGTTTAATTTCACGTTTAAAAGTTTTCAAAATCTCTATTTTTCCTTCAATAGGCTATAATGGTGTGATAACTAGTAATCTCATAATTCAGGAATACTTAAATTATTCTCTGTCCTAAATTTTTCAAAAAAATTTACAAATTCCTGTCGGCAACATTAAGTAATTTTTTGTATGCCCTTCCGCACGAAAGAGATAGCTTATCTGTCCTAAACACGGACGAAGGGTTCCCGACCTTTCCACCTTGTTATCTATATTTTCTATTTACGCTTCCTTTTCCTTGCTTCCTATTTAAATCTATTTCCCGTCACTGGCATTCTCAGCTTATCAGACACCGTGGCAAATGTATGTACATCTTCGTAATCTTCTTTACGCTGACCATTTAAAAGTGTTTTACAGTTTGTAACGTTTTTTTATTATTATACTTTTTCAGCGATATTCTGGAGGTAGGTGGGACCGTAGTTTGCATTCGAAAAGAAATCGACAATTATGCGGGAAAATTCAAATTCCAAGTAGCCGTGGAAGAAAAATTCTGAATAGAAGAATATCGTTAACGAGACAAAGGTTTATGAAAAGAAAACCTACAAATAGACTTTTACGAAAATTATGGTAATTTAGTACCTCGTTTATTAACGTGTCGTGTAGAAATTCTTTGGAATTTCTTTCATTGTATTATACATTTGAATGCGTTTTGATTGTCCGTTTATAATAGCTTCTAACGTTTAAAAGTAAAAGTGTAGCTATAATACAATAAAAATACACTTCACTATTTAATATTTGTTTGTACAAGCGATTTAATTGCAAAATAATTACGTAATCAATCATTTTTAAGATCATTGTACTTTTTTGACAATTTCATTTTCAGTAAAAATTCATTTCATTACAATGTTTCATACGTGCATAACAATTCTATTGAATTTTCTTTGGCAACATCAGAAATCATAATTGCAATATAATTAATTTTTCACCTTCTTATCTCTCTTAAATTTGCGACTAAATAATTCCCATCCATTGCATCGAATAATTAAATGGGTATATTACATAATTTCTAGAAAGTTTTCATAACTGATTAATAAACATTGTTATGAAGAAGCTTATTACACTATTTGGAAATTATATAATGATTTTTCGCAAGAAAAACTATTCAGACTTAATAGGAACACATAGGAAAAATTCAAAACACAATTTTTTTCTGTGACTAACATTCCTCTCAATTATTTCAAAATTAATGTCGAAGAACACTTCTTTTGAATATCATATTCACTTTCAAAACATTGTTACACCATGATCTCAATCAACATTATTTCCCTTCACAGCCCAACTTTACATCCCCGTAATTAACACGTTGAATGCCACCGGTATTTCGCTAGTTTTTTCATTTCTATTGAAGTGAAACTTTTTGTATTCAAATCACATCTTTACAAAGCAGAAACTTTAACCCTTTGCGGTCCGAATTATTTCGTCAGTTTCGTAGTGAGCTAAATGAAATTAATTTCACAACATTTTCTATCGTTGATCATTCATTATTTTTTAATGATATCAATAAGTGTAGGTAGTGACGGATATTTAGGTGATATTAGAAAATCCTTAAGAAATTAGAAACTCGATATTAAATCATTAGAAAATAAAATGAAGTTAAAAGCTATGTCGTGTAGAGCTCGACATAGGACTGCAAAGGGTTAAAGGCACGAAGAGATGTATAGACAGCAGGACTTTAACTTTTTTAGACCAACGCGCAAATATTGACTGAATTAACAAATTCGTAAATATTACAATTTAAATGTCGTATGAAATTTCATTGAATTCAATACCACCGGCCATCGGTGACCCTCATGGCATTCAACGTGTTAATAATCCACACGTATTATAAACATCTATAAATTACCGAACGCTATGTAAACGGAAAAAATTCTTTTTCCCGTCGAGACGGCGATAACGAGATGAATTTTTCTCAAAGTAAATGAAATATCGCTGCAACGATAGCGGGGGTTCCCCGTAGGAGGGTTAGGTGTACTGTGTGTACAGTCTGATTACGCGAACCCTTCGCCCAAGGAACTGTTTGTCGTTGTCCACCGTTTTGACAACGGTCTTGAAGAACCGCTTTTCTTCTCACGGAATGTGCTCCTCTTTTCAGGCAGGTTACACGAACCGGTACAATTGAGAATCGTTATGTAAAACAGGTTCGACGAAAGACAATTCTAAAGTAGTCGACGATTTTGTTGGAGGTTTATGGGCTGCGTTTTTCACGCAAGCCTTTGTAGAGGTGATAATAACTTTGGATTTTGAGGGACGAATGGAAAATATGAGAAGATGATGAATATTAAGATAATTAGGAAAAAGTGAATGGTTGTAAAATATTGCTAAGGTGTTCGAACGAATGGGAAATTTTCTACTGGACGTTTATCTGAATTCGCATGTTGGGAGGGGGGATTTATGGGGTTTTAGTGAAAGGCAAAGGTAGAGGGTAGAAAGATGAGGTAAAGAAGCTAATACAATGAGTAGTTGTGGGATAGCACTCTATTACATGAGAA
Organism: Cerceris ruficornis; assembly: GCA_963989415.1. Taxonomy (NCBI): domain Eukaryota; kingdom Metazoa; phylum Arthropoda; class Insecta; order Hymenoptera; family Crabronidae; genus Cerceris; species Cerceris ruficornis. The sequence continues at coordinate 13,810,973 of OZ022521.1, forward strand.
TAACGTAAATTTTGAATTATGCAAAGGTCGATCTTCATACTTTGATATTTGTTTAGAATTACTAATTGATTCCTGAAATTAAAAACTACGAACTCAACTTTTCAACATCTTAACTATCAGAAAAGTCTGATTAAAAAATTCCCTGCATAATGTTTGACTCTATATAATTTTTGGGTCACTCAAAAGCGTTGAAAAACCTAACATTATAATTAACAGCATAATATCATTGAATTGTAAACTACGCTAATACACCTTAATCACTTCCTCCTATACTTTCATAATAACCTTTCAAACCAGCTGCTCTATACTTCACGCAAGTTTTTCTTTTACCCACTGCTGCACTTTATAAAAAAAAACTTATCAAAAGGCAGAAAAAATGAAGCAAAAAAAACATCAAAGAGGCGTAACTTCCTTAAGGTCTCGCGGGGAGACGCGGCAGCCCATTTTCCAAGATTACCTTTAATCGCACGGCAGAAAGCCAGGTGAAACATATCGAAGGGATGAAAGGAGACGCGGAGGGTTTAGAGTTTTGTTTGCCGGCTTGCTCCATTCGATTGTTCGCATGGCTTTGTGCCGGATCGACCGACAGCTGGCCTACGAGATGACAAGTCGTCCTGGCTGCCTTTACAATTTAACAGCGAGTGACGGAAAAAATGAAAACGCTTTATTAGCGACGAGTAATTCGTTGAATAAATTCAATTCACAATTTACAGACACCCGACTGTTTGTTATTATATTTTTCAGTCGTCGGGGTTGGCGCTTTGAATCAAAGGGGAGTCGTTTTGGATGTTTTGAAAAATTGAGAGTTTTCGGCAGGCATAATTTGCAAATATTAGGAATACAGGGTGGCCCATAAGAACTTACGTTATTTATAAGCTATTGATTTTTAAAATCACCTAGAAACTTATAGAGCACCATGTATTTTCAATTTTTGGATTGGTATTTAATTTTTTTTGTATAGTATAGAACCCTACTGTAATTAGTATGAATTTTATTAAAATAATAAATTGATGTTTTTGCTAAAAATTAACTAATAAGCGCGGGAAATGGAGCTTTCTGAAAATGAATGATAAAAATTTTAGTAAGCATTTCCATTTTGTAAATGAGATATTAAATATGGGATACCTAACTACATTTCTTTGCCTGGATTCAACGACTGTAATTGTAATTCACGTACAGATACCGAAAATATTCAGTGAAAAAATACCATATAAAAATTGCATCAGCAACAATAATTAAGAATTGCAAATCACCAAGAATATTCAACAAAATTTTGCATTATTCCAAGTTCAAAACAGCAATTATACAGTGTAAAAAAAAGTAAAATTCCTTACAAACATATAATTTCGAAATAAAAAATAAATTAAAATACAATATTCCCAAGCTCATGATTTTGCACTGAGCCCATTTCAATTCCCAAGTCAACGTCCCGAGGAGAGAAAAAATTTCCGCAAACATCGACGTTCACCCCTCCATCAATCTCACCCTGATGACAGCGTTGATCGAAGTGCACTCTGGCCATCCAACCACCATGCCCAAAGCCATTTCCCCATGTAACTTCGACCTTACCTCGATCTCACCATGAGGAACAGCCGGCAGTGCGAGAAACGCGTGCCGCTCGAAACGTTCGGAGCGGAAAGTCGTGCCTCCGAGATCCGGAAGCGCCGATAACGTGCGCTCACTTTCGTTTCTTCCTGCAACGATTTGCAGTGTGCCGGGGTGTGACGCGTGCACGGAGAAATAATAAGTGCGATTGTGCTTTATCTTTTTGGAAAAGACTATAATTTCTTTGTGAATTGTGATTACTTTTTTGAAGTTCTATTTTGAGCGACTGAGCGGTGAAGGTCTATGCTGCAGATTGGACAGGTTTTGTCGCTGATGATTCAGTAGGCGGGAATTATTTGGAATGGTAAAAAGTGAGGGATTATGTGAGTGTTTATGGTAATTTAGGTATTTTAATGACGTGTGGAGTGACTTCGTGAGAGGATTATGGACAGATGAATAAATGTGCGAAGGCTCAGATGGAGAAGAGTGCTCTTGAGGTGGCTCTAATGTTTTAGGTAATTAAATGTTATTTTAACGTAGCTGTTTATTAATTAAATGTTTGCATGTGTTACGTGTATGAAAATAATTGAAGTGGTGTACGTGTTTTTTATGGCAGTTTTATTACAATTTTTTAAGCCATGAAACTTTGTTAGAGATGTTATAAGTTTTGTAAATAAATTCCAAATGTTAAAAAAAGAATTGTGATAGATTAAAAACTAGCTCGACAGTTGGAAATAAAGAAAGATAATTTAGGTAAAGATAAATTAAATCGATTTAATGACGATGTACATTGCATTTAAGAGGTGTATGCAGGTTTGAAATATCTAAAAATCCTTAAATTTGATTTTGGTCTCATCAACTTTCTCGAAGGGTCCTGTTTTCACCGAAAGGAGAAATATCTATGCAATTTCGTGATTTATATTTAAAAAACTAGTATTCAATACAAATATACTAAAGAATAATTAATAATATAATTATTACCTCTGTAAAATTATAAACTTTAAAAAGTTAGTACACTTATACCATAAAATTAAATATTCACTGCAAATATCACTTAAAACCAAGTATATTTTCAAGTCAAAAAATACCGAAATTAATTTTAATGATTCCACCTCCATAAAATTGTAAAACTCTTAAATATTATTATACCTATATAATACAATTAAATATTCACGAACCGCAAATATCACTGCAAACTCAGGATGTTTCCAACTCAACAAACGCCAAAGCACAAGTCAATGAATACCCCATGAATTTAAACTGTGCTACATAACTCAATTCCCCAACGATCTCAAAAAAGTCGTGCTCAACGTGCCAGCATCGCAAGAAACTCCTAATTGCACAACAGCCGAAGCTTCTCACGACCAGCGAAGACGACAAAACAACCGGTACCATTAATCCCGCCACATGCACCGGAAGCCCAAAAACTCTCCCATTGCGCGATCCATCGCTTGCATTCTCTCGATTGCACTCGACCGATCTATGCCCGCCTGAGGACTGATTTCGAGGAGATTAATTAATTACAATTCCTTCTCAGCCGGTGGTGGTTAAACAAACGAGTCTGTAAGCGATAGCCGGAGCGGTTAGAGGAGGAACGATAGAATGCGAAAGAGCTGAAAAAAAGGGCACCGACGGAGGAAGCGAGAGAGTTAAATCGAGAGTGCCAGATAAGGAGGCCTCGCGTGCTCGTCGTAAAAGGGGTCTTACAGATCGCCGGAGTTCGTCAGTCCCTGAAGAGCTGTCGTTAGCAGTAGGCTAGACGAAAACGGTTTCATTTTCGCGACTCTCCGTTCCCCTTTTCTTTTCTTCCGTTGAATTTCTACGGGAGACTGTGGCGAAGGATAAACACAGATGCTACCTCGGGTCGGTTACCGAAGTGATCTATGACGGTTGGAAGGGAAGAGTACGATTTAATTGACAAAGGACCATTGTGTTGCTACCGAATGGTAAATGGAACACGGTGGAACGAAAGTTTTGAGGGATGTGGAAGGACATTTGCACGAGTCGATGGTTTTCGTGAGTGTGAAGGGAAACGGTGTGAGAGAAGTATCGTGGAATGATTGAAGTAATTGAAGAGCCGGACCAAGACGGATGAGTCAGTCGTAATGAATCGACGATGAAAATTATGAGCTTTTGATGGCCCGAATGGGAAGAAGGAAGAACGTAGAGATCGCACGCGAATAATGAGATTTGACTGATTAGAGGGCAACGAGTGTCATTGAGCGTTATTTCGAGTGGGAGAAATAGTAATGCTGTCGCATTTCTATCAATATTGATAAATGAAGTAAAAGCTTACTAATTAAATATTACGGTTGAACTCAATGCATTCATGTATACAAATTATATATAACAGGTACACGAAGAAATAAAAAGAGCCTTACCAATGATATAATAAACTTGACAGGAATTAATTAGCATACATAAATTGTACATTTATGAAGAATGCAAAAACAAACGAGTAAATGTGCCAGTTTGCAAAAACTATCGACGAATACAGTGAACTCGATGAAAAGACTGTTACATTAATTAAAGACATAATAAATTAACGCACTTCAACAATATTAAATAAAACATTAAAAACAAAATCGATACTTCATCTTGTAACGTTTAACACGTCAATTCCGATGATAACTCAAATCACCGAGGAATTCGATGATATGTTATACATACTAATGACTTAAAAAAAAATCATTACATTGTATCTCGGAGAAGTACAATAACTCGTTTTCAATAAAACAAGGTCAGAGTTCAAGCGATAATACCCAGAGAATTTATATGCGCGAGAATATCGTGAGCTTTCGGGGATAAAACGGGCTCCGTTTTGGCGGGTAACAAGAACGGATTTTCATCGAGCTTTTCAACGGATTCCGAGATAAAGCTGCGAGAAACACGCGGTGAGAAAATTTGAGGAAGAGGTCGACTCGGTGAAAGAGCGACGAGCCAAGAAGAAGAAGCAAAAAGAAAGAAGAAAAGGGAGCCGAGTGAATTCAAGTGGCTTGTTGGATAAGGATCCCTCGTGTATTTAATCACTCTTTCACCAGACGCTGCCGAGGGTCGTCATACTGCGAGAGATCGTCGTTAAACTCATGTAAATCGAGAAATGTTTGTGTATTGACGATTAATCGAAACCCCATAAAACGATATCGCCCTGTTGAGTTTTCCTGACGACGAGCGATCCTGAAAGTGCTACATGAAAGTGCTCATTTGAAATTCATGTCAATCCTTAATTTACGGGAGCCCGGAAAAATACGCAAATATTCATATTTTTGCGAATAAAAAGAAATGTGAAAATGAATAATTTTCTGACAATAGAAATATCGAAAGTTTGAATTTTTAAAAAATGGGAGGGTTAATGGGATTTAAATTTTTATGTAGTAGAAATGAGATTTAAATTATATTCTTGATGCGTTGGTTGAAGCAAGTGTTGAAAATACGCGGTTTAATAATTGAGACGAAATTCGGATGTTTTTCTTTTACCGTGAGTTTTTATATTTATTATGAAAGGTTTCTTTGTTGTTTTAGAAATTGGAGAATTCATAATGCGTCGGGCGCATTCTGTGACAGAGATGTGCGATGATTTTCCTAAAAATCGCCACTAACAGACGCGAACTGGAGCATGACGGTGAAGAGAGATCGTTTCGCAGACATCACAAAGGCAAAGTGATTAGTCATTAATAGTAACTGAACGTTTACTACGAATTTACAAGTTGTCCCTGTAATAAATCTCCCGGATAAGGAGCAAACGACGAAGAGAAATTAATCTGCCACTTTTCAACTACTGGGGGATGTATAATGATTTTAAGCAACATTCCCAGCGAGGTATTATAAATTATGAAATCTATCTAGTACTGACACTTGACATGGTACTGCGTCAAACAATTATGAAATATGAATGCAGTGATTTCATACTGTCTTCTATGCTTGCAAATATAGAGTTAAATTCAATAATTCAAGAAATGAAAGTATGGTTAACAAAAGTTTTCAAATCTTCTGATTAAATTCCTTCAAACTATATGAATGTGATAATTCCACATTATTCTTTTTTTATAATGGTGAATGTAAAAGTCATTTCAACAGATCATAAATTAGATAAGCGTACTTAATAAATATATTTGTATCTGTTCATTAATACTAGATCTACGGTACCCGTCAAATTGACGGGTTCCTACTTTTTTAAAAATATTTCTCAAATTTATAGAGGAGCAGTACAGTAGATATTTCACGCGTATCTTATAATACACAAATTGTTTAACTGATAGAATTTTTTGCCGCTTAATCCATCTTTTTTTAAAGTACTTATTTAATATATTTAAATATACCAGATTTAGCGGCCGTAGATCTAGTGTTAAATGAGGAACAAATTAAATGTATAAAGTTTTCCTGAAATGTTAACATGCAATATTAATTATATCGGAAAAATTTGAGATGTTAACATTATTACAGTTAATTTCCATGAATTGTTTTAAGTATATGAACATAGCTCGATGTTGATATTCAATTATTATTAGTGAGTAAAATTTTCTATTATCTTTTTTCCAACAGTGATTACATATCTTTTTGCACGATTTTAATTTTTGGAAAAATGAGACGCCGAAGAAGCACCTAAATTCGACCGAAGATGGAATTCTCCGTGATAAATGAAACGATTTTCGGGGTCACAGCGGAAGGTGAAAGTTTAAAGCACTTTCCTCGGCCAGTCACTATAGCCGCTGCTGTTTGTGCGATAATTTTTAGCGTCGTTGGAGTGGCAGGTAAACGGAAAACAATTTTTTATTTATACAATTTGTAACATGATATAATACAAACTTACTATATATTTTACGTCACAGCATAGTAAGCCCGATATTTGTAAATTGGTAAAGACAGTATTATATTTATTTGGAAGAACATCATCTATTTGAAACTCAAAAAAGATTAATGAAATTGCAATAGAGTCTCGTGGAATTCAATATAAATGAATTTAATATAATTCTACTAATTATCAAAAATGTTCCCATGTATTGAATGCGTTATAAATGTTTATATATTTTGTGAATTTCCAACCGACTGTTAGAAAATATAAGAAATGTAACGAGGTAAATCAAACAAAAGTCTGACTGAATTCATCGTAAGTTGACGATAACGAGATCCTTAATTAGATGCTCAAATTCTACGGTCGTGTTAAATTCTCATTGACCTTTGGGTTCCCTTCTTCGAGTTACAACGATTAACTCTCTTAATTCATGCAGCAGGGTGTCAAGAACCAGAATGACAAATTTTTATTTCATCGTAATTTTGCAATTAAGTCTCCTACGGAGACAAATATACTCCGAGCATGATTAACTTAAATGATGGATGTTTTTATAAAAGACGTATCATTCTTTAGGTAACTCTTATATGAGAATTTGCTTGACATATATATCCTTTGTTGTTGTGCAATTAATGTTCATTTCTATAATCATTTTCTATCATATAATTAAGTATATTAGGGTACTTAACACATAGATTAAATGTAGAGAAATGTAGATAAGTACGGATATTCTCCTTTTATAATAACAGAAAAATAGGAATACAATTTTTTTAATGTATAATTAAATGCAGACTTTGAAACTCCAAAGACGAATTAACCCAAAAAAAATTCTATTCGGGAAATTTATTCTTTCAATGTAAAATCAATCCCTACAAAGAGTACGCTAGAATAATAATGAGCTAGCGGTTCCTATGGCAATTATTATTATTATTATTGTTTGTTATACAATACGCTTCATCTAAAACTCCATTGTGTTAGATCGTTTTTCTCATTCCTTTATATTTAACATGGGTTTTTTTGTATTTATTACTACAAAACAGTTATTTTGTGACGTCAAATACAATGAAGAAGTTTTGTCTAATTACAGGTAACTTAATAACAGTAATTGCATTACTGAAATACACAAGACTGAGAAGACACGCAACAACTGCTTTCGTTATAAGTCTCAGCGTTTCGGATCTGATTTTTTCTGCGGTTAATTTGCCATTAACTGCAAGCAGATATTTAAACGAAGCATGGGTATTGGGTGATACCCTGTGTAAAATATTCCCCCTCTTCTTTTATGGAAACGTTGCCGTTTCTTTGCTCAGTATGGTGGCAATTACGATAAACAGGTGAGATTTTCACGTTTATTTGTAAATTCACAATTTTGCGAAAAGAGAAACTAATTTTGATTGGTGAATGACATACTTATCTGAAATTTAGCAGATTTAGGTCATTTCTAGTGTAAATAATTACGTTAATGAGATATGATAAAAGAGGATAATCAATCATTCGCGATGTAAAAGTAATGAAAAGAAAGTTTCATCAGTAAATGTGCAATTTTTTCTGAAATTGTAATATAATGGCAATTGTTTTGATGCTGCTTTCCATTTTTAATTTTAATATATAAAGAAATTTTCTCAATTGCAATATCACCAAGTTAACATTCACTTCTTATTCCGTTGTCACAATTATTTTACCATTACCTTAAGTACCGTCATAGATTGCATTATTTAAAAAAATATAAATATCAAAGGAACAATAGCGTAGAAAGTGAAAAACAATATCCAAAATGAAGAAAATAATCCGTTTAAAAAAAGATTGTAATTGCTTAAAGAAAGCTTTAATCATCGGTATTGTAATTAAATATTAAATTTCACTGTAACTCATTGCTCGTAACTTTTGTATCGTGAATTTCATTATAATTTAAGAGGAAGAAAGTACTCCTTCTTCACACAGATTGCCTTCAATTTTTCCACTTCAGTATCGTGCAATTAAGCAAAGATAATTAAACGGAGATAAATGTACGAGATGCGCTTTGCTTTATTGAACACAGTTCATTTCATTAGCGTATTTACGACAATAGTGCTTTTCCTTTCAAAAGCTTTGCCAGGTTCACTTCTACAAATAACTCTCAGGTGATGCGAGTCGTGAATCATTGGTTTGAGCACAGCTGCTGGTTTACTTTACCGATTTGACAAACGCAGCATTCTTCTATGGACCTTTATCGCACCTCTCAATAGTATCAAATGGACCTACCATGTGTTCGATACCGATAGTGTCCTTCTATTGCCACGATTCGTTTTAATTAATCGCGTTAATTTGTTCGAAAGTTCGCTTTAACTTTCTCTAGCAAAAGTATTTCTAGAATTTAATTTAACACGAGCTATCTAAATATGTAATTTAATTGATTAAATATTATTTATGTTTTCACAATTGAACTTATCATACTCGTAGATATAGTATCATTAATATGTTTACAACACTTTCACAGTAGTACAGTGAATAACACAAGTTAATAGACAAACTCGATAATTTCATAACATGGATGCAGTAAACATATAAGAAAACAAATGCCGATTAAATCGAAACTATCGTCGTCGTTCAAATCTCTTTCATAGAATATCAGAAGCTGCTACAAATTGTCGTTTCAAAAGATAATTTAAGAAATTCAAATTGCAAATAAATTAATTATTTATCTCGTCAGCTTAAAGTTCAAAAGTTTTTTTCAAAATTGAAGGGTTTAATTCCCTTTTTTTGGTTTTATCTTCCGTGGTAATGTCGCATAGAATATACTGTTTTATGTGAGTTCCCAAAAACTCAGGCTGACATACATATCACGGGGGGTTTGAACTCGGGCCTACTAATTGGGAGTCCGAGCTTTTATCACTTATTAATATACAAGGTGTCCCTTAACTAGAGGTACAACCGAGCAGGGGATGATTCTACATGAAAAACTGAGTCGAAAATATAGAAAAAATTTTTTGATAGAAGGCTTTGTTTCCGAGAAAAATGAGTTTGAAAATTTATCTAGTGTGCGTGCACTCGGCTTACTTGCGGCTCAACGGACTTTATTCTCAGTTACCTCAATCTTTGTTCGCAAAAGTTTTCGAGGTTTGCATACATCGAATAAATCGAAGGTCGAGGTTACAATGTTAGAATTACCTCTGAGGAATTCGTTTAATTGACAAACTGCTGCAAGTGCTGTCCACGTTGTTGTAGACACAATTGTGCTCTTCGTATTAAATTCCTTCGAACCTCTTGTAATGTACAATTATTATGTTGCTTTAAGTGTTCAAACGCTATCACAATTTTGTGGTTTAATTGTTCGATGCTCGTTGTGTCATCACGATACGCAATTGATGACACCGTTAGATTTTTATTTGTGGGGTCAGGTGAAATCAATTGTGTATCGTGATGAAATAACGAGCATCGAACAATTACAACACAAAATTGTGATAGCGTTTGAACACTGAAGGCAACATAATAATTGTATATTACAAAAGGTTCGAAGGAATTTAATACGAAGAGCACAATTATGTCTACAACAACGTGGACAGCATTTCCAGCAATTTACGAATTAAACGGATTCCGCAAAGGTAATTCTAACATTGTAACCTCGACCTTCGATTTCTTCGATGTATACAAACCTCGAAAACCTTTGCAAACAAAGGTTGAGGTAACTCAGAATAAAGTTCGTTGAGCCGGAAGTAAGCCGAGTGCACGCACACTAGACAAATTTTCAAACTCATTTTTCTCTAAAACAAAGCCTTGTATCAAAAAATTTTATTCTATATTTTCGACTCAGTTTTTCATGTAGAATCATCCTCTGCTCGGTTGTACCACCAGTTACAGGACACCCTGTATATAATACTTATAATATTATTAACACTAGAACTACCGGCGTTAAATCTATTACATTTCAAAATATTAAATAAGTACTTTGAAAAAGGAGGAATCAAAAGGCGGAAAAGATAATCGATTTGGTGATTTACGTTTTTTAAGATGGTCGTAGGATATTTATTCTAAGACTCTTCTATAAACTTGGAGAATTTTTGGAAAAAATTGTGTACCAGTCATTTTGACTGGTTTGGTAGTTCTAGTGTTAACCATAATAAAGACACAGCCGCCCCCTTGCACTTTTACAGTTTCTTTCAATATCAAACGACTGAAACATTCAATAAAATTGCAGGTACATCCTAATATCAAAATCAGAGATATACGCCCAGCTCTACACCACTCAACGAATAATGCTCATGCTGATACTCATCTGGACGATGAGTTTCTCCCTTCTGCTGCCACCATTGCTCGGTTTCTGGGGAACACTTGGCCTAGAGCCCACAACCTTCTCCTGTACGATCTTAAAAAAGAACGGGACCAGCCCGAAGAAGTTCCTCTTCGTCCTAGGCTTCGTCGTTCCCTGTGTCGTCATAAGTGTCTCCTATCTTTGCATTTACTGGCGCGTCAGGAAGAGCCGGAAGAACTTGGAAGCACATGCCGGTGCCGGAAGACGGAAAGCTGGTGGATTTCAACGCAGAGAAGATTCCAGAGTGACCAGACTGATGCTTACGATATTTCTCTGCTTTCTTCTATGCTTCATGCCACTCATGCTGGTGAACGTGATCGACGACAAGATCAAGATTCCAATATTACATGTGATCGCATCGGTCCTCGCGTGGGCATCATCGGTCGTTAATCCGTTTATATATGCGGGGACGAATAAGCTTTATCGAGAGGCGTACAAACAGATTTTATGCCCGGTTTCGAGCAAAACACCGACAACTGTGGGTCCTAAACCAACGCATTCGCATTCTAGCAAGGTTTCGACGCCGCAGACGACTTGAGGAATGATTCTTTTGTGGCATCGTTACTTCTTGGTTTAGGGGTTGATGTACTTGATGACTTTTTGAAAGAATTCTCTGTATGCATGGTGGAATGTGGTGTAACATTTGTTCAAGTCTGAAATCTTGAAGCTGATAACATTTTGATGGATGTAAAGGTTTTAAAGATTCCTTGTTGAAAATATGCTGCTCCTTTATTTAAATTCCAGTTTTTAGCGATTTTTTGAATGCACTAGCGTATTCATGATGCAATGTGGAGAAATATTTGATAATTTTGGAAAACGTAAAGCTGATAAAAGTTTGAACGTAAATGTTTCCAGGATGCCGTAAAAATTGTTAATAGAAGGAATTTCTGATGAATTTGCGGCGCTTTTTGTGACAAAATTGTTTTTGACGTAGTTGTAAAATATGAAGCGAATGAGTAATGAATTGCAAGAACCAATGGACAAACATAAATCGATGCTTTTACTCCACAATATCGCTTGAAACAGGTGTTACTCCCTACATTGCACTATTCATTATTTTTCATCCTTTTATTTCGCATTTTGAAGTTTGTAAACTGGTATAACACATTTTCTAATACGTGTAAATTCAAACTGAAGAGTAGTGGAGTTTGGTGACAGTATTTCCAGAGACTTTGTCAAAGAAATGTTAAGTGACAGAGGAGCAAATCACGTGATGCTTTTTGAAATTTTATACGATGTAAATATACTCAGAGATATGAAATTCATGAGGTATCGTGGTAACCATTGATCTGTACGTTATTTTGTAAATTTCTCTCACATTTATACATCAATCTGTATTCGGATAATTAATTTATAGGTGTAACGTAATTTTTACGAATAATGATTATGCTATAATTTCCTCTCTTATTTTATTTTATAACGTAAGTGTAAAAAGAATGAAATGATATGAAATAATGCGATTTTAATTTTAGCGTGTAACTTAATTTGTACATTTAATACAGTTTTCATATGGAAATATAGTATTACGATCTATCGGCAGAATTTATTTGTTATAAACCAGGGAAAAGAAAAGAAAAGAAAAATATATTCGTTAATCCTACTGTCCACATAAGTATCTATTTAGGACGATTTCAAATATTAATTTTCATTTATTTTACCACGGAATTCTAGCAAAACTATTTTAACTGATTTAGAATCAGATACATTTGTGATTCAATACAATTGCGAAATTATGTCGCAATCTAATTTTCTTATTTCATGTTTTACCATCAGAAAAATTAGTTAATTCTAAATTGACAGAATTACTGAAATCTTATTGACGAAAGATGATATTTATAAGAGCAAATAAGGATGCTGTCCTTATTATGTAATTATATTAATATTAATTTTTACCTGATGAGGCTAATAATAGACAAAATTGCCGAGAGATGGCAGAAGAGTCTCTTAACTGGATATTCAAGCAAGTGAAGTAAACCAATGATTCCTACTCTTAAAGAAAATTATCTATAATATTAAAAGCAAAGAACAATATTAATATGAAATCATTCAAGCATCGGAATATATTTTTTTATAAAACTTTAGACACTTTATGAACACCATACTTGTAAGATTAGAAATTGACGAAAGCTTCATGAATGTTTTCAAAAACAAAATAATTTAAATATAACATTTCCAAGTGGACAAAATTTTTCAAAATCCACTATCTCCACAAGAACCAAGCTCAAACGGACTAATACAATCATGAAATTCCTAATTAATAAGATCACAAGAAACAAGTAACATCCACCACAAAATTCCTCAAACTTCCACTTTCACATTCTGAAAAACACTTCTATACATCGCAAGAAATCAGACACAGTCTGAAAACACGGTACACGAAAGATTCCCAACCCCAGCATGGCGCACACCGTGCACTTCAAACACCATCCGACAAAGATCTGCCAAGAATGATCGATAAAGTATCGCAGCCCGAAACAGGAAGAATCTCGTGGAATCTTGGAAGCACGATGAGATCGCGAATGCCGCTCACAATCGGCCTGGTATCGGCAGAGACTTCTCACCCAAGAAGATCGGAACTGCGGCGGCATTCGCGAAACGAGCGTATACCTCCTCGATCGAACGTGCCGATAGTCCAACTCGCGATTTACTGTCATTCGCGCATTGCCCTGGCAACAGGAGCAAGATAGAAGCTTCTGATGTCGACTAGGCCGAGTTGTGAGAGAAGAAGAGAAGAAGAAGAAGAAGAAGAAGTCTGCCGAGTAGGTAGGTATGTACCGATAGAAGCACGGCTGCGTTATGTTGCCGCTAATTTGGATTTATGTTCGCATTCGCACGTCGTACGCCGTCTCTCGACACCTCGCTCTACCGGCTAGCCACTGCTGTGAAAGATCTCTGATCGGATGAACCTCTTTCCTTTTTCTTCGTTTGATGGGCTTCGATGAAAATATTCATCTCTTGCCGTTTACGGTTTTCTGAGATTCTGACATTTTCTGGAAGATTGATTGTATTAGTTCCTGAACTACCCTTGCAAGTTCTCTGGGTTTATTGATGTTGGTGAGTCGAATCGCGCTCAGGTGTTCAGTTTGTGTTCTATCGAAATTTTTGGAAAATATGAGTGTTCTATAAATGTTGAAGGCCTGGATTATGTCTGTTTGCCAAATTGAAGGAGTTGGGTGTGCTGATAACCGGTATTGATCGTCTAAAACCTGCTCAAGTGAAGTGATGAGTTATGGATGCAACAGGTGGTTTTGAGGTAGTGGTACATATTAACCAGTTAACTGTGGCGCCCTCGTTTGAGAGCGCGCACCGTTTTGTGTCGCCAAAATCAAGCCATGACGAGTATACTCGTCAATCACAGAGTAAGTTGCGCTGGTAAGATATTGGATCAAAAAGATGGGTTTATTTTATAAAATTGAAAATTTTGTTACTAATATTTACTTATTTGGTTAACGTAAACATATATTACATACATATTAAACTAAAAACGCAATAAAAATTAAATATTATGCATGTAAAAGTAAGAATTTAAACAGGATTATTTAAAAAGGAAACCTATTATAAATTAACTTTCTGACTTTTGCCTTTGCCCCTTTTAGGTTCTAATATAAATGGTCAACTACTAACGTACAAAAGGTCAATTACTGATTTTTTCAGTTTCACAAATGGTCAACTTCTGACGTAGTGGTTGACTTTGTATTAATGATTATTATTTTTGTGTAACGCAACTTTTCGAAAAAAATGTGTTTGTTATATAATGTCGGATATTCAAAGAATATCTTCACGCTTCGAGATCCACTATTTAATAAAAATTCAAGAAATTATCACTATTTCGGCTAAAAATTTGTCTTAAGTGGTCAACTACTGCTGCCTTTATCTTATACTCGTCAATACACAAAATCGTGCCACTTCTCCATGACGAGTATACTCGTCAATCACAGTTAACTGGTTAAGTTGTTGATAATAGGCGGCTTTCTGTAGATGGAGGGTGTGTTACAAGTTAACCCCTTGCTAAAGTTATTTCTATTATATTAATATAATATTAAATTACACGATATATCAAGAATCACTGATCAATTCTTATTTTACCAATTTAATTCTGAAGTAGTGCGAATGCAGTCATAAAAAAATCGCACGGAAAGGGGTTAAAAAGCTCGATTTCACATTCAATACGTCCAAGTTTAAATCTCCTGCCACTTCTGCGAAATCTTTTCCTAAATTAATATTTAATTCATCGTAGCATCGGTTATTCGAAAGCAGTAGGTCCTAGGCTAAATGATCATAGTAATTAAAGGGAATATGGTGAATAAGAAGGTGAAGACTCGATCTTGCAACCAGCGGGCTCAAATTAAAATCCAGTGTCCCCTTTGGGATATTTTTTCGAATTTCCTCTTTAATACCTCAAAGTCTCCATGGTTCGGAACCTACCTAAAACAGTAGGCCCTCTGCGAAATGACCATAACAATTGAAGCCACAAAAATTCGTAATGAAACAAACACTTTAATCACAATATTCTATACCTCTTGCAACTTGTATTCCGGATTTCAATTAAACCCTAAAGAACATTTCAGATATTTCATCTTCATATTTTATGCAACGACAATTAATGCAAAGATTGTGAAATTCCTATTCAGCAATTTTCCTGATTCTCTTCAATTCATCTCCCGTCTCTCATTTTCACGGTGTTCCCGCGGTACGACAAGTTGCAGAAAAGGCCAGGCAGGAAGGGCAGAAGGTGCAAAACCGCTGAACTTATCCGAGGTAAGCTCTATCGCGGAAACTATCGGTCGCCATCCGCCAACGCCTGTAATCTAGGGCCGTAACCACTTCGTCGGGGGACAAAAAACCGGCAGAAAATGAAATACGGATTACAGTGGTTGGCCGAGCCACGATAATGGCGGGTAATGATGACCTCGGCTCTCCCGTCGCTACCACAGTGCTGTGCGGATCAGATTTTCCATTTTTTATCGTCTATTCATCCTGTCCTCGTCCGCCCGCAATTTTCGCACCAAATTTGCAAACGCACGATTTCTTGCTGCGTCAAAGGCTGTGTTAACGTTTCGTGTGAATACATTGCGATATTAATACTTTAATTTATGAAATCAAAATACAATTTTTTATGTAGAAGTATAAGATAGCCGCGTAGTTCCAATATTTAAAAAATGGGTGGACTGTACTTCTCACAATCAGTCATGTCAAATAGAATAATGTGGCAGAGCTTTCTTGTATTTCGTTTAAAGATTCAGTAAACAAACTTTCTAGTAAATCACCAAATTTTGAAGATTAAAACTGCTTGAATCAACTGGTAAGACTCATTGTTTTGCAAATAAAATAAGTTGCTTAGAGATTCATATCGCTACAGCAACTAAAAACTACTCGGTAAATTCTATCATTGAATCGTATAAATTTTGCAAGAGAAACGTAGAAAATTAGATGTATTAAAATTCTGTTGAAAATTAAAGGATTTAGATTAGCATTTTGTGTTATTTTTCGAAACTATTACAAGCTAACCTTTCATTGCTTTGATAGATTCCGTATTAACATAGTATGAACTCCTTTTTATAAGTTGTTGAAATAGTTTATATATCTTGAAAACAAGTTTTAAACTTTTTCTTATGAAAGAATTAACACGAATATCTTACGCGTCATGTAAACGTTAAAATGTAAATATTACATATAATGCAAATAATAAAATTCTTCTACTATTCTATGTATTAAATGTGTTATTTATACATTATTTTTAAATAATTGTAAAAGATATGAACAACGTTATACATTTTAGATATTGACACAAGGGTTAAACAGGTTCACCACTTTGCGCATACTGACCTTTCCTTTCGACTCTTTCCTGTAACTATGCCGCGAAGCCGAAGAAGAGGAGGTCGAGAGGTTAAACGGAATAAGAAGGCAAAAACTAATTGCCCGTGGATTGCAGTTAACATGCGAGGGCGTAACAAACAACGCATAAATATACAACGCCTTCGTTATTTGGCTTCCTGTTTTTACAACGCGATGTCGATGTTAAAATTTGTGAAAATTGGAAGGTCGTAAAAGATATGAAACTATAAATTCTAATGGCATCTCTATTTTTGAAATTCTCTCGACTTTTTGCACATTCGATTTATGTTGCCTTTAGTCATTATTAAACGTAATTACAATAGCCTATTGCGCCAGTAATTTTTAATCTTCTTTTGTGTCTTACATACCAGAATTTCTCTATATATACCATGTTTTCTGAATATTGTATATTTGCTACTTTGTTAACATTGCATTTAAGTGAGCATTGTTGATCGGGAAATTTGAATCATTCCTCAATTTATTGCAGTAACCTTCTATATGCCCTTGCAATTTTAAGTTGACCCAAGATACATCCATTTTTCTATAACCCTTCATTATTTTTAACTTTAAAAACTTTAAAAAATGCTTAAAAAGTGCATTATTTAAAATTCTACTTTAACATTTGTCAATATGCTATCGTATACATAATTTTCGAACATGACGAAACATTCGAGTTACAATATTTAAAAAAAGGAAATAGCTATTCTTCGAGCTATATGGCCTTTTAACGTCAGCAACCGTAATATCCGAAGTCACCTATTTCCGTTCCAGCAGAAAACAAAAGGATCCCATGAATCCGCTGAAATTCAGAGGATAAGAGTTTCCTAGCGAAAAGAAAACCGGTGTGGCCAAGAGTAAGTTTATTTGTTCCGTTTTCTCGAGGTTCGTTTTACACCTTATTACCTCGCCATGGACACGTTCACTGGTCTTTCTCCCCTGCCCTTTCTAACAACCTTGTCCTGCAAGAATGTAATCGGTCCCAAGGATGCAGCGAAGCTGAAGGAAGAGGAGGTCGATAGGTTAAAAGGGTTAAGAAAGATAGAACTAATTGCTCGGCGTATAATATCTCATAGAAATACATACAATGTACGGCTAGAAGAGGAATAAAAATTCTGCGGCTCGTTTATCTTTAGCCGTTTAATTAAGCACTTAGAAGATATTAACTCAATCTTATATGCCATTATCCACGTCCGGATTCCCGTGTCGCTGTATTTTCGTTACGCTCATTTCATTGGTAGCTTTATGGCCTCCAAATTGAATTTCCCGCTGACGCATT
This sequence comes from Cerceris ruficornis, assembly GCA_963989415.1. NCBI lineage: Eukaryota > Metazoa > Arthropoda > Insecta > Hymenoptera > Crabronidae > Cerceris > Cerceris ruficornis. Next base: position 13,828,706 of record OZ022521.1, read on the forward strand.
GCGCTTCACCCTTTACAATTTTATTTCTTCACAACCTTTCCGACCTGTTGCGAATTCAAGGTAGCGCAGTCTATATTGGGATGATTCTATTTTTTAAGCCAATTTTTCTGCTGTCGTATCACTTATTTGCGAAGAAGGTGGAGCATATTAATATTACTTTTACCCTATTACTATAAATTATTACTTGTAAGGATTTATACTCATCTTTATATTTATAAGAATATTGCGAAGACGCCTTTCGAGCAAGGATGGAAGTCTTTCAAAGGAGAATTATTTCTTTATAATTCAGCCATCAAAGAACAATTTACTTATTTACTTATTTAGTGAATATTATTACTCTTGTTTATATGAGAAGTGGCACGCATATTTATTTTTATATCCAAAGAAATTTGTAGCAAACAAATTTAATTTCTTTGCATCATCTTACTCTACGTTTTAAAATTGCATCACAAATTGAGATGTTTCCGCAAAAAACATCAAATGTTGAAATACCGTTTTTAACCGACGCATCGAAACTCGCACTTCCTGTGATTTGATACTTTCGAAAATAGCATCGAAAATTGTAAACGTTACTTTTATAAGGCTTCCTCTCAACACTTCAGCTGTTTCAAACCTTTTCGAACAAAGATTCGCGCGTGGCGGGATTTCTTCCTTTTAAAAATTATACTGCAATTTCTGGCGTAATTTTTCCAGAGTTTCCACTACAAGTTTCTAACTCCGCAAACCAATTACAATACCTTTTTCTACCCGAGTTTGCTTGCAGCGAGATTTCTTCCTTTTCAAAATTATTTTGGTAATTCAGACGTAATTCTTACAAAGTTCCTACTAAAAATTTCGAATTGCGCAAATCAATTGCACTTTTCCTTTCAGATTTACGCACCAGGGGCTTTCTTCCTTTCCATAATTGCAATGCAAATTCAAACGTAATTATTACAGAATTTCCACTACAAGTTTGTAATTTTTCAAACTAATACCTATACTATCTTCCATTCAGATTCATACACCGCGGGGTTTCTCCCTTTTCATAATTACAATGGAAACTCAAACGTAATTATTACAGAATTTCCACCACATTGTAATTTTTCAAAGTAATTCCCATACCCTTTTCCATCCAGATTCACGCACTGCGGAATTTCTTCCCTTCCATAATTGCAATGCAAATACAAACGTAATTATTACAGAATTTCCACCACAAATTTGTAATTTTTCAAAGTAATTGCCATGCCATTTTCCATCCAGATTCACGCACCGCGGGATTTCTTCCTTTCCACAATTGCAATGCAAATTCAAACGTAATTTTTCCAGAATTTCCACTACAAATTTGTAATTTTTCAAATTAATACCTATACCATCTTTCATTCAGATTCATACACCGCGGGATTTCTCCCTTTTCATAATTGCAATGCAAATTCAATCGTAATTATTACAGAATTTCCACTACAAATTTGTAATTTTTCAAAGTAATTGCCATGCCATTTTCCATCCAGATTCACGCACCGCGGGATTTTCCTCTTTTTGCAATTCCGTCGAGCGATATTCCAGACCGAATGAAACAGAGACAAGGACAGTCCGAAGAGAGAGGACCTTAAGCATCGACACGGGGGAATTAACCAGGAGGTCGAAGGGTTAAGACGATAGGAGAGAATCTCAACTCCGAACGGAGAAGGGACTAACCTTCTTTCGATGGCAAGATGAGATACACGCCGTTGCGAGACGGATAAAGACGAAAGAGATTAATCGTCTCCGATGGCTTTGCAATCGGCAGGTATCAAACACGCGAGGTTATTTCGTATCGGGAATAAATATAAACGGCTTAACGTCCACCTCCGATTAATCACTGGCCGATTATGTATCCCGTTTGCCGATTCTTTGCGCACTATACGAGTTGGCCGTTTTGAGAATGCAATTGGGAAATTTTCGGGACAGAAACCTGGCGCCAACGAGAACGATGCATTCGGACGTGAAATAAATCTTTGAAGTAAAATGATCGATTTGCTGTTAAGTTTTATACATTTTGCTTGCAGAATTTCGTGGAGGTATATCTTCGTAATTGTATTTAATTGATTTATCGATTAATAGGTGTATTGTGAACGATATGGATTTAAATTGGAACTTAAAATTCGCACTTTAGGATAAGTGTAGATACGATTGTACTTGTTTAGCAAATTCAGCAATATTCTTAGACTCTTTTCAATTACATAAGTAAACTGATATTATGCAGGATATAATTTTTGAAAAATGTATATTATATTCACAATTCCTTGTTTGGTATAATTTAACATAAAACATATAGAAAAAAAGATAAATGTAAAGGTACGTACTGCATGAAATAATATAGCAACTGTTTCTCCTGTGTGAGTACTGCTGTATTAATGCATATGTTATTATACCTTCTTGTAATTTTATATTTTTAATACTTTTTAACACAGTGCCTGTTAATGTTACGTTATAATACATTTGACGCATATTAAATATATTATAAATTATAAAATTTTCACTGATTCGACCCAAAATAAATAAATACCAGATAAAAGTGTCAAAATTCGGAAAAGAGACCACCATGCTCAAATCGTACCACATTCTCGTAAACTCTCGCAATCCCATCCCGATTTATTCAGTTTACCGTTATATATTCGTGTATATTAAAATACCCGCATTTCCGAGGTTACGAGGTATCAAGATAAAAGGTAAAATATGAGAATAATCTTACGGCACGGTAATTGAATACTTCCTATTCTCTTATCTCATAAATTGTCTCTTTCCATAGGCAACGGAAACGCTGGCGACAGCCGGGATAAATCATCGGCGATGGAAAAAATCGGGATCGAATCGCGTGAAAATGGGAACAAAAGGAGAGCCAGGCGAAACATTGATTCGCCGTTGAAAGTTATCGTCGCGGTCCTGTGTGCTCGTAATATATTCCGTTCCCTCTCGAGAGCCGGTAATAAGAGCGAGAGCCTCCTTTTTTTTTCTTCTTCATCCCGGGTATCCGATCATCGTGCATTTACTTACCGAGCCACGATCGATCTCCGAATCGGCGCGACAATGCTTGTTGCCCGTAATGAATCTCGGTTGTCGCATAATGAGAGCATAAATTATGCGCTCTCGTACGAGCACCTTTCTCTTTCTTAACTGTGCTCCATGCAATAAATTCTATCCTATAGCCTCTCCGTGTTGCTTCCCTCTCTTTTGCTCTGTTTCTCTTTCTCTTCTTGCCTTGTATCTTTGTTTTTTCCTTTTCCTAGGTTTTTATCAATTGTTTTTCCATATTTCAACACCTATTTTCATAGTTGGTGTTTCTGTACACAGCTTTTTTATGGGGTTTCCGTTCTTATTGTACGTTTGCCGTTTTCTGCGAGGTTTCTTGGGGGGTTGAGTGTTGACTTTTATTCTGAACACGTGTTCTTCGGCCTTTGTGTTCCTTTCTCTCGTTCAGCTGGTTTTAATCTTCCTCTGAAATGTTCGTTTTCAGTTTTCTTCTTTTGTCCCGCTGTTCTTTTGTTTTTTTTTTAAATATCTTTTTGCGTTTTTAACATGTGTATCCTATTTTCTCTGCGTTGCTAGGCGTGGAAGATGAAGCATGTCTTTATTTAGCAAAAGGCAGAAAACTGAAAACAACTGCGAGGTTTTTATTTTAAGCTCTTTCAATCTATTCGCCTTCTTCCTGCTTTTCGCACTCTTCCATTTTAGTTTAATACTCAGAAGAGCTTCATTCAACTTCGTCTTTCTTTCTCTTTTCGTGCTTCATTTGCTACTTGCTTACCATCAACGGGCTTCCGTCATTCAAGTATTTCTTTGCACATATATTTTTCGGTCCTCTTCCAGCTTTTTATCTTGGTGTTCTTATTTCCGCATTTTACAAGAAATGCTTTCTTAATTTACCTTTTTGTTGCGCCGCGCTCCATTTCTTCTTTCGCTGTTAATCAGCAGCCCTCCCTTTTTCCTAATTATATTATATTTGTTACCAAACTCTACGTTTTGTCTTGAAACTTCACGTTTTTCAGATTTCTATTCTCCCGCGATTGTTTTAATTTCTACAGCGCCTCCATCTTCCAGCCTTCATTTCTTCTTCGTCGTTTCCTTCAAATGATCAACGTTCAGTTTCCGCTTTCGACGAAATACAAAAAAAAGGTCTTTGCAATCCTTGTTTCTTCCTTTTCTCATTTCTATAAAACCTCTTCGTGCTCTCTATTTCCTATTCTTCGCTTTAAATCAATAATTGACTGTTCTCTTCGACGAGTTACCAAATTCTTCACCACTTCAGTCTCTCATTTTCCCGCGTCTAATGTTATTATTACAAAGCTACATTTCAGTCTCCATTTCTTCTTCTTCTTTAAGTAACTTATGCTTATCTTGTGTCTGCGACGAGTTGGTATTCTCTTCTCTTCGTTTCCAAGTATCTTCACTTTCTTCAATCTTCAATCTTCCTACAATTATTCTCGTTTTCAAGAAGCTCCCGACTGCTCTCTATTTATTTTTCTTCTCATTCCAATAATCAACGTTTATCTTCCGTCTTTTACGAGTCAACGAACTCTTTCCTTCGCCTTTAAGTTTCTCCACCTTCTTCAACCTTCCATCTTCATCTCACTTCTACACTTCTTTCCCCTTCTCATTTCATCTTCTTATTTCAACAAAGCCTCTTCTCGCACTCATTGTCAGTCTCTTCTTCTTCTCCATAAACCAACTGTAGGAACGGAATTTCTTACACTCGTAAATAGTATTAATTTTTAGAATTAGTTAGTGTAGATGGTTTGTATGTAAGCGAGAGTGGATGTTTTGGAAGGCGACGGATGCCAGGGCTAGCATGAATGTTTAGTCTACGGATAAAGAGAAAATGAGTGAATGCAGCAGAGAATGCATGCTGTGAGAAAGAGTATCGAGGGTGGATGCGAGCGTGAATTAGGGAAGAGTCAGCTGAGAATATGCAGTTGAGTTGAGAGTTCAGAGAGTGAGAGACATGGCGTGAGTGGAGAGAGCTTTAGCAATAAATTCAGAGTCAGAATAATTTTAGTGTTATTAAGAGTGTTGTATTTTTATACTTAACACGTTGACTGCCATGGTGGTCACTGGTGACCGGCGCTATTAAATCCAATGAAAATTCATATGACTTATAAATTGTAATTTTTACAAATTTTGTAATATATTCAATATTTAAATATTGACGTTAAAAAGATAAAGTTCCGCTGAATACATATCCCTCTGTGTCTTTGAAGTTTCCACTTTATAAAGATGTGATTTTAATAGAAAAAGTCTTACCTCGGTAGAGATGATAAAACTAGCGAAATACCTGCGGCGTTCAACGTGTTAACAAAGTTAATCACTTATTTTTAAATTACACGCGTTCAGTTAAGTTTCTAGGCTACGATATTGTTAGTTAAATCTTAAGGGAATCCATTCGCTTTCTTCAAGGACGAGTACCGATATTCTTTGGTGGCTCGTCTGATTGTAAGATAAGAGTTAAAAAATTGCGTGAACAACTCCCTAGGTCTATTCTCGTCGGGTGGTTTTTGTTGAATGTGGCTAACGAGAGAAGTATATTTACTCTTATCCCTTGGGATCGCTCGATCTCTCGTTTAAGATCGTACAGGGTGTTTCAAGTCGCTGTTTCCTCTGTACGGCAGAGTTCAACGCGAATTACGTGTGAATGATACAGCACTGCAATGTGTGACGGATAATGCTGTTCTCTACACGGGTACATTGGAATGAAGTGTTTGATGATTAAATTATAATTTTTCTTAAAGATATGAAAGCAATTATCAATCGATGCGAAGGCAAAACAAGTGTGAAACAATATGCGAAAACGATTATTTAATTTAAACGGTGAGCGAGTGTGCTAGCTGAGTAGTGCGCCACTACAGTGGCGCGTCGTTCAAAGAGACGGCATCCGCGAAAGCCACTTCCTTCCTTGCTACCTTTTTTGCTTCCTTCCTTGCTTCCTTCCTTGCTTCCTAGTGGCTCATAGTGCCTAAGAGGTTAATTGGGCCTCCGAAATTGAATTTTCGCTTAGTACGTGAGACTACCGGCTGGTCCTTCGGAAAGAAACACATAAGATATCCTTGCCGGCTCGAATAGTTTAAGTAGAAGCGTGCTACTCGACATTAGAAATGGGGGGACTGGGTCACCGAACCACTAAGAAAAGTGCAAGTGTTTATGTTCTTCTCCCCGGGAGGGCCCTGAGCGAACCTAATACCGAGCGCAGATCATTGACGTCTCCTTAGCTTCCGAAAAGTTACATCGAAAGATTTCGTTCGAAACACAGTCGTTCGTATCGAGTGCGTCGCACTTACAGAGTCGCTCATGCCCTCGTCGGAATTATCCAGCCGGTCATGCCGTCGTCGCAATTATCCAGCAGGTCATTCCGTCGAGTAAATTACGGAAAAACACAAAAAAATGTAATTTTTATTTTTATTACTCTATCATTTAAAAAAAGTTTGGTTAAAATCGCATCGCAAACTTTAAAGATATAACGAAAAACTTGGAATTTTTTAATAAAAAATTGAGAAAAAATCGTCAAATAAAATTTTAAATTCCATAGGTGTTTAGTACATAAAAAAGCGAATATTTCGTACATTTATCGTAAATCTCTATCATTAACCGTTTTGAAGTTATAAGCGAAAGAAAAAAAAATGTCGAAACTTTGAAGGGTGGTTTCACCCCCCAAACATGCGACTCAGCCGATATAAAAAAATACGTATCGATTATTTTCACGTGCTTAACAAATTTGCAAAGTTTCATTAAAATCGGAGGCGGACACCTCGGGTAGTTCCCTTGTGAGATTAAATTAGAGCAGGACCCTATAAAACCAACATTCCAACAAAAATTTGTCCACTTCAACGTTACCAAAAATTCATCCTCCCTCCTCCGCCACCCACAATCTTCCATCATTCCGCACCAATTCTCATTTCCACAAAGATCATCCCGTTCTCCATTTCTTCTTCTTCACCTTCAACCAACCAACAACCATCCTCTCCACCAGCTCACCAAACTCTTCCCTCCACCAAGCTTTCCCACTTTCATCCAGTCTCCCATCTTTCTCCATTTACCTCCGCATCCTCGTCCGCGAGCTCCTCACTCCCGACTCCTCTCATCCTTGTCCTCTTTCCTCCTTCGCAGCCTGTACATAAACACCCGAACGCGTTCACACAGGCGCAGTGGGAACCCGTGCGAAGGTGTATCGGCGCGTGGTCGGTCGTGCTAGAGCGCGCTCGTCGCTCGTATATACTTACCTGGCAATTAGTTTTGCGGAGAATGTTGTTGTCCTTGGTCGTCGTACGGACGCACGCGCGATCCGCTCGTTTGCGGGGGTGTCCCCTGCAGCAGTCGCTATATCGCCGGAGAACAACAGCCGGCAGAGAATTCTCCTCGCGGCTCCTCTACGAGGAGCAAACCGGCCGCAGGTGCACGCAGCTTCTGCTTCGCGAAACGATGGAACTTTATTTATCCTTGGTTCTGTCATTCGGAAACGGTTCTGATGGCGGCTTCTTTGGAGAATAGCGGGGAAATTAAACCCTTGCCCTACGAAAACGAGTCACACTCGTGATGAGTTAAATGGGGTAGGAAATTTTCAAGTTTTGCAAAATCCATGAAATTGAAGATATTAATACTAGAACTACCGTACCAGTCAAAATGACTGGTACACAGTTTTTTCCAAAAATTCTCCAAAATTATAGGAGGGTCATAAAATAGATATTCTACGCCCATCTCATAAAACATAAATTACCGAATCGATCATCTTTTCCAGCTCTGAATTCCCCTTTTTTCAAAGTACTTATTTAATATATTTAAATATAACAGATTTAACGCCGGTAGTTCTAGTGTTAATGAGCCGCGTCGCGATGAAATTATTTCTATAATATTGATATTACGTTAAATTATACGATATATTAAAATACTGATCGATTTTCTTTTCACTGATCGACTTTCACTTATCGATTTGCTTTTCACCGATCGATTTTCATTTTAAGAATTTAATTTTAAATTATTGCAGAGGAAGTTACAAAATGAACCGTACGGAAGGGGTTAAGGGGGTCTTCTAGTCTAGACCTTTCAAAAAACGATCTTTTTTGCATTTTCTCAAAGTAGGCATTTGCAAAAGTAAAACTGTCGAATGATTTCTTCGAATTCGTGAAATTGAGGAAGTTATAGATGTTTAAAGAAGACGGCGTACCATTTTCATACAACTGGTATTAGAAACATTGAACACGTTTTTCTTGAAATAATGTTTTTTGATTGAGATCAAATTTGGCATATACCTTCAGTGTTTGTGCCCTTATCGTTTGAACCAAAGTTATAAAAAAAAGTTTCTTTAGTATTTCTTTCAGTCCTGCCAGTTCCCTCTGCCTGTCATGCCTCTCTCCTCCCTGCCCTTTTTACGTCGTTGAATTCGTAATAAAAAGATGCTTTTATCGATTCGAAAAGAAAAATAAAGTTGTTCAAAAAAGAGAGACCGGCGTGTTAAATTTTCCAAAAAGCAGCTTTATGGACCTCAAGAAACAGTATAACTTTTATTTAACCCTTTGCGGGCGGAGATATTTTTGAATATTGAGAGATAATCATTTATTTTGCGATCCAAAACCACCTTTTTATCAGCATGTCTGGCTGTTAATGTAATATATACATTATAAATTACTATTTGTTTAATCATATTTCAACGGTTGTATTTCAATTTTTCAACACTAACTGTGTCTACAAGCAGCAATAAACTATAATTAAATTTTTTCTCGTAAATAGAAAGGGAGGTTCGGACAAGGGGGTTGAGATCTCTCCGAAAGTTGAAAACGGGCACGAACGAATTCCAGCTATCTTATAAGATATGTCTAATAAATATTTATCCGAATTCTCATCAAAATCGGAGTGTATCAGTTCTCCAACTTCCCTTGTGAGTTCCAACTTCCAAATATCCAATTACACAGAAGTATCAAACGCAAAACTTTCAATTTAAATCACTGCAAAATTTAGATTTCGTTGACAATCGATTAAAATCAACAATATTCTATAACACAAAAATACGAAACAGCAATAACCCGAAAAATCATCGTTAAAATTGTAATCGTGTAAAAAATATTAAAAATCGTTGATCCAATCACCATTGCACCAAAAGGTCCACCGATAACAATCCAAAGGAAGCATTACCCATCTCCAGCGCGTTGCTTCCTCGAAGAGCACCGGCTTCATTAACGAAATCCTCGCGGCTCCATTGGGCCACGTTTGAAAGAGGAACGATACCGATTTTTCCCGATCCCGAGAGGAACGCATCCACGTTTAAATTACATCTGCTTAACAGTGTCGGCCATGGGACCGCTCTCAGATCGCGAAACAATGGCGGGCCGATAAAATAACTGGAGGATTCATTTATTCTACGTAACTATACGTGGCCGTGCTCGCATAAGAATATACAGGGACTACCCCACGGATTCAGCGACGCGCAATCACTGCCCCACTTACGAAGAAAGGCTCTGCATAACCCTTTTATATTCCCAAATTCGTAGATCGTGGCTGTGAATTTAGATTCAATTAAACTGGCAGATGCACGATGGTGTATTGCAAGAGAAGAATTTAAAGCGACTGACTTTTAAGAATTCTACCGTTGACATAAATTATGTTCTAAAGGTGATAAATTCTTGTTGCATTCTTGATCCAGAATCATTTATTGTATTGGAATTATATGGATATTTATATTTCATCCTTTTGGTAGAAATTATAATTAACGGTAGATCTATCAAAGTCGTTGAAATGATATATTTTGAATTTTTTGTGAATGTTCTTACAATTTTTAACGCTATTTTTCTTTCAATTTTTCTAACATATTTATTTGATATCTTTCAATGCATTGGATTAATCGTCGGCAGACCTAGTGTTAATGCGCCACGGACATTAGTCGTACTTTTCAACAAACTTATTTCTTAAATTATTCTTCACATTTATAGTACAAATTGTATTCAAAAGCGACAAATAGTAGTCGCATTTATGGTTTGGAATTATCTACTGTATTGCAATTATTTCTCAAATTATTTGTTACGTTTGAAATATAAATTATTCTTAGTCCAGAATTATTTACCATACTACAATTATTTATTCATTATCGTTAAATTTTATGATATAGATCATATTCAAAAAGTGATAAACGCTGAAATCGCATTCTGTGTTCAAAATTACTTACTTTATCAGAATTTCTTTCAACATATTTGGTACAAGAAGAATATGTAACATGCAGAGAATGATATCACTCAAGACATTTGAATACGAAGGCACCTAATTACTCCTAACTGCTCACTTCAAGATCCAGCTATCATTCAAAATTATTAATTTCCCCCTCACATAACATAATTTATAAAACTCCAACTATGGCATCTTGTTCTTCGAACGAAAGCCATAAATAACAAAGATACACATGAACTCTCATGCAGATCGCTCAAAATCTCCAATACAATTTCTATACATTTTTCAAAATCTGCAATACTATTTCTATGCATTTTTCAAAATCTCGTGCTTCCTGTTTATCTTTCGCGCAAACTACAAATCTCTTAATAGTATTCCTACCACGACCGGTCAAATAACCGCTTTTAAAATTTCGATTAGAATTTCCTGTATACAACGTAATTGAATCGCCTTTAAACTTCGCGACTTTTCCTCAAATATACGTATAATACATTCACATTATAATACATTTTTCAATATTCACTTCTTTTTTTACTGTTCATTTTCTGGGAAAAAATTATCATTTGACAAATTCACCGGTTGCGATAGGAAAAGGTATACGTGAAGTGTCGGTAGGAATAATGTTAACAGTATTATACCGAACGAAGACTATCCCAAGTAACCGATAGAAAAAAAAGTCAGAAGACAAGGGGTTGAAAAGGTATTGCGCACCACTGGTGCAGCTAGTAGTATAAAACTGCTTTATCTCGCTCTCTCTGAACACCCTTCCTCCATCACTTTAGTTAGTTACTCCCCTTTAACACCGCGGTACTCCTTTTCTGCCAGCGATCCAGCACGATAGATCGAAGAGCGGGCCCCGGGTTCTCTCTTCCTCCTGCCTCATCCTCCGCGTACTCTTCTTCCTTCGGCAGTCGTTTCTTCCTTCCTGAGAGGATTCGTTCCGATTTTTCTTTTCGCTCTCGTATCGAAGCGAGGCGGAGGCAAAGGAGATACGCGCGGTACGAGGTGTTGTTGCAACAAGGTGTTAGATTAATTGTACGATTAAATCGTCGTAAATCTTGAAAAGGGACGCCCACCGCCCTCGTGGCCGGCCCCTTTCCTCTCGCGTCGAGGGATGATCGAGGAAGAAGAAGGGAGAAGTGGAGGATTCGCTGAGGAGGGAAAAAGGTAATATGAAGGAGAGAAAGAGAAAGGGAGGGAGAAAGAAAGAGAGACAAGGAGAAAGAGAGAGAGAGAGAGGTGCTCGACGTTTCCAGAGCGATACGAATCTTTATGGCCGAGAGATTCTCGCCATCCTACGGACTCTTCGGCCCTTTTGTTTTTGTTTGTTGTTGCCGTTGCTTCTTTCCCCGGTTCTTTTACCTTTCTTTGCCTCTCAGCTTCCTCTTCGGCGTTCTTGTTCTCTGGATCGCGCACTTCGTGAAATTGGCATGCTCGAGTCGCGCTTCCCCGGTGATCCTCGTCTTATTTACTTTTTATTTCACGTTCGCGTCGAGAGATCGTTTATTATTTTCGGTTTTAGGTTTTGGCGAAATTTAAATCGGCCGTGGTGCAATGTTTATGTTTCTCTTTGGTTCTTTTAAGTGATTACGACGTTTGTATGTCCACGTAATTGATAGAGCTCTTAAATATATTAATAATTGAAAATTGTCGACGCTTTATGAATTCGGGAGTTTTAAAATGATGATACATAAAATATTCGGAGATTTTGATATTTCAAAATGTCGTGTTGATTTAACGGAACTGTACTTTTATTGGAACCCGAAGAGTGATTTGATTTTAAGAAAGCTAATCAACTTAATGACCTTCACATTTTGCGAGGTAGACGTAGAAAGTGAAGCACGTTTTACCGTTATAAATTCATTGACTTAACTTAAATTAACTCTAATTAGCCAATCTTAAGTTAATTCGTTAACTTAACTCTAAAAACTGCTTAAGAACATGAAAGAAATTTTCGCCGTTAAAAAATACATTTATTCTGCAAACGAAGAAAAATGCAAAAAATTAGAAGAATTGCGATATTATAAAGTTCTCCCAATATTAAAGTGAACAACGAAAAAATATTATAATAAAAAAGTTCTATCCTGCCTAAGAATATTTACCATGAGTAATAGAGAAACAGACAATAACCGTTTCGAATACAGTCAAATAGAGTCGATAAAACGTTACAAGAGCAACGAATGAGATAATAATTTAAGTAGCTACGATCTGATGGATATTTTACCGAATATAGCACGGCAATAAACGTGTTAATCGTAATTTTTAATCACCCCTAGTTTCTACTCTACTCGAAGTCACGTTTCGCATTCCTGAGGCTCGATCTACTTAGCGCCGAACCTCGAACTTCCGCATCTACTTGCTCCGTGGAGTTCTGTTACCCGAGGTGCGCCTTAAATTACCGCTAATTACTGCATGACAAAGTGCACTATTTATTTCCATCCTATTTACTTGATGCCACAAATTATATCGATGAATAATTGCCATGGGTTTTAATTGGATTTATTATATTTCAAACGTCTCCTATCAGCGGTGCAATTTATATTCTAGTGGGTGCTTTTGTGTGAACTTCCTTGCCACCTTTGTGAATATTCTGTGAACTGTTTTACAACTTTGAATGCAGATCATTAGATACTTTTTGCGTGGGAATTTCACTGGATGAATGATGAATAATGTGATATGTCATTTATATACTTTGTTATAATTATAGGTTGGAGTGAAAAATTGAAAAGCCTAAAAATTGAATAACGAGATGCGTTATGCTTGCAAGGGAACTTCGGGAACTGATACACACCGAATTTGATGAAACTTACTATTTTTTTATGTCTTTTGTTGTTTACGATTTATAAGCACATATCTAGAAAGGGCGGTACGGACAAAGGGGTTAATATCTTCCTCAAAGTTGAAAACGGGCACGAACGAATTCAAGCTATCTTCTTAGATATGGCTAATAAATATTTATGAAATGTTTCATCAAACTCGGAGTGTATCAGTTCCCGAACTTCCTTTCCCAGTTTTAATTATAATGAACAGCATTTCTGTTAAACAAATTAACGCGATATAACCTAAGAAAATTGCATGAGCTGTTTAATATTGCAATAAGTGAATATTTGAATAACGTTGAATATTTTATTTATTTACTGCTTTATATTATAGGTTTGCCTTTAACTTTTTGATTTATCATTTTTATAAATGGATTAAAAAATCACAGCCTAGATATACGATAGAATTAAAGTACCGAAAACTTGATGGTAACGTTTTAAGTTTCCATTTTTTTTAGTTACAACGTTTCCGAAACATTTGTCACGGGCAAAGAAATTCGTTAAAAAAATTTGCTTTCATCATTCCTACAGTTCGTAATACAATCAATTATTATTCTTTAGTGAGACAAAAAATAATGTGTTTTACGTAACAAACGGCGTCCTTTAATTTATAAAAAATTCTGTTTTACGTGCAGTAAATTTCGTGTCGCATCTAAAAATAAATATTTTAATCACAGCAAATATGTTTTTGCGCGCTGAAAAAATATGACAACGATGACAATGTACCAAACAATGCGAGCAAGCAGAGTATTTTATGCAATGCGCTAAACATGCTACATACCAATAAATTTTAGCGGCGTACAAAGTCTTCGCTCTACTTCTCGTGGATCTTCCTGTTAATTCTCGTAATTGCTTCGATGGCTAATTAAATCGGCGTCATTGTAATGGCCAGTCCGTGCTGGCATTAAAGCGACACATTATTGCCTTATTTGTCTCTGCAACTTTTTTTATTACGCTTCCATCCGTCTAAATAGGTTTCTTTGCTAATTGTACTGCGTGTTTAATTGCAGTAATGCTAATATCACGTTCAGTATGTATATATGCATGGATTCAGCGTGTGAATTGATTAACGCATAGATTCTTATCTTATTCATAATATCCAATAATCTGAGGTGGTTTTCTCCATTTACGATTTTTTTTAACTTTAATCGATACGTGGATCAATTCATAGTAGGTTAATTGAAAGGGAATTATTTTACGAATAAAAATATTTTAAGAATAATATTCTAAGACGTTTTCGGGCTCAAATTTAAAGAATATGATTAATTAAACATCAGATAACTATATAATTATAGAATACCATTTTGAAATATTGCAAATTTGTATAATAAGCGAAAAATTCCAAAAATGATTATAAAATTTCTAATTAGCGTTAACTCTGCAGTAATTCCAGCTTTCACAATGATATAGCACATTGTTCTCAGTATTTTTCTCTCCCACTTTTTTCGTTTTTAATTATCTTTCATTGAAACACGCGTTTATAATGGAATTTAAAGCAACTCAACGAATGCAATACGGTATAACATAAATAAGATTCCAATTAGTAATACTCGCCCATGTGAAATTCAAAATTATGCCGAATATTCGGTGTTTCAATGCTCAAAATATTTGTACGTAAGTGCAATGATATAACTGTCTTATCTTATCTCATTTTCTGTAGTATTAACAGTAATATGTAAATTATTACATAATATTTATGTGTCTCTGAAATGAACGTCATTGCAGTGTATAAATAAATAATACTCGATCCTCAATGCCAAATCTTTATGCTCGTCATTCGCGAATATTTTTGTGCCCTGCAATTGAGATTAAAACCGTCGAGGAGTACAAGGATAGTAGAGAATTTATCCGAGATGACTCACTTAAATTTATCGTCGATTAGGCTCGCATAATTCCAAGACTTTCACTCGCCCACAAACTTGGATTGCTTTCGCTTCTTTAGCGCTATTGAATTTCAGTTGCGAAAATAAGTCGGAAATTAAGTTTCGCCAATGACCTACGCACAGAACATTGAAACATGCCAGCATGCTTTCGAATGAATCTGTTCCAGAGAAATCTACGTCCAGTTTCTGTTCGTTGTATCAATTATCAATTTGAGTTTTGCTAGTTGAAATGATTTTTGTATCGTCCGTATTCAGATTTGTAGAAAAATTAATAATCAGCGTAGAGTATTAAGTAATAATTAAATGTAGATATTAACGCTCAAAATCAATTGTATGGAAGTGCCAAAATCTCTTCAACTTATAATAGTTCAGATTTTTTTAGTTCTAATAATAAAATTTATCTTATTTGACACCAACATTTTTAAGAAATGCCTTGGCAAAAAAGAGTTTTCTTTTCCATAAATTCAAATTGTTATTGTATGTACAATGAAGTTTTACTTACAGCATTAACAGCAAAAGATTCTTTCGGCTCTTAGCACTTGCAATTGCAAGTTGGATTAATTAATCCAATTAACTTTGGTATAGTTACCTGTTTAGGCAGACATTTTCTCCTGCGCAATAGCAATTTAAATTTCCAAGGAGACTTTATCGTTTGGCGTGAAGCTATTGAAATAAAAATTTACCAAGCTACTATTGATATATTCTTCATATTTCAAAAGGAATCTGTCGATGTAAAATTGCCGGATGGTTTGTATCGTTCCGACATTTTTATTTTGTCCATTTCCAGAAAAATGCACTTTTTTCAGTTCATTTTCTCTGCTACTAAAGCAACTCTATTTGCATTCCGATAGAAAATTAAGTTCCACCAAAGAGGCCAGCATTCTTTTTTCATTTATATACAACTTTTCGGTCAATGTATTTGCTACAAAAGATTCATAAAATTCGTATGGTAATTAACGTATTAAGGCAAGGGGTTAAGAACCAAAAAAATACTGCGTTCCGTAATAAACCATCTGCGCTATCAAATTTACATTATCATCAAGAAAATGAAGCACAGTAGCTAGATATCAATCGTAATAGCATCTTTCAAAATACTGTTATACTCACTACTTGAATATCCCGATATATCACGTGCTAATTACCTCATATAATGATCGTCGATGTTTCATTGCTCCTGCGTATTCAAACAGCAAGTAATTCTATATAATGCTTCTAAAGCACGCGAAAAAGCCAATCATAAGTACATTAAAGAATTATATTTAATATCTTAAGATTGATTATCGACCTGCAAAAAACTTACCATCTAATTAAGCACCGTTTTCAGGTCGGAAACACATTTGTTCGACGAAATCAAAGAAACGTAGAAGAGCTCCGAGGGCAATGTAGTTCAGTCCGAAATGAAATACACATCAGCGGTTTTGCAACTTTTTTTTTTATTTTTTTTTGCTTGCTTTGTGTTAGTATCTCGCTCCAAATCTTGACAGCAAGAATGTCGGCATATAATAAAATATATATGTTGCGTCTCCTTTTACGTATACATTAGCTAATCGAGAGAGTTCTGTAGTTTTCCAAAATCGAAATTCTGTCGTTTCGAAGGTTTTCTGTGAATTGAGATTTTCGCTATGTGACGCTCAAATAAAATATTTCAAACGCGACAAGAAGAATGTCACGTATTTAGAGTAAAAAAGTCTTTTTGTATCGTTTATTCTTATTAGACTGAGCGTTAAAAGCAGAAGTTTCTCAATTTGTAAGCAACGAGAATCTTGAATTATATAAAAACAGAATTTCTAAGTTAAAAGTATAGTTCAATATGAACATAAATATTCAACGATTAAAGATATTTCATGTCAAAAAATACAGCCGTCTTTGCCGTACGAGTTTCAGAAGCAATATAACTTTCTCGATTAGCTCACATTATCAACGATAATGACGTTACTGTGTCCTTTCTGCTGTTATTATTATCATCATTGTTATTATATTATATAATATAATTCGATGTAGCGTGTGCCCACCCTAATCTCATTACAGAACAGTCGAAACGTTTAATGTGTATATAAATATAAACTTGCAACAATGTCTCGTAGCAAGACCAATTAAGTAGCAAAGAAACAACTCTTAACTCTAATTAAATATCTCGTTACACGTAATTAACATATTAACGGCAGTCACACTGCACGGATAAATAATGCGCTCGTATGCCGTTTCGCATAATAAATTATGTACAAAATGTTTCGAGCGAATCGGTTCGCTTCGTGGACGTTTAGAATCGCAGGTAATAATGGAAGCACAACTTCCTCGTAAACGTACAACCAGAAAATGGCCATTCGAGTATGGAGAAAGAGTAGTTAAATATAAAAATACATCCTGAGTATTCTTCGAACTTTCGTTGTCTACTGACGACCGATTTTACTTTAATCGAATTCGTGCCATTTTCGTAGTTACGGACTCGACTCGACGGTCAATCGAAGTATATACACGTTTCTTCTTGTCGCCGGATAATTCGCAATTTTAATAGAATTTAAATACACATTGGTAAATTCCATCTTTATACGAAATTGCAACAATTTACGAGATCAATCTTGATGATACGTTATACAATTTTTTTTTAAATATTTGCAACGTTAATTTTGTGCTTGGCGATGACGGAGTTGGAGCTTTAGGTCTGCAATGTTGTAAGTTCCAATTCCGTCATTCTTATCTCGGAGAAAATTTTATCTAACAGAAAGCTCAATGAAAGAGTGTTTTCTAACGCTTAACTTTGATCACTTTCATCCTTCATAAATTCTTCAAAAGCAATTAAACTCTTCCTTTCAGTAGTATTAGACAGAAGGATTTTCGTCGCATTCGGTACAAAATTTCTTTAAAGTTCGCTCTTGACATTTTCGTTCACCCTATAGAAGAACAAATTCCAACGTTCGAATAAATTGTGCATCACGAACGTACATCGTTTAACATTCGAGTCGTAACAATTATCAATTCGCCGGCTGAGAAATCGATTTAACGGCGGCAGAACTTTTATAATTATCGCGGCCCAGATACTTGCCGTGCAATTGTCTGCCTCGGCAATCGCATTATCGGTATTGTTCCCGGTTTCTACGGTGGATCGTTTGAATTCATTTCAGGCAACGTCAGTCACGCCAATGCCGATCTTGCCGCGGAATCTTGCACGGAGTTGCAGCCGCGGAGGAAAGCTCTCTCTCTCTCTCTCTCTCTCTCTCTCTATCTCGTTCTCACTCTCTCTCTGTTCGTCTCTCCGTTTGCCTGACCGCAAAAGACTACCCTGGCTTCTTTAATCCAGTCTCGGCGAATAATTCGACTATTTGTGTCGTCTTCGTAACTGTAATCACCGACGATAAGTCGGAGAGTGCTTGCAAAATGTTTGAGCATTTTGTGCGCTCGTATCTTTCGACGACATAGCGATTAAATAATTCTACTTGATAGTTTTTTTTGTTTTGTAACAATATTGCATTTTAACGATATTCCGATGATATAACGATCCGCGATAATGACGATAGAATTTTGCAATTTTGGAACGATGGAAAATCGTTGGCGATTGTGACAAGAATTTTTCGAACTTGCAACATTGTTGCGTCCTTTTGCAAGCTCGTACTTTTAGACGAGGTTGCGAATCGTGTTATTCTGTTTCAGCGATGGCAAATCGATAATGTTATAATATAATTTTAAAATTTGTAAAATTCTTCCTTTTTTCTGGTTGAAATTTTCAACCAAATAACGCAATAGAACATTTTTACGCTTTTGGCACATACTTTGCGATTTGCAATCTCTGATTTTTTCCTCAATAATCTCATGTTACATTATAGTTTTACGTTTCCTTTTTGATTTCTTCGATAACAAAAACATTCGATGGCAATTTCATTAGTTTCAAGTACACCAGACTTTCATAAAAAACGGCACACACTTTCAAATTCGCAACAACCTTTTCCTCTAGTAATAATGAAGTTCATCAGAATTCGATGATGATTTCGTTAATTCTTTGCTGTCTAAACGATTGCCCACCCAATCATTCTTTTATCGAAATTAATTTCTACTTTAATAAAAACCTATATGTTGCCGAAATACACAACTTTGTTATCAACTTCCACAGCCATTAAATGTCATAAAGTAATGAATTCTCCAAAAAGTTGTGTCACATACATCCCAAGGCCGTCAAAGAATCAACGAATTAAAGCAGCGGAAATTACTGAAAAAATATTCAAGATAAAAAGACACATCAAATATTCAAATCAATTAGCACAAGTTTCGGAACGACTGATTAAGGCAATTTTCAAAATAAAATTCATTGCAATATCTCGAAGTAGACTGAAAATTCACAGGATTATTTGTGCCGATAATTAAGACAATGGTCTAAGTCATTCATTCTTCGTTTCAAAATATTTAATTTTCATCTTATGATGTCCATTGAGCTATATATTATAATAATACAGCCATCAACTTTCTTCAACTATTCAAATTTCCCCTCTTTCTTATACTGTAGCTCTAATACATTATGATATGCATTAGCGCAACACAATGTAAATGACAACTACAATTTTTTCAATTTTTCACTTAAACCATTTCCATAATCACCGGCACATTTGCAGAATCGTTCGTGATCTTCAATGCGATATCCGTGAAGAACCGAAACGCTTTGTCTGGATCGTTATGGCGACTCAGCTCGCAAGCAAATAATCGCCCCCATAGAGCCACGAAGTACAACGTGTTCTTCGATGCTCGCTCTACCTTATTGCTTGACGGAAGTACCGGCTACTTCTAAACCTACGAAACGCCGTAAAGCCTGATACACAATGGATTATCGTAAATTCGCGGTAAATGAGAGAGGAGTCTATCGGATTTAGCGCACATGGTCTTCCCTCGAGGGAGAAGAAATTTCGTAATGAAGTTATGGTGAACATTATTCGTGTTAATTGAGGTGTATGATGGTATATTCATCGAGATGAGGGGTCAGCCAACTGTTGTTTAGTAAAGGGTCATTTTTCCGTGAATTTATTTAGTGAAGTCTACAAGAGAAGAGCGAGAAACAGTCAAATACGCAATTACTAGGCTGTGAATAGTAAATTCGTCATTAAATTTGTGCGAATTGAATTATTTGAGGGAAGATTTAATTCTTTTAGTTAGGCTGACGATCTTGATTGCCGATTCTTGGTGTAGGTGAATTTAGCGGTTCAGGAAACATTGCTTAAATTATACTAGCTTACTTAAATTTTACATAAAATTGGATCAGTATGGTAAAATTATAAAAAAAAGAGATTCTATCTCCGTTCAAATGTTACATATTGGAAAATTCTTTAAAGAACGATAGTAAAACAGAAATTTTGAGATTCATATAAAATTAGAAGAACGATCAGCATTTTCCACCAACCCCCATCGCGAAAACCGATAACGAAAATTATTACAAAGTGTGAAATCTGTGTCAAAATATTTTCTCGTCTTTGAAAAAATACGCAGTCACGGATAAGTATTCGAAAGGTAAAACAAATCATATAATTCCTTCGACCTTCCCTCCCTAGTTAAGATGGTCGCTAAAAGGATAGAGATAAATCCTGCGAGCAACCCGATTGAAATCAACCATATTGTCACGCGTGAGCGATAAACCAACGGAGTTTACGATTATTACCGATTTTCAATATGCACGAAATTACGTGCCATGTGAGAACTTCTGGCTGAAAGGGCCGACGGAATTACTCGCAGGTTCGAGAGTCGGGATATTCTCGAGTAATCGCGATAAGAGGCGCGTATAACGCTCGAAATATCGCCACCTTAAAGTCCCAATAACACGGAGTTTACGGTGTTCATTAACACGGGAAGAGAAACGACTCGGCTTCGTTTTGCCACGCGATATATAACACTTTGTGCCCGGGTGTACGAGGATTTTGTACCAGGCTTCGACAAGGCGTCACCACGTATCGTCGAAATCGAACGAGCGCAGAAAGGCGCCCAAGTAATCGCGCAAATTTACAAACCATGCTCGCGGGTTTTGTCGAGAAGAACACTATCACATTTGGTATATTATGCTGTGCGATAAATTGATGGTTGCGAGATTAAGCATCGAGGGGAAAGCAAATGCATGTTTGTACATTGTTGAGATTTTAATTCGCGAGGTTTTTGCACGTTGCTGAATTGGAATTTCTTTTAATCATTTTGCATTATAATCAGATGTATCGGCTTGTAATTTATTATTTTAATTTCTGTTTGAGGCTACTTGTGCCTGTTAGATTTTTATATATAAACTTTTTAATTTTGCAAAGTGTTGTATTTTTATTTTCAACCTCGCCAATTTGCCTTTCAATGAAGGTCTCTGAAAAAACATATGTCTGTTATTGGAAGAAATTAATATTTATCAATTAGCCTACGATTGAACAAAATTTCAGATATCCCAAAAAGTGGTTACAAAAAGTTATAGATGTTTTATACCAAATTTTGTCATATCAAGCTGACCTACAAGCCGATGGAACTTTCATCGAACACCATACGGCCTTTTCGAAACAAACCGCGAACGAAAATGGAACAAAACTTCACGAGATTGCTTTCGAGAAAACTATCGAGCCCGCCGCCACGTTCTTTGGCATAACGATCTACGCTCCAAATTTCTTAGACTCTAAAAAAGAAGAAAAGAAAAACACATACATGGACAACATCGTTTAAATCGATTTTCACTTCATTTTTGGCAATAATTGCACTCTCAATCGATTGCACATCATCGACGACTAAGAAAGGGTCGTCTATCGACCATCTCCTCGTCGATTTCTATTTAAAATGACTTCTCTCAGCACGCTGTTCGATTTCATTCTTATTGCATTGGATTTTCTATCGGCTGAACATGAAATTGAAACCAGTCCCACGGAAACGCTACGCCACGACGACCTCGACGTCTCACGTAGAATCATCTTCGCGATGTCTATCTCTGTACGTGCTATATGCATATTTATAATATGTATATGTATATATTAATATTACGTCTACGAATAAACTCAGTTAAATAAATAAAACGAAACGTATAAAATGATTACGTTAAGTATATACAACACGATCAGTGAGCGAACGTCGAAGTAGTTAGAGACTAAAAAGAGATAACTGCCTGGTCGCAGTGGATTCTTAAATAACCACGAATGTCGCTTTAAATAATCGCACGTGCAATTATGCAAATTACAGTAACGTCCGCGGTTTCCTTAACTCTATGGCTAATCGGATATTATGAAAAACTAATTAATATAGTCCGGCGTTGAAGCGGGGACCGTTCGATAAGCTAATGGAGATAAGGAAATCGCGGGGAAGGAAATGACGAGGTTTATAGAAAGCATTAGGAGTAAAAATGAGAAGGGTTTCTTAGTGGGGGAGATAATTGGGGTTAGAACGTAAGGACTGAGATATTAACTTACGATTTAAGAAACGATTGATGGTAGAGTTCGGATGCTACAACTTGGAGAACCAAGGTGGATCGACATCTGAGTGGAAGAGGTCACTTCGGGAGTTTATTTTTTTTGAGATAACTGGAACTTGTAAAAGATACTGAGGCTTCTCCTCTGTTTTAGTGCACTTTAGATCATTTTGCGTGAATATGTAAAAAATGGAATGATTAATGCAATGCTACTTCTGCACCGTAATCAAGTATTATCGAGCACTCTGTTTTAATTTTGTCATAAACATTGAACGATTGTCACGGGCAGAAGTAATCAAGAAGAAATGATACTGTTCATTGAACACACTTTTTTTCCTCCTCAATAATAAAAAATCGTCGCACGCCAGTAAGAAAAGTAATTGGAATTTGCATGAAACACAAACTTTTCTCCCTTTTCACCAGTCTTTACCGAATTCTCGATCAATATCTACAAAATGGAATGATTGTCACAAATTCACGCAATTTCTCTACCCAATCAATAAATCATCTATCAGCCATGAGCAAATAACCAATAATAAAAGCCTCCATTCTCCGAATACGATTCTTTTTTACTCCAACGATAACTATTCCCCAATCATCACCAACAAAAGCAACCCAAGAAGAAATACCTCTACTCACCGAACCCCGCTACATCCAAAGATCCAAGTCGGAGCATCCCCGCCACAATTGCAAGCTGATAAGGGTAAAAAGACAAAAAGGAAAAGAAAAAAATCTCTTCGAGTAACTTAACGCACCGGCTCACATAAGCCGTTGCTATTCTTACGTCTAAGCTTCAACTTACATACTAATCGTTCATGGAACATACAATGTTTAATATATCATAGATATATGGGACCAAAAATCACCAGAACCAGCCGCGCAAACATTTAAAGCCCCGAGCCCTTCGCGATCGCCATTCCCTTTTTCAAAGAAACTCTCCTCAGGACTCGCATCCTAGGACGAATCGATCGTGCGTCGATCGTTTCACGCCAAGGAAACGAAATTTTCCGCTCTGTACACCATGCATCATCCCACGCATCCGCAAAAGGGTGCGTGTCCGATCGGCATACTTGATTTTCAAGCGTAAGGCACTTATATTTTTTCAAAATCTTCCCGGGTTAATCCGGGTGCGTTTCAAGCACACTGGAATGTTCTCCTTTGGTCGCTTCAGAGACGCTGAAGGATTTCGCGTCCGCCATTTTGGACCACGGGAAATATTGTCGCGCTTATCAGTGTTCTATGCTACTGTATATTCGTAGAAAAATATATGTGTAAAATTACGCATAACTTTAACATTCGTTTGATTTTTTTTTAGATATATTTGACCCAGTTGTTACCCAGGGAGACTAATGTAGTAGAGTGTAGTCACATAGCGAAATATTATTTGTTGAAACTAAGCTCTCGTACTGCACCGATTTTAAAATTGTTATCTAAGAAATGACTGTAGGTTTAAATGTCTTTTCAATTTTCATAAAACGTGTACACCTATATGAACTTACGTTCAAATGCAAAGTGTCGATTCTACATCAGACTGCGTTTAAATCCCACAGTAGCAAAAGGGTCGTAGCCTGATATCACATTCTCCGCGAGAATTCGCGGCAGTGAACAATCAACTTTTTCGCATTAATTATTTGAACTCTTTTCAACATTCGTATAAAAAACTACCGAGGTATAATGAAGCAAGGAACGTCGAGTGTTCTTTGAAAAACGGAAAGATAGGTTGAGCAGCAGCGAACAGTTCCGCGCGCTCGCTCGCCCGCTAATCGCGGAGCGGATAAAGCTCGAGGCTCTGGCGACCGGGACCGGTAAGCAACCGTGATAACAGAGAGGAAAGATTAACCTCTTCCCTTTTTCTCCAACGAATCTCCACCTTCGCTTCGTCCTCCCCTTTTATCCGACGTGCCTCGAAAGGACGTCGAATCGGCGACGAGGATAGCCACCGGAAGACTCGCAGGACGTTACCTCCGTTGCGACGTCTTCCTGTTGCTTTTATTGCGATTTTCTCGTCGTTTCGACGTCGCCTCGAAGCGCCGGGATAATCGCGCGACTCGTCCAATGACGATTACGTTAAAGTTACGAATAAGTTAGGTTCAAAGGACTGTACAACACTGTGATGCATTCTCTAAATGCTAACGAGAGTATTCGATTATGTTAGATCCGATCAGAACGATCGATTGGTGATTAAAGGTAAATCGTCGTGAAAGACTGTACTATAAATTGGTATTCATTAGCGGGGAGAATTAATAGATTCTGGGGATGAATAAATAGTAATAATTAAAAATAAGTTACAGTGAGATGATATACATTGAATTACTTGTAGTTTAGCGTTAAAGCATCCGTGGAAGTGGGAAATTTCACTGTAAAGCGGAATAAATTGTATGGCTTTAAAATTACGTGAGAGTTCAGAACTCAATTCAATTTTTTCATTTAACGTTACGGTAATTGGAGACATTAGAAAATTCGGGGATGAATAAATAATAGTAATAATTAAAGGTAATTATAGTCGAAAGAGAATGGATTACTGTTAGGACTGTACATTGAATTTACGTTGCTTAACGATCGGAGTATTCGAAGGATTAGTAGATTCGTCGAAGGATGAATCGCGCGGAACAATTCTCGGATTACGCGACGAAGGAGCGATTTGTTAACATTGGAGAAAGAAACGTGTGTGTGTTAGATAACCGAGAAAGATCTGTGGTTTTTGAAAATAACCACTATTCATCAAATACATTGCCAGCAAAGTTCCATTTCTGCATAGATATACTTGTAAAAAGAATATATTCTGCTTTCAAAGCAGATCCTTCCTAATTAGTGAAAAACAAGAATTCTAATTTCCTCTTGTACGCAATTATAGTGTGATACGTTCCAAGTAAACGCTTCTCAATTTCTGGAAAAATCATTTTCACTTCTGGATAGTTGTATTCACAGAATCAACTGTAAATCAATATATCATTAAAACCAGAATATTTAATTTTATGATATATGAAAATTACTATGTTTCAAAAACGGCAGAGCCTTTTCGGTTTTTTAACACTACACCAGAATTTGGGTGGAAGTTAAGGGGATAGGGAATGATAGGGTCGCCCAAAAGGGCGTACTAAGTGGTACCCACTCATGTTTCGCCGCCCTCCTCCGTAGGACAACGGCGAAAACGGTGGATCGTTTACCTTAGATCTCCGTAGCGATTCTTCTTTTAATCAGACACACTTCAACAATCACTCATAAAAACAGTCACGCACACATGTATCATGGTAAGTAGAAATTGCACGCAGGAAGAGTGACAAGCCCTTCGTCGTATTCCCTTCGAGTGACTCCAGACTCGAGGTAATCGCGACCGCCCTTGAATCTGGAATCAGTGGAATGGTGTCGATCCCTTTGCACTCGTATCCGTTTCTCGATGAACTCATCGATTCTCGACGTCGTTTCGCGAGATCTCGGCGCGTAATTACATCGTTTGGCCGATGATTCGCGATAACACAGTCGATCGTAACAGCCAAGCTGTCGATAATTTTTCGTCGTCGTTTGGCGCGGGGTACAATAAATAGTGAAATAATTTCAAGGACGAAGCTCAGCTTCGTGCTTCGAGGAAGCTTCCATCGAATGATAGCAATAAATATCTCCTCGTATTTGTAGAACCGTCGAAGCGGACGCGACGTGGATGGAACGAGTGCAAAGGCTCAAAGTGGTCCCTTGTTTAGAGGCAATATGGATGACAGAACTGATAGACGAGCCTTTGGCTACGTTCCGTCTTCTTCATGATCCCCTTCTTGTAGTACTGCCTAATGCTACGACTGAGTTTGTCGTAATTCATAGCAGGTCGATTCTTCCTCTTGCCCCAGAGCCTGGCAACCCGAACAGAGTCTTCGATCTTGAAGACACCCTTACCACGGTCTAGCCAGCGTATACAGGACCCGTGGATTCCAGGACTCTGAAGGAGTTCCTTCAGGAACTGCCAGAGGTGAATGTGAGAGCCACCGTTTCTGACTTTCCCGCCACCGTTACTGCCGCTACTTCCGGTTCCCGTCTGCGAGGAAGCGCAGTCGTCGTCCTCCTCTGCAAACAATTTTGACGCCTCTGTTTGTTAATGTTCGGCGTCATATCGAGGATCATTGTTCATGCTTGAGGTGGGACAGAGTTTGCTGAGGTTTCTAGGTGTTGCGTAATTCGTTTTGTAGTTTTGAGTTTAACACGTTGAATGACACGGGGGTCACTGGTGACCGGCGCTAATGAATTCAATGAAATTTCATGTGACTTTTAAATTGTAATATTTACGAATTTGTTAATTCAGTCAATATTTATGCGCAGGTCTCAAAAAGGTAAAGTCCTGCTGTCTGTATATCTCTTTGTGTCTTTAAAGTTTCTGCTTTGTAAAGATGTGATTTTAATAGAAAAAGTTTCGCTTCACAAGAAATGAAGAAACTAGGGAAATACCAGTGGCATTCAACGTGTTAATCACAGTGATTGTTCCAAGTGAGATGTATCCAGTTTTTGGTCAGTTTTTGATCACTGATGGTATGATGTGCAGTAGAATGTTCCAGAAGTGGTGAGGATTCCAACTCGGATTGATTAGTAGGAAAGAGACTTTATCTCCGTTGGCATGGTAGTTTCTCAGGTGACGAGGTTTCGGTGATTGTATTAATTTGGAATTGTCAGGGTTTGATGCAATGTTTGATATTTGAGTCTGCTGTAGACAGTGATTTGTAGTGATTACTGTGGACACATTCTTGTCCATTCAATTCGAATTAGTAATTGTAGTTCATGCGATCGAGGAAATCATAGGTTGAAATTTGTTTACTTAAACTATCATGCAATGCATGTTATCTCATGCAGATAACTAATGCAAAATTAGCTCCTTCGCTAACATTAATGACTACAGTCAGTTGCTATTGAATGCAAAAGTCATCCACAGAAATTTTAACACTAACCGTACCGACACTTTATGGATAATTATTCTCACTATAGCAGGTCCTGTGACCGGTTATGAAATAACAATAATCCATTTCTGAAATAAATGCAAGGGACTGCCAACTTAATATAAGAAACAACGTACAAAACAGGCTTTACTTAATAGTACAAAAAATGATATATTTTCATTTCATTAAACCGGTCATTTGACCGTCTCTGGTACGGTTAGCATTAATTAATTGCATATGCGTTAAAATATTTCGTAGAAACAAAACCGCTTCAAAAGTCATTACTAAACTGATTAAAATATGACATTTAATTTCAAATCATTAATTTAATAAAAATATTAAATGAAATTTTATCTCCGAATAAAAAGAAACTTAAAAAGAGCACTGGGAAGAAATCAAGGCGACAAGTTTTTTATTAGTAACAAGAACCCTCAAAGAATATTGCTTTGAAGAAAGTTAAAGTACGAGACCTGAGAGAGTACGTCAAACTGTTAAGAATTATTACAAAACTCACCATCGGAGAAATCTACGGTGCAAGACGTTCCTTTGACAGCAGCTCCGCTGTCAATAGCAGGCGATGCTGCCGTCGTTGTGGTGTTGTTAGGTGTCTGAACAACTCCAGCGGGGCTCCAGGAAGCTGCCAGTGTGTTTCGCGGCGACTCTTCAACTGCTGCCTTCCAGATTTCCAGCTGTGCGTGCAACATGCTTCCGCACTGCAACAGAAAAAGGTGTCCAGTTCTGTTAGAGTCGTTTAAAATTGCGACACTTACAAATTTCTTTGAATATAAAGGTGTACATCTAAGTAGAATAAATGAAGTTATAGCAGATTAAGTACTTAGCTAAATAGACTGACATACAATAGCTGTTTCATTTCCTGGTGTACATATGATACATAAATCAGATTATTCTCACTACTCACTGATTTAAGCGATTGTGGTTTGTTTGATCTTTTAGACTATGTCAGAGAATGCATTTATTGTTCGAATTGATTTATCTGAGCTAATAATGAAACTCGGAGAACATAATTAAACAGATCATGACCCGTTTTCAACATGTTATGATATCACTGATCTATTTAATACCCCCATTTTTAATCTAATTCACGTGGATTGATTGTTAACACTAGGTTTACGGGACTGAAATCTGTTACACTGCAATATATTAAATAAAGACTTTGGAAAAAGAGGGATCAATCGGCAAAGCTGATAATTCGTTAAGTAATTTTTGTATTGTAAAATACACGTGAAATATCTACTGTACCTCTTCTCTATATATTTGAGAAATATTTATCAAAAAAGTAAGAACGCGTCAATTTGACGGTATCCGTAAACCTAGTGTTAATTACAATTGATGATTTTATTATTATATTTGTGTTTGTTTTATCAGTAGTATTATTAATATAAAAATTTCTTATCGTTTATTTATAATGATTGCACGGATTAAAAGGAACCAGAACTTTGAAGAACCGTAGTCTTATATAAACTATGCATGGCGTGGTAACTGAAGGAAATAGGACAAAAGAGTGAAAGGATTGTCTTCTGGAATTCCCAGGAATTTATCTTACTGTTAGTTCTCATTTCGTTTTACATTCCTGCGCGATCTTTGACTTTCTCGGTGCATAATTCAGCAAACTACGTAACCTATTTAAAATTAAGTTTTAATAATTGTCTTTCGTTGACAAGAAACATCCTGTCGCGTCATACACGAGACAGGAAGCTGACTCCTTACTCTTAATACTGGAAGAAACATGCACAAATGCTTTTATTTAAACTTTCTAAAAATATTGAACTTTTTCTTATCGACTTACCAAATTAATTTTCTTTTTGATATGTTAGATCCAAAAACTATGTTTTATATGTAACGGGGTTCATAAAAATTGTGTATGAAACTGGTTTCTCTATTTTTTAATGAACGTAACATGCACGATATCTTTTTTTGAACTTATATCTTTCCCGGATTTATAAATGAACGTATTGATTTACCCTCATTTATTTGGGGCCGTCGTCACATCGAGCGACATTGACATGACGTAAGACAACGTCATTCGTAGAAAAGATGTTAATATTAATACGCAGTGTTCTAATTTTAGAAGCATCGCTCCACAGATATTTTCTGATGATCTTTTGCCAAGGTATAGTATCTTATTAACACATCCGTCTCACGAATTCGCAAAAATCTCAACGTCTTTAATAACCTGGCACGGTTTCCGTTCTCCAGAATGGCCGCCGCGTCGACAAGAAGTTCCAGGAAGGCGTTCGACGCTCCTAGCGGTCGTCGTTCAGAGGCAACAGGAAGGAATGATATAAATGTAGATTTATCATATTCGATGATTAATAACCCGCGAGTGCTCCAAGTCAATGTATGCTAATAATTAAGCCTTGCGCGCTTGTCAGGAGGAAATAAGAGAGCGAAGGACTAAAACGCGGAGAAACAAAAACCGAAGGAAGTATATAAGACACGCGCAACGGGAGATAGCATCGAGGAGGCCCGATAGCAGCCTTGAAATTTCAATGTGAGAAACTCCATGAAGCGTAAGATACATCGCGATCGAATATCTAAAACACAGAGACACGCGCCGAGAGTCTCGGAACGTTAAACGAACAGATTAATCAGACAAAATGGTCGGAGAAAGAGTCAGAGTCGTGGTAATAGCGAACTAGAGAAAGTCATGCAAGATTCTCCGTTTAAATAAAAATCAAAGTGTTCGAGTCTCTCGGTCGTCCAAAGTTCAAGGCACAGATGGAAGTGGCGTTAACCCTTTGCCCTACAACAACGAGTGGCACTCGTGATGTGGTTAATGGAAGAGGAAATTTTGAAGCTTCTCAAAAAGTATCAAATTAAAAATACCAGTGTAACACGACATGATAATATTATTTCTATATTCTTAATAGTGCATTAAATTCTAAAATACATCAGGAATCACTAACATATTTTTATTTTAGCAATTTAATTTTCAATTATAGCGGGAGCAGTCGCAAAAGATGTCGTAGGCCAAGGGGTTAAGAAGTAAATACAAACACGACGCATAAGATTCATCACGATCAAATATCTAAGCCACAGAAGCGCAAAGAAACTGGAACGAAGTTACCAGAACAGATAAAGAACACTGGACAACAGACGGACGAGCTAAAAGTAAACTAGAGAAAGTCATCCAAGCAACTGTTATTCCCTCGTCCAGTAAAAGCCCAGACGATCGAACGTCATTCTCCGAATCGCAAAGAGAAAATGCATCAAAGAGCACCTACAACCACCGACCATAAACTTCATCGTGATCATCTAAATGACAGAAACACTCGCAAAGAAACTAGAACATAGATACAAGAAGAGATTCGTTGAAGAAAAGAAGCGAGAAAAGATGTATATCTAAGAGCGAACTAGAGAAAGTCCCCAATGCGATTGTCTTTCTTTGGTCAAGTAAAAACTGCGGTGCCCTAGCTTCGCAGACCTCCAAAGTTCAAGGTGCGAATGGAAAAAGCATGCGATAAAAAGTCTCGACGCGCTGGAAAGAAAGAGGTAAGTGTCGAGAGGAGGGCGCGGCAGAGGGAGGTATCTACGTAAGCGTTAGAATTCCATCGACGGAGTCGTTGCCGCCGCAACAGAAGAGAAAGCGGCTTCGTCGGTACCCAAGAGTGAACCGAGTAAACCAGCCATCTAGCCAGTCAGCCATCCAGTCAGCCGGCCAGGTAAGCAAAGTCAGGTAATCAGAGGCAGGTAAGCAGAGTCAGCCAAGCAGACCCAGGTAAGCAGGGCCAGGCATTCAGGCAGCCGTTGACCCACTTTTCGTTCCTTTCTGCCGGGCAAATAGCGCGTCCGAGCACGTACGATACAAGTATGCATGCACGTACCTACACGAGCGCCAATCCTGATGCACGCCGCGGTGGAAGCTGCGGCGAAGGGAAACGGGAAAGGGGATCAGGAACGCACCTTAGATGCAGTTATGCACCGCCGCGGCTGCGGCCGCAGCAGGAGGACATGCACACGCCGCGACGACGACGCGTGACGCGGCCACCTATGGGGACTGCGAGTACACACGACGAGCTATAGTTACTCGATGAACGGTGAAGCGGAGCCGTTGCACCGGAAAGATCGAAGAATGCGCTGAATGCGAATAGTCGGAGAATTATGCGCGTTCTTTCAGGGGATTATTGAGACTGATGACTGAATCGGTGACTGATTCGGTAAGTTCAGTGAATAATGTCCCGTTTTAAATGACTCATGAGTGTACAATTAATCTTTCGGTAATAACGATGATTGTAGTTATGAGCTGTTGAATGATATCTGTTTGGGGGGAACGAGTGGAGTGATTTGTAGGAAGTTGTTATTTTTCTTTTTATATTTTTCGGATTTAATTGGTATACTAATTTTGTCTAAGACACACAGTTTTAGGAGTGTTTCAAATTACCGAGGCTGTGATATGTATGTCATGTAGGGAAAATCTCAGAGATATGATAGGAATTGAACTTGGACATTGGAGTTCTCATTGTTGTAGGTATGAAAGTGTTCAAAAAATTTTGAAACTCGTTCTTATTGTTTTCTGACGTTGTTCGGATGATGTAAAGGAGCTTGGGAAATAATAGGGTGCGGTTGTAGAGGATTACAGAATTGAGATTTTCGATGGAAAGCTGTGCAATTTGTCGCATAGGATTCTCGATAATCATCGGTGCTCGAGGAGTTGCGGGTGTTGGTATTAAAGTACAGAAGGTTGCATTCTTGGGGAATTTCGTGTAATTCGATGAGGAAACCTTTAACGATTCCCGTGAAATGGGAAACCGATGTAGCTGCATTTCACAGCCGCAATGGGGAATATGAATGCACCGCGTGTGGGACTGCGATTATGGTGCGAATCGAGTTATGGCGCTCGACGAACGGTGCATTGCAACCGTTGCATCGTAGCATCTGTTGTCTTAGCGAATTATTTTAATCGCGAAAAGAATCCTGGATTTTGTGGTATTGTTCGATTCTCGTAATTTTATTGAAATATGCTCATTGTCGAATGACCCTAAAGTTTTGTGTTGACGTTTGTACTTTGTTGTAATTGGAGAGACGTTAGAATTGTATTTGCTAATAAATAGAACGATATTTATATTGTTCAAATACATCGAATTACTTTAGAAAGGATTGTCCTCGACTTAACAATCGTCATAATAAGTTTTATAAAAAATTGAAATGTATTGTACATTTTTCAATATTGTGGATCATTTTAGAATTATAGCTTTATCGAAAATTGAAAAATATATATTTAATTCTGTACAAAATGAATAAAGAATAATATATTTACAGTTAATTGAGATATATATTTTTACATACGTTCTTTAATTTACAATGCGAGACATTCTAGTGAAATAGCGGCGCGGTAAACACGCTTGGCATTATTGAATTAATTAAAGGGAGATAAAGCAATGAAACATTTAAAATATAGTTTCCCCAGATCTCCAATGAGACAGATGTTATTCTGTTTTGTCATAATGATAAGAGATATACATTTTTTGCATAATGTTATTCAAATCATTGACAATGCTCTCTTATAATTTTAATTTCTGATTTGTAAAGTGGTTTGGATAATGAAACCGTAGAAAAAATTGATATCATTTACAAGTAAGACCACTAAACCGGTCTCGTACTCTAAATATTTTAATTTTAAATGAGACGTCTACTAAACTAGTCTTAAGTGTCACGTAATTGTAATTGAAAAGGCAAGCCCAATTCTTCGATGTAAAATGAAGTCTCACGATAATTTAACAAATTCTAAACACAACGATGTATCGATAAACATGCTCTGTATATTATTAGTCCAATAATTCATTCCATTTTTCTATCGGTTCGCAAACTCGTTTTGATATTAAGATACTCATAGAAAAAAAAAGAATATCACTTACATGCAAAACCACTGAACCGGTCTTATGTTCTAAATATTATAATTTTAAATGAGAAGTTCACCAAACCGGCCTTGTGTTTCGTAGAATCGCAAAGGGGACGGCAAACTTTATTTCATTAGATGAAGTTAAAAATTCGAAGGAGTCGCGAATGTCAAACCTCGTGATATATTAGTACATACGTTGTGGACTACATTTACACAACTACATTTCAACGATTTCATTTTCAATTTGCAAATTTATCCAAATATTAGAAATATTTATTCTAAGAAATATTATCACGTAAAAACAGGGTTCCTAATTGGGTTGATTTCAAAATATTACTATTAAAATTTTAGAGATGCCTGATAAATTTCACCTGTTCATTCAAAAACCCATCAAGTTGACGATAAACGGAATTATATTGGCAGAATAAAATTTTTAATGGAATTTGCAAATATAGAACAGTCCAATATTAAAATTATCTGTTTAATTAAAAAGATTACAAATTTATGATTCCAGAATATTAATATGAGTATTAATGTTAAACATCTCAAATTTAAAACTTCTATGTTAACCATCTATGGGCTCGTGTAACTTGGAAGTAACACAAGACAAATCGAAGCTCTTACTCTTCAAAGTTAATTTTTTAAGTTTGCCAAATATTATAATGTAGTTCCTGAAAATCATGAAATTCTTTACAAATCAATGTTTCAAAATCAAGTTAAATCTATTATTTATAGTACTATTTTTATCATTTTTAATGCGCTATCGTGCAATTGATCTTCAGATACCATAGAAAATTCGCACTATAGAGGGTTAATTTTCATTAAGATATACCCTTAAATAACTTCTATACCAATTGCGCTGTGCTCCATTTTTCCAATTCTATCTTATAGTGCTGCAGATAGTAGATGCATTGTTCAAATATCCCATTAAAATATAACGATAACTTCAATTCCAGTGCAGCAAATAAAACCATGAAGAGATTTCTACCAACATCAAGTATCAAGATACATCGACCAAACACTCAATATGTACTCCGTATTCCTTGATTACACCATTTTCGCAAGCGCAAGCTACTTTCTTCAACGCGACGATGCAACCAAGACGGTTGAAAATACGTCGGCGAATGTTGCATCCATGTAATTTCACTTGCAGTTTATGTCATGGCAATGAGCACGCGGTGCATTGATCTTCCGAAACGTTCCGGGAATCGTATTCCCATCGGTCGATTACATCGCCGGCTCACACACCGAAGATCCATAACGAATGCAGAATACATTAATGACTTCTTCAGGGTTCACGAGGACTGTGTGCACGGAGAGTATGAATTACTTAACCCTTAGGGCAGAGTACTAAATTTCAGGTCGCCGGCAAACGGCTCGTTTCGCGATCGCACGCCACGAAAGCGCGCCGATCAAATGATACTTTTTTTCGTGAGTTCGCGAAAACAGTTCTTAATGCGGAACAGAATTCGCCTCGTGGCAGAGTCAGATGATAGAGAGCCGCGTACGCCTCCGGCGAGGATTAATATCGATAAATCGCTCGGGGATAATTAAAAAAATTGATTCACGGCACGATGAAAGGATTGTTTGCCAAGCGCTGCGGCGAGAATTTGGAATGTGACTTATGAGATGGATTTTGGGCACTTTTTAACAGTCTGGGGAATTCGGTTGCGCAATTTTTTTTGGAAAAATCTATATTTTTAGAATTTTCATTTCTGGTTTCCAGATCGGTGTTTATACGTCATTGGTTATAAGTTTCTTTTGCTTTCTTTTATGTAGCGGAACATTGTTCTGTATTGAATTTCTTACTTTGGAACAAAGGGTTTAATCTGTAAATTAGATAAATTAAAGAAATTGTATTAAATGAAAAACGTTAGTGTGCTACTGGCTTCGTGAATTTTGCAGAATGTTTCATAACGTAAAATTTTAACGTGAGACAGTAGTAAACTGGATTATATGACTTTGCATTATGTATTTTTAAGAATGATGTAATTTTCTTGTGTAACTATATTGTAGACACTATTTGATATTTAGCATTTTGCATTCAATGTAATTTAGGGCGATTAATGTAATTTTTATATAACAGAAGTAATCTGTTTAGAATATCCTTCAAATTATGCTATTTCGGATATTCGAAACAATACATTTTCTTTACAGCATACTGCGATTAAATGTCAAATGGTAATAAATAATTACCAAGATTTCACTTATATAGGTTTAATATTCATTATTAATTAAAAATCCGGCTCACGATCATTTAACAATTCATCTTTCAATATACGAAATTTGCTGAAAGTAAGTTTGTAATTACTGTAGATTCACAGGAGGGCAGGAAAGCTTTAGTGTTCGAAATATTTAACACTAGAACTACTAAGGTAGTAAAAATTATGGATATCCATGTTTTTTTTATCAAAATTCCATTTTCTAAGAGAGCCATACAGTAAATATTCCACGTTTATCTCATCAGACATAAATTACTTAACCGATAATATTTTTCACCTCTTGATTCCTCTTTTTTCAAAGTGCTTATTTCATGTAATTAAATATAATAGATTGAATACCGGTAGTTCTAATGTTAAACTCATATTTCAGAAAATCTAAAACCGCAAGCCCAAATGAGGAAAATTAGAAGATAGTTCAAACCAGCCTGACAAAAAGATATTGCGCGCAAAATCTTTAAAGCCGTTGCACTTGAAACAGGAGAAACAAGATGGGCAAGTTTAATGAGGCGAAAACGTTGGCGAATGAACTCGAAAGGGAAATTCCAGCAATCAGTGTGTCAAGGAGGAAAATTTAACGAAACAAATATCGCGTCGAGGGCAGCACAAACGAGGGAAGAATTCGCAAAATTACAGATAGAGCATGGCCGTGAGCCTGATCATGATTCTACGTTACGGGGGATCGGCGTAGTACTTCGCAGTGCGATTATCCAATTACTAGACGCAAAGCAAAATCCATTATGCATGAGTACCTAGCGTCGGCCATGCAAGTTTTCTGCCTGCCATTAATTTCCATTGCGTTCTCCTCATGCGATTTCGAGCGACAAAGATCCACCCGATTGGAATATCGGGATCGCGGGTAATCATTTCGCGAATTGGATCTTCGATCTTTTAATTTTTGCATCGTAAAGTTTGATGGCTAGTTTGCACGTTCAAATACAGTTTTTGATTATCCTGGCTCGTATAAATGATAATTGAGAGATGAAAGTAATAATTGTTACGTTGAAAAGTTATTTCAGGATAGTGTATCAATGTGAAATTATAGACTCTGTGCAATTACTATCAAAATTAGTTGAACATCATATATAAGGATTTTATGTTTAGAGATATTTGAAAGCTAAGTAGAAAATTATTTTATTTTAACGTTTTATATAAAATATTATAATAATCTTGTAATGTAGTAATCCAAAAAATTAAGTAGGGTAGGATTGCTAAGGAATTTGCTTCTTTCTTTTTTTCAGTATTTTATCGGCTTTAACTACTACAGGAATTTCGACGAGGACGAAATGTTTAGGTGGGTTCCCAGCTACTGTGTAAATTACTTTAATTTCCTGAAAATATATTTAAAATTTGAGAGCTATATTAAATTTATATATCAGAGCTATATCAAATGTTGTATGTATTAAAAGGATTTCAAGAACTGAAATTGAACTGGAATATTTAAACGTACCTTAAACTAGCGCATTGTCTAGAAACACATATCCTAAAAGAAACAAAGAGTGGAACAAAACACTCAGATTTCATCATTTATGCGATTGTAACTTAGACGCAGTAAATGTAAAGAATCGCATAAATATAAATTACACTCATTTTTCAGAGGTTATAGTTGCTAAAGAGATAAAAACAAGGATTCGCAATCACCGGAGCCAATTTCAAATCTTCCTCCGTCACCCCTGAGAAGTTTTTCCTACATTATCATTTATCATATTATAGACTCGGTGGTTCGAAATCCAGCAGTACTTTTAATTAATAACGAATATGAAACACGTATAAATGAAATCTTGATAATTATTTATTACCTTTCGACATTTAATTACGGCACGCTGTGAAACGGAGAATTTATTGCTTCACATATCCTAAGTAGAATAATTTGAAGGACATTTCAGAACATTACATTTCTGTTATGTAAAGCTCGCGCAAATTTCTTAATAGCCCTAAACAGTAGATTTTAGGTGAAATGACCATAGCAGTTGAAGCCGAAGAATACAAAATAAACAAAGTCTTTCAAGAAACTGTGAATCTAAGATCTCTTAAGGTCCTTTCAAGGTCCGATCGCCTTTGTAGGTCCAATATTAACCAGTTAACCGTGGAGTTTTGTTTTAAAAATCCCTCACGGGATGCGAAATTAAAATCAAGCAATGACTTGTATACACGTCGAACGCAGGGGAAATGCTCCTATTATAACTTTCACGAACAAAGGAAAACAAAACGTGGAAGGGTTACATATTTACTCGATAAAAAATGTACAATTCACTGTTAACTCTAGAACTACCAAACCAGTCAAAATGACTGGTACCAGATTTTTTCAAAAAATTATCCAAGTTCATACGAGCGTCATGTTGTCTTGTTTAATATAACAAAATACAATGGATTTAACGCTGGTAGTTCTAGTGTTAAAAAGGTTACCGCAACAGAGCTTTGGATTGACGTGTATACACGTTGAATACAGTTAACTGGTTAAGAAGCTGCCAATGGTCAAAAGGTATCTGGAGATTCCTGATTGCATTAAATGCCGCCAACCGTATTATTACACCTCCTGCTTACTCATTGTATCGTTCATGTGCCCCTTTGCGAATGGATTACGAGGAAAGAACGACGACGCACATCGATTTCCAGGAAATTCACTTTCACCGGACCTTGTCCGCGAGTGTTTCTCAAGTGAGTCGCGCCATTAGTATCTTTATTGAACGAACCTGGACTTTCTTGCAATAAGAATAAACGTAAATGCGTTGCGCGATTTCTTGCGTAGATATGGTTGCAAAACTTTTCGCGGAAGTGAATCTAACCGAAAATTTGCCGACTATCATATAATAGCTTCATATAATTTCTTTATGTAAGATAACACATTGTTTTTTTATAACTATGTTATTTAAATAATTATATTGTTGAGCGACCGATGCTTAATGCGAGGAATAATTAGAGAACAGGAGGTTTTAGATAAATGTAAAATACTTATTGTCTTCGTATTTATAGGAAACTCTTTCGTCTACAGCTATTTTTGTGACGATCTGATGATAATTGATTGTATTATTGTTAATATAAATATTATGTAACGGAGAAGCTAAGAACTCGTAAATATATAATAGTCTGTTTAATAAAAGAACTATAAATATTGAGGAAGTAAATACTGATAGAATTATTCTTAACTTGTTTTTATCTGTATCTCTAAAATATTGATAATTATTGAGCACAATCGATGAGAAGCTGCCGATAATTTTAGAGGAAAAGGGAACAAATAATAAAATTATACAGTGGCAATTATATTTGCGAATACGAATTTCATTTGAAGATAGCAACTCTCCGGAACATGGAAGTACCGAAGATCGCATTGTTTGCGAATGGGAGTTTTCAATGGCGATAACGTGTATGCTAAACAAGAAATCTGTTGTAAATTCTCGGAGACAACGTAAGATAACCTCTCCGAAAAAATGTCGGTGACGTAGAAGTAGCTGATAGGCAAACTGACTTTTGCGGGTTTCGTGAAATTATCACCGGTTTTTGCAACTTTTACAATTCGGTTAATAATGCCGGTAATTATCTTCAAAATATAGTTTCAGAGGATTGCAGGATGATTGCCATTTTTGCATAACGGTACCCTGAGTTTCAACTTTCTTTTTTAAATTAAGAATACCGTACATATATTTCAAGATTGCGACCATTTTCAAAAACAGTGCTACAAATGAAATATCAAATATTTTACTGCTTCAAGAAAAACATCGCTCTTCCCGTCATAAAAGAATTTATCTCAAAAACATGATATAAAATATTATACAATTTCCTAAAAAGAAATGTATGCTGAATTGCAAAACGACCTCGACAACTCCATTTTCTGCATAGTAAATTTTTCATGCTGCAATTAAAAGAACAAATATATGTATAAAAGAACAAAATCCTGCAATCAATTATTTATGTGCCTCGGTTAAAATTTTCCACGGCTCAATTAATTTCCCAAGCCATACCGATGAACAGTTTATGACGCAACGGATAAAACAACGAAACCTGTCCTTCTTATTAAATTCCACGTGTTATACCATGTAAAAAAAATACACCGATAACTGCATAATTGTATAATCATTATACATCGATGGTCTGGAAATACGACCTTAAATGTGCCGAAATAAAAGCGATGAAATTCGGTCAGCGCGTTTTTCATCATCAGCGTCATTAAATACCGTCCTTTCGTCCGCCATCACCCGCGATCATCCTTCCAACGAACGTTCGCACCGGCAATTTATTAAAACACCGCGAAATTCCGATGCCTAATTGCTTCGTTAAAACGGCGTTTCAGTCCGCGAATAATCGTCGTTCTGCGCCTCGGAGAGCATTACGTAACGGTACTTCTCGAAAGCGCGGCTTAAACAACGCTGTTCGATTCTGCTCGTGCATCGCCGATGAAGCGCCATGGTTCTGTATGGCTTGTATATTCGGTTATGATTATTGCCGACATACCGGAAAGTTCTGTCAGTTTTTAAAGCAAGGGGCCCCAAAAATGATAGAATCGTTACAATATTAGGTTTACCGGACAGTTTTGTCCATTTTTCAATTAAAAGAAATTATTGCTATTTTCTTAGGTTTCGTCTGTTTTTGAATTAAAGAAAAATAGCGATATTTTTTTCAATTTCTGGAAACCTAATGTTAAAGTGATTCGATCACTTTTGGAGACGGAAATACGCTAATCAGAGTAAGGACTGATAAGCGGACTTTTATATATTTAAGAGGAATTTAAAACTCTGAAAATGCAGGGAATGATGATATTACAAAAATGTATATATAATATTCAAAGTATTATTTGGGGCAATGTTTGTTGTATTATTTGGGGATTGAAAGAAACTGGTTAACTTCTATTTCGTCAACAGGGTTCATAAATAATTAAGTTTGTATAAACATTCGCCGTCTAGCGGTGAGAATATCAAAGAGGGAATCTGGAATTGTGATCGGCGGAATCATTGCAGTTATGATTTTTGTATCAACTGATAGGAAATTTGAAGTATGACAGAGGGCGACTCCCAACTTCAATCTACTATCAATAGATTTCCGTCAACACTATGACCTATCCAACACTGTAATTCAATAACACCTAATTAAAATTCAAAAAGTGACAGCATGGAATTTTAAATTTCGCTCTACTATTTGATATCCGTCACTGTTATAACTCAATATCACTTGATAAAAATTCGGAAGATGACTTCGCCGGAGATCAAACTTTACCCTAGTATGACAAATTCATCATCAGAACTGTAACCTATCCAATTATAGAATTGACTATATTAGATAATTGAATTATAGAATAGACTAGCTATAGAGATAGTATTATCTAATAAACAATCAAAAGATGATACCATCAGGTTGCAAACTTCATCCTAACATTAGGAAATTTCTATTGGCATTATAACGCTTTTAAAAATGGCAATAAAAATGGGGACTGTAGAAAATCAGAAAGAGAGCAATTGTGCACTCACCTGAGGAGCTCTCTGGCAGAATTCTTCCTCCGTAAGGGCAGCAAGAGTCGCACCATCGACATTAAAGCTCTCAAGTGGCACTGAGGGCAACTGCAATTGCCTCCTGGCCCACTGCACCCAAGCTGCCACGTCGGCTGCACTCCAACGTCGTGGCTCTGCAATTCAAATAGCATCCCATTCCAAATTAATGTGAAACTGTTACCGATATACATGTAAATGCACGGGGTGTTCCGTTTGAAAAAATGATTTTATGAGGACTTTAGAATTCTGGAGAGCTTTGATGTTAGACAATCCTTCTTCTTGCGAATGCAGAAAGCAATGACCCCACTAATATGTTTCCTTTGTGTAAAATTAAGTATTGCTTTAAATATAGTATTGTAATTTATGGACAGAAAAAAAGAGTGATGGAGAAAAGACAAATTGATTTACATTGCTTAAATTCATGCAGAGCAGTAATTATGGTTTTCGTGACTGATTTATAAAAGTAGAACGTTTCATACAATTTCATTTATAAAATTATCAGTGATTTTCGAAGTACTGGAATATATCTTTCTGCAACAAGAAAAGTGGGATACTAGTGAATGCATTGTTAGAAATCTTAGAAGTTTTATTGGAATTCTTGTTTCATACTTTCAGTCATTTCGATTATACTTGTGTAGATAGATTTAAACGAGACACCCTGTATATATGCATGCTTCTATCACGAATGAAGTTTTATGGTGCGTTGAAAATGCGAGGGCAATATATTTTCTGTGATTTTATTCACCTTTCGCTCTATTTCAATTGGTAATTGAAGAAAGGCATTCCGCATTCGCAGATTGGAATTGATGAAAACGGTATAAATCGAAACAGTGGTACTTTCTGGAATAAACCGTATTTTCGATGCAGTCGAGCGAACAGATTATAAAAACAACCCATTTTTTGGACTACAGGGTAATATTTTAATTATATACACACTACTTGCGAATTTACATGATCATTTAACTTCCTCTAAGCCTCATTAATCTTACATTTAATCACCCCTTTTTTCACAATGTTGCAGTCAGTCGACAGAATTCATTTTTATCCGATAAACACCTCTAGCATTTTCCCGTGCGACTCAAAGATTAATGATTTACGATTCGACAGATTAATTGGCCGTTAGTTTATTAATTCTCCATCACTCTTGCAATTGAATTGCAAAACAGTATTCAATAAAAAGAAAACTCATCGTAATTTCGTTAATACTTGATCTACCAAGGTGATCGAAATGACTTTTTCAGAATTTTATTTAAATATTCCTGAAATGTCTAACACTGTTTCGTTCTCAATTGTTTACGTATATTATGTAGATTGCAAGTGATTAACGCCTTGCCGTACAGTAACGAGTGACTCTCGTGATGCAGCAAATTCGATAGAAAATTTTCAAGTTTTGCAAAACCTATCAATTTGAAAATATCAGGAAGACGCGTCACGATAAAATTATTTCCATTATATTGAATATTACGTTAGATTATACGATATATCAAGAATCACCGATCAACTTTTATTTTACCAATTTAAACCTGAATTACTGCAGAGGCAGTCACAAAAGAAATCATACGACAAGGGTTTAAATCCATTAAACTTTCCTTCCTCCGTTCCTTTTTAATTCTTGTATTTATTTGACATTTTTAAATGTATTGAATAGTCGTTGCAGCAGTATCTACTTCCGTTGAATTTCTCACAATTAAAATAGCATAAAAATCGGACAAGTTAGTCTGAAATATTCTTTAAATTGTTCTCACGATTTCTAAATACCGATGGGCGTCTCTCGCAATCGAAATGAGACCACGATCGTGTCCACGAAAACGAGGTTTACTCATCGGCTCGCACCACCCAGGCCAACTGTTAGAAACGTGACGGAAGAGTGCCGTGACCTTGAGGAGAACGTTGAAATTTCGTAACCCCCTTCGTGAAAGCACGGCTGCGACTTCGTCATTTATTCCAGGCATGACATCACACGACAGAAACTAATAGACGAACCGGTCGCTTCGACGCGAGAAGACCAAGACGGCGTTTAAGACTCGCCCGCGGCAAGGTAGCAAGAAGGTCTAATGGAGACTCATTTTTATGGAGAAAAGCGATACTTTGAATCGGCGCAATTAATAACGAACCGCTCCTTTGACGATAGTCGTTATTAAATAATCTTAGAGAGGTCTGTCGACTTTTTACATTCGTAACGTACCATCCAGCACGATGGAGATTGATTAGCCTACAATCTTGTGTTACGGTTATTCCACATTTTTCAAGGAATCAATTTTCATTGTTTTAGAATAATGATAATCAGTGATAGAATATCTTTGCATGATAATCGCGATTAAGTTGTAAGACATTAAACAGATAAATCAATTGTTCCTAGTTTGTAGGATACTTTGCAACGTTGTCGATATACCGCTAAAGATAAATAACTTCGGATTTTCAACGTTGTCTAATTACGTTCATAAGTTATGCACTCGGTGCAGGATAATTAATGTTACTCACCAGGATGAATACCAAGTGCCACGCAGGTATTATCGAAGTCTTTCTGCAGCTGTTGAATAGCCAGACTAAGGACAGGCTCGATTTGTTCCCTGGCGAGGTCACCGACGCATTCCCCGGGTTCCATGTCTTCTACGAACCCGGTACCAACGCCACCGAGATCCACGGG
Organism: Cerceris ruficornis; assembly: GCA_963989415.1. Classification (NCBI taxonomy): domain Eukaryota; kingdom Metazoa; phylum Arthropoda; class Insecta; order Hymenoptera; family Crabronidae; genus Cerceris; species Cerceris ruficornis. The sequence goes on from OZ022521.1 coordinate 13,872,081, forward strand.
TCTGAGATTGTATTTTCTTTGAAAGCTCGTGTCCCGAAGGACCTCTCTGAGTAGCTGATGATCGCTCTTCTGCCCGTCCTTGAACAGCTCCTCCTCTTTTTGCAATGGATTTCTAATTTCTTCCTGGCCTCGTTCGATTTTTAGCGAATTCGTCCTCGCGCCATCCGCGAAATCCTTTCGAGGACCCTTGAAGAGTAGGTCTCGAAGTGGAGAGCTGCTTTCGAGTTCTATCGGTTCGGGCGTGGAAGACGTCGTCGATGACGAGGAGGACAACGAGGAAGAATTGTTGCTGGAGCTGGTGGTATTGCTACCGATGCTGCTATCGCTGCTGTTGCTACTGCAATTGGATCGTGGCTCCTCTTTGAAGAGGATCTCTTTGAGCAACGGATGTCCCTGTACGGCGGTATCCTCTTTTTTCGCAAAGAAGTCCGCGTCAAGGCTGTTGTAGATATCCTCTTCTGTTCGGGGTGGGGTGCAAGGTACTGTGCAATCGGTTGAGTCCTCGCGATAGCCCAGACTCTCGGCTAAGAGTCTGGAAGAAGAAGCGAAGGGTACCGTTGTTATTGAGCGTTTAATACGGAGAGAATTCGTTTACAGTTTTTATGTACAGATGCATATAAAAGTTCGTATGCTTTTAACTTTTACTGCATACTGTAAACCACTTAACTCTAGTCACAATCCCAACTGTTGTTATGCAGCATTGTAAATGAAGGAGTTGTATTAATTTATGGCAAGTAAAGAAAGCAAAGTGTAAAATGAAGTTTATGTTTCCGCATCTGGTGCAGTAGTCAAAAGGATTTAACGTAAATGCAACCATTAGTGCTTGGGGTCAACAGCCTAGAAGACGTTTTAATCAGAAATGTCTTATTAACACTAGAACTACCGGCGTTAAATCTGTTATGTATAAATATATTAAATAAGTGCTTTGAAAAAGGGGGAATTCAGAGGTGGAAAAGATGATCGATTCGGTAATTTATGTTTTATGAGATGGACGTAGAATATTTATTCCATGACTCTCCTATAATCTTGGAGAATTTTTGGAAAAAAATTGTGCACCAGTCATTTTGACTGGTTTGGTAGTTCTAGTGTTAAAGATATTAGAATCACTTAATTAGGCCCTATAGTAACTGCAATTTGTTTGCTATTTAGAAAAATTCATAAAGATGTGATTTCTATCGAACCTAAACTAAACATATTACAGTTGCTTAGAAGTAGTTAAAGCTGAATACTGTATCATTAACTTGTTATAATATCCAACGAAGCAGTGGATCTTTAAATATACATTACACATTCTTTAAAACAAGCTAAAACTCAAAGTTTATGTTCTAATTAAATAAAATTTCACGTTGTACACATTCCAGCAAACAGCATGAACTTTTTACCACTTCAGAGCAACGTTATTGGTAATACAAAACAATGTTTACCTTGATTCCTGTAAAATGGCCAAAAGATCAAGACTCTTCTCCCTCTTAACCGGTTGCTTGGCTGATGGTTCAGGACTCGTCGGGCCGAATTGGGCACTCTGAGGACTTCTTGGGACGTAGTAAGGACTCGTTGGGTATCCTGGTGAACCCTCGTGCGAATAGTTTGGGGACAAGGGTAATTCAGCACCCGCACCGGCATACGGTGGACTCGAGTAAGCAGTAGGCGAGCCAGGACGAGGCGATTTTGCCTCTTGTTTGATCTGCGCTGGTTTCAGGGTGTTTTGAACACTTGTGACGCCATAATCGTCCGGAAGAAGCGACAGGTCAAATTGAAATGCGTTGTAGTCGAACGACGGCGAATAGCCGGCTGCGGAAGGCACTGTCTGTGGCATCTGTAAACAAGAGGATTAAGGATCGTTAGATTTAGAATGATATCAATAATCGTAGGGAGTAGAACTAAACAAATATTAAATGTTTTTGAAAGATTGAGTTAATTGTGTTTGTTGTTTCTATGGGAGAACTTGAAAGCAAGAATCATTATTATTTATAAAAGTAGATACTTTCTTGCGATGGATGTTGATACTCAAAGAGAAATTTAAATAAGTGTTATCAATTGCACTATAATTATCGTAATATAAAAATGTAATTATAGTCACTTAACAATTTCTATTTCTACTCACTTTTACGATCAAAAACTATTGAATCTGTTATCAACTTTAAAAAGACTGCAAAGAATAACGATCCAGTCGGATAACCGAGATCCATTTGCCATGGACGCAACTATAAAGAGATATTACAGAAAGTGTAGCGCTGTCACGTTCGCGTTTTATTCTCTGTACGATCCATAATTTATTTCGGCGTGTAAAGGCGAAAAGATCTAGTCGAAATGATACACTTTCCCGAACAGCGCTGCGCTGTACCTAAGGGTCCATTTATCTTTCCGCGTGTTTATTGCCCGTCCTGAGCTTAAACTCGCGTCAGTTTGTTACGCTCCGTAAGTCACTTATGGCTCGGGGCGATCTCAGGGCGCATCTTTCATACCCGCGAACCGACCAAGGTCGCGATACTGTTCCGTCAAGTATCTAATTCAAACGTAAACGATGCCATACTTGCGTAAATCTGAATCTCATGCAGATATTCTGTATTCTTCAAAACTCATCTTAATTCTCGTTTTAATACCAAGTACTATATCTCAACATCTCACTAAAATTCACCATAGTCCTTCAACGCGCTCTAAATCCATTCAAAATATCCTCAAATCCACACCAACCCCCCATAATCGTCATCAATAACTTTCCCTGATCACGATTAACTCAAATCGTCCTCCATTTTCAGCCGACCAATCAACCAACATAAAAACAAAAGCTCATCCGATAATCGTTCACCACGGTCGTCGATAAATATCCCTTGAAATTTCCTTGTAAATAATCGCTAACGACTACGCTATTATCCTCCCTTACGACCTACGGAGGGTAAGGATCGCGATCGAAAAAGGAAACACTTTCCCCAACGGTACGCGGGTCCATCGGACGAGCGCGCCGGTGTGGTGCACCTTAAGGGCCCATTTATCTCTCCGTGTGTTTATTGCCCGTCGTGTGTTTGACCTCGCATCAGTTTGTTACGCTTTGTAAGCCCATTACAACGTTCCCAGTGCATCTTCCCTACGCTCAGGCGGGGTCGCGTCTGACATTTTGACGTAGTGCCCCGCAAAGGTCGACGCGAAATAAACGATTATACCCACACAGACGTGCGGCCGCGACTCGGCGCTGGCAGTGGGTATAATGTAGAGACACAATGCCGTCACCCCCCACCATTCGACCGTGCACCTTTTACGCGCCCCTATACATTCGCGCATGCGCACACCTCCGTGCAGAGAAGAGATACGTGCCATGGCAGAGGCACAAAAGAGAACCGCTTATTTCTTCGAGTTCTCCTAGCCTACCGCGAAAGGTCCCGGGGAGAAAGAGAATGTTTATCTATGCTGATGGGATCTATGAACGATGGAACTTCTCTTGCTTGCGCTTTCCTGGATCTCCGCCAATGGAATAGAATGTCTCGCGGTGTAGAAGTGGGCATTGGCGTTCTTTTGTTCTAAAAGGGCCTCCGGGTGGGGTGCAGGTTCTTTGGGTGTATTACGAGAAAATTTGTTGTAGGCGCGAGTGAAAACTGTTGAGGGGATGGACGAGGATGCTTGGAATGTTGGATGGGACTGAGAGGAGCACTGGATTGGATCTAGGTGTTATTTAACTCGTTGAGGCACGGCGGGCTCAAAAGTGTCCTACCTTTTTGATGCGTTAATATGCATGGTGGGTTATTTTTTGTCCCACCTCGAAAATTTATATTATTTTGTAACTTTGGTAATAAAAATAAACCAACAACTTTTTTCAATTAAAAAGAAAAAATGTCTGTGCAACATGGGTAATTTTATTTTCTGAATTCCCGTGCCTCAAAGGGTTAATACTGGTTTTGTTTAGGGTGGGTGGTTGAGGGATTTTGGAGAATATATTTGGGGTGTACCTGGTCTGGGTTAAATTCATGGGCGTATCAGTTGAATGTTTTAGGAAAAGTGTATGTTATTTTAAGTACTTGGCTGTTTGTTGATAAAGATGTTAAAATGAATGGATATAGTTAGTATCGAATTTAGCAAATTAAGTAGATGTAGATAAATGCACAAAAATGTAAAATTAATGATGATCTTATACTTTAATTTCACAGTAAAATGTAACTAGGTAAATAATATAGAAGTTGTTAATAGTCATCAAAAAATGTACAATAAAAACACGTTAAGATGGTCTATGCAAAGTGATTGCCTCAATAAAAAATACTGTGCCCTTAAAAGCCTAATTAAAGTCAGACTATTTCGGAATGTTCTAATTAATCCATCGCCGTGAACAAAACTGTCATTCGGCACGAAAAAGGTATTCCAATCAGATAAGCTTGTACTCAAATTACGACTACACGAGATCATTAGTACGGGTAATTAGACCCTTACGCGGTTCGCGTGAGCGATCATCTCTTCAGATTCCCCTGGAATGTCTTATTCTACTGAATTCGTGGTCATGCACGGTGACGATTAAAAGTCTCGAGAAGTTGCAGTTACGGTGAGATTCACGCTTCGAATTACAAATTATACATTTGAGAAAAAAGCATGAAAAATTGTCATTTAACAGACATTTTTTAAACTGACTGCGTAAAACTTTCTATGTGGTTCAAAAACTATGTAAAATTAAAAAGATCTCTAACGAATAACTTTAGTAATTGAAGCAAGAAATTGTTGGAAGAAACGAACGTAAACATGGATTTTTTTCATGTTTTATGAATTTGTATTGTTTACGAAATCTATCAAAGTCTTGACGTGTAGTGGTTCAAAATTAAAATAGCTGTATAAATTTTAAATTCTTATTATTCTAAAATTTCACCATAGGACATCAGTTAAATACGGTGAAACCATATTTAAAAAATTCTAATCTACTAGCTTCAAGAATTGCAAATCCTCCAAAAACCATAGGTTCACAGTTACACTTGTTGAAATTTTCAACCAATATGCAAATATCTCCAATAAATGCTATTCCAAAAATTTCTTCCACAAAATCCAAATTACTTTCAATGACGTGTCAAAGAAATTCTAATTTACAAGATGAAACAACAAACCTAAAATATATATTGAAATGCAAAGAATCCCGTCGATCAGCTATGGCGAAATTTTCTTACGGAACATCATCCCGGATGAATTAGCCATCGAGGTCGAAAAAAGTGAATCTCGATGGTGAAAATCGTCAATCAGGAATGGCCTATTCGTATCGAACGACAGGATGCTCGCAACATACTTGACGAGCGGTTTTCTTTTTACCAGACGAGGAATACGAAATCGTCTCCATAACGACAAGTTTTTACGGCTTCCTCGAGGTTTCCTGCTACCTTCTTGGCCTTTCGTAAGGACCAGTCTCATTGACGTCACGTTCCCGGCTAGCCAACGGTGCAGCTGCATTCTCTCCTTTCGTGCATTAAAGTCGGAATTCCAGCGGAGTCACGGGCTACGGATCGACCTCATAATTTTCGAGAAACCTTCAACTTCCCCGCGAGTCGGCGAAGCGCTGCTGAGAAGATTCTATTTCGACTAATGAACCATTCACGAGTTTCACAAAATAAAGAACCTTTTATGAGGGAGGAATGTAATGCGAGAGTGGGAATTAATATATTTAGATGAAAATAAAGAAAGAAATGAAAACGAAGAAAACGATGCTGCGTTAGCCGGAGATGAAGTATAAATATTGTTTTGACGATCCATAACGAGCCGTCTCGTAAATTCCGGAATATTAATTATCTCCCTCGGACTCTTGAGTCGGGTATTATCCGTGGAATAGGACAGATTAAGTGTTATTTAATATTTCGCGGCTTTACGTCCATTCCAAGATAATACCCATACACTGGCGAGAAGTTAAACGACTGCGAACAGTATCTTTCGTTGAATTTTCGCAACCCTGCGGAGAGAGGCACGCGTTAATCACGCACGTGCACAAACATTGTTATCCTTTAACCCATTAATTCTTGTACATCGTACACATCATTTTTGCTTATTAACATCTCTATTATAATACTGCTCTTTCAAATTCACGAGGGAAGTATTGAAAAATTCAAAACCTTGCGCGAATGAAATTCGTGCAGAAAATAACAGCCCCTTCTTTTTTGTTGAAAGATGGTTCCAAGAATAAATCACCCTTCTTTCTGAAAAATCTTGAATTTACATATTCCAGTGCATATTCATAAAACTATATAAGATGCAGAAAACAAGTTAAGAAAAATTCTGTTTTTCTTGCGGCCTACATTTGGGTGACGAGAAATTTGGTGCAATTTTTTTATTAAAAACAAAATTGTTGATTTATTTTTATGTATTTTGCATTACCATGATTTAAAACGCAAAAAGCGATATAATTTTTAATTTAATTTTTCTCCCTGTATCTTATATTGTTTGGTACACATTTACGTTAAAATGAAAATTAAAGGTTTCTTTTTCTGGAGATACGTTTTCATCCGCAAGCTTTTTTCAACAATAATAATTGTCATCGCGTGTTCTGTATTTATGTAATGTTCCAAATGTTTTAAAAATGTTTAACTGTCAATATTCCCTTGTAAGAATACTTCATCACCGATTATACATATAATCGCGTTGACCTATAAGCTGTTGAATAAAATCAGTGCAGCCAATACAATGTTGCATGCAACTCTTCTTATCCTTTATTTACTTCAATCTTAACATTTTGCCGGTTGCTCATTTATCGTATCAGCGTTACAGTGCCGCCGGCGAGTTTCACGCAAGCTCTACTGCTCGCCAACGGTGATATTTACGCAGTCGTTTGTACAAAAGACAATCCGGAAAATTTGGAGGAGAAAACAGTGGAAGCCATTGTTCCTTATTTATCAATTACTCCTTTGCATCAATATGTTTACCTATACAAATATTGGAATGATCGAAATAAAGCATCATCGCTGGCGAAAAAAAGTCACGCGTACGAGACAGCGGACGATAACAATTGGCGAAGAGAAGACACGCTTACGTGACAGCGGCCGGCAAAGTGTTAAGCATCGTTGGGCACATTTCATAAACAGAATTCTCCCCAAAATCGACAATCAAATCAAGAAATTCCAATCGTACGAAGTTATATCATCGAATAAAAAGTGCAGAAAAAAGAAACATGAAGTCCAACGAAATTTGTATTTCTCAACTTCGTTGTTTCTCGCCGGCTAAATGTTTTGAGCGAATCGATCTATCGTTATCTTCTGTTTATGAAATTCCCGAACCCCGTCGAACGAAAAGAAACGAATTTAACGAAAAGGAGAAGTACAAATCTCAAAGTCCATCCGGCGAAGATCGATAAAGCCGTTATCGGTGTTTGTTGCGACGATGGCACACCTTCGGCGAAGTTCGTTGCCGAAAGAGCCTTCACCGATGAAAACAATTATCATTCCCTCACTCTGACGAGGCATTTGCAACATTTCACGATAACGACGGGATTATCTTTGTCAAGGTTTCCCTGTAATCAGTCATTTAACCGGAGAACTTTGGACGAATTTGATAATACTTTTTAGCTATAATGTCGCGACCTTCGATAGCATTTTAGTCGACAAGAAAAGATCGCTTAATTTCGACGTATTTATTGTCATACACTTTTGGTTTCCGTGTGCGTATTTGTCGAGGGCGTTTGTTGGTTTTTAGCTGTTTTGTTTTGATGATTTATTATTATCCTTTTAGGAATCTGCACGCGGTGATACGGTGAGGATTAAAAAACATTTTTATGGAATAAACGAGTACACAAATTTTAAGAAAAATAGGTTGCGATTAATCAATCTGGCTGTTTAGTGAAAATTAACTCAAGTTTTAGACATCGGTGGATATAGAATCAAAAGTGATTCAGATACTTCTTGCTTGTCTTCGATCTTGAAAAATTGAATTGAATATTGAAACATCCAGATTTTGAAATTGTATTGATGTTTTTGCGAATTATAGAGATCAGTGAGACGAAAAATAAAAAAAAGCTCTTCTGTATCACCACTGAAATGCAATTAATATTTGTTTGAACTTCACGCTAAAAATATTCAGTATTTCATGCCGTTAATATTATGGTTTAATCTTAGTATTAACACTTCCATAAATACACGCATAATGTATTTATCAATAATTATACAAAAAATAAAAACATTGCGTTATCTACAAATATGTTCAAAATTATACGCCGATCGAATTTATGTTACCACAAAAATAATACATTGAGAAAGAAATTAAAATCCGAAGTTTGTCATCATAAAAGTACTAACAGTTCCAAATGTACAGAATTATTTAAATAACTGGGATCCATTCTATATTTTCTAAAGCAACGACAGAAAAAATAAACAGAAGACTTTGGTAAGAAAAGTGGAATAGTACAATTAACATACATCGATCTATAATTCTATTACTTCACTATGAAACAGTGTATGACACAACACATTCAGAATGTGCAGTTTCACAAATGCATCAGTCTAAACACGGATCTAAATGTTCGACCGGAAAAAGGGAATGGAAATAAAACGAGATTATCGAATAAGCAGTTAGAGTTAATGATAGGCTTGAGCAACATGAAAAGATGATATTCCATTTCCGAATTCAGATAAAGAAAATTTTGAAAAACGATCGTCCTTCGCAACATTTCGAAAATCGATTACACATATCTGGGTAATCGGGGAAAGGACATTTGAGCAATCTGACTCGATGTCGTTCAACCTGAAGCGGCGATTTTCAACGAGGTTCAATAAACTTAGACGAAGACATTTGTCAAACAAAAGTATTAGTGAAATATTCGGAATTTTACAAAAGCTCCGAATAAATCAGTATTTTCGTTTCACGGATAATCTTTAGTTCGATTTATTGTGCGCAAAATTTGTTGCCCTAATAAATTATAATTATTTTGCGTCTGTGGATTTCTATATGAAAATATAAAATGCGCATAGAAGCCCGAATTGAGAAGTAGCCTTGAGACAAACGAGTTTATTATTTATTGCCAGCTATAACGTGACCATTCGCTCTCAAAGTAACTTAAAGTTTGCAAAAACTTTAAGACGCTATGCCGGCAAAATATTTTTTTTATATTGCGAACTCTTCTTCGTGGATTCCCATAACGAACTGGACTGTTTCTTTTTTTTCGTTTAATTTCCTTAACAAGGCACTCGGCATTTTTGTTCCGCTGATAGGCCACGCGATTTGCTATTTTAAAATAAAATACAGCGATGTCATAGACTGCAAAGTGAATTTAGTAAAATTTACAGTTTTACGTGATCCGATTTTTTATATCGACCGCGCGTTCAGATTGTGATACAAAAAATAAGAATTTTTTAAGTAGAATAGTTTGGTTTCGTTCGTTAATTTCTGTATTTGAAAATATCACATTTTTGATTCTACTCGTAAAATAATAAATATAAATTATTTAAAAGCTTCGTTAAATACGAATCATTTAAAATCTCATCGTGAATTCCATCGGCACAGTTTCATCTTGAAAAATATTCGGCCGCTAATTCCCTCGTAAAACAAAAAATTCAAAACCTTTAAAGCCTCCTCGTTAATTTCACTTCTAAAATTTTATATTTAAAAAACAGCCGATCGCTAATTTTACTCTTAAAACAAATAAACGCCAACCATTAAAAATTGCAATTTTTCGCCCAAAAATAATTTTACAGCTAAAGTTTAACGCTTCAAAACAGCCGTTGATTTCGGTACGTCAAAATAAAGAAAGAAACGATATAAAATCTTAGGTAAAGGCGCGAGAAAAGAACGTTGACCCTACGAGAACAAGAGGCAGGTTCAAGGATAATATCCGCAAGGTTCGCAGGACCATGCCACGGATGATCCTTAATCTGTCGTGACGTAACGAAATTAGAAAGGATTATGACGTCATGATCCCACTTTGTCCATCGCTAACAATGCGTCGCGTTCCTCCAACTTCTTCTTCATCTTCTTATTCTCCTTCTTTTTCTCTTTATTGTACTCGCGAAGCAGCACAACTAGTAATCTTACAAATCTCCATCGACTTCTTTTTCAAGTGCGAGTTAAGCTGACGTTTGAAGTATTTTGATTAATCGTAGAGATTACTAGGGCAGAGTCAACGATACGTGCAAATTGCTTGTTGTACGACTCTTCGTTTCGCGATGATAAAATTATGTCTTCTTCTACTCTTCTGTTTCCTTTTTCTCTTTTTCTTTAGTGCTCCACATTCGCTGTATCAATTCGTAATGTTTCTGTAATTGGCGTCCCGATTATTTAATCTCCACGTTATATTATCCGTATGATAATTCCATGGAACTGTAAATTCTTATGTCATAAATATTCTTCACGATTAATTAAATCTCCTTTTTCAAGGAGACGACTGGTAACGCTTTTAGGAAGCTCATTCAGGGTACTCGTGATTCGACCTTTTTTTGCGCACTCATTATTTATGAGGTAGGCACTTTGCGTGACGTAGAGCAAGGAGAAAATTATAAATAATTATCGTGCCACGATATTTTGGTGGCTTTGAATCTTCCAGAAAAACTGTGAAATTGAAATCTTTTTTGGCGAATATTGTGCTTACAAGGACATCATAGCGAAGTTTAGATCTTGGGTGGGTTTTAATTTTAAGATTATTATGCTTAACCCATTGCCGTACCATTTCTTTTGTAACTGAATGCGCAACGACTCAGAATTAATTGTTGAAATAACAATCTATCTCTGATTTTTGATACAGCGTATAACTTAACGCAATATTAAACAGCAGAGAAATAATTAGACCGTATCGTGACTCACTGATATTTTTAATTTAATAATTTTTGGAAAACTTCAAAATTGCCTATTCCATTAATTACGTCGCGAGTGTCGCTCGTTATTGTACGACAAGGGGTTAAAAGTAACACCATCGTGAAGTTTGGGTCTCGGTCAGGTTTGGATTTAGTCTCAATTAGATTTCAGTCTTAGGAATATCATATGTAGAAGTAACATCATCGAGAAGTTTGAGCGTGAATTAGGTTTTGATCTTAAAGTGTTACACGTAGAAGTAACATTATCGAGAAATTTAGGTCTGAAACAAGTGTCAATTTCAAAAGTATCATACTTAGAAGTAACATCATCGCAAAGTAGTTAAGGCTTTTTGTTTAATTTTTAATTGCTAATTCGAAACATTAAGGGATGAAACTACATGTTGATGCTAGTACATACAGTTAACTTCTGCACGAAAAGCTTTGTTACAGGAAACCTACTCCGCAGAATTTCTAAATTTATTTAAACAAATATCAATACCTTCCCACAATTACTCATGATTTCAAGGAAGACGTAAATCGTTGAAGTAGCCTGTATAAATCCTTCGATATCAGCCGAGAAAATCATCGATCTTAAAATAAACTTCCGAGAAATTGCATCAATAACTGAAGTACCAACACTGGCTTATTCGTCCTAACAAATACAACACTTTACAGCTAAATCTCAATTCTTCCGCCATAAGAAGACTTTGCTGAGTGTGCAGTTAAACATTCGTATTCCCAATTGCTTTATTAGAGTCCAAATCCCAATTACCACCAGAAAATTCTTCCTAAATTACCTAGGAAAAAATAACATACCCTGGAGATTCTACGCCTAACTCAAAATATAGGTACTATACCTATCCCCCATAACAGTTAACGCCAAAATACAGAACAACACTTTTGCCATAACCCTCGTAACCGCAAGCACCAAATAAAACAAACTTACACAAATCTTCACGCACTACCGAGTAAAACCCACGTAAGAATTATGAAAAACAGTTCTTCATTGAAATCCTCAAAGCATTCATCCTCACCTATCATCCTCAAAATTCCACCAAACAATTTCACGAACGCCTCGAAGTTCACCGGCGCGATATCACGAGCGTGAAGAAAAGTACGCGGAGTGCAACTGAAGTGACTTTTCGCCATATTATAAATCCCCGCCGTTTGAAATCGCGGCCGCGTGTAGCATTGACGCTCGTGAATATTTATGAGAGGGATTTCCTCGCGAATTATCGTCATTGTGACAAGGGAACGAAGGTGGTAGCCAATAGTAGTGTACGCAACTCGTTGATTCTTCTCCGCCAACGGCTACGACTTCTTTGTCGCTCCTTCTCTCTTATATGTTCGCGTATCGACTGTAATTAATTCCAGTTATGCTAAATGCAGCGAACTGATGTCAGCTATCGCCGCGTAAACGTAAATTACCGTTCGCGTGCGTCACACCGCTGAATTACTCTAGAAACCCCGTTTCCAGTTCGTTGCCTGAAGCTCGGCTCGCGGTGATCGCGAGAACAGAGGCTGATCCTGATGCTCGGCGATTGAAAAATTAATGCGTCGCGATTAACGCAGGGTAGAGATTATGAATGGATGTCGATGTACTGGTTTATGGGGTATTATTATTATCGAGAAGCGTGGTTGGCAGGTTCAGAGACGGGAGAATTGAGCGGGATGAGTAGTGGTTTGGGGCCGATCTGGTAATGGTTGAAATGTTTTGGTTTTGTGAGGATGGTGAAATTATTTGGGACAATTTTTACTGACTTGATTAGAGTCGCGGTTAAGATAGTTGAGATTACGAAGGAGTAAGAGCTTTTAGTTTTTGATTTAGCGACGTTTCGTGTATCTTAATAGTATTAACACGTTCGCGGACAGTAAAAATATCAGTGAGCTGCAAAAATAGGCAGTCAAGTATTACACTTCTAACTTACACTTCTAACTACATAGAGAAAAAATAAAATAGTATGAAAATACTCAATGAATCACTTGGCCGTCACTTTAAACTGCATAATAATTACAAAAAATTAAGATTATATAAAATTAAATGGATTATAATTGGCGTTAACATGTGGCATGACATGAATGGTATAGCATTAATGCTTAACGCGAACGTGTCAAGATGCTGAAATTATTTGGAACAATTTGGAACAACACATTTTACAAATGTGATTACAGTTGCATTTAGGGTAGTTGAGATCATTGAGGATTAAGAACTTGTAGGGTTTGATTTGATGTTTTGTGGATTTTGATTTCGTTAAGATGGTGAAATTATTGGGAAAAATTTATTACTGACCTGATTATAGTCGCGTTTAGAGCAGCTAAGATCGTTGAGGAGTAAGAGCTCTTGGATTTTGGTTTAGCGATGTTTCGTGTATATCAATTTTATTAAGATGATGTAATTATTCGTAACAAATTTTACCAACGTGATTACAGTTGCATTTAGGGCTTTGAGGTCATTGCGGATTAAGAGCTTACAGGGTTTGATTTAATGATGTTTTGTGCATTTTGATTTTGTTAAGATGGTGAAATTATTAGGAAAAATGTATTACTGACGTGATTAACGTCGCTTTTAGGGCAGGTGAGACCGTTTAGGAGTAAGAGCTTTTGGATATGGCGTGCTTTCGTTTCGCGGAGAGAAGTGTTTGGAGTTGTGATTAAGATACATTTTGAAGAGACAGGGAGCAGGTTCGATTCACGTATCTTCCCTTTAGGATGATGGTTAAGTTATGAAACATTTATACAAATTGATGGATGTAGCTTTATCTGTAAAAAGTCGGATGTAAGGCCCTTTCCCTTGGCTAGATATTTCTTCGAGCGTTTATACAGATGCAATAATTGTGCCAGGCCTTGGAGTAAACGCAATTGCTGCCAATTTTTATATCATTTTTAACTGTACGTTGCGTCGAGTTCTTGTCCCGAGTAAAAGCACAGAACAATAGTCAAATATCTAATAAAACTCTACGCTCGAAACTGTTTTAAGCAAAAAAGATGATAATCACCGATAAGATCAGTTTTGTAAAGAACATTCACGTAGTGCCGACGGATTTTTTTGCATCCTATGATTTATGATCCGACCGTAGAGCTGACGTGTACGGCCAGCAAAAATGTAACAGATAAAAAATCAGATCGTTCGAGTTACTTTCGACTTTCTTTTCTCGGCTCCTTAACGTCCCAGTATTAAAACGGTGTCTTTCTCGTGGCACGATATATTTCATAAATTAACGAGCTATCTACTAATGTTAATATATTCAGATATCGTTAGAAATTGCCGTTACCTGTCATGGCGTTTTTTCCCCAATCTGCATACTCGTTGTCACGATAATTGCGATCCTTAATGCGGGACAAACAACCGCCGAATCCATTAAGAGAAGTAAACGAGTGCAATTAAATCGGGCACTGTGTGTTTGCACAAGAACACGACGTAAGAAGACAGCGGTAATCCGACTGTTCCATTCACAAACACGTGTATACGAGACGGTGCATTAAATTGTCACAGAATATCGTACGATTTGAATCGCGCTAATTATGTTAATTTCGCGTAAGAAACGTGTACCATAATGGCGCGCTCGCTGCATTAAAAGTTTAAAAGGCTGAATGCAAGGGCGTAGCCGTGCGCTTCATTCCATGAATTTAAAATATCGTACATGTGGTGTCTCACGTGATTTGGAAAAGTATCTTACACTAGTAATAAATTATAAATTGAGATGGCCTCCAGCAACAATTTATTACTTAACATTGTAATGTTCTTTGTACAGAGTTGAAAAACTGCGACGATTTACGTAGCTAAGATTATGAAGTTCTGTTTAAGAAGTGAGTGCAATTGCACTTTTCTGCGGAATGGATGCATAGATCAGAATGAAATCAATATAGTTGTACATTCTAATTCATATTATACGATTTTGTCTTATGAGATTTTTTTGTATTCCTAATCGTTTTGGGGATATACCCGCATATAATAAATTGTCAGTTTCTCAAAACTTCTAAATAAGTCACAGTGGTATTGTTAAACGTTATTTAAGTAAGTCAACAAGAAGAGCATATTTACAATCTCACTAAAGGCCTCACATATTTTTAAACACCACGATGATCACATAATTAAAACTAGTATGCACTAAGACAGCGAAAATTCATTAACAAATTTAATGATGAAAATTTCCGAACAGTATATCGATTCCAACGAAGTATTGCCACGCTAAAAACTAACCGATCCGTAGAAGCAATTGGCACAGTAAATTCAATTACTCCATGAAATTGATTAATTGCAATTACTTGCAGCTTCGTCGAATCGCGCACGACACACGTTACGAATTTCATCCGCGTAAATTGCAAGCATTGACGTAAAAAATCATCGGAGAAGCCCGAAAAATCGAAAAACCAAGAATCATCGTTTCATGGAACAAAGAGAATCTTACAATAAGAAATACGCGCTCATCGATGCATCGTGGCTGTAATGAAAGGTAGAAATCGGCGTCAGAGATTTCCATTAAAACGTCATTGTGAAGATGTTACGCGAGGTAATAATAAAGTGGCAAGTAATAAGAAAACAACAATTACAAAGTTGTTTTTCAAGAACCGTCGAATCGAGGGAGTAGATAGGTTTAATCGTCAGATGAGATCTCTTATCAGCGGACAAGCCGACTCTTGCAGAACCTGATTTAATATGGGTTACATTTATCCCAAGAGCAGAGATAATTATCAAACTACGAATAACAGATATACTTCGGCGATAACGGTAATCCGCTTGGCATACGATCGATGAAGCTCATTTTGTAAAAATTTTATTAGCAACAGAGAGTCTACTTCGATTGAAAGGAACAATGTTACTTTTTTTTTTTAAAATACCGTCAGTTCCTGTTGCAACAAAAATTAAGAAATGTAGCTAATCATTCAATTTAAAAAATTCTGATTCGACTGTAATTAATATTTTGACGTTATCCTTCTACATTAAACTCCACTCGGCAAACGTCATCCTCGGCCACAGTTTTAACTAATATCACAAAATTATGAAAACACCCATGGGGTCACTGATAACCAGTACTATTGAGTTCAATGAAATTTCTTCCGCCTTTGAAATTGCAATATTCACGAATTTGCCAATACATTAAATATTTAAATATTCGCATTAAAATACTAAAGTAATTTTAAACAGATAACTATTTTTAACTCTATCGCCCCCCACAATAACATGATTGTAATACACAATTAAAAGTATACCTGCGATTGCTAAATCCTATTGCACACTAATTTCCACAAAGCAAAGACTTAACATCTAACTATAGAGAAGTACAGACACTAATCAGTGCCTTACTCGGTACATAATTATATCATCGCACACAAGAACAATCAACAACCACAAAACCCACGCAAAGGCACAGTACAATAGTTAAGATACAATGAACAATCGGAACGACACTGACAGCAGCACAGAGAATGAGAAACTAACAGTACGAAAAGCCGAATCTGAGTCGGTCACTCAAAGGTCTCACGTGGCTACGCGGGCGGTCGAATACCTGTGCTGAACGTGAACGACCGCCTCTCCGGGCACACGTGTACTCGTCATGACAGTTGCGTACCTTCTAAGATCATCGTCTCATACGATGATCCCACCTACCATTTCAATGCCTATTCTCTAGAAGAGGAGGCGCGAAATTTTTTGCACCCGGCTGGTGGTCCAGATTGATCTCGATATCGTCCGAGTACCGCTACTTCATGGGATACGCCGAAAGGAGGGTAGAGAAGCGAAAGGTTTCCACGAAAACCGTATGTAACGTTAGGTTTAGGGAGATGCGTGAGATAGTTGGACGGGTTTGAATTTAAAGGTGGGTAATTAGTACTTAAATGGTGTGTATATTTTAATTAAGGTGGAGATTCTGAGATTTTGGTAAATATATGAAGATCTTGGAGTAAGGTGGTGGATGTTACGTGATGGTAGAAACTGATAAAGCCTGAGTTTGGTCGGAGGGAATTAAGTAGCGAAGTATAAAGTAGGAAGAAGATACGAAAATTTAAAAGCGGCGGTATGATGAAAATTTGCGATGGTTTTAGCGTCTTAGGAGGTGAATTTATAAATTAACCCTTTGAGGACGACGGACGTATATATGTGGTCTGAGGAAAAATATAATTATAGTTTATTGGCTCCTGTATACACGGTTAGAGTTGAAAAAATGAAATATAACTATCGAAATGAGATTACGTGAATAGTAATTTATAACTTGTATATATTAACACTCTGACTTTCTGACAAAAAGGTGCTTTTTCATCGCCGAATAAATCATTACTTCTCAATAGTCAAAAAAGTCTCCGTCCGCAAAGGGTTAAAATGTGGCAAATTATGATAATTCTTTTAATACGTGCTCTCCAAAGTTAATTAAAAA
Source organism: Cerceris ruficornis (assembly GCA_963989415.1). Classification (NCBI taxonomy): domain Eukaryota; kingdom Metazoa; phylum Arthropoda; class Insecta; order Hymenoptera; family Crabronidae; genus Cerceris; species Cerceris ruficornis. Next base: position 13,889,176 of record OZ022521.1, read on the forward strand.
TGCAATATCACAAATTTCACCGGACGAAGGTTCGATATTATGAGCTGTAAATATTACACAAATGAATGTAAAAACTAATTGATTTTTCATGTATTAAGCAGGATTGCAGAATTATTAACGTAATTATATAAGAGCTGGATACTAATCGTGTAGTCTGATACCAAAATGGAGTCTTCGCAAAGCGGAACCGCTAAGAGGATCATAAAATAATTATACTACCGATATTAAATAAATCATTTAACATCGCACGTTCTTTTTCAACATTGTTTCCTCGTGGACTCTTTATTATTCACTAAGAACTCGTCTGTCCACATATCTTTGACGTAACCGACGGAGAAGATTAGAATCCTTCGATGGTAAGAAAAATCTGTCTTTGTTTTTCATTCCAGACGACTACGTTTAGCCTTTTCCTCTTGTGCGCGCGCAAGGACGGAGGGATTTCTTTGTTCGAACGAGGAGAGTCTCTTATTGAAAATCACTTAAACGTTACCTTCGTTATTTTCAAACTGCCCGAAGGACACCGCGTAAATTCAATTGCGAAAGAAGCGCCTCATTGCCGAGAGAGAATCCAATCTGTAACGCGCATAACGATAATCGATCGAGGAAGAAATTATCGAACAACCACCAATTACACCTTACGCCACCAATAACGTTTCCTTCTTTTCCTTCTTCTGCGAATATTATTTTACGATTGGTATTTATGGTTTCGATGCTTCATAAATATAAAAACAGCTGTGTGCAGGATAAAGTTATTTCTTATTACGAAATGTATTACCGATGAGGATGCGCGGGAAATTGCAATTTTAAATTTTCGAAGGTTTTGCATTACGTTGACGTGCATTTTTGGCAAGCGTGTCATTGAAATCGTTATGGAATTGTACTTAAATGCAGATTCAGATAAAATATAAAAGTAATGGAATAATTAAAACTTCTATTTTGGCGATACTGTGTTTTAAATTTACAAATCTATTTTTTCTTACTGTCTAATATGAAACTCGTGGTAGAATCAAGGCATAGTTAACAGTTCTGTTACATGGTTTCAATATGAGCGGTGCAAAAACTGCAACAGCAAATTTATAACTCGATACAAAAATTGCGACAGTCCTCTTGTAACAGGGTACTCTTAGAACACGATTTCCATAGACGATTTAATTAACTTGGGCAACCAGTGTATAACAGAACTTTTTTTAAGTATCTTTTAACACGATTTTAATACAGGAAGAAAACAATTAACCGTTTCAGAGGAAGGTTTATCGTATCAATCTTCCGCGCTGTGAAGTTGAATTATTATCAGTTTAGTAATCCGTGATTAGTTATAATTAATGTATAATTTTTGGCAGATATAAACGAAGTCTCGTTTATTATATTTGATATGGGGTTTTTAAACGTATATTGCATTCCTACAAAATGCACATGTTCTTCAATCAATATAATTGCAATTAAGCAACATACTTGAAATAACACCTGCTATGTATAATGTAGATATCATATTAATATTAATATTACACGCATCATCGTATTACATAAGTTTATGTAATAATTCATTTCACTGTAGTCGGAAATGAGCCTCACAGCTGCATGTATCGTTAAATAAATAAAATATTAACCATTACAATTTGATGCTGTTTATTACGCATATGCAAAAAGCAGCACCACGCAAAATTTAAAGTACTGATTATACTACCGATTCAGCATACTTAACTAATAGAAAAACTTCAGTTGCTGAAATTAATAATGCCATTAATTAAGACAATAATCTAAGTCATTTATTCTTCGTTTAAGCATACGTTGAGTTTTACGTATTGAGACAGAGACAAACTTCGTTAAACTTAAATTTTGCAATTATTTGTACAAAATAGCTTCATCATATACAATATATGCAATATACACTGATGCAACAAAGAATAAGTTATAATTTCTATATTTGAAATTTTTCAATTAGACTACTTTCACAATTACTGCCGCAATTCGTAGATATCAATCAAAAGAGCTACGTTGCTAAAAAGATGCACAAACTCCAAGATAAACGTAAGAAGGAGAAAGAGGGACTATTGAAAAGACGTGCAAAGCGCAGAGGGTTGAAAAATAATGCGAAAAAGACGAGGGAGAGCAAGGAAGAGAAACTGAAATCAGAGTTACTAAGTAACGTGCATCGGCATGGCGCGTGTATACGAACCACTTGAGAGGAGAAATTATGCTCGAACTGGCGCATAACGATAATGTGCATAACTTATGCGCGTATAATGCAAGTACGCCGGGCAAAGCATCGACATTGCACCTCGATGGCGTTGCTATATGGTAAGTCGGCGCGGTAAAATGGCAAAAGATCGGGAATGGCAATAATATTGACTAAACACGGCCGCAAGAACGGCTCTTGGTGCTTCTTATTCTCGCGCTTTTCTTCGCTCGATGAGAAATAAAATTCCTATTAAATAGTGATTTTATTTCTGTAACGATGCCGCACCGTGGAAGATAAAATTCGCGAGAAGATGTGCAAGTTGGGGATTCGAAAAACTTTTAATTGCTTCTGGGTGATCGTGCTGTTAAATTTTGTTTATTGATGAACTTACTTCTGGCAATGTTCTGCAGGTGTATGAATGAGTGGGTTATTTGGAATAATTCGGTGGATTATTTGCGTTGAGTGAGTTCAGATCAGGTTGGGTGAATGGTTACGGTTTTTTTGACAAATAACAAATTTGTATTTTAATAATTGTCTGTTGAAGATAGTGTTTGATGTAAGTAAGTATATAAGCAGGTAAGATAGAAGTTTTGCTTAGCTATAATAATTTCCGAGTTACTTAACGAACAACCTACAAGCTTAATTCAATTATAAATTACTATGCTTTGATATTCGTCTCATGGAAGAAAAATTCTAGGAATGATGATCAGGGTAATTAAAAGTTGGGGATGCTATTTGGTGATTAGAAGTTTCCTGTCTCAGTTAATTAGCATTGTTGCATTCGTTTGTTTTGTATTCACAATACAAGTATTTTGATCGTTCAAATCGATGGTCTATGATTCTTAGTGGACATGAAAATATGGAGTTTATAATATTTGGCAAGTATAACAAGAGATTAATTTTTAAGAGATTGTAATTGGAGAATTGTCACTCTGACGCTTGTTCAAAAATATTAGATCCCTAAAGTAACATTCCATTAGTTAATAAAAGATTCTTCCAAATTATACCAATTATTTATCATTTTTAACGTGAATGTCTACAGCTATTAAATTACATATCTTCAGGCTTGTATAAATTTTCACGAAGGCTACAGGAATTAAAAAATTTCTCCAGACAAGACAGCGACGAGATTCAAACCTCTTCGTATATCTTGAACCTCCAAGTTCTATCTCCATCATCGTTACAACCTCTTGCGAAATACTTCGTGGAACAATTCTGATTATTACGAGTCATGTTAATAAATTTCAGCAAAAGAATTTCTAATATCTAAAGTTTCTCAGTACTATGGCATTACTTTCTTCAATCATGGATTCTAAATATAAAAATTCTGAACGATACGACGCCAAAGAGTTCCCTTCATCGAAGAAATCCGAGAAATCTCCGCGATGACTTCAAGTATCCGTAAAATGCAAGCGCATCGCGGAATGATGTTGCATATTGTCCGTTTGTAATACTGTAAAACGAAAAGTCAACGTGGACGTTTAAAGACGTCGGATAATAAAGCGATATCCGTGCTTGAAACCACGAATCGTTGCGAATTTACTATTCTCGGATATCCGAACAACGATGTTACGGACATTAATGACTAAACGTAACTGCAAGCCTGTTGCAGTTCCTTATTCTCACGCTTGTCGTTCACGAATTTATTCGCCGTGGGTTCTCTTCATTTTATTGGCCGATATAGGAAGCGATATGGTCTATCGTGATAATCTTAAAGAGGCAACAAAAGACGAAGAAAATCGTGAACCTGTTATTAACAATGCACTATGCACGAACTCGTCTTTCGGTGTGCTTGAATTTTTTGTCTAAATAAAATGTAAATTACCGTCGTGAAATTTCAAGAAATACTAGGAAAACTTGTTTTAAATGTCAAAAATTTGATAGATAATTATCGCCAAATATGTAAAAAAACAAATTAGTAAAGAGATGAAGAGAAAACTGTAACTGGAACTGAAAGGATTAACACTAGAACCACCAAACCAGTCAAAATGACTGGTACAGAATTTTTTCCAAAAATTCTCCAAGATTATAGGAGAGTCATAGAATAGATATTCTACGTCCATCTCATAAAACATAAATTACCGAATCGATCATTTTTTCCACCTCTGAATTCCCCTTTTTTCAAAGTATCTACTTATTTAATGTATTTAAATATAACAGATTTACCGCCGGTAGTTCTAGTGTTAAGAATAGAAAAAGGGACGGAAATAGAAAAAAATCAATCTTTCGTGAAACTCTTCCTTAAAATAATTAAACTCTTAATACCACCCTTCTACATCAATCAGTATTCACAAAGATACATCCATACATTCAGCCTGCACCCTATCTTGTACCACAGGTCAATTAAAACGATATGAAAAGTAAACATTTACTAAACGGTACCTCCAAGTTCCAATCTGTTCCTCCTCATCCGTTACCAACCCAAACCTGTAGGTCCTCAGCGTTGTACAGTGATCACAGCGGGTACCGAAGCAAAAGAAACCACCTAAAGTTCGTTTAAGTTTCTGCGATACCGTTACGAACCCCAAACCACCATAGAATCCACGGGCCGAGTAAAACGAGCATCAGGAAGATAGCGAAAAAACAAAGTGCAAGAAGACCGCAGAAGAATCGGGAGGAAGATGAAGGACCGAATGTGGAAGGCGAGGCAAGACAAATAAATAGGGAGCCGCGATAGCGTAAATAGTAACATAATACCGCATAATGGGGGCATAACGCGGCTTGGTAATGCCGTCGGTGCATCACCGTGAAGAAGTTACGGCAGGTCGGCCTTTGTCCGCCGTGAGCGGGCCTTAAGGCCGCGTTATTAAGCGTTTTATAGGCCCCGTTGGATCCTCGCGAGGCCCTTGTCCTAGAACGCTGCTCTTCTCTTAGTATAAACTCGTGGACGTTATAAATTCGACCTGTTGCCGGTAAGAACACCTGGACCCTCGTACCAACCGGGGAGAACTTGAGCTCGCAAACGATCCTTCGGCATTTTTGCCGGGAAAAAACCGTAACGGGCTCGTTTATGCTGTGTGGAACGCTGTGTGGGTGAACGTACTTGGATATTACGACGGCATTGTTGAGATTACATTAAAAGTTTTAGCGGTGAAGTGAATTATTGAGTCGAACTTGAATTTAGGTGAGCAATCCCTTGGCGCTTGGATGTTCCTTGATGCTGATAATGCAGAGGTTGTTAAAACGACCGAGTCCTAATCTTTTTTTAAACTTTCTGAAAGTTCTAATGGTGTTTCTGCATTGGATTTTCTACGTTTATCGTGCAAAGTGGATAAGATAATGTTATAAGTTATCGGAGTGAATTGAAGTATTTAATTGAATTAAAAGGGTGAGCAACCCTCGGCGTCTAGATGATACTTCATGGTAGATATGGCGAGTAAGATAAAATGATTATAACTTAACTGTTTCAAAAATTGTAAAATTTTTAGAATGCTATTCGCTCTTAACAGATCGAATAGTTTTCTTCGCCCCTTCATGTCTTTTCTTCTGGTGCATTCATCTGCTGTATTTGAATATCGTGATTTAATCATCATTAGTTTTGGCATTAAATTTTTAGCGGACTTCCGTGTTTCTGCACAGTAAGATCAATGAATCTTTATAATTCTGTATAATTTATTGTGTTTTACGAAGATTCTTCTTTACTCAATTCTCGAGGTATTCGATTTTCAAGTATAATTTGCGGTACAGGTAATTCGACCGCTGGAAGTTCAGGTAAATGGGATTGCGGTTTTGTTGTTAATTTTGCGCGCTCCTATTGAACGCATTAGAGTCTAGAAAATTTATTCCAGTGGAATTAAAATTCCGAGACGTCGAAATGTGTTTCTGTGGAATTTCGTGATCATTATTTGTAGTTATATATACATAGGTGCGCGTTACGTTTTTATAAGACGGCTTAAATATGCTTGCTTGATTGAGCAGTTTTGTGCGTTTATTTCCTCTATGGATGTATATGTCTTAACATTCTTTTATTTTATTTTTGGAAGACGCGGTATTCGAAAAATTTCGAGTTTTGTATTTTTAAATTCGATCTTTACGGAGCGAAGTATCTGAAAAATTCGATTTTTGCATTGCGTGTTTGTTGAACGTTTGTGACGAAGAATTCCTAGATAATATTCCATCATTAATTCTGTCATCGGGACTAATTAAACTAGTTAAAAGATAATCTTTTATGTATTTAGTAAATGCGCTGATGAATCGGTCCCATCATCGAGATTTTGTGTTTCTTGATGCAATTTTTTTAGAAATATTCAATTTTATTCTTCACGTAGTAATAATTACATCAATAAATCAATAATGTAAATTCTCACTTTAAATGGTATATGGATGAAATAAATTTAATTGTATTTATATAACGTTGAACTAAAGAATGTAATAGCTTTATTTATAAGATAACCCTTTGCGGCTCGTATCATTTTTCCAATTACAATTAGAATTATTTCTTTTTGTTAATAAATTGAAATTGATTCTGCATCATTTCCTAGCTTTAGATACCTATCCATTTTTCTCTGACGATATCAATAACAGGTATTGTACAACTTTTTACTTTAACATACAAAATAAAAATTATATCTTAAAATCGACATTACTTTAGCAAAAAATTAGTTCCAACAGTAGTGTATATTAAGTATACCTTCCAAAGTATTATCTCATATCTAAAAAAAATAAATATCTCATAATTCGTTCAAATACTTCTTTAAAACTTATGTTAAAATAATTTAATTAAATGATCATCCGTCTCATTGCATCGTATATCAAGTACAATATTAATATCTATTCATTAAGTACTAATAAATTCCTTAAAATATTTCCAATCCCCAAATACGTCACATTTCCACCAGCCTCAGAATCTCACGTACGCAGCGTACGATTTTTAATGATTGATTTATCAATCAAACAAGAATATCTTCCAATATAACAATTCACCAACATTACTCAAACCAACGTATAATAAATTACCCAACAAAATGTTATACAATTTCCACGAACACCCGCAGCATCCATCACCTATCCAACGACACACGATCGAAATTCTATCCGACGTTCCCACGTAATTCTCTTTCATCTCCCATCGGTGAAACAAGTCCAACGAAATAATAGATCGTTATTAAAGCCATTCCGAACTAACGCAAGAAAGGACTGCGAGCGTGTACAGGGAACTGTTACTTTATGCGGATCAGCTCTAAACGTTTTCTCCCGAGAAACGCCGTTCCGCGCTTGCTACCTCGACCGCATAATCGAGTCTCGTTAATAATTGCCTCATTATTGCGCACCGTTGCACCGCATCGCTTGTAGCCGAGATATTGGCAGTGTTCGCTATTAATAACACTTTGCCGCCCACGCATCGCCATTGTTGCGAGTGGTCCCGCGCATTACACGTGTGCGCGCCGCCGCGACCACCGGGCATACGTTACGATGCAACGCCGTGGATGCAACGCCGGGGATGCACTTCGTGGACCAACAAAGGCGCGAAAAACCCGCGTTCCGTATAATCAAACGATTCAATTCTACGGATGGGATCTAGATCTGATTGCCTGGGTATCTTTCTTTGTCATGTTTCTTCGATCAGAAGTCATTAATGGAAAAAAATAGAGATAAGAGGATGATAATGTATGGGTGGTTATGAGTGATATATTGATAAAGTTTTATAAAATAATTTCTTGCGAGAGATGCATAATGAATTTGTGGTGGCTTGGTATTTTATAAGTTTCATTCGCCTGGGTTGAATCGAGGGTGCCGTGAACTGGGGGTGAAAAGTTTATAAAGTATTGTATATATTGTGATTGTAAGGGACAAATGGGCAGGTAAATTTGAACTGATCACCTGAAATATTTCTTGTAATTAGAATTTAATAAAAATGTATACTAATAAATATTTGTAGACTTATGGCGACGAAGGATTTTATAATCACTGTTCGTTTAGTATGAAACGAGGTGCAGTAAACTAGGGGTGAGAAGTTTGTAAAGTATATATTGTAATTATAAGGGACGCACGGGGAGATTAATTTAAATTTATCAGATGAAATGTTTCTTGCAATCAGAATTTTATATAAATGTTTACTAATAAATGCTATCTCCTATCTTATTTTATTAACCCTTTCACAAATTCTTTAAGAAATCCTTTAATCAATGTAGAACTAATCCCGCCATAATATTATCAGAAATTTCATCCGCAAAAAGGAAAGAATCGAGCATCACGAAAAACATCTTCCCTCTGATGTATACTTTATTTATATCTAACCAAATTCTTGTTATTCGCATTTTAATTAGTCACTCGGAAACCAGAATTATGCCGATTCAATCCTTTATATGTAGATAAATGAAATCAGCTCACAAGAAGCTCCGCATCTCCAAAATCCATTGTTAAAAGACGCCTCGACGAACATCCGACTTATTAATTTCCTCCACTCAATACATGTTCCGTAGAACTCGGATCGGCGATCGGGACAGATTTATCTCCCATTAAATTAGCATGAAACGCTACTCGCGACGACATTAAAGATCCTTTCGTTGCATAGATTTCTCTCGGGAAAAACCGTGCCGTGAAGTCACGGGCGATATTAATTGTTAACAGTATCGCCACGCGAGATTAAATCTCGATCTTTTTATAATCTGCCATGGTTTTTTCCAATGTCGAGTCAAAGCATACGTTAAACATAATTCTCGAAAACGGTTCCGCACGATTAATTCTCTTCCGTAGCCGGACGCGTTTCCACCAGCTTGCTATGCGGATAGGTTTGTTTATTCGCGCGCACAAAGAAAAAAGAATGGAAAAGCAAAAAAAAATGTGTACGAAGGTGTAGTGGGGAGAAAAAAAGACATTCTACGAGTATCGATATGGCGCAGTGGTGTCGGAGATACGGCAGGACGAATCGGTATTTACAAGACAGGACCTTGCTCCGCTTTTAAATTAACCACCCGGAAGAATGCTGAAGAATGCCGATCACCCACGTACGCGGAACGAAAAAACCGGAGGACCGCCGCGTACAACCGTCGATAAAATCGACAGGATCGATACATATCGGATGGATCATTGGTATCGGAAGGCTCACTCGACCCTAGAGTAGATCGCAATAATTGATCTTTGAAGACGTTTTACAAAATTGGATTATCCGAAAAATTATTTTGATTTTTATTGCCAGTATCTTACTATTATAATCTTAAGGTTATTTGAAGAATGTTCATTTCAATTCATTATTAATACCTTGAGTTTTCGTTTAACATATCGTTGGTAAATAGAAAATTAAGAAAATTTGTAATTAACAATTTACGGGGATAAAGATTGCAATACTTAATAACATATTGGTGGTAAATGTCTGTCAGAAAGAAACAACACCAACCCACCTAGTAAAAAATGTTAAATTGGTCTCTTTAAATAAATGATAAATAGCAAAAAGTTGTCCGTACATAAATAATCCTGATAAACTCTTTCATCCCGTTAATTCGTAATTAATAACCGCTCAGTATATTTCACAACCTACCGTGAACTAACGCCAATAAATTCAATGATTTTCACTCAAATCCACGTTTCTTCGTTAATTATTATCTCAACCTCGTTGCACTCGTGTCTCTAACCGTGTTCCGTCGATGCATCACTCCCTCGCTCGCTGAATGCCGTCTTCCAAACTGAAAGAATCGCTCGATCGTGCAGCATTTCCCATACTTTTCTTCCGTCATTAAATCCCATCGCAAAAAGTACGCACGTAAATCGCAATCACAGGTAAGCGAGAGCCAGTCTTTCTGACTCACCCTGTACATCACGCACGCGTTTCTTTTTTTCTCTCGCAGAGTTACGTCGAAGCTGTCCTCCCCTTCCTTTTTGCATCCTTCCCTCTCTGGGCCTGTACCACCACCACTTTTTCATTCTCTCTCTCTTTTCATCGTCCTCCCACTGTGTTTCATCGACAATCGGTGAGAGAAGGACGGAGTTAGGAAGTCGCTCGTCATGTGGGACCGCGATTTGGAAAACCCGGAGTGGCCGACCTTGAAAGTGCCAGGCCGTTCTCCATGCGAGAGAAGGACGAACTCAGCCGGCCACCCTCTCTCCGTTCCACCATCGCTCTTTCTCTTTTCCTCTATCCTCTCTGTAGTCACCTCCTGACTAATTTTCTATCTTCGTTTCTTCTCTTATATTCCATCTTTTTCCGTCCTTCTTCGTGTCACTCGTTCTTCCTCTTTCGTCGGATCATCCGTCTTTGTCGTCTGTACCTGTCGCTCACCTTATTTCTACCTCTTCCTCTTGCTGTTCTTCTCTCGCTCTTATCGGCTGCATGCTTCCACTTTGGAAGTTCTCACCCTTTTTTCTCTCTTTTTCTTTCTTGAAATTTCTCCCCCTCCCGGTTATCCTTACTCTGTCTTCTACCCTTTTGGGGGTACTTAGCGAGTGCTTTTTGCATTATTGGCACCTAAGTGTTCTATTCTCTTTCTCTTGGCATTTTTCAGGCGAATCTGCGTTCAGACTTATTTCGTGCACGTTGGTGATTGATTTTTTGTAATTTGTGCCTGTCGACAGTTAGCGAGGGATGATCTCGCCGGGAGAACGTTGAACGTCGAAAATAGTTTTATGATTGATTTGAATATCGTGTTTCTCTTAGCGGTTGAATAATGTGAGTATTTTTGGCATGCAAATTTCGAATGGAAATTGATTCCGATGATGTATTATTGTAGATTGAGAATATAGGAAGGATATTCGCAGCTTCAATCTTCTTTAATTAATAGATGAAGTTAAGTGTACGTTAATAGTATGCTTCAGAATTACAAACAGTTTCAGGATTAATAATTCAACATTACGCAGAAAAGCTAAGTAAGAAATATTCAATAAAAATAATTACGATTCGATCTTCTATAGTTGCGTTTTCTTTCAAGAGTATATTACGTATTTGTTAAAATATTTGAAGCAATTTTTGGCCTTGTTAATTAAATATATTTCAGAATATTAATCCAAACTGTTCTTTAAAACAAGATCTTACACCTTTCTCTTTATTATCGTAACAATAAAATGCAGATTAAATACTTTTTAAAACAGCAGTATTGAACTAACTTGGAGTTCAATTAGTTTTCGAAACTAGGACACTTAAAATTTGGATGCAAACCTTATTTTTTAATATTTGATAAAGTTAAGCGCTCCCTCCATTAGCAATGAATCCTAAAAGTCCTAATTCCAATGACATTAATGATTGCCCGTGTAAGATCGCCTAAATGATGATTTTTTGTAATTGAATTAGAAAATGAATTCATTCAAACAAACGTCAGAAGTTTAAATGACTTTTGTGCAACGAAGCTCGTAAGAATCGAAACGGTGTGCAATTTAATTCGTAATTCGAGACGGCACTCTATTAAGATCATTCTTAAAGGCAGTTAACTGCCGTCTAGAACTCGTATAAAGATTAGACAGAGTTTCTTTTCCTTTATTCAAGGAGGCATCGTGCGGCGCCTTTCTCTTTGCGCAACCGTTCCATTTCCAGACAACAAAAGCCAGTCGAAGCTTCACGTATCACCGAGAAAAAGGTTTAACAGGATTTGCTAGACAGGCAAATGTCGAACTACTTGAATAATTTATTTTCACGGGTGAACCGTACCGTAGTTTCGATTGAAAAATCTCACGTTCGACCTGACGCCACGATTAATCCGAATAATTAACAGGTTTCTCGTCAGCTTCTGTATTCTTGTTTACAAACACATTTATAGAAAGTACTTCGGGAGTACGAGATCATCGAGTTTGCAAGATTAAGAATTTTGCTTGTGGGAAAATTTAAATTATGGAAGTATCTAGGTTCGTAGTTTATCGAATATTGTCTGAGACGTTATTTTTATAGATATTAATTGTTAAAATTAATGGGAATATTGCACGCGAAAAATTAATTAACAGCGAAATGAGTATTCGAACTAGAGATTAATTTCGGTCTGATAACTTCAGCTTATACAGCAGAGTTATGAAATTTGTATGTAGTTCGTTAAATTATAGCATGAGATTCTTTAACGTTTCGCCATAAATAACTCTGTTCCGAAACACCATTATGGCGTATTAACAAGTTGAACCTTTCTTTCTTTCGACATAACTTTTCATTCCTTCAGTCAGATTATAGAAAATCTACATTAATTCCCATTGCATCCGTAAGCTGACTAATCTGCACACGACCATCGTCAATTATCACAATCCACGGAATAATACCTTCGCGATGATGTTCAATCATCAACAGCCGCGGAATATTCCGCTCTCACAAATTGTTAACACTAGAACTACCGGCGTTAAATCTGTTATATTTAAATATATTAAATAAGTACTTTGAAAAAAGGGGAATTCAGAGGTGGAAAAGATGATCGATTCGGTAATTTATGTTTTATGAGATGGACGTAGAATATCTATTCTATGACTCTCCTATAATCTTACAGAATTTTTGGAAAAAATTATGTACCAGTCATTTTGACTGGTTTGGTAGTTCTAGTGTTAAATTACCATTTTGCGCAATAATTCTCAATAATGCAGCCCAATTGTTAATTGAACATGAATATTTCTTGTAGCGTATCTGTAGTGCAAATATGTCAAATATTTTCCCAAACTAATACACGTGCAATCGCAAAAATAGCAAACACTCAAAAAACCTGCCTTCCTCGCCACCATGAACCCAAAGAAATAGATTCCATCAGACATTTCCACACGAAATACCAACCCGCCAGATTAATCCTCATCGACGCAAACGCAATTCAGTGATACTTCTGTTGCGAATAATAAACGCTAAACCGGTTCACCGTTAAAACTGGAGAACAATAAATGCCGCAGCATCCTACGGCAGGCTAACGGTGCAAGAGTATTCCGATCGTAATTACGCGTATTCGAGCAATGCCTGCGTCCGTCTAACGTCTTCGAGCCACCGATGCTCAAGATTCGCAGATAAGAGAAAATACGGACAATAAATCCGCGAGTGCTGCGAGCACTCGACATACGGAAAGCGGTAAAGTGGATGCCATTAGGCAACGCGTACGCAAGCCGCACACGAGACGCTTGTACGTACAAACCGTACAAGCACCGGTGTCCGGTGCTCTTGTACCAGACGTGTCGATCGTGCCGACTGGCTTCGCACCAGTTTCCAGAGCGGCACGATAAATTGCACCGAGGTGCAATTGCGCGTGCACGCCGCGAGACTGCGGAAAGAGGACGCAGCGTTTTCATGTTGTCCGATTTTCCAACGATATTTTCAATCTTTCAGCGCTACCGAATCGTCCTGCGTGGCAATTCTTTCGGCTTCGATTGCTATTGTCATTTCAGGTGGGACGGGGATTCCAAAAGAGGGCGAATCTGACCTCTGGGATGGGGACACTTGGACAATTGGTGGGGGCGGTATTATAGAGGTATGTTTGTCGTGTTTACAAAAAAGGTGTTACATATGAGCCATTCACTTGTAAAATCGATTAACTCCAGAAAACCTAATCTGGAGAATTGTGATGAAATAATATGGACTTCTTTTCAAAATTCCCTTCAAAATATAAATACAAATAAGTATTGTAGAATGTATAATCGCATGTAGCTTTCCTCTAACGAAGTGTAAAATGAATAAGGTGGAATAGCCTTGGAATTCATTAGATAGAATTCCGAATTCAATTATTTATTATTCGATGGCCAAACAAACTTCGTCATTTAATGGTGTTAATTGTTCTTATTACGAAAATTTATTCTAAAAATAAAAAGGATTCAATCAAGTGCTGTGCGACTTAAATTTTAAAAAATTCAAAAAGTGGAGTTAATCAATTTGTGCATTGAACGGCTCATATAACTAACCCGAGTAATTCTTCGATTAAGGAATATAATATGGTGGACTTAATTTTAAGATTACTCCGTAACCTTTGGCTATGAAGTAAGCGTTGGGTCAAATAAGTTTGGAAAACATTGACCTAGCATAGGAGTCATTAAACTTTTTGTTTGTAAGAGCCATTTTTCCTTAAGTTTATTTAGTGAATTCTACAAAGAACTAGATACAGCCAAGTGGCCAATTATTACTTCGCGAATATTAATTTGAACATTCAATGGAAACTAATTAAAATAAAATTTAATTATTTTAATTTCGCTGAAGTGCCGGGGATTTTAGATTAAAGAGCTGCGGGCTGACGCCCTCTGACCTAAGACTTAATGTCTTAAGTGGGTTCCGAAGTACCGAAGTTATGAGATATTAAATAATAATTTAGAGAAAATTGCAAATTATGGTTCGACGAGATGATTTGACACACAGAATTCATATTCACTGATGAATCATGGGAGAAATTTTGAATATTGATGAAAAGTCCACGGTAAAGAACCGTGTTTAGGGTGAGAACTTAGTTGACTACTGTAAATTATTGCAGGACAGAATAATTTAATTAAGTAGGATGGTATTTCATCGTTAAATTCAGTAATGGACAATTCAAGAAATTTAAAATATTGTTTAAAAATTTGTAATATTATAGAAAGCTGTGCCAATTACTTACTTCGTACACGAATCTATTCCAAATTATACGCAGGTAAGATGATCACCACATAACACTAAAATTCAGCTACGTAAAATCCAACAAATTTTATATATTAATTAAAAGTACGTTATAAAAAGTATACAGCTATTCCACAGCAATATCCCTGCATATTCGTAACGCACACCGCAATTTCGTTAAATGCAACCGAAATTTAAATAAGACAGTCCACAACGTTAAGTCGCATTTAATTAAGAACCGTGAAAGCCTTAACAAGCCACTGAAATTCCAATATCTCCGCACCATCGTGAAAATCGTCGAGAATATTAATTCTGAATTACGTCCAATAAACCGCGACAACATCTCCGAGCACGGTGCCAGATTTTTACAAAAAACGATCACGCATCGTTGTTATCGATATTAATACTGATTTGAATAGTATCGTCCCGCGACCATATTTAATTAAAGTTCGCGTAACGCATAATTATCCGAGGAGGACTCCATTATTTCGTATTAAGAAGTATGTTAACGAGACAGCCGTTGTCCGCGATTTTCGTGTCCGGTAATTTTTAATGTCATAAGTATAAAAGGCACCGGGTCCCGTCGCGCGTTTATTAAATTATTTCTCCCCGAGGCTCTCGTATGCCGCGACTTTCTATACAACTCGCCAATTTAGCGATCCTTAAAATTCTCGCGCGCGAAAAGTACGATCTCCGTCGAATGTAGGGTAGTAGATTTGGGTAGGTGAACTTATATGGACAACATTAAGCGGTCTCGAACGAGTGGCGTGCGGTACTTTAATAAGGTGTATGAGTTACGTTACTTTATGCCACGAGTACAGGCTGAGAACGTCCGCGAAGCGGGAAGCATCGGTGATATCGAGTGTAACGTAAAGAAAGGAATATTAAGTTAAAGGAAAAACAAGATTGAGTAGGAGGCACTTATAAGGGAAGCCGAGGTAAGCTTAATCGAGTGTCGCACGGTGCTTAATAACGTGCCTGAATTATGCCATGTCTCGTGGCATAAAAACGTCGAAATTGTATGCAGAAAGTGCCACGAATGTCTTGGGAAATTATATAAATTATTTCGCGTCGTTTACTCCACGATCGTACGGCATTAATAATTCTTCGTTGAGAATTTATTCGCTGTTATGCCGAAAGAGTTGCACGTAGAGGGTGTTTAATACGTTCGATAAAGCGAAGGAGAAAGTGACAATCTTAATAGTGATAATAACTCGACGAATATTATCATCGTACCTCTCGATTTTACATTATTAACGCGTTCATCGTTGCGTTGATGTTGTATCAGTGAATATTTTAGTAACCTGAAGAGAGTTCGTAACTCGCAAGTTTGTACTAAATTTGAAACAAATAGGGATCGAATACTAAAGTCTACTTCTTTTACTGCCGTGAACCTTTTAAACGCTGATGCTTCTACCTAATCTAGTATTAAACCTTACCGTCACATTCTGATAGAGTTTTAACTACTAAATTTTAAAAATTCGAAGATTTGTATGTTTCAACTATTTTGCATTCTTCAGCTTTAGCTACTATAGTCATTTCACCTAAGTGGTACTACTTTAGCGCTAGAACTACCAAGCCAGTAAAAACGTTTTCCACCTGTTAATTCCTTTTATTCAAAGAACTTGTTTAACCCCTTGGCGTACAATAGCGAGTGGCACCCCTGATGCGATAAACGGAATAGGCAATTTTGAAGTTTTCCAAAATTTATTAAATTAAAAATGTCGGGAGTCACGATAAGATCAAATTATTTCTACGCTATTTAATATTGCGTTAAATTGTACGCTATATCAAACATCAGGGAAGAATTGTTATTTCAGCAATTAATTCAGAGTTATTGCGCATTGAGTCACAAAAGAAATGACACAGCAAGGGGTTAATATATTGAAATTTAATAGATCTAACGCCAGTAGTTCTAACGTTAGGTGAGCTGCAAACACCGACGATGTTAATTAAACGTGAAACTCATTTTATATTTACCTAGTATACATTATAATACAAAGGAGCCATCCTGAGCCATCCTGTAGGATACACATAAATCTAATATTGAAAATTTTCTATTCATGATTTCTTCCGTTGAATAATTCTTATTTCCTCCAATTATGGCTGCACTATCGTAACAAAGTAACTACTTTTAACTTACAAGCAACCTAATAATATTACCTCGCCAAATCCATATCAGAATCCCTAATGTTAGGTGAGCTGCAAACACCAACTATATTAATTAAACGTGAAACTCATTTTATATTTCCCTTGTATACATTACAATACAATAGAACTACTAGAACTGAACCCCTCAACAAGTTGAAAATTGTCCCATTACATAAAACTCACCATGCCTCGATAAAAAGAAATTCTACACATCTGAAAAGAAAATAACTTGAACCACTATCATAATTACGACTACAATTAACATAACCGTATATACCGCACGTCGGAACGATTAAAAAAGCTTCGCGCACAACCGTCTTACACGTTGAATACCGATCAGACCGTTATGACATAATTTATTCGTTAATAAGCCCTCTCTCGATCAGACAGTTTTGCTCGTGGAGATTTCAAACTGACCGTAGAAAAGCGCCGATACAGTGGGTACATTAATAACGTTTGAGCTATTAAGTGGCAAGTTTAATTGAGGATACTCCGCGGAGCAACGGTACAGGCAAACGAAACAACCGCACGCTCATTGCCTCGAAATGGTGCAGCTCAATGAATGTAAAACTTTATGCATGCGAAACCGACGTCGTGAATTCACCGTGAATGCAGATGATCCGCGATCTTCGAACAAACACGCGTAATTGGGTTCCCATTGAACGCATGCGGACTCGGCAAGTCATGCGCGAACACACGACATTTTTCTTCGGCTTTGTAGAATCGAAGGAGGTACTCTCGGATAATTTCGTTGGTTGTATTATACATCATTAATTGTTTAATTGCTAAATCATGCACTATCGAGGTGATTAAGTTGAATGAAAACGACCGGTTTTTCGAGCTTGGTTTTGGGGGTTCTATTTTAGCGGGGATTTTAATTGCGAGTTGGAGATCTTTATCTTTTTTAGTCGGAGTGATTAAGAGTTGTTGAACCTTCATTGGGAGAGAAATTAGATGTTATATAGAATTGAAATGATTATTTTTGTGGGTGTTTGATAAAAATTTCATCACCGCTGAGAAATTTGTCGTAATTAATACTTAATATATCATAGTATCGGAGATTCGGAATCCACCTGAAACAGCAAATCCTAAGCAAAACGACTGTACTATTCAAAGCCGAAAAATGCATAAGAAAGAAGGAAAAGATTAGTTAAAAAAGTAATATAAGAAGCTGAGATTCCTTAAGATAGAAATAATACAATTGCACATTCTTTAACATTTTGAAATCCTATGTCAAGCTGTGCTTGATATCCCTTATCCTTTATAATTAATTTTCTATTGGATAAGTTTCGATTTTGGTGTTTCACAGTGATTTTTTACTTTTATCCAAATATTCCTCAATACCTATACATTTTGTTCTCATTAGTTGTAAAGGACTAATCGATGGTAGTGAATTTAACGAAATTGACTTCAATTAAGTGACAAAAAATTAGAAATATAATTCGTATCGGAAAGGATGAAAACATCTAATATCACAGAGGATTCCAGAGTCAATAAACTCACAAAAGATTCCTTACCCTCCTTAAACTAAATATTAATAAAATATGCAACACTAATCGCAATATCGAATTTGAAAACACTACGGTGGCAGATACAATACAAGCTCTATAATTCCGATCATATTTAACTCAGCAGTAATTTGTTGTGAACATTAAAAATTTACTTCCAACGTAGTCGGTGAAGCCAGCACTGAAAGTGGAATGCAAACCGCACCTCTTTGCCAAACGACCGAAACCAACGCTCGCTGCCAGAATTTGTCAAACAAATCAGCGCCCGATTGGTTTTTTACCACAAAAATTTCCGCAGTTCGAGTAAAAAAAATCAATTTCGTCGAGTGGTAATGGCATTCTGGCGGATATGTAAGCCGTTGCTTACAAAGCAGAAATGGGAAGGCGAGCATGTCGCGAGGGAATTAGCCATTTAAAAGCGCGCACCGTGCTTCTGCTTGGAAATCGAAAGAAGTAAAAAATGGCCAGCAAATGCGATCATGCGTAAAAGAGACACGACCGTTGGTTTGAATGTCAGAGGGCCTCGGTTAGAACGCAATTTTCGATTTTAAAAGCTGTGGCCACGGTGCTGTTTTGTATCGAATTAGTATTTTCATAAACATAAATTCAACATACGTTCGCATTCTAAACGAGATTCGAGTGCTTGGCGATGGAAATGTTTATGAATGTATAAATTCCATGTACTTTTATCAAATAAAAAAGAAATAATTGAAGGTACATTTTTTTTTAGAAGAAACTAGGCCATTTTCAAATATAATTACTTCCTAGCTACTAATTTTGTCAAATTACGAACAAAATTATAGCCAATTGAAGGACATAATCTACAAAACTAATTAAAAGTAATTTCTAAAAAGTGTATTCACTGTTCATAAAAGAATAAATGTAAGTTTTTAATAGATGATTAATAGATGACTTTTGAGCCATCCTGTAGGATAAAGATAAATCTAATATCGAAATTTTTTTATTCATGATTTCTTCCGTTGAATAATTCCTATTTCCTACAACTACGTCTGCACTACCGTAACAAACCAACTACTTTTAACTTATAAACAACCTAACAATACTACCTCGCCAAATAGGCAATGTCTCTCGCACAGCAGAATTCCATGCAGGGTTAAAGCACCTGCAAGGTTACAAGACGGTAATGTACTCAGTATTTGTACCTACACTTGTCCTTCAACAATTTCTCCAAAAGATCCAAGAATTCGCAACCTTAAAGCCTAAAACTGATTCCTATTATCTTAATTCTCTTATCATGCTAAATGTATCAAGTCTTACTATAAATTTGTCCACGATAAATAACAATCGATGCCTAGTATCCGTCCCTTAAATTACCCCAATTAACACTCCATCGCGCGACATGAAATTTAAAGAAACAAGAAAATAATACGAAATACAGGCTGAAAAACTTTTTCCAAAAAAAAAACAAGGTACTTCCTCGCGCATTCCCTCGTTGCACGTGGCACGTACACCTACCGAGTCGCGTTTTATATCTGCCGGTAACGTTCGCGGCATATTTTATACCCGCTGACTTATGTTTAATTCAGCGGAACACCATGGCTCCGTAGCTCGCATACGGAGAGAGAGAGGATCGGCGAATGCGGGAAGATTGAGCGTAGATTGGCCGGGTCGAGGGAGCAAACGTCCTGAAAAAAGGACGGCCGGCGCGGGGGTAAAAATTGAAAACGCGGCAATAATTTATTTCCCTAACATCAGACCAGTGCCTTCCACGCCTCGGGCATTTCGATACGCGATCGCTTTCGGTCCTTTTTATCCTCTTTCCTCCGAGGAGTACGCCGACTCGCGGAAAAATCCGATCGGTTCGTTCCGACGATGCGCCGATTCAAGGAGATAAGTGTTTCGTACGAAAGGTACTCTTTTCATGCCATTGACTCTTCGCACAAATTTTCATTTCTGTTGTTCCTTCGAAGTTTTTCTAATGAGTGATAGTATGGCACCACGAGTAATAGGATAATGTAGAGAGGGCATGTTGTTTAGAACAGAATTAGAGACGAGTGTTGTATGAAAGGTATTATTTTCGTACGATTGACTATTTGCACAAATTTTAATTTTTGTTGTTCATTTGAAGTTTTTCTAGGTGAAAATTTATTTTCAGAATTAAACACCTTATACTGATATGTCTTGGATTTATATCGGAGGTAGTACGACTTTAAATTTGAATAGTACATATTTAGCAATTATTTTTTACTAAAACAGTATAACAGCCTAACTAAATCGATTAATTTTATTGGTCATTTTATACTTATTTCTGCATCTGTTAATATTAAAGGAAAGAAATGATGGGAATTTTAATTCAGACCCACCGATTGGGTGATCCAATTCCTTTGTTACATTTATCGTAACATATTTATGTAATACGTTTAAAAATACGGGATTAATCGTCGATAGATCTAGTATTAAGTTGGTATTAATGGCATTGAATGCTTCAATTTGGCAATTTTTGGAAACCTGAGTCTCATCGTTGCATTTTTTACATCACTAGCGTGATTCGATGTTATAAGGTAAGTGCTTACGGGGATGAAAATTGCGGTAGAATGGAGAGATTATCGATAATTTGTCGATTATCGTAGAAATTGTATACCATGCTTGAAAAGGGAAGTTGATGCGACTGAAGGTGCAACCTAATTTTCATTTAATTCGATATTATTTCCAAGGAGAGCCAGAGAGATTTTATTAAAGTTCACTCTGGCAGTTTATGGTCCGCGTAAGAAGATAATTTTACGGTATTTTATTAGTCGTACAACCAGTTTCGGTATTGGAGGGAAATCATGTTATTTGTAAATTTACTCAGTATTCTTCTCTGCAAGAGAAGCCAGATAAGTGCCATTGAAATGTGCGAATGGAATACTTCTCGACTCGTTTTAGATATCAATAGCTATATTCTAGTTTTAAGAAAATAGTTCTCTCGGTTAAACTCTTGATTCTGAGATAAGACATCGAACAACTTTACCTTAGAGTCATAAAAACAGAAAAATCGCAATGTGAATATGTAACAGAGACGGCGTATTTAAATTAAAAAAAAAAGGAACGACAAACTCCACAGTGATCTCACGATACCAAGGAAAAGAAATCCCGCCGAATTTCAACCAAAGCGTAAATTCTCGCCCACGCGTCTCATCTTTATTAAGTTTGACTACAGAATAAAAAGTTCTAACGCTTCTATGAGGTCCACACTAAGAAACTTTCTAATGATTTCTAATCCGACGACTCCACGTCGATTAATATCACGGCGCTACTCTTTGGTTTCATTAATCACCATCAATTTTATCCGCCACCTACGAGACCCGTCGGAATTCTGTTTCTCAGAAAAGTATGCCTGTCTTTATGACTCTTTTTCGCTCTCGCCGCGCGATTCTGGCTATTCGCATAAGCTCGCCTTATTTGCGGCCCTCCCCGACGTCGATGCTCGATAAAGACACCAACGAGAGAAAAGGCGCGTTTCACTTTGAAAAAGAGGCGTGCTCTCAAAAACGAGTCCGACTCTGAGAAAAGTGCCAACGATTCGCGTGGGCGTCGCAGCGCACTTTTCTCCTCCTCGTCCCACGTTTCGCCGACTGTCGTCACACCCGCGCTTCGCCAAACACCGGTGGGCGGGCTATACTATTTAGTGTCGTATATACTGCATTGTCCGCCGCGTAACGTCGCAAATACAACGCATGGTACTGTAATATAACGTAGAGGTTTGATTTTGAAATAGGTCGACAAACTCTGCAAGCGAATTCTAAGTCACCTTGAGGAGGAAGAATGAAGTTAGGATGCGTGGTTCGGAATCTAAAATAGTAGATCCTAGCGAAACGATTGGAGCAGTGAAAGATCAAAAATGCAAAGAAAGAAAGAAGAATGGACTTGATGATGTTTTGTTTGGAAGGAAAAATGCCGTTGCAATTACAACGCATGGTATTGCAATATAATTTAGAAGTTTGATTTTGAAATAGGTTGACAAACTCTGCAAGCGAATTCTAAGTCACCTTGAGGAGGAAGAATGAAGTTAGGATGCGTGGTTCGGAATCTAAAACAGTAGGTCCTAGCGAAAGGATTGGAGCATTTAAAGATCAAATATGCAAAGAAAGAAAGAAGAAGGTAAGGTTGCGTCACTTAGAAGATGCACTTGTTAATGTTTGGAAGGAAAAGTTGTGGATTTGATAGAAATTATTTTAATTGTAGCAGGTTTGTATGGAATGATCCTTCATTCAGAGGACCTTCGTATCCTTTGTATTGCAATTTAGTGTCGTATATACTGCATTGTCCGCCGCGTAACGTCGCAATTACAACGCATGGTATTGTTATATAATTTAGAAGTTTGATTTTGAAATAGGTCGACAAACTCAGCAAGCGAATTCTAAGTCACCTTGAGGAGGAAGAATGAAGTTAGGATGAGTGGTTCGGAATCTAAAATAGTAGATCCTAGCGAAACGATTGGAGCAGTTAATGATCAAAAATGTAAAGAAAGTAAGAAGAGCGTAAGGTTGCATCCCTTGGAAAATGTGTTAGATGATGTTGTTTGGAATGAAAAGTTGTTGATCTCATGGAAATTATTTTAATTACAGCAGGTTAGTGTGAAAAAATGCACCAGTCGTAGCACCTTTATACTCTTTGTGTTGTAAGTTTTTAAGAAAAATTTCTTCTGTACTTTTAGGGCTTTAAGTGTTATGGTCATGTCGCGTAGCACCCAAATGGTGGATTTCAAACCAGCAAGACCATAATATACAAATCACATAGGAAAGATTTCCTAGAGATGATGGGAGGTTTTGTACTCAGGCCCACTGATTGTGAGTTCGAACCATTATTTCTCTATTCACCATAGCCCCCAAAGTTTTACAGCCGTAGTTTCGTAAGACGAGGTTTTTCACTTTTCACGAAATAAGCCCTTAACACTAGATTTACGGAAGCCGTCAAATTGGCGGGTTCCTATGTGTTTTATAAGCATTTCTCAAATTTACAGAGAAGCTGTACAGTAGATATTTCACGTATATTTTATAATACAATGATTACTTAACAAATCTTTGGCGCTTGATCCCTCTTTTTCCAAAGTCGTTATTTAATATATTGCAATGTAGCAGATTTCACGCTCGTAAATCTAGTGTTAAAATCGTAGGTTTGATTTTCGAAATATGGTTATAGGTTTGTATGAAAAGACCTGCGGATTGTAGGACCTTCATCTCCCTCGTATTGCAATTTTGCACCAGTAGGCGGGCTATACTATTTAGTGTCGTATATACTGCATTGTCCACAGCGTACCGTTGCAAATACAATAGACTATTTGCAATATAATGTATGGGGTGATATTGAAGTAGGTCGACAAACTCTGAATGTGCCTTCTACTCATTGTCGGCTTCAGAATAAAAAAAGGTCCTCTGAAGGTTGTTTTAAGAGAACAAGGCTGTCTAGTCTCAGATTTTCAAAGAAAAATCATCCGATCGTAGGTTTGCAAGTAAAATCCTCCTTATTGTAGATTGGCAACTGAAAACCTCGCCATCGTAGGTCCGAAGGGGAGGATTCGTCGATCGTAGAACCATTTTGTGTCCACTGTAGTATAATTTCACTATCAACAGGACAATTTACCTCCTTTTTCCTCGGCATATTCTTTATCCGCTATATTTTTCAAGTATCTAAGTAACAATATTTGTCCCGTGTTTCTCCATCGGTTATAGCATTTTCATGTCGCGCTGTCACAATAAAACCCACATTACTCCAGGCATTCTAGGTCTATCGAAAATCCATAAATTTTTCCAAACTTCATATCTTTACGCCGGAGGATCGTATAAGGTGACTTCCTCTTTACAGTGCCATTTAATTCCTTCAAATCATTACTATAAATATCATTCGACAAAATCTACTTCATTCCCGTTACCAGCCGAGAATTCTCAACCTCTTGCAAACCCAATGGTCATATTCCGATAAATTAAATACGTCAATTAATCGAAACCAACGCACCGCGAAAAAGTGCGAATTCTCCACGAAAGCGTCGTGTCCAGCATGAAATTTGAATAGCAAACATTTTCTCCCCCTTCGATCGTATTTAAGATACCATCGTAAAAGAGTGGTCGTCAGGAGTACAAAAGAATTCCTATGCTAAACTTTCACGAAACGCGCAATCGCGAAGATACGAGGGCTAAATTTCACGGACCGATAAAACGAAGAATCGTCATGGGTTTCTTTTCGCGCTCGCGCACGCGCACGTACCTTTACGAAAACTATTTCAAAATGTACGTCCGATGGTGTACTTTATGGGGCGTATTATCGCACGGAATATCGTCGTAAGAACGCTCTCGTTCTCCGACAGACATGGCACTTAGACGAGAACAAGAGCTCTGTCCTACGATTGCATCGACATTGCGGAGGCGAATGTCTCCGCGACTGCACTATCGTTACAACGACGACGATGCAATCGAGGGCACCGATCGATGTTTCCTGCGAGGCTGCTAAAGACATAACGTTCTCATGTTTACGATACTCCGCACGGACGATAATTCGCTCGGAAAGGGCTCGTACCGCATGCGTGCCGAATGTGTTCACGGTTTATCGAGGATTTCTAGCGAATTCGCGAATTTTACGGGTGGTTCGTTTTTATGGGGGATGATGCGATCTTTGGTAAGGCGGATAGATCTAATTGGAGGCTCTGGAAGTCACGGAGATGTGGATAAGTTTGTATTTTTATGGAAATGTGGATTTTGTTTATGATAATGCAAGGTATTCCTGGATTGCTCGTTTTACTCGGAGTATTTCGCTGTTTTTTTGTGTAAATGGGTTGTATATGTTGATGTATGGTTACTGTATGACACTTACTTCGATGTAGTACTTTATTTATTGAATTTTAAATTTTAATACTGGAACTATCAAGGCAGTCAAAATGGTTGGTTTCTAATTTTTTAAAAAAATTCTCCAAATTTATACGCGAGCCGTACAGTAGATATTCCACATCGATCTTATAAAACAAAAATTACTAAATTAACCATCCTTGTCACTTCTTAATTCCCCTTTCGACAAAGTACTTATTTAATATATTTAAATATAATAGATTTAACGCAGGTAATCCTAGTGTTAAAGAATTTGAATTTGAATTAATTCAACTTAGTTGTAATAGTCAAGTGCTGTGCGAAGGATTCATTATTAATTATTTATTTCTGTAATACAATTCAAATTTTATGTAATCAATTTAGCTCGGTATTAAGTAGGAAATATAAACAACATTGTGTTGTTTGTGCTTCTTAACACAAGCTATTTCAACGTACAGCGAATTACAACGAGAGAAAGGAAAAGGGCAAGCGATCTCGAAATCTTATCGTGTTTTTGAAATACGATATGACGGAATATGATTTATGAACATTACCTGACATCATTTTTCATACATTACAAATTGCAACAGGAGCAGCCACAAAGTAGCATAAGATCATAGAAAGATTGTTGCACGGATAAGTATGAGGTAAGAGAAGTAAAAAGTAGAAGAAATGCGATCCATTGATATCGTGTCTTTGAAAATCGTAGCCGTTAGCTCTCGGCAAGTTTTATACTCGTTATGGTGATAATAAGATATATCTTGCACAAGAAAAGATATCTGTATTAAGGAAAGGAAGAACTATAGAAGATGACATATCTCCACATAATTCTTAACACTGAAATTACTCGATTTCAAAATCATTGTAAACTCGCAAATAAATGCATCTAGAAACTTTCAAATACAATTAAAAATTCCTTTCTCTTTGTATCTTTGTATCAACTGGTATGGTCATTTTGCCTAGGACCCATTGTTTGATATGGTTTCCAAACCAACCAGACTATGGCATACATATCAAATAGGAAAAATTTCAGAGAGAATATGTGAAAATTCCTCTTCACACGTCTATAAAATCCTTTCAACTTAAATCCAGCTCAGCCGTATACTCAAGACAATCAATCTACCGTTTAAAACCATGCCCATAAAACACCTCAAATCTTCCATCGAATCAAAAACACTATCTTCCGCAACCTCAAATAAATCTCCACTGTCCCGTCAAAAAAGAATAATCACCTTGTAAAATACCATAAAACCCTCAAGCATTCTCCATAGACCCCCAAAGAGCAGAGTTACGAATCAGCAACAATGTGCGAGGGCAGCAAATGAAAAGTTAAATGTGAGAATTCGCATCTAGGAAAGAGAAAGGGTCCCAGGAGGCGTTCCTGGAACGTGGTATGGATGGCATCCTCGCAGGATAATACTGTATAGTTGCATATGTGGACGAGTACACGACGCGACGATTGTGCTCGCGTACCCCGGCATTATAATGGATTCAAACTAAAGGTTTGTATTGAGATATCAGTATGTGGCCGGGCACCGGTAATGGCCTCCCGTTCTAAGAACCCGCCTCCTGTGTATCCAGAGCAGATAGGGTACTTCTCTTTCTTCCTCCCTCTCTCTTTCTCATTCTGTTTGTCTTTTTCTCTCTCTCTTTTCTTCTGCATGCGCAATGCGAGGTATAACTATCTATATGTAACCGTGTACCTGCAATCAGATTTCACCCCTCTTTTCTCTTCCGACGACGACACCAAAGGAATTTCAATGTCGCACACAACGGAGAAAAGTGTAATTGAATCGTTCGCCCATTACTGGCTTGACTGGCTCAAATTGTTCCGCTAACCTGATTGAGAAGGTTATGGCTGTTCACGGAGAGGGAATTTGATGAATTGAACACCTTCACACTTGATTATCTTTTAGATTGTGGGAACAGCCGAGGTGAAAATTATTTCGTGGACCAGGTATTGAATGGGCCTAGCATGTTTTTTGCATCTTCGGAAGACGTAGCTTTTTTAGTACCGAGCATAGTATTTTTTCCTTGTACGATAAGTTAGGATATAATCGTCAAGGAACATTCTAAGTTTACTGGGATAAGTAACACATTAATATTGTATGTTGTTTTATGGCATTTCGCAGGCTTATTTTGTAAGATCAAACATTGGAATTTTTCTCATTTGATGTTAAAATAACGAAAATATTTTTTATCTAAGGGATTATTAATAAGACTATGACGGGTTATCGTGGGTATATAGAGTTCGGGGCTCAAATTCTGAATTAGATGGCCGGTGAAATTTCCGAAATCTGGCAAGAAAGCTTCCTCCTCCGTGATATGTATATTAACACTAGAACTACCGGCGTTAAATCTAGTATATTTAAATAAATTAAATAAGTACTTTGAAACCACGTCAATTAAGAAATAGAAATGCTGATCGATTCGGTGATTTAGGTTTTTTCAGGTGGACGTAGAATATTTATTCTATGACTCCCCTACAAACTTGGAGAATTTTTGGAAAAAATTGTGTACCAGTCATTTTGACTGGTTTGGTAGTTCTAGTGTTAAGGCCTTGTTCGCAACCCGCCCAAAACTATAATTCTTTGACAAAACGGCATTGGCATTAAGTCCAAACAATATAGAAAGAGATACTTTCATCATTGAAGCCAAAGGTACACTTTAGTTCTAACGATTCATAGAATAATTTTAAACAAAAAATAAACTTATTTTATCAGTTTAGAAACCAATAGCCTTAACATATCCCAAGCGATTACGAGATTAAAACATCTTATCTCGCATCCGAGTAACTCCGCCGTCCGAATTTCACAGAAAACTCGCCCCAGCGAACTATTTACGTACAGAGCCTAACCTCGGAACAATAACATCCTGCATCCTCAACGACACAATGCCACAGAACCGCGTCATTACAATACAATAGAAAGCAAGGATATTCCCTCCACCCTCGAAAGGTATTCGGTCAGAGAAGGAAATCAAGGATTCGTGTAAATTCACGAGGCATAAAGGTTCTCACCCATGAGAATATCTTTAAAATCTTCCAATCTCACAGGGTGTCCCATTGCGAGAGGCGAGGACGCCCGATCGCACGAAGTGAAATGAAAGCGAGAATTTACGGTGACCCGTAAGAATTCCGTGTCCTTCCAATGATCGCGCTTTATCGATCAAGCTCGAGAAGTCGAGCGGATTAAGGACGATTCGAGGCGAGGATTCTTATTGAGATATCAGCGGGTGACGCCGGTAATGGTTGGCCCCTCGGATTCTCGGAACCCGTTTGCGCATCCAGAGCAGACGATGGTGCACCACCTTCCTCGCTTCTGATAGCCATACGCGGCCTTTCTGCATCGCTCTCTATTGCGGCATCGTATGTGTGTACCTTGCGAACTTATATTCACCAACGGGCGCAAAAGGTGAGACGAAGAACGTGCCGTCGTAAAGTCTGCTGGGGCCGCGAACGTGTAGAATTAAAACGTGATCCTATAACTTCTTATTTTTTCCACGGCACGCTTGCGTTATTTACACGATGACCGTGCTTTCACGATTTGGACTTAATCTTCGGTAGATGGACTGCTGGTGTTTGCGATGGACAGAATTAGTTGGGATTTTGAGGCTGGTTGATGTGATTTGAGAAAGTAGACGTTCTTGTGTTGGATTTTTCGAAGTTAATTTTTGTCGGATGGAAGTGATTCGGTGAAGTGCGATGGACTTTGAGAGTATTTGACTGGGTTGAAGTATTTGGGTGAAGAGACAATTTTTTGCAGAGAATCTCTTTTCCTTTATGGAATATATTTAATGTTAATCTGTGTAACCTTTGTTCGGTGAAAGCGAATTCTTGCGAGACATCGGGATTTAGAGATATTTTGGGTTGGCTTCAGATGTACGAGAAAGAAAGAATTTTTTTGGTATCGATAATTCTATGTATTGTTGCACGATCTTTAGTTTTTAAGTAGAAACAGGCTGTACTTTGGAAAAATATAAAGATATCACATAAGGAAGATATGAAAGAGGATCGAAAAAGACAGGAGAACTCTTTCTGAAAAATAGTACAATTCTAAAATTTACAATATATCTTCGTTTCATATTAGTTTGCTACACTTGTGTTCATTTCATAGTTACTATTCCCACACTCGTTAATTCACACAATTCAAATCTTTCCTTTTTCTTCAAAGAGCACTTCTTTATCTCTATGAAATCTTTACGTCTTATCCTCGCTAAAAGTGTCTAAGTTTCTCTGTATTTTCAACCGCAGGGTATATTTTTCTCTTTATCGAAGGGGCGCAGTCATGTTTTCTTTTTTCGAGAACAAAGAAGCGGCATTACACTGGCAAATTCTGTAATACGATTAAAGGCAAAGAACCGGCATTGCACTCAGAAATTTTGCACCGTGATTAAAAACAGGGGTCGCAAGTAGAAGCGTATAGACGTATAAAAGGAGAAAGAAGAAGTGGAAAACAGTCACGAGAGGACGAGCCTCGGGTATCGTAAATCACTATCGACCTATTCTATTCAAATGAAACTCGTGTTCTCCCTCTCTGCAATGTCTTTTGCCCACCCTTCCTCCCCCGATCTTTCTTTCTCTGTCTCGGCAATGTATCGAGTATTTTGTATTACTTGGAATTCCACCGTTAACGAAAGTATTAGGGGCTTATCTGGTATTCCAAGTTGACCGATTAAATTTGCGATTAAATTGAAGCGATTTGTATTCATTAAAAGACAGGGAGGAAGAGAAAGAGGGACAGAGAGAGATTGAACTGCGATGAAACGTTACTAATGAAATCGCGTGACCTTTCTGTAATTGGAACGATAAAACGATGAATAAGGGAATGACCGAAAAATGAACGACTCGACGAACTGAAGTACATTCAAGTGTGACATTATAAACACGATATTACTTTGACAACTGAAATCACATTTAAGAAAACGTCAGCAATTTTACAATTTAAAATCGTAAGAAAGTAATCCACTAATGAATTAGTACTTTCATTAGTACTTTACATAAGAATTTCAATCAAACTTCAAGGAATTGGTTAATCTTCTTCCAATCAACAGTTATAATCTTCTACTGTCTTTCTTTCCTCTAAAAAAATTTCAGTCTGTAAGAACCTTCCGAAAGTGTAATTTTACTGCTCTACTCCAAACTATTCAATAACATTTCTTCCTCTGCGAACGTAGAAACATTCAAACATTCCAATCACACACGCAAGGCTCCTTTATAACGCTTTACCTCATTTTTCCGTGAACAACGTTCAACTCAAATGTAATCGTTACCATTTCAACGATAAAACCTGCCAAACGAATTTCGCGAATGCTCAAGTTACCGCTCGATTTCTCGATCACCGGCGCGCAAGGCCATCGAAAAAGAAGCCGAGCAAGAAGCTTTGAAAACTCGTCCATTAAACGTGCGTAAAGGCTGTCCCGTATGTAGGCGACTCGCGGACAGGAGTAGCAAGCGGCCTAACGGTAAAGCCACGTACCGAAGAAACTCGGTTGCTGCACGGCTCTACCTACGTACGAGGATCACGTACGTGTGCGGTGCGTGTACGTACCTACGCATGAAAAATCGAAATAGAGGAAGAAAAGCTAATTACCGCGGGCTCACGGCATCCGCGCCGCCTTCCTGACGCTCCGAAGGTTATTTCAATAATGCAGAATAACGTGAGTCTGGAATATTGCTTTTGTTTTGCGAATTTTACTGAGAACTTAACGGAGATGTTCTGATAAATGGATATTAAAGGTTCGTTTGTTTCGTTGTGCGGGATTTAATTTGCTTTAATGAAAAATTTATAATTGTTGGATATTTATGCTACTGTGGTCAATTTATTTTTCTTTTATTTCAATAATGTAGAATAACGTGAGTCTGGAATATTGCGTTTGTTTTGCGAATTTTACTGAGAATTTAACGGAGATGTTCTGATAAATGGATATTAAAGGTTCATCAGTTTCGGCGTGCGGGAATTAATTTGCTTTAAAGAAAAATTTATAATTGTTGGATATTTATGCTACTGTGGTCAATTTATTTTTCATTTATTTCAATAATGTAGAATAACGTGAGTCTGGAATATCGGTTTTATTTTACGAATGTTACTTTGAACTTAACAGATATCTTCTTATATGTTGATATTAAAGGTTCATCTGTTTCGGTGTGCGGGAATTAATTTGCTTTAAAGAAAAATTTATAATTGTTGGATATTTATGCTACTGTGGTCAATTTATTTTTCATTTATTTCAATAATGTAGAATAACGTGAGTCTGGAATATCGGTTTTATTTTACGAATTTTACTTTGAACTTAACAGATATCTTCTTATAAGTTGATATTAAAAGTTCATCTGTTTTGGTGTTCGGGATTTAACTTGTTTAGAAGAGAAATTAATAGTTGTTGGATATTTAAACTACTGTGATCAAGTTATTTTTCATTTATTTCAATAATGTAGAATAACATGAGTCTGGAATATCACTTTTATTTTACGAATGTTACTTTGAACTTAACAGATATCTTCTGATAAGTCGATATTATAAGTTCATCTGTTTTGATGTTCGGGATTTGCTTTGTTTACAAGAAAAATTAATTGTTGCTGGATATTTCTACTACTTTTGTTAATTTATTTTTTTTATACTGTTTTTTAATATGTTTTTGTTTGGAACTGTTATTTTAATGGGGACAATTAGACTCTATGACGTAGGTATTTGGAATATCTTATCAGGTATCCGACTAAAATTATTTAAATAATTGGAAATACTTTAACAAGAATAATTGAGCTGTTAAAAAGCAAAGTATTACGATAGAGAATATTGCCAAAAAGCAGCCTTACTTATACAAATAGACATGAATAAATTTTTGCATTGAAGTTATCAAGTTATCATTATATAAAGTAGATAACTTCAATTAACAGTTACACAGAAATGTAATTCCGAAAAAATGTGAATGTACGTCTATATTTATACCTTATTAAAAGCAACTGGAAAAAAAACTTGAAAGAAGTTAACATACAGTAATTACACTTCAATAATCTCACGTCTACCGAAAAAAAAACTGAAGGAGACTTAAACCGCGCCACGTAATCGATTGTTTTTAAAACGGTAATGCGAATTATCAACCGCGGTGTATGTTGTGCTTGTGTCTTTTCGCACACCGGCAAACTGCGTTTACGTTCGCTCACGAACATCGAAGCGCGCGCTTCCGAGTAATTTCACATCAATGTAGATGTGAAAAAAAAGCGACGAGTTATTGCAAATGCGTTTCCGTAATAGCGGTAGAATTCTCTGATAATGACGATAATAACGAATGCTGTAAGAAATGCACCGTGACAATGTTCTTTTTACAGTCGCGGCAATTTGCTAATTGTTAAACAATTATTTATCAATGTACTTCGGGCATTATCAGTGTAATTTCAAAATATCGCTTCACAAAGATAAAGGCAATGGAATCGAAGGAAGAAGAAATCGTAACGCACGTCACGGTATTAAACTATTTGTATTTACAATTCCACGCCATGCAAATGCAAACGCTAAATGAGCACAAAAGTAGAGCAAGGGGAAAGGCAATGGCCGTAGAAACTCCGTTTCGATGAACGGAAAATTCTACGTTAAATTGACGATAGTTCTGAGACAAAGGCATTGAGAAATCTTTATCGATTGACAAATGAATATGAAACTGATATAATTTAACACTACAACTACCAGCTTTATGTCTATTGTATGTAAATATACTAAATATACAATTTGGAAAAAGAGGAATCAAGAGGTGAAAAAGATAATCAGTTAACCCCTTGCCCTACAATAACGAGAGACACTCGTGATGACGGAAATGGGATAGAAAATTTTCAAGTTTTCAAAACTTATGAAATTGAAAATATTAATGAGCCGCCACACGATAATATTATCCCTACGATATTAATATTACGTTGAACTATATGATATATCAAGAATCACTGATCAATTTTTATTTTAGCAATTAAATTCTGAATTTTTGCGGCGGCAATTACAAAATAAACCGTAGGGCAAGAGGTTAAGTAATTTTTATTTTATAAGATAGACGTCGAATATATACTGTATGGTTCCCCTATCGATTTGGGGAATTATTGAGGAAAAATTAGGAACCCTGATGACCGCCTTGGTAGTTTTAGTATTAAGGTATATATTATCAAATTATAAGTTACACGAAACAACACGGTTGAAATATTTAAGAAAATTAGAACGTTTAATCGATGTGAAATATGCGTTACGAAATAACGTGCATCAACAAAGCGTCGTTATAATCGTCATTGTACTTTTTCACGTTTAATAAAGAAAACGACAGAAAAACAGAAAAGAGAAAGAGACCCGTGCCAAATCGTTTGCATGAAATTCGACGGTGTCCAGGTATACACAATGTTTTTCATCACTCGTCGAGATAAGCCGGTCGAAGTAAATGTAAATTATCGCCGTAGAATTTATAATCGCGCAACTGTTAAATTGTGGTAATAACAATAACTGTACTAATAAATATTCCGCGGTCGTAACGAGCGACGTTTATTTTTACTTTCACGTAAAAAACTTCTTCCACTACGCTCGACGGTCGCGAAACTTGCGCGCGTGCACGTACATGCGCGGTTTACATGAACGCGACGCACTTTTGCAGCTTAATCGTATGAATAATTAGGGTGAAAATAAACCGGATTAACGTGAATGAAAATTAAATCTTCGCGGTCGTAAAAATCGTAAAAGTGCAAAACACCATAATTATTTTCGCGAGTGCCGTGGAACGGCGATAATCCTTCTTAATTTCACCGTGTCACGTGTTCGTGAAAAAGACTCCGACATATGCCATGGAAATGCGAAAGACACTTCGTCATAGACGACGTACAGAGAGACTTTCACGATTGTTGTAAAGTGGTTGGCAAGATGAAACGATAATGACTTCGCACACCGTGTCTCGTGCGATCATAATGAACGGTATTCATTTTCTTAGATATTGGCAGGTTTCGAACAAATTAATCGCGCAAATTCGCAGCGCACATGCGCAGTTACCTGGGCAGTTATCTGCGCAGTGAGTCGCCCGATGAAATGCGCGGGGAACGGTAATGAAAGGAAACCCGATTATCGCAGACTTCTGACATGCGAGAAAATAAAACGGGTAGGAGACCTTAAGGCGATGATAAACGAACATTTTTGCACGTTTTTATGAATAAGACTTTGCGCTTGCAGTATGCAAGCAGAATTGACTGATCTCGGAGGGATTAAAATGTTCCAAGATTTATTTTCCATGAATGTCACGAAGCGTTGTACCTCGAGCTGGCGATGTTGTTTACTTGTGCGCTTGTATTCCAGTTGAACAGGCACGACGACATATTTATTATTAATTCTTGTAAATTGCAAATTTCAACGTATTTGCGGTGTCCATGGGTGGCATAAAAGGACGAAACATCTTTTGGAATTTTACCGTGAGAATCGGAGTTGATTGAGAAACGGAAACTTTCTTTAATTGAAACGGTACTCCTCCGGGGAAAACCGTTTTAATGAAAGCGGCATATTCCAATAAAATAGTAAAAACACCGTAGACCGTGGCAGCTATGAAAATAGTATAACAGTACAGGATTATGGATCACGCGATAAAGATCAATTTCTCAGTGCAATTAGCGTTTCCGATATCACCTAGATTGAGCGATTACTTTGAACGAGTTCCGCGATATTAAGTGATAATCATAAATTATTAATTCACTGAAATCTGTAGAACGAGTTAATCTGCTCGATTTCCTAATGTTACATAAGATTTTGCCATCTTTTCAATTTTACTTTACCGTAATGAACTGGATATACGGGAATTAATTAGTTCAAATATCCACGAAATCGCTATCTGAAATCTGTACTTTAATAAGCTATTATACAGCTTTTCAATGGGTAATTTAAATGTGCATTAGTTTCATTATAAATTTTTAATACAAATTATTTCCAACGTAGCCTATTATCCATAAATTTCCAACGTGAAAACTTAAATGAGATAATAAAATATTACACATCTACTTCCTTTAAAAATAAATGTTGTGTCCTAAATACGATGTCAATTGCACCAAATTTCCCATCTACCAGGGACACCTAACACGATTTACTTCGCAACCTCTCTCGCACCAAGAACAATCCAAATCCTCCAGAAACCTTATCCAAAACCGTCTCCACGAGCAACTAACTAAATTTCAATCATCGCATCATTAGCCCCGCCTTGAAATACCGTTACAGCAGCCGAAGACGAGGAAACTCGGAAAGTCGTAGTTTCCCGGTTTTCGTGCATGCACAAAACCATGAATGGAGCCCTTGCGACGATTCTTAATTGCGTTCGAACGGCGCTGCAGTAGTTAAGGATAATATATGACCAGACCATAGAGCGCCGCGGTAATTGGAATGCACCGGTGCACGCACTGTAACAGCTGGTTATTGTTTCTCGCTGGCGCGTGCACTTTTGCTCCTTCTATCTTCCTCATCCGGATGTGCGTGAAACGGTTGCTGCTATCGCGGAATCCGGTCGCACTTGGACGTCTTACGTTCAAACGTCACAGAACATTAACCGTAAGTATTACTCACCGATCTATGAGCCTGTGTGCACGCGACTCGCTATTTACCTGTGCGCATACTTTCTAATGATGATATGCGCAAGCCCCGGCGCAACGAGGCCTCAAATTTACACGTTTTCAGTGGGAGCTATATATAGCACGGATGCTGATATATTCGATGGAAATCCTAATGGGATGGAATTTTATGAGTATAATGATTTCGCTGGTGATGCGATAATGGAGAATTGGCCGTATTAATGCTTCGATGTAGACCGGAATTTTTAATGTGGATTGTGCTTTTAATACTAGAACTATCAAGGCAGTCAAAATGACCGGTTGCACATTTTTTATAAAAATTCTCCAAGTTTATAGGGGAGGCATAGAGTAAGTATTGTACGTCTATTTTATAATATATAAATTGCTGAATTAATCATTTCTTCTAGCCTTTGTTTTCTCTATTTCTAAAGTGATTATTTAATATATTAGGTTGTAGCATATGAAACGTTCGATTTTTCAGATTCATTTTAAATGAACACAACTTTTTCACTAATAAATATTTTTAATCGAAATAACAACCATTGGATTCTACACATTTTGTCCAACGAATTTCTAGTTTTTTAATTCCATTTTGATAAAAATCTGGCGTTCTGGTGTTAATAAATTCTTGTACAGTGTCTTCAACATTCGCTTGACTTCTAAAGGTTTTCTCTTTGAGGAACTGGTTTAAATGTTTAAAAAAAATGAAAATCCGCCGGTGATAGATCCGGGGAGTAAGGAGGATGAGGTAATATTTCATAATTTAAAGCATTCAGCTTTTGCACAGTGATCCGTGACACATGCGACCGAGCGTTGTCATGGAGCAAGATTAAACCCTTTCGATTGACCAATATCGCTGATTTTTCTTTTAATTTTTCATGCATTCTTTCAATTTCAATGCTGTATTTCTCGGCTGTGATGGTTTCTCCCGGGTTTAAGAAATTGTGATGGATCACACCGGCCATGGACCACCAAACATGTGTCGTGACTCTTCATTTGCATCTAACCATTAAGCAGAACGTCGTTTGTTGTCATATAAAATCCATTTTCCGTCACATGTGACAATGCGATCCAAAAACGGATCATTTTGATTACGGATCAGTAACGAATAGCATGTTTCGTAAGGATGAAACTTTTTTCGATCGTTCAATTCGTGTGGTACCCACTTATCCAACTTCTTTTTCTTACGAATCAAAATTAAGTGGCGTGAAATTGTCATGGCACTTACATTGCATTCTTGGGCAAGTTCTCTAACTATTGTTCGAGGATTTTATTAATTGCGAGCTTCAAATGGTCAAAAATACTAATAAACCAAAATCGGACATTTCATATGTTACAACCTAATATTTAAATATAGTAGATTTAACCCGGTATTGGTGGTTTAACGTTCGTGTTTGAGCTTCAAGTGGAAGGGAATTTTTAATCATTGTAGGTGATAAGAATTTTTGAGGTACGTGTTTCATAAAAATGTAGGCTGGAAGTGAAGAATTATAATGTTACGTGTTTTAGCTTAAAGAAATTGCAATTTTGGGATCGCTGAAGAGCCAATGAATTGAAATAGATAGATAATAGAAAATCATATGTTGCGAATCGATTGTTGGTTTTTGAAATATACAGATTTTAATTCTTTCACCAAGGCAATATGAATTTTTTCTATTTTTCATTCAAATTTTTCGTCCCTGTTATCGTGAATCCATAAAACGTGCTTACCCCTTTCTTTAATTAATCATAGTAATTCCTTTGTATTGTCTAACACTAAATTAATTTATTAATACAATTAGGAAGAAAACTAGAAAATTCAGTCGCGTCCATGAAATATGTAAGGTCTTGCATCCGTGTGAAAATTTGAATTGTAAGAAGCCGTTAATTGCATTGCTCACGCCGATTCAGGATGGATTTGTTAACAAGGAACGAGTAGTTTAAGAGATGCATGCGCGGACATGCAAGCTGTTTACGCGGGTCAATTGTCGGCAAGAATTCCGTGCAATCTCGAAAGATGAAAAGGTATACGTGTTACAAACGAGGTGAAAGTAAGAGACGGGCGCCAGCGTAGTCTAGATTGAAATAACAAAACCTTGAATGTACCGCGGCGAGTCGAAAGTAACAGAGCGACTTTTTAAAGCGACGTATTCAACGTTGTCGAACCTAATTTTAATACAATTTCGGCGAGCAGTAGAATCGATGAAGACTCAAGCGATACCGAACATCCTATGTTTATTGTTTGCAATAAGGAATAAATTTTCATACAAACACCTTTCTTTGTTTACTATTATAATTACTAAAATTATCTTCATCACAGTGTTATTTAAGCCTCAGATACTTAAGTCAAAATAAAATGACTGAAATAGGTTCAAGTATGAAACGATCTAACAAGAGTACTTAAAAATTTATACTTAACCCATCAACCGCGGGCGAATTTTTGATTTCTCGATACAAAATTGCAAACTGGTTTTACCTTTTACGTGCTTTTGCGCCAAAAATTATTGGGAGATACAGATAGACAGAAAGATTTGAATGGAAAGTACAAAAACCGATATCTTGCTGCATCTTCGAGAAATGTGTAACTTTATATTTTTACTCGGTATGGAAGGTACCACTTATCAGGACACTCGAAATTAACCCGTTGCCCTACAATTTTTTTTGTAACTCCACATGCACTAACTCAGAATAATATTGCTAATTAATAACTGATCAGTTATTCCTGATATATCGTATACTTTAACTCTTTGAGGCACGGCAGGATTAAAAGTGTCCCACCTTTTTGATGCGTGAATATGCAGAATGGGATATTTTTTGTCCCACCATGAAAATTTATATTACTGTATAATTTTGTTAATACAATTAAACCAACTTTGTTCACTTAAAAATATGTCTGTGCAACATGGGTTATTTTATTTTTTTAATTCCAGTGCCTCAAAGAGTTAAAATGAAATTAACAGCATGAAAATAATTGCTACCTGTCGTGTCCCACTCAGATATTCTAATCTAACAATTTTTGTAAAACTTCAAGATTTTAATTCCACTTCGATATATCATATACTTTAAAGTAAAATTAACAGCACGAAAACAATTGTACCCTGTCGCGTGTCCCACTGATATATACAATCTAAGAATTTTTAAAAACTTCAAGATTTTCAGTTCCATTTCCCACACCACGAACATCCCCCGCTGTTTTACCTTAAGGGGTTAACCCATTCACTGCCAGGAAAACTAAGCAAATATTACCTTTGCTTGTTAAAATTTGAGAAGATGACAGAAAATTTTTAGAACATTGGTTTCATTAATCAAAAATATAATCTTGACATTTGTAGTGATACGAAGAACATTTTTGTTCCAAAATTTCTACAAACGCTCGGCCATTATTGTTAACTTATTAATTCAAACTTATAGTGCAGCTACGAGATATCTCGTAGTTGGCAGTCAATGGGTTAAGCCAAGTCCACCCTAGAACCCATTGTACAAAATCACCCTATGCAAACACAACTAAACTATCAATCAACCAGGTCAACGGTAAACCCCCAAAGTAAATCAAACAAAATCCCTTCCCGAAGCATCCACCGAGCGTCGGCGGATGCAACGGTAAGCAAGCAGAAATCCTTTAGCGAAGCTAAGATCCCCAGGAGGCAGAATCCGCGCGAACTCGATGCTTCGCGCGGCAAACCAAGTGTTTTAAAGGAGGCACCGAGATATGCCCGGAGAACCGCAGCTTACCCGAGAGGAATGGACGCGCTTGAGCGACAAGACAAAGAATATCAGCTCGTAATGGCCGCTGTAAATTTCGCGTTACCGAGGCCGAAACGATACACCATCCCGATGGACGGATGGACCACGTATGTACGCGCTTCTTACACGTACGCGAGCTAAAGCACTCTCAGCAGAGGGCCCCGATCGGGGGCCCGTACGGAGGGAAGGGGAAGAGATTGTGAGAAACGCGGACCATTGCTGGATCTCTCGTAATCTTTCTTCTCCCGGGAGATGAGGGAGAGACGGAGATACCGGCGCGACCCGTAATACACATAATTCTTCAAGGTGCAGGACTGCGTTAATTCTCCGACGAAGGACACCTTCCAGTTTTCTCGAAGGGGCTCCACGGTGTCGTTTTGCGAACGTCGGGTTTTATCATTCGCGGGATGAGAATGCGGATGCCTACCCCACTGTGGAGAGGCTGTTCGGTAAACAGTCGATGGCCAGGGACACGTCGAAGCGAATTGGCAGATGTAGGGTGATGAGGAGGAGAAGGGTGACGAGCTTTTGGGGGTTGTTTGAAGGATTTGGGTTTTTCTTTTGTATGAAAAAAGTGCAGATTTTGGAGAAGACTTTGAGAAGGATAGAATGAATTTTTCAAGGCTTTTTGAAGGATTTTGCGGTGGTTTGTTTTGTTTGCGGGTCGCGTGGAGATTTTAGAGTGAATTTTAGAGGACACGCATGTTTTTAAGAGGTTGCAATTTTACGTGTACAGTCGGATAGGAAACTTCTTGTGGAAGATAAATCTTTAGGTAGGCTTTGTACTTAATGTGAGCTTTAATTTAATTAATTCAATTTAAACAATCAATTGGTAAACTATAGTACTAATTGTAATAATGATTGAAACTCGCAAGCAGTGGGACCAGGTATGTATTACCTCTGAAAATCATCTCGGTAGCAGGCAGGAGCAGAATTATGAATTTCTTTTCCGCGAAAGTGCCTTTCTGAAGTATATATTTTGTTGTTATTAAGCCGATATCGGCGAGAGTTTTAAGAACTGCACTAATGGATTTATAAGAGAAATAAGAACATTTGACACGCGCATTCCGAGTGAAAGCAGGTCGAAAATGGAGATATCAGTAAGTGAAGGTGCAATTATGTTATTTATCAGTGCTTTGAAAATAAAAAAGTGTCCACACTGCCGTTTTTAAAGGCCCCCGACCAATTGAGAAAAAAACAGTTCAATTAATTTCAGCGGTATCATACGTCTCACAATAAAACCAATAATAAAGATTTAACAATATTAGATTACACTATTGTTAAAAAAAACATCAGACCATTTTCGTAATTCGTAATTCATCCTACAATTACAGCTATGTCTTCTGCTCTCAATTATCATCACGAATGTAATTTCACACCCCTCAACGAACAGGCAGAGCGCAAGTTACATTCCACAATCCTAAAGTACCTTACGTTGTGACTATCGTGTAAAACAATCCAGCAGCCGCAAACCATTTTTGTAATTCTATTTTCATCCTACAATTACAGCTACGTCCCCTACTCTCAATTATCACCACGAATGTAACTCGACACCACGGAACAAACCGGCAAAGCGCAAGTTACTTTCCAAAATTCTAAACGATACCATTGCCCTTCTATCGTGCTAAACAGATCGGCATTCACCTTCCACGCATACAGCTTCAAATCCAAGCATCTCCACGCCTTCGCGATAAACCGTTAATCCTTACGCAAGCCGCGTTTCGATTTCATTTCGCACGGTGGCTCGTGAGAACTCGGACGTTTTTAAATTTCTCAAAAGCCGCTGCTTTCTTTCCACCTCCGCGGAGGACGCGGAGATCGCGTTAGCTCGGCGGCTTTACTTTCTCGATGCGAGAACACGAAGGAAATATCAAGGGGCGATCGACCTTTGGAGTTGCCTTTCGAAAATCGGCTCTCTCGCCTTGCCGTGGAGCTTCGACCTCGCTCGATTTACCTCACCGGTAGACGTACGATATTACGATTTGCGTCAGTACTGACCACCCACGTGTACGCGCCAAACGGTGATTAATGTCCCTGATTTCGGGCCCTCGATCGATCCTAGATTTCTAGATCGTAGATCGTAGATCGACACGCGAGCTGCCGTCACTTTTCCTCGTGCTATTGATTTTGCAATTGGCGCGCCTGTTCGCAACCTTTCGGTTTTGTTTGCAAAACTTCATCGAATTGGTCGTGCTTTTTCATGCGCTTTTGTACAGAGACTTTTAGGCGGGTTTTTAGGCCTGCTTTAGGGGTAGTTCTGAAATTGTAATTCAGGGGTGATGGAATTTCGTTAGATAGATTGAAATGTTTCATTGGGATGAGTTTAGAGGTTTATATGGTGGGGTGTATGGTATGGTTATGTATTGGTGACATTTTTATTTGGGTATGTTCAAAAGTTATTATTGTGTTAGAATGTGTTTTCAGACTGTTTTCAGAGATGTTTGTGATATTTTTGTTTATAGATATTTAAAGGTCTTATCGATGGCTTATAGCAATTTTTCGAAGATACTAGGTATATCAACACTTTTTTTTCTCGACAATATTATTTATTCTACTTACATAAAGCTTTTCATCTGAGATTCTTATGAGCCATAATATTTAAAAGCAAAACTTGCGGCCGACGAATAATCTTTCATAAAATCCCAAAAGTATGAAGAATGCAAGAATCAAAACTTGACATTATAATCATTAAAACAAGATTTGCACTATCTTCAGAGTCTGCGAAGTATCGTAAATGTTTGCAAACGTAATACATAAAACGGGTCATTGGTATAAGTTCAACTACAAAAATATATATTCATAGATTTGAGTTATTTATAATAACGCTTTTCGTATCCCCCAAAATAAATTGGGCTGTCTCTCATAGCATAATTATTAAGAGTAGTAATTTATTACATCTTCAATATAAGAAAATTCTGATGTTTGATTAATGCAGAAGCAGATAGATGAATTTAATATATGACATGCATAAACGTAGAGGGGAAAGAACACGGAACCACGTAAACATTTGTGAGAAACGAAATGTAACGATTTCGTCGTAAATGAAGCAATTACACTTCTAAGTTTCATTTTATCGAATCGAAATAACAATTCCGCGGTGAGCTTGATCACATGGAAACAAGTTTGAGATTTCTCAAGAGCGGACTAATTAAGAGAAAATGACGGTGCTTTATATTTTAATTTAAATAATGGAGCATACAAGAATTATGAATTAGATCCAAGAGAATTCCTTCGCCACTCTGTAATCGATGATAATAGCTCTTAACTCTTAAAAGTATTTTATAAGGGTATAAATACCCTAAATGTGCTACAAATTAAAATTCGGAAGCATAAAATTCATAAAGAATGAAGAGAATGATACAACAATACTCCAGAGAAGTTTTTCAAAGTAAAAATTATATTTGTAGTTAACTTTCTGCAA
This sequence comes from Cerceris ruficornis, assembly GCA_963989415.1. Classification (NCBI taxonomy): domain Eukaryota; kingdom Metazoa; phylum Arthropoda; class Insecta; order Hymenoptera; family Crabronidae; genus Cerceris; species Cerceris ruficornis. The sequence goes on from OZ022521.1 coordinate 13,931,973, forward strand.
ATATTGAGCCTCCTGAAGCAAATGAATACTTTTTCTAAATATAGGATCAATTCTTTTCTTCTGAAGAACTTCACCCTAAAGGGTTGAAATGACCGTTGAAGTTTGCTCATCTCTCAATCTCTTCGGCATATCAATAATCAAGAAAATGCTATTTAATATTTCATTATATCGTGAAATCTATCAGAATAAAAAACAAAACGTATCAACTTCGACAGAATTTTCCGTAAACTCCAATTTTCCATTAATCTTCTCGTTTCCAACTTCTAGATAACAACCTAAATGATCCTATTTCAACAACCTTCATAAATCTACGCAAACCTATTGGTTCCGATTTGACGATCTAAACGACATAAAGACATTAAACGCCATAAAAAAGAATCCTTTGACCAACCCACGAATCAACATGCCTAACCTTAAAGCATCCAGAAGACAACAGCGATGACCCAGCGGACGAGAATCTCCCACTTTCTAAATATCGACGAAACCCGATGCACAGGCGAGAAAGAATCGCAATATGTAAATCGGCATTGTTCACGGGATGTTGTAATGATCGGTGTATTGTGCCTTATGCATGTAAATCCGTGCACTTCAGCTGGAAAGTTTGCGAGAGAACAAAGGGGGGTAGACACCTGAGTAACACGGAGCACGGTTTGTCGGCGTACTTAAACATTTTTTTTCTTCGGAATAATACAGCGAATTCTTTGGTCTCTCGGTCCCGAAGGTACGCTGGCACCAGCCGGGGATGGGGGAGAGAAGGGGGTGAAAGGGCAGAAGGGGACAGACGCGATGGAGTTCCAGGAAAGTCGAGAAGGTCACCGCGACTTTTCTGCCGCTACCAGAAACAATCGCAAATGAATTGCGAGAGCCTTTCGTTTTTCTCGCTTGTTCCTACACATTGTACAATTAACGTAGGATATCGGCTGTTCTAGAGTCTATGTGATATTGTGAAATAACTGATGGAATGGATTCGATGGAGTAATTGTGAAATGAATGGTTTCATTGGGCGAGGAAAAGCCTGCAAGAAATTTTGGAGTTGGAGGTTAGTGATGAACCAATATACGTACTTTCTTGTCTTATATGAGCCGTTTATTTTGCAAGTGGCATAAGCCATATTACCGTAATGAGAAATGGCGATTTTTAATGACTACACGACATTATTTGTGCTGATAGTATTTTATCAATGTCGATCAATAATTATCAATATTTTTAAACACGATAAAATACAAATAGCTCGACTTAAAAAGAAACTGACTTATGCCACTTTTAACACTAGATTTACGGAAACCGTCAAATTGACGGGTTCCTACTTGTTTTATAAATATTTCTCCAATTTACAGAGAAGCTGTACAGTAGTTATTTCACGTGTATTTTATAATACAATAATAACTTAACAAATTACCATCTTTGCCGCTTGATTCCTCTTTTTCCAGAGTCTTTATTTAATATATTGCAATGTAACAGATTTCACGCCCGTAAATCTAGTGTTAAAATAAACGTTAAAAAATAATAGTGTTAAAATAAATTATGCGATTATAATTTTGGGAAAAATTAATGGAATGAGTGTTATATTAATATAAAAGGATCTGTTGTACTTAATTTCTTGAAAGTTTGAAGCTGCTCTATTAAAAGTTTGATAGAAATAATATTAACATCAAAAAACAGAATGGACTGATTGTATAGGGTATTAACAAAACAGTACCATTGGCGAAGTCTAAGTGAGATGTACATTTCGATGTAAAAATTTGCAACAGCTATCCTTTGGTAAGCTAAACTATCCTTCGTTTTATCTCTGACATAACTATCCTCATCTAAAACGAGACTAGCAATTAAGTTCAGCCAAGGTACTCTATGATTATCTCTTAACTACATTACACCACTCGCAACTGCACAATCAATTGGCGACCTATGACACTGCCTGCAATAAACGTTAAGACACCGAAACACACTCCAAATACTAATCACTTCTAAAAATCACCCCGATATAACGCAACACCCTTAAAATTCTTAAGTCCTCCGACTTAAGAGTCTCTTTCGAGAAACGATAAAAAAGAAAGTACAATCAGTTACGCAACGACCATTCCTCTTATTCCAACCGATATCGTATCAAACTATCCAGAGTCCTTCGGGTCTTTATCAGTCCCTGATTGCCCACAAAGGTTAACCCGAAAACGAGATGGCATTTCGCACGACAACGGTGCAACGAGGAAAGTTGCATGCAGGGAAAGAGGCGCGACAAAGAAGAGAGACGTCGAAACCGTAAAAGTCATGGTGTGGAAACGAGTCTGGTGCAATTACTACGAGGCTGCTATCCTCGGACCAGGAACGAACGATCAACCACGCCCTCGCTAATGTGAGACCGGGACAGGATTTCGAATTGCCTCGGCAAGGACATCAACTATATACAATGCCCGACACAAAGACCGGCTAGTGAGATTTTTTAATTACACCGTGTTTACGCGGTCAGACGCGAATGTATGCGCGGATTGCCTACCTGACTGCCTGCCTGCCTATCCTCCTGACAATGGGATTTAATGCCTCAATGAATGCGTCGGTGATTATGAAAGTGATCAATGTCGACAATTTGGAAAACTCAAGTTATCAGTTATTTTGAATTGCGACGATGTTCATTGTGATACGATAAAATTACTTTGTCGAAGTGATAAAACATTGAAGTCTTCAACGTATTTGGCAGTTGTCTCGTTACAATGCGAAATCCAAAACAAAAGTCGTAATATTTTAGAACGACGAATAAATGATTTGGATCGTCATAAAAATTTCTGCCATTGATGTCCAATTTTGTGCGCCTAATCGTACTTACTTCGGGAAATTTCGATTTTTTTTGTCCTGAGAGATAAGATCTTTTATTTCTCTGGAGTTGGAGAGCTTCAAATGCAGAGTTTCGCGAATGTTTAAAAAAAATGAATTATCAATGAACGTGGTGAGGGAATTATTAAGTATAGAATTCATTAGTAGAGAGGAAACATTTCATTACCGAAGTGTATTTTAAAGTATGAGAAATATCATACCGATTTGAATATATCGTCAGAGTTGTAGTATTAAAATAAGACTAAATATCGAGAGGATAAATAACGCGGATGAGGAAGCGTTGGTGGAAAATTTTGCAGGTGAAAGCGAGGATTAATTTGATGCCATGCGAGAATTGTTTTCGGGCACGTGGTAATAAATTTTGTAATTATTCATTTGTTATTCCAGGAAATTCCCCATATGAATAAGCGGGTCCCATGTATTCCTTAATTCTGCCTATACACATATTAAAAATCGACAAATTAGAAATAACGAGCTTAACAACCATACAGCTGAACTTACAAAACAATTGAGAAATTCGTGTAACCATGAAACCTAACAGAATAAAATTGTTCAATTTTAAATTTCTCACCACTATTCTATTTTATTATTATTCGATCATTAAATCCATATTTCCCAATTTTTGTTAACATCTGCAAAGTTACTTACAAAATAGCGCGTTTGCAAATTTTAAAAAAAGTATCTCATTTGTACATCTAATTCAGTTTTTAAACATTTAAGTGCAAAAAGAATGTACGATTATTGTAACAATCCGTAACTGTTTACGTTCAAGAAATAAATAATAGTAATCCACAAAATTAAAAAACGATTTCAAAAAATAGAAATACAAATGTATGCCATTCTCCCTTAAAGTCGTAAACGCTTATAGAGGGTTACACGATCTAAATCCATTTAAATCTCGAACACGAGCAGATACTAAAAAAGATAGCAAATAAGGAAATTCCCATAAGATGGAAAATACCGAGCATGAATGTGAGGAAGGATATCGTACAACATACGGAATTGTCCTCGAAAAATTTCCGACAAATTCGGCAGAAAAAAAAAACTTGTTGCTCAGAGACGAAAAATCTTAGCAGACAGCACGTCCAATAAACTATCTCGAAAACGATATCGTGGTATGAGAATAGAACAATGAAATGCAGTGGCAACGGTTGGCAGAAAATTTTCGGTGTATCGAATATGTGAAATATGGTAATGTAAAATTCATGTCTTCGTAGCGTATCGGGTTCTTCCATGAATACATAATTCTATTACAGAACATATGCATTAAGCTTTCGACGTTTCTCAAGTCGAAATAACGATGGGTTAAGAAAGTGATGGAAACGTCGTTGTACAAAGTGCAAAATTCAAATTTAAAAGGAAATTGTAACGTTAATTATGTTACTGAAAATCTTGCTACAAAAAATATTTTCTTTTGGCATAGAAATAAATATAATCTGTGTGGAGTATTTTCAATTTTGTAATCGAATTTGTAGTTTACCAAATTTACAATATTAGGGTAACGTTAGATGTATTATATTATTATCTTGGTGTTCTACGTAATTTCTTATTATCTCTCAAAATTAATGCGGATTCAATAAATAAAGTTTTTTTGTATATATGTTATGGTAATTTGTAATTCCGCGTTTGAGTGTATTCCTTCTAATCAGTGAGCGATTTCAATTCATTTAATTGACAATCATTGTAATAAATTGTACTAGTTATATTATTCTCTTTCTCCACTACAGAAAAGAAGAAGTCGAAGGAATTTTAATATAACTTAATTAATGCAATCGTTTGTTCTAAAAAGTAGCCGTACTGTCGGTGGTTATGTAATTTATCCATTTTCAACAAATTACTTGCCGTTACATCTTTTTTTTTTACAAACGTAAGAAGAATATTTATGGGACAATTTTTAAGAGAAACAAATATAATTTCGTATTTTTTGATAGAAAGATTGGAGAAAAGCAAAAGGATGCTTTCTTACGCAGCAGGTCATTGAATTATGAAGGTTACATGGTGGTACATGCAATTATCTGTTATTTACAACAAGTGTTAATCAGTGACAAATAATCTTAGCGTCTGTAATCCAAAGTTCAGCGCCGTGGAACAGATAAAAGACGAATCAATTAATCGCACGCTATTATCAATTCTCACGCACTGTTTCGACCTTTCCCCGTGCATATCATTAACGATAAAGCTTTATGCATTTTACTACAAATAATCGTGAAAAATTAATCGAAACTTTAAGAATAACCATGCCAAATGATGAAACACATACATGTATACCTATCGTTTGACAAAAATTTTCTTAAATGCTTCAGAAATCGATGCAAGAGTCTGAAATAATTCATATCGAAATTAAATCATACATGTGTCCATGATCAAGCAACAAATCATTACGAAGTAAATAAAATGCAGTTCCGATTCATTTTAATGGCTCAAAGTATTACAGTTTTTTAATAAATAATCGCATCAATCAAATGATATTAAAGTTTTACGATTCTTATTTTTCATACTGGAAGAAGAATATTACAAAATTCTGCTGAACCTAAAAAATAAATTATAAATAGAAGTATAACGTCGAACAGATATGAAAACAATTCACGTATCTTCGTTCGAACCACTCTGACAGAACTAAATGGGAAAATCCTAACGGTGTCAAATAAAACGTCGAGCTTTATTAGGAGATTCATACGGCTCTCAGTGCGGCTGAAAGTTTTACCAGGAAACGATCGTAAGAGCATATCGAAAGTCACTTGAAATGGCAATTAACGGCAAAACCTTGATACGCAGAGTAAAGCGGACGAACTTAAAGTGCCCGCCGAAAAAGAATCGCATCCACCCCTTGGAAACCAGATTCCAGGTTTACGTTAAGAATGCCTCACGTTTCCGTTTTTATCGCGAAATTTTCCATCACGTACCGGCCGAGTGAATTTCTCGTCTCTCTCGTAGCCCGACTACCGACATTGCGAGGTTTAGTTGTAGTAGATTCGAAAGTTAGCCTTCCTTACGAACGTCTCTGCTTGTGTCTTTCTACGACAGGGCCGTACGTATCTCCAGGCTCCGATAGAATGGGGAGTTATAAAGGATATGGAGTTACAGGCTTGTACACCAAATTAGCGGAGTCGAATTCAAATTCTCGTCACCTTCGGAAGTATTTCTCCCGTGCGATGTTTACATCACAGTCTCGGGAGTTTGGAACGCCCGTGAAACTAGTACGTCCCGGGCGAAATGACCTTAGAAGTCAAAGCGGAAATATGTAAATATGAAAAGAGGCTATGATGGATAAGGAAATAAGCTTGTAATTCGAGTTAGTATGTTCAAGTTCAATTATTCGTCACTTTTGAGGGTATTTTTGCTGTGCGATGTTTACATCACTGTCTCGGGAGTTTGGAACGCCCCTGAAACTAGTACGTCCCGGGCGAAATGACCTTAGAAGTCAAAGCGGAAATATGTAAATATGAAAAGAGGCTATGATGGATAAGGAAATAGGCTTGTACTTCGAGTTAGTATGTTGAAGTTCAATTATTCGTCACTTTTGAAGGTATTTTTCCTGTGCGATGTTTACATCACAGTCTCGGGAGTTTGAAACGCCCCTGAAACTAGTACGTCCCGGGCGAAATGACCTTAGAAGTCAAAGCGGAAATATGTAAATATGAAAAGAGGCTATGATGGATAAGGAAATAGGCTTGTACTTCGAGTTAGTATGTTGAAGTTCAATTATTCGTCACTTTTGAAGGTATTTTTCCTGTGCGATGTTTACACCATAGCCTCGGTAGTTTGGAACGCGCCTGAAACTAGTCTTTCCTAGGCGCCATGACCTTAGAAGCCAAAGTGGAAAGATATAAGAGACGAAAAGGCGCTACAGCGAGTAAATAAGTAGGCTGCGACTCCAAATATGTGGGATTAAGTTCAAATCCTTGTCAGCTTTCAGAGCATTTTTCCTGTGCGATGTGTACATCATAGCCTGGGTAATTTGAAACGCACCTACAACTAGTACGTCTTAGGCCAAATGACCTTAGTCGATGCGGAAAGATACAAAAGATGAAAAGGGGCTGTGGTGGTAAAAGAGATGAAGGCTTATACTCTCAATTAGTAATACTGAATTCGAATCCTTCTCTGTAAACTCTGGAACATGTTTCTCAATTTACTATTTAATTCATCGTAGCTTTGGTAGGTCGCGGTTCGCATGAAATTGAAGGTACCAGGTGAAACGACTGTAACTTTTAAGGTCGAAATACGGACCAATGGAAAAGCAACTGATACAATGTGTAGCTATTGATGGATATTTTTAGGCATGTACATTGTGCGAAATGTTGGAAAAATGATGACACGAAATTTAATGGGTGTTTAACCCGTTGACTTGCGTTATAGAGGTACACTCGTGGCGAGAAAAATTTAGCGAAGAAAGTGAGAAGTTAAAAAATTAATGATTCAATATGATACAAAAATATTAAGCCGTTGTTATGACATTAGTATTGTTTTTAAATATACAATATAGCAAAAACCTAAAGTTTTTATTTAACTGTCCGATTCTCAGCTATGAAACGTATAGCCGTAAGAGAAACCATAAAAAAAGGATTTTAAACGATGGTAGTAGTAACTTAGAGGGTGACACGCAGCTCTTGAAATCATGAAAATATTCAAAATGCTTATAAAACTATGATAAGAGATATGCAGGATATTTTTGAAGTGGTGACACTGTATATTATATCTAATGTTCATAAAATTACGACATAGAATACTTAAAATGAGGATACTGAATATAAGAATCATTCATAAAACTTTTACGTAAAGTATATCGTTTTTCTAAAAATAGTAACACAAAAAAGTAACTTTTGGAACGTTGATACGAAACAGTTAAGCTGCTTAAAATTATGGCATAGTATAACGGAGCGTTTAAAATAAACAACATTTAATTATCGCGCTAAAAAAGAACACAACGCTATCATTATACTGGCATTGTATATAATTTTTGGAGTTCAATATGAATAATTAATATATTTAATAAATATTGTGTATGTCAGTATCGATGATCTTTATACTAAACACTTCAATTATTCCCAAAAATTTCAAGTACTAAAAACTCTAGAAAGATCTACTGTTTGAATCCGAGACTATCAGCGCAAACTGACGATTGGCAATATTAGTATAGTTAATCCTTCATTTTTATCGACATAACAGTTGTCAAGCCAGACTATCAATAATTTGCATGATATTTCAGTTTGCCATAATCAAAATCCAAAAAGAGCGCACAAAGTATCACTAATCTATATTAATGTTTAATTTATAATTCTATGCAAATAACTAACAATTTATTTATTATTAAAATTATTAAAATTTTTTCTTTTAAAAAAATAAAATAATATAAAAAAAAATAAAAAACAAGAATGCAAAAGAATCTTTATTTTCCAACAATTTCACCTATACATTAAAAGCATACGAAAAATGTATTTTTATTACATCACCGCGAAGCCGATCTTGTCATTAAGAAAAACTGGTTACAAGCAGTTCGGAAATACTTACAAATTTTCACTGAAATCTATGACGACATCGTTCACGAAAAAGATTCGTATCAGTGCTTGCAATTTTCCGACGCGTTTCAATAAAAATTAGAGATACATTTACAAAAGCAATGAATACACCTATATTCTCTTACAGCTCTCTGTTTTATCCATTTCCCTAGATATTCGAAGGAGATAAGATTTATTTTACTTCCTAAGTGCACATCGCTGAATACAATTTCGCGTTAATTAAAGAAAAAAAAAACAAAGTCGAACAGTCGCGGGCAATTCAACGTACGATTTGAATCTCCGCTGGAAAACCGTACGCGTATTCGTTGTAATTTCAAATTCTCGCCGACAAGCAAACCGTCCCGTTAGCTCTTTGCATACTGACGTTTTTGCTCATTATCATCAGCGAACAGTCTTAGATAGCATTTCACTTGTAAAGCATATGTTGCCTCTAAAGTGGCTCGGTCAAATTAATTCTAATTAGCGTATTGTACGACTCGCATACAAATAATGCTACCTCGAAACTCGCATGGCTTTTAGCTCGTCGCTATTTAACATTCCTATAAAATTCGAAACCCAGTTACCGAAGTAAAACACTTGAATTTCGTGGAGACTGATTTTTGAAAGCGGGACGATTTGGCGGGAAAATGTATCGCTAATGAAAGTTTGAAGTGCATCAACGCGCGAGTCGTATTTGAATAATATCCAAATTCCCGCCAAACATTCTCAAGGCACCGATCGAACGTACGAAACTTTTGATCGACAGAAGTCACGTTAGAAATTGATATATTTAATTGCCTGAGATAATTGGAATATATTTTTCTAAAACTATAAAAGAGATAAAAGTTTCGTATCGACAATCTAACCTTCGCAACATAACTCTACTACTACTACGTTTCTGAAAATCTCTACTACGAGACATAGAAAAAAATACGAGTCAAGTTAATGTATGCACGAATGAGTACGTCATTCCCGCATAATACTGCGCGCCAAAACGAGTCTGGTATTTATACGAAGAACCATAGGAAAAAACATAGCAATAAACTCACCGTTTCCACCATATCGAAGCTTCCTCCGTACACCATTTCTTCTTTCCGGCGCTTTTCCGCAGTACTTCACTTTTGACAGCTCCTCTTCCCGTTCTTCGAAAGGCACTGCCTCGACGGCTGCCTCGAGGGGTTGGCAGTCGATCTCTCGAATGGCAATCGAGAAGAGAGATCGACTTGCTCGCTATAGCGGCTCCAGTCTTTAACACAACGGCGAACGCACGATGTTACGATCCTGGTATGTCGTCGATTGCCTCCTCACCCTCTTTTGTTTTTCTCGACTGACGCGTGTCTTTTCTTCCCTTCACTTCGTCCGAGTCTCTACCGTTTCTCGTTTGTCTCTGCTTTCTCGCGCGTGTTTCGTGCCTCCCCCGACTTGAGGCCTTCGAGTGCCGCGTGTAACTGACTGACTGACCACTGAACGCGCGGCGTGCACGTACGAACTTCGAATTCGTGCGATCCGAAAATGACCGACAATGGCCGAACTTTCCCGAACAGGATTCGACCTACTAACGCGCGCGCGCCTCTCGCGCGCATTTCTTGCAAAACTAACGTTGTTTCTCGCGCACTAACAGCACTTCGGAAACCAATGAAATATTTTCACGATGCATACGACTAATTATGATTGAAGACGTCTTCTTTTCCCTTCGTATTCTTTCATTTTTCCTGGCTTTCTTGTAGGTACTTCTTCTAACTAACCATCGAGATCATAGCCGTCCAGTAACCTCAAACATTCGTAGTCCCTTAGTATCGTTGAATCGAAGACCACCTTATTTTTCCTTTCCGATGTAGCTTGTGATCAGGAGTCTGGTTCTGTACAATGAAAACAAACGATTATGCGTTCTTCCGTCGATTATGGCGGCTTATGCACGTCGCATCTTGAGACACCTTTGTATGACTACAAGCGGCGCGAGATGAGCACGACCGAGTGACGAAGGCTTCCAATACGAGATTCCCCTTCCGTTGTGATTTCTTCAAAGTATCAGGATTTTTTCTGAGAATTTCATTTTCCACAATTCTCGACGCGACTTCCTTTGGATATTTGAGTCCATTTTTTGGGTGATTTTTTCGGGAAGGGGTACACCTTAGAAGATGAGTCCGTCCATGCGGACGGTGCGACCTACTAAGGATCTAGACGCATGCGCAATACCTCTATTCTTTTTACTTACGGTAATGCGACGCTCACGCTTTTCTATAGAAAATTGCAATTAAGCGGAAGAAGAAACTGCAATTAATTCTATTAATTCCAGTCGTATTCTATAATCTTGCTTGAATACAAATGTAAATCACTGCGTTATCTTCGTTATTCTCCGCGATTTTTTAAACCGATGAAAAGCATCGTGAAAACCGAACAGAAACAGTGCACCTAGAATCATAATTTTTGAATTATATTAGCATATAGCATTTAAATATGTTCGATATAATTGTACAAATTGACATACTTAATAACACAATTAAATTTGACATTACTTTTGACTTATGTCCTTCGTTTTTGAATGATCCACATTTATTAAAACTTGGATATACCAGAAATTAGTATATCTACTCGAAATGAACGCGGGAAATTCAAACAGATTTTTTAAACTTCTTTATCAATCATTACACCGACTTATCCTGACACATCCCTTTTGATACATAATTTAAGTCAGAGAATACAATATTCAAATCTCTCGGATGAATTTTGACGTGTAGAAGACTTTAATTCCAATTCGATTGTTATCCCAACGAGCCTAAGCTTTTACACCACCGATTACGTCTGACAATCAAAAGCATTCTATTGAAGTCGCGACATTTATGTCCCAGATATTCCAAAAGACTTTCGACGGAACATCAGATCAGCAGTTACGATCGGACGAGTGAAAATACTCGATGAAAACCCGATGTCAGATAGTGTGAGGCATTCTTTTCGCATAAGGCGTTACGTAGAATCCGCTGGCAGCCTTGATCTGACAGTAAATATCTCGGTGTACACGCGTATCGGGCTCCTTGGAAACGCACTCTAACGATTCGCGCGAGAGCACGCAGGTATTTGCGTGGGCGATTAGTCGGCGATTAGATCCGCGACACGCTTTATAGAGGAAAAGTGGACACAATGGCCCTTTCTGACTTATGGCGGTGCAGGACGATGGCGCCGTTCTCGAGGATTGTGAAACGGATTCCAGGGCAGACTTTTCCGGGTGTACGCGAGGATGACGTAAAACTTTCGAGAAATTATTCTACCACGGAAAAAAAAGTGGTCCGGGTTCGGTAACCTCTTCGTGTAATAGCGGAAGACGATGCTTCCGTATCCTAATGTAGACAAGTAGAGAAGAAAAGTTTGTAAAATATTTCCAGCATTGGTGATATGCGTGTATGTGTATTTGAGAATGAAGTTAATGAAAGTATGTGCGACGTAAGACACGAAGAAAGACTCGAACTACTTTGCGTTGGTAGGAAAACTGACGTCGACTTGCTTTTTTCACTTTTGATTTGACTCAGAAACAGGTTGGCTGTAGCATATAGACACTTTAATTTGTCCTTCAAGGGACGGCATATCAAAGTAGAAGGTGTTCTTTCTTATAATTTCTAATTTCATTGAATTAAACTCTAAAATAGATGAGCTATAACGTGGAGACATTTTTTAATTATTTTATCAAGGGATAGTATATCAAAATAGAAGGAATTGCTTGTTCAAATTTCTGATATCATTGAATTAGAAGCGAGAATGTGGAAATATTCTTTAATTACTTTTTCAAGGCATACTATGCGAAAATAGAAGACGTTCTACCTCCAAATTTCTGAAAGATATTCCAAAGTAGAAATTATTTACATTCACTTTCAATTCTTTACTTTTTAGCTTGATTGTTTGTAGCCATACCTTCAAGGGCCTGCCTATACAATCGTCATTGAAAGCACAACTCTGACTTTCAATGTTGAAGCTTAAATCTTCACCCCTATCACCTCCATAGCTCTTTGTCACTCAAACGGCGCAGCAGCTGTCGCAAATCAAGTCCACTGTTTAGAGCTGCAGAACTATTCCTACTGCTGTCGCACTTCCTAAAAAATGATTTTTATCGAATTACGTTAAATCGTAGAAAAATTATGAAAGAGTATAGATATTGCAATTGTACACTTCGTCGACGTCAAAGCAAGAGTTTTTACGAGCGCGGAAATTATCAAGATCCTTCGAGCATTTCGTAAGAATTGAAGCAACGATGCGTGTCCAACTGCACGTATTTACGTGAAGTGTATTTTCAATGAACTTGATAGCATTTTAAGGATAATTTATATACTTAAACATGCAAATTCTATTTTTCATTCAGAATCAAAAAGTTTCTGTAATATTTTTAATTGCACAGTATGGCCTAAAATATCGCTGGACCATTTTATAATACAAAAACTTTTTTGCTATTAATTTTTTCAAATTAAAGAAACAACATAATCTGCAAAACTGATAAAAAATAATTTCTAACCAGTATATTTATATTATGTATAAAGGAATAAATGTGCATTTTTAATATATAAGATAATAATCCTATTTTTAAATGGTGTAGTCACCATTTTGGACCACCCTGCATGAGATTGTTGGTACTGATTTGAAAATTCGCCTAATCATATATTTTAGTTTGAATTAATTGCACTACGGTTGGATTACAACTACCACTAATTTCCCCTTATGAAATCCTGAAATGAAATCATAATTTATAGTTGTACGTATCATTTTGTTCTTATTACGTCCGTTTACTCATTGGAAACGATCCCTCGGCGAGTTTTTACGTTAACGTGCGTCATGCATAATTTAGGGATTTAATTCTCACGAGTACAAAACGCACGATGAAATTCGTACGAGAAACAGAATCGTTACGTGCAACTTTTAAAAAAGGCGGGACTCGATCCTTTCATGTCATTCTTTTTTTCTCTCCTTTAGGTTCGCAAGCATTACGTCAGGATCTCTCAGAATTCTCGTTACGCAATTGATCATAGCAGTTGCTGTTTAGGACCGGCGAAATCCTTCTCTTAGATGGCAAACAAAATTACAGATTATCTGCCTAATTAAATCACAATCATTTTATATTCGATAATACCGAATACGAATGAATGTAAATTCTCATTATTTTTCGGTCGATTGTTTCGTTCAATGGGATCGAGAAAAACTGTGTTTCACGTTTTGCAACATAGATAATAATGTATAGTAGAATAAAAGAAAAATCACTGGAGCTTTAAATATTCTAGTATTAAGTTATATTTAATCGGAGATATTAATATTCCAATATTTCTTACTTATTTATTCGCAACGATAATATAGACGGAGCGATAAAATAAGTAGAGAAGACCTTAAAGTCATTCTGAAATGAATAATTTAGGATAATTCAATTTTATCATTTCACTTTTTATCAGTCACTTCAAACGAAAAAATCTCGTTAATTATCGCATGGAAGTTAATATTAGTAAAAAGTTCACGAAAAAAACTGTCATTTACAAGCAACTATCTACCAAATTGTGTTTGTATTCTAAGCATACGAGTATAAGTGCATTGTCAACTCTTACATCACAGAACAAATACATCTCTATCAAAACGGAGGTCTCGGTTATCTTGATAAGAAATAAAATTAATTATCAAACCTGACCCTGAAAATGATGCTTTCGTAGTGCCGTAAAATTGACAGACTTCATAGAGTGTATTTATAAACCCGTTGATAATTACATTCCGCTATCGACACCATATCTAACGGCGCCAGTATTAAATTTAGCACAATGCCGTTTCGATAACACGAAAAATATCTGCGTACATCGAAACGGGGCGATTTCAACTGATAATACGATATACCTTACAGCTCTATTCATCTATCGGCTTCAATGCTTCTTATTGCCCAATAAAAACACTTTGAGCAGCGTTATGGAACCAGTCACGGGCTAACGATCAGGATTGCCTGTTCGATACGTTGTTTTACACGTCCGACGTTGAATCGGTCTTTCCTCATTGCGAAAACCCACATCCGGCTGAAACATTAATCGTTTTCAGGTTAGAAAAATGAATTTACGTATATCCGAATCCGATATGACGCACCAATAAACTTTTCAGTTTCACGCAAGACCTGCAACAAACTCCTGTCTCCCTCTCTCTCTCCCTCTTTCTTCCTCGTTTTTCCTCTCTCCAGAATCCTTTTCACTTTCCTATTTTCACTCGAGTCGTTTAACGTGTGTTTACGCTGCTTTTTCCACCGAAAGTGATCAACGTAAATGTTAAGCCTGTGAAGAGTCGAATGTAAAGAGAATCGGGAAGGTGTCCTTTTTAATTTATACGTCTGCCGCACGGCTTTATTAGCGGGTTTAAGGACACATAAATTCGGGCAGCACATCGCCGCCTTTTGTGCTTGAAAATTGGTGAACTATCGCGTTGCTAAATTTGGAAAATTTAAGTGGCTGTAACCGGCAGAACGAAACGTTTACTTTGTGGCGATTGTAGTTTATTTATCGACGATGGGATTTTACGCGCTGAAGAATTTTGCGAGGGGTCGAAGACGACGTTGGAAATAAATTTTAATACACCCACGCTGGAGGTATTTAAGAGAAGTTTATGGGGTATTTGTCGCGACATTATGTCAATATGTCTGATTAAAATCCGAGGGAGTTAATACGATTTGTATATCCCTGTAGTATTTATTATGCGATAAAGTTATCTTAAATTTAGACTGTACGTTGCCTTAGATGATTAACAGAGAGTCATACAGCAAAATGTATATAACACTCTTTGACCCCTTGCGATTGAGATTATTTTTTCAATCTGTCGTCACTCAGTTGTAACCAATTTGATAAGAATTAACCGCTATTTGATGTTTAGTCTCATACCACGATAACAAACTGCAGATATTTGTGAAAATTTGAATTTTTAGAAACAGAGTTTCCGAAAATCGGACGTAAGTCGGAGCTTTTTTTATTCCCTAAACTACTCTCTACTTTGGATGTTTTATCTATTTTTCTATAGTATATGAACGCTGTAAATCATTCAAACTTTTTCAGAATCACATAAAAATTAAAAATCCGATAATAATCTTCGGTACACTGAATACACGGTCGGAAAAGTTTAAGTTAGGGTACATAACAAATGCCGCTTCGATATACGTCGTTTAGCAAAATCTACTAAGTGGATTTAATTTTTCTAGGACCTACATCGCACAACTGATAACATTTATAATCGACATTGGATTAAAAAAGATTCAATGGAGGATCTTTGGAGGATGATGAGGTAAAGTATGGGATTCGGAATTAATGAGCCCGAGTTCAAATCCTCTCGCGTCATCTCTGGGAAATGTTTTCCAAATTATTATTTAATATATCATACCCTCTGTGATTCGAGATCCGCCTGGAACAATAGACCCCAGGCGAAATTACCATAGCACTTAAAACCGAAAAGTATAAAAGAAGAAAGACTCTAAATTATGCCTCGTTAAAAGAACCGCCACCTGGAATAAATACCATCATCAGAATCCACTCTGAACTCTTCCAATCTCCACATCCCACAAATGACAATTTCAAATTCAACCAATAAACCAAATATTTGCACAACATAATCTGGAACACAATAGCAATTTTATATAAACATTAATTACCATCACACACACTCCGAATTAAATAGAACCTGACAGTAGATAACATACTGCCGCAGTGAGAGCCCAAAGCCTTACTTCCAATTAACCGTCGAGGGTCAAATACATCGGGCCGCAAGGGGTTAAGCTCACGAAAAAGAAAAAGAAAAGCAAAGATATCCTCCTTGGTCACGGGGCAAGTTGTTCGTTTTAGGGCAGCAGGAATTGCGTCACTGAAACGGAAATCGGGGGAGCTTCGTTCAGTGGAAACAGTCTCGCTCGGGAGACGGTTTGTTTTGTCCATCCCCTTTTCGCGGGAGAGGATCGTGTGAGAAAGGCAGGAGCGTGTAGAAATAAAAGCGGTCGACTTGCTCTGACGTCGGTCTTCCCCGCATTAACGTCGTTCAGCTGTGAGAAAGCACGGGTGAAGAAAAAACCTGGAGGATTTATGTCGGGAAGAAAAGAACTGCGGCTCGTATGCGGCTGCGAAAGTACAAGGGCACGTACGCCCTATTCGCAATCTGCAACGTTCGCCGCTGGCGGATGCGGTGTTACGCTGTGGACAGCCTCGCTTTTCCCTTTTTGCGAAACGCGAACGGATCCGAAAAGATTCGAACGATAGACGAAACGAAGCTATTTTTTTTTGTCAATCCGGCATTACAAATTTATTTTATGAGCCGTTATATTTGAAAATGGTATAAGTTCATTTTTAAGAAAAGTTTGTTTTAGCAAATATAGGTGTCTTCTTTTCGCAGTTCAATTGGTAATGTCAATAGAATGAAATATCCTCATGATTTCGTCCAAAAAGGTTCGATATATGTGACAGCATGAAAGCTTTGTGCAAACTCTCTAATATCTCAACATAAGAAGAAAAGAACTTGTACAATTTTCAAATATAATGGATCATATGGTTCTGTGAATTATTATTGCTAATTATTACAGGTATTTTTTATTTGTGCGTTACCGATATCATATGTTTGTGATATGCTGGTCCCTGTATATGATTTCATATATTGTCTTTCAATGGAATATATGAATTGTAATTTATGGTGATATGGAGCAGTCAATACGGAGCGATATTATGTAGACAAGTAATAGAGCTTGATTAAAAGGATTTAATTTGATGCAATGTGCACATATCGTGCGTCATATGTAGTGTAATTATTAAAAATTTTACACGGCAGTCGATTCTTTAAGTCGAGCGTGGTAGAGAAAATGTTAAAAACTTGGACTTTTACGTTTTACAAATAATGTGGCAAATATCCCTTGATGGGATGGATTTCTTTGATATCTATTATAGATATCTATCTTATGATATCTATTATAGATCTTTATCTTATGGTATCTATCGTATGATATCTATCTTATGATATCTATCTTATAGAATTTCACAAACTTTCAGAGAAACCGTGACAAGTGGAAAAAGTATGTGTTCCTGGAGAAGCAACTTTTTTGTACTAAAAAAATACTCTTATTCTTTTATTCTCCATTTTTCGTTACTGTGTTTAAGAGGCGCACTTTGAGTAAGATGAAAGTTGACAGTGTCTGGGAAAAGTGCTTCCAGTGCGAATGGCTAATGATAAGAAGTATCTCTAGAACGCAGTACAATGTCACATGAACTATGATAAACAACATAACTGGTGTCTACCAATGAAATTATGAAAGTAACAAAATAGGAAATATCAATGTTTTTCTAATGGTACCTCAAAACTCGCATTCTTTTAATTACGGCACTTTCTTCGCAAGTATGTGATTTACCTAAAAAAAGGATAAAGAATATACAAGGTATCAAACAAGCATCGTTATTTTCATAGCAGGAGAAATCTGAAACGACCCTACATCACTGGTACCGATACCGGTCTCAGTCTCATTACTGTTAATTACTAAACACGCTCGGACATAATCTGCTCTAAATTATTGTAAATAGAACTCTCCAAAACGGATACACTTTGTCTCCAATAAACTTCACGTTAATTCAGTCGCGGCAACCACTACAAATAATTACCACACACACGCACTATCGCGACAACGTGCGTTCACCATTGAAAAATAGAAAAATCTCACAGTACACTCGATATTTAACGTTAAAACACGAATATCCGAAGTCCAAGCGAAACAACCCGCGCGTTTGATTAAAATTCGAATCTCACCGTAAAGTGGTCGAGTTAAACGTTCCCTTATAGTACTTCCACGAACCTGAGAAAGCGATCCAGATCACTTTTCCTTTCTTTCAAAATTTATCGGCACTTAACATCTGCTTACAGCCAAAGTATCCAATTATCGTAATGCCATCGGTAACCGAGGGACAGAAATAATTTACGGTCGCCATTATCGAAGAATTTTCACGTGTTTTCGTCCCGGCCGAAAGAAAATCATTATTTCATCCACGATGAAACATTATCTTCCGGCAATCGAGCAATAATTGTCCACCGTAAGCGAGTCGGTCCCGAAGATATCCCATTGTTCGAGGGATCTTCGCTTGAGATACCAGAGATTTTTCATCGTCCCGCATCTTCGTAACGTTCGCGTATTGCGACCACCCCGTGGTATCTTGCATGAGGTCTTCGGAGCATGCTTAGGCCCCGTACACACTAAACGAGCGAATAATTTCATAGGGAGTTACATTTTACGATGTTTCTTCAATCTGGATATGATTAACACCGATGAATAATTTTTAGGGGTTGAAAATTTTTTACGTAATTGATTGATATTTATATAATATTAGTTTCTGGTCTGAGTATAATAGTTAATGATATACCTAATTCGCATGTTGCAAGAAGTGAAACCTGGAAGTGTAATTTCATTTGGAAATTAATATCGTAAAATTTCACCTTATTTCTTACAGTTGATTATTATCCGTTTGCGTAATTGTTGCATTATTTATATCGACCGTAAATTTTTCTTCTCGATATACCTGCCAATTAAATATTAAATTTAGTGTTTCTTGAGAAACTCGAAACTGTAATTCTGTGGAGAAATTGGGGTGAAACATTTTCACCTAGTTTCTACTAAGCGAACTGCCCTTTTTTCAACGAATACCTGTTTCATCTTAAACATTTTTAGAGTTACTTTAGAAACTGCTGCGTTTAACAACATAACTATTGCACTTATATTGAATTATCCTAATGTAAAAACTGGGACGCATCTATCTCGACGAATTACTCTAAGTTTCGAAATTATTCTCAAATTCTAATCGTTCGATTCATTATATGATTCACGAAGAAAAGTGTACATACATCGTGGAAAAATTTCACGTTACGTATTAAAAGTAGAACGCACGTTTCACGTTTGCTGTACGATGATGCATAACACGATAATTCCGCCGGTACCTTGCAAGTTTCGCACCTGCATATGCACCGTGACGCAAAACGGCGAAATAAATGCGCCCGCTTTTACCTTTTAGGCACGCCGTTGCGATATTAGATAAAATCGCTCGTTCGAACGACAACGATAAGGAATATCAACGCCGCAAAACGATATTACGAGGCGTGGAGGCTGAGACAACGTAATTAGAATTCAAAAGATAATACCAGCTATTATCTGGTATATGCGCGCGCGCTGTACGATGGAGTTTGCAAAAGGTTACGACATGGCATTGCAATTCGTATCGTAACCTTTCAAAGGTACTGTCGCAACCTTTTAGAATACGCGCGTTCTCTCCTTCGACCGACGGTTTATCATACAAATTAATACTCTCCGGTTTTTAGCGACCCCTTTGATTTATTGGATAGGCCGACGCGATATCGCGATCGTTTCTGCTTATTCGTGAGTTTTCATTTTTCTTCTGGCGTTTAAAGAAGATTATTCGATTTTCATGAACCGTTGCAAAGAATGTGGATAAATTGTCTACTTTGGGATAATTCCATTTACGGGTAATTTTAATTCTGTTTACCTCAATCATTTGTCAAGTTGTCTAGCTACTCAAAATTACAAGGTGGAATTTACAAAGTTGAGAAGAAAATAGTATTTTTTCGTTTTCATTGTAATTCTGAAACAATAATATATCTATAAGTTTCAATCGCAACGACCTGTACTACAGGCACCAAAGAAATCCACCCCAAGTGTTCTTTCCCCAACCCCGTACATTCACTCCACCCCCAAGAACCGTGTGAAAATAATCAAAGGACCAAACCGCCGAAAATCTGAGAAATGCTAGAAGGCCAGGGTAGATCATTGTTGTGAGCCGATCTTAAAGCGATCGGCGCTTATTGAAGAGCAGACCGAGTAGGGGGTGGAGAAAAAAGGTAGAAGGAGGACTGTAAGGGCCAAAGAAGAGGAAGAAGAAGAAGAAGATGAAGAAGCGGCAGCAAGCAGTAGAAGAAGAGGAGGATAGAGCGTACGAAAGAAAGAAAGAAAGAAAGAAAGAAAGAAATAAAGACTGGAAATAGAAGGAGAAAGAGAAGTGACCACCTCCTCTCTTCAGGGTGCTCTTACCGTGCGTAAATATAGGGCACACCACGTAGCGAGTGCACCGTGGAGGGTGACCCCGATGACCCTTGGTACCCGAGGCAGCCGTAGGATGAAGAGGAGGCTCAAGGAGCGGGCTAAGAAGTGGACAGAGAGAAGAAGAGGGAGGAAAGACGAACGGGAGAGAAACAAGTCGCCGAGCTGGCGAACGGAGGAAAAAGGAAGGCCAAGCAGGGAGACTCGGCTCGGATGGAAGAGCGAGAGAAGGACGCCGGGAGAAAGGAGTACGACCGAGAGGAGGAGGACTGAGGAAAGGGGAGGAGGTACGCTAAAGAGACGTACGTTCCCACACGAACCCCCCAAGATGCGTCCTGGCATCGTCGGGCCTGAACCCCCGATGCCCAGAAGCTGATAAAAACAGCTACAAAACTGCCTACCGGTGTTTTCTGCCTTTTGCTCCTGCATTACTCCCACCATGCCACTCCTCCCCCTCGTTCTTCTTCGCCACCTTTCCCTCCTCTTCGTCCAACTCTTTCTCGCTTTTCGCTAAATCCCCAATCGAAGGGAGACTTTCGGCATGAGCTTCGGCTAACTGTTACGGGATCCTTCGCCGATTGACTTGTTTTCGAGAGCGACGGGGGATCGTGTTTGGAGGATGATAAAGGTGGTTGAAGGAGGGGTGTATGTATGGTGTGTGGTGTCTCGGTTGCGTTTAATTGTGAACTGTGTACTTCGTCTTGGTATTCTCGCAATGGTTCTTTGGTCGTTTTGCTGGGGAGAATAAGTTTTTGGTAGGTATCCCAGCGCTAACTGTGTGTTCTCCTTGGACATTTACTTTTTATAGGTCGAGAGAATCTTCAAAATTTGTACAAATATTACGTACTTATCGTGAATTGATAGAATTCCTAAGTAGAATAATTTTGAATTTTGTATAAGATTTGAACGCTCAGGAATTATAACTGGAAATTATAATTTCAATTTTCCAATGAAAGGAATTTTTTCATTGGTTTATTTTAAAGAATATATGAGATTTATAATTGATTTTAGATTTAGTGTTGCAACTATTTTCCTGGGGGCATGTTCCTTAGAACGAAGAATGTTTAGAACAAATAAGAGTTCTCCAACGACAAGAGCCTGCCTGTTAGATTTTCTATGGCTAAATCAGTTTGGAAAATAATCGTTTGGAACGTTAATATCTTACGGGCGTTATGTAAACGATCGTTAGTCACAGATACGCTATTTGCTTTGCTAATGACTTTTATCTCGTTAACTATAAATACCAATCGTACGACATCTACCATATTGCAATTGCTACAATCACTATTACCTGTATCCTTAGACGTCAGATATTTCTGAACCTAAATTAAATGCAAACAAAAGAGCGATCTCCAATGCGATAAGAATACATGCAATTATTTGAAACTCCTTTCTGTCCTACATTCATTTTGAAAATTATACCATGTCTTTCAACTGATCGATATCAGCATCCCTTAATCTCATGACATCGATTCCCCCGTTCTCTTAAATCATATAAAATTGAAAGTCCGCAAATGATCTATTAAAACTCGATAAATCTATGAAAATGTCAACAGACAAAACAAACGATAGTATAAATCTAATAAACGTTCAGAAATATCAATTACAACAAAAGTCTAACTCAAAGGCGTTTCGCCGGTGAACTGGATTAAGAAATCACCAACGACGTATATCCTGCAGCATAATTCTCACCGAACAATGAACTATCGATAAAGGCAATAAAGCTCTTCGATAACCGCTGATCAGCCTACGAGGAATGACGTCGTCCGTCAGCGAGGAGGTACGATTTATCGTTTCATTGATTGTTCTCTAACTTTTCACGAAACTCACAGCTTAAAGCCAGCCGCGAAGAAGTATCGGTGCCTGGCTGTAATTGCGATACGATTCTCCGTGTCTACAATCGCGAATTGCATTGTCGTAATTGCGACATCGTTTTATCGTGGGAATGCGCAAGAAACACACACGGCCGATTTCTTTGCCCATGATTCCAGAGAGATGACAGAGCTGACTCGAGCCGTGCACCGGTGAGTTGCTACATTTTCTATGATTCAGTTAGGAAAGGATTCGGTACGTGTAGATCGGTAAAACCGCGAATTCAATTGCAAACCTGTCCAATCGGCGCGGATAATTAAGGACGGCCTTGCTCGGATATATTTATCGCTTATCGCATGCTAGATCGATCGCTATAATTCCACGTGGACGGACGCTTAGAATCGGCATGGTGTACCGGGGTGATTCACGACGCACGAGGACACCTATCTTCGGATTCATCTCGCAGAGATACGAAGGGGATCTGGTGTTTCCTTGTACGATATCATCTAAGCTGAAAAATCATCGGGCAACGGTTTCTTTCACGCTCTTTCAACGGTGGGAAGTATTGTAAGAAGGCTGAGTTTGAGTGGATTAACCCCCTGACTTAGGATTTCTTCCTTAGCGGCACGTTGAAGGCTTTTAACGCATTGATTGCCGTGTGAATTGTGTGAAATTTTTTCGTCCGATATGTATATTTGACAAAGTATTGCGAAATTGAATAGTGCGAAGTTATTGACTTATAAATAATTTTATGATCATGACGATTTGCAACTCAGAATTTAATGAGCCACAAACTTAACACCCTAAAGAATATCTTCTTTAACCTAACCACGGAATTCAGTTCTTTCACAAATCAAAGTGATTATAAAATTTGTATTTTCCTGTTTATTCTTCATTGTAGATTTCTCAGCTATGGCAAAACTGACATAAGCTACTGTAAGGAATATTTCACTTGTTTTGATTAAAAATTTAAGAAAACTATATTCGATAAAATGACAAAATTTCATTTATATCTTGCCACTGAATCTCAACTGCAAAACAAAGAATTTTTAATAATACACAAAGTATAAAGAAAGTATCATCAATTTTGTATTTTAATAATTTGCTGTATCTTAAGGAAAGACTTAATATTCCCCAAAATAAAATCACTGAATGTCACGAGATTAAACCAAGCCATTAACAATTCTCTTATAAAATAATTAATTTCACGTTACTTATTCACGAATAAAAATGTTAACGACAGATAAATCAAAAGAAATTTTTTTTCAACCTCGCGATACCGCCGGTGTAAATATTTTTCGTCGAATATATTTTTAACCCGCGTTAATGCAAAACTAATCACCAATACTACCGGTTATCACTTTACATTGTTATCCGCAGCATTCAGGGGGCATCAAAAATCGGCAATAAACGATATTAAATCCAGGGATAGGATTTCAGTACTTCATCGCGTAATTTCGCAATTACCTGTTAAATTTTCGAACGCATTACACCAAGTACTTAGGGAATATCGAAAGTAATAAAAAGAAAAACACCGAAACGCACACCGTATCAAATTATACGCCGTTTATAGAACCCGCGTCATAGAAACGGCACGGCCTACGTGTTTCCATAAATTCCACTACAAAAATCCACGTAATCGTTTAGCAGATTGTTCGGAAATCTTTACATCGACGTACGAGCGCGTGGTCTGACTGAAAAACGATGCGTGAAATTGCACGATAATGCCGGCCGATAATAGTGCAACTATCGGAACAATGAAACGTACAAATTACCCGGGAGAATTTCCAGCATCCATACACGCGATAAACCATAAATTTACATTCTCTCCTTCATACAATGTAAACTGCATAACACCGTAACTAAATGTTCCATCGTTGAAAGGACCCCTTTAATTCTTCGGCAAAAATTGAATTCTATATTCCTGAACTATAACCTTCGATAATTGACCTAACGGTTGAAAGTAAAGTGTAATCGAACCTCTATAATTCGCAAATCTCTGTAAAGTGAACAATTTTCTCTGTTTTCCTCTACTTGGCAGTGACATCCTTTGAAACTTGCAATACAAATTTGTGTTAAATGGAATTATTGGTTAGATATTTAATATGTATTTTATCCGTGCATTCATTTAATCGGTTAAGTGGAATAAGATGTTTGTGATCTTGAATAATTTTTCTGTATAATACATTGAGTTGGCAACGAAATTTACAATGTTGGTGTTTCTCTATATTAAGATACTTAACAATGTGTAATCTAGTGTATAATGTTATAGAGCAAGAATGGCTAATAAATATGGTTAGTTTCCAGAAATAAAACAGGAGCGGACAAAAAAAATCGTCGTGAATGCAATTACTAATCTAATATCATAATCTATTGTATACCATAAGCTATAATTAAAGGAATATCATAAGTAACAAGTTACTTACTTTTCATTCGTTTCTCCCGATGCAAACTCTGATAATCCAAAATTGGTATTTCTTCTAAACAAATCCTGCGTTGTATCGGAATTATTTCATTTCATTAACAACAATTCTCATGTCTCCACAAAACTTATAAATCAATTCGGTGTATCAGTACTAACATTGGACAACAAAAATGATAGCCTCTTTCATTCGAATTTAAATTGACACATCTCTCTCGCTCCGAAATTCGATAAGACGAAATCTTAATGATAAAAGATCTTTCTCTTTCTCCAACAATAGCTCTGCAACGCGATAAAGATGACAGATTTCGATTTTTTTATAATAATTCCCCACTGCAGGAAAGCCATTTAGTAAATACTCCACGTCTATCTTATAATGACTTAACCGATCATCTTTCCCGCCTCTCGGTTCCTCATTTTCCATTTATCATATCTGCAAATTTGCACATAACAGATTTAAGAATCCAAAATATCAAAGTTCTATCGCATCTACTTCCCAGGTCTAAAAGTTACAGACCATCATCCAAGTACGAAAGTGTTGCAAAACCTAAATCACGCAAGTGCCGAGGAAGACAATCCGCCGTAAAACGGATTCGTGGCAACTGACGAAATAAATCTTCAGCCGATCCCGTCGGAAAATCCCAGAAGAGCCGTGCCTCTTCATCTTCCTTTCTCGATCTTCCGTATGGCACGTCTTTCGATCCGCCGATCGATCCTATCGTCGGGGCCGATCGTGGAAGTGCTTGCGCGGCTTGATAATGGCGCGTCTACTTACCGATTCAACCAATAAATTAAATATCGGCGTAGTTGTAGGATGCTGGCTGCAGCCTTATCGTTAAGCTGCATGAGAGACTGGGAGATGGAAAGAGAGACAAGCAAATAATGAGAGAGACTTGCAAGAAAACAGAGACGGAGGTAAAGCGAGCATGAGGGAGACGGTGTGATAGAGAGAGAAACAGGGACAATAAGAGAGAAACAGAGAGAAAGAGAGACAAAGGGGGGCAATAAGAGAGCAGCGATGAGAAGGAAAAAGAAAGAAAGTTAAAAAGATGGAAAGAGAGGGAGAGAGAAAGAGAAGTAAAGAGATAGAGAGGGAAAGAGAGATAAAGAGAAGGACTGAGAGAATTAAAAGGAGAGAGAGAGAGGAACAAGTATAGAAGGGAGCCAGATACACACGTACACACATCGGTACGCATCTCGCATTCTCAATGACTGCCATTAGCTGTAATTATCCATGAGGAGAGGAAAAAATTCGCGGAGGCATTGCGAGCACGCGTGGGTGTTCCAGTCTTACAATCGGCCCGAGTACGCTTCTTCTTCTTCTTCTTCTTCCTCTACCTCCTCCTTCGCTTCTTCTTCTTCCTCCTCCTCTTCCTCCTCCTTCTTTTCTTCTTCTTCTTCACCTCCGCGTAGACGCGGAGAGCTGGACACGCTTGCTCTTCGTTAATTTATTTAAATTGCCAGAGTACCGAGTGGCATGTGGTACCAAACGATTCGAGTCGCCATTGTCGGTGAGCCCTCTTGTTATTTATCGGCGTGAAATTCCGTTTCAGGGATTTTCGTGGCATGCCTGCCGTTGGATGCTTGCTCGCGCTCTTCTCTCTCTCCTTTATTCGAGGCCTCTTTCCTCGCGATATCGTCGCGAATTCTCGTGTACGCCTGGCGAATGGAAATATTAATTTACCGATACCGATACACACGTGAAGCCTGGTAGCGTAAATCCGTTCTCCCGAGAAACGGCGAATAAACTTCTTAGAAAAGTGAAGCTTAAGAACCCTTAAGAATAACACCGCGAGTACGTATCTCCGTGAAAGGATAATAAAGTATTTGAATTTGCCCCCGTGCTTGACGAACACACATTTTTCAGGATAGTATAAATATCAATTTATCGATAACGATGCGATCCTGAAAACCTGCTAGCGGATTTCACCTCGGGGAGAGGCAAATGCAGTTGCAAGAAGAACGAAGTTTAAAGTCACTTAGGAATAACACCGAGAGCACCAGCGTCTGACAATGAGAGAGGATAATAAAGTATCTGAATTACCTCCGGCGGTTGACGAATAATTGCTTTGTACATGTTGTTAATGTTAATTTATCGGTATTACTGCAGCTTTGGAATTTTGTTGCGAGTATTTGATTCTGCTGGGAAATTACGAATAAAGTTGCTAACGTACTACCTACGAATAAATGATAAGTGAAGTTTAATGTTGCTTAACACTTCAGCAATCATGTGATTCATCGCCGCATTTTAATATCAAATTGTATTAAATCAAAGATGTTAAGACTTTAATTCTTTATATTAACCATCCGACAAAGCGAACTAAGATGGTATTCAAATAATAAAAATGATTGTTGATATATTAGAATATTCTTTTGTTAGATATGGTTAATGAAAACGTTCCGAAGGATTTGCGTGGAAGTTAAAGTGTTAAGAATTGCGGGGTACGTGTCTCTGCGAATCGACAATATATTTTAATTTGCTCTTTGACGTAAAAACTGTGCTACATAATTAATGAATGCAAAAATCATATTAGATTACAGTGTCTAACGTCATCGTGTTCCATATCTCCATGTTTCATTTTTTCCTCCGTGTAATTGATTTTAAATTATCATTTGCAATGTTTCACTCTCCGTTCGCGCGGCCCTGAAGAGACAATCCTGACACGTAACCACAATGTTCCTGCAATTTTCTGATATTTAGATGTCTGCTGCGTTAGATTAATCATCCACGTGAATTTTTGACACCATCGAATTCGCGTTAATGCAATTAATTACGCAATGATGGATAGGAGTTGTGCGATTACGGTTCAATATTGGTATAAAAGTCGAGATAGAATGTTACAAAGAGAATTACATAATTGGAAATATTTGACTTTTAACGAAACTTTGAGATTGTGAGGATAACTATTTTTTTCTGCGGACCCGGGCATCTCACTGATAAACACCACGCTTTTAAGTTTGCTAAGATTTGTTTAATGTGATTCACCAATTAAAAGAAACTGTATACGAAAAGTTTAAATTGAAAGAACTGTCAAACTTTAGGAAAGTAGGAAAGTCAATTTTGTGCCCGCTTCGCAGAAAACAGCTTTATAAGCAGAATTATCTCGATGAACGTATTTCTGACGAATCACAGAACAGATGATGCTGTTTATTTTGTTGAAAACAATTGTATTCACAAGCTAATAAGTTCGTTCACCGCGTTAAAATAAGTATGCAAGATTCTAATACTTCATTTGCACGTCAGAGAACTCAATTTTTTTTCCTATAACCCAGTTAATTATTTAACACAATACAAATGTCGCGTATAACAATTTCCTCTATCTCTCAGAGTTTTATAAAATCTACAAATGACAATCACGACAATCGTCAACAATAAATGAAATCATTTTAAAATTTTACAATAAAATTTCACTGGGAAAGTTGCTCAGTAATTCGAACTCCACCTAAGGCAATTAGATACTAGACAATATGACCTTGAAGCCGAAAACATGTAAATAAAAAAAAAGAAGGAAAAAGTTGTATCTTTAATTTCATGAAAATTAGAAGATTAGATTTAAGGATCGCCCCTTGTAAATCAAATCGACACTTGAATTCTGCTCTTACCTGCTCCAACCGCAACAATCCGAAGCCTTCCGGCTGAAAAAACACTGGCGATTGCATTGGGCTCGAATTACGTAAAGATATGAATAACGCTGGTAACGGTATAGGGGATAATTTATTTAGAACAGCGCGCTTTAGAATAGCGTGTCGTGTCGAACGATTTGATTCGCCGTTCTCGCTGTCAGTCGTTATCTTGTCGGTTTTTTAGCGTTTCAGAGGTTTCCGTACCGATTACACTCTGCTGAAACTAAACAATGAACGTGTTCTGCATTGTCGAGGACTGTTGCCGAGGTTTTTGCACGTTTATAAATACTCTTACGTTTGTATCAATGCACGATGGTAATATAATTTATCAGTTGCTTTTAAAACTTTATTATCTTATGGGTGACAATGCTCTATAGATTGTTGGTACTTTTTATTTTCAGATTTAACTGATAGGGCCTGGGATCTACAGTTTTAGGTGGACTCCAAATCAATATGGCTGTTATAATATATAATAGTAGTTTAAGAAAAATTTAGACATGAAGGGGATTTGAACTCGGGCTCGTCAGTTGAGGATTCGATCCTTTAACTTTGCATTAATCATAGCCCTTTCTATCTAACATAGGTGTGAATCTGTTATAATAACTTTAACTTTATTGTGTGGTAATAATTTTGTAGGTTTAACTGAAATATCCTTTAATATTTGTAATTACTACCATCTTGGAGAAAATTAAATATTTGAAGGACGGAATATAATAAATCAATCACAATTAACTGATAACAGATTGGAACCGTAATTAAGATCGCTAAGGTTTAATATCGTCACTTACTTTTGGTACTGAAGGAAAATCTAGGCAAGGGGAAATATCAAAATTCGCCGTCTAAGTTACTTTCAACAATTCTTTTTTAATCGAACGTATCACAGTTAACAAGTAAATACTACTAAAATTTTACAAACTGCTTGCTATTATATGCCAAATTTTAAAAGAAAAATGTAATAATGATTTAATGTTCGATTCTAACTGAATATCATATAACAAAGGGTTAACTTCTACTCAACTTTCTATCCACGCGCTATTGCATCAGGAAAGTCGTTTCTTTTTTTTTTCGCCACCATAGAATTCGTAATAAGTGATGATTCGTGCAAAATCAACAAGAGAAAGTTCATCATTAACCGAATTCTCCCCGCAGGATTGGTTTCTTATTTCAGGCATTAGTCGCCGACCATAATTACTTCCAAATTTCGATCAAGTAATTAATTCCGTTTTACATAACGCTCGTACAACATGCCAGGTAAGAAGACACCATCTTCTCACTTCGTAACGGTCGTGGATACAGTATAATCGCAGAAATAAACGAGAAACCGTAATTTGGATAATTTCTATATATAGCGTAAGCCGTTAAGAACGCGTATTAAATTAGATGTTGTCTTTAATGACCGCGTTCTTCATCGCCAGATATATCCATGACGCTCGGGACCGCGGATAATTGCCCTAAACTGCGAATGGAAAAAAATATACGACCCGTTTAAAACAGGTAGACCGAGGGAAAAAATTTCAACGAAAGAAGGAAAACTCGTGGAGCGTCGCGTAAACAGATTTATCTTCAATGAAACATCCTCGAGAGTCACGAAAGGGTCACAGAAAATACGTAGATCGATCTCGATTAATTCTACTGTTCGGCGATATTAAGTCGATGTTATTAAATTTAACGCGTTGATTGATGCTGTTTTTCAGTATTTAATTATACGCATTTACCCTTTGCATTCGAAGGTGTCATGGGTATGGGGATCGAACAGCTCAACATTTTTTTAAGAGAACATGTGATTATTTATAATCGAGCAGTGATTCTTACTAACGTTTGTATCAATTATTTTTAGTGAATTTGTAATACGAGGTGTTCTAAAAATTACTATACATAGGAAGACTTAAACTAATATTTATTATACAATTTTATAGAATGTTTCGTACGTGTAGGTTACATTTTTCTGCATAAAAAATCTTCTCTCATTAACGGCGAATAGGCACCAAGATATCTGCTATCGTGCAGACATAAATATTTTATATAAATATAAATATTTTATATTTGCACGATAACAGATATCGCGGTACCTGCTCGCCGTTAACGAGAGACTTGTAGACAGAAGTAACCAACAGATGCAAAATAATTTGTACGTAATAAAATTCCATAACGAATATTTTACAAGCAAAGGTATTTTTAATTCCATTTCTTTTCATTTCCCTTATGCAAAATAAGTTTTGTGACACGCTGTATTGCGTTCTTAACCAGAAAATCGAATGGCCATACTAAATTGTGTGGAGACTCTCGAGTGCAAAGAATTAATGTTAAATTATATTTACCAAAAGTATATTAATATTGTAAAGTATTTTATTGAATCGTTGGCAGCAAAGTCTTAAGATGTTCTCCAAGATACCTGAAAGTAAGAAATTTCTCATAGCTTCCACGTTGACACGGGGTTATTAACTCCTTAGCCCATGATATTCTACGGGATTCACAAAGCAATAAAATGTTATCGCAGGACTGACATTTTCTACGTGTTCCTGTGAAAATAATTTGTAAGTATCTTATAATCGCGTTTGTACCGTTTAAGATGATTATTTATGATTTCTGCCAGTGCGTACGAAAGGAAAGGAAGGTCTCCGTCACTTTCTACTTCTGAATACTTTGCATCCTATCTAGTCAGCTGTCCCTAATGACTGTTAAATACGTCAGAGAGTGTGATTAATATTCCAGGCCGACCCTCACTGGCGTTCTTGTGAGCCGTACTCGATGAAAAAACGAAACGCAAAAAAAAGGATAAGGAGACCGCGCAGTTTATCGCCTTATTTCTCGCTCTTTCTCTCTTTCTCTCTCCCTCGCATTTTGTCCCTTTATTCCACCGCTTTGAATTACGCCGGGAGCGTCAAACGTGCAAAAACGACAACCTCATACACCTATAACCGAACTGTTCTCACTTTAACGCGTTTGTTATAAATAATTCTTACCCAATAACTCAGCGCGCGACACCGGCTCGTTGCAGTTGCAAAACGAGTTTATTTTCGCGTTATCATTATGCCACGACAAGCAACGTATCTAGGACTATTTTAAATAACAATCTCTAGCGTGATTCGTATCGCCATACGATTATAAGCCTCAGGATCGTACGAACTTCGTCAAATACGACGATTGATTTTTCTTCGAACTTCATCATTCAAATTGAAACGCAGGAATCGCTCGATTATGTAAATTGTTAGTTATAATCTTACGTAAATTCCCATGATAATTTCCATATCCTATCGTCCGAGGGGAAGGACGCGGAACGTTGCATCACACATTGTAAGTGAAACAACGAAGGGAAGGAGGATCAACAGACTCGGTCGCCAGACACGTCCATAGAACATTTTCTATTGTATATTAAAGTTTTAAATTAATAATAAAATCGCGCTTTACATTAATAACATTACGAAATAATACTACTACAATCTCACAGTGCGACATTGCTTCTTCCCGGGTGGAAGAAAGGAATCGAATAATAATTCACCCTCCGCTCATTAGTATCAAGCTCAACCTTCTCTCTTACCCAAAGCTACCAATTACAACTATCGACTTGCGCTACCGTACGTACAAATATAAAAAGAAGAAAATCCAAGGACCGTGTACTTTAAGGCGCTTCTAGCTTTATTATACAAAAGAGAAGTTTTAATAAAAAAAAAGAAGAAAAAGAAGAAGAGGAAAGAAGCTGTACACTGAAAAAATTCTCGACATTTAATATACATATATATCCATCGTTGTGTCTCTCTTTCTCTCTATTTTTTTCCATGCTCTCCCTTCCCTTTCACGCATTCTGTCACTCTCACTCGACGATATTTTAAATTACCACCTTCTCTTAGCAGGTCGCCGTTAATTCGAATCCTCGTGGGTGGTCATCGATCTGCTTTTCGCACATCGAACGACGCGGATCGTCAGCGTGCCTCGTGACGAAGCGCGTCGCACACACGATTAATTACCTTAATTACGACGAACGTTACAAATGTCTCAGGGGGTACCAGCCCCATTCTGTCGATTCCGAGCTGTACCCCAGAAACGTTTGCAAAGCGTCGGCTTCGTCAGGGCACGTTGGAACGTACTTGGGATGTTTGTAGAATTTCGCTTTTCTTCTACACTCTTCATGGAGAACGTCTTTCACTCTTGAAACACGGAGGAGTCGTTGAAAGTTGATCAAACGGAAGTGCAAAGAGGGATGATCCTCGATTGCCCGTTCCTAGGAGTGTTACTTTTGAACAATGTGGTGTAACGAATGAGTTACAATAGGATTATTCGAAATCTCCGTGTTCTTTGAGTCGAAAGACGAAATGGTCGTTAAAATGGTACTTCGTTTTTACTATATAAACCGGTAAAAATCAACCACGATAATATCCCCCGATGGTTATTATAAAAACTTGTAATTTTATCTAACACTATGCTGTAGAAGTTAGAAAAGAAAAAGGGTTGAAGTGTTTGTTTTTTTTTTGTAAAGATCAAAGAAGCACTGCTGCTCCGCCATTTTCGATCAACGTCAGATGGATATCTTTGATCGAATCACAGGGAAAGTCGTTCGAGGTATCGTTCCGCCACTGGACGTTTGCGAAACGCGAATGTCTCTTCTGTTGACTGACGCCTGAAACGTTCTAAAGTCTTGGGCGGATATTTAGCAAAAAAAAAGAAATATTAATTGCCAATCTGTTCGTTTCCCCGTGGAGTTTTATCCGACGACTTCGGACACCATTCTTGTACCATTCCTTACGAGCGATTGCAACTGTTGCGCCGCGCCCTGAAACAAGACAAAGATTTCTGCCGGGTCGTTCTGGAACTTATCAAGCTGATAAATGATTCTTCTGATCGCGAGTTAAACCAATTCAGACAGTAACGAGAAACGGATGGAAGAAAAAGAATTTCAAGTACATGTACTGTTCAATTACTTGTTATCGGCTTAATTGGATCAGCGATCAAAGTTCGAAGAAATAGAAGTCTCGGAGAATTCTTTATTTTTCTTTGCGCTGCTTATTCTTCTCTTGTATACTCTTTACAAAGAAATCATTGTTATTGTTTACCGTTTCTACGTTTGGACATTATTTCAAAATTATCCTAAGATTGTATGATATCTGTGATGGACGCATTAAGTTCTTAAAATAGGTCAACAATAAGCATAATTGTTTATCTCTTTCTTTCTGCATTTTGCAAAGCTCCGGTTTGCCAGGTTTTCATGATTCTTCTTCATCGAAGAAATTCTACAAATTTTTAGACAGCAATATTAAACTCCTTACCGTTCGATTTCTTTTGTTACTGATATCCGCAATAATTCAGAATCAAATTGGTAAAATAAAAATTGATCGTCGATTCTTGTTACATCGTATAATTTAACGTAATATCAATATTATAGAAATACTTATATCGTGTCGTGTCTCCCTGATATTTTTAATTTGCTACGTTTTGCAAATCTTGAAAATTTCCTATCCAATTTACAGCATCACGAGTGTCATTCGCTATTATAAGGCAAGGGATTAAAAAACTCTATTAATCATTACGATACAACCCTACAAAACCTGATACATGTGTCGGTAATTATGACAGTGTTCTAAGTCACCTATTCTTCATTTCAAGATACTTGGATATATATTTCGTCCAACTTCACCAAATACTTCAAGTTCTTCATCATTTCTACCAAGCACTTCCACCGAACTAGAGAAAGTGCAACAGAAAATAAGTAACACCTACAATTTCTCAAATTTTCTCCTCGAACCACGTTCCTAACCATCACAACTGCAATCAAAGAACTCAAAAGGAACAAATACCCTCTCGCCCTCAAATCTACAACTCAAACCCACCTCCCTCCAAAAAAATCATCTTCCCCACCTCCGAGCCCCTCAATCTTTAAACTCCGCAAGATACACCGAAATCATTCAAGGAAAAAAAAACTGTAAATATGAATCCCCGCCCATAATCACTAAACTGGAGTAAACCTTTTATCTCGTCTTTGGCCATAAAACAGTTAATTACTTCTATCGCATCCACGACTTTATCGTCGTTCCCATACATCGTTATTACGGTACGATACGTAACGAGACCAAACCGCCGGTAGCCGGGTGACAAATGAACGTGAAACGACTTACAGTTATTGCAGCACCGAGGAACTGACTGAACGCTCTGGTAGCACCGAGGAGCCTGCCGTTTCCAGAATTATCGCCACCGGGTGACTGTACCGCAGTACCGTAATTGGCGAAGGAGCTGAAGAGAGGTGGTGGATAGGTCGAGCTCGGCGACCAGGTTGTTGTGCGTGGCCTTGGTCTTGAGGTTGGTCTCGGTGTCACCGGCGTTTTCGTGGTAACCGTAGGTCGAGCAGTCGATGCCGGCCTTGTCGTAATTGTTGTGCCAGTAGTTGGGGATGCGGTTGGAGCAGAGGTGACGCTCTGTCCGAGACTCTGCTACAAGACGAGTAATTATTTTCTTTTATCGGATCGACATTTTTTTCGCCCGTTTGGACTTTAAACCCTGCCGGATAGATTAAGTATCGTTTAACCGAGATTATCGGGACGAATTAATGCGGAGATCGTGGATTCATATAATTTGAGATAAAGAGAATGCCGAATCGGTCGTGATTAATTGTGGGCGATGATTAAACGGAATGGTGGGAATGATTTTTAATTTTGTTTCGTTTTGGGTAAATCTATGTCTTGCACTGATATGAGAATTTGAGAAAGTAATTCTGTTTGCGATGCGATGAGAAGATGTAATTCTAGGTAGGGCAGATATGTTTAGGGTCGTTTAACCGAGATTATCGGGACGAATTAATGGCGATCTTGGGTTCATATAATTTGACATAAAGAGAATGCCGAATCGGTCGTGATTAATTGTGGGCGATGATTAAACGGAATGGTGGGAATGATTTTTAATTTTGTTTGGTAAATTTGGGTAAATCTATGTTTTGCACTGATATGGGGATTTGAGAAAGTAATTCTGTTTGCGATGCGATGAGAAGACGCAATTCTAGGTAGGGCAGATACGTTTAGAGTCGTTTAACCGAGATTATCGGGACGAATTAATGGCGATCTTGGGTTCATATAATTTGACATAAAGAGAATGCCGAATCGGTCGTAATTAATTGTGGGCGATAATTAAACGGAATGGTGGGAATGATTTTTAATTTTCTTTGGTAAATTTGGGTAAATCTATGTCTTGCACTGATATGGGGATTTGAGAAAGTAATTCTGATTGTGATGCGATGAGAAGACGCAATTCTAGGTAGGGCAGATATGTTTAGAGTCGTTTAACCGAGATTATCGGGACGAATTAACGGCGATCGTGGATTCATATAATTTTAGATAAAGAGTCTGCTGAATCGGTCTTGATTAATTATAGTGGATGATTAATCAGAATGATGGGGATGATTTTTAATTTTGTTCGGTAGATTTAAGTAAATCTATGTTTTGTACTGATATCGGGATTTGAGAAAGTAATTCTGTTTGTGCTGAGATGAGATGTAATTCTCGGTAGAGCAGAAATGTAATAATGGATTCGCTGTTAAACGTTCTAACTTTATTGTGGAGATGCCACGGTTATTGATATTTCTTGATCATTAATTGTGTTGATGACTGGCCAGAAACTTCTGTTCGATACTCTTGATTATTATAGAATAATTAACGCTGGAAATACCAAGGCAGTAAAAATGACTGATTCATAATTTTTTATAAATATTTTCTAAATTTATAGGGAAACCATACAATGCATATTGCACTCCTATCCTACAAAATATAAATTACTGTACTGATCATCTTTATTACCTCTTAAACCCTCTTCTCCCAATGTACTTATTTAACAATTAAATATAATAGATTCAACGCCGGTGGTTTCGGTGTTAAATGTGAAAGTAATGTGTCAGCAGTTCAAAAACTGTACAAAATTAGAAATTAAGTAAATTTATATTTTGTAACTTACGACAGATTGAAGTTGCTCTCTAATATTATTCGGAGGTGTCGGTGGTTCAATGCCTTGCGCCTTCAACAACGCCGCTAACAATGCAGCGTTATTAAGTTCCGCCGAGGGTGCGGAAGTCGTCGTAACAAGTCCCTGCCCAGATAAAATAGCCCTCAACAAGAACTCATCGTCCTGCGTTAACCCATTTGCCCTTTTCGACGAACTTGGCGTATTATCTGGAAAACGAATTCCCCAAAACATGTAATACAACAAACAATCCCTAAATAAGTTCCAATACTCCCAACTAAAAAATGAGCTCTTCAGAAACCACTCCCTCACCTGCTTGAACAGCTTTCAAAAGTGCCGCCACAAATTTTGCGTCTTCTTCAGGAGAATACGTCGACGTAGCGACATTCGGCAATCTAGGATTTGGATTATTCAACAGCGGCTGTTTCGTCGTAGATGTCGTTTGGGGTGTAGTAAACGAATTCTCATTTCCCACAGAATTTACCGTGGCAACCTGAACCTTTGCCACGTCCACGATTCGTGGAGTCGAAGCGGAGGAAGCTTCCGAAGCCGCCTGAATCTTCTGAGTAATTTCCATTGGTTTCTGAGTAGTCGTAATAGGTTTCGGCGTGATACTGACGGATTTTGGAGGGGTTTTCACCTGTTTTGCTACCGCTTTCACGGGTCTTTGAGTAGTAGACTGCCCAAAAAGACTACCTCCGAACAAAGATTGCCAAAGACCTGCAGCAAATCCAAGTGGAGCCTGAGTAGTGGTTTTAGGTCGTGGAGTGGTCTTTGCAGCGCTGATTACAGGTCCCTTCGTCGTGCTTATCAGAGTGGTTTTAGCGGTAGTCGATGGGACAGCCTCTTTCTTCGTGACACTCGTGGAGACTGGTTTCCAGGTAACTTGATCATGTGCCGAACTACTTTCCACCGGTTTTTGGCTCGTTTGCTGTTGCGTCACGGCTTGTTCCCAAACTGCCGAGGATGCGGTTGACGATGGGAATAAGTCGATTACTATCGGCTGCGATGATGGCTTCGTCGGTGTTTGCACGATCGTATTTGGAGAACCGTTTGCCACGTTCACAGCTTTAGGGGCACGGTTTTGAGCTGGATTGTTCAGAGCGAGTGATAGAATCTGAAAGCGAAGAATATTGTTGGAAGGATGTAGATAGGCTGGACGTGTTATTTTATCGTATTTGGAGTTGCATCGCATATGGAGATGTAATAGTTCCATTTAAATGTTTTAAGCTGGCCCAGAATTGTTTGTGCTTGACAGAGAATTTTTTTATGATGATGTGAATAGAAAATTTGGGGTGCATTTGTAATTCAGGGTGTTACAAAAATCGTATATGGAAAACATTAACAAACTGGTGTTTTATATTTTCGTAACAGCTGATATTTTGCAACGGGCAATAGATAACAGAAATGATCGTGTTTGGAAGGAGATGGTCAAATTGTAAGATTATTTTGTATCTAAAAGCACATTTTACTGCATTTTCCAATTTTTCCTAAATACGACGGCTATCAGAACGCTTCGTATTGAGATTCTTTGTAAAAATTCTAGTTTCTTCAACGGAAGGAATGATAACTTTCAAATGCAAAGAAAAATTCACCAGTGAGCTTCGCGTTTAATTAAAAGGATTAAAACATTTTTAATTGTTCTACCCTAATAATTTTTAAATTCTATACACTACATTTTAGATTGCAAAACGCATTTTTTTGTTGTTGTAGAAAATGCTTTTAGTTTGAAGGCTCCTGCGATATAACGAGGTAGTACAAATTACTATAAAATCAGGAAATTGCAACACCGCCCACTGAAACGATTGAATTAGTCACAGAAATTACAAACGAATTACATACGCGCTTAAATACACACGCTTTCCTCCGCTAGAATTCCAAGTAAAACGCAATCTGACGCGGTGAATGTTAGGCACAAAGAAACTTCACGCATTGTTGACAGCAGCTAAAGAGCTAAACCACTCGAAAAGAATAACCTTCCGCGACGATTTTTACTCAAACTGACGTCCTTTTTCACTGCTTATTCCACAATTATCGTTCGTGAAGTCGCTGTTTAACAAAATTGAGTAACGAAGTAAATGTCATTATCGTTTTTAGATAGACATTTTTCTCTACTCTAACATATTGAAAACCGTGCGAACCCTGTTAGCTTCAGCAGCAATCATCTTCAAGAAATCCATTGAAACTTTTTATAACTCTCAAGCAATAAAAGGATATATATTTTCAACGTACTCTGTATAAAAATACTCGTATAAAGGAAAGCTGTTACTATCGTAGATATAACTGCTATAAATTCTATTAAGCTACCATCATTTATAGCAGTCTTATTACAAAATAAGATGTTTTTAAGCAAAAATTTCAATGAAATACAAACGTCAAGAAATGAGCTTAACACTTCGCTAGTTGATTGATATTTTTTCTCCCCAACTCTACCTGTCAGAATTAATTTACTGTTATCATTTAATTAAAAAAAAGGACTTTTAATCGAATTCAGTTTCAATTTTTCTTCCAACTATTACCGCAATCAGAAGATAAGTAGAATAACAGAAAAATTCCCCAATTCACTCTACATTAAAACAAGATATTAATATAACATGTATAAATAATTATCGCACATGTGCACCACTCGCAGTACTCCGATTCCATAATAACTCGTTCTCAAGCAAAAATGCCCATTCAAATCTAAACATCAAGAAACAAATCCAGCATCTAACCAGTTAATCGACATATTTTTTCTCCGGAATTGTATCCGTCAGAGTTAATCTGCTACTATCATCAGATTTTAAAAAAGTCAACTTTTATTCGAATTAATTTTCAATTTCCCTTCCAACTAATACTCCCATTGGAAGATGACATATCAGACAACTGTCGTGTAGGATAGAGAAGGCCGTTGGCAAGGTTGTACCAGTCCATTCACCGTGACTGGCCGATCGCGCGATTACGATCGTCGCCGATCAGTCATTACGTCTTCCTAAGAAGGGTGTGACCAATGATAATCTCCAATCTACCGAATTTTTCTCACCGTCTGACTCAGCTGACGCACTTTATTTATATCGTCGCGGAGACACGAGAAAGGAGTTACTGGAAAATCGCCTCCGACTACGACGTAAGCGCCATTAGAAATGGAAATGCATGGCGGTGCTGAACGAGTGAAAGGACAATTTCGCATTGGCACGGGTTTCTCAGTTTTCCTATTTTATGCTCAACGTTGATTATAACTACGTCCACTGTTCTTTGGCAATAGCGTTAAGCAAACGTCACGTTTTTGCATCTCTTTCGTCGTTTTGCAGAGAGGTGGTTTTCGTAAGCAGGATAAATTACAGAGTCGAAGAAGTCGAGTGTCTGTTTAACTAGCCGTTACAATTATGTAACGTTACCGCGCGATGTTAAGATCGATAGAGTTTAGTGGAAATGTTATACATTAAATATTAAAAATATTTACCTTGTTGGCTAATAGCTGCTCGACTTCCGTCAGTGTTTTCGGGGTGGTTGCCCGAGATTGCGGTACTTGTAACTGCACAAACGATTTCAGATAATTATTAAAAGGGAGCAGAACCCGTTATTAACCCCTTGGGGTCCCATTTAATTTGGAGAAACATTCCGCCGTGATTTAATTTCATATTTTGTGATCGAGCTGAAGCTTTGGCTCCTAGTATGCTTATTTATTGAAAAATTTTCATTTAATAGCAAGTTTGAAGAATTATTCAAATTTAACAATAGAACTACCAAGGCGATAAAAATAACCGGTTCCCAATTTGTTCTAAAAATTCCCCAAATTGATAAAAGAGGCAGGAAATAAATATTCCACTTCTATCTTATAAAACCTAAATCGGTTAATTGATCATCTTTAAACCTCCCGAGTTTTATTTTTCCAACGTACTTATTCAGTATATTTAAATATAATAGATGTAACGCCGGTAGTTCTAGTGTTAAAGGTCACCGGAAGGAACAATCACTTTCTGAGTTCAAATTGTAAGTTAAACTCGTTAATATGTCGTAATATTAGAATTTTTTCGATAAATTTACTTTTTCTACTAGTACTAATATATGTATATGTTAAATTATTAATTATTACCCAGAATTAAAATACTGAAAAATAAGACCGATAAATACCGTAAATGTAGAAACATCATAAAGTTTCAGATCAGCAAAATTATTCAAGTTCAATCTACACATTTTCAAGCACACCCAAGTGATCGATACATTTCCTAACACTGTCCAAACATCTCAACAAATTATGACTCTTCCTTCTTCAACTGCAAAACACGTGTTTCATAATATTCCCAGAGAAACTACATCCAAAGCATTCTAGAATCCATACAATCACCATTCACGCGCCTCACAATTGAACATTGCAAGCCATTCAACGAAGCGTTGAATTAATGCAGTCATATGCGGCCTACTCACCAATGAATTCAAAAAGGCGAGGTCATCGAACGTCGTGCCAAACGCATTTTGCGACTGTCCGCTTGTCAGCAAGCCATTACCATCACCAAACGGCAGCCTCGTGTCTTCGGTATTAGATGCTGTCACTGGTGCCTGAGGTGCAGCAGTATTTTGAGTTGCAGCGTTTGTCACAGCCGCTTGCATAGTCGTTGTTGTAGGTGTCATTGTAGTCGTTGTTGGAGCCATCGTGGTTGTAGTCGTAGTCGTAGTTGTAGGAGCCATCGTTGTTGTAGTTGTCGTAGTCGTTGGCGCCATCGTGGTCGTAGTCGTGGTGGTCGTTGGAGCCATCGTTGTTGCGGTTGCTGCTGCCATTGTAGTCGTAGTTGTAGTCGAAGGGGGTGTCGTTATAGGAACACTACCGATTGCCGTAGGAGTCGTAGACGTGACAATTGCTTGTACACTGCCGATCGTACTAGAAACTGGAGTAAAGACCTCGACAAAAGGATTTATTGGCCGCGCCATTACAGGGACGTTAACGTCTGCCGGGTCGTCCTGTAACAGTTTATTGTTCGCTTTAGAGATAATTCGTAAGTGTGATTGGTACGGAGAGGTTGATTGCACGAACCAGCGTGTTGGATGCTACGGAGGCTGTTATTACGGGGGAAGACGTAGTAATGCCGAAAATCTGATCCAAGGGGTCTCGCCAT
This sequence comes from Cerceris ruficornis, assembly GCA_963989415.1. Taxonomy (NCBI): domain Eukaryota; kingdom Metazoa; phylum Arthropoda; class Insecta; order Hymenoptera; family Crabronidae; genus Cerceris; species Cerceris ruficornis. The sequence continues at coordinate 13,973,235 of OZ022521.1, forward strand.
GGAAAACCGGGGGGTGCCGTGACCTGACCGCTAGGTTCGTTGCTCAGAAGGTTTTCGAAGGATGGCACCGATGCCGCGGATGATGGCCCTTCGTTTACTGCGGTCTGATGAAGATAAAGGTGATATTGAGAGAATAGTAGCTAGCTGTGGTACATGTTCTAGTCATGGAAGTAACGAAAGGAAATTATATTACGAATTGAATGTTATAAAATTCGAATTTTGTACTGAACGAAGTAGATGGCAGAGGCATAGAATTTCCATTATCTGAATTAATAGAAAATGCAGGTACTCTTGCAATGAAATACAATTTTTAACGTAGAATTTTATGTTAAGGCGTTATATAACAATTAATGGATCCCAGATATGTATTTTGAGGCTCGCGTGATATTTTTCTACAGACATTGATACCACTCTTTTTCAAGATACAGGTGAATCCAAACTTATAAAGTCAAAATTACAAATAAAAAGTGCAATTCAAATAGAATATTCAGCAATACAATATTCAAACACTGAAAATTCTACTCTGTCCATCCGATCTCCAATCCCTCGTTTCCCTCCTGAACGTTACGTCTCATCGTTCGACTTTCCAATAGTTAGTAATTTGTCTCCAAGACTCATTCGCGCTTATTACTTACAGCTACCGAATTTATTCTGACATTGAGAACGCGTGGGTTGCTGGTGGATGCTTGATCAGTCCAATAGTTGACGAACTTATCCTGAAAGATTCAACGATTGTTTTCTTTTTGCAGAGAGAAATGCTGCACCGCTGAAAGAATCAGCCACGGCGTCGCTGTAAATCATGTTCTGTCTCTCTTCCCTTCTTACCTGTCCGATGTACACGGAGCTGCGTTGACCTCCGGCCTCTTTCGTCCTGGTGGCCTCTTCCCTCTCTCGATCTTGGACGATACGACCGCCCTGCGAATCGGTCGGCGGTCGAGCTGTACTTGCAATCGGCGTTGGAGGACCGGCCATTCCAGACACTACGTTCCCTGATGTCCCCGTTCGCGTATTAAGAGACGCGTCGCTCTAAAAAGTGCAAAATTATTGTAACTCATCGAACGTCGATTCACGTTCGAGAGGATCTCTCGGTTAATCGAGGTGATGTTCAGTGCTGTGGAGAGAAATGTCGGATGAGTTAACTGTACAATGATTCTTCGATCGATTATTTCTCGGTGGCCCGTTAGAGTTACGAATATAAACGGGATAGCTGTTGGGTGTCTTTGGGTGAATAGGATGATGAGTTTGGGATGATGAGGGTTTGGTGGGATTTTCTGCGGTGATTGGAATTAGAAGTAGAAATGGTTGGCCTGTAGGATGTGTCTGGACACGTAGTTTAGCAAGTTTCGAATGGTACTTCAAATTTGACTGGATTTTTCCTTGATATTTGAAGTCAACGATAAAAATCATGTATATGAAGAATGACTATAAATAAGCAGTTCAGCAAATTTAGGAAGCTGTCCGAATTTTTATTGGGATGTTCTGCGATATTTCAAGTTAAAAAGTGTAAACAGAATATTTGTAGAATGAGTCTAAATAAGTAGTACAATCAAATTACCAAATCGTTTCCGTTTTCGATAGAATTTTGTGGGATATTTAATACTAGATTTACGGGCGTTAAATCTGTTATACTTAAATATATTAAATAAGTACTTTGAAAAAAGAGGGATTCAACCGGCAAAGTAGATGATCGGTTTGATAATTTGTGCATTACAAGACACATGTGAAATATCTACTGTACCGATTCTCTATGAATTTAAGAACTGCTTATAAAAAAAATAGGAATCCGCCAATTTGACGGGTTCCGTAGATTTACTGTTAAATGTCGACATTTTTTTAGAATTTTTGTACGACAATTTGAGCAGAGAAAGATATTCGATCGAAGTATCATTTTCATTGTCATTGATGCGATAAATTCGTTGTAAACCTAGCTATAAGACGGGGAGCACGATTTCTGAAATATCATTATTTTTTTTTCGCCTATTAAGAGTTTATCGAATACCACTTATTGAATTTTCATCGTTTCTGCTTTCTGTTTTACGCTTTCTCAAATTCTTGCTGAAACATGTAGAAACAGAATTGAAAATATGCATTCTAACTTACCATCCGTCTTTACTATACAAAATACGATTCTGTTGGAACAACGTTATTTATAACAATACTATAAAAAGTGATACTATACATTTCGTACCTGACTAGACACGAATTTAATGTAAAGTGCATAGTGCAAGGAAGTGGGTAACATGCCACACACGTGCAAAAACTATTTACAAATTTACAATGTACAGTTTCCTATAAAGAATGTTTATTTAATCAGTCAGTCTTTAATTAATGTTAAAGTAGGCATTTGATAAATTCTTATAGTTGCAAAACCACACGCGCAAAGTAAGAAAATTAAAGAAACTTATTTCAATTAATGAAAGAAAGTTAAAGAATCATCGAATAAAATTAATGGTAACAGACAGTACTAGAAAATTAGTACGTTAAAATTCCGAAAGAAGCTACTTCGAAAAAACCAAAGCATTAAACGAAAAACGAATTAACTGCGTCATTGTTACTATGAAAATCACAAAACAAGAACAAAATTACAAAATAAACAATTACTCAACTCAAAGTAATTTCTACATTCTACCCTTCAATACATTATTCAACATTCATATTAAACAACTATTTTGCGGACACATAAAAATATTATAAATACTATCACTGTCAAATGCGGTTAAGGGGGGATTCCCATTTCACGGCTTCAAAAATTTGTGTTTTTTTATTATTATTATTATTGTAGTTCATACTCTTGAGAAACAATGTGCAAAATTTCAATCCGAAATTCGTTGAATTGACAAAGTTATGAGTCAATAACGAACTCGGCGCGCACGTATGCTTAGATAGCGAGCGGGCAATACCCGAGAGGTTCCTGTTTAGTGTAGCAGGTATATAGTCTTTGACTTTGACTTTGAGACTCCACCCATCCGTCGGTGACAAATTAAAAGTTGGTGGGGTGGAAATTGAATGCTCTATGAGTGATTAGGCCAGGTAAACAGCCGAACGCTGGTTCCTGGATTGAAAACTGTACGTAAAACTTCAAACGCGTTTTTCTCGAAACGGGTTTTCTCTGTACGGCCGACATGATATCTCCGGAACTATTCAGTCGATTGCCTTCAAATTTGGCACAATTCTCGAAAAAACATCTATCTTCAGTGTGAACTACGAAAAAACATATACATACACAACTTTTTGTTTATAAACAAACGTGTGACGAAATTTGTTGCGAAAAAACAAAATTTTTTTTCCAACCGCCGCAGTTTCTTTAGTTTTTGGAAAAAAAAATTGTCCGTAGTTCATTCCAGAACTACATTCATAAGGAGTAAATTACCATTTGAATTTTTTGTTTCAAACAACTTGAAGATCAGTTATCGTGTCGGCCAGCGACCGGGAATTTTCAGGAAGCGTTCCACCTCAAACGACGTGAAAGCCATAATTTTCAAGATAATCAATTAAAAAATTAACTGTAGTTCACTGAATACATAATAACTATACATGTGAATTATGACAAAGATTTATCTAATGGTTTCCTTAATAAAAATTCCTAAAAAAACACGATTTTTCAACACTTGAAATGGGAATCCCCCCTTAAGTCCATAAACTTCATTCTATTAAAATTTACAAAAATCAGAAAATATCACAAAAAGGAACTTAACCGCATTGGCTACTGAGCGACTCAAATAAGTAACAGGAACACTTAATATATCACCTTGTATAAAGTAAATACTATATCTGAACAATCATTATCTACATTCTATTCCCTGCTCCCACAAAATTTCAATTCCAAAGAGAAACTTTCCTTATCCTCTCTAACAATGACACAGCCATGAAAGCCTCGAAAACGACCCGTTCTCTCGAAACCGTCTCTAAATAAAAATCATCGCGGAAAAAGTCTCGATGATGAAGGTGGAATAGAGATACCATTGTGGTGGTGGTCGCGACGCTACCAGGGGTACCAAGTGTCCCCGTGAAATCGGGTCCACCTCCATTAGGGCCGACGATCGCGTTACCAGTAAGGGCCAGATCAACGGTGCCGGGTCTTTGGACGTTTGTCATCAGCTCCGCGACGGGTCTACGGTTATTATAGTAGGCCGGGGCTTGGTACTGGTTATAAGTGCCTTGGTTAGCCTGGTTATAGTATATTCTGGGTGGTGGCCTGTTAGTGGTAGTGGTAGTGCTAAGTGAAAACACAACCTCGACCGGATTCCTCGGTGGGTCCGGTATTATAGTGCCGTTCGGGAACTTCCGGACGAGCCTACCGTCCGGGAAGATACCGAATATCACGTATGGGCTGTCCACGTTCCTCGCGTCGATCAGATTGTCCTCGGGTCGTTTCCTCACGATCGTCTTGTTCGGATAGATCCCGTAGATCAAATAGTCACGGAGAGGAGCTTTAGTAGTGGAGCTCAAGCTAAAGCGTGGAGCAGGAGTTAACCTGCTGCCTCCGAAACGGCCTAGATACGGGGTCGTTTGAACAGCTGGCATCATTGGTCTAGCTGTTGTAGGCATTTCGGAAGACCCTTCGGTCGAGGATGCGACTGTAGCGTTGCTTGGTGGATTGGTAACCGTCGTGGTACTGGTAGTTGTCGTCGTGGTTGTGGTGGTGGATGTAGTGGTGGAAGTAGTAGTAATAGTTGCAGCTGCAGTTGTCGTTGTAGCTCCAGGAGTGGTAGACTCTGCCATATCTCCCTCCCCAGTCCTCGAAATTACATTTACATTTTCCGGCGAAACCGTAGTTGTCCCAGAAACGTCGGCGGACACTTCGGTCGAAACGAGATTTTCGTTAATGTCGACATCCGTAGTCGGCATTGTCGTTACGGACATCGCTACGACAGTGAAGACATCCGCTCTCGGCGACTCGGTCGTCGTAACGGACATTGGAGTTCTCTCGTCAGGAAGACGTTCAGTGGTCGTCGATGTCGCTGTCTCAGTCGTAGTCGTCGTTGCTATCGTCGTCTCGGCCGAAGATGAGGCGGTTGAACCGGTGTCGGAGGATGGAGAGAGAGTGGAAATTGGGGAGGATTCGTCAGGAGGTGGCATCATCGTGGATTCTGTACTCATTGGGATATTGGTTTCGGTCGTTTGGCCGTTTGCTGAACCTGCCGTCCCTTGGGCGGTTGATGTCGTTGCATCCTGGAAACGGGCAACAATAGTTGGAGTTTCAGTTTCAAGGTTTAGGGTCGTTTGAGGAACGTTTGTTGTGGTTGCTTCACCGAGGGTGTTAGTGACGTCGGTTGTGGTTGGTAAGTTAGTACGATCCACAGTCAGTTCTGTGGTTGTTACGGAGGACTGATTAGCAACGATGACATCCAACGTGTTAACGTCCACTGCCATTGTGATTGTCGATGTAGTCGTTTCGATGGACTCGTTATTTACAGGTTCGGTGGTCAGTGAATTAGTCGTTACCTCTGTCGCGGATTCGGTCGTAGGGTTAGTCGTTACGTCTACGTCATTCGTTAAGTTTCCAGCTAATTCCATACCATCCGCCATTGTCACATCTTCCGTGTTTGACTCGGTTGGCGTTGTTTCGGGTATATTTACACGGGATAGGATAGTTTCGGGAACTGTAATAGGCAAGGTTACTTCGGATATTCGGTTAGTACTAGATTCCGTTACAGAGGTTGACATTAACGTCGTAGAATTTGTTAATAACATCGACTCTTCCGTAGATTCTGTAACCATTTCCGTAGTTTGTCCTAACGGTGTTTGAGTCTCGGTCGTCACGATTAAGTTAGGCGACAGCAAGTCGTTAGTTGTTAGTTCAAAGTTTGTTGTAGATGCGATTGTCGTATCAGTGCTTTGTGTTGTCGGAGTTTGAGTCGTTCTATCAGGGGTGGTTTCCGAATTCATAGGTGTCGTATCTGAAATACTCGTCAGTGTCTCGTTTTCCAACGACTGGGTAGACTCGAGATTTTCGGAAGTGGATCCTAACGTAAATAGTGTGGCCTGAGTTGTTTCTATAACCTCCACTTCGTTATCAACGAGATTGGACTGAGGGGTGATGTTGGATTCGGTTGTCGGATTTTCTAACGACAAATTAATCGTTGTAGAACCTACGTCTGATTGTACCTCGTTTTGCGTAGGATCGACGGAAGAAACAACTGATTCTACGTTCTCCGACGTGTTCTCTAAGTCGACAGACGTCGATTCTATGCTTTCCGTCGTGATATCTGGGGGGCTTGACGTCATTTCTGCAACCTGAGTCGTTCCTAACATCTCGCTCGGCAAACTCGACGTCTCTATGTCGTTTCCTACCAAGTTATCCATGTCGGTAGAACCGTCAGAATTTATTGTGTCTATTTCCGGCGCGGAAGTGTCGTCTGTGGTGCTTTGAGTGGGTAACAACTGTTCGGTCTCTTCCATTTCTTCCGATAGAAGTGTCTTAGCAATAGACATTAATTCTGTTAGTAACGTGTCATTGGTAGTGGTCGTATATCGCGATGTCGTCACTGGTTCTGCGCTTGTTTCGATATCTAACGAGGGGCTTGACGAATTTCCAGGGTTCTGTACGCTATTGTCCGACATCTCGGTAATTCGAGATGTCAGGTCTACGTCTAGCAACGATGGGGGTGTTCTGTCGTCAGCGGCAGCTGTTGAGTCGGTACTTGAAGTGGTCTGGGTATCTTGTGTAGTTACTGTGGTTAACTCTATCTCAGCGTTGGTTTCTTGAGTAGATGTCAACGAGTTAATTTCTGTCGGAGAGACCGGTGTAGTAATTGAACCTACTGCGTTGGGGGTAGTTGTTTGTTCGGCTGTCGTTAGGCCGGACTGGCCCGTCGTGACTGCCTGAGGGATTTGCATGGTCGTTGATTCACTGGCATTGTCCATCGATGAACTGGTTGTCGATGCTCCTTCTCTAACTTGCGCTAAATTCTCCAGAGTATTATTTCCTGCCGAATCCTCTATCACGTTTGACATTTCAGTCGGAGATGGCACGGTAGTTGCGACGTCCTGAGTGGGAACACTGGTCGTGGTGATGCTTTCTTGAAGACGAGATAAAATATCTTGCGCAAAATCTATGAATCTGTTTCTGAAGGTAGACGTAATCGGTGGAGCAGTGGTCTCTGTATCAACGATATTATTCGATACTTCTTCTGTTGTGGCGCTATCGGTTAATCTGGTTCCTTGGGTGGAAGTCGTTTCAGATTGTTCTATGGTATTGGTCTCTGGGTTTTCAGACACATCGATATTCGGAGGGCTACTATTAACCTCAGAAACAGTAGTAGTATCTCCTAAATTCAGACTTTGCGCCGTCACTGTGACAACATCAGGAGTGGTAGCTGTCTGTGACACGGTAGATGTTTCTCCAATCTGCGATGTAATCGTCGACGAGCCATCGGCTGACTCGACGTTATTACTACTTAACGTAGAGCTCTGACCGTCAGACTGGACACTACTACTTTCAATATCAGCATTCGTAACTGCGGAAGCATCTGTCGTAGTAATCGAAGGTGGAGAACTTATCAGACCCCCGTTCACTGTAGTAGTAGGCACTGCTCCATAATTCCCAGTGCCAATTCTAGAAGAAACGTCAGCATTCGGTGAACCTCCTATAGTCGTAGCTTCAACATTTCCGCTGCTAGTTGTCTCTTCTGCAGTAGAAACAGATTCCATGCTAACGGAAACTAGCGCAGCCAAAGTAGTCGATTCGGCATTACCAGAGACTTCTTCCATCACGGTAACCGATTCTGTGCTCGCAGCGACTCGTGCGCTACTGGATTCCGTGTTTAAAGACTGCTCGGTCATGGAAACCGATTCTGTGGTCGTGGGAATTTGTTCGGTAGTGGAAACTGAATCTACACCTCCGGTAACCTGTTCTGTCGAAGAAATTGTTTCTGTACCGGATAATCGTTGGGTGGTGGAAGCAGGTTCTGTACTGGTGGAAGGTTGTTCGGTTGTCGAAGGGTTCTCTAAACCAGGGTCTGCCGTGGTAACAGCGGGGGTTGAATTCTCCGTTTCCTCGGACAATCTCAGGGAGAGTGTGCTATCTTGAGTAGTGTTTACGGTGGTGTCTGGGGTCTGTGGGCTCGCGGTTGCTACAGTGGGGCTTGTGGTGTCATTGTTAGAATTATTTCCGTTGCCATTAATGGCATTGGCGTTAGAGTCTACCTGGCCAACCCTGACAGCCTCTGGCTGCTGCAAACCCGAGGTTCCCTGTAATTGCTCGTTCCTGATGCTAGCCGTCTCCAAGGCGTGATAGAACGTCAAGAATTTCGGTTCTCCGGGATTCGAAACGTCGATCGGTGGCGCCGAGCCGGAATTCTAGAATCAGAAATTTGGGACGTGCAAGGTGCTATACAATCTTATTGTGCTGTGTGACTCGTGGGAAGAAGTTTACATGTTTCTATTTACAGATTATGGGGTCACATTGACTGTCTTTAACACTAGAACTACCGACGTTAAATCTATTATATTTAAATATATCAAATAAGTATTTTAGATGAAAAATAATGAAGAGCTGGAAAAGAAGATGAATTCAGTAATTTATGTTTCATAAGATGGGCGTAGAATATCTACTCTATGGCTCCCCTATAAACTTGGAGAATTTTTATAAAAAATTACGAACCAGTCATTTTGACTGCCTTGGCAGTTCTAGTGTTAACAGGTGTATGTACATTAAATTATTGCAAATTGTACAGTGGGGGCTGTAGTGGATTTAAACATAAAGATTTGAACGTTCTAATCAGTGAGTCTCGTTTCGGATCTCTGACAACTTTGGGAGATTTTTCTTGTGTGATATATACTGTGATGAATATTATAGTACATTCAGGGTGGTTTGAAAAACCTGAAATTCTAGGTCCTAGGTAAAATAACGATTGCAATTAAAATTCATAACATGGAATAACAAGATATTGTACAGTGGATTTAGTGTTGATCTTGTAGACACGAAGGAATCTGTAATCTTATGGGAATTTATAGTTTGATTAATTTCCCACAATCGATTAATTGAACTTATAATTGAGTGAGCATACACCATCTCTTGGTAGAGCCACGAACTACCTCAAGAAGAGGAGAAACCGAGAATGTCTGAGCATACGAAGAAAAACGAGTGATAGCAGAATAGCACAGAACTGGGAACTCGTTCTTAAGGTGAGAGATCGTTCGCACAGGTAATGGAGAGACTGGTTGCCCGTTCACTTTGGTATTTTTTCCTCTTCCTCGGAATATCTCGAAGCTGTTAATCCTCTCTCACAGAGGTCTCCAGCGATCTGACTTTTAACGATAGAGAATTAGAAAAATATCGTCGACACTCGTTCAACTCTGACTATTACCGAAATACTTTAAACAACAATTTATAATTCTTTTATAAATTTGAAAGAAATGAAAGCTCAAAGTGGCAGAAATTCCGCGTTACAATTTACACGTGAAATTTATAATTAAATAGCAGTATTATTAGCTATATCAAAGATAGAATTTTATTTCAAATTTTATTAAATGAGATGCATAAAGTGGGACCAACAGGATCGTAGCAACTTCTGCAAATGAATTCGCGCGGCCTCGAATTGCACGCGTTTCTTTCCTTATTTTTGCCAATCCCGAACCACCCACAGTGTCCCACATATAGTGATTCTAAAACGGCTTTAACGCGAACGTGTTACGCACCATCCATTTACTTTCACTCGTTACCGTTGTGAGTATTATGAATCAGACGGATCTCGAAAACGTTATACGCAACTGGAATGCGCTCCTACATGAAAGTGAAGCTCGCCGTTGAATTCGTTATTACATTTCCCAAATTCTGCAAGTAATATCACGCATCTAGTTTAAGGACGCAATCTATTACAAGTATTCGAAACGAAAGAAAGAAGGACTCAATCGAATCACGTGATACGCTGTATTCCGCAAAACGCGTCACGCAATTACGTTCGATAGTGATAATTTGGAATAGTACATTTTCAATTAGAACGTAATTGCGAGAAAATTACATGTTCGTTTCATAAACTCTATGCCCGGCGCGGTGAAAGTTGCTAATTCTTTCGACTAACACATCGGCGAACTTTATTTTCACGCTCCTTTGACGGTGATGCGAAGAGTTCGATGATCGACGTCGTTTTAGTGGAACGCATCTCTCATTCGGTTCGACCGTTACTTCGAAATATTACAAAATTACAGTTGAGAGTCTTATCTTGACAGCGATCCTGAGAGACAGTTCGTGGCTCTTAAGAAACTCGATCAATAGACTTCTTCGTCCTTTTAATAACGTTACTATTAGTTTTCTTTCTATTCGGTAACACATAGAAGAATGTTTCGTAATTCCTGGTGACATGTACAGGGTATTTCAAAATTAAATGGCTGAATTTTAAGAGCATGTTCTACTTATTGAAACGATGAAAAAAAGATGTATTAAAATAAGTTGAGAAATGCTTCTTCGACGCGTTGCGAGAAGTCTCCATTTGCGACACAGTTTTGCAAGAACGTTTTTTTCAAAAAGTACATGACTTTTACTGTTTACAATATGCAATGTAATTTATTCGACCAGAATTATCGATACGTGAAACATCGCTGCTTTAGGGAATGCTATACATACAATTTGGAAGTATTTATGTTCCTTTGGAAATATGCAATTTTGTGATCAAAATTATACGAATCCTGTACAACAAAACATTTCCATATAAAAATTTTACAATTGATCTAAATTCGTAGATATACTAAGAATATCCACATAATATATTAAAACGTATCAGAGTCTTTAAGCGTTAAGGTCTACTTTCGACAAAAAACAAAGAATAAGAATATTTCTAATAAATCGAAATACAAAAATTACTATCGGTAAACTTTTTCATAGATTAAGATATTTGTAACTCGAAATGTAAGCATTTCGAATTGCGTATTCGCCCGAATCCCTTTAATTCTTCCAGCAAGTAGAATATACCCTCAAAAGTCTGACCATCAACTTCTAAATCATTCTGCACGAAACGACTGTGGACGTACTGAAATGAGAACGCAAAACTGCATCTCGCGTGCGATCCAAAAACCAGTACATTTATTACCAAAAAAATATGTATATATGTATAAAAAATCATACAGTACAATGCATACATCGTAACGGCAACACCGTGAGTGTCTGTACACATTAGTATACGTGAGTCTGAAATAAAATATAGTAAATAATAACAGAGCAATGACGTTAATCGTGGATTAGTAGAAATAGTTCTTTTTTTGTTCATTTTCTTTCCCCCTCACAGATCCCATGAAATCCCATATAAAGGGTACGATTCGAAAATCAAGACGACCTTTCGTCACGAAAACCCTCGAAAGTGTTCCTTGCAAATTGTGCAGTGCTTCGTGCCTCTACTACGAACATACAAAAACGATGCGATCGGCTGAAACGAAGATCAATGAAACAACATCGACTTTCTGCACGTGAAAGTATTTGATAATTGATCAAACACCATCAACATCCAGCCCGGCCTCCGCGCTCGAAAGGCGAGAATTCTAAAAAGTCCCCAAGAAAACACGCTGATATCACTAGAGAATGGCGACAGGAGAGATTTGTTAATGATTATATGAAACGGTTTCATCAAAGCGATCTGGAATGATTAGTTCAACGCAGGTGGTTTGTGTCGATGTCGTTAGAATGGAGATTCCCGGATGGGCTTGTGGTGACACCATTATGATCGGTCCAAGTCGGCGGTGCGACAGCTTCGATCTCCTCGGTTATCTTCGTGGTGAATACCTTTTAAGAACACAAAAACGACCTCACTGACACACTGTTCACTGGTAGCTTCATCTACTGTCTGCCACGGTGTCTTACCTTGACATTCGCCGTAACGATCCGTCTCTTTCGCGGTTAGAAAAGAAACTTTACTCTTTAATGATCTTTTTTACGAAGAGGAAGAATTTCTATGAGTATTTCGATCGTTGATTGAGATGCTGCTCGTTCGTGATTGAATTCTTGATAGGGTACGAGTACGTTACTGTGTCATTCCTATTCTACTTTTAGATGAATTTTTGAAAATTTACTTTATAGGAAAGTATTATTTTCTTTCCATTATTTAGCTAATAAAGTTCCAAACTTTAATATTCATTTTTCCGAAATTTATCAATATTATTTTATACTGTAACAAACTTGCTGCAAATAGGTTCGTTGGATGACTAGAATTTAGAGATCTCAAATAAGAATGACTTCAAAGTGATTTACTATAACCTACAATTATTATTATTATTATACGAATCTTAAGTTACTAATTGCACCCTGTACATAAAATGTTAATTATAATTTAGTGGGTCAGTAAGAAATAATCTGTCATTTATTCTCCCATGTTCTTCTAATTGAGGTAATTAAAAAAAAGTTGAAAAATCTTACCTCTACTGGTGTAGAAGGTGTGGTGGATGAACTAGTGATGGATGGCACGGTAGCCTGATAAATACTTGGCTTTCTGACAAACAATTCCGCTCCTTTGTATCTCGCGCTAAATCGCGGTGGAGCACCGCTCGGTGTGATCCTTGGCGGTGAATTCTGTTGACAAACAATAATACTTGTTTTTATAAAGTTAAATATTAAAATTAATTTAATTATATATACAATAGTCTGTAATCAAGTACTGATGCACTAACGATGGCCAAATCTATTAATGACTTTACAATTTAATTTTATACCTGACTGTAATTCTGATTACAAGTGAAATTAAAATTAAAATATAAGAATATCCGAATACTGAAAAGGAGTCCGTTCAAAATCACTCAATTATCTTAAGACAAAGAACACATTCCATGCTCAGTTATTAATCTAAATGTAACTAATTGTCCTGCGGTTTGAAGTAACAGAGAAATTTGATTTGTAGAACTAATAACAATTTAATGATGAGAACTTTCTCCGATGGGCACAATTTCTCATAGATAATAATTACATGGCATTAATTTCAGTGTATTCCAAAATTAAATTACACTCAGCCAAACATGCCGTATTCTAATTTTTTCTTATTTCCTTGCGGCAGAGAAACTTTGGACAATTTGAAAATCACTTATACTTTTCTACTTTTCCTCGGATATTACATTCAACAAACGAACGATACACCTAAATTACTGCTCTAAAATAAATCTCAAACATCTTTCTAAACACCAATGAAATCTTTCATCCCAAAAATGTAATTATTTCTCCACGCAAAATTCTCTGATACTTCAAACCCCTCGACAATTCAGTATCAAAAGAAAATCACGCCAATTATTATAAAATATTTACCGCATTATTAACATTTCTGTAAGATCCCGAAAACACCGGCGTCTTGTTACCAAGTGAGCTGAGAAGTGGTGCCACTGTGCTCCTCAGTTGTTCCAAAAGCGTTGAATTTCCCGCGAGAAATACGCTTCTGCTAGGATTGAAGACATTCGTAGTTCCACTGTCGCCGTTGCTGCTGCCTGTAATACCCGTCGTTTGTTGCGTGGTATCATTCGCGATTCTCAGATTCACCGATGGTTCCTGCGATACCGGTTGAGGGATCGGCGTGGAGGACTTAACCGTGGCATGGTACCTTGGCGATCTCGGTGTGATGGCGACTCCTGCACCATCGACCTTGGTCGAGGACTCGATCAAGGTCGTGGGAACTTCGGAGTGCCTTCGATAAGTCGCGGTTCTTGGCCGGAATTCTTGCTTCTTCGTGAACGTTCTTTCCGTTGTTGTGACTTGGCCCGTCACATCCGTGGGGATTTTAACTTCAGCTTTTTTCTTGGAATATCTACTGGTAGCTATGGAAGTCTTGGGGATTATCGTGGTTTCATAATCTCCTTCCTTCTCGACATTCTTCTGCTTCGGTCTCTTATTGTAACGGGGTTGGAAACTAGTTTTGGTGGCGCTGCTAGTTGGGGTGATTTTTTTAGTAGTTTCTTGCTCCTGGGAGGTTTTCGATTTTCGCTGTTCCGCGCTACTCTTATAGTTGCGCGTAGAACTGTAAGATTTCTTCGGTTTGCTCGTGCTGAAACTTCGCACGGTCGTCGAGGATTCTACGTTTGGCTTTCCAGTGCGAGGAGAATATCCTTGAGATTTTCTCGGTTTTGCTGCATTACTCGAATTATCTTTGTCGGTTCCTCGGTTACGAGAATTCGACGACTTAGCGCTCTTACGGACCGTTGAGGTCTCTTCCTTGGATTTCTTCGCGCCACGTGAATCCGGAAGTCGGATTCTCGTAGTATCGACGGTCGTTGCAGATGCCTCTTCCGCGAATTCCGCGACGGAGGACGACGTCGATGTATCGTACGGCTTGGTTGTCGATTCTACGTCTTTAGTCGATTCCTCGATAGAAATCGAGGTGACCATTCTCTCCGAAATAATTCGTCCCTTCTTCAAGAGCGAGGATCTCGTGGTAACTTTCGAAGAATCCTCGAGGCCCTTTCGCAATCTCGAAAGTTTCGACTCCTTCTCGTTTTCTACTCCTCGCGAATTCTCCATCGATCCTCTTCTCCCACCAGCCTCGGTGACCTTACTGACCTTGCTGACCTTAAGAACCTTCTTGCTTTCCTCGACCACTGGAATCTCAGTTGGTCTCGGTTTGCTAAAACCGGAGGAGGCCGTAGTTGCCTCAAGATCATTGTCCTCGATGTTCAGCTCTGGCTTCACCAGCCTCCTCGCTAACTCCAGCTTCATCCTCGACCTCTCGGCGAACAGTGCTGCCGAGGTTTTCTTAACCTGAAATGGGTCGTTGAAAAACAGGCACCGTTTTATCATCCTGAAATATCGTCGATGATACAAAGCCACCAGGCTCACGAGGAAGCTCGAGCAGAGGCTCTGTTAGTGCGCCACGATCATCCCGACGAGGTATCCCCTGCTACAGCAGGAGAAAAACGTTCTCAAGGTCACTCGTGGAACTTACACTCGCGATTTCACGGACAATAAGCGATAACGTAGTTTGAATATATACGGAGAGATCTAGTGACCCGATTTGCTTCGTTCTAGACGAAGAATAGAAGCCTGAGGAAGCGTAGAAACGAGACGATCCATCCTGCCATTTGGCTCGTGACGAGCTCGAGCCATGTTTTCACTGTAGGTAATAACTGAAAGTTTAATCACTGTTATCAGACGTCCGGGACCTCTTCGCGAGGAGGACGACGTTCAGTCGAATGGGGCATTCGATCGAAGGAGATAGTGACATAGAAAACTAATCGACGTAACAGTAAGCCTACAAGAGAGAGAGACTGCTCAAGCGTACTCTACTGTTCGTACTACTTGGTTATTCGTACTGTGAATGCTATCCTATTGTAACCCACGGTAAGAAAAAGTGAAGTCTATTTATTCGAAAGTTTTAAAAGCATCGAACAAGCGATTAGCTGCGGTGTGGATAGTCTAGTAAATAACTGAGTACCGTAGAATCTGAAATCTGGAAGCAAGAGCGTTTCCTCTTGAATTTTAAGCGAATATCGTAGCAAAAGAAACTGGTTTTCGACGAGTTTCAACTGAATGTTGTTAACATTCGTGACGGAGAGTGGAATACGTAACGAATTTGCGATGGTATGCATTCTAGAGTCGATTCTAAAACAGGATTACTGAGAGATACTTCATGCATTTTCACGAAACGTTCGCTTCTCTATCATAATCTTTCTGTATTCACTATCCCATATGTTCATTTTCCTCCAAATATTCTACAAGATGACTTAACCGTCAGAATAAAAAATAATCACGATCGAAAGGAGGTATAGCTCTGAAAATATTTGCCGTAACAGCGTTTCCTTCAAATAAAAATGACAAAAGGAATGCAAGTTAATTGCAAAAATATTATTCTCATTTCGAAACAATCCGAACCACAAATCAGAAAGAAAATTACATATAAGAAACCCAAACACAATTGATTCTATCAATAAAAAAGAACAAACTGCAAAACACAATTGAGTCAATTATCCGCTCTCTTCCGAGGAAATCGAGAGAAGACTCACGTAGCAGCTAGGACCAAGGAGAATCAATTGCCTGCTCGGAACATATCGGAACAAATTGCCTTCAGCAAAGTGCGACGGACCTTCACTTTCTCCGCATCGTGATCCAAAAAGAAGAGCGCGTACCAGGTCGAAAACTCAAAACCAGTTTGCCCGTTACGTATAAACACGTAACTTGCGCGGTAATTAAAACGCCAGCTAACCGGCGAAAAAACAAGGACGTTGATTTAATGAAACTTTTTTCACAGACACCGCCGACGAAGCTGAAGATATTGCCGAAGATTTCGGCAAATTCTGATTTGACCTTGAGAGGACTCCTCGTCGAGGATTCGTCGTTCCTCGTGTTAGGATATCGTCGTATCCAGGTCACGTTCGGTGATCGACGATATTAATCAAAGCCCTCGCCGACGAAGATGTACCCAAACCTCGATCCTTCGAATCATCCAACTCAGAACGATCTCGATTGCACTTCACGCTTACCAATCACCAGAACAAGCATTTTTTTTTCCTTTGTCGACGATTTTTCCTTTCAATGTTAATCACGCATCATTGTCCAGTCTTAATTGGTCGTCAATGATGTCGAAAGCGATAATTAATGCGATCCTTCACCGCGAAATGTATACCGATTGCATTGCCATTTCATTTGATACAATCGTCCTTTAGGGAGTTCGTTGATGTTGCAATTCATTCGATAGCTTTTGCAAAGTATCTTATCCTTACGATTGTTTCTTTGTCATTTTTACAGTTCGCTAATTGTAGATTAAAAATAAATATCAAATTTTATTACGTACAAGTGGAGAGTAATACTTTATTGTTTCTTTTTAAAAGAAAGTCAAAATAGATTCTAGTGGACTAGAGTTCATGACCCCATCACCTTCACGGATTTTTTGCTTTGCTATATGCATTACTAGACTGTGAAATATTGGAACACTATTCCAGGCTGAAACTGCACAGGGAAAGGGGAGTTGTCAACTTGCAGTATCCTACTGAGTTACTGTAGCATAACAGTGACGCCCCTATTGAGACACGTTGTCATTATTGGCTAACTCGGTCACGTATACAAGTCCATCGCTTAACATGGACTGCTAAGATCCTAAAGCCGAAATTTGTCGAAAGAAATTAGTCGAATGGATGAAATTAAGTGTGCCGTTTCAGTATGAAAGCATTGCGCCAACATCCTATATGCAAACAGTACATCACAGCCTCCATGGTTCAAAGTCCACCAAAAACTTTAAGTCCTAGGAAAACTGACCATAATAATCAAAGCCGAAACACAGAATGAAGGAAAATGCATTCCAGAATTTTAACGCGAACCATTTCGTCCCACGAAATAATGATGAAAGTCAAACACAACAAACTTCAAATCAAAATGCAATCGAAAGCTGATCGCAAAAGGAGCAATCAGGCTCCACCTGAAAGCCCGAGAAAAGCTCGGTTATGAGACACTGAACAAAGAGAAGAGTACTCGAAGGAAGCGATCACGTAAACACAGGATATTATCGAGATTCTTACGTGTCGCGTTTCCCCGCCGTTTATCGACGTTATGGGATTCGTGATTAATGTTAAATCCGTCGGAAAAACGTCTCCCGAAGCCGCCGCTTCGAGGTCGTCGCTCTTAACCGCGTTAGAGCTGCCTCTCAAACGTTGACCAAAGTTTTCCTCGAACGTTTCCCTCGGCTGTTCCTGTACGAATCGTTTCGAGCTTTCATGTATGAGGGATATTTTGTACAAAAGATTTGAGAATGCGAGGTATCGGTTCCGAAAGGATCGGATTTTCTCTGCCGAAATGATACTCGAGGCTTTACTGAAGTACGAGCGGTGATTATGTGTCTCGTTACGTGCATGCTGATTAGATTTAATGTTAGAGGTAAGTGAGTTATTATTCGGTCACGTTATGTTCGTTGTTCAATGGAGAACATCATCACGAAAATCAGATGCTGGGTATTTATGAATAATATTTTGTAAATAGGTATTTTTATACAATTTTTCAAGGAATTATATAAAAGTTAATGTTATAAAATGTGCACTTCTACGATTTTTAAAACTAAAATTACCAGGGCGGTCAAAATGTCTACATTTCAATATTTTCTTAAAATTTTCGATGTTTATAGGGAAGCCACATAATAAGTATCCCACGTCTATCTTATAAAACAAATATTACTTAACTGATCAGTATTCTCATCTCTTTATTCTTCTTATCCCAAAGTACTTATTTGATATATTCAAATTTAATATATATAAAGCCGGTAGTTCTAGTATTAAGTCTGATTTATATAGTACGTAAGAAATATATTTTCCAGGAAATTTTATTATTGCCGAAATCCTTAGATCTTCTTTGAAAAATCAATTTTTTCCCAACCTGATCACACCGAAAATTCGAATGAAAAAAATTGTAATCCTAGACAAAATTTCTTTACACAATTTCTATAATTCTCATGTCTCTGTTAATGACTCAAAAATACATATGTGCAAAACTTTATGTTAAAAACAGCTGACGTCTGATTTTCGCGACAATTTTCTCCTTTAATTCTTGGTTTAGTACTTTAGTCTACTGTAATTTTTACAGGATTTACATCAACGTTGTAGAATTACTGTCGAGAGCTCAAGTACGTCAAAGTATAAGAAAAGCGATAAAATGTTAAGTTTCTTTCGTTCAATTATACTTGGAGATAGTATTTGTTACAAGCTGGATCGAGCATTTGTTTGGTCTCTTACCTCCGTAGTCGTTCTGGCGGTACTTTTTGGTGTTGGTATTTTCACATTGGAATTTTTCTGAAATCATTCTCTCTTTCAGTACCCTATCTCATTATCTTGATCACATTGTGCAAAAAGATAGATAGTAATTTCTAAAGATCAATCAGCTTAATACTTCTAATTAATAAACAGAAGAGAAGTGGTCCCGCTCCATGGAACTCAAACTGTTGAAATAGCAATTCTGCCATAGGAAACATATTCAATACTTTGCTCAAAATACTGACAGAACAAATACACCCCATATTCCCCAAACGTAACAGTGGATGAGAAAAAGTATCATGAAAATATAAAACAAAGAGGAACTCACCAATTGCGTCAACCTTGCTTTGAACTCAGGAGGGTAATTGTCGCTCTCGGTAAACTCAGCCGAGAGTTTACCCGATCCGACAGCTCCACTTTTATCAAATGTTTTGTTACCTCTCCTCACGCTCTTTGCCGTGGTACCAGCTAACGTGGTACCATCTCCGGCTTGTGGCTTCTTCGAGCCTCTTCTCACAGTGCTCGTCGATGTTTCTACCGTCGTAATGACCTCGGTGCTCGTTAATTGCTCGTTACTAGGAACGATCTCGTTCGTCTGATCCTTAGTAGCTGGCGGAGCAACTTTGGACGTCGTTTCGGGCTTATTCAAGAAACCCGGTCGTCTTCGAAGAGTCCACCCTGGATTTCCACGAGACTGCGTCTCGTTCTTCGGTGAATTAGTTCTTCGAGATTCTCCCGGAGATGATCCCTCGGGAGAAGTCTTTCGACCTCTGAATCCTAAGCCATGATTAAAGAAATCCTCTTTCTGTGACTTTCTGTTCTGATTGTTACCCCCTCTGCCTCTCGACCTGTTTCGGGAGGAAGTTTCTGTTGTAGAAATCGTCGAAGGTGTTCTCGTTGTTGTTGCTGTTGTTGGCGATGGTGTTGGTCTTGCGGTGGTGATTGTTAGAGGAGAGGATACAGGCTTTATCGTGGTGACCAGTAATTCTGGCTCGGTCGAAGCTATCAAGTCATTTGACACTGATGATTCTTGCGTGGTTGAGATAATGTCTGAAAGAGTTATGTAAACTTTAAAGTTAGAAACGAGGCGGTAATTTTGAAAGTGGTGTAAGTCCATTTTTGAGAAAAGTGCGTTTTAGACAGATTTAGCTAAACATAAGTGTCTTCTTTTCGCATTTCAGATGGCAAAAATAAATAGAATAAAATATCTTCTTGATTTCGTTCAAAAAGGTTCAACACGTTGTAGTATGAAAGCTTTTGTACGAACTCTTAAATATCTTAACATATTCTAAAAAGAAAGGGACTTGCACCTCTTTCAAATATAACTGCTTAAATATAGATGATATATAGGGTGATTTCTTGGAATTGTGATTTCTTGGAATCGTGTTGTTTATTACTATTTAAAGCCCAGCTTATTATGTTAGAAACTTTACTCTAGAGCTGAAATATTTACCGGTTTTGTAAAAATATGAAATTTCACGGAAACGGTATAATGTGACATATCAAGGACAACATTCAAATATAACTGCTTAAATATAGATGATATATAGGGTGATTTCTTGGAATTGTGATTTCTTGGAATCGTGTTGTTTATTACTATTTAAAGCCCAGCTTATTATGTTAGAAACTTTACTCTAGAGCTGAAATATTTACCGGTTTTGTAAAAATATGAAATTTCACGGAAACAGTATTATGTGAAATATCAAGTACAAGATAACATTTCGCTACAAAATTTGATGTGACTGTGATAAAGAATTTAAGTTATTTAATTTGCATATAATTTAATTCATAATAGTTCAAATATCAAGGCTTAAGATTGAATCGGTGCGTAGTGTCACTACCGTTAACTGTTAATATTGAATATTTAAACTATATAATAATAATCTTCTATGTTACAATAAAAATTATACCAAATAAATATTTTTAGATCCTTCAAGCAAATAGATTCTTAACAAATAAATAAGCATTTCAACTTTACCAGGAACAGCAAAAGTAGAAGTATCGATCTTCGATCGATTCCTCGATCTTCCCCGCGCGTCCTGATCCTGAACCCGATTATCAACCGGCTTAGCCCTCGTGTCGGAAACCCTCGATCTTCTTTCAGGAGAATTTCTGTCCGATTTCCGCCTGACATCCTGCCCTAACGCACCAGCAGAATTATCTTTCGATCCACCCTCGAAATTCCTACCCCTCGATCGAGATCGTGACTCATTCACAGAATTCTTTTGCTTCGTTTCCGAATTTCTCAAGCGATCCCTCGAATTCGCGTTTCGTCTCGAATTACCAGCCTGCTCGTTCGCTTCTGTAGTCGCGAAATCGGTAAATTTCGAGGCACCTCTTCGAGAACCATTTCTAGAGCTCGAACCAGCGTATTCAGAGTCGCTCGATCGTCCGCGATTTTTTCCCCTTTCAGAATTCTTGTCTCTCGCGGCACTTCTTGCAGAATCTTTGCCTTCGGATCTTCTGTTAATGGCTCTCGAAGTTTTCCTTTGAGATGATGCAGTAAAAGTACTTTCAGTCGCACCAACAGCAGATGGAAACACCGTAGAAATTGGATTATCGGTAGCACCAACAGCCAGAGGGATATCGACTCTGACGCTTTCAGAAGACAGAACGGCGTCTTGCCCTTTGGTACCGGAAGAACCATCTTCCTTGACGTTCGACTTTGATCTGTTCGACTTACTGGCATTTTTATCAGCGATTTTATCCGAACCCGATCTTCCTCTTCCTTCGTGCTTCTTAAAACCTAAAGTCGTACTCTCGACATCGTCGGAGCGTCTACTGGCGAACCTTCCTGATGATGGTACTTGACTCTTCAGCTCCTTCGACGTGTAACTCGTTTGGATCTTCCTTCCGGTTCTTGATCTCGAGTATTCTGTAGTTGCGGTGAAAACAGAGGGCCCTTTGTTGCTTAATTCCTCGGTAGGAGGAGAATTCGTGATCTTCCTATTAGAGGAATTGGGTTTTCTTCGTTCACTGTTTTCTACCAAATGCGTTCTATCGCTTCTTCTGCTGATAGTTGCTTCAGTTTTCGTAGACTCCGTTGCCTGTCTTCCAGAAGACTTTCTTCTTGAATTATTGAAGGAGTCGAGGGAAGGGCTGCTTTTTTCAGTCGTTCTTGTTTGCCTGCCATACGAACGGGCATTAGATTCGACTTTTGTCTCGGAGTTTATCAAACTTCTCAAAGTCGTAATTTCATCGTGGCTTTGAGTATTCGATGATCGTCGCGGTTGAGATCTATCTCGGCTTGATTTTGATCTTGAGGATATAGTCGACGAGGGCGATACTTCTTCCGTTGATTTGGAATTGAACCTTAGAGCACCGCGATTTATAACGTCGTGAGTTTTGTGCTCTTCGACCTGCAAAAATAAATTATGAACATGAAGGTGGAATAGCTGTTGACTTACTTTTTACTGTATGCTATTTACCCCCTTAGCTTACAATAACGTGTGACACACGTGAGGCGATAAATGCAATACGAAATTTTGAAGTTTTCCAATAACTATTAAATTGAAAATATCAGTTGATCACGAGACGATAAAATGAATTCTATAATATTAATATTGCAGTCATTTGTGCCAAATGTTAAAGATCAGAGAGAAATTTCTATTTCTGGAATTAATTCTGGGGTATTACGCACGCTGTCAAAATAGAAATCGTAAGGCAAGGGGTTAATTCAGTAATCGGGGCCGTATTAAAACCCGTATAAACTGCTATTAACGCAATTGGGCCAAACTGTCTCATATTTTTGAGCCAAAATAAAAAAATGCATAAGAGAATATTAGAACTTTAGAAAATTCTTATTTTTGCAATTACGCCCTCTCTTAAGTTAATTTATTCGAAAAAATACAATAGATCTCAGTTTTGCGAATCTCTCTACATTAAGTATTGTTAAACTGAGTCTTTATTATATCTTGTTTTTGTGTACAGTTCTCTTAAAGTTATATGAAGTAACTCTCATTCAAAAGAAGTAATTGCTTTGTGAAAAAACCTCCACGATCCATATCATTCCATAACCGATGCACTGTTAATTTTAAGAATTATTTATGACTTTTGGAAGAATTTTATTTTGGTAAAAACTACACTCGCTGGTCTCAATCCATCGAACTAAATTGCGTAAAAGCCGTAAAATAAGAATCGTTAAAAATGTTTGCCCTTGTTCTCACATCTCTCTTTTTACTTCCATCCGATATATCATCCGATATCTCGAAGCGTCGAAGTGAAAAATTCAAGTTTCGTCGAGGACATACTTTCAACGGCCGATTTTGTTTTCGTCTTTTTCGACAGGATAAACTCACGCACGATTCTTTCGCAATCCTGCACATCTGATCGCAGGACACGGCAATTTTATTGCTCTCATTGGTTATCGGTTTTATCGCCAAGAGGGGATTTTTTTGACCAGAAACAGTCGTCGATCATTACATTTTACGAGGTGATCCAATTACTCGCAGGATAATTCGTGCACCACCAAGGTAATCCAGGTATTACACGTGCATTCACTTGGAATAAAGAACTGCACATTGGCTTTCGCTTTTTTGTCTTCCCATGTTGCCAAAAATTGTTATATCATACATAGCAGAAACTTTATCTAAGCACTTCTTAAGAACAGATATTACATATCTTAAAGTGTCGCCAAATTTAAAAAAATTGTGAAAACCTTAATACTACACCTAATTCTGTTTTTACACGGTAGATACGTTCCAAACAAAACCGTGTAAAAAAAGACATGAAGTACATACACAGAAAAAAGGGGATTAGTTCCATATCCTTCAACCCTGTGAAAAATAGTTAAAATAAATTTATCAAGAAATTTATTTTAAGAATATTTTGGATTTTTTAATCGTGCTAAATCGAATGAAATCGTAAAAAACGGAATCAATTTTTTTTTCTAGACCGTGTTAAATCAAAACCGTGTAAAAAAAGACCGTGTAAAACAGTATTGGGTGTATATTTGATCTAATCGCGTGTTTACTATATCGAAGCAAACTCTTGAATCAGAAAATTTAAAAAAAAGTATTTGAGATTATGAAAAGTGTCAAGTTAATGAACTTAATACGCTGTGACATTAACACTTGGCTTCGTATGTCGGACGATGCGTAAGATGATTTTCTTTATTTCGCCATTGACCTTACGTTATACTGCTAGTTGTTAATAACATTAAATAAATATGTGAAATGGTAGAGAATCTTTCGAAATTTATTTTTCTTCGCTGACAAAAATTGTCGAAAGAATTCTGACTACAATGGGTCAAACTATTTTCATCGAATACATTTTATTGTAGCATATGCAAGACAAACCAATTGATAATTTTTCTTCCAGGAATTTGATGCTTAACACAAGAAGACAGAAAGATAAAAGTCGCTAGCTAAAGATCATTAAAAACGGTGCTGCTATTTATAAGATAATTAAATACCAGTAGACCTTCAAATACTATAAAAAATGTCCGATATTATCGAAATCAAAGTAAAGCTACCTTCAACACTAGAAATTTAAAGTCATTTCCTGAACTCATTTTTTCTCACAGATGAATATCAAGATTTGTAATTGACGTACTTTCAAAACCCTCATCGTTAATCATCGTCCACCGTTCGCCATTATAATGGAGCGATACATTATTCCACAAGAATCGGATGAAGAAACTCGTCCTTCTATTTGAAACCCGTTTTGCTGCAACACTCTAATTACCTATTTCCATAATATTGATTTCTAATAACTCACTTGTCGTAGGATTCCACGCAGATGCTTTCATTAGCACTCCGAGTGCATTAACGTGTAATCTATGATCATTTCGTAACGGTCATTATGAAGACGAGTCCCGTCATTAAGTAACAGCTGCGACGTCCGATGTGAATTCCAATGATACATTAATTCAATGTAATTGGAGCATCCCAGGAAATTTTGCATCTCGCGAAAGTCGGTGTCACGTAACGATATCATCGAAGATCTGCACGTTTTATAACGGCATTCGTCGAAATTCAGTACGGCGGACCGAAGAATACACGGTTTCCTTTCTAACGAAGCAATTATCATATCTGCTCGACAGCCGATCGGGAAAATGATTCTACGTAACATTCGATTCTTTCGTCAAGTCGCAGTTAATCGGATAAATGGAGAAAAATAATAATCAACGGCACGAAGAATGGTTACGACACCAGGAAGAGATAGGGTGGACGTAGCTGAAGACAAAACTGTGGTGAAAGCATCGCTGGAATTTCCTGATACCGGAAAATTCATTAATTTTCCTTCATGTGAAACTGTTTGTGATAGAAGTGTTGTCAATCATGTTGGCAGTCTTCGATTGAGTGAAGGCTGAGTGTATTATTGAGGACAATGGAATATTTTGAAGAAATTGTGTTTTCTTGGCAGTCTTCTCTGAGTGTAATTTTGATGCAATATATATTATTTTAGAGGATGATATTGGACGATTACTGTACTATAAAAATAATGATAACATGTCACAATAAATTCACGATTGAATCAAATTTAATTGCTTATAAATACCTCAGTTTTCTAAGTAAAAGTATATCGCATTCCAATAAGAATATTTGTTGGAACTTTATCGATTGGTTACTAAACCAATGTAAATTATTATAAAAAGTCTATGTTAGTTTTTTAGAGATAAGATTGCGGTAAAAGTTAAGTAATATCCACTTTCACGACATTAATGAAGATTTCAATTTTCTCCCTTTGCACTTAAATAACATAGTAAAAAAGTGAGACTAAATAAACAAATCAATATCCTGTCATCTAATCTAAATCGATTTAATTACTTATCTACCTTTTATCAACATCCAATTATGACGTACAGTATGTACAATTCTGTTTCCTTATTAGGAGAACGTAAAACATTCGCATTAAAACCGTGCACAAAACTGTGTGAATCGAATCTTTCCTGATGGATAAAAACTCAACGGTAAACTTGCAGTTTACGTAACATTAAGAAGCGAAACGAGAATTTAACCACAAATCCAGGCTGTAAAATACACCCGAAATTCCACAGTCTCCCCAAAAAAGTATATTCATACTTATCCATACAATTGAACTTTAATTAAACAGTTAAAATGTTTGTTTAAAATATTGATTCCATAAAAAACGACGGTATTAATTATAGAAACAGAAAAGTGTTCGATTTAGCACTATCAATAGCAAAGAATGGCGAAAAGTAACGGCTTTGCATTGAGACTTATTATTTATTGGAACCGTTAGTAATAAGTAATATTATCTTAATAATATATACGCAACAATAAGTAACATTTATTGTCACTGTTAAAGACATCAATAACAAATAGCACGTTTCAGAATACCGAAGAAAGATTGTTTCTTTGTAAGAGTGTATTAGATGTTTAGTATTATATTACACAGTATAATAGGTTAAATAACTTTAAATTATATTTCTGTAAATATAAATTATCGAAGCTTTGAAATATTTGTACTATACTTCCGCATAATAGTACTTCCTGTTGAGGATATTAAAGGATTTACTTCTAAAAATTGTATTTTGCGAAAAACGTTCATATAGTTGTGCGAGTATTTCCCTAAAATTAATTTTTAAGCCAAATTTAATTATCTATAAATATACCTATTCTCCAAGTAAAAGTACCTGCCACTCCAGTCTTTCTATAATATGATTACTTCAAATTTCGACAAAAATTTGAATTGTTGTTATAATAGCCAGCATCCGTTTTCCATTTTCAATGGACGAAACTCGCTTTTACGGCAAAACAGCAATAAATAATATTCGGTTACCCGAACGTTAAGGAAACCGCGGTGAAAACCATGGCAAAAAGGGGCCATTTAATTGCATCTGTTGGCAGGTCGATTGCAGGACTTGTCGTTCTTTGCGAAATGTTCACGAGAGAGTAGCAATTAGAAGAAAATTCGCCCGGCTCGCTGATTAACGCAAATCGATGCAACAAGTCTCCATAAATCCATCTGCTGGACAATTATCGCCGACAATAATTAATGATTCCGTGTTCTCGGAGTTCCGTCATCGAAACAAGCGAACTCATCAGCAATTATGGCTGCCCAGTGTCCATTAACAAATAGGCGATTTTAAAGCGAATTCGTGACTGCACCGATTCAACGTTGATTACTGCATCAGGTCATGAAATGACTAATTAATTAGCTAGAGTAGGAATTTGGATAATCGGTTCTTTTTTTCGTACCTTTGGCATCGTTGATTTAATTCGATTTCCTTCTTGAAATAATAGTCGATTGGACGATAATTTTGAATTAAATCTGTGTATTTAGCATTAAGATTGTATTACGTTGGAGATCTCTTCATTGAGATGGAATATTTGCATTCTTTTCGCATGATAATATCCCTGCAAATATTTTTTCTTTCGTAAAATTGAGGAGACTGTTTAGTGAGAAGCCAAGCGGAATTTTTTGGTAATTTGTCATCGATTCATTTGCTGCTAGTGGAAGATTTTGTATGTGAAGAGGATGTGATTTTTTTAAAGTACCTTTCAAATTATAAATTCTATAAAGTACCTCTGATAATTTTGACAAATTACGATTTTAATGCGATTGAAGTATAAAAGCTTAACGTTATGGCAGTACCTTGAAAGATAGCTAGCAAATATATGCAAGACAATTAAAATAAAATAAATTCGCATGTAAACTGTTATCTTCTTTTTCATGCCGACTTTACAGCAACTTGTTCATCGAACGTCGCTTTAGATTTTACAAAAATTATGTCTTCTGGGGAAAAATAGTCGTCGCAAAACCTACGAGAAACGTTCGGCAATCACTCGTCTATTATCTTTTTTCCAAGCAGTTGGACATAACGATTCAGAACGTTAGAGCCACTATAATTTTCCATCACAGTGATCATGCTGCTGGAACTTCGCGCAGAATATCTTGCATCGTATCTTACCATTTACCAGAACGAGGCATTGTTTTTCTTCGGTCCAATAGTAAAGTTCTTTCTAACAATTAGAAATTAATAATTACATAAGGCGCAATTTTAGTGCTATTTTTTCTCTCGAAATATTTGAAAATTCCAATTAAACGTTCTAGCACGAGCAATTTCTAAGTGAAATTTTAATTTTGCATTTTATTACGAACTGTAAACTAATTTGTATCGATACTTGTATATTTTACTACATGCAACTAAATGCAATCTTTAGGATGTATGGTGTAATTAAAATAAAAATTACGCTAAAAATACCAACTAGTGCTGATAATAGAAAGCATAATAATGGAAAGAATGTCATTGTCTCAGTTCACCGAGCAGGAATCAATCGAAAGCAGTAATTAAGACATTCTCAAAAACAGAAATGGGTGATTCTCGCTTAAAGAATTATGATATATAAGGACAGGGTTCCTTCGTTATTACTTAAGCTCCATATTAATTGCCAATAAAAGCCGTATAATAAACTAATAAACGATCGAGTAATAAACCTAATTTAAAACGTCTCTTAAATTCCACACACTCATAAATAATATAGCTTCCGTTTAAAAAAATTATCCTCTAGCCTGCCACTGAATACATCATAGTAAAAAATTTACATCAACCGAGTAGAAAGTGCTGCTAGCTCGCGTATATCTTCCGAAATTTTTAAAGTAAAATTTAATATTCCCAAATATTCCCTCAATTTTTGTCCTCCACAATTTTTACATTTATTAAATCGTTAATTCAATAATGAACGAATACTGCAAGGTTAATAAAATTCCTACAAAACTCTGTCGAAAAAATTGCAATATAATGAAACTGTTTTGTTAACAGAATCTTATATTTTCCTGAATCATGAACCAGCTGAGTATCATCTGAAATCAAACGAATAGAAAGTAACGCTATCCGTCAAACATTTCTCCTGAGATTTCTGCATCACGAATTAAAACCTACTTCGGTATCCTCGCAACACTTCTCCCAGTAAGTGGCCAAATAAAAGAGAACTTTAAACTCGAAGTTAACCTGCTTGCCTTCGCTCAAACACGATCAAGGAAGTATTACGTCTATCTGCTCGAATGAAATGAATATTAACCGCGAAAATATATACCACAGCTATGCCTCTAGTGTGTACAAAAAAAGTAATCAAGTAATCGTATTACCTACTACATTAACCCTCTGTAGACCCTTCTGACTTTGAGATAATGTAACGCACCACCGTTTCTATTCTTTAAAATTATTCTGCAAACTGTTATGATCTAATTCCGAAAGGTCACAAACTTTCAACGTTTGCAATTGCATGGCTTAACAATCAACTTAGATTCATTATTAAATTCGCTATTTAAATTTTATTAAATCGGTTACTTCACATTCTCTTCTTAACGTTGACAATTCGCAGTATGTGCTATTATGCAACTGAACTTCAGACTCGATGAAAAGCTTGGTCCATAGAGGCTTAGGTACTAAAACCTAGGCTACAGTTCTCCATTCAGTGTTTACAAACTTTACGCTCACTGTAAAAAAAGAAATATAAACTACACCTCTCCCACATAATTTCAATATCCGCCCAAGTGTCGCTCGCGTTTGCTAGTTTACTCAAGAATTTGAAACATAATCAGGCGGACAGCGTTGGTTTCCCGGTGTACCTTGGCGTTCCAGTTTCGTTTTATCCTTATCTGCCTAAGACACACAGTTTAGACCCGAAGCTGAAAGTAAAAGTCGATGTTTCACGTCACGTTACCTAGTCAAGCATGCAGCAGCCGAAGCCCAGGACAGCCTTAAACACGCCTCGCTGACTCTGCGGTTAAGCCGTGATAACGTACAAAATAAAGTCCTTTCGTGAATTTCAACGAGAGCAAACGCCACTTGTTTCTTCACTTTGCGAAACGAGGGCAACGAAGAAGACCTCGAAATCCGGAAGTGAAGGACAACCGGCGAACGCATCCGGCCACTCGAGACGCTCCTTTTTGGAGAACGGACGAGGAGGAAGTTCGCGAAGAGCAGTGAGAGGATCTATGGATCCCCCTTCACTCAATCGTGAAAGGAAGTTTTCTAGTCGATATAGAAAACGAGATAAATCTTGATACTGGCAACTGCACTTTCGCAGGGCGAAAAGAAAAATATTTCATTAAAGTTCCACGAGGCGTTTGATGAGATTTTTAATTGTAATTGGGAAGTAATTGACTGTAACTATGATTGCATTGTTATAGATCAATGAATTCTATCTGATGTGCAAACAGGTTTCTATTTATAGTTCAAATATAATCTGATGATAATTATTTCATTACGTTACGTCTATACATTTGAATTATACAGCTCCCTTTCTTCAGTGATTACTATTCTTTAATTACATAATACTATTTCCCTCGGAATATTCGAAAATTCCTGTTGAAAGTTTGGAATTGCATAATTCTCGGTGCAGAAGTTTCGCTCGAGAAAATCCTGCAGCGCGTAAGAAAATCATTCATCGGCATTGTTGAGTCCTTGGTGTGACTTCCGACGTTACGGTACCATTGTGAGGAACGATTTCGAAAGACTGATCTACGCTTTTGCACCATTTCGTTCGACGGACTTACAGCCGAGCAGATCGAATCTGCATACGAGCGAGCATTCGCGAAAAAGTCCGTCTGGTTGGAAGCAGTGAGAGGTTAACTCGATACCTTTCAACCAAGATTATTGTCGGAACCATCGGCCTATTCTGAAAAATTATCCTTTGTATATAATGTATGTGAAATCGAGCTCACCTCGGGCCCAAAATACAGGGGCCGAGATATCATTCGTTTTGCAAGGTCAGTGTATTGTGCCTTGTTGCAATACACGCTACAATTTGCACGAGTGTACGTACGTTCGATTATGTTTTATTAGTCTTTTGCAATAGGCTTATTCACTTGGCTATTATTCGATTATAATGCTCGTTAACCCTTTTCCTACGGCTATGTTCGATTGAAAGCAGTGGACTTGTTGAGGGATACAGGGATTGTAAGACTTCACTCTTCGTAGCTGGTGATTTATTTTTTCGAATAAAAGTGTGGATGTATTTTCTGGTTTATACATTTTGATGGAAAAAAATAGATGGAATGAAAGTGACGAAGATAGTGGAATTTTGTTTTGTTATTTGTAGTTAGGGCGGATGCAATTATATCACGATGCAATTAGAGGAAAGGAATGAAAGAGAGATACAAGAAAAAGAAAGGGGGAAAATTGAGGCTGTAGAAATCGTGGCTTTTGCAGATTCAATACTATGCTGAGTAATAGTAGAGCAAATAATTTCTGGAAAATCTAAACGACTCTATTCAAACGTAAAAAATAATTGAAAGCTAATTTTAGCGAAGCTTTAAGTAATTGACGAAAATTATCAAAAATTCCCTTGTCGCTGAGGAAGAATTGTTATTGAATATTATTAGAAACTAAATTTTGTGGTTAATTGTATTATATATAATACTTCAGAAAGTGTTAAAAATTACTCATAAAATACAGTGAAACATCAAACTACGTGTAACAGTCATTTCTTAACGAGATGGAAAATTGTTTGCGCAATTTTGCAGTATAGAGATTGTTATAAAAGTTTCACACATTACGTACCGAGAGATCGGCTTGATTTTATCTCAACCTTACTTAGAAGTACATTCCATTTAGTATGATTCTCTATCTAGATGTTTACTTAGATATAAAAACCCTCAAGTTCGGTGTCCATGTAAATATCAACTAACCATATTGAATACGGAATTGTTAAAATTGGAATAAAATCCATTCCAACAGTTATAAATTATCTGACGCCCTGTATAAGATAAGTGTTCATGTAAATACACTAAATTACTAACCCTTCGTTAAAAAAATACTGCATCGAATTTTAATCTGTAAAATAAATATAAAATCCTAGTTGCCTCTTTTCTTTTAAATAATAATATAAAGATTATCCTACAGATATTATAAATAACATAATATCTTAAACGCTACGATCTTAGCACCAAATAAGTGTCAATTAATTTACATTAACTAGTATAGCAAACAGGTTTTAGTCATTTCGTAAAATTTTAAACGATCAATTTGTAAATTGTATTATAATTTGTATTATATTTCTACACGGTATTGTGAAACAGTTAATAATTGCAGACAGAACATAGCATGTCGATGATCATCAGGAATAGTTGAAGTTACCTGCGTTGAGAATCCAATCCAATATCGATGAACAACGATTACATTCGTGTCTTTGTATTACGTAAACGAACGACCCGTTTATAATTACACGGTGGTTGTAATATAGATAAACGGTTCCTATTATTGCCACTTACACTTCAATGCACCCGGAGATCATTCAATTCTTGGTTTTAACCAAAAGGATGAACAAAAGATACTGAATCGTCTTTTATTAAGATTATTATCGGTATTTCGAGAAGACCAGGACTTTCGTAATTGTTGCAACGTCCAATTATTATAAACGGTTAACTCTCACCTACTTTTATTACTTTTATTAAAACTCTTTCTTATAATTGCGCGATTCTGCAGTTGTGGAGAAATTTTTATTTTATAACACGACAGGATTACTGTGTGTAGACTTTCTAAAATAGCATTTACGTGTATTTATAGTTTGATATTTTTAATTGCTGTGCGTACAGAATTATTATATGTTGTATGTCTCTATAATCTGAATTGCAGAAGGAGAATACTTCAATTATTTGACTAAAATAGTATAATAACATTTGCATGTATTCACAAATTAATACAAGTTGTTTTAACCACAGGAGAATTATTTATTTGATCCCTTCAACTACTTTAATTGCACAGGTATAATATCTTAACTATTTAGTTGGAATAGTATTATATAAAGAAGAGTTAAAATATTACATTTGGTTAACTTAGGTGATATATAATATTAAATGGTTGAAATATTATATTTGTGCAATTCTAGTCCTAGAATCATTCAACATATACTAATTCTCCAATACGTTTAACAATTTGAAATATTAAATTTAGAATTACGATTTTGGCAGAAACAACTTCAATTATTGATTTTTAAATACACGCAAATTCTAATCATGTTTATAGATACATATCAATATACCAATACCAATACCAAAAATCTTGAAACGCACGTATCAATCACCAAAACCAAAATACTGTTTCACAACACCATTGCTCTAAAATTTCCGTTGCAATCACCATTATAATTGCATAAAATCAATACCGAAACCCTGAAAGTCCGATATCAATCACCAAAGAACAAAACCATTTTTCATCATCGCTGCCAGCAATCATTGACCGGCTTAAGAGTCATCAAACGTCCGCGTCGATTTCTCCTCGCCGCTTTCCTCCGTTGCGATCTCAAATATCACCGAGATATTCCTCGATTGATATTGCACTAACAGTGCAACATAGAGCGCGGCAGTCGCACGTAATATCGCATGCTGGAAATTATTGAAAAAGCGCATTACGCTGGCAGCGGTGAGAGGTCGGTTTAATTCCCCGAAGGTAGACCGCTTCGGTGACGTCGAGAGACAAGTGGGCCGTCGGCGCATTGTCCTTGGATTTCGACGGAGTTCCTCTACTATTTCGCTGTAACGCCAATTTACATCGGAGGTGTGCTTTCACGATGTTAACCCCGTGTAGCACGAATTTGCGGTCGTGGCCGAAGATTATTTAAATGGTAGCATGTCGGCAAATGTTAAAAAATGAATTTTATCATCAATTCAATATATTTGAAAATATAAAATAAACACGTTAGAAGAAAAGATTTAGGGAAGGTAAAAGCTCGATCGGTTTAATCACTTGCAGTCTACAAGGTAGACGTAGAAAAATTAAAGAGAAAAGGGTAGAAACTTCAGAAGCAGTTTCGAAAAATTCAAAATACTCATTTAGTAAAATTAAATATAATAAATATAAAGCCTGTAGTTTTCGTGTTAACAATAGATCTACCAAGATGATTAAACTGAGTATTTTGAAGTACTTTGACAAAGGAAGAATCAAGAAATGAAAAGATGATCAGACTAGTAATTCTTGTTTGATAAGATAGACATGGAATATGTACTGTATATCTCCCCTATCAATGTAGGGAATTTTTAGAAAAAATTGGGAACCAGTCATTTTGATCGTCTTGGTAGTTTTAGTGTTACATAACGTATTTAACTTTTATTTGAAAAGACTTGCCAAGAATTAAGTTATAATAGTTCACAAAGTTTAAAAAACCATATCGAAGATTAGAAATATAGATATAAAAGTCACAAGGATCCTATTGAGGGTTAATCCGAAGTAAGGCATCCGTGGGCTCGGCTGACATCGCACGGTGCTATACTACTTGTCACTTATTTTTTCTGCTCCGATCGCCAGCTGATTGTGAGTGGTTAGCTAATAGCTTATGGTAATGAATGGGTAAGCCTTGCTAATGGCACTGCGCACGGTACTTTATATAGTGAGGTTCTTCTTGGGGTGGGTTTGTCGATTGAAAGCAGGAGAAGGATTCCTATGAGCGTACTTTCTACTTTATTATACTTCTGAGAAAAAACGTAGTTTTTTGGAAGTAACTTAACAACCCTGATATTATTGTTGCTTCATTCAATCAATGTTCAAGTATGAACCAACCACTAACCTAAACTTTTTATAGATCCCATTTCTCCAGAGGTATTGCAAATCACCGTAATTCGTGATGAGACCCAATTTTAGTGGTCTCGAATCAACTCAAGGAGTCAAACTCGATAGAAGCCATCGGAGGGTTAATTTCTGGGATCAACGAATCCACGGCGATGTTGCGCGCGATTATCGACTTTGTCGGGCACAGTGAAAAGAAACGCAAAGAAATCGCAAAATAGGCACTCTCTCGAGGAAGCTGGGAGGCCGATTATCGCCGATTCGATTTTATGGGCAAGAACGCCTGATTAAAGACGGTGAATTATGCATGGAGTTATTAGTAGTTTTTCACGTCGTTTGACTCCTTGATCCGAAGAATCGATGGGATTTCACTTAACTATCGCTTCCTGGCGCAATTGATGAGAGGATGACGAGCAACCTTATGAAATTTCATCGAGCTCGATCGACGGATTGGCGAATCTTGAAATCGGGTTAGAGGATCTCGATGGCACTTCGATTTCGTGCCTTCGTCTACCGTGCAATTCGTTCTTTAAATACTCGTTGCATACAGAAAAAAATGACCCGCAACATGATTCTACTTGTGCAAGTAATTGTGTTACATCTGTTACGTTATTCCGAAAATTGCAACTGAATTCTTCGCAGTCTAAATCACTTTGCCAATCTTTCGTCAATTCTGTTATGATATTCTAAAGAGTTAGATATCTATCTGTCTATGATGACGACAATAACAAAATGTGTAATGCAATACTTTTGTTAAATATACAAAACCAAATAAGAAAAGGGTTAATATCTTCTATCAGATGTGAACGAAAAAAATTTTTATATGAGTGAATAACCTCTTGCTTCTTTGATTTCTTCTGTAATGTACAAAAGGTAAGTATTAAACTTCTTGAATAAAATTTAACAAGGGCCATTGTTTCATTGTACATACTTTCAAATAAAACTGATGATGCGTTGATGATTTAATGCCGTAGTATTTTTTGAATTTGTCAAACTGAAATTTTTCATTTTGAATACAATGATGATCTCCTGTGACCAGTCACAGGTAACCTGATGCTGTCAAATTCAGTGAAATTCCGTACGACTTTTAAAGAATAATGTTCATGTATTTTCTAATATATGCAATCCTGAAGTATCAATGTAAAGTAAGTAAAGCGCTACTGAATATATAGCTATTTTTATAATTTATGCTCCCTACTCACTTCATCCCTCCTCTATAAAAATGCGATGTCAGCGTCAGTGCTATTACTTCAAAAGAAATTAATAAAATGCAGTAGGCATTTCGAAATGAACGTACACTTGGAGTAAAGAGGATCAAATGACAAATACCGTAATACGCCTTCGAATAGCGCCACTAGCAAAACCTAGGTGCAGTGATAGATGACAAATTCCACGTGTACGCAGCCGGACAAACGGAATGTCGTAACGCATCGTAAAATAACGAATAACAGAGCACAGTGTGACCTAATAACAGGCCCGATAAGTGGTGGGCGTCTGACGCAAGGGCAATATGTTAAATTCCATACACTTTTTTTCCTCGAGGAGATAATTTCGACGTACGCCATGTATTAACGCACAGAAGCGACCTGAAAAAACTGGTTCGAAAATCCCAGGGCGTGGTTCTCTCGTTGGCCCCGTCCGAGAGGCGACGTGTCAGGAGAGATCCTTTCACGAGTGCTCCTTTGTAGCGGCGTTTTGTAAGAAAGAAAGTTTCCGCTTTATTTCTCTTCCGTTACTACGACAGTCGCCTAATTTCGATAGCTCTTTGACGGCTGAATGCGTAATGTTTAAGATATAAAGTGGGTCCGAGTCTGTCGACGCTCTATTGTGTTCTACTTTAGGCCTGATCAATTTAAATGATTTTGCGAGGCACTTTGGAAATGCATTGTTATTCTACGGGCCGCGTATACATATATATGTATTTATGAAATTTTTTGAGGATGGAAATATTTATTTATATTGAAGATAAGAATAGCATATATTTAATAGAATTATCGGAATTTTTGCAGATCGCGAGCTGGCTCTTTCGAAGTTTTTAACGAATCTACTTGTCGCACGATCACCAATGAAAGTATATATAATATTTTTTAATAAAGGAACCTATAAGAATTTGCTGTTTTCTTTCAAGTTGTTTCGATTTACAGCACTCGCACTTCCTCAGGTTTTGTATAATATACTGCTTAACTCTTCAAATTAGTTAACTACGCATGTAAACGTCTTGAAAATACAACAAAACGTTTAGAGGTTTAAATATTGCAACGCGCTCCTTAACTCCTTGAAACGTTGACGTTGTCAACCCTTAATATTTTAATGCATGAACATATCACTTTTCTATGAAATTAATGGTTAAATAATTATTTAATAATTCTGAATGATGTCGGCTTCTGTCAAAGTATAACATGGGAAAACGTTCATCTGGACAGTGCTTGACAGCGTATTAATGCATTCGCTCACAATGAGACATGTGACATTTTAATACGTTAACTCACTGACGGGAAAAATGCTTTAACACATTGACTCGCTGAAAAGTTGATACTTTAATACGTTGTTCTGATAAGATTTTATATATTAAGGCCTTTTCTTAACCATCGTTTAATGTTAACACGAAGACTTGGTCAGAATTTTATATCTTAATTCCGAGATTATCGATGGTCATCAGTTCTTTAAATGAGTGAGATGTAAAATTGACAATTCTGCAAAATTTAACTTTTATAATGTCAATTATATTGATTTAATACGTGAAAAATATTAATGAATATCTTTTAAAATAAATAAAGTTGTTTTAATGCCATAGGAATTCAGAAGCTTCATATGTTCGAGGAACATCCATTACAGTGTTTAGAAATAACTTCTGCAATTTACCTGCATCTTTCTCCCGGCTTTGTTTTATTTCACTCTACCGTTTAGACATGAAATTATTTTTAAGTGTACTCTCGTAGCTCACTCGACACGCGATGTTTAAATTCGAAATCTTCAGGTGCACTTTCATCCTGATTTTTATATAATCCACCTTCTACCGTTATACAAGCTGCACTCTGTAATTTTGCAAAACACAACCCAAAGATATCTAATCACGCAGGATGTAACTAAATATTACGATGAGCAAATAATACATGTACGATTTTCGAATATAACAATGAGTACTCTGTACACTATTTATTTTGAAACTCATAATTTCCTTAACATTTTCTACAATAAACATTGTGACAGTAAATTTATAATACACACACTAACTATACTGATATTTTATTATAAATTGAATTTTTATCACTGACAGTCGACAAAAATTGTATATGTTGGAAATTGAAGCTGTGAGAAAATTGCACTACTTCAACTCATTAGCTTCAAAAATAAGATCTTTAATTTATTTATATTTTGCATACTTGTATCCGTTAATTTTGGTTGATATTAACTTTTTACAAAGCTGATAGAAAGTAACAGAATTATCAGCAAAGTAGACGCATTCGAAACAACGGTGTAAAGTCACTTATATTATTTCCCTGTAAAAAGTACTATCTGTGAAAATAAAAATTCAGAGTAGTCAGAATAAACATTTAAACTGAACACAATGTTTCCATATTTCCCTATATTAATGTAGAACCTTTCAAACAACCTCTGAAACTTTCCATCACTTTTTCCAATCATTAATCAGTCACACACTATTTCAGTCAATAAAAAGTCAACGATATTAATTTCAGATCAACCTGCTTACGGTAAATAGATCATGTAATTAATTATACATTACATATCTCGTTACATTGTATCAATCTTCGACTATTCTTGTTTTTTACTCGACGCTATAAAAAAATATAGATACCAATCAAAGTTTAACACTGAAACTACTGCCGTTCAATCTGTTATTCATAAGTATATTAAATAAGCACTTTGAACAAAGAGGAATCAAACGACAAAGAAGGCAAGATACACGTAGCCTATCCAACGTACTGCTTCTCTACAAAGACGAATGTTTATAGGTAAGAAGTAACCGATCACTTGGGTTATCCGTTTCAGTAGTTCCAGCGTAAAGGATAAGCCTGAAATAAACTTCAACGAATCGAATTTAAGAGAATCCGATCGAACGCATACAGGATTTATTCCACCTCGATCGAAATCGCGTCGACCTTTAGCACGACTTCGAACCGCAAAACCGAGCGGCGTCGACTTTCTATGAGGCCCCGGGCAAGAGAGGGTCCCTTCTCATCTTGTTCGTTATTTTCTTTCACGCACGATTTATGATTCATAAAAGTACCATAGTCTCATTACTATTACGTCTCTTCGATCGCACTGTTGCCTTGGACGTCGAGATCATAAAAAGAGATGCGAGTGCATCGACATAGAAGTCGTGAGAAGTCTGACAAAGTGGGACTCGATCTTTTGAAAGTGAAACGATAAAGAAACATTTCGAATTTTATCTTTGACCGGGTATTCCAGGGTTATTGGTACGTTTATTGGTTCATTATTGATTATATGCATGGGTAGGGCGGTTTGTATTTATCGGCTTTATTAAACCGGTGTCCGTTTCACGGATAACTCGTAAAATTTGTGAAAGTAAGATTGTGTAATATAATATTCAAATTTGGAGATAGGTTTTTAAAATTCCATCTTAGTTTCTGCAATGCGTTTACTGCGGTCGAATTTCTTTTATTCAATATTACTCGTTATTCGTTTACGAATCATGCAGAAGCATGTACAGACCTTTATGGAATTTTATATACACGCGTATAGTTAATTTAATAAAAATAATTATATTTCATTATTAACTCTTTGTAATATTATATCCTACTGCAGCGGTTTACAAGCTGGGAGGCATGCCACCCCTGGGAAGAGTAGGCACATTCAAAGGGAAGGGCAAAAATTTTAATGAAAATGTAATTTTCATAACATAACGTCAACATAAAAGCATAAGAATTATTTTTTAAATAATTTGTGCTTGTCGGCGGTGATAAGGGTCGGTGCGATTTCATAAATGCAACAGCAGAAGATACCTCCGTTCACAAATTAAGCGGAAGGAATGCAAAAGTAATAAACCGGGGGGAGGGAGGTGGCAAAAGATTATATATTTTTAAAAGGAGGCACAGTAACAAAAACTTTGGAAACCACTGCCCTGAATGACGCACCGAATCCATTCTGCACTGACTATATCATAGTATTCTGACTAGTCTGAAAAATTCATTAGGAAAAATTATTAAATCGTTCATAAAAAAATACAACGTTTTATCCCACAAATACTATATAACATCCTGATTTTTAAAGTTTGATATCCTAAGCAATTTCAAATAGCAAAATCATAAATATTTTAAATGCGGAAAGTTAAAAATATTTTTGTACGAAGTACAAAACAACAAGACACTTTCGCGATGCAGTAAGGAATTGCAAATACACTTGACCCTTCGTGCGTTTCGCGAAACAATTGCTCGCGCAATCCGAGAAATTACAGGCTCAGATACCGAAACATTAAGCAAGATTCACGTTCAAAAATAAATTCGTCAAAATTGCAAGAACGAAGGACAACATTCTGTCCTTCGTGCGAGAAAATAAAAGAAAGGGAAAGGGATGGATAAAACCATATAATTCGATCAAATATACCAGAAATATCATTTCTCGGTCAGGGACTTTAAAAGTCAAATTATAATCCGTAGAAGTCCAATTTAAATTCTGTCAGATTAAAATTTACAATTTTTTCTCTTTAATGGAGATACCATTTCAATTGAGAGATGGCTCGTTCATTAAATCAGATTTTCGAGAGTTTGAGAAGTTCAACAGACATATCGAAAAGACATGGAATTAGAATGAAGCGAAATTTAAATATGTTGCAGGAATATTTCAATAAAGAATTCTCGTTCCGGTGTTTTATAATCTTATACTACGATCATAAGATGCGTTTCTAGAATTTCGATTTCACCGCGAAAATAACAGCGGAAGAAATCACGGGAGAAAGCAAACTTTGCATTTTTTATAAAGCAGTTCCGATGTTTTATTTGACGACGAATTTTGACATTATCTCCGCCCCGGCGAAACTTGGCGTTCGGTTCTCACTCGAAAATCATTGCGGATGAAATTGATTACAATGTGAAATCTCACCGACACTTTCAGCTCAACTGTCACTTTCAACAAACGACAACCTACTTTCTTCTGAAATTCTCGCCAATTGTCGCCGCAGAGCAGGAAATTAGCTAAAATACAGCTATTCGAATACTTTATTCGCGATTTCGACAATTTTATACCGTGTAAAATACACGATTTACTCTCGACTTTTTTTATGTAATTATTGTTGGTCAGTAAATTCACACGCAACGGAAGTACAATCATTTTTCTATTTTATTTTGCAAATTATATTCCATTTCGTAGAATCTTTATTCACGAAAGTTCTGTAATGCTTGTACCGTTCGCTAAATTAATATCGGCACTGCGGAATTTTAATAAAACTTTTTCCTAAAATGCGACTCTTGTGCAAATTCATTCAATTTGTCACATTATATCATTTTTAATATTTTTTATTCAGAATTTCCGTCTCTTTCGGGTGCAACTGAATTAATTCGTACAGTTTATTAAATTAATATTTGCGCTCTTGAGTTTTTATAAAAGCTTTGCACTGTACTTCGGAACCAAACGAACTTTTTTGTCAAAGTAACGTCTCTTTTACTATTTAAACCATTTTTTAAATTATTTCATTTGTAGAATTTGTATTTATAAAAGGTCTGCACAGATTTTTGCACAGGCTCCACATTTTATATTCGGAATTTTTGTATCTTTTACAAAAAATTATAACAATTTGTATAATTAGTCAAATTCATATTTGCACTGTTAGAAACTTCCCACCACCCACGAATTGTGCCCTCGAACCAATAGAGTACTGCGAATCAAAAATAATGACGTATTACGTAACCGAAAAAAGTTGCTACAAATTATGCAAATGGGGCTCATAATTTAAATCTAACCGTTATCTCATTAAAAGAGGTCAGCGTTAATCATCGATCTTATGAATTATGAAACTGCACGATTACAAGAACGCAATCTTAAAACTTGTTCTGTTATGCGAGGTTACATCTTTGCCCCTTAAATGTCGAAATGGATCATTAACCTAACGCGAGCTACTTATGTCCCTCCTAATAGAAAAATAAACGGCTAAAAGGCCAACAATTACTGAAACAATAAAAAACCAAACGTCTGCATCATCGGTCACGCTGGCCAAACTCTGCACACAAACTTATTTTTTTTGGTTTTACACTTTTTGGCTTTAACTGCTACGATAATTTCGCCTAAGACGTACTATTTTAGGTGGGTTCCGAACCATTAAAATTCCTATTTATTACCTTTGTGCTTCCTTCTTCTACAGATTACTGTATATAATTGATAATTTAAACTTGGTCGGCGATTCAAAATATTTTAACACGCTGACTCTCATAAAAGTTGATGCTTTAATGCATTGCCGTGATAATATCTGACAAACTTTTTCTCAATCATCATTTGATGTTAAGAAGATGATTTGATGAGCAGTTTATATTTCAATTCCGGGATCATCGATGATCACTGCTCTTTCATAAAAAATTTGGTTATACGATCTGTTATACGAGGTTATATATTTGCACCTTAAATGACAAAACGGATAATTAACCTAGCACGAGCCACTTATGTCGCTCCTAATAGAAAAATGAACGGTTTAAAGACCAACAATTACCGCGAAAATAAAAAGACAAACTTTTATATCATCTGTCACGCCAACAAAACTCTTGGTATCCAAATTCATATGTATTATCGTTAAACAAAAAATGTTAAACATCGGTCATTATTAATAGTTCGTGCTTCTACGGACTGTTGTGTACAATCGACGCATCCATTACGAAAGTAAATACTGTTATTAATATATTATCAATAGTCTCGAAAAACATTTCGGAATGCACAATTGTTAAAGCGAATGCGAATACATGCGATGAATGCAGGATATTCGCGTTATTATGCGTATTACACGGATACGTGTGT
Source organism: Cerceris ruficornis (assembly GCA_963989415.1). Taxonomy (NCBI): domain Eukaryota; kingdom Metazoa; phylum Arthropoda; class Insecta; order Hymenoptera; family Crabronidae; genus Cerceris; species Cerceris ruficornis. The sequence continues at coordinate 14,015,323 of OZ022521.1, forward strand.
GTAGTAATAAACTCGTTGAAATTAAGAGTGCGTGTGTTATTAATACTTTTAAATTTATTATGTTAAATTTCGAAAGCGAAATTAAGTCTCTTAATATGCGCATCTTATTATGCAAAATTCATATAGGATTTGTCATTCCTCGAGAGCTCGATTGCTGTGGCGCTAATTCGTGAATGCCTGATTAGTAGGAAACGTTTCACTTTATCGTTCTAGTGTTTTAATCAATTTGAACAGTGTGTAACTATGCCCTCCATTATTTTTAAACGATGGCCAGTATGATTGACAAAATCAACGTGTATGTGCAGTAAAATTAAAGAAAATTCTAGTAAAATGACTGATAAATGAGAATTAAATGACTTGTTCTTAGAGAACAGAATGATGTTCTTCAATATAAGTAAAATGTGTTTCTTGCTTTATCAAAATTTTACTTTAAATAAAATGGTCGACTTTTTCTTCTCTATGACGTGTATACTCGTCATTAAATAAAGTATTAAAATTCTATTTATTAACATTGAAATAACGGTATATTAAATAAAATATGCTAACTTATTATGAAGAGCACACTCCATGTAAATATTGAAAGAGTTAATAACGCTTTTAATTGGTATCTGTATAATTAATTAATATTCCTGAATATATGATGTTCAATTTTGAAAGTATATGACTCCTGATTATGCAAGATTCTTTAAAGAATTCGGTATCGTAAGTGGAAGCCCACGCATGTCTGACTAATAACAACCGTTTCTCCTGAAGCTCTGCTCTCTGCTCTCCTTTGCTCTTTGTACGAATACAATACTTTATTAACCCTTTTAATTATAATTACTCGATGTAAAACATAATTAAGGATCTACAGGCGATTATATTCGCTTTCCATGAAGCACCAATGTACCATGGGAAATTATAATATCCCCAGCCGCGAAACGTAATCTTTTAATTATTGACTAAGACCGTATGGAACGCATATTTTTTTGTAATTAAAATAATTAAAACTATATCAATTCCAACTAGAATTAATTTACAAATTTAAAAAGTAAAGTTAAAACACGAGAGATTCATCATGAAATGCCGTCCTTCACTTGTTGGACGTTACTACATGAAACGCTTATTCTTTATACGAATTGAAATTAAAAAAAAAATCAGTATCTAGAATGAATAACGCAAATTTGTATATTTTTCAAACTTCTAGCACAGTGTTCACTTAAGCAATAACGTTCTAATACGAATGACCTTGGCAACCAAAAAATTAATAATGCAACAAAGATACGTTCAGGCAGAATCTAAAACACGAACTTCTGAAAACGAGACAAATAAAAGAGGGACATTTTTTCACTGGCAAAATCGATTTCAGACTGTCTTATCATACTTTGAAATTACACGCTTTCCAGGAAATACGGATTAAACGTTGCGATCCGAACGTGCGTGATTCGTAAGAATACTTCGTGCAGATATTTTCTCTATTGTGCACGATTCCACGTTATTTACGTGCAGAAATAACTCCGAGCGATTATGAAGGATGCATCAAGTACAACAAAGAAACAGGAACCGAAGAAATTCAAGGAAGTTATTAACAAAGGGGTTTGATGCAGCGGTGAGAAAAAGCGATTAGCATTGTCTGCTATGCTTGTTAGGAGCTACTGAAATTCAATAATTATCGACATTTTCTTCGTTAAAGGTGCACAGTAATGATGAAAATTATGTGCATCTCGAATGTAGCGCAATGAAAATCACGAGTTAATCAAAATCTTAATCTTTAATCTCAAGAGTTAATGCAGTTTTGTTATTACAGATCTTATCCCTTTGATATCATGCAGAACTGAATTAGTTACAGCGTTATTAATTTTTGCAACAATAACTTTCAATTTTTGAATCGGTACATGCACTAATAATTAAGACAATAGTTTGAGTCATTTATTCTTCGATTCAAGATAGTTACGGCTTTTTCAGGGAGTGCATCAAATTTTGTATAATTATATAACTTTTTCTTCCTTCCGAATTTTTAGAATTCAACTGATATGGTCGTTTCATCTAGGATCGGAAAAATGAGTCGTAGAATAGAATAACTATTAACTTCTTTAAGCGGTTTAATTTTTAATAATTTCTGTGAAGTGGTTATATCATATTGTAATGTACATTAGTGCAACATAAAATGAGTAATAATTAAAAGTTTTTTACTTCTTCCTTGAATCACTTTCATAACCACCGGCGCATATATGTACATACGTATAATCACTTTTATTCTAAATTGTTCTACACTCTCTTATACTTGATATATACTATCTTCCGTATTTTTCTCTTCATTGTTGTTCTCTATACATTTACATTTTTTTTAAATATATAAAAACAAACAAAACTGATCGTTTCAATCATTTACGTTCTATAAAACAAGCAAGCACAATCAAAAGAATTGCGCTATAATAAAAAGTTATTTTTTCAGAGAAATTGAAAACCCGTCATTTCACCATCGCGATAAGTCCCTACGTTAATACCAAACATAACGATCAAAGCGGACTGGCAACGCAGATTAACATTTTATCTGCCACTGAGAAGACGCATCGTATTAAAGGGGAATGATAAACAAGGAAGAAAATAGAATTTCAGGAAGCGTGCAAGAGGTAAGCGATGCACAAGAGGCGCTTTCTCCGATGGAAAACCTGATTCAGATCGCGCTTATGCACGCTTGTGCAAGTTGCTTCGTCCATCTGACACGTATACCTCGAGAGGCTCGTGCATCCGCGGCCAATGAACAAAGTCGCGTAACTATACCTGCAACCATGCACCTCAATTGCACCTGCATAAGCGAGAAGAGAAGTGGACGCATCTTTCCTCGACAGACCGGTCGTTATGATTTATGAGCATATGCAGCGATAGTATTCGACTTATTGTCCACACTTTAGTGACTTTATGCAGGTGAAAATGCATAGAGATGTGTACACTATAAAACATCGAATGCTGATGCGCAATAAAGGCTTAGAACAAACATTTCTGATGAGTGTATTTTGCATGAGAATTATGTAGAATGAGAATGCACGATGTTGGGTTCCGTGATTTTGAATTGATAGGAGTTGTTGCGTTTAAGAAAGTGCAATTATTCTTTGTAAGGTAATAATGAAATGTCGAATGATAACAGTAGTTTCATTGTGTTGTGTAATATTATTTTGAAAATGTGCATGATTATATCATAAATGAATAATTCACAGGATATAATGATTGGTTATTATTTCACCTATCGCATTTGGAAATTAGTTGTTTTAATTTATCGTTCGTTAATAAAGTTAACAGCATTATTTAACGTTGAATATTCAATCATATATAATATCACCAGAATTTAAATGCATTAGAGGATACTTTATTTAAATAATATACAAACTCATTGTCAAATTCTGAAGTCATAATAAATTCAGTAGAAAATTAGCTACATGCAGCCGCTAGAGAATTAATGGTGCCATAATTGTATCATAATAACATCATTAACAACATTATTCTCCATATAGGATTAAAATTCTTTCATACCAACTTCTAAATAAATGATTAAAATACCCATGAAATTCCACGATTATAAAATAATGATCACCTGCCTGGAATAACCAAACCCGTAAAAAATAAAGTGCAAGCTTTTAAGTGAATATCAAAGTATCCTTTCTGCTCAAAGATTTGATGCAATTGCCATAATCGTAAATAAACTCACGACATTCAAGGTTACGCCAAGTGCACTCTCTCTTTTAGCCGGTCTTTTCGCTTCGTGAAAAAAAGACAGAAACATCGCATCGAAATAATGTGCTGCAAATGAACCCAGCAATTTGGTATCGGCCGGCGTGATTACGGTGAAATGATGACATCGAGTGGACCACAAGATGGCTCGCTCCGATACGTTAATGGCAACGACTTGTACGAGTGATGCAACAGAATGCATGTAATCCGACAACTCAACGCAATCGGCATACTCGACCTGACTAAATCTACAAATGGTCGTTGCCGTCTAAGCAATTCGCCCATACCTTTTATTTTCGCGGATCGCAAGAAACCGGCAACGCGAAAGACAGAGCGGAAAAAGGAAGAAGGAAAAAGCTTGATGTAAACTACCGAAACCGGTGAAATGACTAGTTTTTATGATTTCTTGTATGTATCACTTAAATTTAGATCGAGATATCTTCTTGCGTTTTCCGTGTTTTTTGTAAAACGATTTACTTTTTGCCTTTATATAGTTCTTAGATATTAAGATAGCACGATATATTGGGTTAATGTTTGCAATAATAATTCTGGGTTTGACCGGAAAAATTGAAAGAATTGCAAATCACCAAAATCGAATATTTTTTTCTAAATTTGGAATCTGTCATTTGATTGGAAAAGTTCAAATTAGGAATGATAAAAGAACAAAAGAGAGTTGCGGTGGTTAAGGAGGCACAGACTCAGACTCGCAATTAATGGGCTCGAGTTCGTGAATCATCCTCCGTTATCCCGCAGGAAGTCCTAATTTAGTATTTAATATATTGTAACATCGGTGACTTGGAATCAACCTAAAACAGTAGGTCGTAAGCGAAATGACCAGAGCAATTAATGTCGGAAAGTATGCAACAAAATGAGACAGAAATGGAGCGGTAACACTACAGAATAATACTTTTCCAACTAAAAAAATCATGAAAATTTTTGATGATATATTAACTATATTATAATCAAGAGGACGGAACCATTAAAATAATCCCCGAGTGCAAAGGATTTAAATTGTAATTTGTTAAAATCCTTATTCACAGTAAATGACATTCCGTATTTCTATATAACAATAAATGTCTTTTCTACTAGGTGCTTCATTTACAACAGAAATATACTGAGTTATACGTGGTTAGTCTTCGATAATTCCGGTGTTAAGCCAACTTTTACTTTTAAGCTGACACAACAGGTTTATCTTCGTTCGGCTGTGTTGGACTACGTACGAGAGTACGAGACAAATGAAACAGAAACTAGATAATCTGAAAGAACGAGGAAGGAGAGAACAGACGTCATTTCTGATGCAGAAATGAATAAAATGCTGCCCACAGACAAAAAGTTTCGAGAGAACTTCCTGCAATCTGTCTATCTCGATCTCAGGCACTTTTAATCGGTAATAAAGTTCCAGATACTGCATTAATTAATAGGTTTCATGTCATATAATTTAGCACATGCGGTAGTAATCTTAACAAAAAGAATTTTAACGGCGTTTATAGAGACTATTCTTAGAAATGAAAATACACATTTGCATTATGAATCGAAGAATTAGAAATGTACAATAATTCGAACTCTACGAGAGTCTATAAGATTTAAGCATAAATATTGCTACCATTGCCAAACGAATAGATTTAAACAAAGAAACGTGAATAGGAATTTATCAAAATATTTTCCCACAGTTTTCAAAAACATCAAACCTATCGTCCATTCGTTCATGTGTCTCAGTGGCATCAGCCATCGGATTAATTAACGTGGCATCAAAAAGCTAATTATCCTCAATTCTGTCGGAAATAATTCTCCCTAAATAGCATTGCGATGCAAAAATACATTTAGGAGTGCCCGAAGAAACAAGAAACGCTACGACAAACGAGCAAATGTATTCACGAGTTCATGACACGCTCCATTTTTTTCCCCGCGCACCAATGATCGATCAAGGATACGCATATCCTTTTAACCCGACCGATAAGAAGATAAGCGTTAAAGTAAGAGTCGACGACCTTGGACCGTGCACTACGTTTTGCAAGATGATTTTATAGATCCGCAGATCGATGCCCGAGATGCCACCGATCTTGCTTAATTATGTGCGCTAAAAAAGGTGCCTTCAGCGGATGACGTTAGCTCGCTTCGTTAGCAATATAACTGTGCTAGATTAATAAACGAGGCTTTCCTCGCGCAATCAAACGGTAAGAAAATCAACGGGTACGTTAGTTTCTAGCTCACGGGCTGAATATATTATTTTTTTTTATTCTCTCACTCGTCTCTACCCTAAATATCCATTAATGGACGTCGACGAACGTTATGTAATTTCGACTTAGCGGTGACGTTGGGGAATTTCGTAAAAAAATACGCACTAGGAATTACACGAATTTGCGGAATTAAAGTTTATTGTTTCTTATATAATCTTTTTGAAATTACCCGACGGGTATTATTGGCGCAACTTCAAATAAATTGTACGACCATCGCGGGACGGTGCACGTCCGCATGCTCGTGCGAAATTACGCGTTATAACTTAAGCGTTATTTTACGACGTAACTACGTATTCACGTTTTATTGTGAAACATAATCATTCCTGAAAGAAAGGGATTCCGGTTAATGTAGTAACGCGTTCTGTTGAGCGACTAGCTTTTCGTTTTATTGGTATTAGTCGGCGATTGAAAATGAAAACGTTTTTTTTTTTGCTTTTAAACCTATCGGCTTTAGCTCTTATGGTCCTTTCTCCTAGGGTCTATTGTTGTAGGTGGGTTCCGAACCACAGAGGCAATGATATATATATATAGCACAAAATGAAATTTAACACAATCGTTAGAGGAGTAAATTTGAAAATCATGTCTTATAAATTTTTTTCTGTTCTACAACGCGTGGTTCTTAATTGTACGAAATTAAAATGGGTTAACGTTAACTGTTAGACGTAAAATTGTGTATAAAGCGATTAATAGGATACAAATAAGTCCTATGAATCAAGAGATTTGCGTTAGAAGGATTTTTAAATTTAATTCTGAGCTAAATTATACAAATAGAAACATCGTGTAGGCACAGTATATGATCTTGCACCAATCTGTTGCAGAGAAAATTGAATACTTGTAATTAAATGACTCAATTACCTTTCAGTCCATACCTCGCAGTAATATGCCGCTAAATCCTACAAAACTAATGAACCGAACTAATTTTTCGTTCAGAACATCCATTGTTTCATTTAAATTCAAAGATCGCGATTTGCCTAAACCCAATTAAGGAAGCATCACAGTTGCCTAACACTACAAAATGACTTATCATCGTTCCAATGCCATTGCATTTCGATAAAACGCGACGTCCACGACGCAAATGTTTCCGCTTTCCAAGACCATAGCCATAATTTCAATTCGGCTTATTACAAATCATCATCATACCGCCCGTATCTGCAAATTATCTGACTTTCATTATTCAAGGTTTTCACGCGCGTATTCTCCCTCGGCAATGAACGAACAAAGATTTACATCTTCCGTCTTTTCCTAGGTTACCTCTCCGGCATACTGTCGATTTCCACATTCTGCAGGACGGCTTGACTCGTTGGCGAAACAAAATCCGCCCGCGTTCGTCGGAGCTACCCAATTACGCAAAAATCGTAAGCACGGAATACGCGGTGCCCGTAACACGGGAAGCAACGCGTGTAATAGATGTGCAATTTAGATTAAGCCCCGAGGATGATGCGCGTTAACTTTCAGCAGGCAAGAATACTCGACCTTTCCTGTCGGTATCGAAAGATCGTACGGTGGATTGTGCGCCAAACTATTAACGTATTTCAAGTAGTTTTCAGCGATTCTGGGTGTGTACTGCCATTGTTTGAGTTGACGATTGATTGTGATTTGCGGCTTGGGTAAATTAAATTGCTTTATTTTCAGAGATGAAAACTGCAGAGTTGATGGATTGTATAGAGGTGTTTTAAGTAGCGTATGACGTTCGTATGTAGACGTAGTGTGTTTGAAAAGCAAAATGAATTTATAATTTATTGTGCACTGTGTGGTTATTGTTGTTGTGCATCAGTGTTAAATTAAGTAAGAGCCGTTTGTTATAGTGAAAACAGGGTATTTGGAACATTCTTCCGGCGTTTAGTTTTGAATGTTTTAATTTTTAGTAGACAATTCAATTATTAGAATCGCAAAATGATTGGTATGTTTTAGTGTTATCCTGTGCGCCGCTTCAAGTAAAAAAATTGAAAATTCAAGAAATTGGTAGTTTCAACTGCAAAAAAATAAAGAAGCAAGCAAGGATACTTTACACATTTCTGCAATCTCCATTAGAACGCAAATTTGTTCTTAACGAGAACTTAATGTATGTCTACTAAACCTGTAATTTCCAGTTAAATACAGAAAGTAAAATTTGTACTCTGAATGAAATTCAACGGTGAGGAATTAGTGTGAAAATCGTATCTTCCGAGCCGACGCGCGAATTTGTAGCTGCTCGAGCCGGAATAATTACTCGTTCCTACGGTAATTAAGTGGATGATGGTAATTCGAAACCATCGACTGCTTCCCCGCAAACAACCTACCTCCGGATAACGAGCATAGGATACCGCTTTGAAACTTAAAACAGACAACCCTGTGAAACTGAATTACAGTGTGTGCACGAAAGTGATCTATAGCGGTTAATAAACGCATGGTGTTTGGCTACCATACAACGGGTGAACTAAACAGAATGGAAATTGCCTGCAGGTGGTAAAGAAATTACATATATACAGGATGACAACAAAAGTCACAATGGGATATTAAAATACCATTTCGTTTAATTTGTAATAATGGCTTTCTTTTCCATGCAGAATTATCAAAAGTCAATTGGGAGATTAGTTATGGAAACTTGCAATTCTTTTGAGAATTCAGAAATACAGAAGCCATTGCTACATCTAAAAGATACTGTCAGATATTCAAAGATTTAATGGTTTAATGCAACTACAGATTTAATACATAATAGACTTTTGCATTAACCTATACTTTACTATGGATAAAAATGAAAAATATAACCTCAAACTTCTCAAGTCCGCTTTGCTTTGTACTTCCAACTGTTAAAACGTTATTCGGTTGATTTAGGATCTTAGCACATGTTTAAAAGTAATAGAACTTGTATAGAAGACTATGATATATTAAATAATAATTTAGGAAAAATTTCCAAGGGGCTCCGGGGCAGGATTTCACCTCGAACCACCTAATTGCTAGTTTTAACCTTTACCTCCTGACCCACTATAGCCCTAATAAATTTTTAAATCATCGTCTGAAATACAGTATCGTTTTATCTCACAGAACAGATTCTGCCGCGAACTAATATTCAATGCTCCAATGATATTATCATGTCTACTCGAAAATGGGAATTCCCTGGAAAATACGAGAGTACAAATCGTACAATTACTTCCCCTTCGCTTACGCAATCAGCGATAATATTAAATAACACGATAATCATTCCCAGTTGGATTATCGATCCTCCTTGTGTCCCCTTTATCCCCATTGCAGCTCATTCACGATAGAACGGCATCCCCACCAGTTGATCATCGTAAAATAATTAGAGCGCTTAAAACGGCGCCAATTTATGGCCACCCGTTACATTGTTTGCAAAGAACGATCGGCGCACGACTAGGCGTGGTCCACGCGACCTGCAGTTTCTCCTCTTTCTTTCTTTCCCTCCAACCCCATTGCTATTTCTCTCGCTCTTTCTAACTATTTCTCTCCTGCCTCGGTATAAATTATCATAATACGTGCCGGTAAATATGATACACTTCCAGACACGTTTAAACCTGGTGCAACTATCTGAGCGATGAAATTTTCCATGGCATTGCATTGTCTATCGATGAATCTAATTTAAATATTGTGAAGCAAGTATGTGCGATAATAATTTTCAATGCTGCTAGGAATAACCTCTTAAATGATGTAACTGATTTTGTTCCTTCTGGTCAGTTTGACGGAATTTCACTCTTGTTATATTAATATTGCAATTTTGGTGGTTTAGAAGACATCTAACATTGTTGAGTCTTAACAATATGACTATAAAAATGATTACGAAATGTTTTAAAAGTACTGGGGAAATTAGCTATGGTGGACCAAAGTTCGCAGGTTTTAATCTACAGGAGGAAATATTAGATCTAACAGTGAGCTAGAATTTCAATCTCTCACAGTTATCTCTGAGGAATTTTTATTAGATATGTATATCATTGCCTCGGTGGTTTAGAATGTGTCCAAGTCTATGGGTCCTCGAGGATATTAGGGTAGTAGTTGAAGTCGAATGTGTTTAATATAACTATTTCTTATACGTTTAAATAATTTCTTCTCGTACATGAAAATAATTATTTCTTATACGTCGAAATCATTATTTCTTACGCAGCAAAAAATATTTCTGAATTATTACTACGTATGACGGAATTTATTTTTTAAAGAATCTAATCTATGGAATTATTAACCCGAAAGAAAAGCCAACATGGAATTTTCTTGCAAGCAATTTTTCTTATGTGATATGAGTGCAGTTGATTATATAAAATAAATTTGTCGGAAATGCATTTTATTATTTTAGATCACGTTATATCAAAGTGGTCGACAACCCTTAGAGTATCTCAGCAAATCGATAGGGGTTCGATGAGCTTATCGGTGAAGAAAAATTATAATAAAGCAGAAGGTGACTTTGATCGCCGCTAGGTTATAAAAATGACGTGCGGTTGTTACTATTCTCGGCTGGGGATATAGAATTATTGTTGCTCCAATTAAATTCTGCATTTTTAATAAAATCATGCAAATCATTTTAACTAATTGGAAATATCCGCCGATGGAATTTTCAATGAATGTTTGCATTTTTGAACAAACATGAAGGATACTTTAAAAATATTATTTAAGTATAAAAGAGAACTTTTTGAAAAAATAACGTCCAAACAGTAAGAAGTATAATGTGACAAATTTAATTTTATAATTTTTTCATTTGTTCTTTCGAAGTATAATGAATTAAGTAAAATCGCAGCCTCTTCGGAATATAAAATAGTTTTTACTTCGTGCTAATTCACGTAGAAAAGTTTCATCTTTACAATCTTCGAAGCCGTGACACATTTAAACGTGTGATATTTCGTTCTAATTATTTTTTTATCCTCAAACGTTCTTCCCTTGACACGAATGTATTTATATCACAAAAGGGTCGATAGAAAATATATTTTCAATAAGCGAAAAACCTTGAGAGACAAAGGGGATATATTTAATTAACGTTATTTTTAAACACCTGTGCGTGTATAACAAATTGATGACAGAAAATTACAAAAGAACATCTCAATGTTTTCTCATAATCACAAAAGTATTTAAATATATACATTAATTGTTAACATGATCTGTAATACACTAATTAAAAACTGTACCCCATTAAAATGATTATCATAACAATCTCCATTACAAAGTTTTCACTTTAACAATTAAAATCACATTGAATACTTTCTAAAATTTTCTCAAAATTAAATTTTCCACCACACACTAAGTCGGAACTCCCTCAAACGTAACACTGAAATTAATTCTCCACGTGCAATCAAATCTACGTCAAACTTTCAGACAATTGCACCTCTTTTTTCCATCGAAGCGTTAAACGTTTCAATCGCACGATAGAAATGCATCTGGCGGAACTATAATTTCCTGTTACTTTAATACGAGCCTAAAACTTTCCATTCAATGACACGCGAATAATTGCACGCTTACGGCTTGTCAAACATGAAAGGATTCGCGCTGATCATTTTTAACTTGGGAACTCGTTTCGATAACCTTTGCGGTGAAAGAGCCGACGAGAACGTCCGAGAATGATTCTATGAGATCCTCTCTAGAATCACTGCCACAGGTAAATTGCGAAATCGGTTCGGATGATGGACGAAACATGTCCATCGAAATTGACCAGAAATCTGACCCCATCGGCTAAGGATCAATTTTTTTTTCATTCGTGTGCAATCAAGTGGATTTATATCTCAAGGGCATCGCTTCGCTTGCACGATTCATTGGGACGAATATCTATTTATACTGTTAAACAAATATTGGGAGATGTCCAGATTTTTTCTTTTTAATCTATTTTATAAATCGAGCTACACTGGATGATCTATTCGCCGAATTGAAGAAACGTGCAAATATAAATTTGACAATAACTAGTTTGTTTTAATAGACTCTGGATTTTTAGCATTTATGGACAATTTCGAAATCGAGAATATGCAAATTCATACAATATACAAAATGTATGAAGTATCAAAAGTACAGGACTCGTTATAGTATTCAGCGTGTGAAATAAGTATCCGATTAGATTTTGTTTCCTCAGCTGTATTCATAAATATTCAAAATCTAATGATAATGTGTAAAGTAGCTTCCTCCTTTTCAGCACGACAATTACGATTTCAATTCAAACACCTTGACGAAATAGACTTAGAAACACTTAAACTTAAGAACACAAAGCACACCGATGCTGTTGAAATCTCACCTCTGACACCAATTTTAATATAATATCTTCTGTGATACGGTTCTAACAATTTTTATTATAAAGAAAAGATTCTGGATGTTCAGGTACAAGAGAGATAACAAACGGAGACCGACGGTATGACTTCGTAATAGAATTGCAACTTAAAAACTGTTTTTTCTCGAGCCCTAGGTACTTCTCTTAAGGATTCCAAAATAGTGTGATGTTTGAACAACTCTAATCCTCGAGACTAGAATTCCCATAAGGCGGATATTATTCTTATGGCATCTCTCGACAAATCCAAAATATTTAGAGAAAGTGATAACTGGACCGAAAATAAGCAGCATGGCCTGCCTAGGAGCAGAGTCACTTCGGGGTATATCTCACAAAAATATTTAACATGTCTCTGTACCAACAACGCATTCAAAAACGATAAGGAATTCAACACACATTACTCATTATAAATCATTGAATTACGATTTACAAATATTAAAGTTACATCGGCATTGCATCAGAAATTTCGCAAAAGAAAGAACGTAATAACCGTAATAACTTCATTGGATTCGGGGTTTTCATCACCGACGAAATTCCTGCCAGTAATTTCGAGACGATTCGCACGAAAGGGTATCAATTACGGATGTTCCGAAGACCATCGCAATCGAAAGTAAAATAAAATTGAGCACCGCGTCTGACCTTTATGAATTCGGGACGAAAATTCGAGTGGACTTTCATTGGCGTTGCCGGGTGCTCGTGAAAGTAATAGTGCAGCCAAGGAGATACAATACTCGACTATGGGAGGCAAACGTGAGTTGAACATAAACATTACACTATGACTATTTTCTAAGCCGAAGTGGCATTGTGTTTCACGCTCATTTTATCCTTTAATCCTATACGTGCTTCGTTTCCAACTGGCACGAGATGTTATCTAAATGTAATATCAGACCGTAATTTATTGGAATTTTGATGACATTCTTTCGCCATCGTATCGTGAAATTTGATTACTTTCATAACAACTTTCGATTCAAGCTCAGAATAAAACTTTCCCTGACAAAATATCGTAGAATCGAATAAATTTTTTTATTTTGCCTTAAAGTTTTAAGGCTTTCACGACTATCATTATGCCTAATAGATTTGGCTTCCGGATGGACGCCGTGTTGAAGGCTACCTTGCTGCCGATGTTTCGCAAATATTGCAATTTACTTCTTTAGAGAATTGCAGTTATAACTGATTAGTTTTACGTTGTCATAAATATTGAATAGTAATAAACAATATTATTGATAGGCCGTTACTTTGGAATGGCCTTGGTAATGGCAAGAATCCATCAGTTGCGGGGTTTTTATCGGAAGAATGACGGAAGCACTTTTCCTACTAACTGAATTCTTTCGCTAATTCAAATATTCTTTCCATGAAATATGTTAAAATATTTCTCTTTCATATATCGTAGTTTTAAGGGATCCAATTATTAAAATAATATTCAAAATCCACCTACAATTGTACACCCCCTCAAGCTTCCTATTGGTAAGCGAAATCAGTAATCCCAAAATAATTAAACTTCTGAATTATAAAAATAAAATTCGAATCTCATTCACTCATATATTAATTGTATAAAAAAATATCTGCAATATCTCAATCTGAGTACTTCACGTTGTACCAAAGTTTAGATCAATATAAATATTCTAGTAAATTATTAATAGCAATATCTCGGCCAATGTAGAGAGTACGATAACTCTAAGCAAAGCGATCGAAGAAGAGTGAAACTCGCTGGACTTTCAGTTATAAAACGCGAAAGGATTTCCCTTTCGAGTACGTCAACTATGTCGTGGACCACCTCTGTAAATGGCTTCCTTCCTCTGTCGCTAATTAAGTGCATGCATCTTCAATTACACGACTCATACTCGAATAACACAAATTGACTCGTTCCACTGGCTCGGCAGCCTTCGCGGAAAGGAAAGATAAAGGAGAAACAAAATTGGCGTTGCCACGTTCCTGCCACATTAAACGCAACGTAGAATCCTTGACACGAAACTGTAGTGCGCTTGAATTGCACTTTTATAAGAAATCGTGATTCCGTTGTTTGAAGACATCCGGATGGAACGATCTCGCCAGTGGCAGTACGGTTTTTTGGTCTTGCCTTTTCTTTTTTTTTAAATCCTTACAATACCGGGATGCGTTGCGTAACGAGATTAATTAATTCATACTGGTACAAGAGGAAATTACGTGGATTGAAATGCTACTGCATGTAATGGATTATTTTTTTATTGTGCCGAACATTTTTACTTTTTCGTCATTTAGGTTTACTGTAATACTTTATCGATCATGACTTAAATAATGTAAGATGTAAGACAGAGTTGCGTTGCGACTACTTTTAACTTTCGATTTTCTTTAATACTGAACACTACAACCGCCAAAACAGAATGAAGTCTATCCAAATTTGCACGAAACCGACTAATTTGAACATCTAGATTTTGCAAAATTTACTTAGAAATTTAGGAGCAGAACAACTTTAGGAATTCCAAGAGCTTTTGAAGCAAATCTTTTTTCTTGCATTAACATCGACTACTCTGATCAGTAGCTGTTTTAAAGTAATTAAGAACCAGACAATTTGTCTATCTGTGTAGATCAACTATTTAGTTTTAAAGTGTGTTATAGTAAAATCGTATTATGCAAGGTATTACTGGATTTATTTAATTATAATCTTCGGTAAACGTGAATAATGTGACTTTCAATATCGATTGATGCAATCATTTACTTAAAGTTCCGAAGTGCCTTACTTTTATTCGTACAAGTGACAAATACTTCTTCTCGTCTCTTGACGACAATGCTTACGTAACCCTTCTATACTTTTTTATGTTTGTTAATTTATGAGTATCTCGTTATTAAAAGTTTTTACATAACCCAATGGTAAATGCTTCAAAAGGAAACGATATAAAAATGTGGTAAAAATAGAAAGTTCAGAACACTCAAATTGTTGAATTAAAGATATGAATTCCGTTTCTTATAAGAGTGAATCTTTAAAATAACGGCTGGCATTATAAAACAGATGTATTAAGTAAAATGTACTAAAAGTAGTAAAGTTAACATTTACAAAGGAAGACTGCTTTGAAAACTAGAAAAACGTTCAACTGGAATACGATAAGAAAGAATACTTTTAAAAGTAGAAATATTTTCAATTAGACCACAATAAGGAAGGATACTTTTAAAAGTAGAAATATTTTTAATTGAAATACGATAAGGAAGGATATTTTTAAAAATAGCTTTAAATTGAAACCCGATACGGATAGTTATTTTTAAAAGCGTTGATATTTCAAATTGATATACGATAAGAGGAGATACTTTCAAAACTCGAAATATTATTAATTGGAACACGACAAAAAAAGACACGTTTAAAAGGCGAAATATTTTTAATTGGGACACGATAAGGAAAGATATGTTTAAAAGTAGAAATACTGTGAATGGAAACGCGATCGGTCTTTACCTGGACCGACATACGATCGTTATTCTTTTTTATGCCTTTCGATATTTTACCTGAGTATTGTGACCACGAAGACCTTCTGTCGTGACGAAAAGCAGCACCAGCAGTGCCACTACCGTGCACCACGAAAATCTCCGCTTCATTCTGAAAAAGAACACACTCTTATTAAATAACTTTAAAGGATTTTCAATTTAAAAAACAACGACTTGAATGAATGTTGATTCTGATTCGTGTGTAAGCTATATGCATTTTACGAAAAGAAATGGTAGAATATTTAATATTCTATATATAAAGGAATAATAAATCTTTACTACACTATATACGGCAAAATAATTAATCTTTAACATTCTATGTAACGCAGAATAATTAATATTTCATATTTTACAATCAAGTGTAGTAAAATGTTTAATATATCCAGAATACGAAATAGAATTTATACGTCATTCAAGTTGTAGCTTTTTGAACAAAAATGTTACCCTTTTTTACGGTACACTTTCAACTTTTACCCTTATTATATTATAATTTACATTACGCGTGTACTCTATCGTATTTCATTTTATGCTTACTTTCGAGAATACAAGAGAAAGTAGATATAAGATAGAATAAGATAAAGTGTACGAATAAGTACAGAAATGAGGTATAAGTACTTACACATTTCTGAATGGTGCAACATTCTTTATACAAAATAGAAGAAAATACTCAGTGTAACTAAATTATAAATTGCAGTTAACACTTCACAATGATATTAGTAAACCGTAAAACAGATACCGAAATTTCCGAGATACAAGATCATGCTATTTTCCATTCAGTACAGTCAAATGAAATTGCATTTTAATAAACTTCATGTTTAAAGTAAATCGCAGATGCAAATATTTGAATTTCGACACCCAGTACGCATGACCGTTTAATGTATGCACCGACGAGACTCGAACGATATCCTGCTACGTTTAAATTTACTTTTACTCTTGTTGGTTTCCCAGCCCCTTATTGCACGCATAACTAAAAACACGTAACTCGCCTACCACAATTTTTCAAGCAACAGCTTCAACGATAAAGCTTATGACAGTTGAATTACGTATCATTCGACTCTAACGTTATGAAATAACAATAGTTAACTTTTTTTTTAATTCTTTGTAGAATTTGTGTCTGAAAAGATATTCGAAGCCTTGCAAAAAAATCGAATTCAATGTTAATAAGACGGTGATGTAACTGACGTTTCAAGTGCACAGAGAACCGTGATGATCGTGAATTATCACGATCCCCGTTCATCCGTTGCGGCGAAGAATAAGTAGAGAAGGAAGATCAAGATCAGCCGAGGATCGACGACCGTACGCGAAATACCGTTAGACACGATTGCGATTCATTCGTGTCTTTCATTCAAGATCTCCGTCTGCTCTATAAACCATCCTCAATTATTCTCATCGTAATCGCAACTATCTATTGACTTTCATCGCTGTTTTACGAATTACTTTTACTGACTTTCGAATATTCAAGGTTCCCACCTAAATCAATTTACAACGCACAGATTTTTACGCGAAGAATCCCCTTTTTTCAGGCAATATAAATCGAAATAGAAATAAACACAAATGTAAATATTACTTACTGATACTTCCTACTTTACAAAATACGTCTTTAAATGCCGTTAAAAATTATTTTGCTTTTGCACTTGCCTGAAATACGTAATGAACACTGCAATACTTAGAAGTCTATGATATTCGCTTGTAAGGTTAAGATTTTGATCTACAAAAAATTAATCAACCTTGATTTTTTTTCGACTGCTTTTTACAATTCACAAAAGAAACAAAGATAAGAAGGAACCCGACTTGCAGAAGTGGAATAACACCGATGTAAATGATACCATATGGATCACTTCGTCCTAGTATCATGAAATATCATAATTATTATTTCACGCAATGTTTTTGCCTAGATAGCAATTAAACGTCGAGATGTACGTTATTTTCATCGACAGCTAGATGAAGTTATGTGGAAGTGTTTACCAGGAATAGGAGAAACATTAATTTATTCGTAACCTATAACGATCGCCAGCTAAAAACCTTCTCGGAAACACGGTACCACCGTTAACTCCTTTCCACGATCGGTCGTGCGCACCGCTACGCGCGAATCGAAAGTAAATTCTCTTTCGAGCTATATAGAGCGATATAGAGCCGCATGTATCAGGTTATGCGCGATTGTAAAGCATATTCCGTACCGAATGCATCTATACGTCTTAAGAGTTCAATAAAACTACCGATTAAATCTTACAGAATTTTATATTAACAGAAATACTACGAAAAACGACCGTATCTACTTGCAACTGTTCATTTCACTAATTAACGGTATATCTTTCGATCCGGTCATACGATCCTTTCAAACCTTTGTCACTGTTTCTTGTATTCTTTAATGTCGAGTATAAAAACAACTCAAATCCTTTCGGACGCAAAGTGATCCAGCCAATAGTGATGTATAATTCAAGGAAAGAATACTAAACTAACGAAATAGTCGCGTAATATTTCATAGATAGCCATGGTGAGACTGAGTTTTGATAAACGATGAATGATGATGAAGATTGATGAACTTTTCATTTTTCATATCACAACCTAATTTGTTTAGAGTCCACCCAAGACAGTAGCATCCTAGGTGAAATGACCATGGTAGTCGAAGCCGAAAAAATACAAAAACAAACAAAAATTTCACAGGTAGGAACTTTAATTTTCTCGCACTAACCCTCGTTCTATCTCGCCGTGCAATTCACGGTGTTATTGTCCGATTTTAATCGCCGTAACGCGAAGTATAAAAGAGGTCTGCCGGAGGAGATTTTCGTCGGTCCGAAACGATCATTTCGGTCGTGGTTTGCTCAGGTGGCCGAGTTTTACGTAAGCGAAGTCGGGTACATCTGGAAGTTCAGTTCGTGCACGTGAAAGTGGACTACCGAGTTGCCGACAAGCAACGGTCAGTTAATTCCGCGCCCGCTCGGCTAATATTCTGCAATCCCAGCCGGTCTCCCCATCGCGATCGCGGAACCGCGATTCTGGCCGGCTTTTTGCTGGGAAACTGTCGATAACTCGAACGAGTTTTCCGCGAGATATTATTATTAAGAATGATTACTCATAGCGAAACACCTAGTTCCATAGGGTCGAGGATAAAATGACGACTGGTACCTGGTAGTATATGATTAAAATTCTGTTTAGATATCGAATGACAAATCATATAAGACTATGCTGATTCTTATAACATTGATCATTTAAGAGATTTAAATAAACACAATTAGTGGCTGGATACAATCTTTTACATTGCTGTACAGATGAGATGTATAAAGACTTGCGTTGATTAGAATTATGATAATACAGCAAGTAGATACGAACATCAGAAACGATCTCTGCTAGTTCTTTCCAAACAATTATACTTTTAATCTCACTAAACTCACGCGTTTCCCACGATAGTACAATAAAGAGCGCTCCATGGTCAAGCATCGATCTCTCTTTTCGCTGAAACTCACCTTGCAACTTCTTAGACGAGCCTTATCCAATGTTTCATTTCAAGTTATCACGACACACAATGCGTTCCACCGCTTCGAAGTACTTTTGACGCGCACAGAATCAAGAGTTATCAAGAAACAGGTATTCCACGAACGATTTCAATTCGATAAGAGTATGAAGGGCGAAATGAAAATCCCTCGAAACAGTCTACAACACTGATTTAAGTCCAACGAAATAAAAGTATTCGCACGGTCTACAATTAAAGGCAGACGTTCGCGTCACAGGACTCGCGAATTCGAACTGGATCGAGTCGCTCGTAAATGCTGCTGGCACATTTTCGCGGTTAAATTCGGATGCGCCGGTGCAACGCGTTTTCGAACCTCAATCGACGGAATGCTCGGAGACAAATGGAAGTCGATCGAACGGCCGCCGTGTCAAAAAACCTGCGCCTGCAAACGGGGGAGAAAAAAAGTGTTCGCCCGACCATTTTCCCTTTCGCCCGGTGTTCTACGCTCGCCGCCACCACCACCATCGTCAGAACCACCACCACCGTCGGTGTTGATCGTATGGAATATCCCTACCCCGACAGAAAACTTCTGAGCCCCTCCATGGTGTCCTCTGTGTCTCCTCTTACCGACTGAGGTAGGGATGGGATCAAGTTCAGTATATTATCAATATGACATAAATAATGCCATTTTTTTGGAATTGGATAGTTGTCAATGAAATTTGGAAGCTGTCTGTTGTTATATTTTAGGTTTTAATGCTGTGGAGTCTAAATAATCCTAAGTAGTTCGAGTAAAGAGGGAGTGTTTTAATTACTATATACTTAGACAGTTCTAAGTTTAGTGCATTAACAGAGAACTACCGGCGTTAAATCTATCAAAAAATATCTGAAAGAAACACTTTAGAAAAAGAGAATTCACAAGGTGGAAAGGATGATTAATTCAGTAATTTATGTTTCATATAATGAACATAGAATATCTACTTCATAGCTCCGCTATAAATTTGGCGTCATTTTGACTGCCTTGGTATTAGGTTGGTAGAAAATTAATGTTGGTTTTCAAACTTTATCTTTAAATACACATGTTGAGAATGGGAATAACTTTTTTTTAATCAAAATAAGTTCCAGTACAATTTACACATTTTTCCCAACGAGAAACAAGTTTTTTAATCAATTTATTTTTCTAAATGATATAAGAAGACAAACAGATTAAAATGAACGGCTATCTTAAAATTAAGCGCCAAAGTTTGAAAACTCGAAAACCGACATTAATTTCTTACCAACCTAATAGTTCTAGTGTTAAAAGGCAATTTAGCATTGGAATGCTGCATAGGTTATTGATAACATGTACACATGGTAGTTAAATAATTAATATTAAAAAAAACTATGCTTTAAAATGAGTTTTGTTTTCATCCCTTTACACTCAAACTATTCCTTCCAAGGACTGTAAACTGGCTTTCGGAATGTATTACTTACGAGAAAGAAGGAATTAATAAGGGGACAAAGGTATAAAATAACTTAAGGGAATAAAATATTTTCAAATATTATGGTAATAGTTTTAGGGCAATTGTTGTTATTTTGAAATCGGAAAATTATTTTGACATGGAGCCGATACAATTTGCCTTTATCTTGAAAAATGGGAAAGAACGGAGGAAGAGAGCAAATGTTTGAACCTAAGTTTTTGAAGCAAACAATATAGATGAGGGAAATTAATTGAATTTTTGAATGAAAGTAACTAACTCCACTAACTGAATTTATAGCAAAACTGTATCTATTTGATAGAAATTGATAAATAGGAGTGTTTGGAAATTACTCTTACAATTATTAAACTACTAACAGATACGATAATTTTTATCACTGCAATTCTTCATTTTGAAACGAAAAAAAAAAATTATGTTGTTATAAATATCAGGCACTTTCCGAAAGAAATGAAAAGCAATCAGTTGACTGTCTCGATACAATTAATGTTAATAAATATGAACGTTCGATTAGATGCGACAGTTTTAGGTAAAACGTATTTAAGTCAGGTAAGAGGAAGTCACGATATACATACGTATTAATTAATAAGAAAAAATTTGCCAGGAATGACAAACATTTAAACTTGCCCACATTAATAAAATGTAAGAACATTTACTTCAGTAATTACGATAGATCCTTTTGCAGGAATTATTTGATGTAGTTCCAAGACACCTACTTACTGCAGTCGAATTTCAAACTCAGTCAGACAATTCGAAAATTGCATGAAAGTGTGCAAAGAATTGTAGTTTAACGAATCAGCTTCTATGTTTTGAAGATTTCTTTTTGAAAATTAGATTTCAATCATTAAAAGTCTTCTTATAAACGTACTATTGCTTTGTCATTTACATAAATAACCTCGTGTAATCTGTAATTCTCTACACTTATCATACACAGAATTACGCTAAAATAAATGATTTATATAATTTAAACCGTATCACTGACAGAAGAATAACTGGAACATAGCACAACCTAAAACTGGTACATTAAAGTTTGTCTGCCTTTCTCCAGATACAAAATCTGCTTTCTATATTACTTTTAAAAAAAAAGCTAATTACTATTAATATGGCGAAAATATGTACATTTAGTGTCTGCATCAAATTGTAATTGATATATTTCAGTTTTTGCGGAGTTGAGACACATGTTTACTTAATGATCCAACGATCTTTTCTCGATGTATTTTATCAATGATCTTTGATCGATGTAAAGCCGATTTAGAATGTGTGCTGATACCCGGATGTTAGTAGACTTATTTCAACGATCTTGATTGATTTATAGTGTCTTGAGACTTACATTGTTCACATGTAACTATAGCTTTAATAGTGTATTGTATCATACTGACATAAATTATTCCAAGCAGTTACAGAACAATTTAAATCACAATTTTTATTTAATTTCTATTAAACATTTCGCTGAAAATATCAGATACATCGCGGAATAAAGAATTGCAGCGATAACAATTATCGTACCCGTTAGTGATCTAATAATTAGTTGAGTAATTAACTCACATACCTATTCATCATGTTCTACTACATGCAACTTCGTAATAAACTTAACTACCGATCTTAACAACGTGAGTTTCAATTTTAGCATCTACATTAATGAATGCTATCTGTTTCAATAATTAACTCAGAATCTTGAGACCTCTCATTACAGAGATCTATTTAATTCCAGTGATTTATTTAATTTACTCTCTTTCATTTAAAATTCCTAAGTTATTCGATGTCCCTGCAAATCAACTAAATTATTAGAAAACTTAAATAATAATTAGTTGAATAATTAACTAATATGATCTATTCATCAAGTTCTACTAGATAAAACGTTGCAATAAACTTGGCTAGTATTCTTAACAACCTGAATTTCAATTTTAGCACCTACATTAATAAATACTATCCGTTGCAATAAATAATTCGCAATAATTACAGAGATCTAATTAATTAATTCCTATAACCTACTTCATTTACTCTTTTTCATTTAAAATTCCTAAATTATTCAATGCTACTGCAAATACAATTAATTGTTAGAAAAACTTAAATAATGGACCTAAACATTTTTTTGGAACTTTACATTAATTCTCCATTCAATAACACAAAATGTATATCATCAAGATTTTCCAATGCAAACTGCCATGACCCAGAGAAACGCCATAGGAGAAATCGCCATCGCGTAATGAATACAGACAATGCTTATTTCATGAAATGAAGAACTTAAATAGTTCTTACCGGGCTAACCTTATGTTACGCGTCGATTGCATTACTTTCCCTTGACATTCGTGTCCAGGAATAAAATCAGTGACGTACGTTTTGATTTGAAAGTTGATCAGGAAATTGAACAATTGCCTTCTAATTATTCATAATAAGTACTTCATAACACACGCACCTTATATGCACGGTAAAACGAAGGTTTCCTTCATCGTTGAGAAAGAACTGCATTGCTAACTAAAATTGCATGATTTCGAAGCTTTCGTTCGAAATACTTCGATTTGTTTTACACGTTTCTTCGTTGATTTTTGCTAATTGTATCTTTCAACGTTTCGTATAAAATACCATAGATCTAATGCTACTAGTGAAAGAAAATAATTATTAAATTATTCCAATATTTTAATACTGAATTGATTGCTAAAGTAATTAATAACGATATTATTCTTATATATTTTTGTATCTATTAATTTTTTCTGCTTTATTAATTCTCTTCCATCGCAAATCATTATAGATTTAATAAAGATTTTTGAACAACAGTTTCTTTAGTGTCCCTGATAAGAATATTTATAGAATTGTTTAATGCTATAATCATTGTCTAATAGTTATGTATACTTATTTTAAAACAATGTTCAATATGGTAATTAAATAGAAATAGAG
Organism: Cerceris ruficornis; assembly: GCA_963989415.1. NCBI lineage: Eukaryota > Metazoa > Arthropoda > Insecta > Hymenoptera > Crabronidae > Cerceris > Cerceris ruficornis. The sequence goes on from OZ022521.1 coordinate 14,038,762, forward strand.
CATAAACAGTTTTGATGATTTTGAACAATTATGAAAGCTGTATAATTTAAGGAAAATCTAGAAAGTTGTGTATACCTCCTATTTGGCAAACACGCGATAGAAATGGCGGGAATTGTTTCTCATGTAAGATAAAATTAATTGTATTCGAATAATGCACGTCGATAGATCAAAAACAAAAAAAAATATGTACAAACAAATATATGACAAAAGTAATATATCAAAATATTTAATACGCAAACAAATTACTTTTATTGTAATAGTCACAAGATTTTCCTAATATATTTGGAAACTATAACTTATTCTTGTTAATTCAAAGTAATGAACATTTTCTATTTGATATGTTCCCCATTGATTTAGAAATATGATCAACATACACTGTACTTTGGCTACATTAAAGCGAAAAAGATAAAAGGAATATCATATGATTTATTATAGTTGTAATTAAATCATATTTCTAATGAATTTAAACACACATCGATAAAACAGAATTCTAGATCATTACATACCTATACTTGCAGTCTGACAGATAAAATAATAGAAGGAATCTACTACTGCCTCATCTATGATAAAAGTTCAGCCGATAATTTATAGAAATCTGAAGAGATCATAAAGTTAAACAGCTGCGAAATTAAAATAATGATGAGTTGACAATTTAATTATTTATTAACGTCAAATTCAAATATAAAGCTGTATCAGTAACTGTAAAATATATAATTCTACCGATAATGTTGGTCTCGGGACTTAAATGATAAGGTAGCTCTTTATCTACAATATTATGGTAAAAGAAACACATAACTTATCCACCTATTTCGTGAGAATATTTTTAGAAATAGAGGTCTTCTATTCCAACTAATCTCAAAACAGTTTTTAAAATAGAAACAAGAATTAACTACTGTATCGACGTACAGAAATACAACTACCTTATCTTTCTAAGATTTCCGTTACAGAAATACGACTTCTGCACGTCGTAACTGTCACAGAAAACGGGGAAGGCTAATCGCATCTTGCTGATGATCAATTATAACGACAATTTTACGCGATAATGGGATTATCTGAGGAGCGTATATCAAACTCACGCAATATCACGCAAGTTTATTATCTTGAAGTTGTTGTCTGGTGTTAGAACTATTTACTTATGATCCTGATATTGTGACATGTGACTATATATTCGACAACAAATAATCGTATCCTTTTGTCATTATTCATGATTTCTACTAAGTACTATGATCGTGTTTCCAGAAAGTTGCAGTTTTAGAGAAATGAATTTAACATGAAATTTTCAAGAGTTCAAATTCAAGACCACGCATTGCACTGTTAGATGTATTTCCAAGAAAATGGTTTTTCATTCTATTCGAGTAAATTACGTTTAACTACAATTACCGCCAACATTCTGGACCCCTCCCTCGTACGTCAGATTCCTTCCAGAGTTAAAAGAATCTGTGACTTCTCATTGTGTCACAGTGTCTACTTTGTACAGCAAAAACCATTGTTCACATTTGTATTCGCAAAATATACTTCAATATAAAAAATAAATTTTGTTGTTTTTTTGACAAAACGATTAGTGTAGAATAGAAACCTTAGATATTAGAGGAATTAAAGTACAATCTGACACCCGCAAATGACAATAAAAAAATGAATCTCACTCTAATGTAATACTTTTAGAACTTGGAAGTATTTTACTTAATTATATAAGTATCTAGAAGATATAGATATTATTTTTCATTGCAATAACAATGTCTAACGAATTGACAAATGAAGAAACCCTAAGACATCGTGGGATAGAACATACAATTTCTCATGATTCAGAGTTTGACGATGCACTGGGTGTACCTGACTCTTTGGAAATAACAATCAATGAAAATGGAGAGGCAGTAAACATTGATAGTATTGAAAATATTCAAAATGTAGAAAGTATTGAACATACTGACAGTAGAGGTAAGCTTCTATCATATCTTTCTTTGCATTTTCTATTAATTTTCCTCGTATCAATTAACATATTATTGTATTGACTGTAACAAAGAAATACATGTGTTTTAATTCTCTTTGTCAATCCCAGAATGTCCCAGTGTGATACCTTTTTCTGCCATTCACAATTTGCCCAAAAAATTTAAAAGCCAACATCGTGATGTCTTTATTCCTGGTGAAGATGTGCATGTAAGGATCATAGATAATGAGCGTAGCGTAACAACACATCCTTTGAATCCAAATTTATATACTATAGAGTTTAAACATGGTCCATTTACTTGGACAATTAAGAAAAGGTACAAACATATTCAGAATTTACACAACCAATTAAAAATGTACCGAGCAAGTTTGAATATACCTTTTCCAACAAAAGGCCATAAAGAAAGGAGGATTAGCTTAAAAAGTTTAGGTGACGCGAGTGAAAAGAAAGGCCGTAAAGGTGCATTACCAAGGTAGAGAAAGAGGCACAGATACATTAATTCAATGAAATAATTAAAAAATGATTGAAACTAACATCTTTTAGGTTTCCAAATAAACCTGATGTTTTAATACCCTATGAACAATTACACGATAGGAAAAAAGTATTAGAAGATTATTTAGCTAATTTATTAAAAATAAAAATTTATTTGCGTCATCCTGAGACTGTAAGTGGATTTATATTTCTACATGGAAATTAAAAATATTAATTATGAACAATATAAATGTCTACTCTATTTTCAGATAACCTTTTTGGAAGTCTCACATCTATCATTTATCGCAGACTTAGGAATGAAAGGCAAAGAAGGTCTTGTTATGAAGCGTACTGGATCAGGAGCAAAAAGTAGTTGCAACTTTTTTGGTTTGCTCGAGGGGGTTTGTTGCATTAGATGCAATCATTTTTGTACATCACTGTGTAGCAAATGGCATTCTAGACATCTTATTCTCAAGGACACTTTTGTTGCCTATATTAAACCGTCAGATGGTAGCATAAAGTCAGTAATTCTAATGGACAATGGTTTTGGGATAAGTTTTGGTCTTTATACTACGGGTTTAAGGAATGGTATGCAAATAGTAAATCTTAGTAGGCATATAGTAATCAGATGTTGGACTAGAAGGAAGGCTAAAGAATGGATGGAATGTATACAAGAAGCTAGTAATAAGGAAGGTAAGCGAAGACGAAAAGTGATAGTACTAAAGTTCAAATTAGGATATACAAAATGGGATTATTTTAGGTCGAGATTTCATACAATCAAATCCACACAATTCATTTGCACCCTACCGTTCGTCTATATCTGCATCTTGGTTCGTGGATGGATCAAGTTATATGTCTGCGGTAGCAGATGCATTAGAAAATGCCAAAGAAGAAATTTTTATAGCAGACTGGTGGCTATCACCAGAAATTTACATGAAAAGACCAGCAATTAATGATGACTACTGGAGATTAGATAAAATTTTACAGAGGAAAGCTGTAAGTACAACTACTCTTTTTACTACCAAAATTGATAAGATTAATTCTTCATTTAAATCCACTGATTGTTTTAATATGTCATTAATGCTTACAAAAAAAATCAGGATTTTCAGTAAGTTAATTTCACGTTATTTTCAAAATATCTGGCGACAATAAAGATATACAAAAACTGTATCAAAACTATAGAAACGTTTTTTCTTCAGTTTGAGGGAGTCAAGATATTTATAATGATTTACAAGGAAGTAGAAGTTGCTTTAGGGATAAATAGCTTCTACAGTAAACAACGATTGGTTCAGCTATGTTCTGAAAATATAAAAGTGTTACGCCATCCAGACCATGCTAGAGTAGGTGTATTCCTTTGGGCACATCATGAAAAGATTGTTGTTGTTGATCAAAGTATCGCATTCCTTGGTGGCATTGACTTGTGTTATGGTAGATGGGACAACAACGAACATCGATTAATAGATTTAGGTAATGCATGCAGTAAAACAAGTTATTTTAACTGCTATTAACAAAAACCTGTTCTTGTTCAATGCAGGCTCAGTCCATCAATCTAGTATTTACATTCCGTCGAAAGGAAAGCTTACCAATACTAGCAGTAAAAGAGTATCTAATGTTAATACCAAGAGACATGTCTTGCTACCACTAGCTATTGCAACAAACACTATTGCAATGGCTACTACAAAATCTATACCAGTATTGTGAGTTCCATTCATCGTACTGTTCGAAAATTTAAGCAAGTCGCGATATATTATTTAGTGAAATCTATTTTTTAAGGCCAATGATGAACACTAAATCATCAATGCCACAAATGTTACCACAGTTAAGTCCTGGTGATTTGCTATTAATGCCACCGCCGCAAGAAATGGATACAGTAAAATGCAATACACCAAGTTCCCAACGCAGAAATCTCTTCGGCATGGCAAGATCAACGATGGACAGAATGAAAGAAAATATAAAAATAAAAAGGAAAGAGCTAATTAATATGGTATATAATCCGAACGAGGGAAATAGCGATGACGAAGACGCCTTTGATAAGTAATTATTTTATAAAATAAACATAAATCTATTGCAAAAGAGGGTATCAATTTCTAAGTATCGGTATTTTCTACAGTGCTACAGCCGAAACACCAATTGACTTTGGGGACGAAATGGTGTACAATGAAGAAGAAGATGTATTTTCAGGCTTGCCAGGAACAGCCAAGCTCTGGTTAGGAAAAGATTACACAAATTTCATTGTGAAAGATTTTAACGATCTCGAACAACCATATCAAGACCTTGTTGACAGAAGTACAACTCCTAGAATGCCATGGCACGATGTAGGTGTCTTAGTACAAAACGCAGCAGCTAGAGATGTTGCGAGACATTTTATTCAACGTTGGAACGCCATTAAGGCACGTAATATTTTTTATTTTACAATAACCTATTTCGTTTTTAAATATTATTCTATCCTATTTCTACCACAGATGGAAAAAGCAAAACTGAATCCAGCCTATCCATTTCTGTTGCCAAAATCGTATAAAGACTGCAAAAGTCATGTACCATTTATTGAACAAGCCTCTGTGCACAATGTTAAGTGCCAAGTATTAAGATCAGTAAGTTCTTGGTCCGCTGGTTTTCTCGATTCGGAAACTTTGGAGCAAAGTATACAGGAGGCTTATATTCATGCTATCAGTAAAGCCGAAAGGTAAAACAATTTCTTACGGAAATACAGTGTGCTAGATATAATTATTGATCTATTTCACAGGTACATATATATAGAAAATCAATTCTTCATAACACTTTCGTGTATGGAACGAACCGCCGTGAAAAATCGTATAGGCGAAACATTGCTAAAGCGAATTTTAAGAGCACATCGAGAAGGTGCTGTTTTTAGAGTATTTGTCATAATGCCCTTGCTACCAGGATTTGAAGGAGAAGTTGGAGGACCAACTGGCACTGCGTTACGTGCAATAACACACTGGAATTATGCTTCTATATCGAGGTAAGAAATTTATATATATTTATTTGTAACTGAGACAAACGAAGAGAATGTAACAAATTGTTATTTGCTGTTAATAGAGGCAAAGATGCGATTCTAAACCGATTGAGAGAGTCCGGGATAGAAGATCCTAGCGAATACATAACATTTCATGGTTTAAGAACTAATGCGATGCTGAATGGCACGCTGGTTACGGAATTAATTTATGTGCATAGTAAGTTATTAATCGTAGACGATAGTACAGTAATTTGCGGTTCGGCTAATATCAACGACAGGAGCATGATCGCGACAAGAGATAGCGAAATTGCAGTAATAATTCACGTAAGTATCGTTTCGCTACATCCTATCACCTATGCTATTTTTAAATTAATAGATTGAATATACAGGACGAAGAGTTCGAAGACGGACGAATGAATGACATACCGTTTCCATGTGGAAAATTCGCGGGTTCGTTACGGAAACAACTGTTCTCCGAACATTTGGGATTATTGAAAACAAACGAAGAGATCGATATCACTGACATTGTTAAAAAGTCATTCTATAGAGATATATGGTGTGCTAGAAGCGCCAAGAATACGGAAATTTATGAAGAAGTCTTTCATAGTGTCCCGACGGATAAAATTGTTAATTTTGCAATGTTAAAACAATATCAGGACGAAGAACCACTTTATTTATCCGATCCAATTTTAGCTCAAGAAATGGTTGAAAATATTAAGGTATGTAAATGGAAAAATATGAAGCTACAATTGAAGATTATTAAATATTTTTAATGATATTCTATTTTAGGGGTATCTGGTGGACCTACCTCTAAATTTCTTAGTAAATGAAGATCTAAAACCTGCTGCTGGCACAGTAGAAGGCATAATGCCAACAGCATTATGGACGTAAACATTATATTAAGCGGTCTAATGAATAACGGTGATCTTCATTTGAAATGATGATTATTTCTTCTAATGAAAGTACAAATGGATTACAATGCCACGTTAATGTGACAATAAACAAACAAATTTCTACTTAATTTACGAATAAGATTCGTACAGCATATTTTTTATAAGAGACTAGATTGAAGTATCGTTCATATTTAAGAAATAGCTTCAAGCTAACATTCCATTAAAACTACCTCTGCGTTAAGAGAAAATTTTTACTGATATGTTATATTATAACTGCTACTAATCATAATATTTTTATTATTTAAAACTTTTTTAAATACTAGAATTACCAAAGTCGATAAAATGACCCATTGTAATTTTTTTTATAAAAATCACGTATAGGATCGATAGCGATATATTTTCTGAGGTTGTTATAACTTTAATTGTAGTACTTAATGGATATATTTGAGTAATCTACAATTGTTTATATAAATTTTAAATATATATTTTACCTAAATATACCATGTTTCTAATTGGTAATTCTAGTGTTCAATTAAAGCAAACACCTCTCATAACAGGTGAAAATACTTGCAATATTTAAATATGTCTTTTACAATTATCTTTTACAGAAGATATTATATTTTGTAACACAATTTTTATCTGTAACTGACTTTACATCTAATAAAGATTGTGCAAGAAACCTGTCCATTGCTTCTTCTACCAAAGCTCATATGCATCAGTAGTGAATAATTTGGTTGAAAATTAATATCTGTAATTTCCGTAAATAAGGACGGCTGGATATTAAAGTAAACTAATCTCCGATCTAACTACTCAATTACCCGAATCTCAGGATATCCGAATTTCGTGATTTTAGCATATATGAAAAGTAATTTTTATATACCTAAATCACTCTAATACTAATCACAAAGGGGCCCGATCTGCAACGGGGATAGCGGTACCTAAGTTCAAAAAATGTTTCATGCGAACGAGTACTATATATACTATGTGTGCATGATTCCAAAGAGAAAATCAAAATTTTAATTATAGTCATGAATTACTGATTTATATCAGGGGCATATATATTCAAGTCTAAATGAAAGCAGTAAGAAAAAAGTTCCGACAAATGTTTCGTGATAATATTTGAAGGAGGCGGTAGTGTTGAAGAATTTTGTTTCCGTAAGAGGCGATGAAAAGTGATAGTGTCTATAAAAAATTTGAAATGTGGCGCGCTTAACTTTTGTCGTTTCTTTGAATACTGTCGTTTATCTCCGAAAAAAGAGGGATATAGTAAGAATGGCCATTATAAGAATACAAATTATGGATGTATCACGCCGACTGCGATTCCATTAAAGTACAAAAAATATTAAAAACTGAAAGAATGAAGAAAATATTATTCGTACTTCGAGAGATTTTAAACTAACGCTGAGTACGGTCACGAGCGAGTCCGGATCTTCGTGCCGGCAGAGTGCGATTACGAAAACGAATTCAACGACATAATAAATGAAATGCTCGTAAAATTCTTCATTCTGAATTTTGAAACTTTGGAGCAAAATGTTAAAAATCAAGAATGACCGAAATTTATTTAGAAACTTGCATTTAGTGAGTTGCAGCTAATTAGCCCGTTATTGCTTTGAATGTGAGAAAAAGACAATCTTCGAGTTATTGCGTGCAACGAGGACTCGGAACCCATTTGCAAGTTCTTGTCGCAACGCTAATATCGCGAAAACTAAAGAGAGATGAATCCTGAAAAGCCCTGACTTCGGCAAACTCCCGCGCACCAGTTTGAGGTGCTTTTTTCTTCGCAAAGCTACTTTACATAGTCCTGATGCGAACAAGACCCGCGCACCCGTCTATAGTGCTTCTTTTAATGTCGCAACGCTACTTTAACGACTCGTTATTGCAACAAACTACCGTGCATCCATCTGGGATGCCACTAATCTCGTAACTCTACGCTTTACAAACCTAATGCGTGGAAACCCCTACACCCACTTTCGGTGCAACTTCTTTTCTCGCAACGCCAGTTTACATCCAAATTGAGCAAACTCCCGAGGACCCTTCTCAGGGGTTGATAGTTTCGAGACTCTACGTTAAGTAAAAACCTGAACCGAGCAAAATCCCGGGCACAAAATGTGCACTTCGTCTCGCTAAGCTACTTTGGCGAATCTAATTAAAAAAATCAACCCGATAATTCCTCTCCGCAACGCTAATTTCGCGAGAGCTAATACGAACAAAATCGCGATTGCAGCAGCGACTCCCTCGTTGGGCGGGGAAACATCAAACCCACCAAATAACTAATTACTAACTACTAACTACTGACTACTGCTACATGCACTAAGCGAGCACAGTGACAAAATATTTGAAAAAAATTCTAATGGCACCCCATTCTAGAACCCGAAGATTCGAAAATGGTCAACCATTCGTTGTGACCCTTCTTGCGACAGTTTGTCGGGCCTCTTCGGCGGATGCTTCTTCTCATTTCGGGCTCCTGCCCCAGCAACGTTGCTCGAATATCTCGCCATAACGTCTACAATTATCAGCTACCCCGAGGAGCTTTCGCGATGAAACGACGCGAGCAAAGCGCAGACGAGGTGGGATTTGAGAAATCGCCCCCGTGTGTGCCACAATGCTCGCGTTGCTTCGAATTTGGGCATGATATTCGAGCAAGCTGAAAGTAAAGACTAGAACTAAGAATCACGACCGAACGAGATCCGGATCTGTTCGACCACGATTAATCCCAGGGGCAGACATCTCACCCTACTCGCGCGCGATTGTGATAGCCTCACCTCCTGGCCCTACCTACTTATCTTAGTGAAACTCAAACATTCAGACGAGATGGTATGCTACCTACCTACCTATCACCTATATTTAAAAATGGCAAATCGCGACTCAAGCATCACAATACATTTGCTCATCGATCATCATTCGAGAGCCCGAGCGCAAGGGCCTACACTAGAGAGCCACCCCGGGGTGACTCCGACACCCGAGCTCCGTACTCAACATTCACACTCTAAGGTTACGTACCATTTCCTGAAATCGACTGACAAGCAAAGCGGACATTGCGTAATTTTAAAAGTGAGTCTATCGTCCACGTCGCGTACAAGGGAACCGTGATATCATGGAAGGTCGTGCGAGACAATTGGAAGCATTTTTAAGTAAAACGGTAACGCACATGGTATATCTTTTTCATCCATGTGTCTTTAGATTCTACGTGACTTCAATATCAAATACCATATGCGCCAACTTATTTACCATGCGGTGAAACCGAGCATGAATTATAATCGCGGAGGCTTCTTTTAACAGAATAGATTCGTATTCGAGCAGGTACGAACGACTAATTATCGTTCGTTTCTAGGAATTTTAAATGCGACGCAAGATCCACGGCCTAACCAAACACACAAACGTGGAAATTACGTCGTGCACGACTCGCTTTGACATTATCAGTCGCTGAAAATTGTTAATCTTACGAGCTAGAGCTCCGCTCGCCGCCCAAACTTATCGGCGTAGCACCTGGGCATGCCAATATGTTCGAGCTGAAAAGCGAACGCGAGCAAATGTGAACTCACCGTTTGAGCTGAAAATCCTGAGCTCGAAAAATACTTAATTAGCGATATCTAACGATCTATTTTTCTTTCTCAAAAATATTTCTTCAGTAAAATCAGATATCGATCAATATTGAAAGTTAACTGTTAATTTAAGCAAAGACTGTTCTATGAATATTTATAATATCTTCAAAGATCAAATACTTTATGTTACATTGAATATCATAGTGAACTTTATATTGAGCATATTTATATTGAATTGGCAGGTTAAAGGCATGCAATATCCTCGGGAGATTCCGTCATCGAAGTAAATGGTTCGAAGGATACAGAAAGGACATTGCAAATTGTTACTTCGATTCTAGAATCTGCCCGCCGCGAAGTGTCTTCTTGAACATTATACTTGGCAAAATGTTGCAGCGCTCGAGATTAACGTAAACGAAGAGAAATCGGGAAATAATACGTAAATAATACGTTACAATTCTCATGACGCGATGGTTCGAGCAATTATAATGCAAAGTACGAAGTCGGATGGATGATCCGTCTTCAGAATCTACCCGCGCAAAGTTAATTTCACGGTATTCATTCTCAAGTCGAGCATATCGTTTTCGTGCATTCATTTACGCGCAATCGCGAAGTACAAGAAGACCTAGCCTGAGCTAATAAACATCCTAAATTTACAATTTTTCATGAGTGGGATACTATTTATCGAACCCATGGTCACTGTGCGCGCACAAAGAAATTATACAACCAGTCGCCCGTGCCGATTCGGACCAATCGTCCTGCGGCATGAATTGGGGTCCCGGAGGAATTTCAGCGCATGCGACTCACCAGTTGGAGAGAATAATTAACGGGATGCCTTTCCGAGCCATCTCAGCGCCGCACAGAGCTCCGTGATCGTCTGGATGAGGTAATCTCTAAAATAGAGCAAATTTTGGTGTTTAAAATGATCAGCCTATCGCAAACGATAAAGAAAAATTTCAGCGGATAATATATTTTAAAAGATTCAACTTACGAAATAAAATTGGCGGTTCCGGTGATGGTACATCTGCCAATTGGAACTTCACTGACGCTATCACCGTGACGAAAAATAAAAGAAAAAAAAACGCGGCCAATTCCCCCACAGTCGGCGAAAAAAGTGGCTCTACTTTGTTCACGATAAAATTTTTCCAATGAGAGCCACGACGCTCTGGAATAAATATATCCTATTCTCTTTAATTTCGATGAAAACACTGACTTTACATTCGCGGTGAAATTCACAGGAGCAAGGGTGCCCTTTAATAAAAAATTATGATGAGGTCAGAGACAGGTGATCTATAAAAGAAAAACTGATACGCAGCAAGCACTGACTCTAAGACCGCATTGCGCGCGGCCACTAGTTGCTGAAAATAAAAGTGGTGAAGATATGGGTTGGGGGTTTGGGGGGGGGGGGGGCAAAAGGCCAAAAAACGGAACAACTAATTTTTCATATTTATAGTCACGTCAAAGTCAAACGTTACCACCACTACTACTCCAATACTACTCTCCCTATTATTCTCATTTCATCATACGAATAGTATATTATATTCACAAATTGAAATATTATTTTATTAACCTGAAACTTGGTACTGCGTATTGTCGTCGTCTGTGTTATATTATTGTACATATATATGATGAATATTTGATATCAATATGTGATTATATTCATATTCACTTTGCGTTACGAATTCTATGTGCACTGGTAACAAATTGAAGAAGTAATACTTACGTACTCCATCATACCGGGAAATGTATCGCGGCAGCGTCCCGGTCGTCGAGAGTGGAAGAGCTTGACTAATATTTTTCGTCATAAAAAAAGAAGAAATTGACGAATCAGTATTATATACTGATGCACAAACAGTAATAACTCACTGGGAATAGATTTCGAGCACAGTTTATATAAATTTCTAAACGAAAAATGAATGAAAAGAAGGAGCAGAAATTTTCGCGGTCAAACGAGGAAAACTATCCAAGATGTCGGACGGTTTGTCTCTCATGAAGCGCGGTGCATGCGCGCGCGCCTTCTGCGCAGACGCCATAACGACAATGGGTAAAATAGGAATTATTTAGTGAAGGCAAATCTGAACTGTCGTAAAATGCTACTTATGTATCGTTACTCTCAATACAAGAGTTGTAATAGTTCGAATCGTAATGTTAAGAGTTGCTCGTACTACATCATTATAGAGGAAATAGAACTCACATATTCCACAATATTTGACTCTGAATCGCAGCAATATCACGGTGGGCGAGAGAGAAGAGGTCAACCAACATGTTGCGACCTTTCGTCCTAAAAAACGAATAAATCGACGACTCAATATTATATTCGGATAGATAACATACTAATGCGTAACTGTGAGGAGAATTCGAGTTCAAGTTTTGAAAATTTCTTACCAAGAAACAAATGAAATGCAGGAGCACCCGGTCTCACAACCGAGCAAAGGAAATTTTCGAAGACGACTGTGGCGCCGCTACTTCAGAAGAGCGCCAGGAACCTGCGCGCTACAGCGGTGGGAAATTCAAATGAACGTAAAATATAACATTTACTTCGTTACAACCACATGCCGAATAATTACAATTCTACTGCAGGATTATAGCAAATCATTTCTTTTATTTTCTACTGATTTTTTAAATCACAAATAATAATCCAATTCATTATTAAATCATATTGAATACATTTTTTTTAAAGATCAAAAGTTATAATCATAGTAAACAGCTTCGCTCCAGGTAAAAAATCACGATCACTGTCGTGAACGAAGATAAATCACAACTGTGATTATGATTCTGTGATCGCTGTGATAAATCACTGCAAGTGATTTTGTGCGCCATCTCTAGTCACCAGTCAAGTAAGTTTCATACCTAACCATACCTAACTGTACCTAACTTCAGTGCTTCAGACTGGCCATCTGTGGCCATCCGTGTGCATTCGTGTTTACGGTTATGTTCTGTTTCTTTAGAATTTTATGAGTATGTTTAATTGTTTGGGAGTCAAGTCGAAATTAATGACAAATTTTCTCGAAAAATATCCGTATAGCGCGATTTAATTTGTAGAAGAATATTTATCAGTGAGGAAAATGACATACTTGAACTCGTGGGAAGAATTCGAGAAAGCTGCTGAGAGGTTATATCTTCAAGACCCAATGAAGGTGAACAATTAATAATATTTATATTAACTGTAATGTTTTTTTTTCCGTTTCTATAATCGAAGTCCTTCGTATTTCGAAGTAAAAGGATTGCACGATTACTTTTCATTCAATATTTCGAGGTAGAACGTTGCCACACGTTGTATGACATACGGCATGACACGTCAGTCTTTTCGCCGACGTAAAATATTTTTTTTTGAAAATATCCGAAAATATAAATTTTATATTGCAATAAAATTAGTAATGAATATTAGAGAATTGTAACATTTAGTTATCGATATACTTCATCGATGTTGTATATATCGACAGGAAAAATAAATTTTTCATTTCAGACTAGGTATACCATGAAATATTGCCACAATAAAGGTATTTTAATCTTGAAGCTCACAGATAATCGAACAGTGAGTTTTACTTTTTTGTAATTGATCTTACAAAAATTTGAATAGAAGTTTTTGTATCATGCGGTTTAAATTTTTCTTGCAGTGTTTACAGTATAAGACAGAAATAGCGCAAGACTTAAAGAAGATGGAAAAGTTCATAGGAAATCTTATGAGGCACATGGCATCGAAGGACAGCTAAAGGATGGACTAATTAGGCATATTTTTTAATTAAACAATAAAAACTGCTACGCATTTAATTCAGTGTCGTTTATGTTTCATTTCATAAGATTCAGTGACTGGTGGGATTATAGATATTTAATTTGAATGAGGTATAAAAACTTTCTTAAATATACAATATGTGCATAAGGGTCTATTTTGTATTTATTTAAAGCTTCACACTTATTTCGGGCGGCTCCGTTGTCTCCTTGTTAAAGTTCTGGAACATTAAGAAATAAAATACATTAAAATATAAAGAAAAAATTATATACATATAAAGAAAAAAAAGAGATAAAATAAAACAGATAACAACAGAATTACATGTAGAATCTATAAAGAATTTGCTGATACCTTTCAGAGACTGTGATCGTACAATTCCAGCAGTTAATACTATACTTAGCGGTGCACAATGTATTAGATATTAATAAAGCCAGGTTCAATTTTAATTGATCTTTTACTGAATATCGTATCGAGGAAGAAGCGCAAAGCAATGAAAAGAAAGCACTTACGATATAATGGGCTGAAGAACAGCATCCAGAGTAGTATCAACAGGAGGGTAGATTTCTTGATTTGAAGACAGTTCATAGCGCACCTCTCCCCCTAATTGCAATTGCGTCTATACCAAACAAAACTATTTTACTAATTTACTATGCAGAAAACTTTGATTAGACATTCTACATTTCAGTACAGCATTTCATTGTAAACGCTCATTAAAATATATAAACGTGAATTTCCCGTGAATATTTATCGAAAATTTACGAACTTCGTAATGTAATAACAAAATGCTGTAACTGAACAGAAAGAGAAGTAGCGAACCTTAACCAGATATATTTTTAAAAGCGTTCAATATTCCTAAGAGATTTCCACGTAAAAAGTGCAATTCTAAACTGGACAATCGTATGAGATTTTAATGTAGTAATAATCCTTTATTTGTATAAAAGCGGGAAGCTAAAACTACATGAAGCAAGAGTATTTACCCATTACCTCTTATCAAAATTTCTAGTCTCAACTCGACACCTTTTCGTAAGAATTACAAAGGTTTTCTCGCAGATTACAAAAAAGAAAGTAATGGGTCATACTCGAAATGCCAGTACACCATTAAAAAAAATAACACTGTTACAAAAGAGCGAGCAAAAAAGATACATACTACACGAGTGGGTTTAGTGCTGTCGGCAGAGCTTGAGCAGCAGCTTGAAAATTCCTGCGGCGTACTTTCCCCGAGCCCACTGTCCACGTTACTGCCTATCAATATTCTGTTGTTACGAGTATAATAAAAGTCCTTCCTCATATTGTACTCGCTTCTAACGTCAGGATACTTTGTCTCGATCTGACATGCTCTCGTTGGCGGCAAGTTATAACTTCCATCGCGACTATGCTGTATCATTCTTCTGTCTCTTTTGCCAACGGATCCGATCGTTCTGAAAGTGAGTCCTTGACAGTCTTGGATTTCACTCCAAGTTTTAAAACGACATCCCTGATCGGATACCACTCCGACATCGACACGTATACGTTTTTAGTACCAAACGTTCAGGACATGGTTAATACATACTACGAGCTATTGCATTCAAAAAAGGCGCACAATGCACAATCGTTTCAATGAAAACACAAATCTTCATACAGAAGATCTTTAATTCATCGATACTCCTCGGTGTCCGTTAACATAATTGGAAGCCTATAAAAGTACGTTCAAGAGCAAAGACAACACCGGCTACCTAAAGGAAATCAGGGATTACGAGCGGATTGGGTAAAAAAAATTTCGTTCCGTTCTTCAACGTCGAAACATCAGATCCCAGGATTTTGACGCTCCCAGATACCGACATTTATTTCACGAATAAACGATGCATACCATACAATACACACGGAACTTAAAGTAACACAGATACACGTACATACATACAAACATACGAGTAATGCTACAATATCGAAAACTTCTTTCCACGGAGCAGTCACGTATACGGTCCATGGAACAGCAAAAGCATCAGTGGGTGCCAGCCAGGATATAAATAAACAGGTGCGACAAGCTGTTAATCTCACTGATTTATTAAGGATTCGTCATGCTTCAAATAAATAATACGGGCATGCTTAAAGTAGATAACGGTACATGCTCTAAATAAATAAAAAAAAACACACACATGCAAAGGGGAAGTAATTCTAAACAATGACTACGGATCCCGTCTCATCCTCCATTTGCGGAGGATGACTGTGGATGTTGCAGGCCGTCTTGAGATCATCGTACCTAGGCAGGGACGACGATTCTGGGTCGTCCAATCGGGAATTATTAGACTGCAGAGGACATTGCTGTAGAGATTGCGATTGAACCACTGTATATGGTATTTCACGACGTTGCTGTTCGCTCATCCCTGTGGTGTCGACTAGGCCAAACTCCAAGTGTCTA
Organism: Cerceris ruficornis; assembly: GCA_963989415.1. NCBI lineage: Eukaryota > Metazoa > Arthropoda > Insecta > Hymenoptera > Crabronidae > Cerceris > Cerceris ruficornis. The sequence continues at coordinate 14,054,709 of OZ022521.1, forward strand.
GAAAATGTGCGACTATTTCAGTTCTTACACAAAGTTGTTCGTTCGCTCAGGTTCTTAAGTAAAAAAAGAAAGTCGTTAGTCGATGATGATGATGACGTTATGTTAGAAATAAAAAGTCGATTATTTTACGTTAACTGTATGAACATGTGATATATATATGAAATCAATCCTATATGTCTGAAGCTCAACGGACGATAAAAAATATCGTCCTGATGCAACTACGACACTTTTTATTGATAATTTAAAATCCATCTAAAATAGTAAAACGTAGATGAAAATAATAGACAGCAAAGTATAGAAAAAGAACAAACGTACTTTCTAAGTTCTTCTGGCAGTTGCTTTTGAGACGGACTCCGGTGTCTGCTTCTGTGTCTTCTTCTAGGCTCCGTGTGACTCACCTATTATCATGAATTCTTTTCAGTACAGGCGCTACATTTAGATTTCCATATAATATAATTACACTTTAATTTAAACAGAATATAAGGGCGAGTTTTGTTAAATTTAAATAACGTAAATTGCATTTTATTATGGAAACTCACAACAGCCCGTTGCACCCCTTCGCCTTTCCGCTTCTGCGCCTCTCGCCATTGCGGCTCGGAGTCTACCAATTCGTGTCTGAAAAGATGATTCGCACACATGTAAGAACGATGGGAAGGACATGCGTTAAAACTATAATGTGGTTGATATCTGAAATCCATGGGTGCGCTGTAACTGCACGAGGATGATATTAGAAACGAATGGTATAATTTGTCGTCTCCGTGATTATGATTTCATTTTTCATTAAAAAGACGAAAGCATCGTCGGAAGACTACGTCGCGCGAGGTAGACGCATTCCAAGCGCGTCGTCATTAAAATAATTATCATCTTTACGCACTTTACGTATCCTACCGTGAGAGTATAATGAATACGAGGGTTTTCCCGTCTCTCACGGTCGATGAACTTATCTAAGACGTTCCAACCACTTGTCATATTTTACTTTCACACGCTTATTTAAGGAATCTTAATTACCCGAATTAATTTCTACAGTTTGCTTAATGCCGTGACAAATGTGTCGTGATTGCGCATCTTTAAGAAACGAATATAAGACGATTAATGCTTCATGTTATTTTGCAGTCGATTAGCTTCAAGGTGACTTCAATGTGGAGAATATTGTTTTCTCGCAAAGACAGTAAATGTTACAAAAACTGTATAGATATTTTTATTCTTCTATTTAACATAATATAGGGATCATGAATAATAAGCAATATATATTGATACTCGTGAGTCACTCTGTTGACTTCATATTTCCTATCACGATTGCTAGCTGCTTCGATTGTTATAAATATTGACTTCCAACAGGTATTTTGCTGTCTGACTTCTTTCGTAAAGACATAATTTTTAAAGTAAACGCTGTTAATTCTCTTATACAAGATTCGTTCTGTCATTCCATAAAAGGATTCTGCGTAAATGTACCATATGTAAGAAAATATTTGCAACATAGTTGCAAGTTGATAAAATATCTAGAAAGTCGCATCGATCGCGATTGAATTCTACAGGTTTCCCACCATCGACTGAAGTAATCAAAGAGAATAAAAGATAAACAAGCGTACCTAGAAGAGCGAGAACTTCTATGCTTTCTGCGATGTTTGCGATGGCCAGACCTAGTGTCCGATCCTCTCGAAAGTTCGGATTCGCAGTCGGAATGTCGACTGTGCCTTCGATGGCTATGACTATGGCTCCTTCTACGATGACCACTGCGACTGTGACTGTCCCCCGAACTTTGGCTCTCCACCGAGCTGCTCCTACGCTGGAGTCGGCTCAAGAGCTAAAAATCACGGGATACGATATTAAATTATGTCTGAAAGCTTTTCTTTTTCATTTGCTAACTGAAATGGAAAAGTTAAATTTCAATGGTCAACGTCAAATGTTGCGTCGACGATGATCTAAAAATTTGCGTCGATAAAAGCCTTTCTTAAATAGCTAAGAAAAATACTTCATTTCGCGAAGAGTTTCGAAGAATTTTCTTCAAAGGCAATGTTTTTTAAGAAGTTTAAAGAACTACCTGCTTTAGCAAGGGATATAGAAGAAGTTTCTTTCTGAAAGGCATAGAGAAATATTCAGATCCCAACGATTGCTGATAATTTACGCAATTAAAACGTTCCAGAATAAAGTGTCATACGGAGATTGCGAATTATCATTTTTGATTTTTGCGAATCACACGTATTTATACACAGGTCTATCGTGCCACAATGACGACTAAACGCATTAGCGTACACGTCGACTAAGCAGAATGATCTTTAAACCATTCAATTTAATAAAAACCAACAAGATTTTTAACACATTGCACGCCGGCTAAATATCAACCACTAAATTTTATGCTACACAATTTAAATGAAATAATATTGCCCTCTTTGCCCACTTTGCCGTTTTCCCCAAGACAGAATAATATGACTGATATTGTTCGGTAAAATCTAAATCATATAAGTATTTGAAATCCCGCATTATCGCGGGACCGGCGTGCAATGTGTTTAAAAAAGAATTGCAGCATCAAAATAAACATGTACACAAAATAGTTTGTGCTTAGATTCCACGTGTATCCCACTGATACACACAGACAAACTATTATTATTAACTAGGGAGAAAGAGAGAGGTTGGGAGAGGGGAGATACTACACCCCTGCAGTGAAAATTCCAGGCTGTTGCATTTAGAACAGCAAGTGACTTAATCCTTTTGCCTCAGTGCCGTTTCATTTGAAAGTTCTCGGCACCTTACCATCTCCCAATTATACCAACATCAAATTCGATCCTAAATAACATGTTATTTGAAAAAAATATGAAACTTACTGCCGGTGCCGTTCCTGCAGAACGAACGGACCGAGGACTAGAGGAAGTGTAAAGCCCACGAGGTTGACTCTGAGTCCACGGTGCGCTTCTAGTGCTCCTAGGACTCGAGCTGTTCATCTGCCTCGCGTTTTGAGTATTGCACAAGACATTGCCGCCAGGAGGACTATTGCCTGAATTCGGGTTTACAGTCGCCGGTGTTTCAACGAACGGTCCAACCATTTCTTGACCCTCCACCACGCGTCGTTGGGCTCTCCTGCTGGGTGTCCTTTGAAAAACCGGAGGAGGATTCCGTCTGATCACGGTATGCTTCTCCGAACCGGATGGAGGACTGTACGAACGGAAGCGAGAATAAGGACTCAGGGGTGGTGGTCCTGTCGCCATCAGACGGAAAAACGCCTGGTGCTCCAGACAACACTTCCAGAGGTGCCTGCACGCTCCTTTCGAGGGCGTTTCAAAGCCATGCGTCCTCTCCTCAGAGTTCTTCTCGCTGACCCTCAACATGAAGTATCTACCCTGGTGATTGGTAGAGAAGCGCTTTGACTTAGTTATCTTATTCGTTCACTTTTTCTTGCTTGGATTTGAATTCTTACTCAAAATTAAGTAATAAATAAATCGGGCATTCCGTAGTCTTGTAATATTGGAAAAATTAATCCTGTGCATTGCGATGGGTATTTTTGAGAATTTTCCTATTTGACGCTAAAGACTATCTCCTCTTTGTACTGCATGTTTCTATTTGATGGGTATTGTTCAACGGTGAACATTTTAATTCATTCAAACACATTAACTGTACTAAATAGTGCTACGTTAATGCTACATCTACCGACGATTGATCCAGTACAAGATAGATATACAAAATTAAAAATGCAATAGCTTTTGAAATTTCACGAATAATTATAACAATTCAAAACAAGTCGTTTGGACCACCATGGTAGATCTCCTGTAAAGTACAACTCATTTCACAACTATAATAGCATGCACCAGTACGTAACGCGATTTCATCGTGCCTTTTGAAAGTCAAATAACAAGTTACAAATACGAAAGTACAACAAGTACGCGTTAAGTCGTACTTGGTGCTTATTTACCTAATAAAACTGTCGAAAATGATAGTGATCAGCGCGTACCTTATAATAGATTTTATTGATTCGAGGCCAGTAGTAATTTCCCACTTTGGTCTTGTTGCGTAAGAGTATTATGCCGCTTGGCGTCAGGCCCAGAAAGTACTCCACGCTATCCTCACCCTAAGCATCAATATTATGGGTTTCAGCGGATTATCGCGACTGATTCTGACGTCGTATTGACGTGTTCATTAATGCGAAAGCGTTCTATACGCACCAAGACAGGATGCAAATCGACCCCATACATTTCGAGCCATTTCACTTTATCCAGATAATTCAGCTCCGCTGCTGATGGCAATTGTCCTCTGAAAAGGAGGTCATTGATACCCTTCAGATTGTTTCGAGCTTATTTCGCTGATCGCTTCATAAATTATTCATTTGTTTCAGTCAGTCCGGGGAAGCTCGGTGGGCGAATTATTTCTAAAGTGATTCTCTATAATTATGTTTTGACAAGTATTCATGTGAAATGGAACATTCCATTCATTAGATTAACTTGATCTGATACGTGAAATAAAATTGAGTAAGGTCAGATTTTATGAAGTGAAATCGTTCTAATTGAGAATCGTTTAATTTAAAACTTTTAATGACGTTAAATTGTAATAATTACTTAGATTACCTTAAAGTACTTGAATTCAATAAGACAGCTTTAAATTACAATTTATCGCAGAATTCTAAATTACATTAAAATTTGAACTGACCACTCTAGTTTAACATTAAATTGTAGTAATACTTACTTCGAGTAAAAAAATTCAAACTCGACAAATTTGATTTAAATTACAGTCGAATATAAAATTTTCAATTACATTTAAAGTTAAATTAGCCACTCTAGTGTAACGTTAAACAACAATGATACTTGAATCCACTAAAGAGCTTTAAATCACAATTCAACACAATTTAAAGTTAAATTAATCGTTCCAGTTTAACGTTAAATCGTCAGCATCAAGTTAATACACTGGCATTCAATAACAATTTAATTCAAAATTATTGAACCCAGTAATTACAGCGTAATACAATTACTTATATCTAATTTGCCAACACTCAACAATGAGCACACTAAACGGCGTTTAAAGGCAGCAATCTCCTAACAGAAGATAAATGATTTAATTAACCGGAACGCTTCCTGCGATCGAAAGCAAAAGTAATTGACGATAAATGTACCGAGAGATCGGGGCAAACTAAGGGAAGCCGATAACGATGAGAGGACTTACACGAGAGTTTTGTGAAGTTCTACAATGCGGTTCTCCAGCTCCGTTGTCTGATTTGCCAGGAACCGAAATTCGGTAACATAGCCCAGGGAATGTCGTCTCGGATCATAATCTCCAAGTTCCGCTAAAAGCAGCAATAAGAGATACACGTATAAAGTCAAAATTATAGAAATATTCCTTTGAAGTTACTTTTCGTATTACAAGGTGGGTCAAAGGTCACGAATTCGTTTAAAATTTTAATAACTTTTTTTCAGGAAGCTTTGAAGCTTTTTAGATATTTTTTTCGCTATTAATATGAATACATCCTTACTGTAGGCAATTATAGAATACTTTGAACGTAAGATAACAGATAAAAATGCTATTAAAACTTCAAGTCAGCTCGTGTTTTCTGGCCCATCCTATATTATTTTTGAAAGTTAGACGGTCCAATATAAGAAACTAATTCAACTTTAATGTTTTTGGCTGTAATAAACAAAAGCTAGTTCAAACATAAGACTTTCGTAATAAGGTTAAAGTTAGGACCTTCTTTACAAGAATACACTTGTAACAATTAAAAATATACCTGCAACGTCAAATTTACAGATAATATATATCAGAAATGAAAATCGCGGCAAAATTTACGTAAATCGGTGGCAGAAGATACTATTCATTATATGATTGTTATCGAACCTTCCAATGTTTAACTTCTATATTACTGAGCAATCTGTATATGGAGATCGATCTCGGGGAAAAAATTTCATAAAAGTTAATTAATCTCTATTTCTTAGTTAATTTCCATCATATAGTAATAGAAATTATTATATAACTCACGATACAGTAAGTTAATTTCTATTTGAATAGAGATCAATTTCAAATCCGGTGCAAATTAGAGAACTTTCACGGATAACTTTTCAAATGAAAATTAAAAACGAACGTGAAATTCCTGCTGGTGTTATAATGCCAATTTATAATTTCTAAACCGATCGATCCATGCGATGCACGCACGAAATTGCTCGTGCGATGTAACTTTTATTTTCTCTGTACGTGTCATAAATATTCATGATTTCATCGTGACATAATAGTTCGCTCGAGCCCGAATTGCACTAGTGATATGCTCGCACAGGATGCAACCTATGCATTCACCATTTATTTGCAAGTTATTAAGTAAATCTGTTCGTAACAGTCCGCTCATACACGCAGTCGGATCGCCGGATGCTCGCACGCATTATCCGCTCAGGAAGGAGAAAGACGAAAGTACTCTCATCCTGCAATCTTCCTGCGATACACGTCCCTTTTTTTGGATCATCCTTCTTCCTTCCTTTTAACGTTTTTTGCTCCTATCTAGGGACTATTGCAGACGCCGAAGTAAGATGGGATTTCACGAAAGACGAATTTAGGCTGTTTCATCGGTAAATAATAAATAAGAAGCTGGGTCGGGTTCTGTAATTGTTTCTAAAGGTAACATTGGCAATTTTTTCAAGGATTCATTAATATCTGTCAGTGTGCATTTAAAAGACAGATATTGAACAGAACAATTTTCGTTATTCGCCTTTACGGGGATTTAAATAGGATGAAAAAGGTTTTACGTAAAGTGCACAATTTTTTTCTCTAAATTTAAAAAATATCCTTCATAAAAGACCGGTTTTAATATAAGTAAGGGCAAAAAGTATAAGGCAAATTTCAAATTACCTTCATTCGCGTTCGCGTAATATTCGGATTTTTAAAGTGTAACACTTCTGAAAAGTACTTTAACATTCATGAATTTTTCCTGAAAGCGAGGCAAAAAAGAGTCGCCAGTTATGCATAATATGATGGTACGGTGCACCAAGGAACGGTAAATGGATCACCGTGATTCTCGTTAGTCAGGAGTAACGTAGAAATGAAAATATTATAAATGTAAATTCATTCCAGCTTTTTCTCTAATTTTTTTCCCGATCCGAGATCATTTAAATATTAAACGAACGTGAAAGGAGGAATGAGAGTAATGTATTTTAAACGTATAAAGTTATCGCACAAAATTTGTTTTTTTTTATCACAACTATTGCGAAAAATGTATTTCTATAATTGATGCAATATACATAATTCATAAAACGGACATAGCCAACGTTTTTTAATATCCTCAGCCAAGCTTAAAACTCGTGATCTCATATTTATTTAATCTTTACCTATTAAAAATCGCATGCATATATTTCATTTGTCCAATTGTAATACAATCGCATTCAAATTGATATATTTCGCATTGATCTTGGCTATGGGCAACAAATTAAAGCAGTCACAGATACTTGAAAGTCTTAAGTGTGATTAAATTACAAGGCTGGATAATCCAAGGAAACTGGAAGTAAATCCTGAGGATCAATTAACAGTCAAAGGGGAAACGGAGAGATCACAAAACGTCAGGCGAAGGGAAAACGTGTTAAAAGTAGATAATAACGGGTACTCAATCATGCATTGTGTTGCAGCAGCCCTTAAAAATTTCAATATTATCTCTTAGCCCTAAATATTTCTCACACTGATAAGCAAATTATAAAAGCAAGCTTTATATACTTAGAAAATGTGTTGCACCTGAAATAATATCATTTGCAAATTGTTTAATTCTTTGAAAGTCAACAGTAAATAAACACATTAAAAGTGATAGATAAGTAAATAATTTTCCTGCATTTATTCACCGAATTAACTCAATTCTTCTAATAATAATTTCGTAACATTGTTGTATTTTCTTTACAAAGTTTTTAAATGATATTTTTTAAATTGCCCGATGTATTGCTGTCCATATTATTTTATCAATATCAAATTACTCGATGTTTCACAATACACATACCCACCGTGAAATTTACATTACGGCAGGCATTTTTTAAACGACCTACGGCACTCAACTACAATTATGAAGTCCCTGAGACCGCGTCGAGCACCTCAGCACTTTCACTCAACAGAGTACATTTTTGAAAATAATTATTTTCGTAATTGTGGCTCCACTTGTCATTACTCTCTTAATTTCTTAATACGCGCGACACGGTGTTTAACATTTGGCAATGTTAAAATTACGAAAAGTTAATGTTGTTTTATATGTGCAAAAAGTCAAATTTCTAATAAATTTGATACTATTAATATTGGTACAGTAAATTTGGTACATTTGAAATTGAATTACAAGTACCTCTGATAAACAGCAAGAAATTTTGAACTTTTCGACAGTACCATGAATTACTAAAAGGTCATCGACAATACTTTTTTCATAATATCCTTTTATCGAATTATTAAGTGCATCTGCAAAATGTAACAAGAACGATAACTATCTTATTAGTGAAATAATATAATGAAAATGATATGCCATTAAAACGAATTAAACGTTTAATTAATATCCTACAACCGCTAGAAGCAATAACAATCTTTATTACCAATTCAATTAACTCCTATCACTCGGTAATTCTCAACTAGTTCATAAGTGCAAATCCAAGCGTAAACGATCATACTAATTAAAGCCGATATTCCACAGAAGAAAACAATTCTATCGTCATCAACCATACAGTAAACATTTATTCATCCCCTGAAATAATCAACAAACCCAAAAGTGTCGCAGATCCACTCTAGACTCAATCGTTCAGTTAGAACAAATACAAAGACTTTAAATTGCAATATGCCATAATTGCAAAACCAAACTCAAACGACCATACTAATTAAAGCCGACATTCCACAGAAAAAAAAACAGTTCTATCAGCATCAACCACACAGTAAACATTTATTCATCCCCCTGAAATAATCAACAAACCAAAAACTGTCGCAGACCCACTCTAAACTCAAGCGTTCCGTTAGAACAAATACAAAGACTTTAAATTGCAATATGCCATAATTGCAAAACCAAACTCAAACGACCATACTAATTAAAGCCGACATTCCACAGAAAAAAAACAGTTCTATCAGCATCAACCACACAGTAAACATTTATTCATTCCCCTGAAATAATCAACAAACCAAAAACTGTCGCAGACTCACTCTAAACTCAATCGTTCCGTTAGAACAAATACAAAGACTTTAAATTGCAATATGCCATAATTGCAAAACCAAACTCAAACGACCATTCTAATTAAAGCCGATATTCGACAGAAAAAAAACAATGCTATCAGCATCAACCACACAGTAAACATTTATTCATCCCCTGAAATAATCAACAAACCAAAAACTGTCGCAGACCCACTCTAAACTCAAGCGTTCCGTTAGAACAAATACAAAGACTTTAAATTGCAATATGCCATAATTGCAAAACCATACTAATTAATGCCGATATTCCACAGAAAAACAACAATTCTATCAGCATCAACCATACAGTAAACATTTATTCATCCCCCTGAAATAATCAACAAACCCAAAAGTGTCGCAGATCCACTCTAAACTCAATCGTTCCGTTAGAACAAATACAAAGAGTTCAAATTGCAATATGCCCATAATTGCAAAACCAAACTCAAACGACCATTCTAATTAAAGCCGATATTCCACAGAAAAAAAACAATGCTATCAGCATCAACCACACAGTAAACATTTATTCATCCCCTGAAATAATTAACAAACCAAAAACTGTCGCAGACCCACTCAGTCATCTCCGCTGGAGCAGACAGAAAGAGTCACCAAGTGTCCTCCATCCGCGTAACACAATACAAGTTCCACACCTCGCGAAAACGTCCCACAACGATGGGACCTCGTCCTTTTCTCTCCGATCGTTTCGACGTCTATTGCGGTAGAACCGCAGGAGTATGCCCTCTAGAAATGATCCTCCGGCCGGTTAATTGAATCAGTGACTTTGATGAATATCGGCTCCGACCAGCGCGAGGGGGCACTTTATTTTCTCGGTGGGTCCCATTCCATCCGGACGGAGGAGAGAACCCTGCACCTTGTCGTCGCAGCCTTCTTGTAAGCTCACTCGCTCGTGTAATTACGGAACGAGCGAACGGAGCTCGCGAGACGGCCGGATCGAGCTGTGCTATGCGCGAAACGACTGGTTATCGTTCTTCTAGGGCACTCGCCGAGGCGAAAAGGGAGCCGAGGGCCGAGCAGAAAGGGATCGTTATGGATGGAAAGTGTCCACGTACGGGCGATCGGCGGATGAGTTGTCTCCTGCCGCCGCAAACGGGAGAAATGTAATTCGATCGATAGAAATCAGGTTGCGGCTTGTAATTGGACTCTCTACGGATACATTTTAACGAGCTGTTATTCTTGGCGTCAACGGGACGGTCTTTTAAGTCTTATCTTGTTTGGTGTGTACGTCGAGGGGGGAAGGCGGAAGGTGGATGACTGGTTAGAAGTTGGGATGTACGGGTATTATGGAAGGTATACGACTGTATAGTCGTGATGCATAGATAAGGTGGAGAGATGTATGGAAAAGGCTCGAAGTACGGAACTGCTAGTTCTTATGAATTAAGAGAGGAGCAGAAAGTACTCTGGCGCAGTTACTAGGAGTTGAGTGCGAGGAAGAAAGTAGTCAGTTGTTTAGTACTTGGGAATTAACAGTAAGGCAGAAGGTACTCGGTAGTTGAATCTCACGAATTAAAAGATTGACAGAAGGTAGTTAATTAGTTAGTTGCTGGGAATTCGAAGTGAGACAGAAGATACTCAATAGTTCAATGTCATGGTTGAAAAAATAGAATGTTGCAAAGTGTTCTCAGGTACAGTTATTGGGGGGAAGAAGAAAGTAGTCAGTTGTTTAGTACCTGGAAATTAATAGCAAGGTAGAAGGTACTTAACAGTTGCATCTTACGAAGTAAGAGATTGGCAGAACATTGTAAGCTAATTACTTTCTAGGAATTATGAATTAAATGAGGAGCAAAAAGTACTCAGATGTAGTTACCGGGAGTTAAAAGTGAGGAAGAAAGTACTCAGATGTTTAGTGCCTAGGACTATGAGCGAGAAGGAACACACTGAACAGTTAGATGTCGTGATTTAAAAGACGGGCAAAAAGTAGTAAAGTGCTCAGTTCCTAGGGATTAAAACAGACGCAGACCGTGTTCAACTGTTTAGTTATTACGACGAAGGCTTAAATTGGAAGATACTCAACTTATCTCTTGCAAACTATGAGCAAGACAGATGTACCCAATTCATTAATATGCGCAGAAAACGAACCAGAACTACCTTGTTTTTGGTCCATTTAACATACGTGAGAAACTGAATGTATTCAACTGTTTAAACCGTAAAACGTACTGTACAGTTGTCGAGTACAGTTCAGCTACATAGTTCGAAATATACAAAAAATATTTATCATAAAAAATTAAGCAGAGAATTAAAGCAATAAAGTTGCTTTCAGTTTGATAGTGAATAGAAGAAACAATCAGAACTGAAATGATCTCTTTGAAACTTTACGTCGTTATTTTATCATGTTTTATTTTATCAATTAACATCAATTATTTTTTTTTGTAAAAGTAGTGTATCTTGTGCGCCAAAATAAAAAGGAAATAGTGAAAAAGTGCAAGTATTGAAATTAGGGGCCTCAGAGACTACTGTAAAAAGGAGTTCCGCGATCCCGCAGTTACATCTCTATAATTTGCAATAATTTACAGATATCGATAACATTTAACCATCGGCATATGACGCCGCGATGATTAAAGCACATCGAGATTTAGCAACATATAATTATAATCGGCCGACAACTCGGGCGAGCGTGTTAAATCTTGATTTCAGCCATCTTTTTTTCTTCCCTTATGTAACGTTGCCTTATTACGTATTCGGCATTTTGTTAGACAGACATGTAAAAGAAACGCGATGAAACTCACGCCTCGTCGTTGATGTTTTATTGCGATACTGGTTCACGGAGCAAGTGTATAAATACCTTGACACGCGTGAAGTAAATTACTGAGAATGAAAGTCATATGCTACGGTTCGCTGATACGTTCCCGTGAAAATTGCAAAAAAATTCTGACACTCGTTTAAATTACCCTTCGTCATTCTATTCGGTAAAAACGGACTTCGTGAATCAAGGACGCTCTATGTAAATAGTGAATCAAATTTAACGTACGTTCATGAACAATTTTATCCGCCTTCTACTCATGGGACCAGAATTTTTATTAACATTTATTGTCAGCATTTGCGATGGGCGTTCAGGATTTTCTGGGTCAGATTTGTTTAACATTTTTTAAGGGCATTTTTATTAAATGGCCAGTATTTCGTAATATCTCTGATCGGTGTTTTTAATAAATGATTAATATTTATTGCATCAGTATTTACTAATGATTCGTAGTAGGATTTTTAATAAACCTTTAGTATTTACGATAAAATAAGGGAATGACAAATAAACTTCGAAATATTTTCAATATGTCCAACAAATACTTTAATAGCATTGATATATACTGACGCTTTGTATCATCGTGTACTTATTGATATTTTATTGTAAATACTGATAATTTATTGAAAACACAACGTATTATATTTAAAGGTATTTTAATTAAAATTGAAAGTCAGGAAATGCCGGTCAAATAAATAGTAGGGTCTTTAATCACTGGATTAGAAATTCTTGTGATTGGAATTGTTTTTTGTTTTCAGCCGAACAGAAGCACTCGATAAAAAAGCACTCCAATCTTTTTCACTTGAACAAAGAATCCTAAACGATAAAAGGAGAAAAACCAGAAATAGTTTATCACATTGTAAACATAAATTAAAAAGACCAGATATTTCATTTTCGTCAAAGTCGGATAGTGCAATTCTCATTGATGATTCCAAATCATCTTTCACAGGTTTTCCACCGAAATGCTTTCGTCTTTTGAGTAATACCTTTGAAAGCTCGTCTCTTTCGCGCCATCCTCTATTCCCTACTCGGCTTTTCCAATAAAACAGAAACAAAGAGTCCTATCGCGCCTCTGTTATCCGTAACTAATCGCTGTTAAAAAAATTCACGAACCTCCCACAAAACATTTATTGTCATCCTTTCTTCGATGTCCAGCAATATAAACTATTACTTATTAAACGTACGTCGTATCATGAAAACTAAATACACGAGAAATGGATAAAAAAGAATACAAAATTTCGTTGTCCTCGCGTCAATGGAGACTTTTAAAAGTCTCTCTAATGTCTCTCCATAAAAACGTGAGGTACGGGAAGGAATTACGAGGGTAAATTAATTTTCCAAATGAAATCCGTCTTAAAAATGAGAGGACAAATCCAGATGGAAAGCCTCTCGGGTCTGAAACGTGCAGGGATAATGGGATTCGCTCGGGATATTTCGTGGAAAAAAAAAGGAGAAAGCCTAAGGTGTTTTCGTCGCCGCTGTAATGGCATTGTGCACAAAGCTTTCAGCTATCTTGTTTGAGATCTCATCGGACGTGGACAGCGCTTTCACCGCGTAAAGTCTATTTCCATTTGCAAAATAAAGCGTGTACAGCACGCGCTCTAGTTATTCCCAGAGTTCAACTTCAATATTTGCCAGAGTCGAAGAAAGAGAGCTCATTTCTTCGCGGTGTAGTGTCTAGAAGGAGAAACGTGATAAAAAAGGAAGAATAATGTAAGAAAGAATTTTAAAGAAATTTCGATTAACGGACTGTGCTTTGCAAACTGAAGAAACAATGCGCTGACTCTGGAACTAACTCGTACGATTCAATTTATACTAATTAATGATCTTTCTTATCTATATCGTTAGGTTGTTATTTCTCATGTAGCATAACAATTGGTTGCATTCGTTGCATTATTAAAATAATTGTTAACCCTATGCCGTATCATTTCTTTTGTGACTGAATGCGCAATAACTCTGAATTAATTGCTGACATAACAATCTATCCTTGATTTCTGATATAGCGTAGGATTTTAACGCAATGTTAAATAGCATAGAATTAATTTAATTTTATTTTCATCTACGGACTTTTTAATTTAATAATTTTTGGAATACTTCAAAATTGACTATTCCATTTATCGCGTCACGAGTGTCACTCGTTAATGTACGGTAAAGGGTTAATGATTCATTTCGTGTCCTGTTTAAAAGTAGCTACGTAATAAATATCTCTTCCGCTTTTGACAATATAAAAAACACTTTACATCGCATAACATTCGAGAAAAACATATGTTTTTAGCTTATCTGTCTATTAACTGTAGATCTATCGGCGATTAGTCCAATGTATTTAAAAATATCGAATAAATACCTTAAATGAAAAGAAATAAGGGAGACCGCAAAGTTAATCGATGTAATCGCTTGTAATCTACAAGGTAGACGTAGAATTGAAAAAGAATAGCATTACAAGTTTCTGGAATATTTAGAAAATATTCAGAACAAGTCATATTGATCATCTTGATAAATCTAGTGTTGAGACCGTTTGAAGTGAATGTGAAATATTTCTTAGTTCATCATAATCAAGAAATGTTTCAGTTAGCTAAGCACCTTTAACCCCCTGTTCTACGATTTGTTTTATGACTGCCTCCGCTAAAATTCAGAATTTAATTGCTAAAATAAAAATTGATCAGTGATTCTTGATATACTGTACAATTTAACGTAATATTAATATTATAGAAATAATTTTATCGTGTCGCGTCCCATTAATATTTTCAAATTGATCAGTTTTGCAAAACTTGCAAATTTCCTATCCATTTACCTCATCACGAGTGTCACTCGTTATTATAGGGCAAGGCGTTAAATTGCGACATTCTACCAGACCAGAATAAATACGTTTTTCAAAATACTCCTGCAGGTTAAATTTCTACCAACAAAACTAATAAAACATTTGGAGTCAGAGGAGGAAAAACAGAGCGTCGAAAAAGATTCCTTTACACCTCGGTAACCCCAAGGAGGGAAAAAACCGACAAAGTTGAAATCATATTGCTCGGTAGCGAGAGAAAACGAGATGGAAAAAACACACGAGGTTGATACTCCTGGTGATCTTCTCCGCGAGCGGACCGCACGCGTATTCAGTGAAGTTTATCTCCATTTCGCGAGGCAAAACGCGTGCCATGTCCCTTTCTCGTTTCGCTCTCCGGGTTCTCACTGTCCCATCCTCTTTTTCTCTCGTCCGCGCGTTTCGTTGTCAACCGGGTTCGAGGCTGAGCACGAAGAAAGGGCATTCATTTCGTCCCTTTTGACGGCGATGAGACGCAAACACGACCGTATCTCGCTCTGCCACCACCCTCTTCCCTTCACTCTGCTACCCTTTCACTATTTGCATGACTTTGAATCTCCCAGCAGATAACTAACGCGTCGACCACCGGCCTCCTTCTGTTAGCGGACGTCTTTCGTTACGTGGAATGCTCCGAATAATTAGAGAATCGCTTTTTCGACGATTTTGTAGATTAATCGAAGAATTTTGATGGTTGAAGGGAATTGGAACGATAAATGATGGGAGAATGGGTAAATTCTGTTGTTAAAGTTGAATTAGAGAATCCAATTGCAGATATGTGAGGCGTGAACTTTGTGTGCACTTTTTAGAGTTTATGAATTTCTTGAAATTATTGATGGACTGTTTCCTTAACACTAGAAAGACTGAAACTTAGTATATACCTATATTGCCCAAAAGCAGTCAAAATGACTGCATTGTGAAAGAATAACTAATGTGTAAAGAAATTTATTCAAAATTAATTTTTAATATTTTTTTATATTATTAACAGTTATATAACAGGTTATTAGTAAATATTAACAATAAAAAAAATTTACTTCACTTGGAAAATAAAGTAGTTTATGCATTATTATTTGTACATTTTATGCTAGCATCAAAATAACTTCCACCTAACCTACGGAATGAAGAAGCACATGTACTTGTATGTTATCATGTAACGGTAATCGAAAAAAATGAAAAATGTTATTTCAATACAGAGCCGAACTAGTCATATAAGAAATTTACTGAATTCAATAATAAGAGTCATTTGATTATTTTAAATTTCCCAAGCAGTCAAAACGACTGCTTTTGGGCAATATAGATATAACATATATATATACCGGAAATGAGGGAGGGGGGAGGTGACTACAATTATTAATAAACGCATTTATATGTTGTAGAAAAAGTCACAAAATTGTAAGAAATTGTATCATTATATACATAATTTTTTTTCTAATTGAAATTAAAAAGCAGTCAAAATGACTTTCTTGGGCAATCTGGTGTTAATGGTTACGTTGATTAAATTAAGCGTTTACAGGCGGAAAATGCATTTGGAGATATTGTAAAGCAAAAATGACATTATATTTTAGTTGAAATTGTTATGATGAGATACTACTGTATGGTATGCGATGTAGTCATTTGAACAGTAAGTCCTATTATTCTTCCTATACAATACGAATTCAATTCTCCGAAAATTCATGAAATGTTATAATTTTGTATATATTTAGAATATATACGAAATGCAAGATTTTACATTTTTAATTTCTTACTGTCAGCGATTGTAGTTATATTACGAACTTACTTGATTGTTATAGTGTCTAGCAAATTTATGTAAATGTTTTCCTACAACTACTCTTCCGAACATCCATCCTATTAAAATGTATCGTTAAAAATGCATCATTAAGAAACACAAGGCACCTTGGGTAATCTTTCATTCCGTGGCTGTTTTACGGCCAGCAAACCACTTCTCTAACCCTTGATTTTCGCTCGTCAAATTAAAAGGAGAACGCCCGCTCCTTTCCCTCGTGCAATTCTTTTTTTCTCCTGTGACGCACTAAAAGTACATCAACGTTCTTTTCTTTAAATGGATATTAAATTAAAGTCTACAATCTTCAACGAGATTCGACTGCCATTTAAATCCAAGGCAATTCATTAACTCGACTTTTGTGACAAGAACGATTCAGTATATGAGCCGTCCAGTGCACAAATCGATTAACTCCACTTTTTGATTTTTTTTAAATTTAAGTCTCAAAGCACTCGATTGAATCCTAACTTTTTATATTTAGAATAAATTATCGTAATTTCATCACGTTTCTCCACTTTAGGTTTTATGAAGTTAATCGATTTGTGCACTGAACGGCTCATATTATGGTTTGCATCAAAAACAATTCATTGTTTCTTAATTATCGTTTTTATTCGACACTTTCGATGATTCGTGAAGGGTCGCAAGGTACTTCGAATTACTTGGAATTTTACTGATTGTCAGAGTTTCGTCGCTCTTGAAAGATCATGACAGATCTTGAAAGTCTTGAAGGTTTTCAGCTTTGAAGACGGTCTTTCGCTGACACGTTATAAGAACATAATGCACGGAGTTTGAAAGTTTGCGCGAGATGGTGTCAATAACACAGAAAATGTACAGAATACAGGTGTAATGTCTCTATTGTTAATATTGCACGAAACTTCTACTTTGTCAAAGTTTCGAAGAATTTCTAGTGCGTTGAAACAACGGGGGTTCTCAAGACTTATCGTCAGAATGTGGGTGTCTAAGTTTTAATTTCTATGAATACAACTAAGGAAATGAAGTCAACGTAGAGATTTGTGTCGTCGTTAAATATTTCAATAAGTACTATACTTTGGGACATTTGATTTATTTTTGCATATTATATTTTATTTCGTGCAATTTTAAATTTCCCCTAATTATATAAGAATTTACAATCTACTTTTGAGGATCACCTGAAATATTCAGTATCGTCTGATTATTTATTTGCAATGTTAAATTTATTCAAAAGTCTAAGCTAAAAATTTCATACCTAAGATAAGTACGTTCGAACAACATAAGAAACGAGATTATTGAGCGACCTAACAAAAAGATAGATTTAGAGCAACGAACATCAAAAACCTCCTGGTCGATTTGAAAGCTGCTTTCGGAAAACTGTTCTACTTTGCATCTACCCTTCCAATTTCTTCTTCCGATAAAAGAAAAGGGACTAGATGCATTCAAATTGCATCTCTTCTAAAGTCTACCGACTATCGAGCAACCCCCAATGCGAATGTTAAGCCAGGAGCGAATATCGTCTCCTTTGTGCCTGTCTCTCTTCACGGTGGATAAATACAATTTATTCGAAATTTCGATAAAACAGTCGGCGTTTATTGCGCATTCGACGTAAAGGCGTCGAGAAAGAATTTGTTGTAGAGTGTAATTTCAACGTGGCAGGCTTTGAACGGCGTGGGTGCATAATGTAGCGCCTACCTTGCAATTTTGTTTGAACTCCCTTGGAAATAAGCATCGCCGTTAGGCGTTGCCCTGCACAATTTCCCCTTTGCCTTATTCGTCTTCCAGGACACGAAATAAAAGCACCATTATCACGATAAAATTGAGGCGTCTTCCGTGAAACCCTCTATTCCGCTTATCACGTTTACAGGGTCATGTCCTTACAGTTCATTGATTTTTGCAAGTCTCTATGAAATTTAACACTAAACCTACCGGCTTTATATCTGTTATATTGAAATATACGAAATAAATACTTTGGAAAAAGAGATTTGAAGAGGTGAAAAAGTTGATCAGTTAAGTAATTTTTGTTTTATACGATAGACCCAAAATATTTACTGAATGGCTGCCCAATCGATTTGGGGAATTTTTAGAAAAAATCAAAAAGCGGTCATTTGACCGCCATGGTAGGTTTAGTGTTAAGCACGACGGAAATGGTTAATTTAAAAAAAAATATAATTTTGTTATTACGAATTGAAACTGAAAGGATGGATGAATAACTGTAATGTTAGGAGAAGGGGAATCATTTTTGAGTTATGGGAATTCCGTTTTATTAAGTTTTCGGGCGAGAGAAAATTGACGAATTCAATCGCTTGAATTATATGCATAGTTAGCTTTCAAGTCATATAAGTCGAACGTCCTCTGAATTCTCTAATATTTTAATTTGTCAAATAATATGGGCATCGTATTCAAAAATTCATGTTTAAAAAATTAACAAAAACAAATTTCCGAATGTATTTAAGATCGAAATACTAACGAATGGTAGTCAAAGCACTATCAGATTTAAAGATGAACAATTGAAGAATTTATAAATGTCGATCAATAGTACATATTGTAAAAAATGTCTCAAGTGACGAGTTAGTTGATGAACTCATTTTAACACTAAAATTACCAAAACAGTCAAAATGATTGATGCCCAATTTTCTCTAAAAATTCTCCAAATTAATTGAAAAGCCATGGCGTAAATATTACATTTTTATCTTATAAAACCTAAATTACGGAATTAATCATCTTTTTCGCCATTTGATTTCTCTTTTTCCAAAGTAATATACTAATTCAGTATTCATATGTAAATATGTAAATATAACAGTTTTAATGTCAGTAATTTTAATGTTAAAGTACAGTTAGGTCGGCTGATTTGCTACATTATATTTAAAACCCAGTGATAAAAATCTCAACAATATTGTTTACAAAATCAAATACGCACCTATTTTCATTTAAAATATTTCCATTCTAAAAAATGTCACTTTCAATAAAAAATCTTGCTTCAATAAAGATGGAGAGACAAGAGAAATACGTCCGGCGTTCAACGTGCTAATACTACTTTGCATGCAAGCATTCAAGGCCACAGTCGAAAAAGATTGCGCCTTAAAGGTGTGAATAAAGGCAAGTTGCTGACAGAGAAACAAAGGAAAGTTGCACGTCATTTGGACAGAATTGTTGTGGCGTCTCTAATGAGGGAGGAACACTCGGCGGCTATTTGAGGTTTACGCAGACAATTGTCTTCCTGAGATTACTCGCTTAAGCGATTTTCCTTTACTCCTCTCCTTGGTTCTCTAAGAAACACCTTTCCTCGAATTATCTCCCTTCGATCGACATGCTTTTTACTTAAAAATATTATGAAATCGTTTCTACTCATTTTCAATCAGTGAATTTTTGTAATTAATAAAAATTGTACCTGAAATTTATTCTAAAATATAGGATATATCTTAACTATAATAATTCTTCTCTAGGACCTTATTTTCTTCTTTATAAAAATTTCAATTTCTGGGAAGTATTTATTTCACTAATGAGAGCAGGTTTTTTGCAATTAGTGCAAACAGCGTGAATCATAACGTCAAGTGATGTCAGTATCATCTGCTTTCGGAATAGAGGACACTTTGGAACTGCTATTTCCTTAATTGCAAGCTTCTAGATTTGCAGATAGATTTTTGTTCTCTAGCTGCAGTAACATTCGTGCAATTAGTCGAGACGGCGAAGGGAGTTTTCAATTAATTTAAAGACGAAACATTAATTCTGATAATACTGTGGTATTACGTGCCCTCGTTGCTTCGCGTCAAACTAACTTTCTTTAACCCTGGGAAGATTAATATCTTCGGATTTAATTAAAGCCACGAATTTTAATCATGATGTTCATTAGAAGTGTAATAATGTTCGCATTAAGACACCTGACGGAAGCTTTATCATGGGAAAAGAATTTCGGGCATTAACGCTTTGATTGATTGTAACGTTCCGCTTCCGTAATACTTTGCGTTCTCCATTTTTCTCGCTGCAGCTTTTTTCTTTATTTCAATAATATCTTTTCTAATAGTGCCATTAAAAAGAAATGTTCATAATTATTTTACAAATATGTTAATACAATTTCAAGGCTTAACATAGATCAAGTTAGATTTTTAATTTCAAATATCTTTTATCAAACTTCGGTATGTTCATTTTTTTAATAAATGGGTAAATTGCTGTTTAACTTTGGAGCTATGTGTTACAGACACCCAATAGCGTGATACTTTTACAAGTTTAAATTTGAATTTTAAACTGTCGTTTTAAAACTTTCCATTGATTTTTAACTTTAAGAATCCATTATTTCACGACAGTTTAATAGTGTAATACTTCTCTAGAAATAATCATCCTCCAAGAAATGTTATCCGCATGCATCATAAACTTGTTAAGTCATCTAAACCCTACAATTGAATTTCAAAATCGAATTTATGTACTAAAAATAGATGTTCCTGCATTGTACGACAATATGTGCCCAATAAAATTTCCAGCGTAAGTATCCTTCTCCTAAAGGGCATTTCTTTGTTTAAAGAAACACCTTTTCTAAATTCTTCAATTTCAAATGCTGCCTCGATTGTAAACACATTTCAGTCACTATTTTAGAAGACAATTCAACAACTCTACAGATAACACAAAAACTCTATTGCTCCTACACACTTAAGTGTTAAATATCCCCTAAAAACCATTTTCCTCGCAAATTTTATATTCTTACGTTATTTATCGAACGCTAAAGTGTCAATTACATATATAATATCTCATAAAAACTTACATTGCACAACATAAGCGCCCAATTCAGCCGCCAAGTCAAAGGACACCGGAAGTCTTCCCTGCAGGATGTCCTGCTTCACTTGTAGGAAAAACTGGTACCTGAAACCAAAAAGGTCGCTTTTATTAGTCCTTCCAAACCTCAAAGGAGATTGCCTTCTAGCGGATAACTATACATTTCACTATTGCGGCTAATGACGTGTGACAAGTACGTTAGAGAAGAAAACCGGAGAAGAATGAAAAAGAAGAAGTGAAGACGGTGTCAGCTTGCGGCTCGACTCGCCGCGAACTTCGGTTTTACTGTCGTCGTTGCCCTCGTGGTTTCGCTTCTTGTAAAAGTCATCGTTAAAGGGGTTTCGAAGCTTTCTTCCTTTGTTTTTCGTTTCACGATTCTCTGGCGGTCTTTTTTTTCCCGTGTGCCATTCCTCGTCTTCTCCATGCGCTTGTGCTTTTATTTAACTCGTTCTTTCTTTTCCACTTGGTTTTTCTATTACTCCGCCGACTCTTTTGTTATGCTTCTCCACGCGGATTCGCTTTATCTTGATCCTTCTTGCAATTTCCTTCCGGCTTCGTACTTTCTTTTATGGCATGTAATCCGTAAATGGTGTTCCGAGGAATCCCACAATGGAATGCCAGTTTTCAAGATGTTTAACGAATGCTTCCGCTATGAGAGAACTTGGTATTTGTTTAGAGCTTTGGAACAAAGGAATTGAAGATATTGCGGTATTATACATTTGGAAAACTTATTTCTGAATACAAATTTATAAATATCCGTGTAAACGACAACACACGCCAGGCGCTCGAAGACACCAACCAATCGTGTGTCCAAAACGAAATTCATTCGATTAGATCGAATTTTCGCATATTATTTTCACGGCCTCGGCGTGTAGAGGTAGGTTCCGAAAAGGTGGACGCAGCCGCTCAGGAATACAATGGAACACACATTTGATTCAAAACTCAGATCTTATATTTCCAAATATATTACAATGATATATGGTCAATACAAATGGTCGCAACGTAGAAATACAATCGCTCGGCGACGCGAATATAATAATCAAATATAAAACAATGAGAAAAGCATATGACTGTAAGGTGCTCGGACGTGGTCACATGAATATTGTTCGATCCACGATCGACAATAAACACGCCACTAACTAATCGAGTCCAAGTAACTGGATTTTCCAGTATTCAAATCCATCGACAGGATCACTCCCGCTAAGTGGAAGGATCAGAATCGATGCTTAGCCTCGATAGTCCCGAAGCCGCTTACGTGTAGCCCAATAATCAAAATGTATTAATAATCAACGTACGCGCCGAGCGATTGCCGCACGTCCGTTCTCTACGAGCGCTCGTGGTCAAGTGACTCTCCTTCGGAGCCGCCGCGCCAATGTTGACAATGATCCACCTTGCTATTCGCCGTCTACGGTCGACGGCTCGCGTTGGCAACAGTCCGTTTTCTTTAATATTATAAATTGCAGCTTAAATTTTCGCAAACAAGTCTCCTATTCTAAAAAAATATAAATTACAATAAGAAGAACTTGTTGCACAAAATACATTTTTTAATCACGGCAAAAGAATCTTTACTGTTTCTTCTTCTCGATTGCTGATCTTTAAGAATATCGCCTTCAAATATTATCTTTTTTAGAGCAACATATTTTATAGTGTTTTCCGTCTGCTTCCTTCGTTTACAGTAACAAAAGTTTAAAAAAACAAATTGATTTCTGTGATGAAACGAGTTTCGTTGCAGGAAAATTAAACTTCCGCTTGTTCTCCATATGTACTTACAATCAGACTGCATTCGATGTTCCATGAAAACACAACAATTTTTGTTTACATAGAAAAGAATTTCCCAGAGTCCACAGAAAAGAAGTTCAAACGAGGACCGTATTGGGACCATTTGAACGCCCAGTCTTTATTCCCGTCCTCACCATAGCCCCCGGCATTCGCCATGAAAGCACGAAGCTCGTTTTCACATATCGTATCGTACGTTTTAAAAGCAGCTTCCCGTTTTCCTCTCTTTTTTCTGCATCCAAAGCGAATCCATTCCTGCCACTTCCTTCCTCGCATCATCGGCTCTTCTCCATCCTCCTTTCACGATACACGATTCCCGGATACGATTTATTAACGCACGAGTGCCTTCCTATCCGAGTGTAAATTCTGAAGCTTCGCCCAGAGCATAACCAACAGATTTTTTCCTCCTTCCACTTCCCTCCACAATCTCTCCTTCTTTTCTCTCTTTACTTTTCCTACGCCACGGATATAAGGATTACCTGCTATCTACAAAATTCCTTTTAGGGTAATTCCGCGAGATTTACCGCCACTTTCTCGCTCACGCTTCTCCTTTATCTCCTCCTAACGCTCCTTCACACCTACGCCGCATACATTTTCAATTTCTTTCGCGTTCTTCAGGCATACAAAAAGTAAATTCAATGCCGAAGAAATTCTAATCATGAAATCATTAAAATCTCATTCATTAGGAACGTCGTCTTTGCCCGTACAAAATTTTTTCCTCGCCCTTCCAGTCATCATCTTAATCAGTCCCCTTTTCTTCGTCCTCTTCGTCTTCCATGCAGCCTCGACCCTACTTCAATCTACCTCCTTTCCCTTCCTTTTGCTTCCTTTATCGCCGTCTCGTCTGCATCTTCTTCTCCTTTCATCTCTCTCGCTTCTTTGTACCTCGTACGATTCCCCTTCGTCCTTTTCGTCCTGCTTTCTCTCTCGGCGACCTCCTTCGACTGATCTCCTTTTTTCCTCCTCGCACAAGCCGGGAGTACCACTTATTAACACGCGCTTGACGCCGCGATCAACTGTAAATTTCAGCGAGTTACCGAGAAACCGTCAATTGAGTCGCCGGTTTCTTCATGTTACTCGATCTTTTCGTTTTCGCTGGTTCGATCGAGATAATGCGAAATTGTTTTTATAACCTTTTCGGCTCAAACTGCTACAGTCATTTCGCCTAGGACGCGCTGTTTTAGATGGATTCCAAATTACCGGTGTTACGATATGTTAATTGATAATTTAGGAAAAATTTCTTATAGGAGATGGGGGACTTAATAAAATACGTCTATGTAATGTCGTCAATCTGCTTCTTTAATTTGCTATAACAAAAGTTTTATAAAATAAAATAACTTGTGTGATGAAAGGAGTCTGATTAGAGCAGATTTGAATCTATATATTTAGCCTAATTTCGTTGGAATTTCTATCTCCATTAATACTGCAATTTCCGGTATTCTAAAAGGCAATAGTTTCTAGGCATTTCTCGGTACGTTAAACGTCGTTTCGAAATCTACGACGGCGGATAAGGTGTAATTTCAAGTCTCATTAGAATGATAATTAATGTGTTTTCCTTTGCCTTCTTCTTTTCGCAGATTTCCATCGCTATTTAGCACACTCTCGCTTTGCGTATCTTTTTTGCCTCTTGATTTCATTCTCTCTTACCATTATACGTTCTATTCCTTCATCTTGCTCTACTAATTAGTTTCTTTGTTTGTGTTTCAATATTTCTTTTTTCGTTTCCGTTCCCGCTAACTTTGTTTTTCCGCATTTACTGTAGTATCCACGTTACAGGTTCATTAATGTATGCAGGGAACATGGTGGATTAAATAACGCCTTCCGAAGGAAACCATTTTTTGCAAGCCATTCTTAAATTACACGTCTCCATCCTGATCTTACGCGATCTTTTATTCCCCGTAGTTTTTCATTCTGAGAGTTCTCCATCTTTCTTTCTTGGTGCCCGTCGTATTTTAAGTTTCTTCTACCTTGTCTGGATCTCTGTTACATTTCTTATGTGATTCACTTTTTCACCTTTATCGTTACCCATTTTCCCATTATTCACTCCAATTTCTTCCCTTATTACTCATCCTATAATTTTACCGTTTATCGTATTATTTATATGCGCACCTTTTTCGTGATAATTTAACGTTTTCCTTCCTTCTTCCTTTCTTATTCCGTCTTTGTTTTCTCAAATAATTTTCATCTTTGAAAAATTGTTAATTTTTTAATTCTGTATTCGATATAGAAATAAATATGTATGATATAGAATAACTAATTTTCTGATTAAAGAAGATTCTACTTAGAAGATAATTGGTATTGCTGATATTGATAACAAATATCGATCTGTAATGTTATTAATAGACTGCGGATGTTTATGCATTTATGACAAATTTCACAGATATAAAATACGGAAAAAGCATGTAATCAATAAAATATTTGAAATTTCTAAGGTGCGGCAATCGTTGTAACATTTAGCGAGTGAAAGAGTCCTCGACTTGGATTCTTCTTTGTTAGCTGCGTTCATCAAACTTTAAATTTGCATAAACATCCGCAGTGTAGTTATTATTATTAATGTATGTCGTGCTTGCCGAACTGCTGGATTATCATTAATTCCTATTAGAAATTACAGCAACGTTACTTCGAGGGTCTTATGATTATTTTTATAATTTTTTCTATCATAGTAAAACAGCAAATCTTTGCACATCAGGATGAAAATTAATTAGTTAGATCGTATCGATTACATTGATTAAAAAATACCAACTATAAGAAGACTTTGCAAGATTTCAATTTTTTAATCTTTAATTTTCTAACACGTTTATATGGTACAGTTAAATACAGTAGATTACTATACAGTGCTGTAAATATCTTTTGTTTTTTAAGCAACAGAAGGAAACTGAATGCTATATCCATATTTTTTCTTACTAATAACACTTCTCTAAAAATTAGGTAAACTTTTAACCTAG
Source organism: Cerceris ruficornis (assembly GCA_963989415.1). Taxonomy (NCBI): domain Eukaryota; kingdom Metazoa; phylum Arthropoda; class Insecta; order Hymenoptera; family Crabronidae; genus Cerceris; species Cerceris ruficornis. Next base: position 14,080,637 of record OZ022521.1, read on the forward strand.
AAACTTATTAAAATAAGGTCAACAAACTTGAAAGAATAGAACTCGGATTTCCATTTTCGAGTTTCGACATTTTGGGATTCATTTCATAAGACACCATCAGCAAAAAGCGAAGACATTCATACGGTACACTTCCATCTTTTAAAAGGTAGGGAAAAACTAAATACAGTATTTACATTTTTTCCATAAATACATGGAACACTTTCTACCGTCATTCCAAGATCCATTTAATAGGACAACATCGGCAATAAGCAAAGACAGAGCTGCACTATCATAAGTCACGTATCACAGATTTCATCGACGTCAGCCAGAAGCATGCTGTTCTCAATAATTACCGGTGTTTTTTTCCCTCCGTAATTCGATCCCTATACCCTCGGTTTCTTCGCGCTTTGAATGGCTCCATAAGTGCCGTTTACCGGGGAAACGATAACGCGGCAATCGTACGCACCGAGACGAACGCAGAGACGAACAATTTCGACGCACTCAGAATTCTCAAGCGTTACCGGCGAGCCTGGAATTCCCGGGAATCTCGAAGTACGGGTCTCGAGGAAGGATCATTCGCATGCGAGCGTGACGTCGAGCGAAAATTGTCCGCATTATCGAAGCTCACGGTGAATTTCGCGACGACGACACGTTTTTGCGTTTCTTGTAAATCGATGCACCCTGACGCGCTTAAAAAACCGCGCTCTCATTGAATGTGCGCTTAGGAATTATCTGAGGGGAGAAAGAGTGGTGAAGAAGAACCGATAAGGGAATTCGTGTAAAATTGAACGATAAGGTTGATTAGGAACGTTGAGACGAATTTTGGTACTTGTGTACTTGGTTAAATAGCTGAGAAATGTAGGGGAAAATATACAATTTTGACTTTGATTTATAACGATGTGGGTTTAAAAAATTATTGGAAGTTGTTTAAAATTTTTCTCTAACCTTCTTTGGCATACATGTATCGTTTGATTTTCATTTCAATTTATATAATTTTGTTTTAATCGATGAGAACATTTTTTTATTTTCATTGCATTTATGATATATTGATGAGGTATTAATTTTGATATAACTATAATTACACTGTTCGTACTTTACTGGTGTTTAACCAGTAACATTGCATTACCGACGTAACAACAAGTAGGATTTTTATGTTACTTTTCTTCTCACCTTTCATTAACGTTTCTATTGTCAAAGTATTTTCAACGGATATCGTTAACACTTACACCGCCCCTTTTTATCAGCAAAGTTTTCGTTTCTGAAGGAATCCATTAAAAAAACTTATTTTAAACCAGAAAAACTTTACGAAACGTACATCCAACACACATCAAGGAATATCTTCACGTCAGTTAACACTAGAACTGCCAAACCAGTCAAAATGACTGGTACACAATTTTTTCGAAAAATTCTCAAGGTTTATGGGAGAGTCATAGAATAGAAATTCTACGTCCATCTCGTAAAACATAAACAACCGAATCAAGTATCATTTCCACCTCTTAATTCTCCGTATTTCAAAGTACTTATTTAATATATTTAAATACAATAGATTTAACGCCGGTAGTTCTAGTGTTAATTTAGATTTCCTAACTCATTACATCTCATACGAGCATCTCATTCCCTCCATTGTGAAGCTATTCTCCTAAACACATATTTACCCGAACTGTGTAAACCTTTTTACAAAACTCCAAACGAACTTTACACACGTCTCGGAGACGGTCAGACAGTATACCGTGAAAAAGTTACACCTCTCGACCTTAAGTACCGGTAGCACGTTCATTAAAAACGCAGGAAGTTCCGCTTCGTTCACAACAGACTGTACCATGCGATCCCGAAGGTTGAAGAGAAAGAATCAGGGCCCTCCGTTCTCGGTAATATACAGAACCAACGGTGCAGATACTCGCAGCACAGAAGTCCCAATCTACCTCTCTTAATGACACCCCATAATCATTACTGTAATTCTTTCTATTAAAAAGTTCCATCCGTTATGTCCGTCCGTGATCATTACTCACCAGCGGGCAAGCGGTGTTCCCACCGGGCTGCTTCGAATTACAGCGATTTTGTGAAATTCGCGCTTTCGACACTGGAACAATTACGTGCCACCCGCGTGTGCAAATATAAGTATACGGTCTGAACATTCACCGTGACATCTTAACACGCACGAGGGAATTCGTGATGACGGAGAGGACGAAAACCTCGAAATTCTGAATTGTGGCATTGAGCTCGTGAAGATTTCTGGGCTGGAGAATTTCTCTCATGGCTTGGAGGAAGGAATCGTAATTATGTTGGAGGAAATGGTTGAAGTATTTGATTAAAATGATTTGTAAATTTGTAATTTTGAATGTTCGTTAACATTGTGGACTTACGGTTTATAATTAGTTGGATGTGGATTATTTGTTTTGAAGAATATGTTTGAGAAATTTGAATTTTGAGATAGTGAGATAGATTGTAGGGTATAAATTGTAATTGGCAGGTGGAAGTTATGGCTTAGTTGGATGATTACATTGATTTTATGCGCTGATACTTCTTCGGCGCTTCTAGTGTTATGATCCCCCATTGTTGTCGCTAGATATTCAGATAGAGGACTTATTGTTAGCGTTTCAAAACGATCATCGGCCACTCAGACAATAGTATGTGAATCGCAATTAGCTAGTGTAAGAAGTACGCTTTCCACGTGATCTCATTACCCCTCGCCGATTCTTTCGAAATTACAGCTTCAATAAACTTACATATATCTAAAATTACAAACTGACAATATTTCGAATATATAGTGTCATCTCTCATTACAGGACATATTTCAATAATTTTACCAATCGAGGAGGTCTCCGCCTTTATCATTAATTATACTTCACATTCTGTTTAATTCTGTAAAATAATCAAAATCTAACTCGATCGTTCAGCATTTCTCCTAGGCCAAAATCCAAATCCGAAATCATTCACAACTCTAAAAACCGCTCTGTCACCTAATCGATGCCTCTGCCCCCTGAACATGTTCTCTTCACCCATCAATACCTAATAATTCCCCCTCTACTAGACATCTTCTTCAATCCTATAAGACACTCCGAACGCAACTCAATTCCCTGTTTTAATTCAACGACTCATTACAGAACAGCAACACCTCACCGTGATCACTCCCATACCAAAATGCAAACCCAAAACCATTCGAACCTCCAACAACCCCCCCATTACCCAACCTACCCCGAACCATTGCCGCAGCGTATAAAACGATCCCTCTGCCACCTGAACATGTCCTCTTCATCCATCAATACCTAAAAATTCCCCCTGTACTTGACATTTTCTTCAATCCTATAAAACACTCCAAACAGAACTCAACTTCTCGTTATAATTCAACGACTCGTTACAGAAAAGCGGCGCCTCATCGTAATCACTCCCCCACGAAAGTTCAAACCGAAAACCATTCGCACCTCCAGCAACCTCCCTATCACCCAATCTACTGAAAACCCATGAAAAGACTTTCTCAAGTTTCTCATCCAACTTCGTAATCCCCTTGAACCTGCAGTTTACCGGCGATACGAGCATACCAATTGATCCTAAAAATCTGAAAGCAATAACACTGAAGTATCCGTAAATCGTGGATCGCCGACAGCCGGTGTGAGGGATCCTTAACGCGGTAGAAGTCCCCGGCTGTGTTCCCTGGCACAATATAACAGGATACGAGATGCAGACAGTACGACTGGACCGCGAGACATAAAACCGTGCTTCGAGGGGCGGCGAGGCAAAGGGGAAGGTAGGGATAAGGCGCTGTCGCCGACGGTTCTCCACTTTTGCTTGCACGTGGTTCTACGGGTATGCTGTGTCGTACAAATGCAAAAAGATACGTCACGCCACGGTGCTGCGTGCAGGACGCGCGGAATATTGGATATATGGCACTGAATGGGAGAATAAAGTGCTTATAGCCGACGGTTTTTTTTCCTCTCTTGGACGCGGGATGAGAAAACTCGTTATAATTGGCCGGAATGATTCGGCATTGAATTTGCTTTTCAGCGGCATTAAATGGACGTTGCTTGTCGAATTTTTACACACGATTTTTGCCGCGTTGCGTACTTCATTTTCAGTCTGACCGATCGCTACTTTATTTTTTCTTGGATTATTAAGGGAGAAGGGCGTGCAGAATTTGTAATGGGAATAATTGAATGGAATTAATCGAATTAAAAGGATGTATTAACCGATTACTGTTCGGATCGATTTAATAGAGATCCGGAGAGTCTTAAAGATGTAATTTTAGTCTGTGTTTGCGATATTGAATATATGCTGAACCATATCACGCAAATAAACAAATCGTTTTACTGTGACGTAACGCTGCCCTCCAATGAGTCATTGAATTAATTCACAAAATACACGGTTTACATTTTCAAGCTTGCAATAATCAGAAATCACGCTAAAACCACGTTTCTCATTTTATGTTTTTTCACTTTTGTGCTCTTTTAACTTCTGTATATTGCAAAACTCAAAAAGATACAGAAAAAACAAAAAAGAGAAGTAAATTTTTTAAAAAATCTTTTGTTCATTATAACTACACTCCAAAGTTACCGCTCAGACTGTCGGCGTTAAATCTGTTATATTTAAATTTATTAAATAAGTACTTCGAAAGGGGAGGAATCACGCAGCAAAAAGATGATTAACTAATTAATTTATACATTACAAGATACACGTGGTATATCTACTGATTCTCTATACCTTTTTGAAATGAATTGAAAGAATTTTCAAAAAAAAGTAGAAACCCACAAAGAGCGATTCAGTAGCCAAAGTGTTAAAGATAAAACACACCAAACGCTATACAATACTTTATCATACCGTAATATCCTAACATCTTATATTTTACTCCACAATATAATAATAAAAAATAACTGCTAACCAAGACATCAAACTGCCTACAAGTATGAACGATCGTGCTACGAATAATTTCCATTAATATCCGAGCAGCACAGTGGTACATATTTATCAGATACATTTATCAAAACAGGGGAGACATACTTAAACGTAACATTAAGAACGTACAAGAGCAAAGTAGTGTGTCGATGATGGGTATCGCTATATCGGGTGTGAGTACTGTTATACGTCCAGACAATATGTCTCTGGGGACATTGTTGCTGGTACCGGGTTAGTCAGGCCGTAGGTTTAAGTGCCCAGGTGACGGAAGTTGTTCTGTCCAGCGACCTGGATGCGAGGAACTGCGAAGGGAACGACCCGGACGTAGAAAGAAATTATACGACAATCTGAACTCTTGAACTTGCGAGAAGAATAATTGAGATGAAAAGGGACGCTTGAGGTGATCGGACGTAAAAGACTCGTGGAGCTCTTCTATCGAACTGGTATTATGTTTTTTTTTTCTTTATCATCTACCGTGTTTGAGTCAAAATTAAAGGAGATTTTTGATTGCTTACGAGTCACTGCGCGAATAGTAAACTCATTGTCAGACCAGATCTTTATATTAAAAGTTTACTACAATTTAACGTTCTCAGTTAACTGAATTATTGTAGTAAAATTTTGTAAATTTTAATAGGCTGTTTTTGTAATATCTCTTCCTTTGAGTCCAAACTTTAAAAAATAATATAGAACATTTTTAACAACTCACAGTTAACAACTGTGTTTTAATTTTAGAAAATGAGAAATAAAAATAATTAACATCTGCACGTGTAGAATATTATGTATACCAAAAACGCAACGAATAATCAACTATGTAACGTTAACTTCCCGTGCGCATACATCAATTACACAAAATAATATTAAATATCCTCTCACATTCCCTCCACTCAGCAGCATTTAACAAAATACAGCCAGTTTTAATACCACCGATTATTCCATTGTAATTACTTTAAGAGCTACTCATATCGAACGTATCATCCGACAGGCCGACGTACTCAGACGTTCCAAAATAAATAAATTGCCCATCCAACTTCGAAGACTTCTGTATCGTCCATTCTTGCGTTGCATTATCGATCGAAATAGCCTGGTCGAGAATATCGGAATGCAAATATATCTATGGGAACATAAGTGGCTTTTTGCGCGTATAATGCGCGCCAGTGGAAGCTAGATTCAGTATTGCAACGTCAGTGAAACGTCGTCGAGGGCCCCTGGAAGCCGAGAAGAAGGAAGTTACGATCTTCCCGAGGATCGTGGGCGGACATTAGTAACGATAGGCGAGAGCACGGGACGCCTTGACGTTCCTACGCTACCGCAAAGAAGAAAAGCCGTATAATGCGATTTTGCGAGCTTACATGCTCGTAAAACCACGGAGATATATCGCCGATTGCGGCACTGCTATTGTCAAAGATGTTTTATAAATGGGGGCGATGTAAAATGAACACTGTGATATTAGAGAAGAATAGCTGTACTTCTTTTTTTAACACACTTACGTTGGCACTTTTTGATACAATTTTTTTATAAAATGAGTATCTTAATGATATAGCAATGTATTAGCATACGTCTGTTAACACTGCGATTTAATTGATTGATCTAAAATAACTCAAATGTAGTGTAAATATATTCATTAAAAATGTAATAATGTACCTCTGTTATATGAGCCGTTCAATGCACAAATCGATTCACTCCACTTTTTGAATTTTTTTAAATTTAAATCTCAAAGCACTTGATTGAATCCTAACTTTTTACGTTTAGAATAAATTTTCGTAATAATAACGATTAACACCATTAAATGACGAAGTTTGTTTGGCCATCGGATAATAAATAATTGAATTCAGAAGTCAATCTAATTAATTCCAAGGCTATTCCACCTTATTCATTTTGTACTTCGTTAGAGGAAAGCTAATTGTGATTATATATTCTACAATAGTTATTTGTATTTATATTTTGAAGGGAATTTTGAAAAGGAGTATATACTATTTCATCACGTTTCTCCACTTTAGGTTTTATGGAGTTAATCGATTTGTGCACTAAACGGCTCATATGTGATACAATTACGGGGAAATTTATCAGCAAAGAACACACTTGGCGCGAAAGGAAAATTCTCGTTTTCTGATGCGAATGTGTTAAGATTGAGTCTTATTATCTTACATTTGGTCGTCAAAGATTTTGGAGTCCTTTAAGTAGATATCTGAACTTAGAAGTTTATGAGAAGATTTGGAGAATTCGAAGTTTTGATACAATTTTGAAGAAGTTCAAATATAAATGGTTTTTAAACGTGAAGAGTCCAACTTATTTTTTTAATATTTTAATCAGATTGTGTACTGGAAAGAAATTGTGAAAATTTATGATAATTACTAATCCATATAGGGAGAACATTTTATAAAATTATAGAAATAGAGGTTTTGGATAAAAAAGAATCCCAACAACTGTTTGCAAAAGAAAGAAATGAAACAAATGAACTAACAAAATTAAAAAATTTCGTAACCTCCTCAAATAAATAATAATAAACGATTTCTCAAAATTTTAATACACAGAAAAACTTGGAATAACTGAAACAATTTTATCCAGATCGCAAAATAAAACCACTTCCTGCTTAATGCAACAAAAACCAAATGATCCCGGTTAAATAACGAAGTAAACCGCCTTAAGAAAAAAAGGCTCAATTTCTCTAATTACTGCTTTCTCTCAAAATATTTCATTTCAACGTCGACTAGCACAACACGCATTTATCCTCCGTTCTCCATAGATCATCCTTTCAATTCGCCCGAAGAATTCGTTCAAGCTGTAATTCATCCAGGTGAAACGGAGGTGAGATCCTTTTCTGCGAAATACCGGCGAGTTCCAACCCGATACAATTATTCCATTTGCCTTTCTTCTAATCCACATACCACAATACTGGACCACTTTTTGCGGAGAAAGAGAGACAGAGAGAAAGCGTAAAAAAAGTGAAGGAAAGAAGAGTATTCTAAAAGGATGCCGTTTCGGGGCGCACTATGTCCAGGAATGTTCTCTATAATTTTCATTTTCGGTAGGTAATTGGTGCTCAGGGCTTAATTGCTACGGTCCAGAGGAGAACCCGGTGCCTAGGGCGAAACGCACGGATAATCTATAGTCAAGAGTTCGAACTTACTTGTTAGAAGGAAACGGGAGGTGTTTCCGTTTCGATTACAGAAGGTCAATACTCCTGTCTGCCGGGATGAGCTATGTATAATATTAAATGTTTCGCTGATCGACGAAAATGGAGAAATTTTATTCGTTATGAGTCTCGTACCTTAATTGCTATCTATCGTTTTAATCTTCTTTTTTATTCCAACCGGAATATTTACTATGCTCTTAAGGAGGCAATAATATATAACGACTGAGAGATATGAAATTGATTTTCCGAGAAATACATTTTATAGAGGCATCGTAGTTGGCAACTCATCGACTTTCGATGCTTTGCTTCGATGCTTCCGACGAATGTGACATTAACAAATTGTGCACTTTTTCCCTGATCAATTTTTATACAGGGTGTGTTGGAAATAAGAGATCGAAATTTTAGTATTTATTTTTCGTATTGAGGATGATGAACCATATTATAAATATTTTAACTCTCTATGAGCCCTTATTACTTTGAAGTAACGCAAGGTACATCGAAGTTTCTAGTCTTCAAAGTCAATTTTTTACCAATTTTTTGTCAAATACTACAATTATCTCCCAAAAAATCATGAAATTCTTTGCAATTCAATGTATAAAAATCTAGTTAAGTCCATTATTTAAAATTGTATTACTACAATTTTCTAATTTGCCATCGTGCAACAGATCTTCAGATACCACAAAAAATTCTGACTATAGAGACGACCATTTCTTTAGATTATAGTGAAATAATAAGATTTAAGATCTTAATATAAGTAATTATAACTTTCTTTTTTTAAATATCCGTTTTCTATCGAAATCATCTCGCTTAAGAGCTACATTTTTACATAGATTCGAAATTACTTAAATTGGAAGAAATTAATTACAGACAATCATGAAATGTTTCAAATTGAAGCACACTATTTCGAGCTTCAAAGCCATATCCCACTTAACGCCATAACCTCGAAAATAAAACATTTATATCTCTCACTTTTGTACAAAATTGTTTCCCTCAAAAATGAGCGGAAAATAAGTCATCAAAAATCTATCTACTTACTTCCGAGACACCCTCTATGTACGTAGATCGAGTATCAATAAATGAAGGCAGCCATAAACCGTGTAGAATCGTACGGAGTGATGGTATTAAAAAGAAATTGCAACCTCGGCACATTAAGTCGTGGATACGTAGCAAATATAGCGAAAGCCAGACATATTTAGTGAGATATAAAGCTAATTCGCTTTATCTCTTGGCGCTTCGTACGCAGCATCGCTGTATTAGCATATGTGCGTTTACGTATGCACTTTCTGCAGAAAGCAAATAATAATACGGAGTATGCACATCTCATTACGGTAGTATTTATATGTTGTTTTCAGAGCTTAGATTCGATATCCCGGGGTTCTTCTCTCATTGTGCAATGGAACCGAAGAAGCAACCACCGTTCGCCGGACTGGAGCGTCCATCGATTGCTCATACACGGGATAAAAGATGAACGCATTTGCATATAGATTGAGCCCGTCCGTTTCTAGAGACGTCTTGCTTTTTTGCACGTTTCTTTCTTTACGCCGCGAATGATGCGAATCTGATGCTGGATCCGTTGAATCGACAAGCGCGGTATTTAAAACTCTGCGGATTTGATCTCTAATAAGGGAGGACGAATTCGCGCGAGATTGCCGCGGATAAATTTACCCGTTCCCACCGTAAAGGATTCCTTGATGAGGATTAAGAGTCGCTCTTTAATATGCGTAAATCATAAGGGCTGAATTACTCAGATAAGATTTTAAACCGCGAAATTTAGATGTCGGTAAAAGATTTTATCAGATTTTCGAACCAACTGTTTGGACAAGTGATGGAAAAATTAATACTTTTGGAGAATGTCGATGATGGAAGTTTGACACTGTTTATTGAAGTGGGAATGTGAATTTTGGATTGAAAGTTAATCGAATTTTTTGTTTAATCTGATAATTGCTTGCAATCTTACGGAATGATGCATCTTCGAAGTTTATTTAAAGCTTTGTTTATGATACTATTTCAGAGATATCGTAAAATAATCGTACATCTGCAACACATCTTCCAAATTCTTATTTTGCCTAGTTAAATTAAAAAAATAATTAAACTATAAGTGTAAGAAATTCTGATACGCCAAGGATCTACAATTCTCACTATTTAAAATAAATTCATTCCTCCATTTTAAACAAATCAAATCAAAACCGATACTTTTCCTTACTGTCATAGAACTGATTGCACACAGATTTCATATGAAAGATACTTTTCCCTCATACAAAATTAAAGTTTTATTCTTTTAAATTGTAGTACTCTACAAAACAAGTTACTTCTTTAACCCCTTGCCCTACGAAATCATTTGTGCCTGCCTCCGCAATAATTGAAAACTTAATTGCTAAAATAAAAATTCGTCTGTGATTCCTGATACATCTGAGAACTTAACGAAATATTAATAACACAGAAATAATTTTATCGTGTGGTGTTCCACTGACATTTTCAATTTGATAATTTTCGAGAAGCTTCAAAATTTCCTATTCCATCTAGCGCATCACGAGTGTCACTCGTGATTGTAGTGCAAGGGGTTAAGTCATTAAATTAATGTCTCATGAAAACCAAAAATCCCCGATTAAAATATGTTATGAAATAACAGGCTTACCACCCGTAGAAAATAAAAAAAAAGTGCTGGGAAAAAAGTCGCATACATCGAAAAACAGAGTTAACGACGTTAAGCAGACGAGATCGTAATAATACAGCAGGCTGGATGTACAATGCGATAATAATATGGAATCCTGTGTATGAAAGTAGTAAGGGAAGCGTTGCAAAAAAATCGGACAGTCTAGTAGGATCACGGGGATATAACTAAGAATAAATTGTGGGCAATCTTTTAGTTTTTACGCTGATCATAATCGTTTCCCAGGAATCGCAAACTCATTGACGGTGGATGATCGTACGACGAGTGTACGCTTCGAACATTTCCATAGGATAGTTTGCATTCGAAATACGTAATATCAAAAATTACTTTAACTTTACGCCAAGAATTCTTCCTCGTAAAAGCGATCAAACGTGCTGGCGAATTTTATCGCGCAACGCGATTGCTTATGAGCTTCCACCGCGGATAAGCGTTTAAATTCAATTTACATTGCGTCGATGCGAATACAAAAATAATACTTTGCGGAGACGGAGAGAAAGCGTGGGAGATGGTGAAGAAGGAAGGGGGAAAGAAAGGAAGAGGGCGAAGGAGAAAGAAAGTGAGACATAAAGAGAAAGAGGCTGTGAAAGAGGGAGGGAATGAGGGAGAGAGAAAGTGAAAAAGAATGAGACATGAAAAGAAAGGGACAAAAAGAGAGTGATCGAGAAGAAGATAAAGAGAGTGCGAAACGAAGTAAGAGAATAAATGGGAAGGAAAGAGGAGAGAAAAAGTGCACAAGAATGAGACATTCGAAGAAACGGTGAGAGAAAGAGAGTTAGGGAGAAAATGTGAGTTAAACAGTGAAAGAGAAGGAGAATGAGTCATAAGAAGATGGAGAGAGAAAAAGAGTGGTGGATAAAAGAAGAAGGAAAGTGGTTGCACCCGAGTCTGCGTAAAAAGCAATAAATAAATCCGTTTGGCTTTCAGGATTGCAAGAATCTCGTGAGTATCCGGCGAATATGATTAACGACACATTCGACGCAGATCGATCATTGAATATTGATACCATGCCTGTCAGATTCGAACGCACGAAAACAGGCCTTGAATCCTCTCACTTTTTAGCATAATGATACACCCTGACTAGCTCATGATATTTTAAACCGGAAAAGAAAACGAGAAAAACAATACCGAACTAAGAAGGGAATACCAAAAAATAGCATGCCATACATTCTCATACAATTTGCAATACGTTTTGCTAAGATAGGAAAATTGTAAAAATTGATGGCTGATGAAAAAAATGAACACAGCATAAATTAAATGAATAAATGTTTTCAGTTAAATGAATAAAACTGCCATACCATTCGAAGTAAGGTGTTATAACCGCGAAAAAAGAACTCGAATACTTTAAACGTATAAATTATTCCCATATCGTACCAGCAACGAAAGGAACCCATAAGATACCCCATGAGAAACGATAGTTTCAGAAGAATCGTTCTTCGTCCGAACAGTTTAAAAGTCGGACCAAACTTTTACATACAAAAAGACAGAAAAAATCGTCGTAGGGTGCACAGGAAAATCGAGGGGGAAAAGGTATTCCCTCGAGCGAATAAGAAATCAATCGCGTTGGTTTATCGGTGACGGAACCTTCCATTTTTCTTTGAACCCCCATTAAAAGGTCTACTGTGTGCTGCTCGTCTACACTCTATCGACTTCGACGGTAAATGGAAGACTTCCATCTCTGTTATTCCACGTCCTGTAGGAGGAAGGAAATGACGACAATTTGTTTGAGGAGCACGGTACGCTTATTCGCTCAAAGTGAAATATTATAGAATATTAAATACTAAATTGAAATAAGTACCTAATAAAGAAGCGGGAACTTTAAACCTCGTGATGTGGAGGATGAGAATTGATATTGAAAATAAATTATAATATTTCACTGCGACCAATAGTCAATGTTTTTTTTTTGTAAGGATGATACGTAATTTTATTTAGGAAGAATTGTGCCCAATCTGAAGTAAAGTTAATTTGACTAATTGAAATATTATCACTTAATTTTTTTATATATTCTTTCTAAAGGAAAATTTTCCATTAACGTGAGAGAAGAGATTCTGATTTCCGCGTGGCTTTTAAATTATCATTGTTAAAAAATATCAAGTGAATAAACAAAAGTTGAAAAATAAATCAATTCAATATCTGCAATAGCCACTTCCTAAAAACTTCGTTTACGCAATTTTCAATCTCTCGCAACACTAATAAACTCGCATTTCAAAGGCGACCCTCATTTATCGCAGTTTAACAACCACCCGCGCAAAAAATGGTAGCGCCAGTATCGATTCAAGGAGTAGATTTCACCCCTTGGGCGTCGTATGGTCACAAAGGCAATACCCCGTTATTCGTCTCCCGATTCGTTCCGCAGTTTTACAAAGTTTCAGCGAAATCTGTTTGCGACTTCCCTACCTGCTGAGGAATTAAAGACAAACAACAAAGAAAAGAGAAGGGAAGCAGCGAAATGAAAAAAAAATGAGAGACAGCGATTGAAGAAGCGGGGTGGAAATTCCTGAAAACCTGTTCTACCTAGGAGTAAAACGTTTTGTTTATCGAGTGAAGCTCGGTGGCATTTCCGGAACGAGTGCAATGCCAGGTAAGGTAGTATTTGAAATTCTCTTAACTCCTTCGTCGCACTGGAATGACGCTGAGGTAAAAAGATTTTGAAGCGTGCTTTGAGAATTTTAAGCCCAACTCATTAGGATAACGAGACAGGCATCCAGTGCCTGTGACACGAGTCCTTATATACACGCGTGCACACAGATTCACGTGCCTCTTTCGTATTCACGTGCTGATAGACCCGAAGCTTGTATGTACAACACACACGCAACGCATACGCTCCGTTAGCGCTGTCGGAACTGATTGAAAGATTACGAAATTTATTCTGTCCCTTTAATTTGAAAATCACGAGGGTTAAGATACGAAGCCGATGGGAATTTTCGTACGCGGAAAATCGGAAGGGGTTCGCCATTGTCCTGGATGAAGAAATTGTTATCGGGTTCACATCGTTAGGAAGATCGTCATATCGAGATATGACGTGGTTAGGTATTCAGAATTACCGGTTTAATTGTTGCGATGAGGGATAGACAAAAAGATTGGGGCTTCGTGTACCGTTAGAACACCCACGATCCTTCGGGATATCGTGGAACGAGTTTGTAATTAGTTGATGAAGTGTATCTTTGGATATTAAGATTGATTGGTGATTAGAAGTCAGCGCTGTTGAGTTTCATGTTATATATTGTTATTTGTTGTATATCTTATGTTGTCTATTTCTCTATTTCTTGTATCGAGTGAAAGGGAGATTTTGTGGATGGGTGTTTCGTAAATAGTATGTCGTTTAGTAATTAACCCTTCAATCGTGAAAATGCGAGAGAGGCATTTTACAATTTTAACCCATTGACTGCCAACTACGAGATATCTCGTAGCTGCACTATAAGTTTGAATTAATAAGTTAACAATAATAGCTGACCGTGTATAGAAATTTTGGAACAAAAATGTTCTTTGTATCATTACAAATGTCGAGATTGTATTTTTGATTAATGAAACCAATGTTCTAAAAACTTTCTGTGATCTTCTCAAATTTTAAGAAGTAAAGGTAATATTTGCTTAGTTTTCCTGGCAGTGAATGGGTTAAGTGGCCGTGTAAAAATTGTTTTTCATTTACCTTACAATCTACCTGCACAGCAGGAACAATATTTACTCGTTATAATAATTTGCTTCATGCAACCTGTGCAAAACCTTTTTCTTCCTTACTTAACATTTGTTCAACTCACATTTTTCCATCTCATTTTTTTATCGCCATAAACTACTATAGCCTTGTTTCATATGTAATAATTGCAGATACTAAATAAACTTGAAATTTCCTACTAGATATTTTTAATATGCAACTTCTACGTTCCGTAAGAATTTTAAATGAAGCATACAATTTGTCCTATAATTTAATCCGAAAAAAATGTCACGGTTGGAGGATTAATTAGTGTATTCGCGTTAAAGAAAGGTATTTTTTGCAAGCAAATAAAATCCAGCTTCCCTACCTTGTAATTTCTTCGATGAGCTTGCACGGATCAGCCGCGTAGAATTTCACGCCAAAGTAGAGGGTGTGGACATCCGATGTTGGATCTCCTTTTTGGACTTTGAGCTGCTTGCCGATCTTCTTGCTTGGATCGAGCCATTGCTGAGGAATGCAATGATAACAGGCGGGAATTACTTCTAAATAATTTATCCCCGATCGATCTGTAGGTGTTACGCCGTAACACTGTTGATCGGCCTGACCGGAAATTACAGGCAGCTCGACATTTCCCGTAGATAATAATTCTATCCTCTTACGGCCCCTGGGGGCCGATGCAATCGAGTCGTCTCGAGGCAAACTTGTATGAATTTTTAATAAATGAAATCTAATTAACGGTAAACCGCTCGTACATACTACCCCGTCGATCTTGTTCTCGATCTTGTTTTACGGCATTTTAGAAGATTAATACAGGATCACGAAGTGAATCTTATTTAGCGAGTTCCAGTTGAACAGCTTATTTCGTAATGACTCACGAGAAGAATGAAGAATTTTTTTAGATGTGTAATTCAACTTTTACCATCAACAATTTCGAACTTACAATTAGTTGAAGTTCAAAAGTGGAAAAATAATAGACAATTTAAGTGTTACAGTTTTCCTATATGCAGATTAAGTTGACAAAAATGTTATGTCTGAAATAAGTAAGTTGTTTTTTTTATATAAATCGCTAAAATTGTTTGTAAATCTTTGAATATTGATTTTCATCGACACATCGATCAAAATTATACGAAAGTACACCTCTCGCTAATAGCATTCGCTTAACACAATTCGTTTCACGTTGGCGGTGACCCACGGTGAACTGTTCACGTGTGCAACATACTTTACTAATTATAGAATATTTAAATACATGTAGTCCATCTTTTATTTAGTATAACCTGCATATTCGCACTTCATTTTGATTTTATTAAAATCTGTTACAATACAACGTTCGCAAGCTAAACATTACTGGCTATAAGAAAGTCAGATAACTGCCCATAGAATCAATTAATCAGGAAGATTTTGGTTTATCAAGATCACGCCACTATATTTATGGACACAATTAGCAACAAACCGTGAAGTTACTCAAACTTTTGACCTGATTGGAAAGTCGCACGAAATAGCCGTAACATAAATGTTGATCTATTCCGTTCTAAATTTTAAAATTAGGTCGCTATTCTAATTTCTTTTGGCTCTACCAGTTGTGTTTTTTGGTGATTTTTGAGTCTACATTATAAATACAAAATGACAAAATTATGAAAGATATACAAAAATAGTTGTAGATCCGCTCAAAAAGCTACTTCGTTATTCTCTCATTTCCAACAAAACCTTTAAACTAGCTTAATACTAGAACTACCGGCATTAAATCTATTATATTTCAATTTATTAAATGAATACTTTGAAAAAAGAGGAATCAAGAGGCGGAAAAGATGATCGATTTGGTGATTTATGTTTGTTGAGATGGACGTAGAATATTTATTCTATGACTGTCCTATAAGTGTGGAGAATTTTTAGAAAAAATTGTGTGCCAGTCATTTTGACTGGTTTGGTAGTTCTAGTGTTTCCTAGAAGCCTCAACTCAAAAACCACCACCATCTAAAAAAAAACTCACAAAAACAAGAAGAAAAGAAACTCAACTTACCGTTTGGTTTCCGTGATCGAGGTACCGCAACCCAAAGTAGGCAGTCTCCAGTAGATTCAGATGTCTGAACACTCTGTCCAGTAGTTCCTGACCCAGGTTCGAGCTCTGTAACGTAAAACCCCGTTGAATTTACACCGGCAATATCAATGCCGTCGCTACAATGGAGCCTATAATTACTTCCTGATCGTAGCCGCATTAGGCGAATCGGTGCAACGTAGTGTCGGCCGATTGACGTTCGATCGACCGTGGCGATTTAAATCGCGCAGCGCACGCGTCAGTGACCACATCGTGGAACTGCATTAGAACGCGCGTTAACCGATTTCATCGCGTATCGATATTATTCAAAGACGCGTGACAAGTTCTCCTCCTCTAGCGGTTCTCTTGGCCGCAACGGATTTACATCTGCCTTCTCCAGGACTCGTATAGTACGTAATTACAGTTGAGAAATTTGCATTCGCGCGCAGATAATTGGCCAGTGAATGGTATTACAGGATGATCGTACAAAATAGGTAATAACGTTGCTTACTTTGTAATCGTCTCGGTGACTCTGAACATTCGTGCTTTCGCGGATGTTAAGTAAACAGGGAAACGGTCGAAACGCCGCGTGTGGTCGTTGATGAAGTGGGATAAGGATGTAAAATTGTGTATGAACTTTGAGACTTTTGAGTGGCCTACTGGTTAACCCCTTGGGTACATTTGACGACTAAGTTTCGTCATGCACTTGCTTTGCCTGAAAAACGGATGACGAGTATAATTCGTCATGAAAATTAGAACAAAATTAAACATGAATAATGTTATTCCTGCCAAGAGTGAGTTTTAACAGTTATAAGAGAACGTTACTTCTAGTGCTTCAGTGAACCTTGCTTGTGATATACTGCCCAAAATGTCAGAAATAAGTAATATATTTTACGAAAGTGATAACGAAGATTTTAATGAAAGTGAAGGCTTTCAGCAATATGATGATAATTATAGTGAATTACAAGATGAAAATTTCAAAAACAATAGTGAACTAGAAAGTGATGATGATAGTGAAATATTATCAGGATTTCAAAGACGCACCAGACGCTTATCGAGTAGTTATAGTGGATGTTCTATGTAGTGAAGAATTGCCCGAGGAATGGATTTTTGTGATCTCTTGCATATATATTTTTTTTGATCCCTTGAATAATGTTTTTTTTCTCATATTGCTTCTTTTATGCATTTAGATTCGATTTACAATACTAATTACTAATTTACGTACATCATATCGCTCAAATAAATGCATTCTCACACAAAGTCTACTGCCTTTATATACTGCTGCACACATCAGCAAATTAAATCCGTTTCAAATGCAAAAATTTTTTCAAATAAATTGGTACCCAAGGGGTTAATGGGGTCTTGACGTTTTTCGAACTTTGAGACGTATCTGTGTTATGGTGGTTCGTCTTGGACCGCACTTCTTTGAAGTTAGTGAAAGAATGAAAGAAAGGTAAATTCGGAGTTATCGATGTAAAAATATTACAGAGACGTTTCTAGAGCTATGATATTTCTATTTATGGATCTGAAGTAAAGCCATCAATATGTCAATATTCGTCGGTAAATCTGAGAAATTCCTAAACGCTCACCAATCACACGCAAGTCTACCCTGAGCGCAGGCAGTTCGATTATTTCGAGGACAATAAGCCCATTATTTCGATATCAATGATTCCCCGTAGAAACGGTAGGAGGGGACATTATGAGCTTCGGTATTCTCGGAGTGTGCAGTCACATTATTTTCCACTCGAGACATTCCCGCTCATTTTCATCGCTCGCCGGTGCAAGAAAGGAGCGACGAAAATGCGTGCGTCGGGTAAAATAATCCTCGAAAGTAATCCCCGGCGAGACGATAGTTTCCACATTGACTTAACGCCGATTTAACCGCGGCACATCGAGCCGACAGTGGAACTGAGATTGAAATCGGCGGTTTCCGGTTTCCCAGTAGACCCGCAGCGATCCCAGTGCTCCCGAGCGCGAGCCGTGACGCTCGTTTGTTTCCCTTCGGGGGAAACTTAACGGGGAGCCATGGTGCGTGTTTTCGTGCTCGATCGTTTGTTCCTTGGAGATACCACTGCATATATTCCCGTATACGTGCACGCTCCAAGAAGGAAGAATATCCTCAAGTTTGCTCTCGAGTATCCTAATTAGCCGCGTTACTACTACCAGTCCTTTATCCCACACCCTTTATTCTTCCTTCCCTCTCTCCCTACCTTTCCCTTTCTCTGTTTTCTCTTCCTCTCTTTCTTCCCATCTCTCTTTCTCTTCGTCTCGCTCTGTATCTCTATTTGTCCATCCGTCTCTCTCTGTATTTCTCTTTGCCTCTCTCTTACTCTGGTTCTGCATGATGTTCTTTGAGCTTCTATTTCTCCCTCGATCGCTCATTACACACGGACCCTTCTTCTGTATACATCGCAGGAATTCGAGAATAATAATTGTACCCTCCGTTGATGTCTCTAACGACCGTACCGTGTTGTTCGTCTTCGGAGAGAGTTACGTCTGATGTACGTGTGCTGATTAATTATGCTACTGTGCGTGCAAGTGAGGATGATCATTACCGAGGTTGTTCTGGTTTCGTGTCGTCATGCAGAAACTGATTTGGGGAGAATCGATCGTTGGGGATTTTGTTGCGAATTAACGCGTTAACGATGCGAAATCGGATTCGTCGTGTTAACGGCTTTTTAAGATTTCTGTAGTGTGTCGGGATTTTATAGGTGATTAAATGTTGCGTAATTGCAGAGAAATTATTACGAAATGTTAACGATAATGGAAGTGCTTGTTATTGTTGATAGATGAATAGGTAAACCTTGCTTAAAATACGCTATCTATTTATTACCATCTGATATTCTAAAAGTTTTTATTTCATGACATTTTAATGGAAGGAACAACAGACAATTTTCTCGAAGTTTATTTATTTCAGACTTCCCTTTTTACAAAAATCCAATGAAGGAACACTGGAATAAAATATGGAATTCCTCATCGAAAACACGATTAACAGTAATCAAAAACGACTTTTTCAAGAAAACAATAGCTGCTATCTTCCTCAGACGCGACCAAACTATAATTTCAAGAATCATAATGAGCCACACAAAACTCACATATCGATACCTCCTCAACAAAGAGGAACCACCAACTTGCGAACTATGCGAAACTCAGCGTACAGTAGATCACATCATCATTCACTGCAGAAGATACAGCACCGACAGACAGCAACTCAACATTAAAACTACCCTAAAAGACAATCTAAAGGACACCGTTTCGTCTCAAAATTTACTATGTTTTTTAAAACTTACCAACCTGTACGATAAATTGGGAAACCTAAAGTTTAGTCGCTAATAACCCATTAATGTGGTTGATGCGATTTTAAATAATTAAAGAAAAAAAAAGAAATCCAAAAAGCTAAATTTTACCTTCGAAGGAAAAAATTTATCCTCAATATAGTACAGAAATATTTTACCTTCCTGCATCTATTCCCAATGTCCACCGTGTAAAATTTTCAATTTTATCGAATTTCAACGAAGAACATAATCGCACAATTTCACATTATCTATATTGTCAAATAATAAAACCAACCGAATATAGTTAGTTCCTGAATTATTCCATTACTGTATTCTAGTATCACAATTGTCATTAATTTGTTAAAATTATTCTTAGTATAAACATAATTGCTGAAAGAAAATCCTTAGATATCGTTTCTCGGATCGAACGCAGTCATTGCCAACAGTCACGGATGTAGCGAAAGTTACGTGGTGTTATTTAAAGTCAAGATACTGAGTTTAAACAGACGTATAATCATCATAGTTCCCCTCCGTTTCTTTTTCTTTCTTGGTTGCTCATTACACGCGAAACTGTTTCCCGGGAGAACCCACAGGAATTCTACTACAATAATTGAACGTGCTGCTGATCGCCCTAACGATCCCGTAATAATATCCCATAAGGTAATTAACCGCATTACGTATGCATAATTGGTACACACTTATTCGTGCGCGTTAATTAATGCTATCTCCTTTTCCTACAATGAGTTCATTTCCATAGTAATGCCTGCTGAAAGATCGTAACTTCTTATTAGTATTGCAATTAATTGCGTTAACTTGGCGATACTATTGAATCGGTGCAACTACCGTCCACATTTTGAATAACAGTTATTTTATATTTAAAGTAAAGAAGAAGAAATTTAATATGAGTTCCCTGTGTTGCATAAAATATAAATGCATCGTTTCAAGTAAAATTCGAAATACTGACAGTTCATTTATATAATTTATTTTGTAATATAATTCATTTATGCCGCAATATAATTTTTTCGGTTTAAATTATCTTTTCATTTTTCGTTATCCTATCAGACACTGTTGGCTATAAAATACTTGAAAGTTTTAGTTTTACGGAAATTGAGCTGATACAGAAAAATTGTAGCAAAAAACTGAACGAGAAACAGTGATTTCATGCAACACGAATTATTCTTTAATTTTTCGTTACGTAAATAAAACTAAATTCGAAAAATTTACAGCTTAACAGCTTTCTTGCTGTTAGTTATTCATTTTCATCCAATATCGAATTAAAGATACAAAAGCATTTTTGAATTCCAAAATCGACATTAGATGGATACGTAATTAACAGCAGAAAGCAGTTTGCAGTATACATTCTAAAAGAACTGTAAATGGTTAAACAATGCACTTTTGCATATCTACGAAATCAAAGTCATTTTAACGATGCACGGTAACATTGCGAGCATTTCGTTTCAATCAACGAACCCGGTGAAGATTGCACGTACGGTCAAAGAAAACATTTAATAAACCATTGGCTAATAGTGTGTAATAACACATCAAAGTTGGGGAAAATAGTATCCTGCCAGGAGCTTCGTACCGGCATAATTAATGACGCCACGTTCGGCACTGACGGTCAACCAAATAAATAATACACCACCGCGAGGAATTTACGCCGGTTCGAACTTGGGGGAAAATACCACCCTGCCAGGAATTCTGCCGTGGTGTAATTGATGATGTACTATTGCCTCTGCAATTTTACGTTTTCGACGATGGAGTTTAAAGGTTCTCTTGTGAATATGAAAAGGAGACATTTTTCACTGCTTTAAGCAATAATTTGCTCCAGTAAATTACCATTTCATTTGATTCGAGTTTCTTACATTGATTTCTAATAAGAAAATACACTTAAAGATTTCATAAAGTTCGTTAATTTTAAATTCACTGACTTTTTAACGGTAAGTCTATCGAGGAATAGAATCCAATATATTTAAGAATATAAAATAAATACGTTACAAAACAAAATACGAAGGTAGGAAAAAACTTGATCGATTTAATCATTTGTAATGTGCAAGACAGACGTAGAAAATTGAAAAAGTAACAGTGCTAGGAATTTCAAAAATATTACGCAAAATAGTAAAAAATTCAGAACAAGTGATTTTGACCATCTTGGTAGATATAATTTTAAAGGCCCAACCACTTAACGTCTTCGGAGACACTGCCACGTATGTATACGTTTAATTATTTTTTTAATTCAAATTATTCTAAATTAAAAAATGAATTAAAATTTCCATTAGAACTATTCACTACAGAATCTACGATTGAAAAAAAAATTTGTCAGACATCGTTGCTGATAGCGTTTCATTCTACTTTATCTGATGTGCAAAGTTTTGATAATTATTAGAAGAATGTCATTACGAGTTGCCAAATAAAACGTCATTTAAATTACGAATGAAACTTTTCATTCATAATTAACAACTAACGCTCAACTGCCACATGCGTGGACAGTATGTTTTTGTGTACATTCATCATTTTTCCATTCTTTTTTAATTTACCGATGAACACAAACCGATTCCATTATTAACCAAACCCGTTGCGCCTAAATTAAGCTGACAATCTTCGGCACTTTTTAGTGAAAATATTATCGTTTCTTTATGACTGGTAAAATAATCAGCTACAATGAGAGCAGAGTGCATAAGGCGCCAGTATGGTTAGTGTTAAACCGTCATTGTTATAAATAATTGGTATATTATAGGTATATACAAAACGTAATAAAAAAAAAATGTAATCTTTAAAAACTCATCCCTGAAGAGGTTCGAACACATTCCAATAGCAAAATTCGCCACGATACAAAGCGCCTTATCTAATCCAATTATTTGTCACGAAATGAAGGGATAGAGCAATCTCTGACATCTGACCCGCAAGTTCCCGGAGGTCAATGACAAAGTACCATGCATTCAAAGCAAGAAATCGAACAAACCACCGCCCTATCCCCCTTCTTACCCTCTCTGCTCGCTTGTATCTGGATCGCGGTAAGGTGAAATTTATTGTGGGTGCTGTGAACCTATCTGCGCTTGGCATCTATTCTACCTGCTGCACCTGCACTTTTACCACGACGAGGTGGTTTGCACCTTCCACGGATCGGGCGAGTTCTTCTTCCCGATCTCTCGCCAGGGACAGGTAGGTATAATGACATTGGAATCGGAGCAGCGAACGTGTACACGGAAAGCGAAAGCAATTGATTGCAAGGACGAGGGCGCATTTGCACGGAAAAATCGTATCATTATTTAGCAATGGATTTTCCTCTGGTGGAATGAATTTATTAACATTAGAACTACCAAGCCAGTGAGAATGACTGTTTCCCAATTTTTTCGAAAAATTCTCCAAGAATATTAAAGTAGATATTCTACGTCCATCTCTTAAAACATAAATTATCGAATCGATCATCCTTTTTCACCTCTTGATTCCTCTTTTTCCAAAGTACTGATTTATTGTATTAAAATATTGTACAATAGATTTAACGTCGGGAGTTTGCGTTTATGGACCTCGGAGGTGAATGGGCTGACAATGAGATTACACGGGGTGGATTACAAATGCGTCTGAGTTTGAGTATTATTAGGAAACGGGCCATAATTATTCTTTGTATAATACGTGAATTTTTTGGTGTGTGTAGATACGTTTGTTTAAAATTAAAAATTGTTAATTATTATTATTGAATATAAGAAAGAATTGTTAATATTATTATGTGCAACGTATGCAGGATTTGCACTTTAAATTCACCCATTTTTAAATCAATTTCATCTTTTTGCAAATCAAAATCATCCCTTTGCAAATGAAGCACATCTACCTAAATATTTTATTTAAAAAAATACCAACTGTAAACTAAGTAATAAAAGAAGGTACGGATATTTACTATTTAAAAGTAATTACTTATTCATCAAAGACAGTACATATTACGTAATTCATAATATTATTAATTTTACGATTTTCCCTTTAAGTAGAAGTACCTGATTTAAAGAAAGATGACTTTAGTCTTCAAACGGGGGAATTTGATTTGCAAAAGAATGAATTTTACTTGAAAAATGGCGAATTTAACGTGCGAGCTATGTATTAAACTTTATATAAATTGCTTTTAAGAGTACATTAACATTTAAAAAATATTTCGTAATTTTGTTTCAAATAAGAAAATAGGGGAATTCTTAGAGAATCAGACATTTTAAAAGTACTTATAAATTGCAAGGAAAATTACTCGAATCTTCAGCATATTTATTTTTCGTCAAATTACTATCAGCTGCCCTTTGCCATACCCTGCAAATAAAAATTGCATTACCACCCTAATATCTATTTGAGCATGACGTTACAAATTCCGTCATGAATCCTGTAATATCATTCCTCCGATTTCCCAAGAGAAGAGTAAACTTTCCCCGAACGAAACCCATTTTTCCCGTGGCCATGAAACGTATCGTAACATTATCAAGAACAAGAACAATTCGATGGTATGGCGCAACCGACAGGATCGCGATAAAGACACGAAGAGGAAGACTCTGCCCCGGCACAAAGACGAAAAGAGACGGCCGCAAAAGAAGGAGGGTGAAGAACGAAGGAGAAAAGAAACGTCGGACTCCGATGGTCCAAGGTTTACTGGCCATCTCGACCGGTTATTCTCGCGAGTCCTTTTAAATCTCAATAATCTGTGCTCGGCTTGCACCGAGATCGAAGCTTTTCGAAAACAGAAACCTCTCGGTGCCCGTTTCGCGAACGTCGACGCATTTGTCCTGCGGCTACGTGATCCAAGAAACGCGCGTAGCTTCTGGATATTTCGGATTTCGTGAATCAGCGCCGGTCTCCGCTGAATCGCAAACGAGGGAAACAAAAGGCTGCATTTTTCACCGAGATTTATACCTCCCCGAGAACCGTGCAGTCCTTGCACGTTAACCTGATGGAATTAAATCACCGGATCGACGAGCACACGACAAATACTCCGCATGAAATGCCATCATCTCGGGTGGAAATTCTGTCGCTTGGAATCGACAAGCACGTATTCCAGCTCTGAGAGGTTAATCACGAAATTCGACGGTCATGTGATCGAATTGCATCGTTCGAGGATCACTCTAAGAGTAAACTGTCACCGAAACGCAGAAGGAAATGAAGGAACGAGGAATCTTTAAAATACCTCGATCAACGGGTTACAATCACCAAAGGCAACCAAGTTCGTTGGAACGTCTCGGATGGAAGGAACGGAAATTCCTAATCGGTGAAACGGAAGATCGACAAGGGATCGTTCTCAACGTCCACGAGAAGAAACGACGTCGGAGTCGGCCGCCCTTCGATCTTCTCCTCTCTCTTCGGTTCTTTCGCCGGTCTCCTCTTCCTCTATCTCCGTTCGCGGAGGAGTTGGTCGGGCCGCTTCCAGGATGCATTGTTTTCACTTTTTTTTCCCTCCATCCCTCCTTCCCCTTGGCTTTCGAACGCCAGCGGCTCGGTTTCGTATATATACGACGCGGGTTTCGTATCGCCGGATACGTACGTGTACATATAACAGAACGGAGGTCTATGCCCTGATGCTCCTGCCCCGATGTTCGGGGTCGGGGGTACAGGAACACACGGAGGTAAAGGGAAAAGGGAAAGAGAGAGAGAGAGAACGAGAGAGGAGTAGGAGGTACAGAAGGAAGAGTAGAACGGAGGGACGACTCGATAGAATCTGGTGGGGGTATTCGAGGGGCCTTTTTTCACCTTTTGCTTACATAATGTATTCTCAAACGTACATACGGCTCTGGGTGCTCTCTGCTACCAGTGAGCCTTTACGTATGGCATCCGCATGGTCCTCCACCTCCTCCTCCTTCTCCTCCGGCTCTTTCTCTCTTTCTCTCATTCTCCCTCTCTCTCTCTCTCTCTCTCTCCATCTTTCTCTCTTTCTCCGTTTTTCGCGCGCGCTCCTACATGCGTCCAGGTACGTGAGAGGTACGTGGACGTACGTGCTCTCACCCCGCGAGAGCCGTACGTTCTGTACGTTCTGTACGTGTGCGTTCGTACCAACGGAGGTGGACACTTATCGTTGTCCAGGTTATACCACCGCGCAGCCGTGGCCGGCGTTGTCGTCGTCGTTGTACGCCCGCAAACGTGACGGAGGCGTGTCACATCGGAATACAAAAGGTATAATACCCACATACCGATGCCGCTAACTCATACCTACCGGGGAATACCAATTTTCGAGCTATCCACCGTGCCGTACACCAAACCCGGCTCGCTACGTACGGAAACAGAAAGACCAAAGTATTCGCGAGGGAGATACGTCCGTGTATACGTACGTGCAACCGGGACGAATATCCCCTTCGCGGATGTATCTCGGGCAATATTTTCGGGAAGATATCTATGTGACGGAGAGAATTTTTTTTTTCGTGGTACGAATAGATTTTTGGGGAGTTTTAGTTAGATATTTTGGATGGAGAGAGTAGGAAATGGAAATTTGGATACTGTTGAAGGAGGATGGGGTAAGAGAGGTAATGAGGGCAGTGTTAGAGAGAAATAAAGTGTGGAGTAGATTGTGAGGTCGTAGAGTCTGCAATTATTGGTAGACTCGCGGTATGTTGCTCGCAATGTGTTTCAGATAGGTTTTTACCTTTGTGGATGAAAGTAGATCATATTTTCAGAGTAGAGGATCATTTGGTAGAAATGTAATTATTACAAAAAATTGTGTAATGCTGCAAATAATTATTTCATTTGTCCTACAATTGGAAAATTTACTTTTCATTGTTCAGGAAAAAAAACAAATTTGGGATTACCAATTAGTTGTGACAATTTTCTGTTTTATTTCATTTAAAAGTATATATCAACCCTTCCGAACAGCCAAGTGATTTCCTTTCAAAAATTAAATTTAAATTTTATAGAATACGGTAATAAATCGCCAAATGTTTAAATTGATCAATTTCGTAGATACAATGAAAATAAGTATTATACAAACTCTAAAGCATTTCTTTTCAACCGTAACAACGAAGACGATTTTTCAAGTTGTTTGTCATTCTTGCCAAGCGCTGCGAGCAAGCTCGGCCATAGTTTATGGACAGAACCAATGCGTCGGAGTAACTTATCGCGAGAAAGAAGCAACGCTTCACCAGTTCTAAGTACCCTACTATCGCGGATACTCGATGCTTCGACAGTTCTTGCCATCCGGCTATTACCTTTTTCACCCATCGAAACTGCAAGTGCATTACCTCGATATTCCACGAGTCCATGTTATTTATACCATCGGCGATTAAGTAACACTTAACAAGATTTACGCGATGCACATTTGCCATACAATCTTAATCCTTAAGTCTATAATCCGCTATCAAGTTATGCATATACTTAGACAATTAGTAGGATTCCACAATTTTTCATTTTGAAATACTCTTCAATTATTAATCCTCTATAGTTCGAATTTTCTGTGCTATCTGAAGATCAGTTGCACGATGGCACATTAGAAAATGATAAAAATATTATTATACATAATACATTTACCTTGAGTTTGAAACATTAAATTGTAAAGAATTTCATGATCTTTAAGAACTAAATTGTAATATTTGGCAAAGTTAAAAAATTGACTTTGAAGAATAAAAGCTTAGATTTGTCTTGTGTTACTTTAAAGTTACATGGGCCCATGGTGGGTTAACATGTTCACTATCACGGTAGCATACAGGCGGCCCTCGACTTTCACACATTTTTAAAAATTCAATTTTTTAAACATTTTTGTCGGTATTGCAAAAATTGTTCGCTTCCATGCAGTCGCTCTCACGGAGCGCTGTAGCTCGCGCTCACTCACACATTGTCTATTAGAGGTTACAAAATCTCAAGTTGACAAAGAAACTATATAAAAGCGCTTAAACACTCCTCATTATCTTATTTATGTATACTGATAGCCGAATATTTTAAAATACAATTTTTAACGATTTTTCTATAACCCCCTACTTTCAAACATTCAACATTCGCACACATTTTCAAGAACCAATTAAGTGCGAAAGTCGAGGACCGTCTGTATATGCGGTGTTCCGATTCTTGTTTTCGTCATTGCAGATATTTGGCACGTGTTCTTCATCAATTTATGGTAACATTTTCCAGTTAATTTGGAAATGAACAATATTTTTGAGTTAAAAACAATAAAATAAGTGTAGAACGTTGTATTACGTAACAGTTTCAACAGGTTTATCAGAAGGAAAAGTTCCTTGACTTTCAAATACAAAAGATACAAATCGCACACCGGCAGAATGACATTGCGAAGATTACTAACTAACTGTTTTAGCTCAAATCCTAGTTCAGGGACATAGAAATGTCTCTGATCCTTGTAACTGAGATTTCAAAACACGGATATATTTGAAAGCGATCACAGAACCAAAAATAAACAACATGCCTAGTTTGGAGTCTGAGTCACTTCCGGGTGCATTTTGTAAAACATTTCAAATCAGTCAGTATACAAGAATGTTTTGTCTAGAGATCGTTACATTTTTTAGTCCGTAAAGATCCATCTCAATTATCACGTTTAAATAATGAGCACTATTAAATTCAATGAAATTTCATATGACTTTGAAATTGTAATATTTACAAATTTTCTAATACATTTAATATTTCAATTTTGGCATTAATAGGTATAGCTCTACCGACTATTCATCTATTTATGTCTTTAACCCTTTGCAGTCCTATGTCGAGCTATACTCGACATAACTTTTCACTTCTTTTTATTTTCTAGCGAATTAATATCGACTTTTCAGATTCATAATGACTTTGTAATACCATCTAAATATACGTCAGTATCTATAGTTATTGGTATCATTAAAAAAAA
Source organism: Cerceris ruficornis (assembly GCA_963989415.1). Classification (NCBI taxonomy): domain Eukaryota; kingdom Metazoa; phylum Arthropoda; class Insecta; order Hymenoptera; family Crabronidae; genus Cerceris; species Cerceris ruficornis. Next base: position 14,109,054 of record OZ022521.1, read on the forward strand.
ATGAATAAATAATGGCAGAAAATATTGTGCAATTAATTTCATTTAGCTTGCTACGAACTTGACAAAATAATTCAGACCGCAAAGGGTTAAGGTTTCCACTCAGTAAAGATGTGATTTGAGTAGAAAAAGTTTCACTTCAGTAAAAATGATGAAACTAGCGAAATACCTGTGGCGTTCAAACTGTTAAGGATACATTCTAATGAAAAACACCCTGAGATGCCGCGACATTTTCTTCTAAGACCCTGATGCCGAACGTGTTAACAGACGTTCACAATTAGCAAAATACACTTCACTGTAATAAGGGCGTTTTATTAGCTACAAAACGGGATTGAATGCAACTAGACAGAAGCGTGAATGCAACTGCTATAAAACTGATTTACAATAAGACTTTCCAGATCGACCAAAGGGTGGAAGGACTACTCCATTTCCACCCTCTTTCAGCTCGTCAGGAGAAACTGACGATCCTTACCGCGGTATTTCCATCGGAGTCGATGCATGGTCTATAAATAGTTACGTAGACGTACGAGAGAATGCGTAGTCCATACTTAATATGCCTTCGGTATAAGAAGGTTGCGATGCCTGCAAGGACAGTACTTTGTCAGGCCATTTGTCACTTTTTCTAAACCGCGCCGCAAAGCTTGACGTGGAACGTCGTGTATCTAACTATTTATGCTACGTTCTACGGTTGGAATCGATGTAAGGGAGTTACTTCGGCAGAAGTAACGCTTCAATGGTTCTCGGTATATGGCACTATTGCGTGTACATGACGCTTCGGTAGTTCTTGTTTTAGCATTCTGCATTTTTCGATCGCCGAACGAATTTATTGCTTCATAGAAGTCCATCCGATTATTCCGAATCATCGACGGATTATTCAAGGGGACGATTTGTTGGATAGTAGTAGAAGTTTTTAATGACTTCATTGCTTTCTACTATTTTTTTTTAAATGAATTCGCTTCTTTCTTCTTGTTGCTATTCAAGACGTTGAATGCCGCCGGTATTTTGCTGGTTTCATAATTTTTACTACAGTGAAAATTTGTCTGTTAAAATTACATCTTTACAAAGCGGAAACCTTAAAGACACAGACAGATATATAGTTAGTAGGATGTTACCTTTTTAACACGTTGAATTCCATGGGGGTCACTGGTGACCGGCATTACTGAATTCAATGAAAATTCATATGACCTTTAAATTGTAATATTTACAAATTTTTTAATACCTTCGATATTTCAATTTTGGCATTAAAAAGATCAAGTCCTGCTGACTGTATACTTAGTTGTGTCTTTAAGGTTTTGCTTTGTAAAGATGTGATTTTAATAGAAAAAGTTTCATTTCAGTAAAAATGATGAAACTCGCGAAATATCGGTGGCGTTCAACGTGTAATAATGCGGATATTCAAATATGGAATGTATTAGAAAATTCGTAAATATTACAATTTAAAAGTCATATGAAGTTTCATTGAATTTAATGGCGCCGGTCACCGTTGATCCCCATATCGTTCAACGTGTTAAAAAACTAATAATAGTTGTTCGAAAGCTCAGTCGCATAGATAAAATAAACAATGAAACGTACAACTCAGGGACTAGACCTTGTTGAGTCTTTGTTCAGACAATTTTAACACATTAAGTGCCACCCGTATTTTGCTAGTTTTATCATTTCCACCGAATCGAAACTGTTTCTATTAAAATCACATCTTTATAGAATAAAAATGTTAGAAGTAAGAATAGTTATGTGCTCAGTAGTACTTCACTTTTCTAACAGCAACATTTTAATATTGAATATATTCACATCGCAACTTAAAAATCTTAAGAAATTTCATCGAATTTAACAGTGCCGGTCACCGGTGGCCCCCATGACATTTTAAGAGAACTTCCTTCGTCGCAGAGATGTCAAGATATTTTCATAGAATTGGAACAATATTCAGTTTTATAATATACTTATTAGTGCATTATATTTGAATATCTTTCAGACTTGTGCCTACAGCCGGCTTAACCCTTTGAGGACTAGCGACGCATATATGCGGCCTGAGAAGAAATTTAATTATAGTTTATAGCCGCTTGTATATACAGTTAGAGTTGAAAAATTGAAATACAACCGTTGAAATATGATTAAACAAGTAATAATGTATAATGTATATGGATTAACAGTATAACTTGCTGATAAAAAGGTGCTTTTGGATCGCAAAATGAATGGCTATCTCTCAATATTGAAAAATGTCTCCGTCCTCAAAGGGTTAATTGTGACACACATTCGCCACGTCGAATTATTTGCTGACTATGAATAAAATGTAACCCTCTGCACTTATATTCTATCCTAATCTTATTTTTGCCTCTTCCAGTAACAAATAAAATCCCATTCGAACTCTAAGGGACTTCAGCAAACGTTAGGAAACTCAATGTCCCCAATTACTTAAAGCTCGACGTTCAATCTGGATATATTATCCCCCTCGCCGAGAAAACATCCTCCGCAAATAGCATCGTGAAACGTAAGAAACGATCGGTAAGTTTTCCGCGCTAACTTCAAGGATTGCCGGCATTGTGGAAGCCCGGCAGTTTCGTGGGATTTCACGAACCCATCCAGAAGCGAAATGTTAATGGACGGAACAAAATGAAACCGAGGGAGTCGAATCGTGGCGGTAGATCGAAACTCCGACTGGAAGAAAACTATGGTCTTAATAGCGAAGTCGCAACACGGAACCGCGGCCAACGGGAGGAAGCCAGGCAAACAAGCAACGAAACCGGCAAACAACCGTCCCCTCGGCATAAAAGATAACGGCCGCGCAACGTTTCACCTGCACCAGCCATGATGCATAGGCTTTCAGCGGAAAATGCATCGCTGATCGTCGGAGGAAGGCCGCCTTTCGGATGATGGGATGAGGTTGCTGCGAGGGATGAAGAAAAGAAACAACAACGGCAGTTGCTCTTGATTCTGGCGACTCACCAGCATCGCTCCTCGTTCTTTCACCCTCGTTTTCTCCTCGGGAGATTCTCTCTATAGACCGTGTTCATTGACCATCTCGTTTTCCTCGTTTTCGGTGGCTACCATTGCCCGATACAACCCCGTGGAACGAGCAACGATCTACGCGATATAGAATTAAAGAAGAGAGGATTCCTCGAGGAAAACTGATAGAGGGAGAACGATCTCGATTGAACGGATTGCTCCGGATTACTTTAGCTTTGGTAAAATCAGCCGAAATGCACCGAAAGAAACGGAGATAGACTATTTTCTCTTTCGATTCTACGAACTGTGAAATGGTCTTTCCTAATATCGTATCGTGGACGAAGAAATAACTATTTAGAATTCTGCGGAGCTACGTGCAGAGACTATCTTGTTTACAATCATTTACAACGTCACGACAGTGTTCGTCGATAATGATCGATATCTTTGAAGCCCCCGGTCACGATTAATATCGATAACCAGGCACGTACTCATTGGGAATAGAGTCCGGGGAAGGCAGAAGGATAAATACTTGAAATCGCGCTGCGTCACGAAGCCTAGAAAAACTGCAGGATCGAACGGAACGCGCTGGAGGAGCAGAGACAGCGCAGTAAAAGTGTGCAACGACCGAGAGAAAATTGAAGAGGTGGACGTAGAGAAGAGGAGGATGATGATGAAGAAGAAGAATAAGAAAAAGGAGACCCACTTCCCTTCTTCGTGGCCTGAGGCCGAATGGGCCAGGGTATAGGTCCAGGAGGTAGGTAATCATCTTTAGGTTGCGTGCTCCGAACGATCCTCTCTCTTTATCTCTCCTCGTTTTCTCTCTTTCTTCCTCTTCTCGGTCACCCAGGTTTCGTTTCTTTCATTTTTCATAGGCGGTGCAGGCAAACCGTTTATTTAGGCATACCGCCCTCTCTTTCTGCCTTCCTGCTGCTTTCGCGCTACTTTTCAGCCCCCGGCTAGGGTTTGTCGTGGGAATCGGAACACTGTAACACGAATTGCCTCCACCGGAGGCCAACCAAATCGGCCGTTTCGCGAGAAGAATCGCCGAACCGAGTGCAAAACCGTGCCGGAGGGTCGAGAGCCGATGGACAACGTTGGTACGAAAGATGGGCCGTTAGGAATGAAAGAAGACATTGCGGTGGTTGGAATGGTGGTGGTAACGACGAGGGATAATTCCATCGTTACGATAATCGACGTTACTTCAGTGGTACAGGTCTGCGGTAATCGACGACCAATTCGCGAAGAAACGCTGATGGACGGTTTTTATCCCTCGTCGACACTAGGAGAATCTGACGGAGGGAAGAATTGCTAGGAGGAATGATCGAGTTATCGGTGTAAGGAAAGTGGGGATTATCGCTGGAGTTCATTGCATTCTGGGCCAATGATTCCGATGGAAATACGTTATCGTCAGTCGGGTGAAATCATATGAGATGATTTCCTCGGTGGCTTTGGTGCATTTATTTTTAGGTTGCGATACTTAACGTTTTGCGCTCAACGACCTTTCAGTCCGGTGACGTTGCAACTCGAGATGATTTTGCGCGTATGTTTCGAGTGTCTAACAAGTAACATTACATAACTTTATAGAAAAATTAGCTTACAAAAACATTATATATTTTAATGGATTATCTATATTTATATGTTTGAAGTTAGGACTTTGTAATAAACAAGTGTCGCAATAGAAGGTCACGCATATTTGTTTGTTTTAGTTATTATTTGATTCATTAGCTCGTTGGCAAAAAATATCTTTTAAAAATCCGGCGGTTCTTCAACATTTGAGCAGAGAAAGCCGAGAGACGTTGTCAGAACTGTAGTTTCGGAGGAATTTGATATTAAATATCTCATCTCCATTTTAAGGTGTAATGTTTCACACTTCCTAAGAGAAAACATCAAGAAGTAAAAAACTTATTCACGAACCAATACTGCATTTTTATTAATTGAAGATCACGAAATCTAGTATAAACAAAGACTGTCGATCTCAAGCGCAAGGGGAACCTTAAGGGTGTGCAGAAAGGCTTTCCATAAAGTAGATAGTTGAGCCGTTCAGTGCACAAATCGATTAACTCCACTTTTTGAATTTTTTTAAAATTAAGTCTCAAAGCACTTGATTGAATCCTAACTTTTTATGTTTAAAATAAATTTTCGTAATAATAACGATTAACACCTTTAAATGACGAAGTTTGTTTGGCCATCGAATAATAAATAATTGAATTAAGAAATCAATCTAATTAATTCCAAGGCTATTCCACCTTATTCATTTTGTACTTCGTTGAAGGAAAGTTAAATGCGATTATATATTCTACAATACTTATTTGTATTTATATTTTGAAGGGAATTTTGAAAAGGAGCGTATACTATTTCATCACGTTTCTCCACTTTAGATTTTATGGAGTTAATCGATTTGCGCACTGAACGGCTCAGTTAACCCTTTGCACTCCGTTGTCGCCGCAGCGGCGACATTGCAATAGAAGCTGATAAGTGCGTTGTCAGATAAATCCGGTGTATTTTTATATTTCCTCATATTGTAAAATATAATGTTAAAATGTATACGCTTCTTTTTTAATGACAATAAAAAGTAAATAGTCCTGGAGTAGCTACCAGTTCATAGCAAAAATTACTTGGAGTGGAAAGGGTTTCACTTGTTTCGAAGTGTACATTTGTAAAAATGGTTTCACGTAACGTGATAATGATATGTTTTCGTCTTGAATCTCCCTGTGACATTGTATCGATCGTGCAAAAATCTACTTCGTCTTCAGGCATGCAAAAACACTGCCGTCGGTCTTTCGAAGCCTTTGTGATCAGCGCGAGTATCAAAAACCGTAGAAAGATTAGAAGCAGCAGCGTTGATGACACTGTCAGCCGCGGATTCGACTTTTTCTCTTGGAGATTCATTTTCATCTTGTCATACTTCCTTTGAGCATCGCAAAAAGAACGAAAAAGTAACGAAGACAGGCATAAATACCCGAGGGACAAAATGCAAACAGCGACAGCGAACTTTATACAATTCCACAAAAATGTTTTTTTTTTCACAGATAAAAATTACCTTCTCATTAACAAAATTAATTGACCGCATTGCCGAAACTGAATGCGCTTAGGACAGTAAAAAAATGTTGTATCCGAGAAAATAACGGCACAAACACCCTAAGGGAACAGTGTAACAATCGACAGCGAACCAAAAGTTTATCTCCCTGTTAAGCTAAAAACAGACGAATTTACGTTAATGCCAAAACTTTATTCGTTTGAGGAAGTAAAAAAAAGAAACCTTGTATCCGAAACTTGGTAGGATATCGAAGTAAAGAAGAGCTCTCCGTGAAACTGCTGAGTTCGCTCGGTCGCGATCTTTATTCATAACGAATCGGAATCTGAATAATCAATAAAGCGTAGCCGGTAAGAGTGCTCGGAGCTTGTTATAAAAATCATCTCGAGCGATGCAAACGATACTCTCTCTCTCATCCATCTCGACAAACAAGCATGGTGGAAATGAAGCCCCCCTCCCCGAGGCAACAGAACAGAAAATTTCAGTCCTCCTCGACGCCCCTCCTCTGACTTTACTTCGTTTCTACTTTCCCGTAAATGAGTATCGTCGATGAAATGTGCACTCTTCTGTACAATTGTGCTCGTAGAACTCTCAGACTCTAAGAGAACTTACAACAAACCGTCCGAGGTGCCAATCACCGAATTTGATGAAACTCAAGCTTTTTTTCATCTATTATACTATTTTTTTTCGCATATATTTTATTAGACTCATAAAGAGTAGAAAATACAGGGTGCGCCGTCTGTAGGTATCATATGGACCATTTATTTTGAAAGTGGTGTAAGTCCATTTATGTTCGAATCGAGATATTGAAGGGTTTGCGTTGGACTAAATTTAAAAATATGGATGACAGATAACATAGTAGAATAATGTTTATGGGTTTCTAAGGCTGTCAAATTTATCATCCCAATTAGTATAATTAACATTATTTGAGAAATAATATGTTTATGATGGCTGTGAATGGACTTACACCACTTTCAAAATAAACTTTTTCATCACTTCATTAATCAAGAAATTTTCGTGTTACAAAATCTTAATGATTTTAAATATATTAATAACAAGTTGCTTTAGAATGAAAAGATCATGTAAAAGTGTAACTATAATACTAATGTAGCTAACTCGATTTTTTTGGAAAATGGACTTACACCACTTTCAAAATAAACGGTCCATTTGTTGAATGCTTATAAAATAGTGAAAACCTAATTAAATCGAGTTCGCTGTACAATATTTATTTAATTTTGTTTATACCATTACAAAAAAATTATTTTTAGAATACAACGTCAGGTAGATGGTCGCCTTTATGCGCGACGCAAGGAAATGCTCGTTTCTGGGCATTTTCCATAACATTTTGCAACGTTTCGGCCATTATTCCCATTATTTCTCTGCGGATTGCATCTTTCAGTTTCTGAAGGAACCGTGGCGCGCTAATATAAACTTGGGACTTCAAATATCCCCACAGGAAAAAGTCTGGAGCATTATCATTTACTTGATAATTTAATATATAATATAATTTAATAAAATTATCATTACCACTATCACGAAATTTTTGGATAATTTTCGATACAGTCTTCCTTGTAACGTTGAAATTCCGTCCATCTTTAAAATATATTTCAACAATATCGATGCGTTGTGCTGGCGTTAAGTTATTCATGGTGAATAATGGTATAAAATGAGCTGTCGATTGAGCTAATATATTCTTCTAATTGTTCACGAATATGAATTGTTTTAGCATTTAAAACATGGAACCTACAGATAACACAACCTGCATATAGTCGGCTATATAATGGCCATCTATATAATTGAAGAAAATGGAAGAAACGGATTAAAGAGGATACGAAAAAGAATTTTCCAAAATGCCAACGGCGAAGAGCCTTTTTCAAAGTATTCTGCTTTCTTTTCATCCGTTTCATCTCGACGACTTTTCCCGTGGAAAACTGAGAAAAAGAACGTGGTAAAAGCCCTTCTAATCAGGTCTCGTTGGAAACTCGATGGATCCTTGCCATCTCGTCGTGATGCGAATAACAAGATGCGGTAATCGAGTCCTTGGGAAAGTCTGAATATCGTTGGAACGGAAGTAAATGCACTTTACGGTTGAGTATGTCAAAGTTGACATCTTTTCGTAAAAGGAATATACTTGCATTCTTTTATTGCTGAATAGAACTTTTATCTAGATGACATGGCTGCAGTTTATTACAGACATCAACTACATAATTCTGTTAAACAGCTTTTTGATAGAAAAATTAAGTTTTGCCACGAGTGCCAAAATTTCAGAAGAATATAAATTCTTTAGAATTAAATATTTAAATATGTAACACTGCCACTTATAACGATGGAAATCAATTCTTTTTTAAATTATTCTTAATCGCTGATAACTCATCAGTTCAAAATTATAGTGCCATCTACGTGATATCTTGCAGAAAATATAAATAAGTATAAGTAACCGGTGGTTCTTATCACTACAAGTATCTTAATCGGTAACTGCGATGCACTAGATAAGCTATACCAATTAATCGGTATATTTAGATACACCAAATAAATATGTTCAAAGAAAGTAAAATATGAAGAAGCAGTTAGTCTGATCATCTTGTTAGATCTTGTGTTAATCCAGATAAAACTGTAGATCGTAAGCAAGCTGGCTGTCCTTTTTAAAGTCATTATTTAAAAGAAAGTGATTAAATAAAATCTAATTTACAACCCGTTCACAGAAACTAGATAAGTTCACTGCGACACTCCTTCGAATAGAATATGACGGTGAATGAATTAAATGTCCCGCGAACGACAACTTTCCATCAGTTCGATTTCATTTTACTGTGAATTAAATTTAATTATGACAAGTATATATTAATAAAACTCCAAGGTGTAGGTTATACGGTGTTACGATAAAATATTACTTCATCGTATGTTGCTCTTACATTTATAACCCGTCCTGCTAAAAACTTTATGTATGAACTACAATCTGCTGAAAGCGATATAAACCCAGATATACAGACAGGATTTGCGAGCGGCTTTTCTTGCTTTCGTGCGATTCTCTGTCAAATTATTCATGGCTATACAAATTTATGCTAAGTACAAATGCACCATAAGATTGCACAGCCCAAGGAAATAAATAATAACTTAAGGAAATGGCTATCGACTGTAACGTGTACGAATTAACACATTACCCGTGTCGTTGATCATCGATTTTCAACGATTTCATTGTATTCGATGAAAAATAGCAATATTCTAGGTTTTTATTGAAAAAAAAGATTAATCATTTTTTGTTAGAATAAACGATTACTTCTTGTCTTTGCCTTAAAGCAACAATACAGAGGAGTTATGACAATTGCACTAACGTTGTTTATAAACTTAATAGTTTAGTATAAAGGAATTTTTAAATGCGCTTTTGCCTTCAATATTTTTTAAGACAAAAATTCTGTAGCATTCCGTGTGTTAACAACGATGAAATAAAAGTTTAATATTTTCCTCATTTTCTTTCCTTCAATTATCGAAGAAATTGCCTAAGAAGGTTACACAGGCTGAACATTTCCCATACAAATTCCAAAATATTTTAATCCACGAACTTAGAAGCTGCCATCAAATTCAATTCACTCCAATTAACATTCTTGAAATAAATTGCAAATACCACTGTAAACGACCGCTACAGCGATCAAAACCCAAACAGCCAATCATCAAAGAATCAAGCAACATTAAAAATATCAAAATCTGTGCTTACATCTCGACAAAAAAATTCCAACCTCAACCGAAAACCACCTGCCATCGATAATTACTCCACTATCACCCTCCACCAGATAACGACCATAATCCTATCTCCAACAAACTCCATAAACATCATCGCGCCAGCGCCAGCCCTCGTATCTAATCCTTTTAATTATCCCGATCTTTTCCGTGAACGTAACGTGTCCCCGTTTGAAATTCTACAACTGTCTTATCTCCACGGCGACTAATAAGAGAACGATAGGGTACGCCGTAAATAATATGCAAATTCCATTGAGCCGTGGAAGAAAGATGCACGATGGCACGGCAGAGCTACGTATCAGCGATATCTGGTAGTGCCGGAAAGGGTTACGTTTATCCGTTCGCATTATCTTGACGCATGGCCATTCTTCGAGGCTGTTCGGTTACGCGAGACTGGTTCTATGACCGGCTATATAAAACCGGCGAAGATACCGGCCGGATACCGGCGTGCTATCGATGGCGAGAAATAGCGCTTCTAAGGATCGCGGTTACCAACAGAACGACGGGAACGTTCCGCCTCTAATAATCCGCGATATCGTCCTATCCGCTCGCCCCGACACTACGTTTCCTTTCTTCTTTCGTTCGTCTCGATCTTATTTCAAATTCTTCGCTTCGCCTCGCCGTTTTCCTTCGTTTCTTTACTACCGGTTCTTCGGCCCGTACTTCGAGTAGAGCGAGTACGCGTTCCATCGAGTTACGCCGCGGTGACATCGCGACTCGATGACGTTCCTGGTAATTGGAATTAATGAAATCCTTGGCTTCGTTGGAATTACCGGGGAATTTTGTAATAATTCCGTTGGTGCGTCGACGGGAGACGAGATTGTTGGAAGGGTGATAAGAGAGAGATCGAGATAGGGGATATGGTTGTCAGGTTGTTCGTGAATCGTTTCGTTGGACCGTTTCTTGAAGGGAATCGTGGGAAATATTGTATTTCGTGTTTTTCTTCCTGGCGTGAGGATTTTATTGAGGGTTGATGATGATTTTTATCTGTGGTTTGTGCTAATGAGGATAGGGTACTTTATACTGCAGATTTGAGGACGTTGGAAAAATATACGGATAAGATAGAATACAGAAAAATAAATATATATTTCACCAAGCCCGTTTGCCAAGCCCAAATAAATTCACATTTTGTATTTTTGTTCTCACTATGGGGATTTTTTTGGGTGGCTTTCATTAATGTTTATAGAATGCTTTATCGTTAAAGGTTTGAAGAAATTGGAGAAATATGCGGATACGACAGAATACAGAAAAACAAATAAGTAATATCTATTTCACCAAACATGTTCCTAAAATCTAAACAAAACGGTAAGATCCGTTCAAGGGGGTTTCCGGTCTAGACCTTTCAAAACATGGATTTTCCTTTTTTGCATTTTCTCGAAGTAGACATTTGCAAAAGTAAAAATATCGAAAGGATTTTTTCGATTTCGTGAAATTGACGAAGTTCTAGATGGTTAAAGAAGACGGCGCACCTTTTTCAATATAACTGGTATGAAAAACTTTAAACGCTTTTTTTTTCAAGACAATATTTTCTTACATGGCGAACATGATATCTGAACCAAAATTATAAAAAAAAAATTAATATTTCTTTTAACACGCTAAACATGGAAAAGGTCAAGAAAATCGATATTCAATATTTAAAGTTCTGCCATTTTGGAAATTCTTACAATATTTCCTTTATTTTGGTTCACACCATAATTAAAATCGTACAAATGAAGAATTCATCGATGTTTTTCATTTCAGACAAACAGAATGACCGGAGTCGTGTCAGCCAGTAGGACACTTTTTCTTAAAGGAACCGTGTTAATTAAGTCAGTTTTCATTATTTTTACTTGATAAAAATTGTGAACAATCGTCAAACACGAAGAAATATATGCGCAAAATGTCGATATTGAAAATTGTATGCTCTTCTTGGATAAAAATCCCTAAAAAGACCAAGAAAATGCAATTCTAGACTAGAAGACCCCCTTAAAGTGAATATGCTGAAAATCAGTAAAGCGAAAAGACGAAGGGTTCGTACAAACATGATTAAAATAACGGAAGATATCTCGATTGTAGGATACGTAACAAAAACTCACAGAAGAACAAGACACCGATTCATTCAACGTAACATTAATGAGTTAGACACTTTGCGAAACGAAGAAACGAACATCGTCGGAGGAAACGTCAATCCCCCCTTTCACGCGCAAACAGTAGTTTGTTGTTAAAACGACGCGGCTTTCCATCGAGCATTTAACCGACCCATTAAATATCTGACATTCTCGGTATATCGCGTGGAAACGACCGCTAATCGAATACTCTCGTTGCTCGTTAATCAGCGTAATTTCATCTACCGTAACTTCATCGTCGGAGAAACCCCTCTCGGGGAGAACTTCGAAAAAGCACGATTCTCCGAATGTCCCTTAATCAAGTAATTGCCGGGCTTAACTTCGTTCCGCATGTATAATATAATAGTCTGGCACGACAAAGCGTCGCGAGAGAATTTTTAACGACTTCTCGCCGAATAAATCCTTCGGAAAACAGTGAATTTAATATAGTTAAACGAAGGAGAGAGAAGGGACGAGGGAAGACGGCGACGAGGAGCGGGCCGAGACCGAACGATCTACGGTATAATTAGACTGGTTTCAATTTCGTCGGAGGAGAAACTTTTATCGGGATCGTCGCGCTTCAGACGCAACTCGGGAGCGGAAAAGGATGGAGGAAAATCGCTTCGGGAAAGTTCAGAAGCTACCTCGCGATTCCCGGTACGACATTTCTATTGTTCCTAATTCGCGCTTCGTATCCCCCGGCTGGCAATTCCAGACGTACGATCCAACTTCCGTTTTCTGCAGGGACACGATTCATCAATGACTTTTCACCGGCAGATTAACGCAGCCGGATTCAATTCGGATCGTAGTTGACTAAATTATGCCCTCGACGAAATTCGCTTTTATTCTCACGATTTGGAGATTCCGTCGAAGATTTGTTCCGTGATTGTCGTCCATGGTGAATGGTGATTATTTTAGAGTGAAATTAATGAGGGATGGTTGCCATAATTGTAATATTTTCGATGTTTCATGTTTTACATTTCGTATTAATTTGCATGTAATTTGATATCGAATATTGAAACTTAATGATTGGGATAGCTAATGTAATCAGCGTGAGAACGCTGGCGGAGGAGGCTGCCTGAATTAAACTATTTCAGGTATTTCAGGTTAAATTTCCTATTTGGTACTAATTTCTGTGTAAGTGGATACGCGAAATTGTAACTTCATATTTAAGATCATTGATCGCTGTAATTCTAAGAGATTATTATACGGAAGGGTTTTGAAAATTGTCTTACTTAGGATATTTTACTTTCTATTTTCTATTTGGCGCAAATTTATGTTGAAGCTAATATTCGAAATGGTAATGTAACGTTTCACATTGTAATTCCGAGAGGTCATTATACTAAACAACTTCGAAAATCACCCTACTTAGGATACTCTACGTTATATTTTCAATTAAATAATAATTTATATATAAATTGGTATTCGAAGTATCTGTTACAACTGCACATTTAAATTTTCTCTTAAAATATTAACAAATAGTAATAAAATTCATTATCATATGAGCCGTTTTCTTTGAAAGTGGTGTAAGTCCATTTTTGGCAAAAAGTTAGTTAATGATATCAATGAATGCAATGTGCTATAAGCATTTTATCTATTATTTGAATATCATACTACATATTATACTAAAAATTACACTACATAATTCCTCTACTTCATTTTTATATGTGTAGTAACACTGTTAATGACATAAAGATTTTTGTTCGTTCACTGGAATTTTGGTACTTCCCCCGTTTAAATTAAAAATGGCACGTATTAATATAAAGTTGTAATTAAAGTAATTTAAATAGCAATACCTGAAGAAATACTGAAATAAACCCTTTTTATTTTGTTTTTTGATGTATTTAATAAAAATTTCTTTGATTTAATTAAAATGCCATATCTAATATTTTATAAATGTATGATTTTCACATTTTGTTGACTTTGAAAGTGGTGTAAGTCCATTTGAGGTTATCAAAAGTATAAAATTCTTTTAACTAATACTTTAAAAACGATCACATTATAAACTTAAATCAATTTAATATTTAAAAAACATAAAATTAGCTTATTACATATACCAATATTTTTTATACTATTCAAAAACAAACCCTTAAAAATCTCCACATAATATAAAATGGACTTACTTTCAAAGAAAACGGCTCATATATATTCCCGTATTATATCACATCAACATTCCAATAAGAACAAAGGATTGTACTCACGCTCCAAAAATATTTTCATAAAAGCACTTGTTTTAAATGTTAATTCAACAAATGATAAGTCATTATGAATTACAACTCATTTGCAATTACCAAGTTAATTGCGAGGGAATCTTAAAAGAGCGTAGGAAACGTAAGAAAAATATTTTTGCAGAGAATTAAAAACCACAATGGATGTTGATTCGTATATATGGTTCACGGTTGGGGTAGCCTGCAAACGCAGATACACAGAAGTAATGAAATATTCATGAAACTCGTTGTAACGCATAATATAACGTATTTATCCCATGTAACGTACAAATTAGTCGCATTTCCCACCCAGGAGTACAGCAGAGTCGAATCGCATAAATTATAACTCAGGATTGCAGAAGCTGTACTCCCTGCCCGCGCGTATTAAATTAGTACTTTCCATTTCTACTTATATCTTCTTCCATCGAAATCAATTTATTTCATGTGACCTTTTGTTCGCATTCGTTGATACGTCTGCATATGGAGTTGATCATAATTTAAGTAATACTAAGCACGATGTAAGTAATGCAATCTAAATTAAAATATAATGAACTGTTTCAGCAACTGTGCGATACTTCAATTTTCCTCCAGCTAACATACTTGCAACTATTGGGTTGGCAAGAAAGTAATTTCGGTTTTGTAATATGAAATGAAACTTAATTTTTTTTTAACAAAGAATGAACTTTAATATACATTTTCATTTTGTTCGATGACCTTTTGCCACCTTTTAGACCAATTTATGATTCCGCTCTCATAGAAATTCTGGTCTTTATCAGCAAAAAACTGAACCAGGAGCGATTTTAGACTAAACACTCGAATTAATCATTTGGTTCCTTGGAAGCAGCTCTAACTACACAACACCCACCAAATTGACAGCATAACTGATGTTTGATACAATTCAGCTTTCGATGTGGTTTGTATAAAAAAGTAATGACAAATTAAAATATGTCGAAAATGTTCGTTTTTGCACCCCATATTAAAATTCACGCGAAACTAACAATTGCAAACAAAATGAAGCACAATTTGTTTCTAAATCCTGCCAAAGGTGACAACTTTCAATTTTCAGAAGCAAAACTGATAACATTGTCAGAAGTCCTTCAAAACAAACGTAACATTAGCTATCGACGAAAACCGGAATTACTTTCTTGCCAACCCAATAGAACCCTAGATGAATTCCACCTTCTTTTCGAAGAATGCAGCTCTAACACTACAAAGTTTTCGAACTTCTCCAAAACAACAGGCATTTGAAAAAAAGAACATTATAGATAAAAATTTAAAAATCAATCGGACAATTTTGGATACTTTCTCACGGTTAAAAACCTGAGTAAAAATTATCTTCACCGTAAATACGATGACACGCAGCAGCACCGACTAAAAGTAAATAAAAATTTCGAAAACTTCCCGAATCGCAAAACCTTGCAAAAAACCTACATAAAGACCATCCATCGGCCACAACCATCTTCTTCCCCGCGAACTTTACTCCTTCGCAAAAAAATGTCTGGCCAAAAGACAAGATTACCCTCTCGGGCAACGATCACGCGGCTGTTCGTACGAAACGATTCATTCTAACAGCCAGAGGGCAAGCATTCCACAGGGCTCTCGTTCGTGGAACATTCCGAAACTTTTCACGGTCGCGGTTAATCGGCACGGGCCCCCGTAGACGGCGATTCTCCCTCTAAGCAATAATTTCCTCGTTCTTAATGTTTGGCGCTCGGTTCTCGCATCGGCTGGCGCGCATACACCAGAACCTATCCGTACGTGGACAACGGAGCCAGGAATTCGTGAGTCCTCTACCAGGATGCTAAGATAGGATTCCGAGATGGAAGGAGGAAGGAAGCTGGAGAGAGGGAGACGGAGAAAGAGAGAGAGAAGGAGAGGAAGAGAATAGGTGAGAAAGAGAATGAGACGGGGGGTGAGTGGTGAAGAGAAAGAGTGAAAGAATGAAAGAGTGAAAGACGGAAAGAGATAGATAGAGAAAGAGGTAGACAGAGAAGGAGAGAAGGAAGGAAAGAGATAGAGATAGAAAGCAGAGTTAAAAGGCGCGTGAATTAGTGTGCCGGGTGGATGGGGGAGTTACGGGGTTGCCCTGTGGGGAGGTGGCCCACCAATTTTGGTATATCGCCTAATAACAGAGGAGGCAGAAGGTGCCCCAGGTACCCCCACGATACGTACGCCTCTTATTCGTGCACCGCCACCCATAACCCACCAGCGACGTAGCCCCCGGACACTCCGGATCCTCGGTATGGAACGAAACCCGCTGGGAAACGAAATATTGTTAATCCGTTTAAATTATAACTCGCCGAGGCTGGACGCCCTGGCGGCCTTAACGTTCGGGACATCTTCAACTTGGCGTAATTATGTTTTCAAAGAGAAATTACATCGCCCTCGACACTGTAATTCCGTTACAAAAGGGATCTCGCTACTTTGAGGATGCCGAGATTGGAAGGTATTTTTTGAATGCACGATGAAAGGGACTTTGGGTGTTCTTTTGCTCCAAGGTTTTGATGCTCTCGCAATTTTACTTTGCTCTGCATTGTACCGGCTCGCAATTTCCATCCTGACTTCAATTTGCACATTTATGTACACCGTGGCCCATGAGTGACGAGAGTCACTTTGCAATACTTGATTTTGTGATGTATGACAGTCGTGGAATTGAAGGAGATACGTGTGTTGCAGATGGTACATTGCGTTTGTACTTGGCATGTATTATCATACGTTATCATTTGCAGTGCTACTTGCAATTCTCAGTTCACTCTTGCCCACGTATATGTGGCACGTTGATAATTTATGGACTATCGAATGACTCTCGCTATCATTATTTTTTCAATCATTTCTTTTAACGTGTTAATTTCAATTTTTTCAATTAATTTGTTTTACCATTCATATGAAATTCAATTAATATTGCAACGATGTTACGAATTGGTTATTACCATTGTCACTGCTTTAACCCATTGACTGCCAGGAAAATTGAGCAAATACTACCTTTGCTTGTCAAAATGTGAGAAGATGACAGAAAGTTTTTAGAACATTGATTTCATTAATCAAAAATATAATGTCGACATTTGTAATGATACGAAGAGCATTTTTGTTCCAAAATTTCTATACATGCTCGGCCATGATTATTAACTTATTAATTCATGCTTATAGTGCAGCTACGAGATATCTCGTAGTTGGCAGTCAATGGGTTAACTTAAATTCCAATAGCCACTCCCGGTTCTATTGCGGTTACACTCTAAAGTATGATACATATCTCCTAACCCTTCTTATTCATATAAATATCCAAATTACAATTTACACATTTGTTAAAAAACCGCAACTTATGAAGGCAGATGTACACGCGATGAAACCAAAGCGCGCTTTTGTTACGTCATTCGATCATTGTACGACGACATGGTAATTTCATTGCACGGTTCGTTTGACAAATACGATATAAATAGTATTATTTTTCACGTCAGTATGCGTTTTGCTCCTCGACATCGACGATTCCGAGCCAATCACCGGGAGATATAATCACCGGCTACCACGTGAAACGCATTGAAAAACGTAATATCAATGATCGACGAAATTGCTGCTCACTGTGCTGAACAATACAAAGAGACCGTAACGTGATACTCCACACCTGCGAATCAAAAGGGAAGTCGAACGAGCGAAAGGAGTAGCGAAAATAACCGAGCGTAATAAAGTAATGCATGAAACGCAAGGGATCGAAATTCAATAGCCTTATACAAGGTGTTTCAAGGTTTTCCCGCCAAATGTTTAAAATACACTTAACAGATAACATTGAGGAAAGAAAATATTCTACGCTTCTTGTGAATACTTCGTTAAATAATGAAAATAAATGCGGAATTTAATATGAGAAATTATTAACAATTGATGCAATTAAATCTCTACTTTTCCGTAATCTCTGGCGAATATAAATGTGCAATTGAACGCAGCGTGAAAAATTCCGTTCCTCGAACGTTCCCAGCGATCTTGATCGTTTAAACAACGCGATTACAGACCTAGACTAGGTACGTACGAGTACTCGCGAATAAAGTAACTAATAAAATCTCAAAACATGCGGCGCATCTTCCCGCCTTATCCGGTTACACGTTGCATTATGCAACGTTTTATACATCAGCGGGAAACAAAACGTGAGTTTAACGCGGCTCGAGAAACCCAGCATGCCGCATATCCACTTGGTTAATCGTTTCAATCCGGTCGATGTATATCGACGAATGTGATCAGCCTGATTTATGAATTCATACTTGAATTTTCTTCGATCACTTTGCTCTCTAACTTTCGATGTATGGAAAAATGACCGGAATGTTTAACAGACAGGAATGATTTTTGTTAGTTAATTATTTGCGAATGGCAATAAACAGAATATCATTCACTTCGACTGAACGTCTTAGCTTGGAATAGAATAAGCTTCGTCGTTGTTACAAGGAATACAGAAAAACTACCACATTAATTAATTTTCCTGCTGACAGAGATAATGAATGAGGGTACTAAACCCTACATGTTGATTTCAGTGTTACATATTAATTCCAGCATTCACAATGAGGGAATGAAGGAGCGACACTGGTGAAAATATATCTAGGTTGCCACAACTCCTTTTGTATCCCATTACTGAAAACGGCATTCGGAAATAATCGAAGGT
Source organism: Cerceris ruficornis (assembly GCA_963989415.1). Taxonomy (NCBI): domain Eukaryota; kingdom Metazoa; phylum Arthropoda; class Insecta; order Hymenoptera; family Crabronidae; genus Cerceris; species Cerceris ruficornis. The sequence continues at coordinate 14,127,690 of OZ022521.1, forward strand.
AATTTAAATAACATCTCAGAATAATTACGTCTGTACCTGGCCAAAAAATATTAACACGTTGAACGCCACCGGTATTTTCCTAGTTTCATCATTTTTGCTGAAGTGAAGCTGTTTCTATTAAAATCACATCTTTACAAAGCAGAAACCTTAAAGACACAAATAGATATATAGTCTGCAGGACTTGACCTTTTTAATGGCAATACTTAAATACTAAATGCATTAGAAAATTCGTAAATATTACAATTTAAAAGTCATATAAAATTTCATTAAATTTAATAGCGCCGGTCACTGATGACCCCCATGGCGTTCAACGTGTTGAAAGTCATTCGCACCACAAACTGTCAGAAAAACATATCGCAAGAAACAAAACAAAGGATTCACTGCCTCAAACCCACCCCATAAGACAAAATCCTCTCTCGTTGATCAAGTTCACTGAAACAGAACGGTCGCAAACGACAAATGGAAACGTCTCGATGTAATTACAACTCGCTCCTAATCAGCTTGGTCTTACGTTCTCCACCGAGTCCCAGCGGATTACGTTTCTTTCCTGATCATTGAAATAATCTTCGTTGCGTGCGCAGGGTGCATCGAAGAGATGACCGCGCTATCGCCAGGACGAGAGCTCGCGATGCATCGCGGTGCATCACGGTGCACCGCGGTGCAGCAAGAAAGGACTGCCCGTAATAGATAGTAGGCACGGACCTCGGGGCCTGGGAGCAACCGTAATTGGAATTAATTAGAGGCGTTTCGCGATCCGTGGTACGGAGTAGCTTTATGCGAAGGTTCGGAATCCTCCCCCGATGGACTTCTTGAATATCGATCTTCGGACAGACAAGTTAATGCGGGCTGCTAACTACGCGACGCCGATCACGGCTCGTGTCCTTTGTACGAAACCGGGAACGTCCGTTGGCTGTGTCCATGGCGCGGAAGGACAACCAGCACCGACGGGGATTAATTTCTGACGAGTATAATACCTTCACGGGTAATTCCACGGATTCTCGGGGTCTTGTGCCCAGTCGCGTGATGGGGAAACAGTTGGCGCATTTCTGAGATGTGACGGGGATTAAAATTTCATTTGGACTTTGGTGACCTGGGAGATGTTTTATTGTTGCTCGAGGAATCGGTGGACCGTTTGGGTGATTGACATTGCGAAAGAGCAGGTGTTGATGATATTTGTTTTTAATCGTGGTGGTAATTGTGACAAAATATAAGTCATTCATTCAAATATAAGTCATTCAGTCATGTTGAAATGTTTAGAAATTTATTTTGGGATGGGCACTGAATTCTTTGTTGTGACGACTATCAGCTACGTTAGACTGTTTATTGTCATTGCTACCAAGTGGTTCAACCGCAATGTAGATACGTTGGCACAAAGTGAAATAAGTAATAGGTTTATTTCAGATAAGTATATTTTCTCTGGCGGATAATTTTCTATCGTAGGCATTTCGACCTTAAGACGTAGTAAGGATCTGGTTCATTTGACAGAGCTAAATGTTTATAACATTAAAGTAATATGCATCGTTACATTTGGGAGGGCTTATAGAATTATGTTATTGAAAAAAACTTGAATATCTTTTACGGTTAAAATGCAAAAAATTCTGAAACTAGCAAATTTAATTTTTTTCAAAAATAATTTTCTCAAAAATAGAGTCTGAAGGAGACAAACGGACTTAATATTTGTTTTCAGCGCCACAAAATCTATTAGGTTCAGCATAAGTATTCTTTGGGCTAAAAATCGTGTTGACCAGTGATATTAGTCATGGCAAAATATTGAATTAATTTCAACTGATGAGAGACGGAACAAGTAATTCGGACTGTGATGACTTAATTTCAGTGGCAATTAAATGATACCATACACTAACTGTCAAAAGTACCTAGTAACATTTTCAAAGATCTCTATTATACTATACTTATACCCTCAAAAACTGACAATTCCCCTATTAATTTCTATGTCGCACTAAACGGAAGCTACAGTTTCCAACCACTTCCCGTACATTTTGCCAATTAATCTTTGAAATATATTCCGCAGACAGATAAATAGTAAAAATGACTTAGCATGCATCGTTAAGACAAATAATCGTAATTGTCCAGGATCTTACGTTGCTCGGATTTTCAGAAAGTAGAGTTAATTAACAGACTTCCCGAGTCATGTATCTTTCACGCAATCAGCAGTTGAAAGTCAGGAGTCAGTTCACGGACAAGGGAATGATGAAGCGCGTAGGCAGCGCGTATACATTTTTTTTTCGCTAATTGCATCGTAATCCTCCACGGTAGGATGTACCACTTCCGCATAGTAGCGTCCAACACTTTGTCCCAACTGTACCCTTCGTGGGATTAAGTACGTGCGCACGTTTCATGTTTATCGTTACTCTGAACTGCGATAAAACGGTCGATTAAAGCTGATCGATTGCACGGATGTACCGTGTTTACGGTTCGGGAGTAGATTTCAAGAATGTCGACGAGGATACGTTGGATTAGTCAACTTCAATTACGATCTATATGTATACATCAGGGGAGAAATCGTTAATGGAAATGGAAAACGGTAAACGTTGCAGCCTGTTGCACTTGAAGGAAATGCCTGGTTTGATCGTGCGATAATTGACGTGTGAGAAAAGTCAATTATAAATGTTGTTGTTGGTTGAAGTGTGACGATCTACTGGGATTTCTGGGATCGTCTGGAATGGACTTACTCTACTGGGATCTGCGAGATCGCAAAGTTAGCATCTGTTGGAATGTTCTACTGAAATATCTAGCAAATTAGGACATTTTCTTGTGGATTTAGTATTAAAACCTTCTAAATCTTCTAATCTAGCTAACTACGGTTGTATAGGTAAATATTTTAAGTTCAGCTATAGTAATCATTGTATATAAATCTATTAATAACCTCAAGAAAATATAGAAAAAATTTCTTTCGAAATACCCTGCCAATCTAAGAAATAAAAAAAGGGTTTCGATTGAGAATAGCCAGAGGCATTGCAATTTCCTGCCACGGCGTTGATAGTGCCGGATTACCGTCTATCACGTCTGATAGATGATCCATTTTATTGATCGATAGTCTTCGCGTTACTAGCAAGTAGAATCGGCTCGCCTACTAAACGGACAATCCTGAACTATTAATATACATTTTCGCACCGAAATCAAGCAACAAAACTACGGTTCGTATGAAACCCATAAAAGAATAATTAATGACGGTGAATCCGATGAATAAAACATCCGAACGCTATATTGAGAGGCTTATAAATACAGGGAGATTCATAATATGTGAATCAGATATACAGCTTATTATATATTCAAGAATTATTGAAATATTAAAATATCCTCAAATCAAAAGCAGGATACGATAATGTTTACAGGATGTTTCGTTTAATTGGGAACCTTAGAGTATTTCAGGAAGGATCATGGATATGAAACAAATATTTCAACAAAATCCGTAAGGAACAAATTAATCTTTTGCGGACCGAGTAGAGCATAAGTTCTTTTTTTTAACGAACGATATAACTTTGAATATGCTAATTTATCTAAATAATTGATTCATTTTTACAGTAAATTATGTAACAACGAACAAATTTTAGTACATCCCGGAAATATTATTTCTTAAATTTATAACGCCATCGCCGCAACGTTCTTAACACTTCATCTACCGGAAGCCTATTAATAGACTTTCTGTTTACCAATACTCATTGGCCGACAGTCTATTAATCTGTTATTACAGATGATAATAAAATAAAGTTACGCTGCCTCGGAACAACTGAAGTTAAAACGACATAGTGAGTATTTCTTCACATTTGAATTTTAATGTTATAGAGCTTTGCAAGTAGGTACATACCCTCGTGCATAATGTCCAGAAGAATGAGCGATAGATAAAGTGTTAAAAATTAATATCTCCCAACTTCATCTTCTCAGAAAGCAATCTCAACGAATCTCCACTACAACGCGCGAATTATGAACCGCCCTGTACATCCGATTTCCCTAGCCCAAGAGAATAGATAAATCGCTGCCCTTCTAAGCAAGTCCGTTACAAATTGTTCAAACGTCGTTCACCAGTCATCGACAGGTACCCCAGACATTCTTCTTTCCGCTCGAACCCCAACCTCCTTCCCTCTCCCTCATGTAAATGCATTCACTTTTAATGTTACGTTCATAACATCTAATTAAAGGCGGTCGCCGAAGCGCGGGATAATTTACAAGGCTCTCGGTGCCCCCGGGGCGAATTTCTAGCACGAGATTGGGTGCAGGGTTCGCTAGGATGAATGATAGGGCAGTTAGGTGTGCAAAGTATCTCGGGCTTAATGATTGACCGCACGATATGACCGCGCGGAAGCTACGAGCTACCACTCCGTGTTTTAGATTTCGAAAAGGATATGCCGCTGGCACGAATTAAGGTCGATTCACGTTTAACGACGCGACAACGTATCGCCGATGACGGCACCGCTGGGAACGAGATTTTAATGCCGAGGAATTAACCCGGCTCGAGGTTTTCCAGGATTGAAGCAACACGGTGATTTTCCCTGCATAGCGATTCGTTTTTGCCATTTCTCTTTTGAAATTTTGCTATTTTTGTGGAGAGTCGTTTTGTAACTTTCACTTTAACGAGTGTCGTACATAGAAAACTGAGAGTTGGAATATTTATGGGAGTCGCGAATGTAAAGGTAGTTCTGCTCGGTGTTAACATCGAGGCATACACGTGTTTGATATTAAGTTATTGTTTTAACCTTTTGTGCTCGCAATTGTTTGGGGAACTGATGACTCAACGAGATTTTTGTAGCTGAATGGAGGTTCTTTGCACTCTTCGCATTGGTAAACTTAGTGATTATGTAAACTGATCATCGATGATCAACGTGAGAGTGCATTAACCCTTTGCACTTGAGTAATCACTATTCGATGGCAGCACCCGAATTTTTGTACAAAATCTTAATATTCCAGATATAATCGCTACTACCAATGACTTCGATACTAGGAGTCACCCCCTTGGTCATAGAGAATTTTGTCCTCCCTTGCAAAACTCTCATTTCAAATTTCTCCATATCCGAAATACCACCATCTGCAATGATTTATACTTTAAACATTAACTCCTTGTCCTACGATTTCATTTGTGACTGCCTCCGCAATAATTGAGCCGTTCAGTGCACAAATCGATTAACTCCATAAAACCTAAAGTGGAGAAACGTGATGTAGTATATACTCCTTTTCATAATTCCCTTCAAAATATAAATACAAATAAGTGTTGTAGAATATATAATCGCATTTAACATTCCTCTAACGAAGTACAAAATGAATAAGGTGGAATAGCCTTGGAATTAATTAGATTAACTTCTCAATTCCATTATTTATTATTCGATGGCCTAACAAACTTCGTCATTTAATGGTGCTAATCGTTATTATTACGAAAATTTATTTTAGACATAAAAAGTTAGGATTCAATCAAGTGCTTTGAGACTTAAATTTTAAAAAATTCAAAAAGTGGAGTTAATCGATTTGTGCACTGAACGGCTCAATTGGAAATTAAATTGCTGAGATAAAAATATGTTAGTGATTCCTGATACATTTTAGAATTTAATGCAATATTAATAACACAGAAATAATATTATCGTGTCATGTTCCACTGATATTTTCAATTTGATCATTTTTGAGGAGCTTAAAAATTTCCTGTTCGATCAACCGCATCACGAGTATCACTCGTTGTTGTAGGGCAAAGGGTTAAACCTCACATTTCCCTTAAATTGTACCATCAAAGCTAAAGTTTCCACGTGCGATATTGTGAACCAAGCTTTATTCTTCAAACATCACTCCAGAGGGCCCTAATAGATAGCCCTAAGTCCTCGTGATGAGAAAGTGCGGCGAGAATTTCGCGTGCGCATAATAGCAGACGGGATGAAAGGAACATGCCGGAGACTATGAGACGACGTCGGAGGAGAAGACCGAAGAAGGATATTCTCCGGAATACGTGTAAGTCGGTGGCCTTGCTCTAGCATCGCGTGATGGCATCCTCAAAAAGCCCCCGTTGCCGCAGGACCACCGATGCTTCTGGCTACGATGCCACGAGGAAACGTGGCCGAAGGGGTGTCCCTTTTGAATGTAAATCGTCTACCGTGTATCTGATATGGATTGAAGAATATGAATGAATTTCGCGGGAGGCAATATCTTCGGGCGACGAAGGTTGCATCCTTATTGGGGGATGAGCCTTTGTACGTTACAGGATAAAATATGTGTGTCATATTGCCTCCAGGCTCTTAAATCACCCGAAAGATAAATGGTAATTGCGCTCTCAGTCTTGCAAGACTATATCGTAACGGATGGAATAATCAATTTTGATAAATTGATAACATAGGGGACGACAAAAGGCGCCGAAAAATGTCGTGGCCATGTGGACAGGCGAGGAGGGAATACGAAATGTTGGGCCTGAATTGGAAACCCCACTAGCTACTAAGAAATTCATTTTAAGTGAAATACCGTGGATATATTGGTCGCAATATAAAATCGTCGGTCTTCCATGAAGCGACTAATACCAATAAATTGAAAAACGGTAGAAAAGGCAAAGTATCAAATAGAATCGGGAACTCCGGCAATTTCGCTTCCTACCGTGAGATTAACCTCGCCCCGATACGAATCGGTAGCGGCAGAGCCCTCGACGGAAAGCGCACACCGAGATATCTCATCGTCGATTTAAATCACAAAGCTACCAAGCGTTCCGGGAGGCCAACCCGCGGGGCTTTTAATCCTCCTTAAAGTTCAACGACAACTGGAAAAGACTTCCCGGCCCGTCCTCCCGTGTGCACCGTCCGCGGATACAGACATCAATGGATTCGAAACCGCCAATAATCGAGGTCCCTTCTGCACTCACTCGACGGCAATTAAGCGGCATCTCGGTACGTCATTAAATCATAAACCTTCCTCGGACAGTTTATCGGTAGAATTTCGCTCTCTCCCACGCGCCAAACGGCCGTTAATTTGCTACCGAATAAAGCGAAGCTCGTTCGACCAACGATCATTAGCTCTCGATCGATCGGCTCTGATTCCGGAATCAAGCGTACGGGAAGAAGAAGGAACGAGAGGCTAACTGCCCTCGCCAGTGCTTCCATTAATGCCCGGCGTCGATGGGCAATTACGATCGGTAATTTCAGATTTTCTGTAGATCCACCACCCGGTGGTCGTCGGTGGATATTACTCGAAGGTAGCGGTTACAATCGTTACCCAGACGCCCGATCATCGACGATCGGAGAATACGTATGCACTCGTGGGGTGCCGAGCTTTCGACCTTCGAAGTGCGCCACACACGATCGCGGAGGCCGCTAGGAATTTTTTAAAAGCGACGTCTCAGTGAAACGTATAATATGAACGACAGGAGAGTTTGCACGTGTCTGGACGTTACGGTGGGCCGTGGTATTAAATTTTGGTGAATGATTCGTACCCGCGTTGCCGTGTGATATATACGCACGTAACGTGCCCGGAATCGCAGCCTGAATTGCGCCCCGACAATGAAATATATTATACCGAAGAACGCGCACGTATTCCGTGCGACGATTTTTGCAGTTTTGGAATTTCCGAAAGGGTTTATTGCTTGCCGTCTGTCGGCGGATGTGAATGGTATTTTTGCCGGGGGATTTAAGAATGTGCGAGGATGTCACGCGTGGTTTTGAGATTAGGTTTGCTTCTAGGAATGAGACTTAAGAATATTTGGATTCCTTTTTATATCACTTATTTTTAACTCTTTTAGTGCCGACCGTAAAATTGATTAAATTAATGGCAAATGTATTTCAATACTGTTGAGAATCGTTGTAGTAGTATTTATTTAACGTTGGATGGAAAAATGAGAAAGTCGGTTGTTTATTATACACAGTAATTACAAATGAAAAGAGTTGTCAATTAGTCATGATTTGATATAGAACATGTAATATAAAGAATAAATTGTATATTTTCAATTATTTGCAATAAAATTACCCATGGTGCGCGGTGTTAGGAGTGTTGCTAATAACAATATATCATCGTTCGGCACTCGAAAGGTTAATGTATTCCACGAAATTATTTTTTATTGATATTTAATTTAAAGCTTATATCTGAATAACCTGTTGCTTCAAAAGGAAATGTTAAATGGAAAAACTCATTTGATTAAAATGCGATGACTTTTATGTTCGCGAAAACTATCGCTTGAGAAATGAAATGTGATAGTAATTATTTCAGAGTTAATGCAGTTTTCAATAGGTTGAAGATGTTACGAGTGTAGGTAGTAATTAACTCATATTTCTCTACGTACCGATTAATTAAATGCTCGTATATCTCTCATCGTACAATTAGGTAAACGAGGATGTTGATACACAACCGCGTTTTACAGCAGTATCAATTAATGAGATGCCCATTACGTGACGCATTTGTCGTGAAATTACACTGGCAAACCGACGGTTATTACGGAATAGACGAGCATCAGTCACCTTTCATAATTGGATCCTTAATGTAGAGTTATGTAAAGGTTCGTGAAAGTGATACCACAATTTTGCCAAATACATTAAAATCGGCTGTTTTCGTTACAATTTCACCCATGCGATACTGACAAAAGCATTTAAAGATATGTGCTAAATTCATTAAAGTTATTTTAAGAAATCGAAGCTACTCATTTCGATAAAAAGTAATTACCTGTAAAAATTATTTTTCGAGATAAAATTTTCATTGGGATCTCTATATTTGTTAAAATAATTTTTTCTAAAGTTACTAGCAATTATCCATAGAATCGTAACTATTTCGCTATTTGAAAAGTTTCGTTGCAAATGAGAGCAAATAAACAAAAATGTTTAATATATGTAGTTATCCATAGAATTATAATTACTTTGAGATATTTAATTTTCCTCAGAATTATTTCCTGTATTAACACTAGAACTACCAGCATTGAATCTATTGTATTGCAATATTTGAAATAAGTACTTTGAGAAAGGAGGAATTAAGAGGTGGATCAGATAATTGATTCGGCAATTTATATTTTATGAGATAGACATTGAATATTTACACTATGACTCTTCTATAAGCTTAGAGACTTTTTGGAAAAAATTGGGAACCAGTCATTTTAACTGTTTTGGTAGTTCCAGTATTAATTGAAGAAGATGAAGTTTTAACCTCTGCTTTACCATTTAAAAAGCGAGAGTTTCATCGCAAATGAGTGCGTACAATCAGTAAAGATTTAAATACGAAGATTAAAATATATGTAGTTATCCATAGAATCACAACTACTTTAAGATATTTAATTTTCCTCAAAATTATTCCCTGTATTAATTGAAAAAGCTCAAGTTTCAATCTCTGATTTACCATTTAAAAAGCGAGAGTTTCATCGCAAATGAGTGCGTACAATCAGTAAAGATTTAAATACGAAGATTAAAATATATGTAGTTATCCATAGAATCATAACTACTTTAAGATATTTACTTTTCCTCAAAATTATTCCCTGTATTAATTGAAGAAGCTCAAGCTTTAATCTCTGTTTTACCATTTAAAAAAACGATAGTTTCATCGCAAATGAATACGTATACACGAAAAATGCTTTCCCCTATAAAATTATAGTTAACCGTGCGTGTGAATAAGCAAGTTCGCCCACATCCACTGCCCACTTCTCGAGTCGTTGATTCTTACCGCCAGAAAAGGCCCAAACGTGGGCGTACGAATTTCGTGTTTGCTGTTACTAGGTCGACCATAAAGAGAAACAGAGAGAGAAAAAATTTCTGTGCAAAAATGTTACCGACACGGTCTTGTCTACCACGTGTAAGGCGACGGAGTAGACGGCTCGTAAATAGCCCGGATACGTGAAAGCGCAATAAAATATTTTTAATAGCCGAAGGTTATTGCAAGCAGCGTATCTTATTATAAATTAAACGACCGAAGAGTATGTAAGAATAAATATAAAAAGAGCATAAAATTTCTGTGCCATTATACTTAACACTGGAACTGTAAATGGACTTTGCACTATTGCAAATTCACACGTTTCGAAGTACATCATTTAAAGAACGACATAAAGCGAAACAGAAAATTCTATGATTCATAAGTATTACAATAAATATATCATAAAAGGCGACCTTGGGGTAGTATTAATTTCTAAATTTTTACGTTTCAAAACTCCCATATGTTGGTACAAGTTTCGAACAAAGGTATTTTCTTTTCCCCATTCGGTTACAATAATTCGGTTTGGTGAAGAACAAAAAGTTACAAAGGCTACCATAAATATTCTACAATTGCTAAAGTATAAAATATGTAATATAAAATTCACTTAAAGGGCGGGGGCCACTTCAAGTCGTAATAAGTGAACTCTAAACTTGGAATTTGATATTATTTAGCTGGAAATTCAGTAAGTTTAACTCCCTGTCAAAATCATGTCGAATATTTATAAAAGTATGCTAGAAAACGATTGTCTAACATTTTCTTAAAAATACATTTCTCCAGAACTCGTAAATATTCCAAGGCTTTACTTAAACCCAACAAAATAGCCGGTGCTTTCGGATGCTGCGGCATTTCCGGCATCCTCTAACAAAGTACCCCGCACTTTCGATAAATTTTCCATCGAAATAACCGAAGCTTTCAGTAAATTGAGGCGATTTAAGCCAAATATGATAACTCACCAAGACATCTTGCAAGAGTTCGTGCTCATCGAGAAGTATCACTTTGCAGTGGAGAAGACGGGGCCTACGGCTTCCGGTCGGCCTAAGTCCTGGACAGAGCCACTCCACCACCATCTCTTCCTACGACAGCCCTCGTATCCCTTGTGATTCCTTCCTGGCTTTAAGCGTTCATCCGCTCGCCGGTTTCGGTCATCCTGAAAGCCGAGGACGAGACTGTAATCCGATCGAAACTGTCAACGTGAAGTCCGTAATGCTGATACACAACTCGCGCTACAGCCATTGTCACGGATGAAACAGAAGACGGAAACTGCCGCGTTTTAAGTTACTTTTTTTCCATGTATTTTTGCGTGTACATTTTTGCCTTTTCTTTTTTCAATGAAGCTACGAATTTATCAGTTGGTTCGTGCTAGTGTGTTGTTATAATCAGTGGATTTAATAGATACCACAAATGAAGAATATTCTGAAGTTTGTAGTCTTAAAACGAAGCTCAAATGTTTGACAATTTGGGAATTCTGAGTTGAAATTCTCGGAGAACATGGAACACTTTGGAGGGGATTTCATTGGTTTAAGAGATTCCAACGGTGCTAGGAAGATGTAAGATAATTTGTGTTGGTTTATCAACTTTTCCAGTACTTTTCTAATTATTAAAACGCCGATTAATTAAAATTTACGATTACTCAAAATCACACTTTTAAATATTCCTCTCTAGCCTGTGACGGATGTTTAGATATAACAAAACTCTGATTTATAAAAATTCACCGACACAATCTTAATTTATCCGAACTGAACTCACTCTTCTAAAAACACCCCATCAACCCTGAACCCTAACACCCCATCAAATCAATCCGAACGATTTAAAATTGAAACTCCCAATCCCCAAAGCTCAGCAGAGTACCGCAACCGCAACGAATTCGCAATCGCTGAATTCACCATGAATCATTTTCAATCACCGCATCAAGAGTCCCAAATAAAATCTCATCGCGATAGCAGCCGTAACGGAATAATAATACGCGAGAGAATTCCAAAAGGACGATGGAAGAGTACGATGGCCTAGCGACTCGGCCATGACGTCGGTCGAAAGGAAAACTAGCTCGTTAATCAGTCAGCAGGAGAATACAGCTCGATCTGATCGTTAATCAGACGGATATCTATCGTGTCTTCTGCGAGATCCGCGGACGGGACACGCTTGTACGACTAATAGAGTCGGCTCTATAAGAAGAAGAAGAGAGGAAGGAAAAGGAGCGGGATCCGAGGGACGTGAAAAGAGGCGGATGACGATGCTGAGGAGGTGGACGAAGACGCCGAGGTGGAAGAGGAGAAGAATACGAAACGGAGGTGAATTATCTAGATCTCGAAGACTGTCGTCGACGAGGACGCTCATAGGAGCCGAGGACGATTGGCTTCGTTCGCGCAATTGATTTCGTGATTTATGACACCGGGGAGCGAAAACGATTGACAGTCGTTGCGAGAGTCGTTTTGGAGTCGTTAGAAGGTATTCTATTAGGAATTGAATTTTACGATACTAATTGACGTACGTCAGCGCGACGATACGTCCTACGTACGCTGCAAACGTTTTGTGTCGTACAGGCTGCTTCAAGATTGGTCTTAATGTTGGCTGAACGTTGTATCTATCGAAGGATGTGTTGAAAGTAGATCTAGATATCAGTTTGTGGGCTGAGTTCGAACTCTTGTTTACTTGAACCGTACAAACGCACTTTTTCTAGATATTGTTACTATGCACAAGTTACTATGAACAATGTCAATTGTTATAAATATTAGGTTGGTGCGTGTGAAATGTCGGATTGTATACGGCGACATTAAAATGACCACAGTTTTTGCAAAATGAATGTTTATAAATCAAAATAATTTTCATCCACATCAATACACTTCTGCCAAAGATCCACAAGGGCTTTTATACCATTTTTAATAAAATCTGAGTTTTTAGAAAGGATGAAATTGGAGGCGACTTTTTTATTGTCACCTTCATTATCGAATTTTTTTCTATAATGAAGTGGCCTAAGTGTTTAAAAATGTGATAATCCGTTACAGGAAGATCAGGTGAATAAGGTGGGTACGTAAAATTTCATATTTCAATTCGCGAAATTTTTTTGAGCTCACTTTTGACGGATATGGCCTTGCGTTGTCGTGCAATAAAGTAGGCCCCCGCCGATTAATTGAAACCGAACACAGTATTTTCAATTCTACGAGCATTTGTTCAATTTTTTTACAGTATCTGTCAATAGTAATGCTGTCAACGCCTTGGAAAAATGGAAGTTCAGCTTTCCATGTATAGATAGGACATCATTATGGCATATGGCTGTGGGTTTTATCACGAGGCGCATTTTGAAGATACTTATATCCAGAACGAAACTTTTTGAACCAACATTGTACGATTTTTTTATTAAGAATTGCCTCCCATATGCTCTGTTTATGTTAAGACTTGCAGCTGCATCATTATTACCAAGTTTAAATTCATATCGGTTTACTACTCGTATTTCACTACTATTCGCGTTGCACAAAAAAGTTAATTTTTTTTATAGAAATTAGGTGTCTTCCAAATAAAATACATCTCAATATTGAGCATATAGACCAAACAACCTGTTTCAACTGTAAAATTATTAATTTTACGTCTACCTATTTACAAAATCTGGCCAAAATGTAGTGTACAGGCCTAATCCGACATTTCACATGCACCAACCTAATAATAGCAAAAGAGATCATCCTACCTGTTGTTCTCTAGTACGAGCATATCTTAGATAGCTATCCAATGAAGTTTGCTTATTTTTATTGACAGAATCGCAAAGAATGAAAAGTGCATTCTTCTGTATTATGAAAAAAATGACAAACTTATGATATAAAAATACTCATTGAGCAGGCTCTCATAAAGCGAACTCCGTTTGTATTACAATCAGTCTTATCACCGTCCATAGTCATCCCGATCAGCTTAAACGAATACCTCACGCATCTAAACCTTCAACCACCCATCTTAGACCACCCTGTACTCCAGAAGCCTGATATACGCGGACTTAATGAATCGACTGAACCTAACGCACGTAATTAATGTATCGAAAGTTCGTGCCATCAATTTCGGTGCATCCCACATTACAGAACTATGATACACACGTATTTAATGATCCAATACGCCTATAATCGTAACAAACCAGCCGTGGATACATCGAATCAATAAATCACGCGGGTAAACGGATACCATTTACAAATTCCAATCCACGGAACCGACCTCGCGTTACCTTCAAGTGTATCGCGGCAAATTTATGCACGCCCATCCCGCTGAATAATTACCGTACTATTAACATTATTTACATAACGAGTTTAAAGTACGAAACGCCGGCGACACACTATAAAATTCCCACCACGATAGACTTTATTTCCTGCTTATAAGAGACGCCGACAGGATCACGGGTATACTCGCGTCGGGCAGCTGTACGTAAACGGCGTAACGGGAATAAACCCGGCCGATGTTCACGGGGCAATCGTGTGTTACATTTTACGAACCAACTGTTCCCTGGATTCAAGAACAAGGAAGGCGCCGGGAGTGAAGAAGGAAGAAGAAGAAGAAGGATGAAGAAAAATATGAGATCATTTTTACGATCGGCTCCGAGAGGACGAGTCTCGAGGTCGTCTCGATCGTTTTGCTAATCAACGACGATATCACAAATTTATTTTCAACCTATTCCACATACACATATACCTACACCATACTTCCCGACGACATAAGAAAAATCCTCGGCTAGGAGAGAGAGAGTTTACTCGTCTTTACCGTTATCTCGGTATTTCGACACGATATCACGAATAAGATCGTCAAGTCGCTCGATCTTCGTTCTCGCGACGGTAAAGCACGTACAGGAAAAGGTTCGGGTAAAAGAGGCTACCACACGTTGGAATGCCATCGTCGGGACCGGTTGCCCATGCATCTCGCTCGTTGGCGCAAAAAATGATTAAGCAAGGAGAGCCTCTTGGAGGAGAGCGAAATCAATATGTAAACACAGCTGACCCAGCCAGCGGGTTAACTCGCTCGTTTTCGCGGCACGCATTGCCACGTTGACGCGCACGGGCGCGCATACGTTGTACGTTATTATCAACGTAATTCAACTATTTCCAGCCACGGTATCGTGTTACAGGCGATTCACGTTGTCGTGGGCTATTTATAAGCCCGTTATACCTGCACAGGGACGGTGATGCATGGATAAACGCGAGGAATTGATTAAAAAGCGAATACGCCAAGTGTAACGTACGTACGTACGTGTGCACGGGATGAGAGGGAATTCAAGGGTATACTGATAAATGTGCCGGTATGTAGGCAAGAGTAAATCATCGCGATGACTTTTTGTGCCTGCCTTTTTCTCGCGGGGTAATTTAAATATTTATACTCATTAAGGACGCCGCGAAATCACGCAGACCCGGCGGGTGCCCCTTTTTTATCGGATCAGGTGCAGTTCAATGGATGTGCAATTGAATATTTATTCCGGTTGTTCTTCATCTTACAATGTTGCGGCTCTGTGTGAATGGCTGATCGTGACGGTAGGAGGGCTTTCTCTCTTTTTCTGTACGTTTGTCTGCCACTTTATCTCGATCTTTGGGATTCTCTTTCATTCTACTTGTCTCTGCGTATCTCTATCTTTATCTGCGTACATCTATTTTATTACAGTCGTTCCTCTTTTACGCTTTCTTTCTTTTGCAATTTGGACTCAATATTCGTTATTTTACACATCAGGTGTACAGTTAATAATGTATTAGAAGAAATTGCGGGTTTCTTTTAAATTGCAAGAATTTCTAGTGAGTTAAATATTGACGCTATTGAAGCCACTTTAAATTATACCTTTTTAGTGAAAAATAGGGTTTTCCTAACGTTACTTTACTGTGCGAATAACAAAGATATGCATCATAATGAATTAAACGAACTATTTCAAAAACTAACTGTTAGGAATTGACAATATAGATTCGTGTTAATCTTCTTTTTATTAACAGTAATTAAAGTTAAATTAAACGCAATATTATCCCTTAATAAATGACCTATTTCAGAAACTAACTGTTAGAAATTTGCAATATAGATGCGAGCTAATCTTTTTTTTTCTCAACAGTAATTAAAGTTAAATCAAACGCAATACTATCCCTTAATAAATAAACGGTTATTAACTTGTATTACACATTTAACGTACGTCGAATTCAAACAATTCACCAGAAGATGTACTTTCCAATAAATCAATGACTTCAATTAAATTCTACTTGGAAATTCGATCTAAAAAAATGTTTCCAATCTACAAATCGATCAATCTGATTTCCAAAAGGATAAATTTAAAATTTTTCTCTCTTTAAAGTCTCTCTTTCGAACTCTTTCTCTAAATTTCTCTGTTTCACTCTCCTCGAAGCAGTATCGAAATAAAAATTACAGGTAAACGTTCGCCCGGTGTGTGCCGTGCAATATATCAGCCCTGAAAAGAATGTCCCTACGCTCGACGAATCGCTAAGAAAATTAATGGCTCGTGCTTTGCATTCTCGAGAGAAGTTTTGAATACCTTCGGTATTCGTATAGCCTTCCACGTCTCTGGCAGCAAAGGAGTCGCTCGCCGGTTACAGCTACTCTAATTCTCTCCCCGAGTGTCCTCAAAGTTCGACGCGATCCTTGCGAATTTACGAAGACGTACGCGTTTTATTTATTAGCCGGAGAGGCTCGACGCTGCCAAAAAAACCCGACGAATTACTTCCCGCCTGTCCATTCATTCGCACGCGTCATCGAGCGCGCAGCGAAATTAGGCCAACGGCAAAGGAACGCGCGCGCTTCGAAGACAATGGCTTCGTTTCGTGCGAGAAAATTCTAGCAATCTCATTTTTCAGACGAATATCAACATTTTTGCGGTAAGATACGTTTGGTTTTTAAAATTGTAAGATATAACGAGGAAGAGATACATTTTTTTTATAATTTTTCCGCTTTAATTGTCGCTGTTTTAGGTGGGTTCTGAATCATCGCAAATTGATTTTTTATTGTTTTCAATTTTGGGCTTTATAGAAAAATTTGAGTTCAGAAATTTTATGCGTTATGTAAGAAACACGGAGTAATAGTACTTTGTTGCCTTCTTTGCAATTCTTTTCAGTCAATAATTTGACAAAATTTATAGAGGATTGTTTAGTGAAGTTTTTAGTATATTTTTGAAACGTAACTTCTGATATTCTTTCATATCAAATATAACTGTGTTTTAGATGAAATATATGAATATCTTTGTGTTCTTGCCTCTTTTTAATACGTTAACATCTTAGAAGTCGATGAATTTCAACTATTCGTATATCACAACAATTTTTCCATGAGATTGAATTTCATTAAAAATGTTTTTGTTCGAAGGATATTTTTAGTAAAGATTGTCGCCACGATCTTTAAACGAAACAGGAAAAACGCAGCCGGAAACTTTGGAAGAAACTCGTCAAATTCGAACATTCTTCTTTCCCGATACTTCACAACAAATCACCGCCACGTGTCTAATATCCCCCGGTCATATTCGATCGGAGTTGATGAAGAAAAAAGGAAAGAAAAAGAAGAACAAAATAAGAATTTCGCGTCACGTACGCGCCTCGAGGCAACACGGACACCGGTCGCGAGTCCGCCGAAGAAGGTCAAGAATCCAAGTACACCTTTTGTCCTCGTGTCGTTTGAAAAATGTCTGTTGAATGAGCCGAACTGGCGAGTGCCATTGAACTCGAGAGCGAGCGCGAGCTGGTTGATGCATCTGTGAAACAGGTTTCGAATCCAGAATCCCTGAATCTGTCTTGAGATAATAGAAACTGACGGAGCTTAGCAAATTGCGACGGTTAGCCCATATCCCAGAACTAATTGCAGAGAAGTCTGCCTTTATCGATTAACGTTTGCACTCTCTATTCGACCGTAACGTCCAACGATCAATATTTCATCGCAAAAACGATCCTCGTTTATTTTCCACCCACTCGACCGGCCGAGACCATTTTGCAATAAGTGCGGAGGCCTTAACCCTCAAGTACCCTCGTAATTGCATCTTACATAAATATTTGTAGCCCGGCAAGAAAGTGGCGAGATCGCTAAGTGAAACAAGTTCCTCGTAACCGATACAGTTAATCTGCAATTATCTTTGCAGATATCACCGACTCTTCTCTATACGTTTCTCTCCTCTCTTTCGCCATTGAGTGAAGATGTACGATCGCATCTTCCTAGGACGATCAACGAATCACCATGCAAATTAGCACTATGACCAAACTAGCACCGGCGAATCGTTAAATTTCTGCGGATAGTGTTGCGCGTGTAATTTGAAATTAAGTAGGTCTTGGAATACAGCACCGTGTACCGAGAACGACATTCCGACGATGTCGTTTAATTAAAACGGCTCGCGTAGGTGAGGAGAGTCATCGAGAAGCAACGGAATAGCCTTGGTTACCTTTATCAACGTTTCCGGTTTCGCGTTTGTTTGCATTAAGCGTTCGACGGTCGAGCACGAGACTCGATATCGAGGATTGGTTTATATTCGTAGAAGAAGAGCACGTTAATTGGTGCTTACTGCTAATAGCCCATTGTCTACCGTAAAGAAGACGCGGGAAAAATGTCTCGCTCGTCTGAGAGGGTGTCTTCAGAAGCGACCGGAAGAAACGCGGCTCCGACGATGCATTTTGCAATACACAATACGGAGTGCGCACTCCTCTCGGTCGCATTCTTTCGTCGGCTTTAAAGAGGCATCTCAAATTGCACCGTCTGTAAATTTCCCCCTTGTCATCGCCGTAGGGCCCGACTCTCAACGGAAGAGAGGAAACGGAGTGCACTTTGGTGGAAGGATAAAGAACGTCAGAAATGAGAAATGCTATCGTATCCTTGGTAAACGTCTCTCAATGTCGCCGCGACCCTTTTTATTCACCGGTGTCCGCATAAAATTCAAGTGTATATCTATCATACCGTGCAATGAAAGAGGCAACGTTGATAAAAGAAAGTAAACACGACTGCTTCACGTCGAATGCACAACAGAAACTCCGGTCAATTAATGAGAATGAAAACAATGTATCACCATCACCAGTCGCGCGATAAAACGTCTTACGTTTCTATCTAAAACGATCTCTTACGCACCTCTGCCGCGTGGAGTTAAATGTGAAAACGAGAGCACGTTGTCAGCGCGTTGATAGTGTCGGTTGCGCGTCCCGCAGAAAGGGTCATCACACTTCCGGTGGCACGAGGTGGATCCACAGAAACGCAGCTTCTTCCACGCGCGCACGTTTTACGAATGGAAACGAGGACGTCTGCTACGCTTCCGTTTCACTCGGTACGCGCGAACCAGTCAGCACGGTGACCGTGCGTGCACTGTGACATGTCAGGTGGCGAATTTTCGTTGTGTCTCCGTCGAAGCGACTAGGAAGGGCTCTGCTCGCCGCGACTTGAACTGGCCGCGCAGCCGGAGAGCCGACGCGGAGGAAGGAAGTCGGATCGGCGATCGATGACACCGGTGGATTAGGCCGGAGCAGCGTGTCAGGAGCTCGGAAGGAGGAGAAGAGACGGACAGACGGAAGAAGGAGAAGAAGAGGGAGAAGGAGAGACAGAAAGAGAGAGAGAAAGAGAAAAAGGAGATCCAGGCGGAGCGCGAGGTACAACGGATCAGGGCAGTGGCTTGACTCGGATCAGACTGAGCGAAGGATTCAGATATGCCTTTACCTTGCGCGCCTTCCTTTCCTTTCCTTTACCTTTCCTTCGCCGTACGTTCCGTCTTCCTTACTCGCACGACAGTCTCGTGCTGTTCACTCTGTTAATCGTGATAGCGTGGACAGTGACGTATCACCGTGGACCTTCCTTTCGAGTTCCCGCCGACGAAATTCTCCGGACGTCACGCGAATCTTCGAATCGCTTTTGGCGCGGTTATTAGGCTAAACTGTCATTATGCTCTGCTCCCATTGACGGGCTTTTCAGTTTCGAAGGTTTTCGGGATTTACCAACGGACACGCGATTGCGCCGTGACGCGGATTTGGAAGTAAGCGATTGGTTTATCGTTGATTGTAGGTATAAGTTGAGAAGTCTTAACGATTTTTAGACTTGTCTTGATATTTCATTGTTAAATAATTATACCATGGAGTTTACTTGTGTTCTGCAATATTAACGTATTGCTAGTTGCTAGTACGAGTAATGCTTGTAATGCTTATTTTATACGATATTAAATAGAATTAATGCGATATAGATTCTATTTGAATTAGTCGCCTTTAAGTAACCTTCACGGGTCGGTAGTACAATATTTAGCTGTGTATGGTAAATAAAAGATCTCAGTTGCAGTTGTAATATAGATCATTTCGAAACTGTTTAACTTCTCCATGAAAAGTCGATCAATTGAATAACACCATTTAAAGGAGTTTAAATCGCGCGCAGGGAATAAGGGCCTGTTTCACGAATTAGGGATACGGCACTGCGTGTAAGCGCAGCATAGCGAAGCGCCTGTCCCTCTCTCAACCGCTACTCACCTTCCTCCGTTGAGGACCTCGGTCTCGTGCCTACCATTCTTCCTAATACTTTTGTACACACGCCAATGAGAGAGAGAGAGAGAGAGAGAGAGAGAGAGAGCCTCGTAAAAAAGCGACGCTCCGTAATGTCCATGCAATCGCGTTGACTTCCTAAAAATAAAAGGGACGGCCTGGCATGAATAAAAAGGGAGCCCCCTTTGAAGCGTTTCCGTTAAACATTGGGCCACTTTTCTGAATGACGTGCGACTGAATGTAATTCAAGGATTCTTTGCTTTCAATTATAATCTGCGAAAGAAATGGGCGGACGGGGTTATTTAGTTGCCGTGAAAAAAGAAATAAATTGACTCTGAGAGTGTCTTATTTTAAAACAGGTGCTACCGGCGTTTCTTCCGAGAGGGAACTGGCGCTTAAAAAAATATCGATGAGATCGCGCCAAGGCCGTTAGCAATTTAATATTGAGATGAGATGCGTATCTCGTATTATTTTTCATGGATTTATGTTGCAGGAAGACCAAGTATTCTGAAGCGTTATAAAAATTAGTTGTTCAAGTTTATGTGCCATGGAATTAGATATGATTTTTATGATCTACAACATTATGTACGAATGCAGATAATATTAATTAAGCCGTATGTATGTATATGCTGTGAAAATAGTAGACATTTGATATTACGTAAGCTGTTAGAAATATTTTTGTACTAACCGGTTCAAATTTAAATAGATAAATGCTCGAAATTATTTTCCCGCTAAGCGATAGGAGGCAGTAGCGTTGTCGAACTTCAGTGCCCTCTATATCATATTTAAAATTTGCAATTCATTTAGAAATTTATGATAGCAACAATTACACCATTTTTTTTAAATAACCGTCGCGAACGTTTGTACTTCAATGAAATAACCTGAATAAACAGAGTGAGAATCCGGAGAAAAATGTGCGATATATTGGCAAACATTTTTCCAGGACTAAACATGACAGCAAATTCTGCAAATACCGAAATTTTATCGGTTGTCATTAATTACCCAGCATGAGTTAAGTAACGCAAGTTAAATTAATTGATAGAATGGTGCTCCGACTACACATTGACAGTGGTTAAAAAGATTGTCTGTTGATTAATTAAGATACAAATCAAAATTTTCAATTGCGTCGCAGATCTCAGCCATTTCTTTGTTATAAAATTAGCGAGAACTAATTGATTAGCGGTTAATTATTATGATTTACGATGGAACATAAAAATTTGAAGTTTTTTGATAGCAAAGGCAGCTTGATTGAGTGACTAGAAAATAAATTATATGTACACATATTCAATAAATTAAGAATAATCGTTCTTAAATCGTACAAACTATTCCGCGAAAATCGACCTCTAACACGATAATTTTGTTAAAAATATTTTTTTCATATCAGGGCGTCAAAATCCTTTAAGCCGGCACTATGTTAAGACCAAGGCGAAAAAATTCGTTAAGCCAGCCCTAAGTACTTCACACAACCCTCGGCGGTGGCGTCATCTAGTGATTTTATTTATCATGACAAATTTTATTTATCAAGCAAACTCAAAATTTAAAGGCTTATGATTGATTAAACAATGCAAGTCATGTAACGAGAGTTCCGTCAGCTAATAGAGTGGACTTTTTACTTCATGCTGACAGTAATTAAAACATATCTGTATCTTAATTAGCGAACTACGAAGCAAAATTCCTGACGATGTCCAAGTATCGTACACACGATGGCATGAATTTTTCTTCGCAGCTCTGTAATTAAATAATAAATAATTCCTTAATTACCGCAGAGGGCTAACCATTAGACTACTCGAGCATTCATAGCAGGAACTATTAACAATTACTCCGCATTTATTTAATTACGATTCTCTTTGTCGTAAATATGGTTAACACTAGAGCTACCAGTGCTAGATTTAATAACTTTAAAAATGGGACATAAATGTCTTGAACCAAACGGAAGAAGGAGAGAAAGAAAATTGGCCGATTCAATCGTCTATATTTTGTAAAAACGAAAAAAATCAATCTTTGTAGAGATTCTGAAATCAGTCATTCTGATTGCCTTCATAGCTATGGTGTTGCGAACTCAAATGCTGTTGCAAATGTTCCATTGTAGCTCCGTAATTAAGAAATAAATTGAAACGCAAATATGTAACACAACGATTTTTGAAAATGGACATACGTGCATGTTGTGTGTAACTTGTGAACTCAGCGGGGAATTAAACGCAATTCATTAACACTCAAACATTCAACAAACACTCAAACTTTCAACATCACTCAAACTTTCAACAAACACTTCTTCTTCAAACTACTAACTTCAACTTCAAGGGTGCCGATGTCGCCCTCCCGTAGCGCAGAGAATTACCAAACAAAAGTCTATACCGATAAAGTAGTATTCACCAAATAAAACGAAATAATATATCAATAATGAACATAAATCTACCTTTTTTAATTCATTAAATTATTCAATAAAAGAAATCCCCTGAGGATTGTTTAAAATTTCGAGATATCACAATGTTTTACCACCATATGATATTTCGCTCCATTAAAAAAAATATCTCCAGGAGCCTAGTAAGTTTTCGTGTGGTGTTGCCAGCCATGCTTAAGTGGACTTGTGTATTTTGTGAAGGTTATTACGTGGTTCCTGTTAGTTCATGTTTTGATATTTCTATGCCGTTGATCAGTGTAAGTTTCCTAAAATATGCTGTGTATGTGACTTCGAAAAAAAGTGGTCAGATACATCATAAAAAATACATTCAACGATAAGTGTCGACGTGTAAAATGGCGTGGTTTGGCGACGGGCTGCCTAGCTTGTCGAATTTAAAAGGACAGTTAACCAGCTTTACTAAGGAAGTTCTGTCCGAGGGGATCGTTGAAGAAGTAGGTGCGTACAACTTTGCTTGCTTCACGGTATAATTTAACAATCATTGTTTACTTCCGACCAGAATGACAGGTTACTAGCGACTGTCAATATAAGAGTCTGTTTTACCAACCGAGTCATGTCGGATCAGAAAAGCGGGAAATTCATATTTCTTTCGTTCAAATATTTTGAAACAAAATGAGACTTCAACGTTAAATATTTATTCTGTGTATTAATGTTTTAAATATATTTATATATAGACGAACGATCGAGAGCTTTGAACGAAGCAAACGAAAGATGTGTTCAGTTGCAAGAACTTCTCAACTCTAAAGACGCGGAAGTGAGTAGATTTTCTTATTCTGTAATTTAATAAACTTTTTAGTCTTGTTATATAAAAATTCACAATTTCTTTCATCATTTATTTAATGTTTGATAGATTTAATCAGATTTACGATAATTATTTATTAGCACAATTTTCGATAGTTTAATAAGTCATTCGTTTTTCTCCCTCAAGGTGTTAATAATTATCACGTAATGGTATATCGTGTTTTATTGCAACTTTCGATATGCATGCAGATGTTGGCTACATTGATAACGCTAGAGTTACCTTGTGATTAGAAATTATTTTAACAGATGTTGCTTTCCGCAATAATCGGGATTGAGTGTAATGCAAACACGTCGACCTTATCTATTATGACACTAACCCCGAATCCTTTCAACCCTCTGCAAGGTGCGATATAAAGGCAATCAATTTTTGTACCATTCCGTAGTGATGTTTCCAATATGTCAAAATATTATTATATGTTATTTGATCTTTAATTTGCTCTGTACGGTTCTCCTTGTTTTTCCATGTTAAAATAACAGAGATAACGAAAAAAAACATATTATATTAAAAATTTCAGTGTATTGAAAAAAAAATCATTATATCAATAAAGTGTATTTTTTCCTATCATATTTTTTTCCATTCCTTTTTTCCATCCTCTATCTGAAATTACCGTACTGTACTTTCATATTTCTGCATTTCACATTTTATTCTTCTACGAAATTTATACACCAAAATAGAGAAAAATTATAAATTATATTAGAAATTTCATTATATTCTAATATAGTTGCGTAGGCTCATAAATGTGCGTATTTTGTTATTGTCCCGTTAAAATTGTTTCCTTTCCCATATTCGTGTTGTTTCGGGTCAGTGTAACCAGAGGAGCAATAGTTCACATTTAAAAAATGTTAAATATATAAATAAAAGCGGAGGTAACCTTTAAATACATTGAATTTCAAAAACAAATATTCAGTCACATAGTATCTGTTAAAACATAATCTTCATTTCGGGTCATACAGCCCCGAGGAGAACAGCAGGGTTAAAATATTCGACAACACAATATCTCTAATAAATTTTTCGCTTTTTCCTCCAAACCTTGCTTTTACCCCGATTGTAAATAATATTTCATACGTTAGAAAAAAAACACGTAATACAATTCCAAGGTCTTTTTCCAGGAACGTAAAGTGTTCTCTCATTTCCTTGATTGCAAACCCACCTCCAAAATTACGTAACCATTTCGTTTCGTCAACAATTGTCATACATCTCCGACAAAGTAACGGCCGCAAAAATGACCTTTGAAACGTGCAATCGTTCTACCGCGCAAAAATAGTTCCGTGGGAGGTCATTGAAGTCTGCACGGTCACGTCGTTCCGGTTTGTTATCGCGAACAATTTGTGGAAACATAAGAGGACCGAAAGCGTGCACCACGTTTGTTCGTGCTTTTGTGGCAAGCCTCGAGAACCTTCGGTTCTTCTGTGAACCGATAGATACCGATATCAAAGCCTTTAGTCCATTAACAATGCTTATATGCTACCCCTGTCTTCCCTTTAAATGCATAATAACACTGTGGTCCCGTGGCATGAATACCGGCTGACTGCTATCTAAGGATACGTTTCTAGAACGCATATAACTTTGTGGACGAATTAATTGATATGCTAAGATAATTCTCTGGTCCTTGATAATGTCTTGTTAATTCTGTAAGATTCACGAATGGCACAGAATTATTGGTCAGGTGAAAATGAATTTATACTGCCGCCTGTATAGGGTGAATGAAAAATCACGAATTGATTTGAAGTTTTAATTATATTTTTGTGTTTTAACTGACGTTTATAGTATTACAGCGAATAAATATACTGAGAAAAGTCAAAAGTTATAGTGCAAAAGAATAATTATAACTACGTGTCGGTTAGTGGCATTTGGCACACTTTGTAAATTGCAATATCGTAATGTTGTTTCAATTAAGAATTAATTCATATGCCAATGGTTTTAATCTGAGTATCAATGGGAGATATAGGCTTATCTCGTTGTAAAAGAGTTGCAGTAGATAATTAAAAGTAAATATTTCTCAAATGATAAGGTAAAGAGTTTATGATCTGTTAGAAAGAATTCGTAAAAAAAAATTTGGGTAATATGTGCTAAACTTGATTGTTATGGCAAATTACAATGAATTATCATTCAGAAATGCAGAATTTTGTACTTTGAAATCATAAATTTTAATTTGGAGAATAGACATATATAAGACTACCTTTTCGCCCCATGTTACGCGGAACAATTCTTTCGGAAATGTTTAATATATATTTAAATTCCCCAAATTCAGAAGTAATCGGCCAAATTTATAATTCGAATATCATCGATTAAAGATTAGTTTAAATTGAATCGAAATTTTGTAAGGAACGTTTAGAAAAATAAATTGTTATATCGACAAATTAGTTGAGATCGATTCTTATGTAAAATTGCAGGGAACAATAACGCAAAAAAAATGTAACTTTGATATAGAATTTTTAGGAAAGTTAATCGACGAACAGAATCAATCTCGAGATGGTATTATCTGATATAAAAAATGTTAATACTTTGTTATCGAGTCTCCGGGTGTTCGCAAAACAAAATTAGATCTTGCAGCATAATAACGCGGTATATCTACCCCTCGTGCCGGCAGTACGACTACGGTGGCCAAATAAAATTATCCGAACTTCGGAGCATCTGTTAGCCGCGTTATCAACCTGCCTGATTCTCGATATCATTTCCCAATATTAACGTTTTACGCCGAATTCCGAGAATATGAATCACGCGAGTTTGCGAAATCTTCGATTGAAATCGCACGTAACTGCGATCGCGAGAGATGCGGTCTTTCAATTTACCTTAAAGTTTTATTTTTGTTCCTCATCATTCTTATCTTGTAATAATTCTCATATCCCGATTGACTCTGATATCTTGTATTTTTTTTTCTGGAAATTGTATAATACCTTCTCAGATTTTTCCAAATTCTTGAAACAATTCACTTAACATATTATCAGCGGGAAAGGTCTGAAACCCTTCGAGGACAGATTTTTATCTTCTTTAAAAATGATACAATCTGCTTTTTTTAAATTTAAAATTGTATAGATTTATTAGGCACGCTATCAATGTACTTTTTTTGAAAATCGTTAGGATTAAAAAATTTCGACCCCGGTTTTATAGTCGCATCAGACTTATTCTGGGATTCGATGTCCCAACAGGTCTCAGAACGATTGAAATTGAAAGATTTAATTTTTAGTATTATTATTATTGTTACTATTAATATTATTTAATATCGGAGTGTAGCTTGGGATATATTTTCCCGTTATAACTGGAATGGTTGACAACTTTCCCACAGGCTGGCGTTAAAAAACGCATTTTTGGATGCAGCACATTCCCTGTACTATTTCTAGTTTTTTTCCTAAAGGAAATGAGAAAAAAAAATGTAAATGTTACTGTAGTTTTTTCTTATTACATGAACACATAAAACCTGTAATTGTTTTATACATGTTGCACACTCGGTGCAGAAATAAAAAATTATGTTTTTTCTAATCTCATGAATGCGTTTGAAATACTATATGCTACACATATTCTAAACTTCATCAAAACCCTCCAATTAGTTTCGAAGATATTACATGTTTTCTAAAAAATGCCATTTTTCACCCTTCACTAATTTTCGCCCCTTAGACATGCGAGTAAACTTCACCCTATATAATCCTCAGTTAACATGTTAACACTAGAACTACCAAACCAGTCAAAATGGCTGGTACACAATTTTTTCCAAAAATTCTCCGAGTTTCTAGGAGAGTCATAGAATAGATATTCTACGTCCATCTTGTAAAACATAAATTACCGAATCGATTATCTTTTCCACCTCTTAATTCCCCTTTTTTCAAAATGCTTATTTAATATTTTTAAATATGATAGATTTAACGCCGGTAGTTCTAGTGTTAATTTTCAGTTGCTCCTACTACTTTTTGTTTACAGTCCTAAATGAATATCTTGCCAATCTGAAGACCGTACCGTTTGCATCATACTTTGTACAACTCTCACAAAAGTACATATAATTCAAGAATAAACCTGTCTAGATTGGTTGTCAAGCGACTTTTATTCCCACCAAATTGAAATGTCCGAAAAATCAGAGTCTGCAGAATGCGCAAATTCCCCAAAGTTGCTACAAAATGGACGACTTATCAGAGAAGCACCGGTCATGGGTTTAAAACGACACGTATCGTCTCGTTTTCATTGCTCCCAAGTGGCTGTGCAAGATGGTGTGGCATAGGTGGTATAACAATCCGAGAAGGGGAAGGGCGGTTATCGCAGCGCAAACCTGAGATAAGGAAGGCAAACAGAAACGCGCATCGCACGGTCCCTATGCCCACAGCACACCACCGGACTTCCTTCTGATTATGGTTACCAATATTTAAGTCCGTGGCATGATTACTACGCTCCCCATGTCAGCGTTCCTTTTCCGTTTTTTTTTTCGCCTCGAGCCTGACGAGATACCGATTTTCCGTTACTGGGCGTTTCAAAGTAAAGACCGTCTTTTGAGAAATTCCTCTGACGTTATCGCCGTTGGACTCTTTCGAGGTGTTTGAAAGATTGTTGAAATCTTTGAAAGATTGTTGATTCTTTTGTTGTTTCATTTAACGTTAGAATTATTGTGGCCGTCTGTATGCCTGATTCTTCAGTTTTTTTTTGTTTATTTGCACTTTGTCTATCGCTTACTTTTTTGAATACCGCACTAGAGTGTTTGTACGCACTTGTAGAGTACTATGACTTTAAAATTAAAATTTGTCTCATTTTATTGTCTCAAATTTATATCATTGTCATTTGTAATAACTGATCAATGGACCATTAGTCAATGAGCACTGAGAAATCAAGAGTTTATTATTATGCTTCCGGTAAATAAAGTGTTAAAATACAACAATTTATAAGGATTCAGTTTCTCAGTTTTCAATTTATCCAATTTATTACCAATCTACTTTATAGATTTAACAGTACGCGTATTAGCAGAGTTAACACGGTTGGTTCCAGATTCTATTTTTATTAAAATTGTTTAAAGTTATAACAGCTCAATAATGCAGATGTTCTACGTCAACCTTGCAGAATGTTAATAATTACATAATCAGAGTTTTCCTGTCGTTCCTTTCCTTCCTAGTTATTCACTACTGTGTCTAAATACATACAGGGTCGTTCCTCAGTAGTTAGTGCACTTCTCACTGACTAATTGTTTAACTCATTACATTAATCATGCGTAGAATAATATTCGCCTGATTTCATTCGACAGCATGATTCTCTTATTTTCACGATGATTCGTGCCCTACGTTAATTGATATAAGTACAATTAATGTAACCTTGTATTTGTTATTAATAAACCTTCTTGTCGCGTACAGATATCTCTCCTGCGCCGACAGAATTGCGAACTTCAGAAAGCTGTTGTTGAGCTGAATGCAAAGTCGAAAGAATCGGTAAGTTTAATAAGATTAAATTATGCAGCATGAAGAATCGGTGAATTATATCGTAAGAAATAAGACATTCACAAGAATGAATTAAAGAGATTATATAAAATTTCAATCCTTCGAGAATCAATGACATCGGATATGATAATCATCGTTAAAAAGTCACGAAAGTTAAAGTGACAAATACATGAATTTTCTACGAATATAATTAACCGTTCAGAATCACATTCATGCTTAACGCATTGTCGTGTATCCTGAGGAGTAGCTGCTGATGAGGCAGATAGAAAACTGCTAAATACGTACTCTCTTCTGCTTTAGCTCGTGCTCATTACTGCTCTAACGTTTCCATCCGCTGTTAACAGACTTTAAGACGTTGCAACCAGCAATAAGTGCAGTATTTGACCAAAAGACGCGTGCATTATTTTACTGAATGTTGCACCTTAAATGTCCCACTGATTATGAAAAAAGTCTAAGGCAAAAATTTGAAAAATTCAACTTGTCACTTATTTTCGATTGCACTCATGCTCATTATAATATTGTGGAACTACTTTGTAGAGATGATGACAAATTGAACCGTTAATGTTGTCTCGTTATACAAAACACAAGGTGTATTCTGAACGAAAAATCGAAATAAATCTAAACGAAAGGTAAATGAGTTGGACTATTATTATAATTACTGACACATATGTTGACGTGACGTCTTGACTGCATCACCGTGGATTGGTTGTGGGACTTTAGAATAATACTTATTTTAGGATAGCAACAACGATCACCTGTGATCCTTTAATTATTTTAATAATTATATAGACCCGTCGCTATCTTATCTTTTTTAGACGTATTTATGATTGACAATGTTCTGAATGATTAATGCATCTCTCGACCCTGAAAGAGTGCACATGTTCTATTCTTGCATTAACAAGTATTTGTATACATTAATGGTTAATTCATCATCATCCACGCCGTAAATACATAATAATTATTTACAATGTTCTTTTGCTTTGTTATCTTTTTAAATCATCAAATTTGCATGCAGTTCTTCACATACGGACTGCACATTTACAATTCTCTTCATTAGGAGGACCCCATAGACCTTTTGTTCATATGTATAACACCGTCCAATATTAGCTAGTTTAAAAATTGAAAGCCTTCAGAAAATTCCACTGTATATCTTTAGAAAATGAGAGCGAAGAAGGCAAATAAGATCTTATTATTATGAAAATAGATCTGACCTTACAGGATCCCTGAACGGTTTCCCGGACTCCCGGGTAGATATTACCGAGAACCGTTGAAATACATTATTCCACCTATCACATTCATTTCTCAGGTCAAATTCACTTTACAAATGAGCCATTATTTTTGAAAATGGTATACTGGTATAATGGTATAAGTTTCAGGAAATTGTGTTCAAGTTACCTTTAGTTAACCCATTGACTGCCAACTACGAGATATCTCGTAGCTGCACTATAAGTTTGAATTAATAAGTTAACAATAATGGCTGAGCGTGTATAGAAATTTTTGAACAAAAATGTTCTTTGTATCATTACAAACATCGAGATTATATTTTGGATTAATGAAACCAATGTTCTAAAAACATTCTGTCATCTTCTCAAATTTTAACAAGCAAAGGTAATATTCGCTTAGTTTTCCTGGCAGTGAATGGGTTGAACATACAGCTCCCAAAGACAAGAGAAGTCCTCTGGCCTGTGGTTTGTTCTGATTCGCCTGACGGATAGAGACATCCCTCGTTCTGACGTCATTTTCGATGCTAACGCGTGATTGGCCGATAATGCTGTCATGTGAACGATGAACGAAGTGTTTTGCTTTCGGTTGTCATTAGTCGATCACAGGTTTCCAGGACCGATATGGCGGGAATAGGCGGTACGAGCAACACCTACCCCGTGCCTCATACAGCAAGACTTCTTTCTCTTCTGGCTACGATACGTGTCTGCTCTTCACGTTTCAAATGGCACAGTAAATAGAATGAAATATCCTCATGATTTCCCCCAAAAAGGTCCAACTGTTAAACCTCGCAAAGAATATGAAGTCTCGCTGTATGAGGCACGGGGTAAGTGTTGCTCGCACCGCCTATCCCCACCATATCGGTCCTGGAAACCTGTGATCGACTAATGATAACCGAAAACGCAATACAGGTAACCTTCCTATAACACGGTAGATATGTTCCTAGAAAATGCCGTGTTGTGTGAAACCGTGTTGTATGAGACCCGGAGCCAGTACAAAAAGGGGCGTTACGTTCCAAAAACTTATTAAAAACAAATATTTTTTTTACTTCTACATAAACAACTTAATTTTTATTAAAAATATAATTGTATGTACAACACAAAACAAAAAAAACAAAAAATATTATTTTAATTTAACGCAACTTTAATTTAATAAATTTCTTCGTCGTCACTGCTAAGTATAATCAACCGAGAACGTTTTTTCGGTGGAATGATATCGCCTTCACTTTCAGAACTTTTATCTTCATTTAAAGTTCTTGCATCTTCTTCGCTCTTAAAAAAATTTGTAATTTTACTTTGCTTGCTGGTTCTTACCAGGTCATTGCAAATTTCTCGGTATGGAGCTAGACAGTTTTGCAGCTTCTCGATTTTCTTATCGTGTTAGAGCGAAACCGTGTTATAGGACGCCGTGTTGTATGAGGGTTCCCGCAATTTATGAATCGTGTTATAGCGAGACCGTGTTATAAGATGCCGTGTTGTAGGAGGGCTACCTGTACTTCTTTCGTCGTTGCCAAGACGACGCAACAAATGTGCGGCTTTATCGGCCAGTCACGCGTTAGCATCGAAAATGACGTCAGAACGAGGGATGTCTATTCGTCAGGCGAATCAGAACAAACCAGAGGCCAGAGGACTTCTTTACTTTTGCGAGGTTTACATGTTGTAGCATGAAAACTTTTGTACGAACTCTCAAAAACTCGTATCTCAACATAAGAAGAAAGGGACTTGTACCACTTTCAAATATAACTGCAGAAATGCCAATTTCGTCAAATTCGTAACGTACAAATTCTATGAACTATGTGTATAAGTTTCTTCCCCTTAATGAAATTGGATTCGTTCCATACGATCGTCCAGAAGGAACTATTTCTCGATCGTTTCTATCAGCGTTCACCATAGCGTTTAAAAGCATTTTGTCGAAAAGTACACAATATTTTCTTCGCGCAAAAATCGCCCGGGTTTGCGAAACGAGAAAAGGAAATGTATCGTCCTGCGCAACCTTGCAAAATTTTCACTCGGCGATTAGTCATGCAAGTTCAACCGCGTTGAACCGAGTTCTCCATAAGCGGAGTTCTCTGAACTCTGCGGTAACTGCGTGTGCAACAACTGTTCGTGCAACGCATTGCATACTCTTGCCGTGCTGTTTAAAACAAAAAGGAAAAACGGCGGAATAAAAAGAGTAGCTAACAATAAGTACTCGCTTGAAATATCGACTGCGGTTGCGCGATTCACAAACCGCGTTGCTTTGGTCGCAACTTGGCTACGTTAATATTCGAAAGACGATAACTCATTGTTAGGTCATCGCAATAATAACCAACGATCGAGTGTCATTAAATTGCTTGCAACGGTATGTTATTAAGTTTCGAAAGTGATGCAAGCATTTGTACGCGAAGAGCGAGGCTAATAAAGCGTGAGGCTTTACAGTTTTGTCAGCAATTTCAAATTTTAGACAATCCTATTGAGAACCTAAACAAGGTAATGAGAAAAAGGTACTTTATTCCGAGGACTATTTACTTGTTAGCCCGCCATCTCATTCTGTCGCTAGATGTGTAAGGTTTTTGATATTGTAATCGCAACAATAATGCTTAAAGAGGAGAACGTAGTCCTTCCGAGATCCTAGAAACCGAAATCCTAGAAACCATCCCTCGTCGAACACACAACCGTCGTAAACAACCCTCCAGATCTTCGCACCATCTCCCCAAATCGTCCGCAATTTCTCCAAGACCGTGCGAACGATCTGCCCAAA
This sequence comes from Cerceris ruficornis, assembly GCA_963989415.1. Taxonomy (NCBI): domain Eukaryota; kingdom Metazoa; phylum Arthropoda; class Insecta; order Hymenoptera; family Crabronidae; genus Cerceris; species Cerceris ruficornis. The sequence continues at coordinate 14,160,348 of OZ022521.1, forward strand.
GAAAACGAGAAAGAACAACCAGAAACTTCTGGTTCGATATTGCACCGTCTCCATCGTGATAGGAGTGTTCACTAGGAATGCAAGATAAGGCGATAACCATAGAGCTCGGCACTCTATTTCGTATCTTGGGCCAACAAAGGATCGGTCCCAGTGCTCTCGGTCCCACTTCACGTCGCCGTGAATATCACGAAGAAGGACTCTCCCTCGTCTTTCCTCCTCGTTTCGTATTTTCAAAATTCGTTTCGGCGTTCGCTTCCTCGCCGTCGAAGACCATCCTCGTCGTCCGCGGTTCAAAGAAGAAAAAAAATACATGCGAGTTTCGACACGGCTCATCAAAAGACATTGTGCCGTTGACGGGTCTCTCTGCACCGGATGTAGCGCCGGTGACCTCCGGCACCTCGGCTTTTAATAACTAATCAGGTGTTAAAACCTCACGCCATTTCCACGGGCGATCGTGAAAGAAGAGGACACAAGGGAAGGCGGAATCGTTGGTGCAGTCTGACTCATCGACGTTGGCTCGCGTTTATTAGCCGCATCGGTTTTTAACAGAAGTCCTTGGTGGCAATCGTAGTTAAATGCGACGAAAATTACTTAATGCAATGCTTATCAGCTGAACGGCTCGCGAATGGAATGCATTTTGAAATTTGCGCGTTCTTCTCTCCATTTTGTTCCTTTTTCTAAGTTCTTTCTTGCGTGCAATAATGCACGCACGAATTTTCGTTCGGTTATTTGTAGAAATTAGCGGGAAAATCGACTTCAATTGAGAACCAACGTTCGCGCGAACGGGCGTTTTTCTGTTGGGTTATATGAATAATAATACCGTTTAAACGTAATGTTTTTAATATAATTGCCTCGTTAAGCCGTCGACCATGATACACTTTGACGTAACCGTTCTCATGTCGATTAAATATTAACTCGATAACTGTGCGTTAATTGTTTCTCCATAACGCCGTTTAAACTTACGCCATTTAGCAGGTGCGCACGTTCGAACGTGGCTCGATAAACAATCTCCTTTTACAGTATCTTTGCGACATAAAGGTGCACTTTAATGAGAAAATGTCTTGTTTGTAAACGTGGTATAACGTTCAATCGGTAACATGAATATTGCTTTAAGGATATTATCGAATTTGCGGTAAAATTTTTGCAATTAACCGTGGAAATATCAGCAGTTAACGTAGTACATTTAGGAATTTTAAGGTGATTCGGAAAAACGGAAGGTAGAAAATGAATTAATGATATAAATGTGGAAAATTAAGGCAGAAACGCCGTTTACCCCTACGACCTTGCTGATGAAAATTACGGTTATGGTGACCTTGTTGACACTAAAGCTACCGACGTTATACCTACTAAAATTTAGATATACTGAATAAGTACTTTGGAAAAAAAAACTATGAGGTGAAAAGCTGATCAATTAACTAATTTACGTTTTATAAGATAGAAGCGGAATATTAACTTCATAGCTCACCTGCAAATTTAGGTAACTTTTAAAAAAAACTGGGAGCCGGTCATTTTGACCGGCTTGGTAGGTTTAGTGTTAATAAAAACATAAGTTACTTAATACAAGTAACTAACAAAACTAGTCTTTCTTTTTTCGAATTAGATTGAATTACTATATTAATAAATAATCACACGCTGCAGAGTTTTCATAAAACATATCTTTACGAGTTATAATTAGTTAACTCAGGAACTATTACTCATCTCAGGAATTTTAAAAATATATTACAGCCATTAAAACTGCCTTGGTAGTTCCGGTTTTAAACTATTCTCTCGTCAGGTTCATTCAACTTCTTTGATTCGTTTTGCTACAAACACATTTTAAAGGCACATTTTATAAACGATAGACGAATCTGACTGACTTAAACCGTAAAAAATGCGCTTCATGGTACTTAGGCGGATATGGGAAACGTACGAAGGACTAATGGAAATACGTTGCGTTGGCACGATGCGATGGCGGATTATATTAATTCAAATAAATATTCCCAGGGTTTCGCGGCGACTAAAAGGCATCGATTTGTTTTAATCGTTCAGCCTGATTGTAACTGTCTCACATCGGCTGATAACAAATCGAAGCACGATAGGCTGAAACATCGGGGATACTTAGTCCATGGGGGTGATAGTGGCTATGACTACCCTCTACGTATGGCTATAAATGTAGGTTGAACGAGCTTCCGCTTCGCTTACGTGTCTAGTGCCATTCTCATCTTCTAATTAGGAATTTCACTGGAAAGGTTAGTACAGCTTCTACATTATTCATTTTTCTTTCCCGCTAGAACGAAAAATGAACGTATATATCCTTCGACGGAACTGATCGTGTAAATTGTAACAAATGAAAACTCTACTTGACAATCTTTTTAATAGAAACAAAGTCTATCTTCTGATACAATCATCGGGACTTATTGTTCCAAAAGATATATTCCTGTTATCGATATAATACGTCACCCTTGCGTGGCTTGTAACTATTTTCATGCTATGCATATTAGCAGAGTCGATAAAAATAGCATATATTGCCTGAACAATTGTTCCACGAACGTATCTACATACTCTTCTTCATCGCCAGTGTAGAAAAATAAGTTTCAAACTTATGTTTCTTCTAACGCAACGTGAAACGTTAAAAACGCTTCTCAATTTCGAAATTCCCTCGGCAACGCAGGGACCAATGTACAATTGCGTTTTTAAAGAAATCGTAAAGTTTATCGTCAAAAAGCGGACATATCTTTCCCGTGATGCGTCCGATGGTACAATGCCGTTCTCCGGTGTCACGAAAGTCGTCTTTCTTTCGTCAAAAGCGTTCACTTCCGTCGGAAAAGAAATTCCTGACGGGTGGGGCGTGACCCACGAAAAATAGAGGGGGTCTGGAGAGGACAATCCTGGCGATTACCATAATGTCTTCTGGTAATGTACCTTCGCCACTCCGTCCTCCTTCAGCTGCGCCCGCAGCAACATCGCCATGGGGGCCGATAAAAATGTCCTGCCCTTAACAGCGACGCGTTGTACATTCGTATACGAACACGTTACAACGGAAAAGGCGGCAGCTAGCCTAATTACATTATTCATGACCGTGTCTGCACTCTTCCGCGCACGGACGATGGGCTTTGTTCGGCCAACCTTTTTTTTTCACCGAATTTTTGTGCGATTACAAAATTTCGATTCGACGCTTCGAAGATGCGACGTCTTTGGGAAACGGTTTGAAATTGGTAGCGTTAGGATTTTGTTGCTGGTATACGTTTCATACTTTTGGCCGTTTTGTGTTGTTTGGAAACATGTTTCTTCACTGTGTTCGATGGATTAGAATTACCATTTCATACCTAATGTGGGAGATTTATTTTATCTGGGAATAAAGTTAAACCGTTTGCTAAGATCGGGGGAAATTTTTGTAGAGTTATTTAATGCTATTTGTGGAACTATATTGTTCTACAAAACTCATCAATATTTCGAAGACTTGGGCAGAATTTCCAGCGAAGTAGCCAATAATTTGTTAGATCTTTATGAATATCTTCTACCAATTATTGCTTCAGAATTTTGAAAGACGAGTGATACATTTTGCCACGTGCTTGACCCGCAACAGCGGAAGTCTTAGGTTTAGCCAACTTTAGAGAGAACGATGGCTCCAACAACAATTATTGCGACAGTGCAAAGTAATCGTTTAAATCTCTGCTCGATTTCGTTTAAAATATAGGAAAAATTGCATATACTTTTAACGACATTTTTCCTTTGACCTTCTACGTCCACATTGCAAGCTGCGATCAATTTAATAGTTCTTGTTTTTGCCCAGGTCTGCTTTTCCGTTCCAAATACATTTATCTAGTATTTTTAAATATACCGGAACAGTCGTCAGCAGTTGTAGTATCAAGTAACATCGATTTTGAAACCAATAACTTCCATCAATAAAATTAACGATTCTACTGCAAACGCAACGTAGAAAAAATTTCAAATGCAAAAATCCGAATATATTTCTGTAAAGCTACCGAATGCTTCAAAATGCAACTGTAAGTCCTCGATATCGCGGAATATCGCAAGAATCGCGAACGCACATTGGCAACCTTCGCGCGACACTTATACGCGCACGATATTCCTCCTTATCGAAAAGAAATAACGAGCATCGCGCTAGCCTTTCGAACATTATCTCGATCCACATTTTTTCCGCTGACATTGGCTCGAGCGTGCCAACTGCGCTTGCGCGATCTTCCAAAGTGCAGCGTATGCATTTCAGTGCGTCCTCATCGTGCATCGCGTATAACGTTCGCGCTTATACGCGACTACCGCGTCCGTATTATTTTTGCATCCGACAAAACACTTTTCTACGTCTCACGTTCAAAATTATTCCCCCTCGCCGCGTGCGTTCTTCGATATCCACGATTAGCCTATATCCGATATGCTTGCAACTGCACGCGCGTGGAATTCTCAAGACGGCCATCCTCGCTCCTCACACGCCCACGCATGCAAGCGTACATATACGCAGAAATCTCTGCGATCCACATGCGATACTGTGCTCGCTCGAACGAGCGTAATTGAGACCATAACAACGGACTCTGTAGCATCGTCAGTTGCAGTTGCGTTTGTCATCGATACAGCAACTAACTCACAACCGTGCATAGAGATCGCATCGGTCGAATATCCTCCCCCGTAATCGGTGTCATACCTACCGTCATCCATCATTTAAACGGCATTAACGGGCGCTGCCGTTCAAAGTTTACCTAAATGCATACGTCACGTGTGACCGTGCATTTTTACCTGCACATCCCCCACTCCGTTCTACCTTTTTCCGTCGGCTGGAAGTCTTTAAACGATCTATTCCCGCCCTAATATCGCAGACGGTTTCCTTGGAATCGATCGTCCAAAGATCTACGAATTTTTTTTTCGCATTAATTCATACTTTATGCACATTGCAAAATGGTTTATGTATTCCTAGTGGCGAACGAATTATTTTTTCTCTCGAAAGAATAACATAAAGGAAATGATAGAATATGAGACAAATATATTCATTGGCTATATATTCATAACATCCATCGCAAGAAAAACGAGTGACGTGATTCTGATTCTTATTCTTCTCCGCCAGTTTGAGTATCAGAATTGCACTGCGATAAATTCATATACTCAAAATCTGTAGAATCACTGTCACTCATTATGAATCCTTTGTACCTGTTACAGTGAAATGTGAAAGATCTATATTCACTTATTGTTAAATGTATCTAAAAATATTGTATCTTCTTTTAGATTTTCCACAATCGTTACGATAAGTAAAAGTAATTAACCATACCTATTTATCTAACGGAAACCCTTTTGTAATTTGCTTGTTTATTATAACAAAAAGAGAAATCTAATAATAATAAAAATAAGCACTAAATAAACTAAAAATCGTAAGAAGAAAAAGATGCTACAAGGACGACGTATACTGCACAATGATCGCTCAAAGACTGAAGAAACGAGCGAAAGCTAAAGGCAAAAGCTAGAGATATTATATTTTTTTTTCCTTCAATATACGATGAATAAAATTTGTTGCAAATGTATTCGTTTCGGTGTAAGATGCCACAGAACTGAGTCCTAAATATCAGCGGCTAAGCTAAAGAAACCGCTGAGTGGCGGGCGTATCGGCAATGCCCGTGAACGTCACGGGCATGCACAAATTCGACCGTTCGGCGAGCCCGTGAACGTCACAGGCATGAGCGTTAAGTGGTTAACATCGCTGTCCTATGATGCCCCGAACGGTTCCCGTGTACATAGGTGCGCAACCCCATAAGTTTAACGCACACGAGTGGATAGTACTTATACGTATACAAACCTATCTCCGATATCACCGCGTTCGCTGGTGCGAGCGTTGTGTGCGAGCAGTAGAACCTGGCTTCTCGTTGCGTGTGCCCTCCTCTCCTCCATGAGGGTTGCTAGATGGTAGGAGGTGGAGTTGCCGCGAACGCACAGTCGCTTCTCGACGCTCGTGCGGTGAACGTGCCCCGGGCGGCTGCACGTCAAAGATTCACTGCTTCTATCATTCATGGCGAGGACTTGGCCTGCAACATGGGTTTTTCACCGATGTTATTTCGTGTGTTTGCACCCGGCGAACGGGAGACCGAAGATTTGGGAACGTGGAGAACGGATGGAGCTTTAAAGTAAGAATTGATCATTTGTATTTTTCGAGCTTTCGAGTATTTCTTTTTTTCTCTTCTAAGTGGGTCACGGTTTAGAAGGGATGGTTATGGGTCGCGTTTAAGGTTGACGTATGGAGAAGTTGATCGATCCGGAATAATGCGGATATCGGACGAGGTAAATTCGAGTCGTGACGTATCCGTTTAAAGGAGGATCTGCGCGAGCAATGTGTTGATGTAGATAGCGAGCGAGTATGCGTGTATTAGTGCACATTGTACGTGCACGTACGCGAGAAACGGAGCTGTTTAATGAACGACATTGTTTGATTGGATTAGCAGTCGAATCGAAATCCATCGTCGGATGATTATCCTGTCGACGGTTCTTGGGAACGTTTGGGATTTTTTTTAAGGAGTTCGAACTTGAGATAGTCTCGATATATTAGTATCAAATTATTCCTCCTTAGTATTCGATCGAGAGATTATATTGTGGACGTTGAGAATGCAAAATGTTTTAAAGATTAGTTTGGTAGAGTTTTGAAAATAACATCCCAGATGGATATTTGATTCTTTAGGGAGAGATTTAAATAAAGCTAAATATACTTCGCCCAGACGAGTTTAATTATTTCTCGACTATTGCAAACTGGGTTATCGTGATAATATAAATTAACTGCATAAGAAACTTCAGTCGGGCACGGAGCGCGCAACAAGTTCCTCCGAGGAACAATTTAACTTTAGCTTTACGGAATTGAAAAACGGTTCTATGAAAAGTATGAACCGGTAATCCCTGCGGATTGCAAATTGCGCTGTAAACTTTGCACGATGCATAATTTTAATTTGTTGGCAGCAATTTCTACAAAAAAAATTCTAGAGAGCAAAACGTGGGCTTTAAAAAGTCTTCGGCTTCGATTCTCGTCATTTTGGTATCTTGAAATAAGCTAAAGAGTTTTCAGTGTACCTTAACGAACCTCTTGCACTTTATTTAATGATTCGAGTCAATTACTTAAGTGCAGTAGTTACCAAGGTATTCTGAAAAATTGCAAAGTAGAAAACTAACATCTTTAACTCCAAATCCCAAGAATTCAATGGCTTAGAAAAGACGAAATTATTTCCTACGTTTTTAAATTAGTCTCTGAACTTTTCCTAAAAAATCTGTCAACTGGCAAATAACCATAGTATTCTCTTCAGTTCCGGTCTCGAGAAATTCCAACTCCCAATAGCCAAAGATATTTTCCCGCATTTCGCAAACCCTCTAAGCTTTACTTAATAGTTTCAATGCAAGCTGCAACATCCGCTAATCGATAAACTATTAATATAATTTCTTCCGATTTCAATGCAGCTTCGAAATCATTCTTCCATTTTAATTCACAAACATGCAAATAAGCGTATTAACGTCCTCAATTCCAAGCCCGAAGTATCCAACGACTCGTATAAAAGAGACGCGTTTTAAAAAGGATTCCCTCCCGTTGAAAGACACGAACAACACCATGGGACAGACTCTCCGACAGCAGAGAGACGTTATTTGCACGAATGCAAATCGCCTGAGTCGCCGCGACGACATCTTTCAGACCTCGGGACTTACTCGTGCGACATTCTGAAAATCGTTTTCTCCAAAGCGATTCCCGGACCATTTGCCGCGTTAAAATGAGGATACATTCGTTGCTAACGCGACAATGTCGAACTCACCGACGTCTTCCTGTATGCACCGATACAAACATTACCAGTGGAATTAACATTCGTCGGGCAAATAGCATTTTTCGCGAATACGTTCCAAGAAACTGCCTCAAATAGGTGTAAATAAAGCCACGAAATGATCCTCGATTTTCACTAAATCCAAGCATTCTCACGATATTTACATTTCTTCAAGATAACATCCTGCGATTTCGCGACTCTCTGTATCGAAGATTGCATGATTTTACTGATAAATCTCCATGAATTCATTCGCAAGAAACGTTATAGCGGCATTTCGACGATGCGTAGGAAATTGCGAAATACAAAGGATGACCGAGACGATGCGAATGCGCATTTATTGCACGGGAAAATAGGAGGTACGCTATCGACAGATAATGCACGAAGGACGGACTTACCTATGATTACTTAACTAACACCGTGCGCCTCTATCCTCGTGACACTCGTCAATATCGTTTTCGTTGTAAAAGTACGGCGTGTCAGCCGGCGAACGATAAAACTCACCGTGCACTTCTTATCTCGAGGCAATAATACAGCCGAGTGCATCGATATACCGGGAACTTTTGCATTTTTTACGAACGTACGGACGAACGAACGCTCGGCTGCGTGCTCATTGGAAATATCGTGCGACGCAACCAATTGCAATTCTAACAGGTTCGAGAATGTTCGACGAACGGTTGCCGTTCGATTGTCGGGCATTCATTTTTCACGCGGCATTAATAAATTTAAAATTAAGAAGCGATCGAACAGCTGACGCTGCGTGGAAGCGCGAGGGAGAGAAAGAAAGAGAGAGGGAAGGAGGAACGTCGTCTAGGAGTCTGACAATTAGGTAACGAGACGTTTTTTTTTTTTCATATGATTTATGAAGACTACGATACGTTAAGAAGCACAGGGCGTATCTCAAGATCGATGAAACGGCGCTTAGGTTTATCGGTGTTTTATCTGGGTGATCGGAATCGGGGAGAGTATTTTTGTCGTTCGTGTATTAACACTTTGTCATTACATCGCTGTTATTGTTTTTGTATTCTTGACTTTGATTTTTGCGGCTGTGTCGACAATGTCACGTTACTGTTGAAGATCTAGGGGCTCGGGGTTTAACCCTTTGCCCTATAACAACGACTGACACTCGTGATGCGGTTGATGGAACAGGAAATTTTGAAGCTTCTCAAAAATTATCAGATTGAAAATATCAGTGGAACACGAGACGATAATATTATTCATATGTTATTAATATTGCGTTAAATTCTAAAATATATCAGAAATCACTGATATATTTTTATTTTAGCAATTTAATTTTCAATTATGCGGAGGCAGTCACAAAACAACTCGTAGGACAAGGGGTTAATGATTTTAAGGTCACGTGTGGAAAAGACATTTTTTAATTGGATCTTAGCGTAGTTGATTGAGGTTTTACGAGACAATTTTGAAATTACTTTGGAATATCGGCGGTTAGGACTTGCAAATAATGGCACCAAGCACTAATTTCTATGTGGTTACTTCTAGGAACTCTTTCTTACGTTATCTGTTCACTTTAGACTGAATGGTTTAGGATTTATGCGAAATTGTAAGTTTCTCGACGATAACATCCATCGCAGCAAAAACTGGAACAGTTTACAGTGAATTTCTAATCATCGTAACTATAATAAAAAATTAATGACGGGATAATACTCCACTTTTATCTGTCTTTAGTATCACATACCACAATAAAGAGACAATCGAAAAGTGATGCGCAATAAACGATGAATCCTTCGGTCTCGTTTCACCGATCCTCCAAATTCGTGTGGAAACATCCCCTTAATGACAAATTGTAGAAGAATACCTAACAATCCGCATGATTTATGTATTCGGAAAATGTCAACTAATTAGAATTCACGTTAGTGTGTCGCAGGCGTTTATTGCCGTTAATTAAACCAATCCTTGTACTTTAACCTTAGCCACAGCAATTCTGAATCCTTAATAACTGAAAGCCCGCTATTGCCAACGAACCAACTTATTTATTCTCATTTAATTCATTCCGATGTGCAAACCTAACTTATGCAAAATAACGGCATTATCCTTGAAAATATCGCGCTCCGCCATACTGCAACTAAAGCAGTCCGATAGTGTTCTTCGCGGATCGCGATTCTCAGTCGCAAACGACACGTTTTCATTGGAAAAATTATTTGCTCGCTCGGCCTATAACGAGTCCAGTGGCGGAACAACAATTTTTCGGCCCCGCAAAATATACTTTTGGTCTCAGGGACCGCTTTGCAGGTGATGAGGGGCCCTATGCAAAACGGGAGCAAAAATTATACTGTTTTTATCCGTGTATATTTAACACAAATTTAAATTAGAAACAGATATAGTAATATTAATAAAAGTAATGAAGTAGAGAATTTCGGGACCCTTCCGGCTTCGGGCCCACCGCGTGGCAGGTCTTGCGGTATTGTAATTCCGCCACTGAGCTAGTCCGTGTTTTCCAACTTTTTAAAAGAGTCCACTTGGAAAAAAAGATAGTGTCCACGAAGGTGCAAACGTAATCAAGGTCCCCGTTCGCCGATTCCATTGCGCAATAACGGAGTCACGTGATTGTCGCGCGGCTATTCGCAGGTTGCGCGACGACGTTCACACGCGTTATTTTCTGCTTGAATTTTGTAAAGCGTTTGCATTTGAGAAATTCCAGAGGAATAGTCCCACTGTTGAATTGAATTTTGTCGAATTTTATATATATATTCTGGAGGTAGTCTTAATACGTGGTTACTAATGATTTAACGCACTGCGGTCAACGGAACAACAAATATTACGTCCTCTCTGCACAATATAGTTTTGGTCCTCCATGAAAAAATGAATAACTTATATCTAATTATACTTTTCTTACAGTATAACAGTAATTCCATAAATAGTATAAAATAAGCACGCGAAAAAACAGTTATATAATTTTTACCCTATGATTATTGCTCCGGTAGGAAATCAGTTTTCAATTATTTATTAATATTTATCTGTTATTGGTAGTATTAGAAAAATTACTAACGTTGGGTGGGTGGAGATGGAAATAAATATGCATATGTGTATGCACTTTAAATATTCCACTTTGTAAGAGATGGGGGGATCAATACAAAACATGAACAAGACTTATTTTTTTTTTGTCAATGTGTTTTTAACACATTGTTGACTGGTCACGAGATAACTCGTGTTTGCAGTTGTATTAGCTTTTTTAATTTTACCAGACCAAAAAAATTACTAAAGTATATAATATGTATAAACTATAGTATATAGCAGATATGTACAAAGTTTCATTTAAATTCACTGTGTATAAATAAAGTATACCGAAGTTTATTTCGATTTATTCAATTTCATACTAAATTACGGAACAAATAGCCGATGACGTGAGTTCACTTCTACGTAAAGGTGCCGGTCAACAATGTGTTAATCTAATTTAAATTAGGGACAATGATAGAACAATTAAAAAAATAATGAATCTGCAAATTTCGGGTCCGCTCCGACTTCGGCCTTCTTGTGCCATTGAACTTCCACCTCTAAATACGGTCTTAAAGATATCTTGAATTATGTTCTGTCGAAGTCTAATAAGATTGTAAAATATAGACGCTTAGAATTGTACAAATTATATAGTTATATTAATACAGTTTTATTAAAATGATTAAATAACTGCAGTCCCCATAAAAAGTGTAATGTGCGCGCTCTCTGCGATTCGTCCGTAAGTTTGCAACACAAAAAGTTCCCATTAAGAATTTGGAATGAAGGTGGAAATAATATTGAAAATAATAATAATAAGAGATATATATTGTCTCGTTGCTTCAAAACTCTCAGAGACTGCATTAGTTATAGAATAATCAAATAAAAATCATAAATGATTCGAATCTTTACATAGATGTAATTTATCCCAGGGAAATAGTGGCTGCAGTAATAGTTCATCCGTTAACTTAATTGTATCCTTTTGATTTGAAGCAGTCGACTATGCAATTGCAGAATTTAGCACTTTTTTACGTTCTTTAATTCAGGAGGCCACGATGCAACAGAGAATCACGGTTTTACGTAAGTAACCGTAGCGCTCCTTTGTGGGCCCAAAGTTCGGACGACTGGAAAGGAAATGCGGTCGGTCAAAGCATAAAAAGAAAGATGATTTTTTTCGATCTCTCGATGAGACGAACTTGGGACGAAATTTGTTTGAAGAAAGCGTGTTCCCTGAAATCTTATCACTTTGACGATCTTTTTAAAGACGTTAGAACTTCGCCATTAATGGTTGATGGTTGATTGCAATGGTTATTGACGATTAATTGTTTCTATTATTAAATTTTATTTCAGGCAATAAATTTGACTTGAAGGCAATAGTACAGGGTTTTTTTATTACGTCATTAGGAAGTGTTAAACAGGTCTCAGTGGCATATCTGATATCGAATGAAGGTCGCAAATAATTGCTGTGCATAATTAGAATTATAAGTTTCTTCAGTAACCGTGCCAGTTTTTCGAGAATGATGTTAAACAAGACTTGTTCTAGAATTTTTTGCTATATATTTTATGTTATTGCCAAAGATCATCGAGTAACTATGGAATACTATTGTTACGGACGTTACACTATCAATTCCTTCATTTTAGAATTTCGAAGAAATTTCACGTATTCAACGCAATGAATATATTAAATAATTTTTTTAATAATAGATATGTTAAATGTTTTCTTGCTCACAGTACATCTATTGCTGTAATAATATTTAAATAATTCCGGTTAGAGACACAGCCACCAACTTCATTTACTCTCCGATTATTTATCAAAAATGCTTTAACATTATCGTAATGGAATAGTACAATTTTATAATAGTACAATAGTATAATTGGTAGTACAATTATACAATTAAAAACAAGAAACGAATATTTTTACAATAACCAAGTTATCCATTTTAACGTCACGTCATAAATGTCGTCTAATTACGAAAAGAAATTTTATCGTACGAATTTGCGACAAACGGAGAACAAATAGATGAAATTCCGCGTACCTAAATGCCTTTGCGGCACGTGTATTTTCTTACGAAAGTTTTTGTTCGACGATCGCCGCAGCAGCCTCGAACGTTGAAGATGTAATTTAAGCGCGTTCTGGTGCTTTCGGTGCTCATCGGATGCTCCGCCATGACGCAAGAGAGAAACTTAGGCGTAAATTAAAACAAATAACGCGTGAAACATTGTGTACTCAAATAAATCAACACTAGAGTATTTTCGCGCGAAAAATTCGAAGAATTTACCAGCGTCGTAGGTTTTAAGGTCCTGCGGATATTTGTGTTTTCCAGGTTTGACTCTCTTGAAATAAGAGGCCACATAACTTATTACTTATTTGTTTGTTTTCCTTTGAAATAATTCGTCGGTTTTTCATTCGTTCTATTTCTCAACGAATAAATATTTCTTCTTTCTCGGCGAATCCTTCGCTTCGAATACTCAAAATTGATATGATTGAATGAATGTAAAAAGTAATTTGTTCAACGCGAAATTATTACTGGCAAAATTAGCCGCGGTGAAAGAGGGAAACGTTGCAGTAATTATTAGAGATTTAGCGGTGCAATCGGTAATCGTTAACGCGATACAACGGGAAGGCAGAAGTCAAAGAAACGCGGCGGTAGACTTCGCTGTTGTTCGATCGACGGGTGCATTAAACTTTCGTTACGGACATTCGAGCCTCTCGTAAGTCAACCTGATCAACTTCGTAAAACAAATGGTAGAGGAAATTGTTGTTACATGTAACACTGATTTTTTCAATTCGTTCTTTCAAAGCAATATTATTTAGTGGAATTTTTCTTTTTCCATACTTTAGATTTTACATTTTCAAATAACTTTTATCACTTTGTTATTCATCTTATTAACTAGAAAATTGATTTGGAACATATCAAGCTTCATATTGGAATATTTTACTTTATCCTTGCAGAGCGAAACTATCAACGTAGATCAATTTGGTGGTCCTCAAAATGAATTTATTCTAAAATTAAAATCAAAATTAATTCTAAATATGTTTTGTTTCTTTGTATATTCTTATCCATTCACTACTCTGCCATGATTTAATATACATTCCCCACGAAAGAGTCCCTGGAGGTCCAAGAGCCCCACACTTTCGCCATCACGATCGTTGATCCACATTACACCTCGCAATTTTACACATTCCAACGTTGATCGTTCGCTCGATCATTAAAATCGAGAAATTCGCAAAAGCATGGGGCATCGGTTTGACTTCTGACAGGCTGACTTACCTCAAACTATTGCCAGCCAAAGCAAACGGCTGTGTTGCTATAATTTCACGGTAGCGGAACAGAGAGTGAAATTACCAATGCACCGCGAACCGCAAGCTCGGCCGACTGCGGCTGCATTTGTGTACACATGTGCAAGGAATTTTTTATTCACGGCGTCGTGCAAATTGCGGACTGATTTGTTGTTGTAAAGGTAAAGATCGATCGGCAACTATGTATAATTGATACCAGAGAAAGTGCTGTTACTGTAAACCTAGAGATTCTGTCCTTTTGAGCTGTGACACCGGGTGACCATACGTTTTGTGAAATATTATAGCGGTATATCGTTTTCTCGTGTATTTATTTATTTTTAATAATGTGCAAACCAACATTTACACGGGAATTTCCAGTCGTACCGATACTTTCGTCGAGAATGAGGCAGATACGATAAGCAGAGGCACATCGAGTTAGATAGTTTATATATAATTTTTAACTTTTTAATTGGTAACGTAGAGAAAGTTTATTAACAGCTTGAATTTGGATTTTCATAATTGCTAATGTTTTGAATTTAAGTAAAAGACTCGTTAAATGTTTCATTTCTGTAATTTCAGTGGAATAAATTGCCCAATTTGTGAATCCTTTTCGGTATGGATAGCCTGTAAATAATTATTTCATAGAATTTATATTATCAAATATAAAAAAAACGTCTAATAGTGTTTTCGTGTACATATAATAGCAAACAATCATTTGTTGTTTTCGACAAAATCAATAAATTAGCTAGAACTTTCTCATTAAGACAAATGCCTTTATATGTCTCAAATACGTTCCCCTAATTGCTAATATTCTACAATTACGTATATGCTATCGCGAATCACCTTCCCTTCAAAGGAGATATTACAATCGAGTTGACCCGAAATTGCAGAAGTACTCGGCAAATTCGACGGTGTATCTCACGGGGGGTAATAATTCATTATTACGTCATTTCGTTGACATGTAATTAAGCTCAGGCAGAAATTGACTGGAATTTCGTAATAAGATTTGTCTCCGAAGCGAATCGAGCGCGTCACAGTCTTTCTTAAATTTCGCCTGCAGTTTCAATTTTAACGTGCTCGAAGAGAAATTAATTTTGTTCTAAATTTTCTTATCGACACAATATCACAAATTCAATGATGTCAATGTAGGAGAATTTGCATTAGGATTATCAAAACATTAACTGCGGCATAAGCCGTGGAGAATTTTTTCTATGAATGTAACCAACGAAAGGAGGCATTAATATTTACAGTTATATGAAATTACTTAATTACTTATTAACACTAGATCCATTAAAATAATCAAAATTCCTTCTTCTGAATTTTTAAGTTTATCCTTTAAACTGTAAGAAATTGCACCGGCAAAGTTTCTTGTCCCTTTCATTTCTTTTCCGGTGAAATATTTACCCAGTATCTTCAAATATACACAATTAATCAGTAGTAGTTCTACTGTTAATTCTCTTTCTCAAAATATCACTGCTTCACGGAAATAGAAATTCAATAAATAAATAAATTCAACGTCCATCATCGATGACCGACGTGGCACTGAACGCATAAAACTTTGAACGATCATCAATTTGTTCAATGCCGTTTTCAATGTTCAAGCCACCGTTTATTTCCACAACTCTCGAAACAAATGGAACCGTTTAAAAGCAGCAATTACGAGGCAACGAGAAACATCGTCAGATAAGAATTATCGGACGAATTTTACCATACTTTTCGTTCGAAATGATACTTTGACGATTTAGATAGCGATATATCGTAGATCACCTAACCGCTGACGAATGTGCACACGTAAAGTGTGTCACCGATACGACGGAATTTTGCAATCGCCTTCATTTATCGGAAAGTATCATAATTTCCGATCAAGTCCCGTTAATAGCCTAAACGATTGTTTGCGTACACGCGAAGCGTTAGAAAGTTACTCGGACCTTCTATTTACTCGAGTGCATTTTTGAACTACCATATGAAGTCTTGGCTGCGTTTCAAAATGCTTCCCGACGTTGAAATCCAATTAGCAGGAAAACTCCAACTTTCTAACTGGTACTTTTGTGCACTGAAATTTTCCCTCCTTAATAACTCGAATAGTGCTACTGCATTTTTTTTTAGTGCACGCACGTTTCTTTTTTCTTCCGCTTATTTCCCTCCAGTATTTTACGTTGCTTTACAAATAAAATTTCATTGAATATTCATTGCGCAATTGTACCGTTAAAAATATCGTGTTTGTCGCGTACTTAAATCTCAAATTGATCAACTACGTAATATCGGTAGAAGTAGAACGTGAAATGTTACTTTTACATTTTATATAACTTAAGATTGTACATCGCAAAATGTAAGCTCGCGTAGTTTATGTAATTTGAGATTTTACATTGGAAAATTATAAATATACGTTTTATGTCATTTACGATTTTACAATTCATGGTGGAATTCTACATCTTGGATAAATCACTCAGAAGAGATACGTTGTACCGTTTGCTTCGTATTTACGAAGGTAAAATGTATCGTGCGCAGCTCTATTTATCTGCAAACTCGTAATGATAAGTAGAATCACGGAAATAGTGGTTTTAATGTTCCAAAAAGAAAAAAGATATTTGACACTGATAGCGCGTTCGAATATAAAAATGAAAAAATAACGAAAGGTGTAGCCGATCGGTTGGACTTCTGAGAAGTTCGCTTATCGTCAACTGTGAATAATTTCCACGAATTTCACGATACATTCGATACCTGCTAAAATAGTGTTCGATGCTCATCATCGTCACCGGTAATAATACAATTAAAAATCAACCTGCTCACAATGGGGAGAATAATTGACTGCGAGACAAAGTGAGCAATTACCGCATTAACCCTTAAAAGCTATCGAAAAGGCGCGTTAATGCCATCATAATTTAAATTTTACGCCAGTATATAATTCTTTTGAGTCCATTAAGAACAATAAATAAAATCAAACATTTTTATCGTTACCTAATATATTAGTTGGAAATTATGAAAATTCAATTTTGAGAGATATTCAAACAAAGTTGAAGTAAAGCTGTCCATATATTATAAATAAAAATCCATGATGGTCTTTAAAAATCGAGTAATAGAACTCTCGGTTATCAAAGTTTAAAAAACAAAGTATTTTATGAAACGATTAATATAATTATGACATCAATGCCATTAATGTAATTACCAAAGGAGAGATTGGAAAAAATACCTGCAAATAAAGTATTAAATATAACTTTTTTTTTAGAAACGCAATTTCACAAAACGAGGGAGAAAAGCAAATCTCTCGGATGCCACTGTGAGTTTCGTTATTCCCTTCGGATTTCTATTATTAGCAGCAATATTAGCACTTTGCACTTTCCCGGCGTCACCTTGTACCATTTACTTTCCCATTCATAGAGAGAATATGGGACTTTTCTTTTGGCTCGGTCACGTTGATCAAAGATCAAGAACAACCAGTGAGTGTGCACGATAGTCATGAGCCGTTGCAGTTGTTGCACCGTTAACGTGCATTCAGGTGCAGTTTTTTCCCCGAGGCGTCAAGTGAAAAAAACATTGTTGTTGTCAGTGTTGCGTGTCACTTCTGCTGACATATTGCTCGAAACATCGTATTTTCATAATTAAGTGTTTAATATGATCGTCCTGTGCGATTTAGAAACATAATAATGCAAAAGAACGCTTGATGAAGAATAATTGCTTGATGATAACACTATTTAATTCATTTGTAGAAGTGGTATTAATACTCTTTTAAATTGCAAAAATTATATTAAAAACTAGTAGAATTTTTTTAATAAATTCTGCTGATTATGGGACTAAGAAAACATAGCATATAAATATGTCTTTTTAAAATTGCCAGCAATTTCTCAAGAAGTTTCTCTTTATCATTAGAACCGCCGTGGTGGTCGAAATAACTTGTTCTAAAGTTTTTATAAATATTCCTAAAATATTTGCTATTCCTTTTACAATTTTCAACAATTAAGTTTCTTGCCTCCTCTACTTCTTTTCTTCCGACATATTGGCATATTTGGTATTTGTAAATAAATAGGATCTGCGTTAAAAATATTATTTTCGTTAATGTTGTCTTTCTTTTCATTCATCATGATACTTTCCGGTTTTCATATTATTCTATTCATAGACCTAAACAGAAAAAGTACACTTCAAAACCGCAAGAAACACGTTTACCGCGAAGCTCAACGCAAAATTCCCCGGCACGAAAAATATTTTCGATCCTCAGCGTTCATTCGAAAACCGACCTGAATCTCCGAGACGTCCTGTACATTGTTTAAAGGCTGAAGAATTCCATGAACTGGAAGTAGAGTTTCTTTAAGGTCTTTCACACATGCCCATGTGTATTTTCGGTGCTATTATTTACTCAGGAATTACGAAAGAAGAGAGGCACTCGCTCCGAGACGAGAGGAGACCGCTTTCCGGTATCTCAAAGCCCGTAAAAGTGTCTCGCAAGAGTTTCGGATTATGCCCCCTTTTTTTAAACCTCCTTGACGGTATTGCGCGAAAGAAGATTTTGCCATTTGCGTTACGCCGCGTAACATTACAATACAAAACGAACACGAGACAGATGAATAATGCACTCCTCTTTCTCTGGTAATTTTTTCTCAATTTTCTTGTGCGTCATTGCATTATTACGTTTATAAGAAACATGCGAGGAATCGCATTCTGAGGCTCGGAAATTGTACGTCGGAAAGATTTATATTTAAATATATATATTCCGATGGAAAGAGAGAGAGAGAGGAATTTTTTCGAACGTACAGCATATCTTGTTATAGGTAGAAGAATATCCTGTTACTCGAATTTTTCTCGCGCGTTTAACGAACTTCGTTTAATTATTAACGAACGAATCGTGGATTTTCGTTACGAAGTCGACAGAGGGAAAATATCGAAATACTGGATCGGGAAAAGGGAACGTATTGCCATTAATTTTAACGAGGAATTTATTTTAACTTGGGATCATGTTGAATGGTGTGGGCGTTTTCGACGTTGTGTGCATACTGTAAGTTCGGTGTAATTTCTTAGAAATTTCAAGATGAAATATTCACAAGTTTTTCAATAATATAATAACGGTGAAAAATAAGTAAAATGTCGAATATGTAACTAATCGTATTTTCAAAATTTCTGTCATCTAATGTATACACATAATATAAAACATTTAGAATATAAATTAGTAAATTTAAATTGGAAAATCGAAATTCGTTTAAGCGGAATAAAAAATACACCTTCTTCGCCCGATGTAAGCAAATTCTTAATGTTTCTCACGAAGGAAAGTTCTCAAAAAGCTACAAAAACAACTACTGTTTGCACTCTTCCCTGTAACTTTTGAATTTTCGTGCACTAACCTTTTCCAATTCATTCTAAAATGCCTCTAAGTCCCCTTAAATGTTCCTAAACCCTTGGAATTCCTCCATGTTCCTAAATCAAAAAGAAACAGAAATTTCTAAACACCGAATCGATTCGTCCCCCCGAAAAGATTGAACTCCGCACGATGTCGTAAATAAAATTACGTGCAAAGCAGCCGCATAAAATTGGCGAGTTAAACGTCGCATTATTAAGAGACCATTCAATCTTACGCTCGCGAATTCAGTCCTCTTATCTGTTGGAACGCGCTGAATGTTAACTTCTGAGTATCTAACACGAGACACGGTGTACCTTTTCCATCCTGTTCCTCGATAATATCCTCCGGTGTCGCGGAGAAGCGGAGAAACGCTGGCCAACTACTCGGAAACACCGAAGGAGGTAGAAAACGAAGAATAGGAAGAAACTGACGATGGGAAACGACGGCTCTTCTCGCAAACACACTTGCCGGTTTGCTGACTAATCGCCGGCTGTCTCCTAGCTTCGACAGTCTGTACGCGATTTTACGATGTTAACTCTATCGTGCTTTTATTCGCGAAATTCTCGTCCTTGATATATTATTGGCCTCAGGTCAGATCGATCTTTAAATTTTCCTAGATTTTACAAATCTACGGCGGTAAAATTATCATTGAGTCGTACACGTGGCACTTGTGCTCTGTGACATGATATTAACGGTAAAACTGCCAAGTCGGAGAAACGAGCGGTTTCCAATTTTTCGAAAAATTCCTCAAAGTGATAGAGCAGCCATGCAGTAGATGTTCCACTTCTATTTTATAAAACCTAAATTATTTGATTAATCGTGTTTGTCTCCTCTTTATTTCTCTTGTTCATACGTCCCTGGGACCCCTTTTCAATTTAAATGGAGATTTAATTTAGCCAAAATCGAGACAGATTGTATGCGGTGAATACACATTATTCTCAATAAATTTGTTATCATGGAAAAGTAAAAAAAAATCGTTTTTTTTTTCAATTGATAATAAGCTACGGGCCAAAAACGACTCTGGGAACTTTAGTGTGTTCTTTTTAAGTGGCGCATGAAAGTTAAGACGTTCGTTGGAACGACGTTTTTTCGGGAATTTTTCTATCCTATGATAAGAGACAAATAGGCTCCGTATTGGACGATCCTGTTTGTCTGTATAGACTTCAGTCTGTGAAGAATTAATTAGAGTTTACGGCAGTAAAAATGAAACTATCAGTTTCGTACTTAATGAAGGTTTAATGGAAAAAGTCGCACGGGTCGATGCTACGTTACGGTGCCTGCATGTCATGTGCCGCAGTGATTGCATTAAACTGCATTTAATCTAAGATTTAAGATTACTGTAGTGAGTCTTCTATAAAGAGAATTGAGGGTGATCTTTAAAGTAACCAGGAATTGGTAAATTCATAAATTTTTAAATTATACTATTGGTAAGATCCATATTTGCAAGGTTCCTCGACGTACTTCGATTTCACATGATGGTGTTGAATAACACTAGAACTACCGACGTTAAATCTATCATATTTCAATATATTAAATAAGTACTTTGAGAAAAGAGGAATCAAGAAGCAGGAAAGATGGTCAATTCGGTCATTTATGTTTTTTGAGTAGGGCGTAGAATATTTCTCCTATGTCTCTCTTATAAACTTTGAGAATTTTTTTATAAAATTGTGTACCAGTCATTTTGACTGGTTTGGTAGTTCTAGTGATAAGTACCATACGATACGATACGATATTTTCATCTGAGGAGTATTAATACTGCATTCATTAACCGTTGAATTTTTATTCGAACGTTGTGAAGTACTAGTAGATATGTAATTAATTTAATAAACATCTTGAAGTAAGCGCTTATTGCAGTAAAACTCGCATCAAACATTTTACGTCCGCAATGTGTTAAATAGTAAATGCTCCTTTATTTGAAGACCATCGCTCCTTTTAGCATGTTCTCCGACATTCTTTTGTGCTACTTCTCTGGATCTACTTTTAAGCTTTAATCCCACAATATCCGACACTAATCCTCCTACTATGCGTCTCTACATTCTAATTAATTCTCCATATATCGAAAGGATGTACTGCAAACGATACACTGGGTGAATTAATTCCGAACGAAAATAGACGAATCGTTTAAATCAACACAATTTCATTAACGACCACACAAAGGACCATTCCCTGCCCCCATTTCTGGGCAAAACACATTCGATGAAATGGGCAAGGAAAAGAAACTCTTACTACACTTGAGACAACATGGATCATCATCTTGTGTATTTGTTGTCTCCTAGTTCTCAATAAACTTAAGGAAAATCGAAAATAAGGTTGCTATGGCGCTAAACATTCAACCTTCCACTACTAGATCTAATTGTAAGTTTGAATTCTCATCACCTTCAGTAGGTTTTTCCTAAATTGCATTTAACAAACATCAAAATATCAATGGTTCGAAATCTACCACGAAATTTAGATCCTAGCTGACATTACCGTAGCAATATGACTGAAATATTAAAATACACCAAGTCTCTCTCTGCTGTAACAGACTTTCTTGAATTATCAATTTCAAATAACATAGCCGCAATGGTTTCTAACTCACCCTAAACGATAAACCATATAAATCAAGACCAAAATACCAAAGAGTATCAGCAACAAAACACAAAGGTACCTATGCTACCTAGAGACTTATCATTTCAACTCCCAGTAACTGCAACCCAACTTCAAATTCCCGCCATCTCCGAATAATTCTTCCTAAATTATTATTCAATATATCGTATCCTCTTAATCCAAAACCCATCGAAACCTATACCAAGTAAAAAAAAACCATAGACCTTGAATTGAAAAAAGTTACAAAACGAATGAAGAATTCAAGGGGAAGAAAAAGGGGACGAAAATTTCGTCTTATCGAAGACTGTGGAAAATTATACCCGTGACGCAATGTGGTTACCAACATTTATCGTAATTACTCGGTGAACCCTGAACCGCCATTGTGGCAGTTACCGTACATACTGGCTGCTAGGAGCACGATATAGAGTTCATCTAAACGCGCGTGTATGGTAGCCACTGTCGAGTTGCGTCACTGGCGTCGTGCGACATTATTACGTTGGTACCGGTGCAGGTACAATGTGCCTCCCAGGGTATTAGAGCAGTCCATGTCAACCTGAAACGTTTTGCACACACACGCAGACACATGCATACATATGTGCAGGAACGTCGAGCTCTATGTCGGTTTCGTAATGTTGCAAAACTTGATAATACTCCAAATGGCTGCATCTCAGTGCCCTACCTGTAAATCAGAGTAGTCCACGAGGATTTTCGTGCGGCAGGGTGATTTTCGTTCGACGAACTCGATGTAGGTCGGTGTCATTAGGACGAGGACTTTTTATGGGAACTTATAATGTTCATTTGGTTTAATGTCGAATTTGGAACGAACGAGCGAGGGTTTTCGGACGTTGTGCTTTATTATTTGTGACTTTGGGTGGATGGTGTGTACTTTTTGTTGATTCAATATACTTGGAGCGGATTTTGAAGGTGTTAATTTTATGGGATGGGAGGAGAATGAAATTGAAAACTGTATTGCCGAGTATTGCTTTAAAATTGTATAGGCTGGAATTTGTTTTTTCTGTGACTGAAAACTTTAGTTATTTTAGTTATGTCAAGGAAATAATTCAAGGATAGCTTAACAGTCAGCTATTGTAATAATAACGGAATTTTACGAATTATTGCAATAATAATGTGTGCAGTATGTAATTGTAATAAACAGGGTTCCCATAAAAATATAAATATTTCAAATAAAATCAGCGGATAAAATAGATAGAGAAATTTTGATATAAAAATATATTTAATCGCACAGAGACTAAATTTTATGTAAAATACTGCAACGAAATTATTTAAAACGGTAATTAATATAAACGTTCTTTTTATCGCGTTTCAGCCTCGCTACGTAATGTCACGAAAGTTGTGCCATGTTACAAAAACTATTGGCTAATTAAGCTGCATTAAACTATTTTTAATATACCATTACGTAACAGGTAATTGACGTACATATACCATATTATTTTCAGTGAAATATTGCACTTCAATATCCCAATATTTTTAATATACCTCTAGCATTACAAAACTTATATTTATGTATTTCAAAATACAATAATTTACACTATATTTCAAATATTTCAGTACCAACATTTTGCATAAGTTGATGCGAATTGTGTCAGTACATTTCCAGTTTTCTTTGTGTGAGCCAAGCATACGAATGTACTTTCAATAGGAAAGTAACAACCCGTATTGTACGTGCGTACATGAATTCTCTACATTATGTAATCTCTTTCATGGTTATCCTTTCAATTTCTATGATTTCACAGTTTTTTCGACCGCCAGTCGCATTTTACATTACCACACAAGTTCCATGCTTGCTTCAATAGGAAACAGAAAGATCCTCTTAGATCCTCGACGTGAAATATTTTTTAATCTAAATATTCATATTTGTGGAAACAATTTTGCATTCTTTGCTATGATCCAAAAATTGAATGTTTAAATCGTCGACTATCAGTGTCATTTTTAAAGTATTCAAAGTACCATTGACTCTTTATAGTTGGCAAAGATATTTTCTTACATTTCCCAAGTATTCATGGAAATAATTTTGAATTACTCGTTTCAATGTAAACTTGAAGTATTTAAATATTTAATTGATGTTAATCACAATTTTAAGACGCCGAGTGCTGTTGAATTTGCTTATTTGGCAAAATGAAATAATTTTGCATTATTTGCTGTTATATCAAAATTGCTTTATTGCTTCGCTATGTAAGCTTCTTAATTGTAAAATTAATAACAAAAAAAAAATACGTTTTTAAATGACTAACGAATATTTGCGTTGATCTTTGCGCAGAAAAATTCGAGGATGTTCGGAGGATTAAACTGTTAAGGATAAAAGGGAAAAGCGGACACACGAGAGAGAATGATAAAAAATAATACAGATAAAAGCACGAAAATTCCGCGGAATTTCTAACATTCTTCCATTAAATTGTCCCCGTTTGTTCTACTTTTTATCGCAAACATTTTTCTCGTTCAGCCGGACCGTCGTACTTTCGACGTGAATTTTTCTCGTTATTTACGTTGCTTCCTAAAACGTGACCGGGTATAAAACTGCTATCTGAAATTTCCCTGAACTCTCGCGTACGTCAGAAATTCCCTGGAAAAACGATTTTCCCGATTTCCGCAGACGGAATTCAATTGTACAATTTTAACCATCTTCCTCGGCGGCACCTTTAGCTCCACTGAAAGCGATTGTACGCGAATGTTCATGACGATTCGATTTTCGTTTTTGCATTAAACCTATGAACCCAGGTGTTTTTTAATATTTTTGGATAACTGTATACTTTTTACCATTACTGACTTTTATATGATATGGGCAATAAAACGAACTTTTTTTTTTCTTGTAAAATGTAATTGTTCGGTGTTCTTCGCTTTCAACGAGTTGAAATGCTTTAAGAGGTTTGAGTGTTCTAAGACTATTAAGTCTTGGAATTTTCCGTGCTCTTAAGAGTTTCTAAGCTTGAAGTGACGAGAGCTTTTGTTGCATGTATTATTTAAGGGCTGTTTTTAGAATAGGTTGTTGAATGCTATATGAATATTCTACTCACCGAGAATAAAAGTGTCTTTTATAAACTCTTCCTTTCTAATCTGACAAGCAAATTTTATTTACAGCAGAATTCAACTGAAGCACTTCATAAGAATTTAATGAATTTCGCGTTTTCTGCAACAGTCTTCAATTTCTATTTCAAATTTATTAAATAATTCGTGTAATTGCTCTCTTCTTTAAAAAAGGAAAAGTTGTGCTTCCAAGATCAAACTTATCAGTTAAATCGCCCAAATTCTAAGTTTAAAGTAAGATTATAAATATCATTTCCAAAAAGAGTGGAAAAAAGCAGTATTCCTAAATTCAAACTGATTTTTTCAGTAAACAATAATGATTCTTAAAATTTGAAAGAAATAACGAATAAGTTTAAAATCAAAAATACTGCCATTGCAGTCCCTCCTTTCAAATGAACAATAATATTAACATTTACAATCGACTAAACTTAAAATAAATGTAAACCTCGAAATAACTCACTCTTTAATCCTTTGGGGACGAAGGCTTTTTTGAGTATTGAGAGATAATCATTTATTTGGCGTTGAAAACCACCTTTTTATCAAAAATTCAAAGTGTTAATATATAGAAGTTAAAAATTACTATTTGCGCAATCATAATTCAACGATTATATTTCAATTTTTCAACTCTAACCGTGTATACATGCGTCGATAAACAGTAATCAGATTTTTTCTCGGATCAAACATATGCGTCCGTCGTCCTCGAAGGGTTAAAGAACAAGATGAGAACAAATAAAGAACAAATAACATCAGCGGATAAAATAGATAGAGAAATTTTGATATAAAAATATATTTAATCGTGCAAAGACAAAATTTTAAGTAAAATACTGCAACGAAATTTTTTAAATCGGTAATTAATATTAACGTTCTTAAGAAACGTTAAAGAACAAGATGACAGCATCATCGTGCTCTATTTTCATCAAAATAGTCTTTCGTCCACATATACTTCAAATTTAGCGGCCTATTTCTTAAGCACCGTGTATATACAATGCGCTTTCTAACCCCCGGCATGTAGAAGTCTCCTATTTGTCGGACGGAACGGCAAAAGAATTTTTACGCGAATTTTCACGCGGTGGCAAGCATACTAGAAATATCCGAGGTGCTCTCGAGGCTGTAGCTAATATTTGCAGTGTGAACAATGCACCTCGAGTGCATGAATGCTCGAACGTTCGTTATTCCTGATACCTGGAGTGACGTATTTAGGTGGAGGGAACGGGGAGAACCTTTGGTCGACTGCTTCTTATCGTGACCTCCTTCACCGGTTTGTCCGGCGTTTCGACGGTAATTCTTCTTCCTTCTTTTACACCAGATAGGTAATAATATGGCAGGAATTATCTCAGTCTTTATTTTTAGTCTTTCTTTCGGTGGTGAATTTCCTTTTTTCTTTCTTTCCTCTCCGTGTTTTCAGCTTAAACTGCTATGGTCATTTTGCCTAGGACCTACTGTTTTAGGTGGCCTCCAAAACCACAGAGGCCGTGATATATTAAGTATCAAGTTGGGAAAAGTTTGCCAAAGGTGACAAGGATTTGAACTCGGCCTCACTGTTTGCGAATAAGAGTTTTTGCCACCATAACACCCTAACTGATATTGTCATTTTGCTTAGGATCTACTGTTTTAGGGGAGTTCTGAATCACCGAGATCATGATATATTAAACATTAATTTGGGAAAGATCTCCCAGAAATGAGATGGATTGAACTTGGACCTACGGGTTGCGAGTCCGAGCCTTTATCCTCGTACCATTACAGTTTCCAAACTGCCATGGTCATTTCGCGTAGGATCTACTGTTTTAGGTGGGTGCCGAAGCATCTGGGTTATAATATATTAAATATTAAATTAGGACATTTTTTGCTATGGTGATTAGGACCTGCAGTTTCCGAGATAAGACAATAGGGTCTTTGGGGTGGGGGGGGGGGGGGGGGGGGCTATGTTGGACGTGGAGATAAAGACAAGGACTTACAGTTAGTGAGTCCGAGTTCAAATCTCTGTTGACTCCAACGCATTTTTCCTTCTTGATCAGTTTTGTAAAAAGACGTTGTTATTTAATATCTGTTAATGCGAGCTGACCGTTTGCAAAACTAACACTCAATCTTCATTTTCAATAATCCTACCAATCTACTTCTCGTACGATTCACTAAGGATAATTGGCATAATTATATACGTTCCACCGTTTATCTTCAACTCAGCCAGATCGATTAATCTTGTAATCACTGGCAAATTAATTCCGTTCGATTTCAACTCTATAGCTGCAGATCCGATGTAATCGCTTAACAAATAATCGCCCTTTAATGTTAATAACCGCAATTCATTATCGTCCTGTATTAAAAACTTCCTCGGTTGGATTTTACCTATCATCGTCTCGTGAACCTTTCTTCAACGCCGATCGAACGATACGAAAGATAACTCTTCGTAATTTATAACACAAACATTGTTGGTAACGATCGATCAATGAGGATCAATTTGCGACTACCTAGGGCAGAGTTATCACCTCGGCTCGATCAGCTGTATCATTATTGCGTAAACCCGATGTGACATGCAAATATTTCTTCGAATCATCCAGCGTGCAGGATCGTTATCTGATCAAGTTCATCGGGCTGTGTTGCATACGTTAAACTTATTATGCAGGGAGTAAGAAAAGTACGTCCGTGAAGTTTCCAAAGTGCGACACGCGTTGACATGACGGGACATTCTAACTTGAATGAATGGAAAAGGCGGATGAAATATGAAATTTGAAAAAAAAATGGTACAACAAAATTGCACCAGTTGCGAATGAGAAATGTACGATTTCAAGGCGAAAATGTGAAGAAACTTGTGATTAATGAAACGCACTACAGCACAGTAAAAATTGCAAATGATAACAAACTTGCCTTCGATAGATCAAGAAATTCATAAAAGGGACGATTCGTACCAAATTTGCTACCACAAAATTCCAAATTTACAAATAAGAACGAAGATTGGCAGCCTAAAAAAGTAGATGAAATTTTAACAGAATGTACAATATTCGAATTATAATATTTGTCACTAATGAAAACTAAAATTATGCCATAATTTTCCTGTACTATAATACATTTCAAATGAATTCTACAAAGCTATGCCATCTTCTTTAATTCATTTCAAATCGTCGCAAACGTTCTTAGCGATGCAGATAATAACTCGTAGAACAATCGTCAAAGTTGCATTGGAATTCAAACGAGAAGCAACTTTCAATCTCATTGTATCTATTTCTACGTACTCCTTATTCGTTCCCCGCTAATACATACGCTTCCAAGCGACTTTTGAATGGAGGTTAAAATTTTCATAACTATCGCTCCTTATCTGCATCCGGTTGCTTCGCAGCGGCGTCCAATGGTATTTCGTACGTGCACGAAGAAACCGTAGCAAGTTTTCGTGCGATTACGAACGAGGCGAATCGACGCATACAACCGGGTGCAACAGAAATTTTATTGCACTTCTTGTTGACATAACTCGCGTTAGAACGCCGAGTAGCATCTGTCGGATATCAACGTTGGTTCAATCTCCTCGAAGAGGGGCGTTGTTCATCTCCCTTCAAAGTGGCGTTATGCAAATATCGTTGGAATTTCTTAAATGTTCGAATTAATACTTAGTGTCGAATTTGCCTGCTGGCTTAGCATGTGAACTGTATTAATTTATTTACAAATTTAACAAGGGAATTATGTAAATTAAGCGATGGTATGCTTTATTAAGATCGTGTGAAATTGTTACGAACAAATGTACTGTATAAGATAAATTTAATTTTATTCGTAGAAAGGGATATTTCAAGAATTTCAGATTGTTTATTAATTTAGAAGTCATTTTGGATGTTTTTGGAAAAATAGTTGGCACTTTAAGCGTTAAGTCTGAATACGTTCTTTCGTTTGTTTTTGGACTGAAGATGTAAATAGAACCATACAATTTTGATTTAAACTAATTTTTCGATGACTTTCACCGTTCTCAAGATATTTCACTGCAACCATCATTTTTCATTTGTGTCTGGGGATGATTTCACCCCGTGACATCGAATTACGGGACACAAAAAGTTTTTAGTGTTTGTTTGTTTGTCGACTTCGACTATTATGGTTATTTCACCTATGACCTGCTGATTCAGATGAGTTCCGATTCACCAAGGCTACATATCACATAGGAAAAGTCTCCTAACGTCAGGCCCAATCACAAACGGGGAGAGATGGGACTAATGCCCGGTAAACTGTATAATTACCGACGCAAAATGTTATATATTAGTCATTTTAAAGATATTTAGCAATGCTCCTTCCCGGGACACGAAATTTCTGTGATCGACCCTGCTCAAAGCTAACGGGGGAGGATTTGACCTCAGACCCACTGATTGCCAGTCCGAGTGTTTACCTCCTTCTACACCATAGCCCTTAACCAGTTAGCTGTGATTGACGAGTATACTCGTCATGGCGAAATGACCGTATTTTGTGTCATGACGCATATACTCGTCATGCGTGAAATTTCGTTACCATTGGTTATTTGAAATATAATTTTCGTGAAAGGTAGAATACATTCGTAAATTTCGAGATGTTTACAATATTTGGAGGTCAAGACGAAATAAAACGAATAAATAAAAAGTATAAATAATTTGATTAGATCCATGCATCCCTGTATGCACTGGCTATATAGGTGCGCGCTCTAAAAAAAGGTCGCCACAGTTAACTCGTTAAAAATTATATTACCCATGAAGTTACTTATTGCTCACAAGCTTTACATAATTTCTAAAATTGTTGATTTATTTAATTTCCTTTATTAAAGAGTCTATGTTATATTCAATATATTTATTCGAATTACTTCGATCAAAACGTCTAATATTTTTCTACTTAATCACGTCTTCTTAAGATCTCCCTAAAAATGTGTTTTCTCCCTGAAACTTCTTTTCAAACGTTACGTAAGACCTTAAAAAACCACTACACTGAAACATGCACCGATAATTCCCGCTCGTCCCGAGATTAAGATGAACGCGAGTATTTCACCGGCATTGATAGAGACTTCCTTTCTCACGGTTGCTATCAGTACCGTATTAACTGCACATACTTCCAGCACGTCACTTCGATAACGTGGCTTAGGTATATACCTGAACTACTTTTACAGGAGGAACTGAACAAAGTGGTCGTAATCTACTTACAACTCCGAGGAAATAACTAGAAACGGTACCCGGCGATTCTTCCTCCCAATGACTGGTACTTTCGTCTTGTTTTATTATTATTTCAATGCTTCGATTGGCATTGGATTCATTTGTACCGTAGAACATCATCCTGCTGTTATTGAGTTTCTTACATGAACATTCATGGGGTTTGCTGTTTTATCGTAGAAAACCGTCGGGTACCATTTTAACAGTAAAACTATCAATCCTGTTAAAATGTTTTCTAAAAATTCCCCAAACTGATAGGGGAGCCATTAAGTAAATATTCCACGTCTACCTTATAAAAGATACAGTACTTAACTGTTCAAACTTTTACCTCTTGATTCGTATTTTTCCAAAGTACTTATTTAGTATATTTGAATATAATTGATATAAAGCCGATAGTTTTAGTGTTAATATCGTCATATAGACTTTGTGCTTCTGGATTTCCTGAGTTCTGTGTTGTTAATTTATACGAAGTTTATTAGGATGTAATGCAATAAAATTCTTTAGGAATGAATAGGAATTTTCATTTTTATTTGTTTCACTCTTCCATGGAAGGATATTGTTGGTTGCCCTTAAGATCGTCATTTGGGCTTAGTTTTTAGGGATTTTCTGAGTCTGTGGCGGAATGTCGTTTGTTGCCAGTTAAAATTATTATTTGTGTTTGGTGTTTTAGAGACTTTATGAATATTGAAAATTTTCACTTTCATTTGTTTCGCCATTTATGGCATAACGTCGGTAGTTGCCATTTTAAGATCGTAATTAGCGTTTCGTACTTTAGGATTTAGTGGCTATTGTTTTGCTAATTTCTATACGATGCAATGGGATGTAATTTAATAAAATTCTACGGTACTGAATACATACATTTTCCCTTTAATTTGCATCGCCATTTTACGGCAGAAAGACGTCCGTTTCCTTTCTCTTCGGTAAGGTCATCGTTTATTCGCCGGTACGTTGTCAATGCGACATGCCGGTATCGGTATTTCATGCTTTCGTATTTTATGATCTTTATATCCTCAATTTCCGTGCAATTCAATAGGATGTGATTTCCAGCACTGAATATTTATTTTCCTTTCAACTTGCTTCGTCATTTGATGCGAGACTCTCGTCGGCTTCCTTTTTCCTCGTTAAGATTATCCTCTGGCAACTATCGTCACGAGTACGTAGCCATGTTGACGTTTCAAATTTTACTATTTCATAATTTTTGCATCGTCAATTTCCATGACACTTCATCTTAAATTTAACATAATTTTTAACATAATGTATCTTCCTTTATAACTAGTTTTATCATTAGATATTAAAAGAACTTCATTGATGTATTTTTTACAATTATAATTCGTACACGCACAGGTGACATTTTTCTTATTAAAACTACAGTGTAAAATTGATATAATGAAAAAAAAGTTGTTACGTATTCGATAGTATTTGATGTATTTCATCCTAGTATTTTAATACTGAATATTGTAAGAAATTCATCAATATTATTGTTTAAGTGTTACAAGTAGACTGTGGATTTGTATACATTAATGATAATTTGAAATCTGTAAAAATGAACAGAATACATATGATATAAAAGAGAATATTTTTATATGTAAATTGTGACATTTATTGTAACATTTAACATGTAATATCATTTTCTACTTAGGTCCAACTTCCTCAATTGTGAAATAAAATTTTAATATCCACAAATATTTACAATCTACTTAATTTCATCTAATATAGCCGATTACACACGGCCCTCATGGCGTTCAAAGTCTTAATAATTGATTAAAAATTCAAAATTCCCCCTAGCATACATACATTTAACTTCATTCTAACTTACTTTACTCTACTGCCATATTAAATCAAACATAACACTTGAACTTACGGAGTATAAGTCATGAAAATTTAAGTTTATAACACCAACTTCTAATATTTATTTATAATATGATCATCTAATACCAATTTATGGTAGCAACTTCCGTTATTAATACCAGACTTGTAATACCATCCGCGAGAATTTGATCTATAAAAGAAAACCTGAAATTCTGTCGAATGATGTGCTACAAGTTGGCATACACGTGACCTTGTTACACGTGATTCACTTGGAACGCCGTGATCAATATCCGCTGAATGGTGCGCCAATGACTCGTCACCATGTTTGACGCTGTGACGTCACTGATCTCTGCGAGATTATAATTAGTACCAAGAGACCTCGAAATAATTCCACAATCCATATAGAACAAGGTTCGAAAGTCCATGTTGGACGATCGAGCGCCTCTCCTCGCTCACGATTTGATCTTGACTCAATTCTAGAGTATGCACTC
Organism: Cerceris ruficornis; assembly: GCA_963989415.1. Taxonomy (NCBI): domain Eukaryota; kingdom Metazoa; phylum Arthropoda; class Insecta; order Hymenoptera; family Crabronidae; genus Cerceris; species Cerceris ruficornis. Next base: position 14,192,741 of record OZ022521.1, read on the forward strand.
ATTTTCTCTACGTTATTCCGATCTTGCTAATTTTTCACCCATTCGTTTTCACTCCTAATTATGTAATTTCGTTGGCATTGCATTACTTTCAATCTTACGTTGAAATTTCTATGTCTATCGTGAAAAGAAATACTTTCGAATGCGAAACTTTTTTAATTATCATAGGATAAGTTTAAAATACGAGGTATATTTTCCTATTGTCGACTCTGAATTTATTTCAAAAAATGAATATACCTTTGAATTGAACATACCTTTTGAAAGTAATGAGTCAAGTTGCTGGGAAATTAATACAATGGATTTTTTTAATTAACATTAGAGCTACCGGCGTTGTATCTATTATATTTAAATATATTGAATAAGTACTTTGGAAAGAGACAAATCGAAATGTGAAAAAGATGGTCAATGAAGTAATTTCAGCTTTATGAGATTGAAATGGAATATTTAGTGTATGGCTCTCCTATCAGTTTAGGGAATTTTTAGAAAAAATCGGGATCCGGTCTTTTTGACAGCCTTGGTAGTTTTAGTGTTAGTAGTAATTGCATTGCTTTCAGTTCAGATGATATTTGATTTAGCAATGAAGGTATTATACACGTTTGTTTGTATTGTTTTAATTGTACGATAAATTTGACCGTGCGAAATGAGTGTACGGAAAAAAATACAAAATGCTGCAACCAGAACACGTAATCGTCATCCGGTGCGTGATGTAATCGGTGCTTTTCTTATCACTTCGTCCAGAACCACGATATTGTATCTTTGCCGCATTGTAAACGACTGTTGACCTCAATCGAAACGAATTTACGCAATATTTTACGTTAATTCCAGAAATTTAGGGCGGCGACGCATTTTTGAATATATTTTTGAAAATTTTAAAGATATGATTAAGATATTTGAAGCAAAGATTAAAATTTGGTTTAATTAATTTGTTCTTCGGTATCGAATTTAATCTAACAAAAACAAAAAATGTTAATATTTTAATAATTACTAATTAAGTTATTAAAAAGTAGATATTAAAACGGGCATGACGATAAAATTGAAATTAATAATGTTTCCTAACTGCATTTTGCAACGATACTATCTTAAATTTCGCTGATAAGATGATTTTATAGAATTTTAATAGAATTTCTTTTCAATTGTAATTATTTTTTCACATAAATAAAAAGTGATCTACTTAATCAATTTAACTTTAACATATCATTTCATTTATCTAAATTTAAAATTTTATAAAAATAACAATTACTATTGTCTCTTCCGCGTTGCTAAATAATAATGAAAAATACCCTAATTTTTCGAATAACTCTACGCGCTGTTAATGCTTTAAATTATTGCAAATTTTCGTAAATTCCAAAACGAAATACCTTTCGCGAGTAGATGCATTCTCTTCTCCAGCAAGAGACTTCTATTAATGTTTCAGAGCGCACGGTCGATGCAACTAATTCCGCGACATTGCAACCTAGGTGCATTACAAGCCTCATTTAAACTTCGCACACAGAGCAGACCCAATCCTGCGTGTATCGAGATAACATATTAATTTCCTCCTTCGCTTTGATTATCAGCGTCTTATTATCGAAATGCATCAACGCGTTCATCGCGAAGTGAAATGCAATCTCAGCTGACTATTATTCGACGGAAGAAGGGTAACGTCATTTCACGCATCGTTTGAAAATTCCGATTCCACTATTATTTTTCGATTAGTTTTGAAAGTAATCCAACCTTTTTCGCAACTAATAATAATTATAACGTACATTATCACAGCTGTGCATAATGAATTTACATAAAAACCGCAGTCATCGCTAAAAACATAAACTTAAAATAATATGAAATCTGTGGGAAGAGATGTGTAACATTTACGAAATCTAAAGTGGAATTTCTTTCTTATTGCAAGAGAACAAAGAAATTAATTGATCTTCGACTTGCCATTTCTTTTGGTCCTATGCGTTTTAATGTTAGCCATTAAACTGATGAAATTAAAATTTACTAATTAGTTTCAGTGACTTTATAAATTATAACACAAAGTTGATAACGCATAGATTGTTTAGTTACTATTATTAGTACTAATATGATGCATACATTACGTATGACAGATACAGCTGAAAGTGTATTCTGCCGTTTAATTAAAATTAGATTAATTAACGGAAGTTCGCGTCTCCGAGAAATTGTAATAGCCAAGCTAATTATTAATTTGAGCTGACACATCCATATTTGCTGCAGCTTCGAGATTATTGAAGGTAATACAACTTATTATTTTAAACACTCAGTTTAGGTATTTTTCCATAATTTTATCATTACTAATCCCGCATTTTAAAATCGTCGTATTTGTAAAATCTGATTTTCCCACATTCCAATTTAACCAAGTTCAAATGTTTCCCGCATTGTATTAATTTTTCCCATCTGGTAGGTTGCACGCATTATGCAAACTGCCACATACGAAATTTATTTCACAGTGGCAATTTGCATTCACGATTTATTGTTCTACATAAGAGTATCAACATTTTCTCTAAGTTTAATCGGAATTAAAGAGATATCGTCTGGGTTAACGTAACGGCGGCATTGAGAAACAGGGAAGCACTGTTATCGTCAGTCTGTCACGAATATAAGAGATAAAATGCAATTAAAAAGTTACTTTCCAATGTCGCAATAACGCAAAACGAGTCTTCAACATCTGGCTACGCATCGACGTTTCTATTGCATTTTTTTTAGCTGAACATAATGACCACTGGAACCACTGACGATTGATTTAGAATATTTAAAGATGGTAAACAAATACTTCGTAAGGAAAGGACGAATGAGGCAGCGATCTTAATTAGTCCTTTGCACCCAGAATTGTTTTGCGTACGGAAAACTTGTAGCTCAAACATTTTTTTTAAAGCAAACACAAAAATCTTTTTACTTAAAAAACAATTATAATGCTATTTAAATAGGTAACTATGATTACATTTGGGTACATTGATGCTTTTTCTAAAAAGAAAAGTAGCCCTAAAACATTGAATGGTGACTTTCGAGCGTAAAGGATTAATTTAATTACTTAAAGAAAAGAAGAGACGGCATTAGGAATTTCGGGAAGATTTTGAAAAAATCAGGACAAGTAATTATGATCACCTTGGTAGATTTAATGTGCAACAATATAATGTTAAGCAATTTTCGAAATATTTTGCATTTTTTTTGTATCAGATCATTGAAGAGATTGCTGTTATTTTCGTTATCTAAGCTTTGGCTTACTATTTTTATTTTTCAAAGTATTATCATTAGTTTAGAAGTGCCAATGGGTCAATTATTTTTGGATTATTATTGTTTGATTCGTTGCGAATATTTAACTTATTTGTGCACGAAAGGGTTCTTTATATTACCTAATATAGAGTGTATCTTTGGGATGAAATTGGGTAAGCGAGGAATTTGAAAAGTTTCAGGAAAGTTTTATTTCCGGAGGAAACTTGAATCTTTCGGGTTTCCTTCCTGGAGGTTGCTGCTCTTCCTTCTGATGAAATTCTTGGAAACCGAAATTAGATAGAATGTTCGATCTCTGATAGTTATCGAACTTGCAATATTGTGCTACATGGGTGATTAATTTTATCTATCGGTTTCAAGATATTCTTATTTATATAAATACCCAACAAGTGCTAATAAAAATCCTTCTTGATATATTTTATCTAAAGATTCTCGAAGACATTCAAAATAACGATGTATAAACGTCATCTATTAATGATATATTAAAAATTAACATTTATTCTCTTCTAAACAATAAATATACTTCTTGAGAATAATTTTTAATTAGATTTGTAAATTATGTCCTTTAAATAGCCACCATTTTGTTCGAAAGAAATTAATAGCAACATATTTATTATATTTTTAAATGGTCTAATGTCTTTTGGACCACTCCGTGTATTATTTCCGGGTGATACATCTGATATACTTTTATAACAAAAAAATTTGCCATATTAGAATATTACATTTTAAAAATTACAAATTCAGATACGAGTTAGTACAAGCAATTGCTGCTCAAAATTTTTCTGAAACCATTTTAATGGGCTGGAGTCCGCCATGGGTAATGTAATAGAAACCATGCAAAACCTTAACAATGGTTGCGATTATAAGTGCTATTTCAAGCTACATTGCAACTGATATATTGTATCGAGGCAGAACATCTCATTTCCTCTTCTTTCATTTTGATCATGATTTGCTGAGATGCTTTCAATCGTGAAGCATTTCATTAGAAGTATATTTTTATTCTGAATAAATTTTGTAAAGCAATTCGAATTTAATAAAAACATATAGAAAGAATACACGTATCCCTCAATATACGTGAGTCCACGATTTCGCTTTTACACAGTTTTTAAAATACATTTTGAGGAAAAGAGCCTTCTATTTCTTGTTTCTACATGTAAAATGAATTATATATTTATACCTTTGTACATTTGTTATTTTATGAATGGTCTGGTATTCTTATGAATGGACTGGTATTCTTATATTTTTCACAGTGTCTTACGATTATTTTACGTTGAAACAAATGACTGGATTATGGACGGTTTAGTTTACTTTCCATTTGCACGGCTTTACGTGTAAATCTACTTTATAAAAATATCCGATTTCGATTAGCACGGTTTTTTAAGGTGCCTACCTTCGGTGTAAATCGGGGGATAGGTGTATTACTGATTTATTACATTGAATATTTATAATAATGGAGTTAAAGTGTATACAAATATTGTTACAAATTTATAAAAATATCTTTTCACAAGAATCGTTTAAATTTCCTTCAATTATTGCTATTAATTCAAATTTACGACCTTACGGAAACTGTTGATAGAAGTAACGTTGCAAGGAATTTTGATTTATCAAAGACCCGTAGAAATACGTCGAAATCTGACGTATCACGAGCGTCAATCCGATAAGGTATCTATCTACGATGAAGAATTTCCAATTTATTCGAGAATCTCTGAAAATTGAGCAAACTCTCCGATCCGTCGAGTAGCGGAGCCCACTTTGCTGCTATATAAATGCATCAATCAGCGTTTATGTAATATCTTATCGACACTTCGAATCCCTCGCTTCGTCGTAAGCAATTCAAACATATATTACGAAAAACTGTGTTACAAGGAACGCAATGTCTCTAAACTTAGTACACAAACTTTCAAATACTTCGACGAGTTATTATTAAATGATTACCGTCACTTTATTCATGGACTGTTCTTCTACCATTCCCACACGACCTGAACGTTGTTTGTTTCACAAGGTAGTCTATTTTTTTAACACTAACTGTACCGGCACTTTACGCGCATCTATTCTTACAGTGCTCAATCATTCGACTGGTTATAAAATAACGATAATATTATTCCAAAAGGTACGCAGATTGTTGTCAAATTAATATTAGAAGGAACGCAGAAAACAGGCTTTGTTTAATAATACTAAAAATAAAAAATTGTCAGTCCATTGAGCCGGTGGTTTGACTGCGCATGGTACGATTAGTGTTAATAACTATATAGCACAGTTCATAAGCATATTTTGTTATATTTATTTGTATTTTTATCATAATTCTTTAATGAATCTTATTCTGGCAATTAAGGATAAGTTTAACTTGATGAATACATGCTGAATAACGTCAGATTTGTTAATACTTTTATGCCGTAATATTTAAGAACTTGATATTATATTCCATGTTGAAGTATTAATGTAAAATAAATAAAGTATTACTTAATGTATCACTCTTTTTTATTTTTAATGTTTCTACTTTATCAATATGTGATTTCGATAAAAGAAGTTTCATTTGAATAGAAATGACGAGAGAGATTAAATATAGCCGGAATTTAATTTGTTAATATCACGATAATATGAATTTTATAATGGGTTTTAAATGTATAGAAGATACTAATGAAGTCCGATTGAGGAATGAAGTGAAGGAACGAAATATATTTTCCATGAAACACGTACATTTTGTAAAATTCCACGAATTTCTTCCCATTTACCGTACGTAAGTCGCAATCAGTGTTTGTTACAGAAAATATTTCATTTATGGTGTAATATTTCAGTCAACAGTTTTTCATACACCCCATAATCTTCAATTTATTTACAGGCTATAAAACCTAGAAATCCAATCTCATTCCTTTTAATTCTACAGCGAACTAATGAACGTGAAAACTTCCTATTTACTTGATAAATTAATTGCTTATCAGTAATTAGAAATGTCATTCAATAATTCCTGAAAAGTGCTCCCGAATTCCCCAAAAAAGCTTGTCGTTGCCAGTTTGTCTTAGAAATCTCGTAAAGAGTTCCTCGCGTTGTTTTATTACAAGGGTTTAAAGATAAAAATATAAAAACATCAATGAGTCATTACACAGAATTCCTTCGATCTGAAGCGAGCCAGAATCTTGAAGTTTCTACTTGTCAGTCCCAAGATATCGAGTGTCCAAGGTGAAGTAAAGGTATAACCATAACCATGCTCGTGGCCGGAGGAAAGAAGGAAACTTTTGTCGCGCCTTCCCATGCAAGTCAAACGATGCATTATTCCTTGACCTGACCCAACGGAGGCCCCTTTCATATTCATTAGAATCGCCCTCTTTGGACCACGAAAGGAGCCCGCATGCTCGTGCTACCACCGATTCTTTTTTGTCTTCAACTATCTCGACGTTATTTGCCTGCGTTTTCTAGCCTATCGTGCCTTTGATAGACGTTTCTCGTTACGCATTTCCAGTCCGAAAGAATTCTGATGTATTTTTACGCCATAGATGTTTAATGGAGGGTCAGGTTACAGGATTTAAATAGGCAGAATTATCGGTGGACGGATATCTTGAAGTGAAATCACTTCTGTCGAGTTTGACTCTTGGGGTCACCCCGGACCCTTGTAAATTTTAGATTCCATTCGAGATTCGTATTGAAATTTGTTGAATCTATAAGACGACCGACGAGGAAAGTAATACTATTTTTAGAAAGTATTTCTTTATTTTTGATGGAAAGTGCACAAAGTTCAATTGTGTGAAACTTCTTAGGCAACGTGAGGCCACATAAAAACTACTTTTTCTAATACAACATAAAATAAATAAAAAGAAATTTAAAAGGTATCCTCAAATGCATTATCAATATGAAGTGACTGCTTTAAAAATATATATTAATATTCTTCTTGTCAATTATTCAATGTGAAACAATATTCTACTAACATTTTACTTTAGATATAATTAATTATAACATAATATCAACGACATATCAATTCAATGATCTGAAATTCGTTGAATATACCAACAGCTAACAACTAAAAAGAATAAAAATTGATTTAACGAGATTTTATAATTTCAATTTCATCGTAATTCCAATAGCTTTGTCGGATTATTTGATCATTGTGATACGGCGATGCCGTCGCAGAGATAAGACACGATAGTGATACATCGAACATAGATAATATAACGCTTATTTATAATTGCTATTTATAATTGCTATTTCTTAATTGCGCTCAGTCCTTGGAAATGCGGGTCGAACTATTTTCCATCGCGATACGATAATCTTCCTCCACTTTTATTATCCTTTAACTCTCACTTTAACCGTAAACTTTTATAAAAATCCAGTAAACGAAATTTTACAAAATTTCTTATTATGTCTATCAAAAAGTTCTATCCGTTTTCGAATCAACACGTTCGCGGCCAGTAAAAATTTCAGTGAGCTGCAAAAATAGACAGTCAATTACACTTCTAACTACACAGAGAAAAAATAAGATAGTATGAAAATGCTCAATGAATTACTTGACCATCACTTTAAACTGCATAATAATTACAAAAAATTAAGGTTATATAAAATTAAATGAATTATAATTGGCTTTATCACTTGGCACGACATGAATGCTATAGCATTCATGTCATTCTACATTGCGGAGAAAATGGATGTTATAGCAATCACGTCCGTGAACGTGATAAAATAATGGAATATATATATTTAATAAATATTAACAAATGTATTGAAAATGTGCTATTTTCTTTTGATTTAAAAACGGTCAGAACTTCCCGGTAAACCTAATATTTTTACAAAACCTATAACATTTCTGTCAGAACGGAGAAACCGTCAACGTCAACGTCGTTGCTTTCAATACATTTAAAAAAAATATATAACATCGATTGCTCAACGTCAAATGCACCTTACTAAATTTATTTTAATATATTAACTTCCATGCATACATTGCTTCCTTGATAATCTACATCAAAGTAAATAACATGGACACTTATTATTTTGTTAAAATTGTGAATATAGCGATCATTGGATAGTAAAATCGAAAGGATAGAATTTATTGTTAATATATATTGCTATTAACAATATATGATATTGCTAATAAGCCATACGGCACGTTCCTTGAGATATACATGCAACGTAAGACAGCTAATGTGTTAAGATTCCACGATAAACGAAATTTTAACGGTTCTCTCTGATTTCTTATTCCGGCGTGTAATTTAAATCTAAGATTATCAAGAGCAGAGCGAAAAGGACCGTGTTTACCTTATGCAGGATCGATACCAAAAAAATGTCACATACGACTGGGTAAACCGAATGCATAACTTTCATGGATCGATTAGCATTTCGACGGTCCTCCGTATCGAACGTCTCGAAAGGATTTCGGTTATCAGTCGCATATCTGAGAGACCCGAATGGATAAAATGCAGCAATGCGATATCGAAATACCTATAACGACATCCGTATCGGATGGGAATTATTTAAAGAATTATTTAAAGCCAGAGAATGGATCTTTCTGTGCATTTGTCATTCCTGGGTCGTCAACTTCAGGAAATTTTTAAAACATCAGAATCTTTGTTCTCCTTTGCCCTCTGTTTTTTTTTAACGAAAAACTGTAAGTATTTGGAAAATTATTTAAATTTCATTTAATCGTTAATGATGTTTTGTGGATGATCATTAATTTAGGCTTACGTTTTTTCTAATGAAAGATTGTTATACTTTGAATTTTTAAATGGAGAAGATTTTAGATTTTGCTTTGCCCTTTTTTTAGTGGATGAAATATTTCGAAAATGTTTAAATTTGATAATTATCGGAATTTTTGGACGAAAGACGGTACATGCCTTACTCTACACTTACTTTAACACTCTATAAAAACTATTATAAATAATAGATTTAACTTGATTTTGAAACGGTGAATTGTAAAGAATTTCATGATCTTTAAGAACTATATTGTAATATTTGGCAAAGTTAAAAAATTGACTTTGAAGAATAAAAGCTCAGATTTGTGTTGTGTTACTTCAAAGTTACACGTTCCCATAGAGGGTTAACGTAAGAAATATCTGGGATATTTTTGAGATATTAAAATGTTGATATTTTCTAAATTTTATATTTTTGTTCTTCTTTTTAATGTAGAAAAATTTCAATAAATTCGTTTCACCAACCTTCGAATAGAAACCTGTTACGTTCTTCAATTTTTTCTACCGTTTCAACAACGTCTTCTTTACTTTTTCCATTCGAGTATCCTGTTTACGTTGATAAAGAAAAATAAAAAAAAATTCAAAACCGTACAAAAATATCTCAAGCATACGAAAAGAAAAAGAATTCCGATGTACACAAATGAATGCACCTTCGGGAGTACGCATCTTCGAACTTGCTATTTTTATATTATGCAGGTCAGAAAAGAAGCCTATGGCCTTTTAGGAAGCAGCTACTAATTGACTTTTAGATAAAAGCACTTTGGATAGCGTTAAAACCTGGCTCAAAGGTGTATCTCTGGCAGGAGAAACTTACGGTCGATTATGAACCTTTTTGTGTCCTTTTGTCAGGGCAATACGTTACTACAACAATGGCTGATTGAATAATTTCTATAGGATTATGATAATACACGACGAAGGTCCTTCAAATTGACTGACAAACGAAAACTCACTGTTGCCCCATTGAATTGCCCGTGAAGACTCTCCAAATTTTTGAAGTATCTCTCCTTTTGTGTCGCTTTGGATATCTCCCGAAATATTCGGACAAACAATCGGATCCTTTCGGTCGATTATTCTATCTCTAATTGGGTTAGACTGTAGTAAATGGTGATGGTTATTGTTATTAAAATGATTCTATGTTAAACGTTTGTGACATGTAGCACTAGAAAGGAAGAATATCACTAATTATGATCCATTGTGACGAATCCTGTTGACAAACTTTAGTTCTGTGATGGCCAAGGTCAACACCATCGATCGAGGTCATTATCTGACGTTCTTTATGGGTTTTAGATACATTAAGATAGTGCTTGTTTGAAGAACTTGAACGAAACACGATTGTTTAAAAAGTAATGACTTTTTTTATACGATACAAGTTAAAAGTAATTAAATAAATAAGTAAAAGAATCATTTAACTTCAGTAAAGTCAGTAAGCCGGCAATATCACGCGTAAATTGCCTGATAGAGGCATGATAGAAATACATATTGAAAGTAGATAGCGCAAGATTACAACGGACATTCGGCTTTGTTTATTCCATTGTGATAGAATTGCCAAACTATAGCTGACCCAACGATATTTTTTTCAAATTTCGCATATTTTGTCCGCTAAAATTAAAATGCGTCTCATACATAGCGAAATGCGATAAATGTGGAGTTCAATTTTTGTATTATTGTTTCATAAGTGTAAAAGTTTACAACACGGCAAAATACCACGATTATATTGAAGTTTATAGTATTTAACCCTCTATGCGCCCGTATAACTTTGAAGTAACACAAGAAAAATTTAAGCTTTTATTCTTCAAAGTCAATTTTTTAACTTTGCCAAATATTATAATTTAGTTCTTGAAGGTAATGAAATTCTTTACAATTTAATGTTTCAAAATCAAGGTAACTCTATTATTTATAACAGTATTTTTATCATTTTGTAATGTGCTATCGTGCAACTGATCTTCAGAAGCCACAGAAAATTCGAACTATAGAGGGTTAATTAACAAAATATTTCATGTGTAGTTTAGCTAATTAGTGAAAAGTCTCGATTTTATTTCCAAGTCCCAATATATCATTATTGTTGTATCAACAAGTATCAAATTGCAATGCAGAAATTCTTAACTTCAGCCAATTCAATTATCCACATTCTACGTGCACTCCTCGTCGATCAAAATTCCACCGAGACATTCGGATCGATTTGTCGCAATTCGAGAGACAGCTTTTGTCGTACAAAAACAACAGGCAAATATCCACGATACACGTGAGAGTCCATCGGTTACATAATCCAAGCAATTTCTATGGAATGACAAGGCTTTTATAAGGTCTCAATCCACCGTAAAATCTTGACATCCTTTCCATCGTGTACGGGCAATTTGAAAACACCAAATGCACCGTCGAGTCTCGCCGATGAGCCTTTTCTTTCTCTTCCTCGATGACTGCGCGGCCAGTTATAATTTCGATTGCATAAATCCTTCCCTCTACCGTCATTTTTTTCTTCTTTCCCCCTTTTTTCATTTTTTGCGCGATTGCCTCCGTCGAACACCGCCATACCGGGCGCATTGTTCACCGCGCAAGATTCTTATGTAAACCCGTAACAATGCTAACTTACTAATCATACGCTCGCTCGATGATTCTTGCATCCTGCTTCAACTACAAAGGGACTCTAATGTTTCACGATGCGCGTGCATTAAAATACGATCCTTTGGTATTTCTTTAAACGGTGAGAACTGGTTGGGAAATTTTTTTGGCGGGTTTGTGTTGGAAGTATTAGGAATCAAGGCTGCGAAGAGAATTTTATTCAGGTTTCTTTGCGGGGTTTTGATAGAATTTTTTGTAATTTTTCGATATTGTTAGATAATATGGCCAAATTTTTGGTCAAGAGGTACTTGAAAATTTGTAATTTTGGGTAGATTTGAATGTTTGCAAATATGTTATCAAGGTGGATTTTTGAGAGTGCAGTTCGCGTTGACGATTGGAAATTTGGTTGCTGTATTGCAAAAATTTCTGTATTTATGTAGCTTTTTATATTTCAGTTTAGTGGATTAAATAAAATGGATTTAAGTGAATGGTCATGAAATACAGGACAATGTGAAGCATATTAGTTTCGTTGCATAATTCATGACGACAGCTGCTCCGAAATTTTCCAAACTAATAAAATATTGCTTACTCAGTTTCAGAAGGACGTCGGCCAAGATGAAGATAGTGAAATGTTTTTCTGGGACCCACCGTCGACGAAAATGCGCCATTCCAAAAATCAAAATAATGTGCGACAATTGCAAGAACAATTGGCGCAAGCCACCATGAAAATACGGGACTTAGAGTCCGAATTGAAACATGTTCAAAAGGTAAAGCTCTACTTATCGTTGATAAAATGATTACCATAAAAGTAAAAATCTTCGATAACATATCAACCTTAATTAAATTGTCAGAATTAAAAGAATATTAAAACTAGAAACCCAAGATCGAATTCTAGACTATCCTTGGTATGAAATGAAACACTTGAGTTTCCAATTAGCGAATACGAGTTCGAATTCTCACCACTAATGATAGAAACCAACTAAAATTACGAGTTTCCTTTAGTTTTTTAACTTCAACGTTGTTTTGAAATATTTCAGGTAGGTTGGAATAGATGTATTTTAACGACCGTAAAACATGGTGAATCCAATCTTTATTAAAAATATTTCTTGGCTTTAAATGTTAGACGAATTAAGGATAGTATTTAACGTTGAAAAATATTAAAAGGGAAAATGCAATTTCCTGTGTTTCACAAGCCATCAAAGTATACGTATTCCATGCTGCCCGCAATATTTCAAGGCAACGTTAAAATTGTTTACCATTTCGTGTAACAACTTTTTTGTCCGATGTACGCGATCACATTGTCCAGAACGATCGCATTGTCTCGACTGTCCTACAAAACATAAAAGGGATAATTGCTGCCGCGATTGTTTTCAGATAATTGCGTTTAATTTTAACTGCACACTCTAAACTGTTTCACACGTACAGGACTGTCCTAAACCAATCATGCTGCCTCGTACAACGAGCATTTCGTTACGTGTAATTGTTGATCAATATCACGATATGTTCATTATTTGATAAACATATTTCGTATTTGTAATAACACCTGCACGATCTTTTTAGATTCGGACCTCTTTTGTGCTAATATTTACACGGAAATTCTCCTTCACTTTTCATTTTTAAATTAATAACTTGGACACCATTTTGAACACCTTAAATGCCGTAGGGGTCAACGACCGTGGCAGTCAAATCGGGTGCAATTTTTTGTGATTTTTTAGTGATAAGATTAAAAAATATGCTGATATATCCGATATTGAGAGACTGGTGTCAAATAAGTAAGGCACTTCGGAATATATGACTATTTTTACCACACATGCAGTAGACTAGTTTCCAGATTTCCGTAATAATACTGAATTATTCGCTAATACTGAATTGTATACTGCCATCAAAAATTAACCCCTTGCCGTACAATAACGAGTGACACTTGTGACGCGATAAATGTAATAGTCAATTTTGAAGTGTTCCAAAAATTATTAAATTAGAAATATCATTGGGTCAGGATAAAATAAAATTAATTCTATGGTATTTAATATTGCGTTAAGTCATACACTATATCAGAAATCAGGGATAGATTGTTATTTCAGCAATTAATTCAGAGTTATTGCACATTCAGTCACAAAAGAAATGGTACGGCAAAGGGTTAAATACCGGGATTAACGTATAGAAAATTGTTAGGGCAAATAAACTATCGTGAGGCGCTCGAAAAATACGAAAAATTATGAATTAAAAGTACAGATTACAAATATATAAATTCCAAATTAAATATACACGGAAAGAGTAATGCGTCGCAGCAGTAGAATAAAAATGATAAGAACCAGCAATCGTTAATGCTAAATACTTGAAAATCCTCCATCAAAAACTTCCTTCAGGTCAACGGTTCAACCTTAAAGGATGAGATCACCGACGGGCACCAAAAGGCAGAATTCCTCCGGGCGAAACAGGACATGGTGAACCGAATAATACAAATGGAGGAGAAGGTACACCCTATTACTTCACAATGGCAATAGTAAAAGGAGGATCAATTGATCCCGTTTCCGTGGCGTGGCATAAACGCGATTTCTTAATATTTTATTAGAGCCGCGAGGCAGAGAGAAACACGAAACGACTGCAATTGGACGAAACGTTATTGATCAACGATTTCCGAACGGTGCTGTCCAAGTTGAACTCCCTTGAAAAGTTAGACCTGGTCAGAGGTGCACTAAAGGCTCTAGAAACGGAGAACGAGAAGTATAACAAGGAGACGAATAAACAGGAGAAATCGGACTTCGACGAGAAACCAAAGAGGCCAAACCCCATTGGTCATGAGCCCGCATCTTTGAAGCCTATTTTCGACAATTTAGATCACCATAAGCGCAATGATAGTGGATCCGTAGAAGCTACTGGGAATAAAGACTCGAAACTCCAGAGGAAGATCGAGGAACTCGAGAATGAAAATAAGAGACTCTTCGGCAGCATCGAGGAATTGGATCAGCAGCACAGCGAATCGATCGGTAAGTCTTTTAAACGAATTTCCTCTCATCGCTCTTTACTGCCGTCTGACTGGGGTACGTTAACGTCGTTTAAATTCGCAGAAAAATTGTTGTCGCTCAAGGAGGAAATTGAGAAAAAACATCAGTGCCTTCAGAACGCCTACGAGCAACTTTACGTCGACTACAATCAGGCGCAGGATAAAGTTAGTCAGTTGGAGGTTAAACTCGTCGAATCGAGCAAAGATGTTCATAAAAACGCGACGATTTCTCAGTCCGTTCAGACTGCGAAATTCGACAGGGACGACAGAGACGTTCAAACGGATGTCGTTGAAATTAACGGACACGCCGAAGAGACGGACGGTGTTGAGGTACTCGAGAGAAGGATCAAGGATATCCTGAAGAATTCCTACGTCGACACAAGGCCGGGCGAATCGATTTTTGAAACCGTTGCAAAGGAATACGTTGAAGCTAAATGGAAGAAGGACGTGCTGGAGAAGAAGGTGACGGAAGTTACGAGAGACTTAAAAGAGACTACGGAGATAAAGGAAAGTTTGCAGGTGGAATGCGACGATATGCAAGCTCATATTGATTCGCTGTTGTTGGAGATTCAGGATTTAAAGTTGAATTTACCGTCCATACCGGAAGCGAGCGAGGAACGTGTGGCTTCGTTGGAAACTGAAACCGAGTCTTTGCAGGAGGACGTGAAGCGTCTTCAAACGGCCAACGAGACGTTACGGGAAGAGATCTCCAAGTTGAGAAATAATGTGCAAATCGATAGCAAGTTGGAAGGAAAGGAGGAAAGTGTAAAAATCGAAAATGACCAGAATACGTTGACTGATCTCAGTAGCAAGTTGCACGCGTCTTTGGATGAGAATAATGAGCTACGGAAGAAGGTAAATTTGCTGGAGAACACGGAGAAACAGACGCGAGAACAGCTGAGAATGTCCTTGGAGAAGTGTAAAGGGTTGGATGAGAATATAGAATTCATCGAGGAGCTGAAGCTCGATCTTGAGAATGTTAAGAGAGAATTAAAAGCGTCGATTGGCAATGCGAAACGATTGGAAAGTAGCATGGTGGATCTGCAAGAGGCGAAGAACGAGATCGAAAAGGAGAACGAGATTTTGTTCCAGCAGAAGGAGCAGTTGGAAACTGAAATCGCGAAGTGGCGAGAAATGAATTTGGAGAAGAAGAACAACGACGTACTTTCTGACCTTCAGGAACAACTTGGCGTAGTCAGGCGAGAGAAGGACGATCTGGAATACGACATTTTGAACATGAGAAAGGAGTTGGACGTTGCTCTCGAGCAAATAGAAGAGAAGGCATGTCAAATAGTACAATTGAATCAGGAAAGCGAATGTTTAACGAAGGAGAGGGATTCTCTGATAGAACAATTAAGCGCCGTCCAAGATGAGTCCAACGATAAGATAGACTTGTTGAATACGGAAAAGTCTCTGTTGGAACAGGAACACGCGGAGCTCAAGGACGAAGCGGCAGTTAAGGTGGAAGAATTGAATAAAACTCTGGAGAGATTAAGCGATATCGAAGGAAAATATGTGGCATTAGACAAAGAATATGCCGCTCTAAACGCAAAAGTCGAGGAACTTCGGGCGGAAAAGGAGGGTCTTGAAACAGAAATGAAGAAAAACGAGGAACTGAGGAAAGAATTGGAGTTCAGGGACGCTAAGATAGAAGAGCTGACATCCGTGGAAAGTGAATACATAAAGGCGACAAACGAACTGGAAAATTTACGCTCGAAAGAGGGAGAATTGAATTTACTTCGAGAGAATTTCGTCAAACTTCTGGATCAGAATACAGGCTTAAAGAACTTCCAGGAGACGATGCAGGATAAGTGTGCGCAATTAGAGGCGCAGCTAGCTTCCCTTCAAAAAGAAAGAGAAGAATTATTGAACAACGTACGCGAAAACAGTTGTGATAACGAGAAGCAACAGATCCTCGCGATTTTAGAGGATAAAACACGTGAAAACGACACCCTGAAGTGCAACACCGAGAAACTGACGACGGAGATCGTCGAGATGCAAGGCAAGTTGCAACAAGCGATCGAAAGCAATCGAGAGTCCTCGGACATGGCTAAAGAGACGATAGAAAGTTTGTCGCATCTCGTGAAGGGAAAGGACGAGGAAATTAACACTCTTAGAGAGTCTCTGGAACTCGCGAGAAGCAGCGCGGAAAGTTCGGAGAACTTTGCGACTATGAAGAACGAAAGAGACGAACTCGTGAAACTCGTTACAATTAAGCATAACGAGAGTCTGCAGTATCACGGCGAGATTCAGAAACTGACGCATCTTCTGAACGAGCAGACATCGCGAATACAGAGTCTGCTGTCGGAGCAGAATCTTAGTTCGTCCCAGCTGGCAGAAAGAGACGCGGAACTTTTGTGGACACGGAACGAGCTTCAGGTGTTGCAGCAGAGGTTGAAGAATATCGAGGAATCGAATAGCAACGAGACATGCGGAATCGTCGAACATTCGAGGCAGACAGCGGAGATCGCTGTTCTTAAAGAGAAATGCGACGCTTTGGAGGCGGCTCTGATACAGGAGCAGAGCAACAATCGCTTGTTGCAGAATCAGTTCACGGAGAGTCAGAACAAAGAGGCGAATGCCGCGAAAGAGTTGGAGAGGCTGCGAACGCATTTGGTGGAGATGGAGTCCAGTTACACGGAGGAAGCTTTGATCGCTGAAGAAGCTCGGATGGAGTTGGAGACGAAGTTGTTGCAGGCCGAGGAAAAGATGAAAGTCAACTCGTCTGTCTATACGTCCGCGAGTATCAGGGCGAATCAGCAAGTTGAGACGTTGCAACAACAAATGGCACTGATTGTTCAGCAGAGAGACGATATACAGAATAAACTGTCCGCGGCGGAAGACAAGATGCTGTCGCAAATGGCGTCTTTGAGTAACTTGCAAATTGTATTGGAGCAGTTTCAGAGAGGTACGTGCGAAGTGTTATTATTGATTGGATATTTGAATTTTATGAATGTGGTTTGAGTCATTTAACTCTGTATTTCGAAATATTAGGGGAACTGAAAGTAATGTCGTTTTTTTTACGTTAAATTCAAAGAAATAAATTTGTAACGAGTTTTTATTTTTTATGAATGATTTAATCTTCCTCGTTATCAGCAACCTTATGTCATCTAGTGTGTAAATTTTCAATGCCGGGTCGATGAAAGTCAATTGGTTTTTGAGCAAAATGTCGAGAGAAACTATGTTACTTTCCAGTCCCCCTAATACTTTGACTTGTTTTTGAAATTTAATTTTAGAGATATTTAAAGTTCTTTTGCGATTTTCTTTTGGAGTGCGCCTTAAATACCGAATACTGAGGCAACAACTCAATTATACCGTTCGACTTTTAAAATTTCTGCAAAATAGTTTTACTTGTACTGTATATTGATGTAACGCAAAATAAGTCCTAAGTTCAATATTTCAAATTTTTGACATATCATGAGGCTGTATTAACTACGAAAATAAGCATTCTAATTCTCAAATAATAGAACTAAGTTATATGTAATCCATAATCTCTAAGAAATATCCCCAAGAAATATTTTCTATTCGTAATTTGTACGATATCAAAGCAAGGTTGATTGAAGCTGCTCTTGTACTCGGTCCCCAATTAAATGACCATGATAATCAAGTCCGAAAAAATATACATAAAGATGCACTAAATAAAAGCTGTAATAATACAACTGTATATTTTAGATAAGGAGCGAGATATCTTAACGGCGACAGAAAGAATTCAGTTCAGGCTGAACGATTCGTACTTTAAGCAGGAAGAACTGGGAAACGAAGTATTAAGTCTGAAGGTAAGGTGATAAGGTCACTTTTGCATGCAGAAACGACAAGATAAAACGACTCTATATTTCCGAATCTAACTTGCCGAACTATCTTTCAACAGGAACAATTAACAGAAGCAAAAGAATGTCTGCAAGCGGCCTCCAGATTGAGCGAAGAGCTCGATAAAAAAACGGAGCGCATTCAACAGCTAACCGAAGAAGGTATACCATCCAGTAATTGTTATGACATCTTAATTTTGCCTGCATCTTGTACTTCTTAATTCTCGCATGGTTAGCACTTCGACATCGTTGAGATATTTCATAAGTCATTTGTTTAACTGCAATCATTTTATCGGGGTACTCTGCATTTGTCATTAGCGTATTAAAGAAACTATCACATTGAAATTCCCAAGCACTCATTGCGAATCCTTTGTGTAATCTTTTTTTCTGAAAATTTCTTGTTATCATGAACTACGTAAAAACACGTATTACCGAGCATAAGTAAGAAAAGGGATAATAATAATATATACATGTGCTTATTTGGTGTGGATATAAATATTCAAAGCGGGGGTTGTGTGTTACATCTGATATGACTCTGTTTATAAATGCAAATGAAAGTAATGATAAGCCGAAGATAGGCGATATAACTTAAATTCGTTGCTAGAATGATGATTGTGGAGCTGCTTATTTATTTAACTTTAAAATGAATACTTGGCAGAATGATGATACTTCTTCACATACTATTTTATTGAGAATAATCCATTTTCATTCATCGTACTAACTTCAAGTAATGCAATATTTACGTGCATTTGCAACAATGGCTAAATAACTTTCGTGAAATTTAAGATCACATTTAATTCATCTGTGTGTTCACGTAACTTTTCCAACTTTACGCATCGTTTTCACAAATGGATTATTCTCGAATGGACAATATTTTTATTGGAATCATTACAAGAGTTTTGTAACGCAAAACACATTATGGTATTGATTAACTTAGATTTTAAGCACTGTGTGAAAATTCCTAGCAATATTAATCGGTATATACATTTATCTACGATCATTGGGAATGGCATTGAACACTGCATCATCATTGGTAATGTTCCACGTGCAGTGAAAAAAAGAAAAGTATGATTATACCGTGCAACGATGTTGACACTGTGTAAAAGCAAAACAGACTGCTCAGAATTGTTTATTCGTAAGAAGTAGAAAAAAAAAAACGTATGAAAGAAGATTATGCGGAAAAGTCTGATGCCTGTGATAGCTTGATTGTACATTAATATTGTAAGACATCTCTAATTATAATTCATGCACTGGTGAGATGGTTGAATCCCACTCTATAATCATCGGTTTGAGTGTGACCTGTGACTAATCTGCAAAAGCAAACACATAAAGAATCCGGTGACGTAGTCAAATATCAGCTGGTAATTCTGGGATTTTGACAGTAGCCCAGGATTCTTGCTGGTATCCGGCTACGAACTGGACCGTCGCCTTTGCACACTAAATCACATCTTGATTGGCTCATGCATTGCCACTGGTGCTGGTTCTTCTTCCATTTTTTACTAAATATAAATCTCTATCCTCTCATGTAAAATATTATTCAGGTATACAGAATTTATTGTATTGGCTCCACATAAATATATATATATATATATTTCTTTTTATATTCATACCGTTGCTACTTTTCTTAACATAATAATCTCATGACTTTCTACTTTCACATTACTTTAAGTTTCCTTCGATTGTTGCAACTTTTTATACCTTCACCCCTTTCACAGTTATCATTGCATATAGTTATTTCGACTTACGGCATTGAATTATTAACGCACATGCAATAAAGAAATTATCGCGGTAGGTAGTGTTATGATGTTTATTTATTAATTCAAACTATGATATTATTCTTGTAATTGTAGAGAAATCCAATTTTATAATTAAAACTGTTTTTCATTATTTTATGTAGATATATATAATGCTGACACATTTATATTAATACTAATTTGTTAATTATATATTTAGATAGGTCGTTAAGTACAATTTTGCTTGTAGTGGAATATTTAGTTTGAAATTTATACCAATGGCGGATCAAAATTTATTTCCAACATACCCATTGTGGTAGTATGTAATACATGAAATAGGAAAGAACATATACATAATGTATGTATAAAATTTGGTAGCGTCAGAGTGGGTAATCTCATGCGGTAACTGTGAGCGTGTAGATTGTAATAGCTCATATTACCTCGTGGGGTTTCCCACCCGTTACCATTATCCTACAAGAACGGACTTTTGTATTGTAAAGCTTTTGTTTTACTGTTTATTACCGAAAACTTTTTATTTTTTTACTCTATATAATCGACTCTAACCATCTATTATCCGACTGAACTTCGGTGATGACCTAATACCACATTTAAAAACTAATATATTTTTCTGTCTTACGCGTACAATGTATCCTAGCATAGTGTCCTGCGAAACGAACAATTGTTCCACGCATGTACTCTGCATTTACTTTCGATACCATTAATTTATTATCCCACATGAAATTTATGATTTAATGTATTACAATGTGCCAGAGTACTTGTCGTTACTAAATTAATATAGCTTTCTTCTAGTGGCATGCGTCAATACCTTAGTTTGCTAGTATGGCATGATAAATGAAGAATGCAGCATGAGCAATCAAGACACGGGTGTGAGTATTACATCAGGTACTGGTGTGATATCTAGACAACCAGTACTTGTGTTATACTTACGCTCATGTCTTTTCAACCTACAAACCCGCCAACCTTACAACGCTGGAATGCACATGTATAGAAATATGAAATCCCAAGTACTAAGCTCTTACTTAAGTAGGAACTTTCTACTTTACTTGCAACCGTAATCATGTTAATGAACGAATAACCGTCAAACTATTATTCTAAACGAGATATATTAAAGATTATTAAAAGTTTACGTACTTTCTACCGTTTTCACGTATTTTTATTATGTACTTATAGTGGAGCGGCTCACGGAACTCGTAAACACTGCCGATAGCAGGATAGAGGTAGCAAAACAAAGTGGAGAGGGAAAAGTTGATAAGTAAGTATACTCAATTGATATTGCCATAAGAAAACAGCTAAATTGATATTGTCCAATTCGGATGCAATCACAACGCTTTTCGGGTCGCACTAACGGCGAATTATACGATATATAAAAGAGTGAATTTAATTGTAAAAATGTAATATTTTTTTAGGACTCTCATTAAAAATCTTTTATTGGGTTACCTCTCATCCTCGGCAGCTGATAAATCATCGGTGCTGAGGGTGTTCTCCACGATCTTGGACTTCGACGAAGCAGAAAAGGATAAAGCCGGGTTGAACAATGCTACCGGTCACAATAATTGGTTTTCGCGATTAAGCACGGGATCTACTGGCTCTACTAAGGTAAACTAATTGTACTCTACACAATAAACTTTAATGTGACCCGCCACAAGGTAATTAACTATTCTAATTCGGAAAAACCACTTGAACAAACACTTCTACAACCGCACGCTTGCGGGTCACCGACCGAACTGGCGCGTTTTCGAATGTTCGAATAACATTGCTGCAAGTACGTTATGGCCGCGGTATATTTAAAAATGCATTTGCTTATATTTTTTCTACAGGACCAGGAAGCATCGCTTTCAGCTGCATTTGTAAGATTTTTAGAAACCGAATCGAAGCCTAAGCCACAATTACCTGCCCTACCTATACAATCATCGGTATGAACTCTAATTTTTAGATTATATACATATAAATATTGCAAGATAACATTAACGAAATTAAAATTACAGCATCTTCCGAGACCTGGACATAGCAGGCAACATTCTACGTCGTCCACGCAATCCACGTTATTACTTTCAAATGTTAATCTTCCAACATTCCCTGATTTCGTCCCAGCTAGGAATACGGGATCTATTTTAAAAGAAGTACTCAAAGATAGCTGATATTAAAAGAAATGGCAATATGTCGTCTGCTCTGTAAATTACAAGATTGTAATTTAGTTAAAAGCAATGCTTGAGAATGTTCTATTTCCAGAATTCCATTCGATACGATTAAGAAGCTACGAAATATGCAAATGGCATTTTTAACACTTTCGTAATTCGCGAGTTAAAGAAATTTTCGACTGCACCGTAATCACGCATCGTTTCCTTCGAGTTTTGCCTTCGTTCAGGAATGGGAAGCAGTGACCTGAAACTTACAAATTTGTTATCATTAAAAAAAAATAAGTTATTTATCGGGGGAAATTTAGCGCTGATACTTTACATTGTTTATGATAAAAATTCTATTTTATGCTTGCTTAGTAAACCAAACTATTTTTCTTGCCGACAATAATTAAACACTGCAAATTAGCAAGAATATATATATACTATAATTCAAATATCGTGATGCAGATTTGTCAATATAAAAATCGTAAATAATGCGTAAGACACTGAAATTTGCTACGGAAATCGAAATGAAATATTTTATTGGAAGCAGTACAACGAATGAAATAGTAAATAATATATATACATTATATATTTACAGTATTAAATCTATGTATTTTATGCGATGCTGTAAATTATATTCGTTCATTGATCTTCTTTTTAACGGAAAGTGCTATCGCTTAGAGTTTTAAAAAAATTACAATAAACTGCAGGCTGTATTTGTATATCTTTCTAGTCGTAAGAACTGTAAAGTTTCACGAAATGATATCCCCGAGTTGCTTTAATTTTACACTCATGTACATAAAATAACATATTGAAAACAAAGTGATGGGAAAGCAATAAATATGCGAGAAATTACAATTGACTATTAAATCTTACCCTGTCCATAAATCATAATTGCAGGAAATTCGCTGTGATCTACCAAAAAAAAGTTATAAATTCTGCGAATGCGATACCAAAATTTGTAGGCATCTAAATATGGCGCACTTTGTGCCGATGAGTTGTATGCGTTTATTTTAGTTCCTAATTAACCTAAAGTACAGAAATGCGACGTAATTTCCAAAAATTCAATTTAATTATATCTCAACGGAGAAATTTAATTCTGCGTCAGATCATCGTGGTTAAATGGTTCAAATGCCTGAGCAACTTGTCACTGCGCAACAAGTTTACAAATAATCGTAAAAAAATGTTTACTTCGCAGTATGGACGTACTAAAATTAATACAATTTAATGCGACAAATATTTTAAAAAATTTTGAAATTTTCACTTTTAAGTGACGATAATACGAAACTGTAATCTTGAAATCTTGAATTTACAGTACTACGAACTCTGAAATTAATTTCGAAGGTGAGGGATAGGCGTATAATGAAAATTAGAACCATTAATATTATACAATATTTTATTTTAAAAAAATCCTTAAATGTACTATACAAAAAGTGACTCGTGCCAAAACATTTTGGTTAACAAAAAAGATAAGAAAAACACGAAGAAATGAAATATGACATAAGTATCTATTTTTTCTCTTCCGTCTTCTCCTCTTCTTTCTTCTCCTCCTTCACTGCTTTCTGTTCCGATTGCGTCTCCTTCAATGCCGGTTTTCCGGTTTGCTCGATTGTGATCGATCTCTCATTTTGCACCTGAGGCTGTATTTTTCTCGGAGATGAAATAGTGAGTACACCATCCGACGATAAACTGGACGTTACTTGGTCGGTATCGCATTGCTCAGGAATTAAGTACTTTCGAACAAATTGCCTGGATATCCAACCGTGCTCATCCTGTTTCTCTTCATGTTTTGCCTCGACAACGACGTATTTATCGACAACTTTGACACTGATTTCCTCTGGCTTGAATTGCTGAACATCCAAAATTACTAGGAACTTGTCTTTATCCGCTTGCACCGTGGACATCCCACCACCCTCCGTTTTTCGCAATAACTCGCCCCATGGTCTGTAATACGGCATAGAACTTTTCGATATTGGATCTCTCGGTATTAAATACCGATCGAGGATGTTAGAATTCAACAATTGTTGAGGATGCAATCCAAGTCCAAAATCCTGATCGAAAATGCGATGAGGGCGGTCCAAATCTTCCCACCAGTGAGAGAACAGCAACGGCATCAAAGACATTTTTCGTTGGAGTTTATTTGTGGTTTAAAAGTTTGATACGTAAGATTCGCACTTTAACTTGCGCAATTTCTTTCTCTCGTTTACAATCACGATACTCTCTTCGCGATCGCTTTCAGTAGACTGTTGCTGCGTGCTGTGGCGGGCTTATTTATACCGGGCTCGACAGCTGGTAAGTGGAGCGTCCAGAACATTCGGATTTACGACTATTTTCGGGAAAGATTTTGGCCACTTTTTCGCGTAATAATCGTGAAAGTAATTAATGTTATGTGTAAAACACGGGATATTTTTCATCGTAAACGACGACACGGTTCAGAATAATGTAAGAAAGGTGTAGAATTGCTGGAGGACGTGTGATACATGATGCCGCTCCTTTTGTTTATCTTATAAAGATAGTACGTTCTCTGGATATTTGACACCGTGGAAAACGAATACGAAGTTCATCCTCCGTGTACAGACTTTTGTTTTGGAAATATGTAACGTTTATACAGGTATTCTCCGATGTTTCTTTTCTTGTTTGGGGTTTACGTAATTGTAGAAGTATGTATTGCTTGAAGAAATTGATAAACTTCTTTAATAATGATAATACGAATATGCGATGTGAGAATCTAGAAAAATCTCGTGAATTACGAGTAATTCTTTCTTTGCCAAATTGTAGGTTCCATTTTGGAGGCGTTTCGTCAGTTCGTGAATAATTGTGCCAGATTAATGCACAAATGCATATATTTTTTCCCTGTGACAGTATGAATTGTTTTTGATGTGTGATTCAAGAATTTTCCTAAATAATAATATCATGATGTGTAAGAATTTGCATTATATTATTTTCTCGCGATCTGAATGTAAGTGGTACCATAAATAATTCTAACGCTTTGCAATACCATATTTTTATGACTTTCTTATTACTTTTTTTATAATAATACATTCGCATCATTTTATAATTTAAAGTGAACATTATGACGGATTTTTGTTTAATTTTAGAGAAATTACTGGAAAATCGTGACATAGAACGAATTACAATTTTTATTAATGGGAAATTAGAAAGGAAACATATTATATTTGTCGAAAATTTATTTGGCAGCTTTAAAATTTATAAATAATTGTCAGGAAACAAATTGCATAATATTGGAGATTATTCCAGACCTTTTTGTAATTCTGATACCGAAGAAAACAAGTGATTTTTACCTTCCATATTTTTATACTCGATGCATGTTTCATTCGCAAACAAGATATTGACAAAGGTATTTTAAGTCAGTAGGAATAATCGTAATTAAAGTTATAATTGTATAGCAAAAACAGAAATACCTTTACAGGTAAACAACGCAATCACGTTCTGTAATTTTAATGTAATTACGGTATTACATCGACGAAATGCAATGTTTGACTAATTGTAGAGGATTACTCATCGTTCTGAGAGTTTCTAAAAATAGAACAATATTTTTGTAACGTTTGATAAACCTTCGAGAGTTTTCTGGAGCTTTCTCGGAACAATACGTAATACCTTTAACATGCGTATTACATTTCCGTTTGAAAATATTTTTACATTACATATCACGTGAAAATATGAAGTATCGCGTTTATTTATCGCAAAAAGCATTGCAACGTACCGGTGATACAGATAAGTGCACTTTACATTAAAACATGATCCATAATTAGTCACGAGAAATTTCAAGACCCTGCAATTTGAATAAATTAGAGATATACAAAAAACGTACTCTTTGTAAATATTTAAATATTTATTCTTCTTTTATTTAACACTTTACATAGAAATGTAACTATAATATTCTATATGGTATTATATGACATAACTTTTTTTAATATTTCAACATTTGTGCCATACATATAATTTATAACATTGTATGTGCATGAATCCGTTTTAGCGGATGTTCTGTTAAATTTAGCATTTAGGTAATTCATTACATTTTTTAATAAATAACAGACTAAGTGAGACTTTGACAGATTAACATGTCTCACTGTCAGTTACACAAATATCGCATTAATATTTAATTCCTAAAAATTACATACACATTTCTCAGAATTGTATATTTTGTTTTTCCCTTTGGTAATTCAATGTTATTTTAATAAAATATTACAATCTTTATAAACAATTACGTATGAGATTATGCAACAAATTGAAGAAAATTCTTTTTCTAAATATTTCATCGTAATGTTACACGCATATTATAATATTAATAACAATTATTTATGCCAATTTTTCACGTATGATTACATGTTAAATAATACTAACACCTCTCTTCATATAATGAGTTTTTGAAACTGACTCACAACGTTGCTGAGTAAAATATAGTAATCGAGATAAATTTAATTTGTATTTTGGCATTAAGCAGTTTAGAGACTATATTCGCAATGCCTAGGGTAAAGACCTACGACTACTATGTGTCAACAGAATTCTATTTTCGCACAGTGCAAAATCGATCCTCCTCGGTACTTCTAAGCTGCTACCGCAAATATATTGGCCGTCTGCCCAATATACTAATTATAAGTACATAGAAAGTAAGTACGTTTTATCACTCAGATCAACGCACTCTAGAAACTTCCAGTTCTTTCCATCGACATTTCGTAAATTTCAGAAAATATCCTGGTAATAAATTTCCACCGTAATTTTCCGCCCTCATTACCCGCTAAATTCAATTCCTGCATTAAAAAGGTCGCGATGTCTTTAATTTAAAATACTCCCGTTCGAAATTTATAGAAAAATATAAAAAATAAATGTAGTCTAACATTTCCTTCGTGATATGAAAATGTTAAAAATTTGATAATAATTGCATTATCAGTTAAATACTGAACGATTAAGTTAATTTATTGATATACACTTAAATCGCTAGATTCCAGAATGTTGTAACGTTATCAGACACATGTTTTTGTAAATGAATTATTAATTTCAGAATACTGCATCATATAAGAAGATAAATATTATAGAAAATACAATCAGGTACAGATTAATTAGAACTGAGAGAATGATTTATTAATTGCATGAAATGATAATACAAAACATAATTAAATATATTTTTACTTGGTCTGGATTTAGAAGTTCTTTTAGCATATTTCTAACGGTGAGCAACGAACAACGATAAAAATGATTTATGGTGTTTTAACCGTGCCCTTTCTTGCACGTTGTTGAAATTGAGTATGTTGCTGTTGCTGCGCCGGTTGCTGATGTGTCGTCCGTTGCTGATGTTGCTGATCCTTTTGATCCTTAACCGATTCCGCCGAATCGTTACAATTACCTGTCTCATGTTCCATCAATGCCGGTTTGCCGGTGTACTGTACCTTAATTATCTTTTCGTTCGATTCGCCCTTCACTGGCTCCTTTCTAGGAGCCATGATATTTAAGATACCATCCGATGACAAATGGGACTCAACTTGGTCGATATCGCACTGTGATGGTACCAAGTATTTTCTGACAAACTGTCTGGACACCCAGCCATGTTCATCCTCCCTCTCTTCATGTTTCGCCTCGACAAGAACGTTTTTGTCTACGACTTTAACAGTGATCTCTTCCGGTCTGAATTGAGCAACGTCCAAACTCACTTGGAACTTGTTCTTATCAGCTTGCACGGTGGATGTACCGCGTCCTTTTCTAGCCATGATCTTGGAGAACGGATGGTATCGTCTTCTGTTTCGTCTATGCGGCCTGTAAGTCAGAAGATCCGTGTTATACGGTTCCACGTCGCTTAGATCCTCCGGATCTATGGGAGTACCAAAATGTTGGTCCCACAGACGATGCGGTCGGTCCAGATCCTCCCACCAATCGGAATATAACATTGGTATCAGGGACATTATTGCAAATGTCACTTTTTGCAAATGGAATGTCTTGATTATTTACGTTTTCCTCGATGTAATAACAATTCTCGCGTATGTTATTTACTCTATCGAATGTTTATTTTCGGACACCACTGTTACGTAATACGTGTGAGCAGTGTAGCTTTAATCACAGCTGATCGCTCAACCGAACCGTTATATTGTTCCAACGTGAATCAGCGGTCGGCAAGCACGCAGTTCTCTTTATACGTTTTCGTTGCGCACTAGAGTACGTGGTGGGGCGAACGGTATTACGCACTCGAGAAGAGCCTGGAGAACGCTCCACCACCGTCCTTGAATGAGTGCAGCTTTTACTCCTATCTCTTTTCACGTAGCTATAGTCAGCATTTAAGCGCCAACGGCACACGCGAGATCGGTAAACGGCAGGGAAATGAATTCTAGCCCATTGACTGCCAACTACGAGATATCTCGTAGCTGCAATATAAGTTTGAATTAATAAGGTACCAATAATGGCCAAGCGTGTATAGATATTGTGGAACAACAATGTTCTTCGTCTCATTACAAATGTCGAGATTATATTTTTGATTAATGAAATCAATGTTCTGAAAACTTTCTGTCACCTTCTCAAATTTTAACAAGCAAAGGTAATGTTTGCTTAGTTTTCCTGGCAGTGAATGGGCTAGAGCGTGAGTCGTGAGTTAACCGTTTGAGTGCTGCAGAATTTTCTTGTATATATGCTAAAAGTGCGGAATGAAATGCGTAGTTATTTTTTTTTGGAAAATAATACAAACGGTTATAATTCACTCTAATTATTACATAAAAAGTAATTTTTACCGACAATAATATCTTTTATTCTCACTTATTACAACAGTGTTTTGCTGCACAAATTCCATGAATTCCTTTTTCATATGTAGTAAGGTATTAAATATGTAGTAAGGTATTAAATAAATGGAAACACAAACGCAGCACAAATTAAACAAAACTAGAGTATATATATATTTGATGATAATGATATGTAGTAATAAGAGTAATAGTAATAATGTTAATAATAATAATAGTAATAACGGTAACAATAGTGATAAGGGCACGACATCCGTCTCACTAATTGTAAGATGGTCGAATCAGACTGCGTAAAAATGCTACGCATCGGCGTTTGTCGCTAGGCAGATAAATAACACGTGGGTACGGGCTATTCAGGCCCGTACCTACGAAATCCCTTCATCTAATATTGGGTTGGCAAGAAAGTAATTTCGGTTTTGTAATATGACATGAAACTTAATTTTTTTTAACAAAGAATGAACTTTAATATACATTTTCATTTTGTTCGATGACCTTTTGCCATCTTTTAGACCAATTTATGATTCCGCTCTCATAGAAATTCTGGTCTTTATCAGCAAAAAACTGAACCAGGTGCGATTTTAGACCAAACATTCGAATTAATCATTTGGTTCCTTGGAAGCTCTAACTACACAACACCCACCAAATTGACAGCATAACTTATGTTTTATACAATTCAGCTTTCGATGTGGTTTGTATAAAAAAGTAATGACAAATTAAAATATGTCGAAAATGTTCGTTTTTGCACCCCATATTAAAATTCACGCTAAACTAACAATTGCAGACAAAATGAAGCACAATTTGTTTCTAAATCCTGCCAAAGGTGACAACTTTCAATTTTCAGAAGTAAAAACTGATAAGATTGTCAGAAGTCCTTCGAAACAAACGTAACATTAGCTATCGACGAAAACCGAAATTACTTTCTTGCCAACGCAATACAATCTTTCTTTTTTTGTTTTTGAAAGGGGGCACTATACATATATAGCGCAAATTAAGTTGGACCGTTTAATTATATCACCATTTTTTTACTGCATACCTCACACTGTCGCAAGTCGTCTCATCCTGCTCTCAATTATTGCGAAAATTATATCGTAGTAACATACAGTAGCGCGATCGCGCTTCTACGCATTTTTGGCACAACACAAGAGAAGCGCGATAGCGCTTCACCGCACTCAAACGGTTAAGCTTGTCTGGAGAACGTCTAGACTTGAAATCGACCGCGTCGATTCGCATTATAGTCAAATGCTATTTCTACACGTTTAAACTTCAAAGGTTTCTGATACTCGTTACCCTTGAAATATGTACTGACAATGAGTGTGATACTGGATTGTGTGTCCACGGTATAATTGTTTTCCTAACTGAAAAGTCTTGATATTAATATTGCGAAATCTGTTGGTTTCGTTGAGGATTAACGGTATGGTTACCTAGGCGTGAATGTGACGTATGTGCGATACGGAACATCGTGTATGTGTTGCATGGTGTTACTTTGAGCACCGTCAATATTATTGGTGTGCCTAGGTCAGTCATGTTTACGCGACCTTGAAGATAAACTGCGCCTCGTTCGTCGTATATTAGAACGGCCCGCCAGTCATAAATACTACGGAACTTTATCAATGGGCAATGGACGGTGTTATAATTTCTGTTCTAAGCTCCGAGCGATGTCTGCTTTAATGAAATGAATATTATAAATAAAGGAATGTACTGTAACATCTAAAAATTAAGGAACGAAATTTTTATTTTATATATTTTATTTTATATATTTTATTTTATATATTTATAACATTATAATAAATAAAGTGACGTTATGTTAGCTTCATTCTGGCCTTTGTGAATCGATTAATCTTGAATCAGGCATACCTCCGTTTGCGAATGCGCAAAGTACATACAGGTAAAGGTACTTTCAGACAGGATACAAATTTTTATGTTACGATGATCGATTTATTTTTCATATTTCGTATGGTGTAGTAAGCGCATAATGATATGGGAAATACATGTGTTGAAAACAGGATACAGCAATAATGTCATGGAATTCGTAACAAACATTGTATACTTCCAGTACATCTAATTCCAAATACATGTTTTAATGCCATACAATATGTTTGATAAAATAACAACCAACACAGAGACTGAATCAAATCAGAACATAGAAAATGATAAACATAAAATTTATACTAAATGTATAAAAATTGAATCCGACTTAAGCGATACCATTGGTACCAAACGAAACAACGCACGCAGGTGTGCATTTAAATGCAACGGACGTACAACTACACATCAAAATCTACATTTTGATTTTTCACACCGAAAGTTGAATACTGTGACAATAATCTCGAAAGCTATCCACACAACATAAGATCGATTAAAGGGCAGTTAATTCACGCGGACTCTTTCTTTTGTTCCTCTTTCTTTTCGTTTTCCTTCTCGTGTCGTTTCTCGCGAAGGGCAGGTTTACCGGTGCACTCAATGTTGACTACCCTTTCTACGTCCGCCGTTGGTTTCTTCTTACGTGGCACCGTAATGGAGAGAACACCATCGGCCGAGAGCTTCGATGCAACTTGATCGATATCGCATTGTTCGGGTATCATGTATCTTCTGCAGAACTGCCTAGAAATCCAGCCATGCTCGTCCTTCTTATCCTCGTGCTTCGCTTCGACCACGACATATTGGTCGACTATTTTCACACTGATCTCGTCCGGTGCAAATTGCTGCACATCGAGGACCACATGAAACTTGTCCTTGTCAGCTTTCACGGTCGATGCACCGCCCTTCTCTTTACGCAGAAGCTCACCCCATGGTCTGTAATATGCGGCTGTAGGATTTATATGAAGAGCTTGTGGTGCTAGAGTGGCGCACATCTGGGCAGCTTTCGGTGACAGAAGACTCTCCGGACTGATGTTCATACCAAAATGTTGATCCAAAAGATAGTGAGGTTGTCCCAAATTTTCCCACCAATTGGAGAAAATCATAGGTAACAGAGACATGATTGAATCTGTCTGATTAATATTTCAACTTTGTAACGTTTGTAGATACTCTCTTCCAGTGAAGTATCACTGTTGTAGATTGTTATAAATGATCGAGATAGTATTCACGATGTGGCTTGCACGGCGGTTAGTGGTGAACTGGTATGCTGTGCCCCGCGATCAGCTCTTTTATGCGAAGGCGCCCCAATCGAGCGGCATTCGGATGTCTAGAAAATTCGCCAACGCGCAATAAGCGAATCTTCCAGAATGATCAGCCTTCTAGAAGCCTCGGTCGAACGGGCTTCAAAAACATTACTGTCGACATCGAACTTCAAATTACGTTTGTCATAGCTGGTTGAGTCATGGGTGCGCCGTGTATCGAGAACGTTGTACTTATATTATCGCTAATATGAAGTTTGTTTCCCCTGACTGGAAATTATTGAATATCTTACGAAGAATTGAAGTTATTAAATAATTCTTTTAACAAGAATTGTTTAGCAAGAAAAAGGGCATGATATAGCATAAGTTATTTTTTTTTGCAAATCAAGTAGCGAAGAAAATTTTAAGATCACCTTAATTTGTTTTTAAATGGAATATTTCGTACCAAACGGGATTTGTTAAAACATTTTTTTTCAATAATTTTAAACCCTTGTGTTATTTTCGATTGCTTTCGGTTAAGAAGAACATATTGTAAGCGTTATATTCGTGGATGATAGCATAAAACTCCACTTTGAATATTTTTTCTTGAACTTTCTGGAATCAATGGTTACATTTCGTATTCCAATTGCCTAGCTAGTTAATAATTTTTTAAGATAATCACATGTGAAATATTCAACCCTTTTCAGTTAAGCAAAACGAACAATGCACGTCAGATCCGTGGATGATAATGTGAAATTCTTCTCTATTTTTTCTCGAACATTCTGGAACTAAGTTTTTTATATATTGTATACACGTTACCTGTGGCACCCCAATCACATAGATATTTAACAATATTTCAAAAATATTTTAAAAGGAATAATACGAATCAATAGTAAAATATTTCAAAATTAATATTCCTGAATAATTTTACTGACATAATACTATGAAATTATTTGCTACTTAAGAATAATTCATTTCTCATAGCTCTTTGCATAACGCATTTTTGAAATAATACTAAAGACACGAGAACCAAAAAAAAGATCAAAATACTAATTCTTTGAAAATACGTTATCAAAAGTTTGACACGTATTTGTAATTAGTATTCAAGCCAATTCAAATTATAAATCTTTTAGCAATATTTAAATAATCCCTTTGGTGAAACTTAAGAGGCGATGATTATTTGCTTAATTGCAAATGATTACTTTATCCGACGTTAGTGTTGAAGCTGGAGTGACATTCTGTAGAGTTGCAGAATATGGTTTGCACTGCAAGGGGGTCTAAATGCGATTGCACTGCGAAAGGTTCGAAGACCCTCTTCCAGCAACCTAAATGCATTATCATAACTTGCTGTGCTATTTTTGTGTAATCCATTCATCATCGTCAGTTGCATAACGTATTTTTAAAATATTCCTTATTCACGAGAACCGAAGAAAAGTGAACATTTTTTTCAACAATTTGACAGTATTAATTTACTTGAATTTGACATTCTTTAGATCACGTTTCTATACTGATCATATGTTATAGTTTATTCAGAGAACTAAATCTTGCGGAAAGAATAGATTTTCTAATCGATGGAATAAGTTTCGTACAAAGGAAATTCTAGAACTCCAAATTGCGCTTGAAGCAAAATATTGTTTTGAATTCGTGTTGTTTCCAAAATAATAATCACCAGTGAACAAAATAACAAGACTGAAAATATTTCAATTTATAATGCGATTAGAGTAATTTAACTTATCGTTTGGTTCAATTTATAAATGTTTAAAATATTTTAATAGAAGGAATTATGAAATATTGTTTTTGTACAAAATTTCTGCAATAAAATATATAAAAGTAAAAAGTTTTTCTCCAATGTTCTTTACAGAAATTTTTTTAACTCGAAAATATCAATTTACCTCAGATCATTTGTTTAATCCTGTTGGAAGTAAAGGATTCTTTCCGCGAAGAATTTACACCAAATTCAATATCAATTATTTTTATTAACGTGAATAGAACATAGAAACACTTAAAAATAGATCATCATTCAACACAAGTTTGAGGTACATTAATGAGTATCCATACATAACCGTACATGTCAAACTTTAAAGTAGAACATACCAAAAAAAAATTAAGATACACCAAATAAAAAGAGACCATAACAGAAGAGTTCAATTTTCAGGTTGGCTCCCTTGCTGTTCTTGTTGTACTTGCTGTCCTTGCTGCCCTTGCTGCCCTGGCTGCCCTTGCTGTCCTTGCTGTCCTTGCTGTCCTTGCTGCCCTTGCTGCCCTTGCTGTACTTGCTGCCATTGCTGACCTTGCTGACCTTGCTGCCATTGCTGTTGGTTTTGTTGCCGGATCCCTTGTATGTTAGCCTGTTGCTGCAAAGGAATCGATGATCCTATGATGCTGTCACGAATAGCTGGCTGACCTGTCAACTGGATCTGAATATTCCTTTCGTTGCCCGCCTGCTCCTGTTTCAACGGAGCAATGATCGTTAGAATACCATCGGAAGAGATGTTCGATGTCAATTGATCCGTATCCACGTTCTCTGGCAGTAAGCATTTTCTTATGAACTGTCTAGAAATCAGGCCGTGTTGGTCTCTCTTCTCTTCGTGTTTAGCCTCAACGATGACGGACTGTCCGGAAAGTTTCACGCTTATTTCTTCCGGCATGAATTGTTGTACGTCTAGTATAGCTTTAAACATGTTCTTATCCATACTAATGATCGGACCAGCTTCGTTCCGGCGTAACAATTCGTTAAGTGGTCTAGACAATTCCCAGGCAGCCCGGTTGCGAATTAACAAATTCCAGGGGTCTATTACATTGGGAAGTATCAGCTGTTGAGGAGAGAGTCCCATACCAATTTGTTGATCCATCAGGCGCATGGGGCGATCAATTTCGGCCCACAATGACGTCAGCAGCAAAGGTAACAGCGACATGTTGAGAATCACAGGTAGAGTTTTCTTCGGAATCGAAAGCTTTCGGCTTCTTGGAGGCAAGTTGCAATGATCTACACTTTTCTCCCTCTCGAATGAAACTGATGTTTTGCTCTGCTCCACCGGTATTTATGGGGAAACCATATCCATGCAGTGGGGTGTATCATCTACATGCCAGTGTTTCGAGAATTTACCGGGCTATACCGAAAATGTCGCCGATGTGTCTGTTTAATCGTTTTCATTGGCCGATAGACAGCTGAACACGCGCGAAGTTTGTTTTTTTCTCGAGTTATCGACGTACCTCGGCGTGATTGCAAATCGAATTTTTCGTTTTTTCTTGAAATTCACGAGGAATGGTGTTCGTATTAATACGAAGTCCACAATTTCTCTTTTTTTTTGCACGATGGGTTTAAAAATAGTTTCTATGGCACAATTGACGTTTCTATCGAATTGTAATGTTTAATGCACTGAATCTTATATATTTTTTAATGTGATGCGAACACGATATTTTCAACGTTATTGTGACGATCATGTTGACAGGTGTACTTTTTACTGTCTGTTCAAATTTAAGTTATCGGTTTCGGAAGCAGAAACCTTAGATATTCAATTTTATTTGCGACAATAGCACAATTTTATTGATTTCGAGGAAGTGTAACTGCAGATTCGCACTGGTGATTGGCTTGTTTCGTTGCGATCATTGATGATTATCGACGCTCTATCGTTACTATTATAAGTCTCATTCATTAAGTTTTCCCTTCTTGCCATTTTCAGATTATTATTGACATTTTTAATTAGAAATTTAAACGATCATATGCTATTTCCGGAGACTTTGGGTGTCCGTAAAAGAACTTTATGATGCAACTTCATTGTAAACTTTCGTGAAATCGAAGTTAATTTAAATCGAAGCAATTGCATCCGTATTTGTGTAAAATAATCATTGTGCGATATATACAATCGAAAATAAAACTACTAATATCTTGTTTTTCTGGAATAATCAACTTTTTTTTTAGGTTTATCATAAGTTACTTATTTTTAATGCAATTGTTATTAGAAGTATGCAGGATTTTCATATATTTCGTAATTTCACTATTTTGAAGAGATATTTAAATAAATGAAATCGACGATAATTTATAGAATCATCGGTGTTAATAGTAAATGTCCTCTTACAAATAGCACATGGAAATGTTTCGTATTTTCGCATCTCATCGATTATTGGCTCTCAACATGGAAATAATGCAAACTGCAATTCATAACATATTTTTACCTGTCTAATCTTTATTTCTAGAATTTCCTTCACACCAAAAACATTCCATTTGTAAGAAAATCTGCTTTGTCGCAACGATATCATTTCCCTTGAGAAAGTTGTAGGAATACATACATATGGTATTGATTCAATGTATTTGAATAATTAAAATAATAATATCAATAAATTTTTAATGGTACTCTTTGAACATTGGAGCTTTGTATAGAACGTCAAATCGAATTTCTATTAAATCTATAGATGATAATTTACAAACAAAATGAAAATTAAGTTCTGGAAAAAGAAAACTTTTAAAATCTTCAAAATTCATTTGGCAGCTTGTATTATTTCAAATGCAAACAATCTTCCAGAATATAGTATGGCTGACGATAAAGAAGAAAAGCGTCATATGCAAAAACTACGTCCGTTCTATCGGCTTATCATACCTCCAAGGATGAGCTGCAGTGCACACTATCATTGTTTGTCTTACGCACCGTCTGCGAAAGCTTTTAAATGATAGCCATGAAGAAATTTTAAATGATTAATTTTAAATTATTTTCAATTAAATGACAGATAGTGACTAATTCGTTTAACATAGACATCGATATGCTTTATATGCATATAAATCATTTCCATATTTCTACATAATGTACTGGCGTTATTACGTTATAAGTACGTTATTAATTTTTCCATCAAAAATATGATTCATAACCGTTACAATTTAGCCATTGCCAAAATACAATTATAATGACATGATATTTAAAAAAATACAATTTTTTAATATCTCTTATTTATTATTCTTAATTATTCCATGCAATTTGAAGATTAAGTATGTTTCCTCATATGTTAAATGCCGATAGCAGGAAAATGGAGTAAAATACATTTCACTTATGTAAAAACATCGAAGACAGAACTTTGTCAACCTTTTCCCACGTATTTTCGTTCAGACTATTCTGCAACGCAGATGATGACGACGTTTCAGATGGAACCCGAAAGAGGAGTATGTATTGACCAGATCTGAAATGCGTAGTAGCCTTCAGTTCACCTTGCCGCCCCGGTTCATGGGGTCCGTACGACAGTGACGTAACAAGAGAAGAAAATTAAGAGCTCTTAATTGAAGTAAAATTAATCACTAATATAACATTCTAAATCGGCTTCTCCTACGTTTTTGAATATCTCTGATATTAAACATTTCGTTCATAGAGTATTATATTTTTTTCAATATAAATCGTCAATCATTTTGTAAATTTTGAATAATGTAAAGGTGCAATTTTAATTTTCATACAAATCTTTAATTGTTATACAATCCCTTCAGTTGCAAGGTTGAAGAATTCAAATTATAATGATAATAATTATTTGATTGTAACCAAAAGTCATTTTTATAGTATAACTAATACAGGAGTAATAAACTAATACAGAAATTTTTATATTAATAAAATCTTGCGGTTTATTTAGTAGAAGTATAAAGTTTAGTACACTACTGCCTTGGAACGCTTCGATCGAGCCTTGAATGTTATATACCTAACCTACCCAACGTGCGAGCGAATCAATACACACGCAATTTAGTGTGTAAGGATACTGTTCTTTACATTGGTTTATACCATATGTCTTTATCTAACAATTGTATTAAATAACACTAAAAAATTCCTTTTTTCATTTTTACCAAAAATCTTAGAATTTTCATACGTTTCAACGTGATTTGATTAATATAATAAATTATGAGTATATTATTGTAAAGATAAAAATTAAAATTTTGATGTAAGTCTACAAACTTATTAAAATATATTAAATTTATCGAAAAATATATTTTTCAGTTGAATGGACTTTATTATCTTTTGTTATTCATCCTTTGATGACTTCAATTTTGTTCTGATCGATAAGGATATCGAGATACGAAGGTTTGCCGATGATAAGAAGACTAATTATTCCCGTTTGTCTATTAATACTAGCGTTTCTGTCAGCATTGACGTGGCGTTTCTGCAATGTCAGTGCACTTTCAGTGCAAACGTTGACGCAACACCCCAAGACGTAGCTAAAACGTTTCAGAATTGTTTGAATTTCATAGAACCTTATAAGCGCTTATTTTTCTAAATATTTTTCAAAGTACAATACGTCCTTGCTATTATCTAGCATTTTAAAAAGTCGTGAAGAATCGGAATTTATTTAATAATAAATTAAAACTTGTAGAACACACCTATACATAAAAATAGATAAGAACAGTTATTAAATGCAGTTTTCACATGTTTCAATTGTCCTTTAATTTGCTTTCTATAAGAAATGATTTGATTTCGCAAGTTCATCGATGTATTTCTTTTTAACGGCATAGAAATAGGTAATTTTCTATATGTGCAACGCATATATAATAAATACTGGGATGATTTAACATTCCAAAGTGTTTGAAAATGGCTGATGCAACCTCGCCGATTTTGCACAAGCCAAAGAACATCGATTTCATTCTTGAACTTGCAACAGCCTGATGCATCTGTACGTATTCAATACGTTTTCATTTGAAAAGTTACTTGGTTCGTGGTATTTATCTCGATTCGCAGAAAAAGTACGTGGCGTTATCCCGTGTCAGTCTTACAATCTTAAAGACCCACATACTTTCTACACTTTGACTCAAAACTCCTTTAACTATTTATTCACAGCTAAAAATATCTATTTTTTTCATTATTTTCCTATTGTATATTAACATTATACAAAATTGCAAAAACTGTAATAAAACAATTCTAGAACTACTGTTATTCGAGAAATATCTAGAAACTTCTCGAAACTTCTAGACACTTCTCGAGTAATCGAGAATAAATACTTTTCGAGAAAGATTCAAATTATAATTCACCTTTACCGATTAATAATAATACACCTCAATCACTTTCGCATCCAATCTATCTCTTCTCACAATTTCTTATCTTAACAACGTAATCATTCGCAAAACACGTCGTCCTGCATGATTCGAGTGAATCATCAAAACGTTCCAGAGTGTTCTAGAAATGTTAAAATGATTCGAGAAAGAAATTCGACAATTCTAACCCAAGTTCATCGATTGTTCAGATCACGTGCGTCTAAACTTACCCAGCATATATACATACATACATATAGCGTATAAGGTATATATAAGATTGCATCATGAGAAAACCGCCAGTAGAGAAGCAACAAGCGCGCAGTTAACATTGCACGTGTGTTCCTTCAAATTCGAAAATTTCGCGATTATCATCTTCGAGTGAAAGTGATAGTTCGATTTTCTATTCAACATGAGATCAAGAATGACATTGATTCCAAAATTGTTCTCCCATTGGTGGGAGTCACTGGAGCATCCTCATCGCCTGATAGATCAGCATTTCGGTATGGGAATGCGACCGGAGCAACTTTTCCCACCGTGGTTTTACGAGAAGTTGCCATTCCGGTCGCCACCTTTTTATTATAACCGTCCATTGTCTGATTGGATTCGCGAAGAGGAAAGTGGTTGGTCGCTCGTGAAAGATGATAAGGAGAAATTTCATGTTGCGTTGAATGTACAGCAATTCAAGCCGGAGGAAGTTAATGTGAAAATAGTAGACGATTATATCGTCGTTGAAGGTGTGTATTTTTATTATTTGTAAATTTAAGGTCGTGTCAATAGAAAAAGTTTATTAGCGGCTGTTGTCAGCGAGTCTTTTTGTCAAAATTTCATGGAGAAGTTTGAAACATTGCACGATATTAGAAGGATGAATCGAGCGGTAAATATAAGACATGTGCGATTATGTATTACGTGTTGCTTTTGCGCTTCTCCTTGAAAAACAATGTTACGAGATATTATTAGTAATTTTCTGTTATTATCTAGTTAATTCTGCACGTAGTAAGAATTAATTTTTTTACGTCTTGCATTGAAATATACTATTTTACTATCGTAGCTAACTTTTATCGATTTAATTTTGATTTTGTACTTTTAAAAAGGAAATTGTTCAAGAGATAACAGATTAGGAAAATAATTTCAAACGAAAGATTGTATTCTTATTGAAATTATTTATAAAATAAAAATTTGTAATGAAGATCCTGTATTTGTATTTAATTAAAATTGATTTTTTAAACGTCGACTATTGACATGGTAGAAATAAATTGTAATAAATTCATAATGTGCATAATTGTAATAAATTTGGTTTACAGGTAAACACGAGGAAAAGCAGGACAATCATGGAATCGTTTCGCGACATTTCGTTAGGAAATATTTGGTGCCAGAACAATGTGATCCTGAATTAGCAACAAGCGCTCTATCTTCCGATGGTATATTAACAATAACAGCGCCAAGGAGACCAGAGGCTGTTGAAGAAAAATACGAAAAAAACATCAAAATCGAGCACACTGGGAAACCGGCGATAGAGGACGAATCAGAAAAAGCTAAACAGAAATAATAAATCTTGTTTTAAAGGATTAGTTTTGTTAAAATGTGCTACTTTGAAATGGATAATTTAATAGGTTTTATTTTATAACAATATATATTGTTCCCCGTCGATACGTCATATTAATTAAAATTATTTATTTGCCTATTATAAATATATAGTGTATTCTATAATTATTAAATTTGTATTAATAAATTATACTGAAATATAATTCAGCATAAACTTTTTTAATGGAAATACCTACTCTTCAAAACCTTAAGAGACAAATTTAATTTTCTATAATGAACAATATACGATTATTATCATCGTGAATATCTTGAAAGAATTGTGACTTTTAGCAAATTAAAAGGTAATTTTGTGCTTTTCGTAAATAATTAAAGTTTGTTAAATTAACTAATTTTTAAAAATTTGCTACGATAGAAAAATAATACACTACAATACAAGACGTTACAAAATTTCTTTAATTATCGTCATTTCGTAATCATATTTTTCTTATATTACAGACTGAATTCTGAATTTGTTGATACTGATATTTTTATTCTGTATTTTCCTTTGCATCGATTGAATGATTTTACAACCAATAATCAACTAAATTGCAACTATGATCGCACAGAATGATTAAAGGAATATAAGAAATAATGACTTATCGATCGAGAGACCTCAAATTACAGATCCTAGGAAAATTCTTTTATCCGTAATCAGTAGACATTTGCACAAAATTAGTACTGCGATAGATTAAAAAACTACGATATCTCAGAAATTATTATGCGGCATACATCGCGAGCAACAACAGGAAAACGAAATGCTGCAATATAATTTCCGATGGTTAAAATTCTTGCGTTACGTAACCGAGAAGTATTCCACCTATGGTATTCTTTTTTATACTCCTTTTTGCACCAAACAAAAAAACTTGACATATAAATACTGTTCATCCGACGGAAGGTCATTTTCGAGGAAGGAAACGGGATCAGGAAAGAGTAAAATTCGATTACCTACATATATAGTTTACATAATTTATTTATGAAAAAAAAACGTGACACTTTACATAAAAAATTGTTAACAGGCTAAACTAAATAATTAATACATTTCCGTATTATATATAATACTCTTGCGATAATGAAAGAAAATAACAAATAACTAAAAGACGTCGCGAGCGATTCTATCATACTCTACGTCTCATAGAACACACATAGCATCATACAATGCTACGGTAAGAATGCAATAGTGTAATATTACCCTATTGTAAGGTGAAATGGATATTTGACGAATATTGAAGAGATCTAAGGTTCAATGGCAGAATATCGTAGATCTTCAACGGTCTTCTTACTTCTCCTGCTTCTCCTCGCAGTTCTCCTTCGGTTGCTGCTTCTTAGACGAATTCATCTGGACAGCAGGCTTTCCAGTATGTTCTATCTTGATCACCCTTTCGTTCTCCAATTTCGGCTGATCCTTCCTGGGCGTAGTGATGGTGAGAACACCATCGGAGGACAGCTTGGACGACACCTGATTGATGTCGCACTGCTCAGGTATCATGTACTTTCGTACAAACTGGCGGGAGATCCAACCATGTTCGTCACGTTTCTCCTCGTGTTTCGCCGTAACAACGACGAAATTGTCGACCACCTTTACGTCGATCTCGTTTGGCTCGAACTGTTGAACATCTAGCACCACTTGGAACTTGTCCTTATCAGCCTGAACCGTCGAGGATCCTCCCTCGTTCTCACGGAGAAGTTCTCCCCATGGTCTATAGTAGGGAACCCTTCTTCTTGGCTGCACGTAGAGTGGTAATCTACTTGGGTTCAGCAATTGTTCCGCGGTGAGGCCCATGCCAAAATCTTGGTCGACGAGACGATGAGGACGATCCAGGTCTTCCCACCAGTCAGAGAACAGCAGCGGTATCAGCGACATGATGGAAGTTTCTTCTTATTCTTTCTTGATTCGACAAGATAGATATATAAGAGATTGTAGATTGACTTGTTTGCTTCGCACTGCGATGCTCAGTCTTTCGTTGCTACGGAAATACTACCGTTCCGCTCCCACGAGCGGGCTTATATGTACGCCGGCTGCGCAGACTCTAGAAGCATTCAGAGGGTTCTAGAAATGACAATCAGGATGACTTATAAGACGTTTAGTGCTGTAGGTGAAATTAACGATATTATCGGATGCAGTAGGTACTTTTGATTCATTTTATAAATTACTTTCCGCTGTTGTAACGGTGTGTAGGAATTTTTGTTCAGTTCTGTTGAGCTATTTGCATCGTAACTGTATTTTTTCTGTGTGTATGATTCCACAATACTTTTCTTTATTTTCAAATGGGAGCTCTTTTTGAAATTATTTCGGTATGTTTAAACAAATTTCTGGAAACGTTTCTAGGTCATGGTATAATAAATTTAAGAAAACGTTAAATGAAATTAGGGTTAATTAATATTGTCGGTCTGAGAATTTTATTTCTCTATTTTTTAAATTGAATGTAATATATTTCTACAGATTAGATACAATGATTTTCGGTGACAAAAATTTGTTTAAAAGGCTTTTATTACAATCGAAGGATTCATAGATAGAAGAGCATTATTCGCAATTATTTTTGATTTCATTGAAATATTAAAAGTACATTAAAAGCATAATTAAAGTCAGGATTTAGATTTGTACAGAATTTTGTTCGCATATATTCATAAATAGTGTAGACTTTTACTACATAAATTCAAATACAGAACATTACCGACGAATCATAGTGTAGTTACCGACACAAATAACTGTATATGACTTACGTAGTTGTTCACTAGTTCTAAGCATTCAGTGAATCAAAAAGGACCGCGGCTCTTTTTGGTGAGTGAAAAAAATTATAAATATTCAATTATACAATGCAAAAAGGCTTAAAACATGATTGATACGTTAGGCAGCTAAGTTAAGCATTCGAATTTGTTGAGTTTATCTACGTAAAACTACTTGTATCTTCAAATATCAACGGAATTTTATGCAGCATAAAATACGTTTAAGAAAATGCCGCGATGCATATTCTCCACGGGAGACATTTTCGTTGATTTATGAAAAAAACATACAAATATAGAGAAATACTTGAAAACTTTCTATCGTACATACGCACGGACGTATTTGTTCTATGAATATCGAACATTCAAGTATTTTCTATCTCATATACGTATAGAAATATTTCTTTGCTGCATGGAAAATGCGCGAAGATTCGGTCGTGGAATTTGCCTCTCATTTAACCATAGTATGTTCTAAGTACATACATTTTCGTTATTATCGCGAAACAAGCAGAGTTTGAAAATGTTTCAATTATAACAAATATAACTGAATGAAGTCATTTGGGGTGAATCATCATGATAGTTCAAAATCTGATAGAACTTTTGCATCAGTTTTCTGGAAGGCTCGCCTTCGGGAATATTCGACATGTTGCTCGAACGCTGCCCCCACCTTTCTCGTGTGTATATGATAGTGCGCGGCAGCCATTGCTTGCAGATTTAAAATACAGTTGACGGCAACAGAAACGTTCGTCAGTGCGAAAATTTTATTCAAGCTCTTTTTGAGTGCCGAGAAAGTGTTTACGGAAGAGATTTTATAATATTTCTGCGAAATCTAAGCAAGAAGCGAACGAGGTTTCGTGCTTTAACGAATTTCTAAACTAGTAATCAAGTGACAGAAAATTCAATTTGCTGAATCAAAAACAATAACAATGTCCTTGATACCGATGTTATTCTCTGACTGGTGGGAAGAACTGGAGAAACCACATCGTCTGTTTGACCAATACTTTGGGTCACCATTGAACCCGGAGGATCTACCGGCTGCTATATCTCCGGGTGAAAGCGAAATTGTGGTTTTCAGACCACGTCGTCGAAGCTATCGACGATATCGTCCGTATGATAGAAGTCTAGCTGATAGTTCATCCGGAGTATCCACTGTAAAAGCTGATAAAAATAACTTTCAAGTTACTTTGGATGTTCAGCAATTCTCTCCGGAGGAAATCACTGTCAAAGTTATCGACAAGAAGGTAGTGGTAGAAGGAAAACATGAGGAAAAACAAGACGAGCATGGTTGGATCTCCAGGCAATTTGTGAGGAAGTATCTAGTTCCTGAGCAGTGCGACATAGATGAACTGAAGACCACTTTATCATCCGATGGAGTTCTGACTGTTACTGCCCCAAAGAAGGAACCAGAGTCTCGGCAGAAGAATGAAAGAATCATTAAGATCCAAACTACTGGAAAGCCTGCTCTAAGGGAGGATGCGGAGTCTAATGTGATGCAGAAGGAGCAGGATACATCTGCTCAGAAGAACTCTGCACAGCCTAAGAAAAAAGA
Organism: Cerceris ruficornis; assembly: GCA_963989415.1. Taxonomy (NCBI): domain Eukaryota; kingdom Metazoa; phylum Arthropoda; class Insecta; order Hymenoptera; family Crabronidae; genus Cerceris; species Cerceris ruficornis. The sequence continues at coordinate 14,237,558 of OZ022521.1, forward strand.
AGACACCGTTAAAGCTGCTTAATACTTTAAACTTGTTTAAAAAAGTAGCACTACGTGTCTTTAAATTTCAGAGTATTTTGTTCCTTGCATTTCCAATATAATACTTTTCATAGAAAGTCATGTTTCAGTATTTTCATTGTTTCATTTACGATGTTTAACTTTATTATACTTTATTACTTTTTTACCTGTATTACAATTTAATGTTTAATTATTAATTTCATAGCTAGGTTATAATTAGATACAAGAATGATATATGTAAAGTATGTAATTAATAAAATTTTATATTGTTTTATGTAATTAAGTTTATATTTCGAAATATTTTATAAAAAAAATAATTTTTCAAAAATTGTTGGTTTCAATTTACTTCTAATTATGCATAGCATTATCATCTTCTGATCAATTTGCTAATTATCAGGATTGGGTAAATCAAATATTAGATTGGCAACTAAATTCGCAACTGCTTGTTTCAGACACTTTTAATTTCTGTGAACGATGTATATTATTTTTTTTACTTCAAGGCATCATCTTAAAGGTTAATTTCGATATTATCGTTTAATCGAGGTTTAATATTACGAATGAATTTTTTTAAAGAAGCACGAAGTTTACGAATTACCAATCTGATAATACAGAGTTTTTTATTAAAATCTTTAATAAAAAATTACATTCGTACATAAGCTACAAAACATATTTTCACAAAAGTCGACATCTAATTTTGTAACAAAGGCAACGCCACTACGATTAACATATAATAATGGACGGAATTTCTCAGTATCATTTCACAATTGTCATAAAAAGTTCATACAATGATAAAATCGATTAATTTATATATTAGACAACATGTAAAGGCATTTTTATAAAAATTTGTGTGCATTTCTTAGTACAAAAATATGAATATTATAGAAGTAAACAGATCTCTTGGACGGAATGGATATCATGCCCATTCTAATAATAGATTTTGACACCAAGTCTCTACTCTAATAACATTACATATAAGTATTAAATATTACAATCTGTTACTTTGCTAAAGTATAGATGTTTTTGCAAATTTCACTTCAGGGATGTACAGATTCATAATTTTCATAGAATAATTATATACCACTGGCATTAAAAAGTTTTCTCTGCAAAAGCTGATCAATATTCTAATTCAGATTCAAATTTCCATAAAGTAACTAATAATATTCTATATTAATCTCTGCTTGTACATATAGGAATTTAATATCCTATTTCTGATACTTATTTACAACATATACAGCTTATTTGAATGAATAAAAGATACAGCATAACGACTTATTAATTGTCAAGTGGAATGTTAATATTAATGTATGTTTATGATTTGCTTTTTGATTCTTGATTTTAATTGTATAGAAATAAGCTGCATGAAAATTTGTGTAAAACTGAACTCTGACTGAATTAGACAAAATTTTACACTGCAAACTGTAGTAAAGCTATTCCTACAGTGAGTAGTAATACTGAAACAGCGACACTGTTCGCACCATTACATCTATGATCAAAGTAACAGAAACACCACGTTACTTCATCATAATAATCTCTATGAATGTCTAACTGATGAATACTGTTATTTACATAATGTCCTAATCGGACATCTTTCGCAGCAGGTCTGCAACCTTCATAACGATCAGCTGGGATATCGGTTCTAAAACCACGTACAGAACTCAAACATTCCCGAGTTATAATAGTTTCGGCTGTAACAAACAATAATCTTAAAGCTCCTTGAATTTAAGAAGTTCATTCGTATTATAGAATTAGTTACCTCCTTTCCGTTCTAAGATTTTAACACATTTGTCATCGTATTCTGGACAAGTCTCTCCCCAATACCATAACCAATTTAAAGGTGTGCCACACCCAGGGTGATTACTGTTACATCTGTAGCAGTAGAGACTTTCTCCTAAAATAACATTACACTATAAGTGTGAGAGTGATCTTTAAGATATTATAATATGCACTGCACAACCACACCCTATACGTATTCTATGATAAACGGATTAATATCATACCTTGGCATACAAGAACACTTAAAAGAACAATAACAAACATTAATTTGTTCATTTTGTTTCCTAATAGCAGTTTTCAACTGTGGTATCAGTTATAACTTGACGCTGTTTTCTCTTATATTGATAAATAAATTGACGAAAATTCACGCGTGCAATGAAACAAACAATCACAGAAACTTCTTATGCCACATGGATGACGCGACGGATGATACCAACATGTAATTTACATAGGTTTTCCTCAATTCGTTGCATATACTGACATCTGTACACTTCCATGGGATTACATGGAGTTTATTATGTTCCATTTTGACCACATGTAGCTTAAGTTTTTGTGCATTTTTGTTCCTATTATTATTAACGTAATGAGGATTATTTTAAGAAGTTTCTGAAGCTCATAAGCTTCAACACATAATTACATTGTAACTCAAAAGGAACCAGCTGTAAGTTTGAAATACTTTGCTTTTCTAATAATGATTTCCATAGCTGTTGTGCCTACTGCTGATAAAGTCAATTGTTCCGTTTTAATATTTTATGTTGCAGAATCATTTTATGATAGAAGTAATGTTACTTTACAGTTTTGTGTGTAATAAAGATCAAACTCCAGTTTTATAAGTTCAATATTTCGTATTAAATTCATCTTAAAACCTACATTTGCAGCTAGTGGTAATGACGATTCGCTCTTAAAGCTACTTCCGTCAGCTGGCGGCCTCTGAAACACCGCTAGCTGCTCTTAATTACTCAATTCTTCACACTTTTACTTTAGATTTACAAATCTAATTTTATTGAACATAATGTAATTATTACAAATATATTTTAAATTTAGTGAAAACAAGATTAGTCGGAGACCTGATCCAGGCCTGGCCCAGACTGAACGCAGACGTAACTTAAACCACCTTAAGTTATAATGCAAAATTAAAAAAAAAAACTGTTTCGTGCAAAATCATGAATATGTAAAATGAATTCCTTTTCATAAAAATTACTGTAAATGCCATTTTTCATTTGAAACATCGACTACGACACTTCTGTACATGATAAAGCGTTTCACAAGCTCCCATCAGTTTCTCTGAATTTCCACCAATGATTAATAAGCCCGTTACATTTTAAACCAAGAAGCTATTTGTCTTTTCGATCGATAAACCTTTTAACTCTATTTTCAACGCCTCAACTTTACCGGTAAAAATTCTCCACGTTATAATTTCCAAGTCAGCACGTAAAAATTTTAACCGTAGCAGTATAAAATCAGCCGCGGGAAGATCCGATGGTATCGTTGCCTCATTCGAAAGAGAGACGAGATGAATATTCATATCGAATTTACAAACAACCTCCTCTTTCGTATATCAATTAATATGCAATAATTTCGCACGATAAGCGTATCAATGCCCCTTTAGACGAACTTGGTGAAAGCTGCTTTTGTACTTTACCGTGGCGTGCATGATGCAAATTAGTAAAAACATTTAAACGCATTAACGAGTGCTTTGCCGCGGTAGCGTGTGGATCGTTTATCGCAATCTCGCGGAACTTGAAAATTTATGCCGCCCCCTGTTTTGCCGTAGATTGAACCGAGAATTGTGTTTTTCAATTTAATTCCGTGCCGGCAGGCGATTATCAAATTATACGAATGCACGGCGGTCCTCGATTAAAACGAACGTGGTCCTTCCAGTGGGACTTTTATTTGCGAGCCGCATCCCTATAAACACGGCCAATTATTTCGCACGAAGAATTCATCGCCGGTAGCTCGTGATAAATATTTCGGGGCACGTTCACGCTGCCGTTAACATTGTTTGTTTAATGTCTTTGTCACTTCAGTTCGTACGTTGATTTGATTAAGACTGCATTATTTCGTTTAAATGATGTGTTTTCAATATGCATTTATTTGGAGTGGTAGGATGCAATGAAAATGATAATGTAAGGGGTATCCAATAGAAATATGTAATCGAAGTCATTCTAAGAGTACATAGTCATTCTTGCAATTATTATTATTTGTTGGACCACATGCAATTCTTTGGTTGAAGTTTATTTAAATTGGCAATGGAACACAGTTGGGTATAGTGTAACCATTTCGTATGATCAATTTTTTTTTATTTCAATATTTTTACGGTCGGTTAAGACAGAGATGTTCAGTGTCAGGAAAAAACATTAATTTTACCATTGATCTTGTTCTTTTTTATTTTTGAAATAAACCTACGTTTCTGTAAAAATTAAAATTTCTGTTTTGTTTTGCGGCCTACATAAACTTAAACTCTGATTATCTAGTTCGTGTTAGCCTTTAAGCTTGACATACTTGGTCTGGGATATATAGTTTTAGGTAAGTTAACTAAACACCGAGGTTAGAGTAGATATATATAATGGTGATTTAGGAAAAAAACTCCCAGACGTGACGGACATTAGAATTCAGACTCCTAATTAGGACTCGGAGTCTTCAACTCCATACCCATCATAGCCAATTATATTTAACTTGATCGATAGGCACTACTTCAACATTGTTTACGTAGAAACCATATAAACAACATCGCCTACGTGTCTCTTGATCAAATGAACCCACGTAGATGAAAACACAACTATAAGCCCTTTGCGCAATTTCAAATTTCCCGCCCCGTTAAAGCAGTCGTAGAAATCAAATCCGAAAACATAAGGAAAAAAGAATAACACAAAGAAAACCAGCTATCTAAGACCAAGGTTCATTATTCATTACGACCACCACGTAAAGTCCAAACGGGAATAAAGTAAAACCAACAAACATCCAGTGCGATATCTCGCGGCCATTCTCGCCAGCCGAATCGGTGGCACTATATTACGATCGTAGGATATCGTCTAGCGAAGTCCTCATTGTCGCCGAGCAAGATCTCTGGATTTTGTCCTTATCCTCGGACAACCGGCGAAAACTTTCACGATAAACTCGACGGCAATGTCCTCCGAGCGTTCCTTCCGTTCCTCTTCTCCACCTTCTCCTTCTCTTCTCACCGAGGCTTTTCCCTTCGAACACTGAAAATGCGATTTCGTAATCTCGAAGAAAGTATATAGTTACACCTCCTTCTTCCTTACGTCGTTTCAGATACCGAGATACGAAATGGGACCGAGGGTCGAAGCGAAGGAAATACGAAGGGAGGCCGAAGGGTCCCGGATATCTCATGGATTCCGGGAGTAGCCGCCCGAGGCGTTCAACCAATTAGCTAACTCCACGGTACTTCACCCTCGGAACCGCTAACGAAGAACCTAAGCGAAGTAAGAAAATCGAGGAGGAGGAGGGAAATCCAGGTGTTCCTTGCGAGCTGGATTTTACTTGCTGCGTGGATTCGCCGGGGGCTGTTCCTGGCATTAGCTCTGCTCTCCCGAAGGACGCATGCTGCTTCCCGATCACCGCTCGACATCGCCCTCTTTCTGCTTCCTGCTGCTGGCTGTTTTGGTAAGTGTCGCATGGTTATCTTTGTTTGGAGCTGTTACTTGTAGTTTGTTCTATGGCTGGTTCGATTTTTGTATCACTGGCATATGAATTGTTAATTGTGCACGTGGATTTAAGCGAATTGTGCCCCATTTTCAGATACTCATGGCTAGATTTATAAGTTCTGGGTGGGAGTTGAATTCTATGCAGTCATAGTTCGGTGTACTTTACTCGATGACTGAATTTTCCAAATTTTAGTCTTAGGACAGTTTCTTATTTGGCACTTATTATTAGACTTGTAACTTCTGATTTGAAAATTCTAATAGTTATTAGGGAAAATTCTAATTACTGTTGTGACGGAGTGGTCCGGTCGCCACAGGAGGGCAATTGGATCGCAGTTTTTTGCGTCATCGCCTGTTGAAAGGGACAACTATGGACTGGATAGGTTATAGTAGAGAGATAGTTGGCTGAAGTCGTGAAGACTGTAGACCCTTTTTCATTTTAAGACATTTATATTTATATATTTGGTGTTAAGATAACGTAGAATTTAGTGCAGTGTTTAATAAAGAGAAGAGAATTACAGGCGGGAACGAGTGTGTATAGTTTTTCTATGCATTTTCGCCTCTTTTGCCCTTTCTGAAATGGAAATCTACTATTGATTCTAAGTCAGATTTTTAGAGTACTGTCCCTATAAATTTATAACGTACACTTTTACGAAACAATGTGATTAAGATCTACTTTAGAATTTTGTTCATTGTATCTTTTTCCGTTAGCTGATAAAACTATCAGAGCATAGAAAGAAAAACGGCTAGTGCTTATTATGGTGATAATTAATCCTTACATTCGATCGCATAGTTATATCGAATTTGATGCATCAAAGGAATATTCATTGTAAGCAATCTCTTGCTAGAGCGTAATACTTACAAACTTAATCATCCAATTAAATTCATCAAAACTTTGCTCGATATATCAAAGTCACTGAAGGTACCTAATTAAAAAATGTCGCGCGGCTTAGCGCTATTAGAAAATGAAAATCTTTCGCCTAAGAATTTGGCTCTCATCCATGAAATTTTACTTTTTGCATAATTATGAAGACTAATTCCAAAGTGCACTTTTCCTTCGTTACCTTCGAATGTTCTGGCATGAGTAATTCTTGAAACATGCACAGCAACGAAAATGACATTAGCAATGAATTAAAAATACTGAATTCCGTATTTCCATATCTCTTTAATATGTGCAATCATTATGCACTACAGTAATACACGAAAAGATGACCAATAAAAATTCAGGTTTTATCAGAATATTTCAAAGGAACATCGACGTCCCTCGCGACATTTCTTCCGTCTGAAACCTCAAAGTTTTATGCTCCATTGCAACATTTGAAAAGTAACTGTCTCGCAAAATACCCTCTGATTATTAATTCCGATTACGAAGATTCACGATTCATGAAATATTACGTTCATGCTTCACGCTCCCCCTTCGCATTTTCTGATCAAAGATTGGCATTATCGCGAACGTCAAACTTCATCTCTAACTGAGATTACCACCGTTCTCTTCCTTTTATTCGTACCCTTTATTTTCTTCCAACTTTAGCCCGAAGAATGTAGGGATGGCGCATTGAGATCGCTAAGTTTCCAGTTTGGTTGCCATTTAGCGCTTCGAAAAGTGCCCAGGGCAGTGAGACCGGTAGACAAGTCGGTGGATGGGAAAGAGGGAAGGGAAAAAAAAGAAATAGCGAGAAGGAAAATAAAAAGAAAAAGAAATGAGAAAAAGAAGGAGAGAGAATTGAGGGAGTGGAGGTGGGACACAAAGGTTGCAAGGTTGAAGTCTCGATGGCGGTAACCCGATGCCTAGGTGGTCTCGTTATATAATGGAAATAACAAGTTTTAGTCTCGCTAAGAAGGCGTAATAATTATAATATCACGGCCTCGAGCCACTAGAAAGGGAATGCTGCTGAAGAGGGGCACTAAAGTCGGTATTCCATGTCAAAAAGCCGACAGAGGATGAGACGGTGTTCACGGTGTCGTCAAAAACGATTTAATCTCAGATTTTAATTTACAATAAAAGGTCCCTCCCTTCGCCCTTTCCATTCGCGTGTTCCTTTGGCTTGTTTCGTCGCAGGGTTCCTTGCGAATGCTGCTTATAAGGGAATATGGGGATACCGTAAATGGTAAAATTGTTTCTTACGAGGAAGAATAAGAAGGGAATGTCAGATTTATCTCGACCGGGAGATATGAACTTATCGGTGTTACGATCGGCGTAGTTTAATGATGCTCTTCTAACGTGGTTTTGTATTTCTCGATTTTTAATTATTTTATAAAACGGTAGTTTAACATCTTGTAAGGACTGACTTGATATTTTAAGGATATTTCTATTTTTAAGAGTCCCTTTCAATGTACACTTCAATGGTATTTTCATAAGCTCATTCTCGTACAATACGTTCCATAGTAGAACGTGGAAATTCTCGGTTTGTTACACTCCAGAATAGTACAGCTGAGTGACATTACTGATTTCTCCTTCTTCTGCATTTTTTGTCTTTAACTGCAATGCTCATTTCATTTAGGACCTATAACTCCAGGTGGAACAACCAAAGCGATGATATATTAAATCATAATTTAGACGAAGTCTCTCAAAGGCGATAGAAAACCTGGTGTCCTCCAATTGACAGTCCTAGTCTCAATTTCGCATGCACAATAATGCTCTATACTAACTTCTTCAATCGCGCAATCATTTCGTTTCTTCCTACAATTTCCTACAATTCGATTTTACACAATACTCAACATATTAAGATGTTATGTTGGACATGCATAATGAAATTAAAGCCCCGAACTTCTACTTAGAACGTCCATCATCTCAAAGAGACCTCTCGCACTTCATATGTAACACATACTCTCAGTTGTTAAAGCCCATCTAAAACGATAGGTCCTAAATGACTATAAGCAGTCAACACGAAAAATACAAATAGTCGAAAAGAACAAAATTAACCCCTTGCCGTACAATAACGAGTGACACTCGTGATGCGGTCAATTGGATAGGAAATTTTCAAGTTCTACAAATCCTATGAAATTGAGAATATCAGTGTGATGCGACACGATAATATAATTTCTATAATATTACGTTTGATTATACGATATATCAAGAATCACTGATCAATTTTTATTTCACCAATGCAATTTTGAATTATTGCGGCGGCAGTCACGAAAGAAATGGTACGGCAAGGGGTTAACCATCTCACACAAAAGTCCCCTTTATCATATAAGGTAAAGGCACCAGTCATTGACCATGTGCCAGAAGTTGACCACTTTCAATTAAAACGTTAAAAATAAGCTTTTTATAAATGAATGCCTCTGAAAACAAATAAGATAGACGCGCTACGTTCTTTACCGACGCGATGCTCATATCTTTTTTCTTGGATACGATTGTTTATCAAAACTACGGACGATTAAACTTGGTAATGTCAGTCGTATTGCTCGACGCTATAACCTTCTTAACATTTTCATTAAGAAACCGTGCGCAGTTGGCGGTAAGTAATTTCTCAAGTTTTGAACATTTATGCTTGAAACTTTCACAACTTAATTGTCATTAAATTTTATATTTATTAAGCAGATTGTTTTTCTTATTCTACTTTCAAAAACTTAATTAACCGGTAGGTCAACTACCGAATCTTAGCGTTCTGGTTAATTTTAGAAGTTGACATACATGGTCAATTATTAGCACGAATTAACCAACTTATGAACAGCACTAAATGGCAAACTGTAAAGAGAACTATAAACGAATGTGTCATTTTTCTATATGAAGGGGAATATTTTCCTGGCAAAATTCTTAACGTTACTAATTGTAAGAGCAAAGCGGCTATATCATCTCTACAGAAGCATGGGCGATTATGGAAATGGCCAGAGACGGAAATGCGATTGGGAAAATATACTCTCTCATATTGAGGAACCCACTAAAACGAGTAAAACTCGAAATGTTTATTCTATTCCCGAGTTAGATGTCATATGGAATCAATATATTTAGATATAAATGTTTTTGTGGTCATGTTTATCTGTTTACTTATTATAATTACATCTTACGTCTGTTTACTAGTGATAATTATTGCCAATAAACAATATGAAAGCAATTGATTCTAGTGATTTTGATTCTAACATAAGTGGTCAACTACTAACGAATAGAAAGGTCAATTACTGGTTTCTTCAGGTTCGCAAATGGTCAACTACTGATGCAGTGATACTCTATCGATAAACGTTTATAATTTTTATGTCACGCTTTACTTTTCGAAAAAGTATGCTTTGTTATATGATGTCTGAAGTTCAAGGAACATTTTTACGCATTGAACCCCACTATATAATAAGTATACATAAAGGTACAACCATTTACGATAAAAATTTGTTTTAACTGGTCAACTACTGGTGCCTTTACCTTACCAAGTCAGTCTCATAATCGTTCAATCCAACACCTCAATGTGGAGATGTTAGGTCCAGGATACTCGAATAAACATACATCTCGTTGCGGCCCATTCTTGTTTATCGAAGAGCCCAAGTAAATTGCCTTTGAACGTGGTCTCGCTGCCGTCGAGATTTATCGTTGCACCGACTTCCGTGGACTTTTCTGCGCGGCGTGCATCGGAAACCGAAGAGACGCTCTCACGTTGCACGCGACGTGACGGCATAACTTTGCATAGACCGATATGAGCCACCTACACGTCATCCGTATGTACAAACCCTTCCAGTCGAATCTTGCGATCGAGATAAGGCGTTCGGGCTCGAACACGAAGCACGGCTCGTTGGCATCCACATCGGGAGATAAGGTACGTCGCGAATACGAAAGAGTCTCCCCCCTTGCAAATTTATAGGGAATCGTCTTCCTATCGCGACACAGTGTAAACGTACCCCCGGCACTCTGCACTTCCTTCGAGGATCGCGCGGGAACGTTCAGGTTGTCGAATCTTTAATAACGCACTTCTTTTTTTACGCGCTGTTTTTCCTCTTGATGGGACAAACTGTTGTTCTAACGAAATTGAAAATGGGACAGGTGTTCGTATAATGAAAGATCGTTGAGATAAGTTTGTTGTTAATAAAGGAGAGGCGAGATTCTTGCTGGATGGGGTGAATATGGGGAATTTTGTTTGGTCAGAGTTTTCGTGCTATTTAGAAGGCAATTATTGATTGTTAATTTTCCTACGGGATGGTGGATATTTGTTGTGTAAGGTGAGGATAGAAAGGAGTGTAATATGTCTTGTTAATTTATGGGGAATTGTTTTCGTATCGCGACACGGCGCACACGGCCGATTTCGCTGAAATCCTGGTCAAAAGCCCAAAAACGTTTTCTTGATATTTGAAATTTACAATTGCAATTGATTGCGGACATATCGGAGCATACTTTTTCACTAATGATACTTTTTTTTACACGATACCTTAAGAGATATACGATCTCAAAATTATTATATTTATAATGCGATGTTTCCACGCTGGAATTTAAATTACGTTTTTGACGTATGTACTATAAACGTATGCTCCCTTTATTTCCCTATTCGTAGCTATCTGACATGCTTTAAATTTCTAAATTTGTCGGTTTCATTTTTTTATTTAACATTTTACAGCTGGGATGGAAGAAAATATGAGACCTACGTATTTTCTGTCTTCTCCTAAGGAAATAGTTAAAAGGTTGGCTTACGTTGGTTACTAATTTTCTTTTTAAATAAACTTTGATGCTTCCCGAACAAAAATCGGTTGGTTTCAGCTACTACTTTCTGCAACTCTTTGAGTTATTGACAATTGTTGTTTTTCACTTAGATATTGATATATTGTATCCGTCATTTTGCTTTGGAAATGTTGAGTTCAGTTTCGTCATTAGTAACCTAAATTACCCTAGCATGTTAGTTTTCAGGTAAATTGAAGTACATTTTGAAGCTTTGGCCATGTTTTGACGACTTAGGTCCACTGTGCAACTTATTGTTAGACACTAGGGGAGTGGAGATAATTTTTATTGGTATTGCTATTCTCGACACATTTATCTTTTATTGCACAATCGAAATAATGAATCTGTTGTATTAGAGTGATAGGTTTATTGATAATAAAAAAAATCGAGTTTGGCGTTCGATGAAAGCGATGCGAGGGAATTTCATCGCAAATTTCAATTCAATGAATTACTCGAATGTGAAAATGATTGTTACAAGGTAACAATAAAGTCATTATATTTTGAAGTTAATATTTCACATAACAATATATTGGAATTAAAGTTTGGAGAAAGAAGTTTCACAAGGCAAATAGTTAATTAACTTCTGTCTAATGATATATCTTGAAAGGTGGAATTTTTGCGTAAATCACAGCGATATTACAATATTCTTTGGATATTGAATTTTAGAGAATATAAATTATCATAATTTGTCGTTTCTGTATTTTATTATAAATAATGAAACGCACGAGTGAGTTTCACACGTACGTTGCCTTTGAGCGGTACGCTTACAATTAGTTTGACAACTCAACGAAATATAATTTTATATGTTCATTTAAAAAATAACTATTTTCATTGCCCTTTGAAGACGACGCTAACGGAAGATACAAGAGAACCCTGTGTGTGTGTGTACATACAGTTGAAATGCGCGACAAAAGATCACTGAAAATATAATATCAGCAAAATACACAATTATCAAGAGCGCAAAAAAAGATGGCACATATTTCAATTTCTCGGAACTTTACATCGTTTGTGCAACGTATTAAAAAAGCTTTTTTCACATTTGTATATTAACGTTACGATACTAAAACCCATTGAAAATTTATCGTACGCACCATTACAATAATACCACATTCGCATATAATTGTATATCCTGATGAAGTACCACTGTTACTCAGAATAATGCACAGGGATTACCTTGTGCGGTGCTAGACGAAGAAAAAGTCCGTTAATAGCAAATCTCTCAACAGTGTTAAGCGTAAAATACATATACATGCACTCACAATTTTCATTTCAATTTTTAAAAGCAATCCTACACTAGAAGGGATTTAATGGTCAGTCCTTTTTGAGATCATCGAAACACACCGGTGGTTCAGCAAACCCTTTACAAAATAGCAGGAGCCAGTATAATAAATTATTAACTCTCCAGTATTGAGTATGTTTCCTTTTTTTCTTTTTCACAAATGTAAAGTACATTGTATTTTATCGACTGCCCTTAATTATATTTTTCTAACAATACCCTCATATTACACTTGTCAACACCATTTTTTGCTCAAAGAATATTTATGCCGATTCTTATAGATTTTGTGGCGCTAAACACGAATATAAAGTCTGTTTGTCTCCATCAGATTTCATTTTTGAGAAAATCAGTTTTGAGAAAAAGATTATATTTTCAACTTTAACAATTTTTTGCGTTTTGACTGTAAAAGTTATTTATGTTTTTTTTCACGAAATAATTCTACAACCCTTTCGAATATAACGATACATATTACTTTAATGTTATAAACATTTAAACATGTTTAAACAATGCTCAAAGGGAAAACGACGCCCAAAGTGCCTCAACACTTGTGGATATTTTCCTTCTTTCTCTTAAAAACCAGACGTCCAAAAGGAATTCTAATAATAGGATGCCACAGAGCAGACATTTCTCTTGGAGAAACCATAACTGAAATTTGCAACACGAGTTTTGTTTTCGGCTGAGAAATTAAAATTTCTCAGGAAGACAGAAGCTACTGCCAGTGGTTTTCAGCGCAGCTGTATGTAGCTTGGAGTACTTACAAATAAATTTATGGTTTATGAGTTACTTTCTGACAATAACGACACATTAAGCAAAGTATTATATTTTTAACATTTGATCATATAAATAAACAACATTGTTTATTTACATTTACAATATCAAGATTAACTATGCGAGCAGCCAGAGGCATTATTTCCACTTCACTGACCGCAAGTACGACAAACGCCGTGTTGTCAAAACAAACTCGGAGGACGTCGGCGACTGCACCTTCCAGGTATTCGTCTCGTTGGTCTCCTAACAATAACAAGTCGTTTCGATGTTCGCCTCACTATCAGTTTGCCCTCAACCGCCGACGAGTAATCAGTGCTCCGTGATCGGGTTCAACTATTTTCACCTATTAGTGCGTGTATAATACTTTCGAAGACGAGATTCAGAATCACCTGATCCCTCTTTTTGTGGGCTACTTGGTAATTCATCTTCATAGTGGTATTAACCCTCAATTAGCGGTCGTTTGTCTGCTCTCAGCCACTAAAGCTCTTTCTCCGTTGCCATCCTGTGTCTACTCTGAGCCACCAAAGCACAGAATCAACACGTTTCTGAGGTACAAGAAGTAATTGTATATATATAATTCTTATTAAGATTTTAGTAGATTTGTTTTAAGTGTGATTACACATTTTGTTTGCAATGAAATAGAACTGCAAAGGGTTAATGAAAACTACTAGAAGAAATACAAACTACTTCTTTTGGAACAAAAGCTTTAATATATAATTCTAATAGTATTTTTTGTGCTGAATTCAGATATGTAATCTGTTTGTCTTTATCATGTAGGGTTTTTTGCGTGTCAAGCACTTTTATATTTAATAAGTCGTATAATCATGAACTTAAGAATGCAATTGAACAATATCGCTTATTTATATGATGAAATTTTACAAATACACTTCTTGGTTTAATGCAGCATTATTGTCGTGAAATAACTCATAAACAATAAATGTACTTGTAGAGGAAGCTATATATCATAATACTAGCACGGGTGAAACGGTTGCGCTGAGAATCTCTGGCAGTACGCTGTGTCTTGCGGAGCTACATTATTTTCTCAGTCGAAAACAAAATTTGTGCTGCAACTTTCAATTATGGTTTCCTCGAGAAAAATGTCTGCCCTATCATTTTCTTCTATTAGAATTTAGAAAAAGTTCAATTTTGTAGATCAGTGTTATTCGAAGCAATCCTCACATCTTCACATCTTTCACGCTGCGCCATAATCCCTATATCTGTTTATTTCCAAATAGTCAGCCGCCTATTCTATACTTAATTTTCCCGCAATAACAAATCCAATAACGGAAACCGCGAATCTAAACCAATGCCTCCAGCATTCGCGACAGCCTTCTCAGTCCACCCCTATCTCCCACCCCAAAAATCACGCCGCAACTTCACAGCGCTGCACTGTTTTTATGATCGCAGATTTTTAGCATCTCTTCAAATCGACCGTTACGTTACAGCGCGTATTCTGTCCCATGTAGAAAATGTTTGGAATTCGCGCCTATCCTCACATACACGCAATTCCATCCCCTTCCATCCGATCCACTGCCGGCACACATGAAAGAGGAGATGCAGCTCACGCTGTCGTTTATTCCGCCCTCCATACGCCGTGTATGCAACATATAAAAAAAACCCTTTAGCTTGGCTGCAGTTGAATTTGGTTGTAGTCGGTGTGCACCAGCACACGCAACCCTCTGTTTTTGCGTGTGTTCGAGGAACGTCGGATGTCACGACATGTCACCCTTTTGAATACGTATACGATGCAACCCCTACAACATCCACGAATTCTCTCCTCCTCGATGGCACTCTTCCACGTATCGCTCGGAGATAGAATTTCGATTTGCTACACGCACACGTGCCGTATAGCAGTCAGAAGGAATATGCGAATTGGGCCAGTGGACCAATAGTGTGCATTTTCGATCTATTCTGTCGCCGTCGACCCCCTTTCTCTTCTTCCATCGGGCCAACCTTTCGCTGTCTGTTTGACCGATGAATCTACTGTACATGAATATCCACTCAACGCTCACATGGTGTTTTTATTTCTGCTGGTGTTACTGTTAAGTTTTTGTAATTTTATTCTGCCGCATTAGAGACTTTAATTCAGTGGCGTGCAGTTTGTTTGTCGCTCCTTTATGGTGGCGGGGGTGTTTCTTGTTGTTGCGCGGCGGTGGTATTAATTGTAATTGATCATTTAGGGGTTGAATGTTTCTGGTGTTAAATATGTGAGGCATACTAGTTTGCTAAAATCTCTGTGGCTTAGAAGAAATTTGTTTTTGGGGTAGTAATACACGCGATGGAAGTTTAAGTCTTGTAAATGTGGTTCTGTGGGTGTTTCTTAATATTTTTATTGAAAATTATATTAATTATATCTGATTATAATAAGCCTGGTTAAACCTGCGTGTTCTTAGGTCCAGTGATAGTCCACTTCATTTTTTTGCACATCTAATTTTCCGTTAAAACAATTTGCTCAAATATCGCGTGACATTTGGAGATACTGTTATTTAAAAAAATAGTTATCTATCGATTGAGATACTCCTGAATTAATTTAAGATTTCAAAATTTCAATTTTAATTACTTGATTGACCTTTCCGGTGGAGTTCTAACGAACAATAGATTAGTAATTATAAAAGTACAATTCACTCTGTCAGCATTTTCATCATTTTATGGTACACTCAATGTATCATAATAAATTTATTCAAAAAAATTCCCCGACTCGTTTCTATCGATAAAAATTCAGTTACAGTCGCAATGACCAGGCGTGGCAAAAATAAATCTTTCTGTTTTAGCGTCGTTCAACCTCACACTTTGCCCGCGGAATTAGTTAGATTAATTAATTCGAATTCGCTGTCGGAATGAACGTAATCCTTTTGGGGAACATAATACGCGTCGATGTGCGATTGAAAACTGTAAATTAGCGATTTGCAGTTAATTGTCAAGCTTCGATGCTGTTTTTCTCTTTTTTCGAAATAGCGAGAGAGAGAAAGAGAGAAATAGAGATTGTCGTATTATCAGAGAAAGGTCCTCTCGTGTACCGCAATTGAATCGAAATTGCATTCGAATGTGAGCGAAATTGTACATAATACGATTATCTCACCGTATAGCGAAAATTAATGCGTTTTTATTGTCACGTATTTCAAGATCATCCTCGTGTCATTTATATTTTAACCCAATCGACTCGTTTAAAGTATTTCCATGCAGTGCCCGTCCAATGCATGGTCGGCCGTGTTATTGGCATTACATATCTTTTTAATTAATACAACAAGATCCGTCGTTATAACGCACGCGGGGTCTCTTTAAAATGTTTTAACATCCGATGGAAATTTGATGGAGTTCAATTACGATTTTTTATTCATTTTTATCATACGCGGCTGAAGATCATCCTGGCATTTCTGTTTTATTCCGATGGGTTTGTGCAAAATATTTCACGCCAGTGCTGATGCGAATGCATGTTTCGTATTTGTTATATCGTTGATGTTGTATTTCATTTTAATTAAAGCGCCATGGTCTGTCATGTTACGAAACGAAATTGATTTTAACCTTCATTAGTCCATGGGATCTTTTTAGTAAAAAAAATAAATTTGTACACAGCGAATAAATATTCTCAATAAATTATTATTTTATTTATTTTAGAGGTATCAAACTTAAAGACCCGATGGAAATATAACCATTGTCTAGACAAGCTAGTCATTGAATATTAATTATACAATTGCACTTGACGCAAAGTAGCAAAGCATTCATATTAACTCATTGCTAACACTATTATTAACAATATAGGGAAATAATAATAGCATTATTGCCAATTATTAACAATACTAGAATAAAATCGTTAATTAGTCACACTGAACATAGGACCATAAAATGTTAATGTAATTACGCCATGAATAACTCTTCGCGGTGCTCTATCGTGTTACAATCGACATTGCATTACAGATCAATAAATTTTTTATCGACTTGATTTCAAGTTTGGAATTCAACAGTGATTTTGTATTTTTCTTTAAATATGCTTTACAAACAGCTGTTGCTGAAATTGGATAAAAATAAATATCCAGGCGCTATTTGGTCGAGTATTTCACGAAATTAATTTCCCTCAGCTAATGAAAAACGAAAAAAATATGTTGGACCGCAAAGTGTTGACAGTCCATCATTACATTTACCATTGATATTCATAATGCAGAAAATATCGGCCAAATAAATTTACTGCCCTTTATGAATTCGTTATTCTACATACGTTAGCCGGTAATGCATACATCGTTGGTACAATTTTCACTTCTGTTTTGCAGAAACTACAAACAGCCAGTAATCGCAAAGTTTATTATCAGTTGCACAACATTATTCCAAAACATCGCGGTTTAAAAGAGATTATCAAGTACGGACTCATGAAATAGGAAATTTTACATATAGAATTTCATTGTGCGAGCAATTTGCATTACAGGATAATTCGGGAATAAAATGATACGTTTCTGTAATATTACACGATTTTCATTGGGATATAAATGAAAAAGGTACTTTGCACATTCCATCGCGCTCACAATTAAGGGCGAATTAATATTTGAGTATAGAATTCCTCTTTTTCCGTTATACGTATCGGTTATTAGTAGTTACATATATTTCGGTTCTTGAAGTTTCGGAATTTCCTCATTTTTTATGCCGATTGCTTCATTATTGCAGTATTCATGCTACTTTATTTCTTTTTATGTACATACGTACCTTTCAATCGTTATATTGCAACGAGTTTTCATTAGCGTCATTTTTGCGATTTATTAATGTCACTTTTATTGCCCGTTATTTTGTTGCAATTTATCTATTATATGGCGGTTGAATACTCCCTTTATTCCTATACGTATAATTGTTCGAATTTTTGCAGTGAAATTTGTTAAAACAGCACAAATCAGTGATCAATATATTTCAAATAACAACAGATTTCTTTGACAGTTACAGATATATTGTTACACGATTTACGCTTGTCGCGAATAATATTTAAAAACAGCAGCGATACGTAAAACTACAAGCACTGTTTTACAAATAATCAATTACACAGAAAGTTGACGATATTGTCTTTCTCATCAATACCTCTGTCTACCTTTGGCCGTATTTAACAATTCGTTATCATTGTCAGACATATTAAAATAAATATTACAGAAGAAAACAGTCTACAATTTGTAGCGATAGATTTATAAATATTTTAAATTTCCTTTCGTTAGCTGAATTCTCCCAGATTTGAAAGGACGATTTTTCTTTATAAGCCGCTGCTACTTGCTCCTCTCGAAATTAAAATATACTCCAATAATTGCACATGTAATTACGAAAGATCGTGCTCAGAAAAAAATCCACGATATACAATTTTCCGGGAGACCGAATTTACCAGAAAACTTTGAAGTACAACTACTTACGACGTCGTCGCAGACGTCGTGTCAGTTTCTCTCGGCAGCGTCGTTCGTTAACTATCTATCAAACCGCAAGAAGCCCACCGCCCCCTGCGGTTCCCGTAGGAAACAGAATAAAAAAAAAGATGCATAAAACGCGTATAATTTGTTGGAATTTTTTATATCGCAGATTCACGCTTCCGTGAATTTTTGAGGCCGACTGATGATTATACCGACTAATGATGTGCTGAAGTGTTCTCCCGCGAGCTTTCCTCGCACTCGACGTGACAGTCCGCCCGTACTTCAACGGCTTTTGCGCCCGGCTGTTCTCCTTATGATTATTAAAACACTAATGAATGAAGATTATTTCGTCCGGCGTATAATTGAGTCGGTCGAGTGGCAGACGCCGTAGGAATAACAGAAGTTATTAAACTCTCGTTTGTGCGTAAAGATTATCACTCCTCTACCTGCCTGGTATCGGTGATGTTTGAGTTATTCGCTTAATTATATTCCGTGTAATTATTGTTAATATTAAAATGACGCCGTACAAGCGACGATTGCCTTCGTGTACTCATATCGCGGGATTTGATGAGAAATTCATTAGGAGGCAAGTATCGCCGCGGTAGCTCGGCGATCGTCGTTATTAGATTTTCTGCAAATATCCTTTTCGAGTGGAGAAATCGGTGTCGAGATAATTGTTTGTTAACGGTACTCTGGGATTTGCGTGATATAAGACCGTAATAGGATTGTGGAGGGACGATGTATTTTCTTCATTTGACGAAAAAAATTGATTAATGGCGTTTTCTGGGATGGTCTTCGACATTGGTAGGAAATTATTTGTGAACGTTTTCCATTGATATAGAAATGTTGTAGTTGAATGGAAATGGAAATGAACGGAAATTAAATAATCATTTTTATCGTATGGAGATTCTCTATAATGATATGTTTTCTGCACAAAAATAAATTCGTGCTTTCTTTCGAGATACACATCATACAAATTATGATTTACTTGCACAGGATGTCTCAACTAATTTTGACATTTTGATCTTCTGGTCATTATCAACTTTTTTAGTTTTCGACGGAATGAGATATCTTTTTTATACATTAATCGACACAGCTAGACGTTCTTTATAAAAAATACCGATCTATATATGAGCCGTTTATTTTGAAAGTGGCATGAGCCAATTAGAGTCAATAGAGTTTAAGTTAACATGAATTACAGTTTCACGGCATCTCTTTATTTTCATAAAATTTGCGTTCAATGGGACGAGAATAACCTAACTTCCTGTTACAGAGAATTTTTGCTAATTAATGGTATAACACAGAGCTTTATTTTGAAAGTGGCATAAGTCATTTTATCGTAATGAAAAATGGTGATTTTGCAATGGTTATACAAAATCATTTACGCTAAGAAAATTATAAGTATTCACGATAACAAATACAAGTAAATCTTCGCGAAAATTGGTACCAACATGTTAAAACGCAAACCCTTAAATGTCTCGATTTTAAAAGAAAGTGACTTACATATGCCACTTTCAAAATAAACGACTGATATATTGAAAAGTTAGTAGTTTAGGAGATATTTCAGTACAAACAATTATAAAATTCGTAAGCACATTAGAATTTATTTACAGGAATGATTCGACATGGAGACCATTCGCATCACAGTATTTTTGAAATCAATGAAGTAACGACTTGCCTACGATATTTCATGTATCGACTAATATTTTGCAACATTCAGCGATAATGCGCTAAAGAAAGTTGCAGAAAATGTCAGAATCGGTTGAGACACCTTGCATAATATCGTCATGTACAAGTAATCTAGCCTAAATACAGTTTAAAATAGAGTTTATAAGATTTAATATTCCCCCAACTGAAACTGCAAATGAAATATCCCCTCTAGATGAAATTACTTTCTCATTCTCCATCCGATGTATCATAAACAGCGGCGGGAAGCAGGGATGCGATAAACGCGTCGATCCGCGGATTCGTTTAATACAATCTGCCAAAAGCGTTCGCGTATAAAACAATTCACGGCTATCGAACACTCGATAACCATTTAAGTATATGTGTACCAGCCAGATCAGACACACCGATGAGCATGATTTTCAAATAATGTTCGTCCGAGATTCGTGCGTTGTATCGGTGCATCGGCCAACGCGAATTTCTCGATGCATCTGCTCGCATAAAACAGACGGCTGCTAAAAATATGCTGTACGTGTGGTCGCATGGCCGCCAATATTAGCCGTAGGCTTTACACTGAGAAATGCGTGTCTGCACGTTCTCTTCTTCTATTTCGAAAGTGCTTTTCCGATTTACTTCTCTGCGTGTATATGCAGCGAATCGTAAACTTACACGTTGGACGTACATTTGCTGTTGCATGAGGCTTCTTTTGTTTTCACATTCTTTTATTATCTTCGAGTGCTAATTCTTTGAGAATTCGTTGGGAACTCTCTACTTTTTGAGCGCGAACTTTGATTCTATATCGTGTTTGGTTTTCACGTAATAAGTTTCTTTACTGAAATCGAATATTTTTCCAGAAACCCGATTTTTCCAAAAACTAAGGGCGATAGAAAAATTCCGTTTACAGATTCGCGTTTGAAATCTGCAATAAGGGTCACCCAATGGACGTTGCAAAACCGGGAAATACTTTTAAATTTCGAGAACAGTGTAATTCACCCTTTGCGGACGGAGACATTTTTCAATATTAAGAGATAGCCGTTAATTTTGCGATACAAAGGACCTTCTTATCAGCAAGTTATACTGTTAATCCATATACATTATAAATTACTACTTGTTTAATCATATTTCAACGGTTGTATTTCAATTTTTCAACTCTAACTGTATATACAAGCGGCTATAAACTATAATTAAATTTTTTCTCAGGCCGCATATATGCGTCGCTAGTCCTCAAAGGGTTAATACAATAATTAGAAATATCTCAGAATGTAAGAAGCATGGGATAGCGAAGAGAATCGAAGAAAAGCACACGCAGAACGGTTCAAAGTCACATGGAGTATTTCAGGCGCGCCGACATTGCCAAATAGAAGTTTCACGTTGTATTCGTCGAAAGTATACTCGATAAGTGTATGCCACGTGCAAACTCGAGAAAAGGGCGCAAACGATTGCCTATATTTAGCACCCCCAACGATTCTCACTGGATAGATATACTCGGATTCGAAAGGCAGCGAGAGGGTGAAGACGCGGTACGGCGAGTTAACCGAATTATTCCTGCACCCTAACTTATTCTGACGGATTGGCTCCGATCCGAACCGGGAAGAAAGTAGAAATGAATTGGGGTGAAAAAGTGGATTGACAAGTAGTGAAAAGGAAAAGGGGGATGCGAGAAGAATCGAAATAAGTTAAGCGAGATATATCAAAGTTGAGACTCGTGAAAAAGGAGGGCAATTATTTCGTAAAATCTCGCCCCCTCCCTGCTCTTTCCTCCCACGTGATATATGTTGATAATTTTGCCATGAGAAGCGAGGAATTAATCAGAATAATTTTATCGCGATGCCAGAAATTAATTGGAATAATCGTGCCGGGTCAGAAATTATTCGAATATGCCGCCGACTGACTCGATAATTCCTTTAAAAGGGGTAAAAGGATCGGTCGTATTTAAATGATCGTTTAAACGGATTACTATCATTTTTAAAATATTCAAATTTTGTTAAGTGGATAAATCTCACCTTCTCAATGCTGTAATTAAAGAATGGGTTGAGTGCAGTTAAATTACTTTACAGAGCCGATGCAGAAGTGGAGAACCATATCTCTGCGCAATAACAGTCCTTATCGTTTGTAACACTTCATCTCGTCATACTCTTCTCAACGATTCTCTTCAGAAACAATTCTACTACCCTTATTTTTATCCCTGAAACTATAGCTAGCCTCAAGCAGTATAATCGTTAAATAAATATAAGAAGAATTCCTTGATTTGCACCACATTATAAATTCGATATAATAAAGCGAAACGACTGAATCAATCACTTTAACAAGATCTCACACAACGTTTTCTACCTTACAAATTGATTCTTTCTCATTCCATATTTTTTTGCGGCGTCGATGCTTCTAGTTTCAACTGCAAACTTCCCTGTAAAATTTTCGCCATTTCCATTCAACCCCTCCTATGCGTATGCAAATGAATGTCGATATGTATACGATGACCTCGACGAGATTGCAGGATGAGAGGATTGCGAGACTTCTGGAGGGGGTGCTTCGGGTATGTTCAAATGGTAGCGGTGCCGGTGCAAACCGCAATTCACTAATTGTTTTTCAATTCGCGACAATCGATGGTTCGCGGGTACGGTCGCGGTTACCAGTTTGTCGTCGCTCGTGTTGGAAATCTAATTTTTCTCTGCACCATTCGCGGCACCGAAGATACTTCTCTCTCTTTTTTTTCATTACGTCTCTCAGTTAAATTTTTCGTGTGGGCATTATGTGAAATATTATAAGTATTTATCGTTCGAAAGCGTCTGAATTGGAATTATGGATGTGCTTTGTTTATTGGACGTATTTGATGAAAGATTGTACAGGAATTTATAAAATATTCGGAATTTTTACAATTTCGTTTTTGTCACCAATTGCAGTAATTTATAGTAGTTTAAGTTAAGAATATATTTTTTTACGTTAATAAGTTTGTAATTATAGTATTGAAATTGTCCTATGTGATATTATGTAATGAAGGAAATTCAGCGAATAAGGATCGAATTTGGATTCTAGAATAAGAAAGATAGACAGTTTAAATTTAGCAGTAACTTCTATAACAATTGCAGAGCTTGTGTAAATATGCTCCATGAATTCTTAACGCCAAGAGATTTCGGAAGAAGCGCAAAAATATATTTTGCATCGAAAGGAATTTATATCCCCGAATAACATCCATCATTTTCGAGTTCACTCGTTAAATCTCAAAATACACCGAATTTCAATTTCAACCTTGCACGCTGCCGTATTAATAAAAATGGATGAAAACAACGGCCGTTCCGAATTTTCAAAAAGCGCGCATTAAGTGGGAAAACGCGTAAGGGAATTACCCGGAAATTTCGGCATCAGTTCGGGAACGGCGCGCATTTTGGAAATTGCAATAAGCTGTATCTCTGTATCCGAACGATTGAAATATCCGCGACCATGAAAACGAGGCCATCGAGTGAATATTTCGTTGCCTTCCGTGGATTGTCAAATCGTCGACAAATCGGACATAATTTCCACATGGGCCGGCATGCTAATTAGAAAGGGCATTTCCGTGCATTCCCGGTGATTCTCGCAGATACTGCTGAACGCGGCACGGTTAAATTATCCTTCGTCAGTTAGCCACATCCGGATATGACCAAGCAACAATGGCTAATTTATAACATAATGCTCCGTTATACGGGACGGTTGCCGGGCCATTTATTCGCATTAACCGTCATATCCGTTTCCATCTTGCGCTTTCGAAATATTTATTGTATTTCGTTATGATGGAGCGCGGATTTCAGTACGAAAGGCACCTTCGTAACGTTACTCCTGCGAATTGTTTGTGGCCAGAAATGTGAATTATACGCTCTCCTATATTTCTGCGGAAATTTCTTCGTCCTGTGAATTTTGTAAGTTTTTGTCCACGATTTCTGTTTCTGTGGACGAATTCTGCGAATCGTTGATAATTATGAGAAGAGTAGAAGTGTGTCATTTAGTTGAATATATTTGTTAAAACGTTTTCACATTTTGTAGGGGATGTTAGGGAAACTGAATAGTCAGAAAGACATGAAAGATTATGTTCAAGTTGGACAATTCATAATATTTTCACTGTTGCTTTTCCTATTACTTGGTTTCTGGGGTGAAATTACCCCTGGATGTAAACGTAAAATTTTGTTTACATTGAAACATCTCATTTCAATAGAAATTGCATTGCGCTTTCGTCTTTGCATAATTACTTTAAGAAGTTTTTACAAATCCATATCTATTAAATTTTCTTGTCATCAATTCTTTAAGAAAATTTGTACGGAATTTTGAAGAAGAGAAAACGATGTAATTTTTCTTAACGTTTTTCTCTTTTATTCGAAATAAAACGGATCGTTTCAGATCAAACGAATTATCATGGCTGGTCACTGATTACGATTTGGAACGGACGAGGAAAGAGACAGTTATCGGGCTCTTTGGAAGATTTATTTGAATGTAATGTAATTTCACAGGCGACAGTTTTGTATCGCGAATTTTATAATTATTCACGAAGAACGGACGTTCAGCGAATCGAATCCATTCGTCGATATCACACGGTGGATGCGATGAAAACGTTGCAACAGGAAAGCGTGTTTGGGAAATCCGCCTTGCTTTTCGGGACGAGCCATAATCCCATCCATTTCGTTCAATCATGTAACATTTTGCAATAGAGTGTAAACCTCTAGAAATATTTAAACCGGCATTCTCATCAAAACTTCCCATCGCGGCCATTGTCGCCGTGTTTTTAACGATCCCAGTGATTTATTAAATATCGTAACGCGCACAGATGGATTTTAACGTGGCTCCGTTGGAAAGCCTTTGTTTATGCTTTAACCCTTTGCAGTCTAGTACCTACTTACGGTTCAATTTTCTATGTGAAATAATTTTCACCTGAAGCAATTTTTTACCTTTTCTCTATATTTAATTAACCCTTTGCACTCCGAGTAATTTTTACTATGAGCTACCAGCTACTTCAGGGCTGTTTACACGGTGCGAGTGCACATCTGTGGAAAACTGAAAATCCTGTTTTGTCAGTAAAAAAAAGCGTGTACATTTTGAAATTATGATTCACGATATAAAAAAATATTAAAATGCAATGGATTTACCTGACAACGGAGTTATCAGCTTTTATTGTAATATCACCACTGCGGCGATAACGGAGTGCAAAGGGTTAAAGTGCCCTGTGGTGCCTACAAATAATGTTATCGTCAATAAAAAATAATTATCTATCGGTATGGAATATTACCAAATTAATTTCGATCGTCTAATGATAGATTGGAAACATTTGAATCATTAAGGGTTAACTCGGAATAAAGTATTAGCTTAGAAAGTTTGTTATTTTGCCTTTAAAATCGTAATTAATTTCGGAAAAGTGCAGTCAGTACAGGCGAAGGACAATATTTCGTGGAATCACTAAAGGTACAATGGCGAGTGTAAATAAAATATCGTAGAAATTCATAGCCTATAAATATATACGTAAAAGTAAAATACAACGTAAACGTATCAAGCAGTAAAAATGAAACATTTATTTTATATTATCCCTGGTTCTTTATTGCATAATATTTATAGTAGTCATAGGTCTCTTTTTATGAAATGCTATTAATATAGAAAAAAAGTGATGGAAAGAAAGGAATAGTACAGCGACGTAAAATGCGGAGTTACAGATTTCAATGTTTGAATTGACAATTAATGTGGAATACACGATAGTGGAGTTTCTGATGTGTAAAATCGAATGAAATGACACTCTTCGGGGGTTGCACCGTTAGTGCATTTCTGTTAAAGCAACGCACCGTTAATGCGTGTAACGAAATAGTACTAATGCGTTATTCCAAACGGCGTCTAAATCGTGCAATATGTCAAATTATTTCCGTCGGCGTAATCTACAACGTGAAATTTGAGAATTACAGTAATTTTCTTCGAGAATAAACAACATTAATTTTCTTTCAAACCAGTGTTATTAGTAGGAGCACCCTCTAACGCTTCAATTCTGCTAGAGAAACGTTTTTACGCTGTACATTTTAATTCATTGCCAACTAAATGATTACAAAATGTAATTATAGTTCCAGTTCATCTAATTTTACTTGTAAACTGGACGAGCTTTGGGTGAGTGCAACAACAAATTTGTATTTTACAAAATTTAATTTCGAACAAAGAGACAAATTTACCTTAAAATTCGTTCTCTTTATGCCATCAAATTCAGTTTGTTTTCAATTCAACCACTGATCGATGAATTCTGCCATTGCATCTCCGTTTTGTCTAATTTTGCAACCAGATATTACAGCAAACAATTTGTCCTTCATTACATTAATTTTCATTTAAGGTACCTTCACCAATGATACTTTTTCCTCTAATCTCAAATATTAATTTACTTATAAATTTTGTCGAGTAAATAATAAATTCCCTAATTATATTTTTACTGTAACCGATTGAAATTGTAAGCCAAACTTGAACAGATATTCTTCCATGTCGCTGAAAAAGCAAATTCGTCCCTTGCAAAATTTCTCTTCGAAGCCCGAGGAGAAATCCCGTGGAATAAGTTTGAAGAAATTCGTTTAAAAGAAGAAAAGCTCATATTACGTGTGCAAATTCGCGGAGACGACAGTGCGCTTGTCTTCCGGGCGTTCATCCTTTCCTTCCTCTTTCCCTTCGATTATGATTATGAATTGGAAATCGCATTAGAATATTCCACACATACATATGAGTGCATTAAGGGAACAGGTGGCGATATAGATTCTCTTAGCGTATTTCAATATCCCCGCGTGGTTTGATTTACTTGGTAATCGTGGCTTCCGGCGAAGCATATGTTGATCAGTTGGCTTGTAATGATAGCGAACAGGTCGAAAGATGAAAAGGGAAAATTGAAAATCTATTGGTAATTTCGTATGTTCGATTTTTTTGCATTATTACTTTCTGGAGGAGATTTCAGTAATCTTTTTCACTCAAAATTCGCTATATTAGCCGTTTATTTTGCAAGTGAAATACGTCACTTTCTTTGTAAATTCAGATATTTAGAGTTTGCGTGAAAACGTGTTTAAAAATATTGATGCCAATTTCTTAGAAGATTTACCTTGCACTTGCTATAATGGATACTTATATTTTTCACAATATAAATAATTTCGTATATTCATTGAAAAATCACTATTTTTCATTATGGTAAAGTGTCTTATGTCACTTTTAAAATAAAAGGGTCATACAGGTGTATGAAATAATAAAAACCTGTATGGCATTTTGTGGTAACTTGAGATAGATGATTTTTCATTTCAGTTTTACGCTAAGAATGTGACACGATGTTACACAACAAAGGATTACATATCCTTTATATCTGCAAATAGCAATGATCACTTTGAGTTAACGGGTAAAATTTCTCCCACAGTTATTTCTATGAAATATTTAGTAGTTATTTTTATGAATTCGATACCATGAAAAGTAGTATAGGGCGTAGTTCGACAGCCTATCCGAAGATATTAATGATTTACATTCCATTCCGTATAGCAAAATCGAATATTCTTAACTTTCGAAGGAAAGCTATACTGGGTATAAAGTTAAACATTCAGATTCCCAATTAGTGGTCGCGAGTTTAAATCCTCATCACCACTAATAGATTTTTCCGAAATTACCATTTAATATTTGCCATTGTCTGTAATTCGGAATTCCCCTAATACTGTAGATCCTAAGCGAAATAACCGTAGCAGTTAAATTAAAAATATACAAGAAGAAGGAAAGAAATTTTAATACTCAGACTTCGTCCCTCCTTCCACATCTCCTTCACGTTCGAATTCAAGAGAATCGCAATTTAATACGTTCAGCTTTCCGTCACGCAAAACCGAGCGTAAAAATTCCACGTCGATATATATCGAATCTCCGCTATCCCTTCGTTCAATCGACGACCTCGATCTTTTCCTTGGGCAATCTCAGCACAGATTACAGGAGCGACAGGCCCTAATTCTCAATCGTCTTCGAAAGTTGTGTGTAATCCGAGGTCGGTGCAAGAGCGCCACGGAGATTGGCTTTACAAGCTGTTCTAATGAGATAAGTTCGCTCATTGTGCCTTACTTTTAATATCTCTGCCCTCTTCCGGTGCCGCCGTGGCCCTTAACGAGCGAAATATTGTCTGACGTCGCTTCCGGCGATCTTACTCGTCATCGTCCTTGAATCGTGGATGAAGCTCGATCGATCGAATCGATCGACCGTTGAGTTTTCTTATCGGAAAACCTCCGGGCAAAGGGTCTGAAGAGTCTTTCAGCTTGCTTCCGGAAAAACGTGGGATGCTTCGCGTAATTCTTTAACTCCTTGAGACACCCCGAGAGAATGTTAAAGGGTCGGATGTGTTGGCTCGAAAAGTTACTCGTTTGTTGCTGAATCGACCGTAGTACAACGAAACTGATTGTAAGTGATCGAACGAGCTTTAGTTATTTTAGGAGAACTATCTTGAGAGGATGCCGATGAATGAATTGGGGTTTTGTTATTTAATTTGAGACGAGAATTCTTTTCTGTTTGGTATAAGATTTTGGAGTACATATAAAAATGTAGGGGGGATCAAGTGACATTAAAAGACAGTTTTAGTACTTTGCGCATTGTGCATTGCTGATATCTGCAAGCAATTATTCTAGGAATTCTTTTTAAATAATATCTATCACGTGCTGGCAGTATAGCTGGAAGTTAAATGAAATCGCCTTAATTTGTTCTGTCAGGCAAAGTATTAAAAAGAGCGCATACTTCAAACTTGTGAATTTCATATTTTTTTTAGAACTTTGAGGCATATAAGAAATTTGAATTAGAGTCATAAATAATTGATAGTAGAGCTGCAAAATATTTTGAGGAATTTATAACATAAACGATACACGTAGAATATTGCAGTTAATGATCAGAAATCGAACCACAAAACTGGTGGAAAAAAATCGGGTGGACGGTCGATAGAATTTCAAAATTATTTTTCTCGGCAACGAACCTGCGTTCGAGAAAGATTCGTTCAGCAATTTCGGCTTATTTTTTCGCCAGGAATTACCTTGATCTCGCTCGGATCACGTTTTATCCGTGCATCGTATATAAAGTCACCATTTCTGCCAACACTCTCAATTACTGTATTCGCTCCGCGATTTTTGACGCACATTCGTCCTCTAATTATTTTGACATAAATTTAAATTTCCCGTCGACGGTTCCTGAAAACATTTCTCAAAATCTTGATATTTTTAATAAAAAAACCAAAAAAATACGAGAGGTTTTCAGTCTCGTCTCGTTTCCAGTTTCCTTATAACCATTACGTGTAAATTAACAAACTGAATAACCAGTCCGAAGGACATCGTTAACTTTAATCATAATTTAAAATCAATTACAACGTAAAACCACGATATCTTTGAACTCCAACGAATTTAATAAGTTTGTCAAAATTTTCGCACCGGTATTTGCATTCATCCGACAGTGTAATTAGCACGGATCCCCGCAGGAATCCAATAAGATTCAGATTAAGATGAAGAGTTGCATTAAATGCCGTCTTTCAATTCCTACTAACTACGTTTCGTATTAATCTCCAGCGGACGAAGAAGGATATAATTAATTTCAAAGTATCGATCGTCCGGGTCGACGTGAAATTATTAAACATCATCCAAGAACGCCGAGTCATTCGTGATAAACGAACAAACGAGTTTCAAAAGAGTGATGCAATTATTTCGTTCGTACGAAAAAAAAAGGGGGAAAGTCGCGTCGCCATGGGGTGGTTACGTTTTGTCCAGGTAGACTCGCACCATATGTCGCGAAATATCAGCTTAAAAGCGTGCTTTTATTTTTTGATAAATTGCATCGTTAATCGGCTCTAGCTGAGGTTAGTTTCCGAGTCCCCGGAGGGTTAAAATCTGTCGCGCCATTCCAACCCCATCGTTGCGGCCCTTTTCTTCTCTCTCGTTCCTGTATATTTTCGCAAATGGGAATTTCAAGCGGCTCCAGCTTTTTTGTCGTATTCGTGCCTCCCAGAGCTTTTCCGATTCGCCGAGCATTAGAAGACTAACTTATCGCTAATACATAGGAAGCAATGTAATAAACGAATTTTAAATCGTTTAGGACGATCGATGCGACGGACGTAGTCGTGAAAGGACTTTATTAGGGTCTTGTGCGGTTAATAAAGAAATTTTGATGGGTGTAAATGATTACTTTGGATTACTCTTTGTCTTGAGAGACATTGTAGGGCGGGATATCTGAATAGCCTTGCAATTAGTCTAAGACTGCTTCATTATTATTTTTTGAACTTCTTTGGCATTAATTGGTACGGTAAATTCGTATAGGCCGTATTTTTTTACATGGATTTTGAATTAGCGAAGCTGTAATATACAAGATGAGTCATGCAACGTGGCAATTTTATATAACTCATAAAATGTATACTGGTTGAAGAAATGTTTCGGATATAAGTTGCGTGGTCACGAAGGGAGCATTCAATAGTAATACTGTTATATATAATATACTGTTATATAGTAATACGGTTTCATACTGTTTTAATGTTTTATCGAGATATGCAGGTCACCTTAATTTTTTGTAATGGAATGCTTATATTTTTTTCTAAATTCTGATAAACACTATGTACAGTCTAAAATGAGTGATTACTGAGATATTCAAAAAGTAATTATCCTGCATTACAATGCATTCACATTCAACGGGACTGTTATAATTTGGAGGACAACTTTGTTTACGACGACAGATAATGTTGTTAAACACGATTCTAAGCACGAGACCATCGTCGATATGAAATATCTGCTGACGTGTCGGCTTCTACACTTTTATGTAAACGAATGATCTTCTAACGTTGTTTACATCGCAGCAGTACATCGAGCGTAGCTAGAAATGTAAACATTCTAGCAATTTGTAATATTACCATGAATGGGTAATAACGTAAGAAAGTTTATTTTACTAGTATATCTGACTTTACATGATCTTCAACGATAACTTGCTAAAATCGTCTCAACATCAGCTATTACATCAGGATAAGAAAAAACATAGCATTTCATTTAAAAAATAGAGATGACTTTGAAATCTCCTCTACGGTTCAGCCCCCGCAAAAAATATTTGTATCACAATATGTCCTTCTCTATGCCGTGGAAGTTTTATCTATAACATTTTTTCGTATTATTACCAATATTTGGCAATATTCAACGTGGACATAGTTATTGCCCCACCATATACATATATCTTATGGGAGAAATCTCTCTGAGGTGACAGAGGTGGATTTGAATTCGCGCTCACTGATTGTGAATCATAGCCTTACCGTTTTAGCCATCATAGCTTCTCATTTTTGTCCTGGTTTGTCGCATTGGTATCCTAATTGTCGTTGTAGAGTTTCGTATAACTTTCTCATTCTGTGTTAATTAGTTTTCTAGAGAGTAATTTTGTTTAGATATTACCAGGGAATGATTCTCAAGTAAAAAACTAGGAATTTTATGAAATTTTGTGGCAATTTAGAACGTGCGATTAAAAAAATAATTACTACGTAATTAAAGAATATTTTCCTTTGGAAATTTTGTCGAACGGGTTTTTATGGGTTCCCAAAATTCCTTAAATATTCACGGTCTGAAATTGCAAATTGAAAATTGGTGGACTCCTGTGTTTCTGATTTTTTCAGAGTTTCAGATGATTCAATTACTTCTATTGTTAGTGTCTAAAAAGAAGAATGTAGAATTCGAACAAACGTATATCAGTGGTTTCACATTTTTTCCCGTTACGCGAAAAAAATGAGAGAAACAAAATTACCGACGGTGCAGTGAACATAGCAATAATTGAATTTCACGCTAATCCGTTTCATACGGCCAGATTTTCCTCGTTCCGTGCTTACTCTATGTTTTAATTATTTCACTATTTTATTAATACTTGTATTTTAATGGAATACAACCAACATGCATTGTGTGAGAATTACATATGTTCAATAATAATCTCTGCAATCTGCAGCGAGAAATCTTCTGTACACATATTTCTTAATATTTTCACTGTTATTCTGGTGAAATGAAATTACCTTCTGTTTCCAAATAATACATATCATTATGAAGTAAAATAAACGAAATTACTTAAAATTACAACCAAGAAAATTCTATAGGTTTAAATTATCTGTTAGAAAGTAGAATAATTCCATTATATTTTTAAGTTACGTAGAATATCGTTTATCTTGCCCTTCACTTAAATACAATATCCGATAAAATAGAATTGCGATTAAAAATAGAAGTGTCCACGTGGAATGAAATTTGGAACGTTTCTAACAACGAATCAATTAAATCTGATTCGTGTTAATTGACACGAATAGTCAGAATCCTTTACTTATCGCACAGGATTTCATTAATGGCGCATGTAACATCGGACAATCACAATAATACCCATTATCAGATCACTATACAGCTATTATTAATGCACCGATGAATCTTGCCGATTTAATACATACCGATCTAACTCGATTTGTAGAACAATCCAGCAAATATACAAATTTTAGCAAATACAACGTAATAATATTTTTTTTTTCTGAGGGGAAAGTATTCAATTTAGCAAATTAATTTCAGTAGTGTTTCACGTTTTACAGAACTAAAGGTTCAATTTACTGCTGAAAATAAACCCAGTAAAAAGATGAGCAATTAAATTTTGGAATACATACAAATTGGTGTTGAATAGTAATTTTATTGTATGTTTCATCGCATCCGACGAAACGCCGTTACGTAAATATTACCTCATCAATTTATTTATTTATCGGTGCAATTCATTTATACGTACACGTGAAACCGTACGGGTGTGCATATATTTGTCAAGTGATAATATTGTAATATTGTACTGCATAAGATACGAACCAATGATCAAGCGTTAAACAATGGAAAATATTTACAGGCATTTGATTACTCAAAATATTATTACCACCGGCGAAAAATTACACTGTCCAAAAAATTTAAAACTTTTTTCTTCTTTCCAATAGCCACAGAGTGATTCTTTTAGCGTTCATCGTCCTGAACACGAATCCGCCAAAGAAATTTCTCTATCCCCTCTGTTTTCGAAACAAATCAGTTTTTGTAAAAACGGTGGATTTCGGCAAAGAAGCTGGTATTACGTGAAAACTAAAAACGGTAGATAGTTCCATTAGCGTTGCCTTTTCACGCAGAGTACTATTGCTAGCATAAATGTACTACACATTATTGGATTCTGCGGACATTTCTGAAGAAAAAACTATCGGCAAAAAATGTCATAAGTGTTTTTGTTTTGGCACAATTTAAGAAAATATCCGTCAACAACCTGTGCCGACCGTTTTCCCGCTACAACTCCATTGCTCGTCGAATCGGGCTCGTCAGTGCCGTAGCTATATACGCCTAATACTTTGACGGGCCCTGAAGGTCGGTGGATCCCATTGAGGTGGCATTCTCAACCCCTTTACTAACCTGGTGGTGGAATTTTTTTTTCTTTATAGAGGGGAAATGCTTTACGCAGACCCCGCAAATGTGTTATTTTTTGGATAGTGTGAGACTCCGTAGGCCTATTGCTTACGTATACCCACTAAAACCCCTCTCTCATTTACTGTGTTTCTCTCTTTAATTTAATTAATAAAACAAGATTTGCTTGAAACAATGAATAAGAAATGTCTTATATGGGGTGTTCGCGATACAACTTTCTCCTCTTCTATTTGTTTCTGATGTTTACCATTTACGAAAAAAGACGGTGGTAAGATTTATCGCGAACACCCCGTATAAAATATTTCTTGTTCATTATTTCAAGCGAATCTTGCTTTAAATTTTATGGTGAATAGAAATTCTAGGAGTGAAGTTACGTCGGTTCATAATTGACGATATACTTTTCAAAGCTTATAAATATTTGAATAACTTAACCCTGACCTATCTCAGACCGTTTCAAAATTCATCCAAACTAGTTGAAAATATATTATTTATTAATAAAATAAAAGTACTACATTAAAAATCAAATATTTATAAGCTGTGAAAAGTAATTCATCACTTATAAACCGACGTAACTTCACTCCTATAATTTCTATTCATTAGAAAATTTATTAAAAATAAGCAGAGACGCGTTATTAAATAATGATTTCATTTGAAATAAACAATTATTGACGAATATTGTTGTAATAATCGAAACTTGCAAAGTTATCCATGGAGAATGGGGATCTCAGTATGGCGTCACTCAATCGTGATGTCGAGGCGTACTGCGCACGCTCCGCGTTCCGTGGGCCGCCTGGATGGGTCAGTATAGCACAGTATAGCTTCAGCCGTCGAACGGGTCGTGCGCTTTGACAGGAGGGTCCCTACGTGTACGTTTGGACTTGCCTATCGGTACCTAGTCACTGTTGACCTTGGATAACGACTATTAGTGCATGTGTGCTATAATATTAAACCACTTAAACGATAAATTACAAGTTATTTTAAATAATTTTAACAATTAAATACAACGTTTTGTGGAAGTGTTAGTGACATCAAATGACAGTTACCTGCAGTGTTTTTAAATAATTTTAACAATTAAATACAACGTTTTGTGGAAGTGTTAGTGACATCAAATGGCAGTTATCTGCAGTGTTTTTAAATAATTTTAACTATTAAATACAACGTTTTGTGGAAGTGTTAGTGACATCAAATGGCAATTACCTGCAGTGTTTTTAAATAATTTTAACAATTAAATACAACGTTTTGTGGAAGTGTTAGTGACATCAAATGACAGTTACCTGCAGTGTTTTTAAATAATTTTAACAATTAAATACAACGTTTTGTGGAAGTGTTAGTGACATCAAATGGCAGTTATCTGCAGTGTTTTTAAATAATTTTAACTATTAAATACAACGTTTTGTGGAAGTGTTAGTGATATCAAGTGACAGTTACCTGCAGTGTTTTAAATAATTTTAACAATTGCATACAACGTTTTGTGGAAGTGTTAGTGATATCAAGTGACAGTTACCTGCTGTGTTCTTAAATAATTTTAACAATTAAATATAACATTTTGTGGAAGTGTTAGTGACATCAAATAGCAGTTACCTACAGTGTTTTTAAATAATTTTAACAATTAAGTACGTTTTGTGGAAGTGTTAGTGACATCAAGTGACAGTTACCTGCTATGTTTTTAAATAATTTTAACAATTAAATACAACGCTTTGTGGAAGTGTTAGTAACATCAAGTGACAATTATCTGCTGTGTTTTGAAATAATTTTAACAATTAAATACAACGTTTTGTGGAAGTGTCAGTGACCTAAAGTGAAAGTTATCTGTCAGTGTTTTTAAATAATTTGAACAATTTAATACAGTGTTTTGTGGAAGTGTCAGTGACATGAAATGAAAGTTACGTATGTACATCGACCTTCAGGGCCCGTGAAACTATTATGCGTAGCTACGACATTGACAAGTCCTGTTTGACGAGCAATGGCGTCGGAGCGGGAAACGGTCGGCACACGTTGTTGACGGATATTTTCTTAAATTGTGTCAAAACGAAAACAGTTATGACATTTTTCGCGAGTATTTTTTTCTTCAGAAATATCCGCAGTATCCAATAATGTGTAGTAAATTCATGCTAGCAATAGTACTGTACGTGAAAATGCGATGTTAATGCGGAGAAAGTTCACACATACGCTCGTTTTTAAAATTTGGCAGTTATTCACTACCATTACAAAGTACGGAATATTGTAACTGCTCCCACCTGTAGAACTGTTTACTGTTTTTAGTTTTCACGGATTACCGGCTTCTTTGTCGAAATCCACCGTTTTTACAAAAACTGGTGTTTTTCGAAAACAGAGGGTGATAGAGAAATTTCGTTGGCGGATTCGTGTTTAGGACGACGAACCCTATAAGAATTTCTCTGTGGTTATTGGAAAACAAAAATGTTGTAGGACAGTGTTATTACAATCTGTACTTTTAATTTACGATAATTTATTTAACTATTTCTCCTAAAAAATGATTCTGTTACACATTATTTAAATTTTTATATGTAGTGCCGGGAAAATGTAGAAACTATTACTTTAAGAATGCCGAAGGCTTGTGGCGTTGGGATCAAATTTGGCGACCGAGTGATCAGATTTTTCCCTTAAGGCCCTAAGTTTTATAGAGAGCTGTACAACTTAGAAACGTGGGTGTGTATAAATTGTTGTAGGTTGTTGGTTGTGTTTAGTCATGGCGTAAATTTCATCTAGGACCTACTGTTTTAGATGACTTCCAAACCACCAAGGCTATTACATATTAAATATTAAATTAGGAAAAACTTCTCAGAGGTGATGGGGGAGGATTTAAAATTCGGGCCCACTAATTAGCCCAATAGAAGCCTCTGCCTCCGTACTCATCATAGCCCCCTAGTTTCATTGTTATAATTATACATTCATTTGCATAATATTCATTCCTCCTAATATATTCATTTATCAAGAAAGTGATAAAAAAAATTACATATGTCCATTTATCGAGAAATTAAAAAGAAACTCTGTATATATTTATTCATTGAGACATTAAAAAAAAACTCTACATATATTTATCCATCGAGAAATTGAAAAAAATTTTATATATATTTATTTACAATTGTAATTCGTTTATTTCCATCGAATTACATATCTCATTCAACAACATAGCACAGACATTACTTATTCGATGAGACCGTACCACTCGATGTTTAATCGACTTCTGGATTGCGGTTGAAATACGTTTGGAAATGATGGAAAATGATTCTGAGACTGGCAGCTAATATTCGGTATTCAGATGCGTAACGGTGCATACTTGTCGGAGGATGGGAGAAGGAGGGAGAGGCTAAATTTTCAATGAACCAAATGATTGTTATGTTTCGGATTGCGTTCAAAGTTATTCGTACCACGGCGTGGATTAAAAATTCCACGGGCAATGCGAGGATGAAATGTTGGAATAGTTCTCGGCGTGGAAGCCTGTCGAATTAAAATTAAAATATGCAAAAGTTTCATGGTAAAAAATAAAATTCCCGGTTAATTAGATAGAGCGATAATGGTAGTCGTAGTATTAGGATAATGTAACTCGTTCGGGGATTCGGTGTAATTTTACGGATAAATTCGAGGACTTTCGAGACTGTTGAAAATGTTCGGATTTCGGGCGTTCATATCGAGAATTTTAAAACGACGTTCGATTTAAGCTTTTGGATACAAATAAATTCTTTGGCCTGATTTTCACTGTTCGATACCTCTGTAAAATGAAAATCACTTTGTTTTTATACCAGATTTGCAAATACAACTCGGATTTTATATTTTAAAAAGCTAGAATCAGCTATTTACTTTTATTTTTTAATTTTAAAACGATATGTGTTTTGAGTTTGTTTGAAAGAGCGCCACTTTCTGGAATGTTTAAAATGCAACGTTTTACTTTAATTAGCGATATTAAATACGTAGGTGTATGATGATGTGTTACGATTATAAAAAACTGTGAAAAACGTGTAGAAATACAATTCCTGCCGGCGTACTCTAGCTATTCCCTCTTTTTTTCACGCTTTGCATTTCTACATTTTGTTACCCGAACTCCGCTACATTGGAACGTAAAACATCTAACACCTTATATCATATTACACTTCGGAATAATACTCGAAAAGAAAACTGCCGAACTAATTTTTCCCACCACTCGAAAACATAAAAGAAACTCCTGAAAATGAAACAAAATTAAAACTGTAGATTTATAAATATTTGATATTCTTTAAAATACAATTTTATACAACGAAACGCGCTATTCCTTCGACAATGATTAATTCCAACTTCTTTCACTAACTTCAAAATTTCATTTTTCCACAGCAATAGCATATCAAGTACAGTGTGTTTCAGGGAATAAAGTACCACTTCGAAACGTGCGTTAAATATTTGAAATATTATCGTCGAAATTAACCGAACTTTTACATTCCAAAGAATGCGCCGGAATAAAACCCATCGTCGTTTTATCTTCATAAGTCAGCGCGCACATTTACGTGTAATTGCGCGATGCAAACGAGTAACTATAATTGAACGTAAAAGTGTTACTTTGCGATGGTAGCAGTAGCGAAAAAAAGAGGAGCGTGCAAGCGTTCGTAGTAAAAGTGCCGCGCCGGTGCTGACGAGTCATCCATGAAAATCAGCGCTGCCGAATTTTCCGGTAATCCCGGATTTCGCTTCGAATTTTCCGCTTCCACTTTCAGGATACCTCGAAAAGTCCCGTACGAATTACGCACTCGCATAAACCAAGCCAGCGTGCTACGATAGGGACGACGAAATGAGCGACCGTTCGGAGCGGCTTTGCTGTGTCGGGTGGAAAAGAGAGAGAGAAATATCGAAAGACAAAGAAAGATTGGGAGAGCTGGAGAGAGAGAGAGTGACGAAGGGAGGAATTGTGGAGAAAGAGAAATATTTGGGGGTGGGAGTGGAGTAAAAGAGAAATATTAAAAAGGAGGATAGAAATTTCGAGGTAGAGGAAGGGGAATGGGCGAAGAAAGAGAGGATTATTTGGAGAGATGGAGTTAAAGAAAATAAATGTATGAAGATAGAGGGAGAGGAAGAGTGAGAGAAATTTTAAGAAAGGGGTGGAGAGAAACATCAAAACAAAAAGGAGTAGAGAGACAGAGCGAGAGAAAGAGAAATATTAAGTGAAAGTATATATAGAGAGCGAGAGAGTAATTGCGAGAATGTGAGAGAGGGACTAACTAAAGTAGAGCGAGGAAGACAAAGAAACAATTTGCTTGAGTCAGAGAGAAAAAAAATATAGCAAGGGGGAGTGAAACAGATTAAAATCGTGAGGAAGAGGAACACAGATAGAGACAAAGAAGAGGGACGTACAGAGACACAGATACAGATAAAGGAGAGGAAGGAAGAGAGCGAGTGCATTGGATTATTTTTGTTAATATTCAGCGTACGAGTCCGAGCACAAACACGCATGTCCGGCCGGCGATGCACGCGCTTCATTTCCTCGATGGGAAATTGCGTTTCGAAAATCCATTTTCAATCTTCATACGTCGGCTCTTTCTAACGCTCGTAGATGCCTATTCTCGCGCGCACGAGTTCCCGGTAGTACGGCACACGCCGAGAGGAATACCTATGTTTCTACGTGCGACTACGTGCCCGGCCTGACAAACGAGACAATGAACAACCCCCAACGTATTGTTTATGTCCCTTTCTGCAAAGCGACGAGAGCGTGCGCACCTGTACCATCCTGTACTACCGCTACCTCGCTAAACATTTTCTTTCAACGTGGTATCCTTTTCGCTAGGTCGGATTAGGCCAGGGTCCGTCCGTTTTTTTTGACGTTTGACCATGCGTTCGTTGCATATAAGGTGAAGCAAGTATTTACTTACACGGAAGGATTAAACAAGTATTTTGTTTCGATGGGTTTGCTTTTTTTTTGGAAATTAAGAGTGAGTTAATTGAGTGATAGTATATTTTCTGCTAGAACTGATTAGGCCGGGGTCCTTTTGTTTTTTTTGTGATTAAACGATGCGCCAGTTGCATATAATGTGAAGTAATTCCAGTAATTCTCGCGATGGTTCTTCTTGGAATTTCAGGTTGAGTTAATTTAGTGGCAGCATCTTCTTGCGAGATTGAATTAGGCTTCCGCTTTTTTTAGAATTTCATGATGAGTTACTTGCATGTAGGGCATAACAAGTAGTATTTATGTATAACGTAGGATTGATGTAGTTGTTTTCAGTATTTTTTCTGATGTTTTTTTTTAGAATTTGAGGCTGAGCTGATTCAGTTGTGATATAACTGTTTCTTGGAACTATTTAGGAGGGATTTTTTTTTTGTAATGATACCGTCCTCTTCGGATTTTTTTATGTTATAGTAGCATTGGTATTTGGGATACTGAAATTGTAAATTTTTGGGGAAATAACGATAGAGGTCGATGCAGAAAATATAGAGTATCAATGAACAGCATTAAGCAGGTCTTTCTCGTCAAGTTGATTAAAACCCAATCAATTCAGTTTATTTTTCATTTAAACAGTGTCATAGATACCTTTGTTTATAATTCGATTACTGAGCATCCTCTTTCATAAAAATATCTTTGTCATGAAATAAGAGAAAATACAGGATCATTTTACTTATTTGAAAAAAAATGTTTTTCAATTGCTTGAATTTCGTCGTACATAATAAAAATATCTTCGAGACAATTTTTTTGCATCAGATCTACGGTCTCGCTGATTAAACGCAGATTCAGAATAACGTTATTAGTGTAACCAGATTACTCAGAGGAATAATTTCATTTCTTTAACAGAACTCTGTGGATACTCGGAGGATACATTCAGCTCAGGCTTTTATTCGTATCGTTTGCTGGAATTTAAGCATTTGCGGCAATACAAAAGAATCTGTTTACCGCTCATATTTGCCTTATATTTATCGCACCCCAAGAGGACTTTTTTCGAGATTATCTATGAATGCACATGAAAAGGGGTGGGTACTACGCATTAAGGTCTAACCGCTTTCTTTTTTAAACAAAATATATACTTCCTCTTTCACTTCTCACCACCCAGAAAATACTTTTATTTTGCTGATGTCAGAGTTTGTCTCGATGCAATTACTCATGGCACATGCTCGCCACTTTTTCTTACATTAATCCCCTTTTACACGCATGTCGGCTAAATCTCTGGTTTTACATAAATGTATTTTTCACTCCGAGGAAACCGTCGTGCTACTTTTAACCCTAACTGAAAATTTTATCTCTAACCAGAGAAATCACGATTCAAAATTCAAAGCTAACACGTTGACTTCACGTGGACAACCAGTAATCCACGCTGTATTTTGACATTAAACTTTATTTAATACTAGAGTTATTAACAGTTAATTCAGTATAGTTTAACTAAAAAAATTAAGATCGTTTTAAAGTTTTCAAAAAGTAGAGTATACTTTACGGCACTCTTTCAAATGTGAGAGGGTTTAAATTAACACAATGTCACTGCATCTATTGTTATAGAAATCTATATTTATATTTGGCAATACTTAATGTTAAAGCGAACTGTTGGAGCAAAAATAAAGAAAAACTATACATACAAGATCACATGGTTTAAAACAAGACCCTTAACCGGAAGTACGATATAAACTAGGTGGCGCTTATATCTATAATAAAGTGTGAGGAAAGAGCAAATCACTTCAAAATGTCTCCTTTAATCAGATACATGTGACGAAGGAATTCTCTCAAATTCAGATGGCAGTTAGAATCATACAAACGATGAATAAAAATCGCAAGCACAGACAGTAAAAAAGCCTCCAAGCTTTTTTAGAGGCGTGTATAGTTTTGCGCTGGAGCCTAGCACAGACGGCTTCGTCTGAAAATATAAATAACTCGCATAAATGTGCTCGATTGAATCCTTACTGAGATACACGCCTCATTTGGTGTCTCGAGACCGCGAAGGGGAATTGGTATACGAGGGCGAATGGCCGAGACATTCTTGTTATTTTGGTGGCGATGCAAGTATAGGCACTAAAGCATACTTGGCCCACGTAGAGGAGACTCCTTCGTTCGAAGTTCGAGGCCACTCCAACGAGTCAGCCCACAAATTGGACTCGCAGTTGGTTAAAGTATAATTGGCATTCGTTTCTGATAACGAAGTGTAGCCGCGGCTGACTTCATGGCGTACGTGTTGGTGAGGATCTAGAATTTTGGACCTATTTCTACCTGGCTATTTCATATCTTCAGCATCGATCCAACGCTGTAAATTACCTGTGACGATGAAAAAATTGAACGGTTTTTTTTTACTTGTTTTCTGCTCTCTATAAGCCATTGTGATTTTGTGATAATATAAAATGCTGCTTGTTTTTCTATTCTTCGGAATCAGCTTTATTACTATTTAATTTTCGAAAGTCCCAAATCAGTATCGTTCTTTTATGAACAATTATTTATTTCGCCGCTGGAAATAACAAATCTAGATTCGGGACTTAAGTAGTCATCCGAGACGTAAAATAATTCTCTTATCACAACGTATCTTTTTCTATTTTATCATAGACAAAGTTATCCTAAATATTTCAAGTTATCCAAAATATTCCAAAATATTTTAAGATAGAGTATAGAAATATTGCCACGGTAGTTCTCTCCCCGCAAAGACGGAACGCTTATTAACTTTTATTCCTTTTAAAAGCTGCGATCAATGCTTTATGAAAATCATTTCGTAGAACTCGTTTGCCAGATTCATTGAAAAGCTCCTCCGCGCACGCGAAATCGCCCGACGAAAGGCCGACTTGAAAGTTTTCTCCGTATTTGCATACACGCGCCTAATTGTATTTCGACGGGCGTTGAAGCGAAACGAGTCGTGCGTTTTCAATAAACGCGCCCGAACAAAATGTTTCCTTGCAACGCGAGCGCAAAGTTTGTCACCTGTGCAGTTTACCGGGTGTATGTAAAACAAAATTATTTGAATCGGGCAAATTGGAAGCTCGCTCCTCTGTATACGTACAAATAGATATCTCGTCATTCGGCTGATTTATTCGGACGCACGAATCGCAACAGTGCCCT
The DNA here is from genome assembly GCA_963989415.1 of Cerceris ruficornis. Taxonomy (NCBI): domain Eukaryota; kingdom Metazoa; phylum Arthropoda; class Insecta; order Hymenoptera; family Crabronidae; genus Cerceris; species Cerceris ruficornis. The sequence goes on from OZ022521.1 coordinate 14,280,125, forward strand.
GATGGAATGGTTTCGACAGTTCCGTATTATAATTTAATCCAGACATTTTCGAGTTTTATGTTACGCAGTTTTACGCCGTGTTTTAATATCCTGCAAATATCGCCGACTGCGAACTGGATAATCGTTTAATCGTACATCCCTCATTTGTTGAAATAAAAACATGATTTTATTGGACGAAAGATATTTTTATCACGTGAACTGATTTCCAGTTACTGGTGTATATGTGTACTGTTCTAGTTACTGGTTGACAAATTTGTGTTGCTAATACGTGAAAATATACTTTCTCAACAAGCAGGAAAAAAAATCGAAAGTCTTGTTTTCAGTGAAAGCAGATTTTCAAATTTAACCGCACTTCTACGTGCATCTACGTGTTATTCTCGGTGTCGCATTGCAGCGAAACACGTGTATATATCACCCACGAAACAAGGTGCAATAATATATTTCCTTAAACCACGTCTCGCATCTTGTTTGGTAATTTATCATTTTCGCTTTGACGATAAACGAGATGCATCGAAAGTGCAAATGCCGCTGCGGGGAATTCGTTGAGTTTATGCAAAAAAAGACCAGCTATTTCTTCGATCCGTACAGCATCCATCGAAACAATGTTCTCCTTGGTCTCAGCGTTGAGAAAGTTCACATTCGTCGAATTCGTTCAAAAGCATCGTTATTATCTGGGAAGAGTTTCAGCCGCGAAGCAGGATGCCCTTATCAAATATCGGGTTTTGAGTAGTAGCCTTCCCGGATATCACGAGTTCTATTATACCCTCGTATGTATCTCCGAAGACTTGATATACCGACCACAAAGCAAACGAAAGCTACTGTCCTTTTGAGAATTCACAAAAGGTAAGAAAGTCAGAGATGGCACGGTGGCATAAGGAAATAGGCGGAAACGCAATTGTGTGTCACACAGTTCCCTTTACCGCGTACTTCCTTGCCGGAGTCCTGCCTCCCCGAGGAACAAATTGACGTTTGTCAATCTCATGTGTATGTGTATTCATAAACATCAAACGTATTCTCCACTTTGATGTAAAATAACAACGCGAAGGGGGAATTAATATGTCTCCAGTTGAAATACAAATTTTACCTAATATGTATATTAAATATTGAAAAAATATAATTCAAACTATATCGTGTTTGGTATCATTTTAATCAGAATAATCTCACAAATACGTGAGCAAAGGTTTCAAAAAAAAAAAAATCAAAAATGAAAACGGCCGACCCTCCCATTAGTATTGCCTCACCGATACGTTCGGGCCGGTCCCCCTGTGGATTGGACCTCACTGTCTCTTCTACAGTCTGTCTTTTTTTAAGCTCACTTTCGGCTCGAGGCCTAATGTAAACACAGATTCGGCACCGGTACACGATAAGAGCACTGCTTTGCCCCCGAAATGAGTGCATTTATCGAGGGTTTACTGTATCAACATCCGCAGGGATTTTCAGCATACACGAAAGTCATTTAATATTCGTCTTTCTCTATTATGCCGTTCTTTCACGGAGCGCACGTACATATTCTCGAAGTAGTTAGTTTCTACATTTGTCACAGAATCGCAAGTAGGTACGGTGTTCGAAGCTTCAGGAAAAATTCGTCAAGCATCCAAAGAAAGAGCCTCCTTCGAGGAAAGCTTTCCAAAGTGTACAGTCCTCGATTTATTCAACATAAAGAATAAGAAACGGTATTATCGAGCGGTTATCTCGTATAGGTATATACGAATAACATGGTAGAGTTCCGGGTCGTCGTTAGTAAAGTTGAGGGAAAAGAGGCAGATTCGAGGAAGTCGAGGAAGCAGGCCGGGGTTATAGCGGAGCGTGTTCGAGGCATGTTGCTGTCGGGAGTCATCTCGATGGGGATCGGAGGCCCTGTGCCTGACTGTTTCATATTTAAAGTATATTTTCGTCGATGGTACATTTATTGACGTGGCCGAGGATACGTCTGGCAGTAGGTGCCACGACAATATATTCTCCGTAGCGAGGAAGGAAGCATCATTTCCGGTGGCTTCTCCGATGAAGAAACCTGCCAGTCAGAGCCAGCCCCCACGGTCTGCTACGGCTTACGGCTTACTTACGGCTTGCTTCATGCCTCTCTACACCTGGTTGGATGTGTATAGGCATCGAATACCGACAGACCGCTTTCTCCTTCCTCTTTCCTCCGACTCTTCGAAATCTTCTGCCCGTTTCTATGAAAGTTGCGACCTGATCGATCGGGGACCGTTCCTTCCTCTTCCTCCACCGTTTTCTCGGTGTGTCTCCTTTTTCGTACCGTTGGCTCGTCCTTTCTGCCTTTTTTCCCTCCTTCTTCTCCTCCTCCTCTTAGAGTCTTCTCTCTTCTGCTCTTCCCCTTTCAATCGTGCCAGCACAACTTCCACCGTGTTAAGCCGCTACCAGTCGGCCCGCGGATTTGGGTTACGATTCAATTACAAGGCCTTCGCAAGAAGAGGCGCGCACTCGGTGCCGACAGGTTTTTAAATATTTCCATCGTTGCGGCCGTTCTTTTTGATCTTACGGCGACGCATTTAGATACAGAGATTTTCGAGGGATGCCTCGCGATCGTAATCCCAACTACTTATCTATCTACCTTCTTTTCCTATCTGATATTAAATTCCAGGCAAGTTATTGTGCGGATGGTGCGTAAAGAGTACATTCCCTCCGTCGACACTTTTTCGGCGAGATCTCTCGAGTTTGTTCGCACGGACCTGTTCGTGTATGCGTTCCGATCTTTTATCGGATTTCACGGCGAACACGGTTTTTGTCGTTCTCACGCAAATTCCGAGATTTGTTCGAGCTTTATCTGATAACGTTTCACACGATTCTTCAATACATGGAGCGTTACGTTTGGCGAGCTGTCTTTTGAATTGCGACTGCGACATTGTTTTCGATAGAGTTCTCTGTTTTTCCGACTATTCCAAACTTGAAAAATAGCAGCCTTTTAAAAAGTATAGTCCTTTGTAAATATATATATTTTTTTAAATACCTGTCTTTAAATCTCCCCAGCTCACAAATATTACAAATCATACCACAAATAATCTATATAAGTTACATCACCGTCTTGACTTTCAATTAGCTAAAAAATCACATTGAAAAGTAACCTGGGCACGTCAACACCCTAACATCTCATTCTCTCCCATCCCTTAAAATATTATAAAAGAAAACATCTCATTTTCCCATTCACACCAAGACACCGATCCAAATAATGTATTCAAGTCATCTCACCGTCCCGACCTCTCATCCCCACATTCGCATTAAAATCCGCGATTATTATATCGGCGAAACGTTCGACCAATCACTGGTCGGATGGTCGCGAGGTTCGTGATTTCGAGCAAACATTTGCCGTTGGCCGCATCGCGAAAGTGTGTTCGTAAATGCGGCTATGTTCGCGCACAGACACGCCGATGCGCGCGCGCACCGAGGACTAAGCCCGAGAGCTTTGCGCGGCAAGAGTTCGGCCGCGCAATCCGCAGGCGGAATACTAACTCACCTAATACAATCAATTATTTCCCGCGGAACATTCTCTCCTTCTGTTTTACTTCCAGGTACCGGCGCGGCATCGCTAACCCTCCTTCGTCCCTTTTCAACCTTATCCAAGGCCCCATCCCCTGCCGTCTAACCTAGCAGCCCTCTTTTATGTACGTGGCCACCGACACACACTCATTGAATAACCTATAAGCGCGGTTATAGATGTAGCCTTAGAAGGAGCATTATACTCGCTTCGTGAATATATCCTACCCTCCCATAGTAGAAATTATATTCCGTGTTAGTGGGTGAATGTGTCTACAACCACCATGGACATTGTGTACCACGGCGTGTTACCGTGTGCTTTGGATGGCAAGTTTGTATCCGTTAATATCCTTTGTGGGCGATATTTGGGTGGGGTGTTTTAGAATTAAAGGTATGAGGTATTAATGAGATCTTGGAGATTTCTCGAGTAGGCATTTCGTGGTTGGATCGGGAATTCTTCTTGCGGGGCGCAGATTTTAAGTGGTGGGAAATTTTGAAGAGTAGATTAATTAGAAAGAATATTAGCACTGAAACGGTAAATGTACCAATGGTAAATACTAATGAGTGTTTCAAATATAGATTTTTCCTACTATAATTTAAAATTGATAATATGTTCCTATTGGATGCCAAAGAAAGTAGCAATGCTACTACATATGTCAGGCATCGTTCCAAGTAGAATAGACCCGAGCTGTGTCAGACATGCAACATATAAACTCCTTTCAAATAAATATCTCTGCACTAGGCATTTTGAGAATAAAGAGTTAAACTTCAATGCTCATTCTTCGCAATTAAAAGAACAGTATGACTTTAAATCCTAATAAATTATGGCTAGTAAGATATGCATTTAAAGTCCACCTCTCTAAATTCAAAACGCTCTATATAAAGACGTGTCCTCACATGTGTGCCCACGTAACTATCCATTCCTTTTCCATCTACATAGATCAGTAAGTTCGATGGCGGGGTTCGCCGATGGCGCTTTTTCTTCTCTCGGAGTTTGATATTAGTTGGGGATTTGCGGGCACGACGATGAAGGTCGGGAAAGTCGATGGGAATGGCGGAGGTACAAGCCAGAACACAAGAGGTGGCAGCTGCCGAATGAGCCGCCCGAAAGGAACGGTTCCCTTCATTGTTTCAACGTAATTGCCGGACAAAAGCAAACTTGTTTCATTGAATGCCACACTTGCTGCGGTCTCTCTCATCCCTGAAAGAGAATGGGATTGATATTTACATTCTGCGAGCCACTGTCTTGATCGTGTATTCCACGATAAACGATCTCGCTACGGGAAAGATGAAACGTCCCCTTTGATTAAACGGGATTTTTAATTGCAACCTCGTCAGTATACACATTTCTCAGATACTTTTTAATATCTAGTAGAGCGGTAGAGCCTTTGTAGTTTTATTCAAATTGCATCTGCAATATTGAGACTTTCTGTAAAAGTTAGAGTAATACTAATACACCTACACCCCCATTTACACGGAAGATAGGTTTCTTAAAAAACCGCGTAAACCGAAATCGTAAATTTTAATACGTACAACTGCGTAAATCGAGAACAAACTAAAACGTGCATAATTTAGTCATCTATTTCAACGTTAAGCCTTTGCGGAGGGAGACATTTTTAAATATTGAGAGGTAACCATTTATTTTGCGATACAAAACCTCCTTTTTATCAGCCAGTTAGGCTGTTAATGTATATACATTATAAATTACTATTTTTTTAATCATATCTCAATGGTTGTATTTCAATTTTTTAACTCTAACTGTGTATACAAGCGGCGATAAACTATAATTAAATTTTTTCTCAGACCACATATATGCGTCCCTAGTCCCCACAGGGTTAAATAGAAATAATTAAAAGTAATTTTTTTTAAAAAACCCTTATCTAAAAAACCGTCTAAAATGTAAATCGTGTAAATAACGTACCGTGCAAATCGGTGGATAGGTGTACATTTAATAACGACTCTGGATTGCAAAGTGTTAATCCAGTCTTTCCAATCTTTTTCCACCGCGGAACAGTTTATTATGTAAAATTTCTACGCGGCCGTATTTTACATGAAAAACATGTGCTATATTATCTAAAGTGCTAATCTTCATTTTTGACAAATGAATTAAAAAAAAAGTCAGGTTATTTATTTCCAATAGGCTTAATGAATTTTTTTCTGCGGGTCGGTATCCAGCCGCGATTCCAAATCCACCTAAAACTAAATCTCCTCTACGAATCAACCGCAGCAAATCGAATAAAAAAATGCAAAAAATAAAAACAAATAAGAAGAAACCGCCAGAAGAGCCGAATCTCTCCGAAAGCAGTAACAGAAATATCGTTAAGGCATCCTTTCCAAATCTGCGGATCGCTCCACCGTTAGACCGCGGAGACGATAAATCAAAAAGTTTCTTCGTATATTTAAGAAGCGCGCTTCGCCCGCCGGTGTATCCATCGTGGCAAACGGCCCCGGGATCGGCTTCGATGTATTCCACATAATTACTTTCGTCTGCTCGATCTCTCGGATATATCGTCGGTCGGTGCGGCGGACTCGCTGCAGCTGTTACTTCTTGTTACGCCTGCGAAACTAGGTACGCGCTTTAAGTTCCAACATTACAGGCTGCTCGAGAGGTTTTCAGGGAGGGTGGACGAAAGGGCGGAACGACTTGGAAGGGTGGAGAGAAAGGAACGGGGGATAAGGCGGGGAACAAGGGTGGGTCCGACGAACGAGCACGTACATCATTACGTTTGCACCGTCGAGGAGGAACTGCTTAATTCCCCTTTCAGTCTGGCATCGGGCACACTCGCGCCCACGATCACTGTACGCCGGATATAGACGGGAATAAAACATGCGGGGTGAAGTGATAATTAATGCTAGGGTTAACCGATGCTCCTTTGTGTGGTTGATGGAGAGAGAGACTTTCGGGGGTTTTTAAGAGTCTGTGAGATTGGGATTGTTTCGAGGACTTCTCGGAGTTGATGGTTATTATATTTGACGATTTATTACGTTACGACGAATGGAGATATCATTTTTTAAATTTCCTCTGTTTTCACCGTTTAGGACAGAAGTTTTCTTTAAACATTAGCAAAATAATAACTAATAATAATGTGGGTATTACAGTTTCATGGAATTTTGTCAATTACTCTCAAAATCAGTCTCTTGTTCATCCCCGTAAAATGCGCTTCCTTGAGATACGAAAACACCATCGGAAAAACAGTTGAACTTTTATAGTTGAAAGTGGTATAAGTCCAGTATTGAGAAATATGTGTTTAAGTCAGTTTTAGTTAAACGTAGGTGTCTTTTTTGCGCATTTCAAGTGACAAAGTAAATAGAACGAAGTATCTTCATGATTTCGTCCAAAACGGTTCAACTGTAACATGTCATAGTGTGAAAGCTTTTGTACGAACTTTTGCTTATCTCAACAGAAGAGGAAAAGAACTTTTACCACTTTCAAATATAACGGCTCAATTATTCTGTATATTCGCAAAGTGTAGAGCCGCGATCCTATTGCATGGAGGAAACCCAAGACATTTGGAGACGGATAAGGAAAAGGAAAGGAAAGAGAGAATAGCGAGGAGAAGAAAAAACAGACGAACGAACGGTAGAAGTTCAAAAGTGGGGTTGAGGCAGCCCCAAGGGCCTCCAGATTGGTCTGGAATCAATTAAGCCGCCATGGCGTAATCAGTGTATCGGTGGTTGCATTGGCACGGCCGAAAGTAAGTTGGCAGTTTAGGGTGCACGTATATACTATAGAGATACATATATACATACATATATATATTTACTTGGAAGATTCACACCCCAATCAACGGTGGGACGTCTAGTATTTACGAGCTGTGCCACGACTTCGCTCGTTTTTCCTCGGGAAAACACACACGTTCTCTCGACCTAACTCTTTCCTCCCTCGTCGTCCTCGTTCGCCTCCTTTCCTCTCGCCCGATGCAATCCCCGACGACCAGATATTTCGAGGTACTGCAAGGTATTTGCGCGAATCACCTGTCGATCGTACATTTCGAGCCGAGCGTGATCACTCGTGATTTTCGAGAGGTCAAAAGTCAGGAGAATCGAACGCGCAGAGGGTTACGGGGGCTGGGAAGTTCGTGGAATATTAAAAAAAAATGTTGCATACCGTGGTTCACCTCTGGGCAATTACGGGCTGAGAAATGAGGATAAAATGAAAAGTCTGCAATACAGGGATTGATCGGCGTACCATCGTGGAGAGGGCAGTGGAATCAAGCGATGATAGTCAGACGAGACGAGCATAAACGTGAATATAATACGTTAACTTTGGAATATATAAAGCGATAAACTTCTGCAAAGAAGTATTATACATTGGAAAATGCATCTCTGAAATTGTTAATGACTTACCACTTTAAAAGGTACCGTAAAATAATGCGAACTTCTTTCGTGAAATTTTTGGCAAACGTTACTTTTTCCAATTTCGCCGTAAAATCCTTCATCCACGATCACCTACGAGGAACACTCGCACCAAGTCTTTCGAAAAGCTTCTCCGAAATCGCAGTAACGCTCGAATTAACAGATCGAGAATATCGAGAACACTTAACCCGAATTATAATCTTGGCTCTAAGCCTCGCATTCCTGGGGGAGCCATTAATTTCCTAACATAACGACACAAGTACCGCTCTCGCGTAACCTCGTCGTGGAATCCCGTGCTTATTCCTCTTTCTCGACCCCTGAAACTCTCAGCTACCATCGGAGTCAAGTATATACGTCCTTCATCCGCCATCTGTTTCCTTCTGACGGTCCTTCCTTATCCCGGCGTCTCCCTCGAACGCGTGGACGTGCAGGGTCGGCCGGCGTACAACTTTCCTGCGATCTTGATTTCATCAACGTGTCTCCTTTTATTGTTGCCAGTTTAGCGGGACCTTAAATATTTTGTCGTTCGGCCAGCACTGCTATCGGCTCCCTCACGGGACAATAGATTTGCCCACTGGCCGGGCCAATCAAGCAGCTATGAAAGATCACGTTCAACCCCCCAACCCCCCGTAACTATCTCTCTGCAACCTTCGAGCTTACCGCCGGTCATCCCTTACTCCAATCCACAGCTCCGTGCGGTAGGATAGGTAGGTTGGTAGCTTCGAACGTAGGGTTGGTAACTGTTACGGGTTCTCTATATCCCCAACCTTCTCTCTCCTGTGCCTGTATCAAACCCGTTTCACCGACGTCGAATCATCCCCTGGTTGCACCGGCCCCGTCAGCAGCTCTTTCGACCAATCTATCGGTCTATCTGTTCGCATTAAAATCATACCGGATACCTGTACGCGTTCGAGTTACGTTCTGGATGCTTCTCTTTTTCTGATTTTCATACTATGGAATATCTGTCGCGCGAAGAACTTTAAGATTTCGATGAAAGGTCGAGTTTTTCTTGGGTGGGCTTTCGAATGTGATTAATAAATTCGGAGGTAATGAAACTTTGATGGATTTTAGAATGGATTTGGGGCATTAGGGATTGGTGGGGGCTTAGTTAAGTTGACTTTAAGATGAGATGCGTTTGAGTAGATTTAGTCGGTGGAATTTAGTGAGAGTTGTTTTAGAGGAGTAGGGACGATTTGAGGAGTTTTAGGAAGAGTCTGTGGTTCATGTTGTAGACGAATTTGGGGAATGTTGCGTGTTATTCTGCAGTTTATTTTGTATGGCGATATGTGTCATCTATTTGTTTAAGTTTTGAAATAATGGGCGTTAGCAAATATTTGTTTATCGATTCTGCGACACTAATATCAGAAGAAGTAGTTGTTTCCTTTTTTAAAAATATCCTCTGATTTCAAATCTTCTGCACGCAGGTTGGTTTTGGTATGACAATTGTTGAAAGATAATCAGTTTATTATTATTACATAGATTTACCGTTTAATTATGTTCTTCAAATATTTGAGGTATTAATACCTCTTGTATTTTCGTTGGAGCTTCTTTTAAGATAAAACTTAATCTATCGAGTTAAAATTATATTTCCCCATTCTCCGATTTGCATAGCGGCATCTCAAACAAACACTTTCCTCCATAAGTAAGTAAGTGCTCAGTAAACATTCGCGTTTCCGTGGTTTCGGAATCTCGGCTGAGCGAATATTCGATCATTTTACAACCTATAAAGACACTCGACACGATGGAATCTAACATTACATAAATATATTTCATAAATTTTGTCTATAGTTCTTCAGCTTTTGATATTTTAGAAAGCTTATCTTAATATGTTAGGCGGGCTAACAATTTTCGGCGTATTACATTCCTGTCATAATGAAATACACTTAAAATATATTTAAACTTCATCGAGACAGTCGATATTTTCTCGTCTGAGTAATTATGCCCTACATTTAATGTTATATATTTCTTTATACAATTGGGCCGTTTTTCTCCACTCTTATATAATTTGGGCCATTTTTCTATAAGAATTTTAGGGCCACACCTAGAAAAAAAAAAATCTCTCGAAAATACAAATGCTAAACTCGGTGAAATAAAAAAATTTACGTAATTCGATAATAAAATTCATTTAATTACTTTAAATTTCCTAAGTAGTCAAAATGACTGCTTTTGGGCAATATAGGTATAACACATACATATATCAGAAACAAAAAGGGGGGAGGGTAAATGCAACTATTAATAAATGCATTTATATCATGTATACAAAATCTCAAAAATCTAAGAAATTATAAATATAATATGTTTCTAAAAGAAATCAGAGAGCAGTCAAAATGTCTTCTTTGGGCAATTTAGTGTTAATAATATTGAGGTTAAAGTATGCAAATGATTTTAAAATATCTTGGAATAATTAAAGATATTAATAAATCTTCAATATCAATTTTCTTTCCTACGATATCTGACAGAAAATCAATTAATTAAAAAAAATATATCATTTTGAATAACACCTTAAAAATTCACTCAAAAATGCACCGTTACATAACAATAAATTTACGGTAAATAAATATGTAGAAAAATTATATTATCATCATAGTATAATAGACACAACGTTTCAACCCACAAGGAGATTTTCTACGATTAAGACGTCGATTTAAAGACACTTCCCTAACCCAGTCCCTTAAACTCGTTTCACAGTCGTTCAGCACCGGCGTCGGCCAATTATCCGGCAAAAATTTCTTTCCTCCAACTCCGTAATCCGAGACAGAATTAACCTCTTCAAGGAAAACAAATTATCGTACCTCGAGATTCGCGAATTCCATCAAATCTACCTTCCTCCTCTTCCCGTTAGTGGACGGATTCGTCGAGAGGAATTTATCGAAGGAAGAAGCATTGCCAATAATAACGAGACGACAAACCTAAAGAGAGAGAGTAGAACGATAGACGAGGACATCGTCTAACGTTTGCACTCGCGATATTTCTGGTAAACAGCGCTGCTTCCACATTCAGCGAACGGCCAGGGTGCTGAGAAGTAATTCCATGATTTCTCGAAGGTCTTCTCGTTTGGGACATAGATTCCGTCGAGTCGGCAAACTCGTCTTTTCGTCCTTCAAAAATTCGGTGGACGAGTGGCGCGGAACATTCGTGACTCTACTCGATGATACCCCGGATCTTCTAGATTTCACGGACTCAGCTTTCCTTCAGGCACGACGTAATTCTTTTAAGCTATCCCATCGGTGAAGCAACGTAGTTCGATCAAGAGCGGTTTATTCCTTTACAAAGACATTATCAATGTTGAGCCTCGTTGTTTCACGTATGATGACAACGTTGGGAAATTTTGGCGTATGAGAAAGTGGGAGAAATTATGCAATGTTTGGTTAAAGAACGTCAAAAGTGTCTCTTTCTATGTTCTTAAAGGGAATCGGGTGGATTGATCGTGTTGTCGGTCCGAGACTTTTCCTTCCTATCTGTAAAATTCAAACTTTCTTCTTGGTGCTCTTGCAAAGATTACGAATGCAGAAGCACCTTTAAAATTCTAGGATTTCTTGCATTCTGTTTGTACTTGTAGGTTTTAGATTTTTGTCGACAGACTCTGGCGATGTGTTCTGCAGAAGGGAAGGAAAAAGAGATGTGTAGACTTTAAAGAAATATGACAAACAATGTCTTATGTTTTGGAAATTTTATTATCAAAAGCTATACATATTATGATGTAATAGTCGTTTTAGTTTTATCTGCAAAATATATTTCTGAAGTTTGGTATCCACTCCATTTCAGTGATCGATTTCGAAAGTTTGATAGTAGGTCGGTCGCGGATGTAAATATTTTTCGATAGAAATATAAAGGTATTGAAAACTTTTTCCTTATTTACGAAACGGAGATTAAAAGGCCAATAAAATGTAATGAAAGTGCGACGTGAGCCTTGGTATAGATGAAAGATCAAAGGTGAGAATATAACGTGTACAAGTAGGCATATCGTCTTAACAACATCTCGGAAGAGAAATTTCATCTTCATCCTCTTAAGGTCGCCTTAAACGCGCGAAAATCCTGCCGTAAGACACAGCTGTACACCCTTGCGCAACCCCCTTGTCATGAGTAGTTATTTTCATTAGCCTTATCTAACCTCATTTACGTCGTGCTAAATCTAAAGTAACCACGAGATTGAAATTCAAGATAATGTATAACCACAGCAAGTCCCTGGAATGTTTGGGAGGGATCTCAAAAAATTAACAGACGATTGTTAATTCAACAGAGACATTAATCTCAAAATCGCTGCTACTTTGACGAAATACTTTTGAACTTATCGTGCGAAAAGTGAAAATATAATTCTATATCGCTTTTACAATTAACAGCTGAAATTTACAAAAAATATAATCATTAATAAATGAGGAAAATGTGAAACGGCAAAATAATTTCGAGAAGCTTTGAAATCGTGGCTTCCTATGTTTCAGTAGGTCTTTTAATATGGAATTGCATGAGCGTGAAAATATCGCAATTTTGCATGAAAGGAAGGATTTTGTTGCAAAATGAATGAAACAAATACGAATAATCCAGAGTTGTATCCGCAACGTTGAGAAGTGAAATTCTACCGAAACGTGATCCGTGGATCGAAAATAAAAGAGGGCTTCGCAAATTCCAAAATCAAGGCCGAAAAAATACCATACTATTTCTCTCTCATCTACGAGAACACTTTGAATTTCTAAACAACAAACTCAACTTCCAACCCTCTCACCCCTAAAAAATATCTCCCACGCCATCATTCCCCCGAAAAACCCGCACAATATCCCAAACCCTTGCCAACCCTGAAAACCTTACACCCTCTACCTTCAAACCAACAACAATTAACAACAAAAATACAAATCTTCCCCTAACACTCGCAACAAAAATCAGCATTCTTCCCCATGATTTTCTCATTTCTCCTCGCCCTTACTCGAGTGAAAGAGGGAGGGAATTTCGAAGGAAGCGGCAACGGAGGCAACAAAATACGAGGTGAGACTATATTTTGTAGATTCAAGATGTAAACCCTCGCATGAAAATAAGTTTCCCCGTATGCGAGTACGATAGAGGCGAGAAAGAGAGGGTGTAGACAACATGGGCGCGATTCGATATGAACATGATGGAAGACTGCTATAGAGGCGTACCATCGAAGGGATGAAGAGAGGAAGAGGAGTCGGTGTACCGTGCTAGAGGGTGGGATAGGCAAGCCTGCCGGGGTATTTTGGTATTCTGGTGACTACCTGGGCTGCATTGCATCACGTATGGCGAGTCCGGGCTATAACCTAGGCCGTAGGTTTACATGTATTTTAGGTGGCTCGTCGAGGGCGAGCGATATCTTCATCAAGATGCTTTGACAGTTTCACATTTTCCAACTCGCGTTACTGCGTCAGGTGTTTGAGGTTAAGGTGTGTTCGATTGCATATTCAGTGGTAAGTTTGTATCACGATGGACCGTGCTCTTGAAAGTTTATATTGCGAGAGGTTTAATGATTTAGAGGTTAGATGAAGGTGAATTCACGTTTTTGAAATATACCAGGAGAGATTTTTTTCGTTCTTGTCGATCGGAGTTGAACAATTACGATTACGAATCGTAGGTATTTCTATACGTTGACTTTGACTTAATATTGCTCTGTGAAGTACTGATGTAAGGGTTGCAATTGTTTGATAATAGTTTTTGAAGGCAGGCAAACTCTGCTGGATTATGCAACTCGTGGTCTGCATGAAGAGTTTGATAAAAAAATTGTAACTTGGTTTGCAAGGCCAAGGACAATTTTAAGGCGGGTTGTTTTTTATTTTGCACCGAAGGAATGCATCGAAGGAATAAAATAATGTCTGGAAGGTGTGTCAGATATTTTTGAAACACGCTGTACTTTCTCGCCAGCACATGCCAGATATTAAGAAATTTCTTCATCGGATCTGATGTAGACGTTAAAAAACCATCGATCAATCACCCTGATATTTTTTAAGGCTCGGTTCACTCACGATTCCGAGGCATCAGGAAATAAGGAACCCCGGGCAAGATACAACGATCCAAAACGACCCCGAAATCGTATAAATTTCACAATTTTATTTCCCCCGTCCAGGTGTTTTAATTTCCATTCCTGTCCACTCGCTTGTATTTCTAGATTGCAGCACTTGATAAATTACTTCATCAAATATACCAAACCCCGCTCTAGAGATTTTCACTTCAGTCAATTTCATTTTAATTCAATTGCAATTCATCGTGTTTCAACAATATTGCCATAAAATCCTCGTCCGGCGACGATAGCGGAAATTGTTAAAAAAAAAACACGTAAAAAGTATGAAGAGAGAGAGAGAGAGAGAGAAAGAGAGAGGGAGTGAGAGGAGGGAATCGGGAGCAGTTTCTCGATAGGTACAAAATCACGCGCAGCCATTCGGTCGCGTTTATCGCAACGGTTATATCCCCCCTCGATATAAAATCGCGAAGCGTAATCGGCAATCGGTCAATCGGACATTTCGGCGAGCTCGTTTCGACCGAAAGGCCGAAGAATGAGCGCGGAAGGAGAGAAAACGGAGAACGATAGGCTGGCTCGAATCTAGGAATTCAGTCGTTGCCACGACCGATCCGGTTTCCGTAACGTCTGCTGGTACGATCGGACTTTTCTATACATAAATGTGGCAAGCTTCCAATGTTGGCCGTCCAACCATACTTAGGACCACAGTGCTACCTTTACATCGGCTTCTTCCTGTATATGTGTCTGGTGTCCTGTCCAGTGAGCCGCGTGACAGCTAATATCCGACCAGGAAACTAACACCCCACCACCCTCAACCGCGCCCCTTTACCACCCTTCCTATGTTACCATCACCCCTCTTCGCGCCTCTGACGTCGCTTTGGCTCATTCTCCTAACCGTCGACTAACCTGTCGCATCCCAATATTAAAGGAGGAAAGTCTATTAGAGTACTTTCGAATCACTCCTACTTTTCCTACTTTCTTTTTACTGTGCTAGAATTTTCAGCTTCATTTGTTTCGTAAGATATTATTAGATAGAACTTATTACTACTTTTGAGGCTTCCGCTGCCTTATGGCAGCTATTATTAGCTAATCTTAGATAGAGATAATTGTTAGTTTTTGTTGGTATACTGTGAGGATTCTGAAGAAAATTCGGTATGTAATCATGTGAATTTTATTGGTATTTATATTACTATGAACTACTTAATTAATTTTCAGACGCTATGAATTTGAGTTACAAAGACTCAAGATCGATTCGCTGTTCTCCACTCGTACCGGGTAGAATTTTGTTTTCACGCTCCTTCCGAGTATTTATCGAAAATTCTCGTGAAAGAGCCGTAGACCTTGTTATCGTGCCTGTCGTTCTGGACGACTGATCGCGTCCGACTTGTAATCCTTTCGGATTTACCCCCATTCTCTTTCGGGTGTTCATTTTAATGGACGTCGGATTTTGGCTCCTCGATTCAGTTATGTCCGCATTTCCACGATGCGGCGTATGATGTGTTCCCATTTGCGTTATCCCCTATCGCCGGATCTCACTGACGGCAGCGCAAATTTCGAATGTTTTTGATAGCGAATTCTGGAGATACCTGGCCTGACAGATGGAAATGAGCTCCGTGGATATCCAATAATCAGAAGTGGATAATCATCCGGGTTGATTATAATCGAGTTGCTGAAATTTCGGCTATTCTTGTTATGGTTTTATTACAAACACCGACGATGGATAATTAAATTTCGCAATTACAGGGAATTTCAACGGAAAACGTTACGACAGTTAATGAATTGAATTAAATATATTTTTATTTCGTATAGATAGTAGAAGTATAAATTTTCCATGGAATGGGAGTAGAGAGGTAATGTTCATTTATATATTGGCGAAGTTAATTTGGAATAATTGTAAATTTTTTGAGTGGTCAGCCGTGAATTACTATTAATTCTGGAGTGACCTTTCGATGGAACTCAGTCGGGCTCTCAAACGTCCATCTGTTGCATTGTATTTGCCGGTACTTGACGTAGAGTAAAACGCATTTTCCTGTATAAGTGGCGATCTCGAAATTGCATTTTCAATCAGGATAAACCGTTGCCGTGTTTCGAATAATTTGTCGATATTGTGACATTGTTAAATTTTAAATCGTTTTGACTAGAAAAATAATACCTTTCATTAATTTATATACTTTTGTATTGCAAGAAAACAGTTCCATATACATAGGTATTATAGAAAGAATTTTGTTTAGTTTCGAATTCAACTAAATAATTCGTAAGAGAACGATGTCGAAAGTTCCAACACCGAGACATTTTTCCAAAACTGATTAGAAGTTCATCTTAATGCATTTGCTGAAAGAAGTAGCGTGTGAACCTCATGATAAGCTGTTACGTAAAAAACATCCGATAAAGAGGGATATTCAAGGAAGGTCGAAGAAGTAATAACCGAATCCAATATTCGTTCCTTTCAAACGACCGTTCGTTGACAAAAAGTGAAATTTGCCTGAGAAGACAGAACTGTCAGTGGCAGCCTCTGGCTGCGAGGATATACACGTACTCTTTCTTCCCTTATTTCTCTATTTCTCCATGCGTGCCTCCCTTACCCACGTACTTACATGTCTTCGTTTCCACGTGCGTCCCTTTCTTGAGTATATGAAATGTCCATTTTTACGGTACCGAATTTTCACAAATTAACAGTTTTCATTAATCTGTCTGCTTTCAATTTTTTTATCGTTTGTAGTATTTTTCAGGAAGCGTTACAAGTTTACATGGGATTTTATATAAAGCTTTTCAACACTATTTTTACCACTCATTTTTATATATTAATTTTTATTGAGAGATCTCAAATGACATTTCTGAATTTAGGTGCAAATAACTGTAAAAACAATTGTTATGAAAATTCCAATTTTTTTAAGTGAAAAATGAATCGAGGAATGTAATTAAATTTATTGTTAGAAAATAATTTTAAGTTAAAGTTTTAAAAGATATCTTTTAATATCTTTGGTAGAAATAGTGTTAAAGTATGCATAAAATTTCATATCATTTTGAAGTTTCTCTTGAATAAATGAAATGCGCATATTTATATCATGTTAAAGTCATATTGCAGAAAAATGTCTCATTCGAAAAATTCCTTCGTTTTCTACAACGAAAACGGAACCTTTTTTACATTTTGTATAAGTTCAATATTTTTGTTGTTGAAATTACAGCGTTTTCTACACAAAATCTTATGTAAGGTAAATTAATGTATAATTAAACTCGGCTAGTGACATTTCTACCGCATCTTTTTCTGCATGAAGAAGATGCCTCTTCTCAAACAGCAATATCCTTTTCCGTTTGTCACCTTAGGCTGATCTATTCCTAAAGAGTTCTCATATTTGCAAAAATCACTTCACCGTAATTATACCATTTCGGTTACCAATCGTCGAAATCCCACTGTATCTATTACGCGAAGCGTTACAATTTCGCGCGCATGTAAATAAATACGCATCTAAATTAATTCAGTTCCGATACCGTTTAGTTAATCGCGGTAACACAATATGACGATATCGTTTCATGGAATTGCATTATTACCTTAAATAATTCTATGCACTCCGTGCTCGTGTTTCCATTGTGTTTTGCGGAACGATTATTCATTATTCCCGTTTCGACGATAGTATTTCTTGTAAAGCGCGTTAGCACGTTCAAACGACACGTACGTGCCGCGTGGATTTGATTTATGGAAAAGTCACGATGCAATGCCGACGTTTATATCGGCAGATATTTATCGGCCGTCCTTTCGTTTACACTGGTTTAATCGAAGCGATCGGTGGCCTCGTTCATTAATCAATTTTGAGGGCTGGTTCGCGCCCAATCGCCACCTATCGCACTGAAGTCTTCATAAATCCATGCTGCAGCTAGTGAGCTCGCTATCCCGGCAGAGAATTACGTAATAGAAACATAGCTTAGAACACGACGGCCTATCTGTTCGCCGAGTCGCGACAGTGAAGAGTTTATTGCAGATCGGTCGTGCAAGTGCAACGCACGTCTCGTGGATGCTACGAGGTGACGAAATATTCATCATGCAGCATGGAATTCAAACGGAAGGAAAAATAAATGAGGGCTTTGAACGTCCGCCCCAGCAGTTAAAAGGAAACAGACTTTAATGTAGTCAAGTAATAACAACGGGTAACTGGAGATATCAATTCGTACATCAAAATAACGTAGTTTCGGCGGTGTAACCCAGTAAAGATAGACCTCTAGCTCGCGGACTGTCTTTGTATATTATACAATGTATAATCACAAGTAATGGATCGTCCCATAAATAATGCGGTTTTTCTAAATGCATTAACTTAAAGTCGAAAGGGGAAGGGGAATAAAAATATTGCAGAGATATATTTCCTACAATAACGAAATTTTTATTTATTTACTTTCAGATTATAACCGTTTGTTTAAGTTATCCTTTTCTTCGCAAGTGCGATATATTTATTAATAAATACAGTTCGTCTCTTCGCAAAATCGAATTAATAGAACGTCCTGCCATATACAGAACGCTTTTAAATTACACTTTCCATCGTTTTAATTCCACCTAAATGCACGCGTAACACCATAACCGTAACGCCGGAATCGCGAAGCCCGTAGAATAAAATTGTTATTATTTCACCGCAATAACCAACCTCTCTCTCTCTCGAGTTTTCGCTTAACGTCGTTTTCCGAAGAATTACGCGTTCTATTTAACAGATTGTTTTCTTCTGTTATACGTCCATTCGTTGGAAATGGCGCAGGTAAGAGGACAAATCGGGGCAACCTGCAATGCTAGTATTTCGGTCGTATAACTCGATTTTTGTTTTCTACGACAATAAAACAAACTGCGGACAATGCACGCACAATTCGTGCGGGCGCGATGTGCGTAACAGTTAATATGCAAGAGATTTTAAAAGCTCAAAAGCTCGAAACGCGGTAACGCATCAATGACGTGTGTTGGGTACAACTATCGCGTGGTACTGAGAAACATTTTGTTTCCCTTGTTTTTCTTCCATTTTTTTCAGTCTTACCAGAAGCTGCTTTGCAGGTGAAACCTAAATGAAATTTTTTAACACTTTGCTGGTCCTTGCGACTTTGAGCAATACAAAATGCAGCTGTCTTTCTATGTTTCGGGACCACTTTTTCAATTTTAAAGGTGAGGGTACGAATTTGGGATGTTTATACTTTTAATGAAGAGAAATTCAGAATTATTTAAATTTTTAGCTTTTTTGTTTTGTAATTGTAGCTGTCATGGTAATTTCGTTTATAAGTTGCGGTTTTACGGGGGTTTTGAACCACCGAGGCCAGAATGTTTTAAATATTAAATTGGGAAAGATTTGTCAAAAGTAACGGGGGCGAATTTGTACTTGATCCCATTAATTACGGGTCCAATTGTTGCCATTTATCTCTTCATCTACTGTAGTCCTACTTTTTTTCCTTCCTTCTGTATTTGTCGACTTTAACTACTATGATCACTTAATCTAGAATTTACTTTTATAGGTGAATTTTTTTAGACTCTAAACCACACAGGCTATAACATTTTAAATACTAAATTACGGCAAATTTAGTAAATGTAACGAGGGTTTGAATATGAACCAATTAATTAGTCAATCGGTCGATAGTAATAAATTGTAGATCAATTTTATAAATTTCTAAACCTTTGCGTACCTGCGATATTTTAGCATGTTTGACTTCTCTTTATAGACATTTTTGCTAATATTTCAGTGGAAAAACTGGGATGACGTTTTATTGGAAAGTTATTTCTGATACACCGCTGACAAATTTTCTGTTCTTAATGAACTTGATTATCCTGGCGGTATTTGAGGTCGCTGAAACATTATCGGGAATTTTTTGTTTGCTTTAAGCTCAGGTTATTCTACCATAAAGCCATATTTTCGTTAATCCGCGAAAAATGTAAAGCGAAGAAACGTACTTGTAAATTTGGCGGACGGCGAACGAAAATAACATAAGGAGAACTTTCAAATTAATTTAACACCTTCTTCAGCGCCGACTAATTTAAATATCTCGAAAGAATGTACGTGTCTGTTTAAAAGCTCTATAACTTTAAAATCAAAATATGATCAAGTGCTCGATATGTTGTTCATTTGTAATAGTCAATTAACAAGCTATCACTCGATGAGCATCGTCAAACTTATTAACAAGATTCCAGTAAATAAAGCATTAGCTTCAAAGTTAATTTCATGAGATTGTAATGCAATAGTAAAAAAAATAGTACATAGTAGTTCACATTGCACGTCGAGTATCTTCTCCTTACAACTAACGGCATTATTATTTCATTTATTATCTTTTAAAATAGCTCGGGACTAAATAAAACGTTCTATATTCCCTAAAAATGAATAGCTTAAAAAAAATTCCACACAGTTCTATTAAGTCTTTGTGTATTTTTCCCTTGAAAACAGAATCACGATACAGTTGATTTAATACACTCAGAATCCAAAATAGTTTCGTTTTACTTCTTTGAATTTTTAGCTACTCTATATCTAACTTTATCGATGTCTCTGTTTTTCCCACTTTTTCGTTCTTTTTGATCTTCTCCCTCTTGACGCGTTGTTTTCGACGATTTTCGGATACGCCGTGTTTTTTTTTCCATCGGCAACGCGAATCCCTGGCCATCTCTCGAACTGAGGCCCGTTGTTGGCGAATGGTCCTCGTCGTGCTCTATCTCTCTGTTTCCGGGTTTTGTCGTTCTCGCGAATTCCTCCACAGACGTCGTACGATAGTCATCGCTCTCGTCGACACTTCAGGAATCACGTTTTCGAGATCTGCGTTTTTGTCCTGTTATACAAACAATTTTATTACGAATCGAAGCGGACCGTGCTGACTTCCGGTACGATCGTTAGAGGATTGATTCAACTTGCCGTCGCTGCAGAGCTGCGATTTCGTAACACACGGTGACATAGCTGCAGAAAATTCGATATTGTTTGAGTATCGAGGATAATTTGGAAGCTGCGAATATTTTATTTGACGGATATGGTGGAGGATATGGTGGTTGCGGAGTTCAATGCTTGGACTTTCAATAAATACGGGTTGGATGTAATCCTTGGAAATTTTTCGAAAACTGTTTTTGTGATGTGGATATTATTGCATCGATAAATTGGCACGTAGCTAAAATTTTATATTTTTGCTGAAAGAAGAACAGAATCTGAAATTCAGAGTTATATGAAAAGCCGAAATATAGAATGAACGCGTAAAATTTACTTTTAGCCATTTCGAAGCAAAGAGATACGAATTACAAATGGATTAAGAATGTTTAACCCTTTGCAGTCCTATGTTGAGCTGTACTCGACATAGCTCTTTTCACTTCATTTTATTTTCTAACGAATTAATACCGACTTTTTAAATACATCATTTTGTAATATCACATAAATATCCGCCAGCACCTATTGTTATTGCTATCATTAAAAAAGAATGAATAACCAACGATAGAAAATGTTTTCCAATTAATTTCATTTAGCTCGCTAAAACTTGACAAAATAAGTCGGACAGCAAAGGGTTAATATTTTGAAATTGATGTCTCTGAACGATTTAAAGAACAAATTCATTTTTGCCGAAACAAAGAAAAATATACTGGAGCGTTCAGTTATTAAACTGCATCCTATTGATTATTTACAAATGACACACTAAGAAACAAGTTTAAGTAAGAATCTTCAAAGATTGCACAATTGAAAATATCTTAAAGTTCACGAAATAAATAGAAATAATACACCACATTTCCGATTATCAATTATTACAGCAAAAATCGAGCGTACCGTCTTGCAATAACGTCCTCCTAGATTCATAAATTTATAAAACGAAAGTCTCTATGTTTACGGAACTCTTTTTTTCTCCTTTCAACGAAAACTTTTCTTCCACATACATTGAATCCGTCATCCGGCGTCTCCTCCGGGATTCTGAAACTCAGGAACGCCACCTTCGCGATGTCACCGATGAAGGAAGGCAAGGAAGAGCCATGCTGACGTGTATTATAATAATTTCAATTTTATTGCCGCTGATTCGCTCTCCGTAACCACGGGGGGACTGAACGGAAAGTCTCGTTAATCATACGGGGAAAATATTTTTGAAATATCAGCCGGTAATTACGCGCCCCCTATCGAGGAAGGGTGAGCCCCGTTCTAACGGAAGGGCGTGCCGACGGAGGAGCTTGACGGGTGGAGTCGCCGGGAAAAGAAATTTAAACTTTCAGAAGTGGCGCACGCGGACTCTCTGAGATTTCGTTCATGCAAAAGAAGTAGCCAGGAGAAAGATCGGGGGTTGAATGAGGAAAAAGATAGAGAGTGATAAAGATAGAGAGAAAGAGAAAGAAACAGAGAGAGAGAGGTAGATAGCGAGGGTGCCTTTGGAAAATGAATTGCCATTCAGAGAGATCGGGACGACGCAATTACATTCCGATTGTCTCATCGTTTGAATAGTCCCTCATCGATTGTATTGAATCTTAATTGGCTGTAGAGTCTCCGAGTCTCGAAAGTGCGATTGTCTACCGCTTATAGCGGAGTTTTGTTTGTACCAGCAAGGTCTTGAGGCCTGCTCGTGCGGAGATAATAACGTTTTGCGTATTGAAACGGATTCCTCCAAGTGTCTCATGGACTACTACTCCTTCCCCGTAATCTTAAGAAGAATGGATGAATTTTGTGGACCTTTTTTGTACAGACTTATTTCTTCTTACATAGGGAGGATCATTTTTTCAAGGGTCCATAGAGGAGATCCTTCCATCTTTGCAGTTTCACTTTAAATTAACGCGTAATAGTTTGCAAAATGTTGTCGGAATGCATTCATTTCTGCTGAGGAAATTTGTACAGGTAGAATTATATTTGGATACGACTAATGGTACCACGATGATGCGAAATTACGTAGTACTGCATAGTTTATTTGTATAGAATTTTTCAAGCCATTTTTGATGCTAACATTAAAAAGCTGGTAATGATGAAACTTTTATGAAAGCTGAGGTGATTGCAAATCGCTTAAATGGTCTGAAATACGTGAAATTCACAGATACATTAAAAGCTGACCATTCTTGTGACACCGTTGCATTGTTTTTCAGTTTATGTAAAAGAATTTGATAAATTAATAAATGAAATAAATATTCGTACACAATATTGTACAAGAAAGCAGAAATCTTTGTCACTGTCATTCGCCAAAAAAGGTTGAAAGACACGAGAATGATAGTGATAATTCTTTGAACTTTGTCCGTTCCAGGTCTGTTTTAATTGCTATATTTATAATTTCCCTCAAGATGGGAAAATCACGAAGATGATTACCGGGCTGGCGAAGCGAGCCGGAGACGTCGCTCGCAGAGTTTTTCAGTTAGCAGAAGGAAAGAAATCATTTCAGGGAGAAAATGAAAATAAGAGACCAGATGTGTCCCAGGCAAAAACTCTCTTCTGATTGTCACATCATTCTCTTCTTTTCGTTCTTCCTTCTCCCCGACACGTTCAATACCTTTGCCCGGGTTTCTTCCTCCTTAAACTGAATCCGCTATCGTTCGATATTTCTCTCTTATTTCAATTGCAACGATTCAATCAAATTCTTCCTTTTAATCGCTTCAGAAACTCTCAATCTCCCGTACTTGCTTGTTATCTTATTTACAAATATATATGTCAACATCCTCTATTCGTTCTTTTTAAAAAGAACTTTTACGTCCAAATGATTCTCGTCTAAGTTTGTGTTCTCTATCGTGATTATTCCTAAGAAATTCAGCACGTTCCATCGATAACCCAGCGATGAAATTATTACCATCGTGACACCCGGTATCATTCCGTGACCTTGTAACGCTCCCGAAGATATTGCTATCATCGTTCAATCCTCCTACGAGCGCTAAACTTTCTCATAATGACGAAAGTGCTCAACTCCTATCGCAACCCGTATCAGAAGCCGATAGGGGTGGCTAATTGTTCTATAGGAAAATTTCATCCTACGATAACCGAAACGTCAATCTCACCCTCCAGGTGTAGCTGAGAACTCATACGAGTAATAACGATAGACGAAATCGAGAATATCGAGGAAGAAACTTGTAGATAAAAAGGAAAATTGGCACTGACGATGAGAAAGATATTTTGATGACATTCTTGTTGTTTTGTGTGATCAGTCTTTGATCACTTTTAGGTTGGTTCTGAACCATGAAGGCTATGATGTATTAGATAATAATTTAGGAAAAATCTATCAGAGCTTCTGGAAGAAACTATCATTACTAATTTACATTTTGACCTCAACCAAACTGATTACTTGTTCAAGGACCTACAATTTCAAGTGCATTTCACGTAACACAATATTTCAAACATTATTTATTCATAATATTATTTGTGATAATATTAGGTGAAGCGAAAAGAAATGCCGTTCTTTTTATATATCTGGTGAGATATTTCAGGTGTGATTTATTACAAATTATTAAAACTTGTTCAATTTATCACAGCCGATGTCTGCTGTGCGCAAGTAGAAGTAATGAATATTGAACATATTTTTTGTAAATAAATTTGCTCGTATTGTAAATAAACACGACGCTTCTTTTCGCTTTACCTAATATAAAAATGATTCTTAAGCTTATCATAACGATTTTTATTACAAATGAGCCCAAGAGATTTTTCGTTCCCAATTTCTCAAGTGTACCTAACTTAAAAGCCGCGCTCCGATATGAGAATAGGCCAATTTTTAGGGTGTGCTAGATCACAATTTAAACATCCGAGGGGCACGGGCAACGTGAAAGGTTAAGAACTACTGCTTTAGAAGAGATTGAGAGGGGTGGAGACGGTTTACCTTCCTTCCGCTTCGCGGATGTCTGCGGACAAGCCCAAACGCGTTGCCCGTCAGGCGGGTACGAAGCTTCAAACTTACATCAACGAAATGAAAGCCGTCTCGGCCTTCCCTCCCTCTATCTCCCTCTCTCTTCTCTTCAGCTTTTTCCTCTCTCTTCACGTCGAACATCTTCGCGATCTGTCTTTAACTTCTCCGTCTGCCAAAACTCCAGACGTCAGTGGATTTGCATTCGACTCTTTCCTATTGGAGAAACTTTGCTAAGATTTTGAGTATCGCGATGTTTTTTTTTAAATGTACTTAGATTACACGCAGAATAATAAAGTTTCATTTATTGTTCTGGGTACTTTGGGGCTTGTAATTCATCATTTGACTGTGAACGACTTGTATCTATATTTTGCGTTTTCATTGATGTACCTGTACGACGAGCACATATGATTGTTTTCAGTATATAGGTACATTTTCTGGTTTGATTATTTACGTTATTTTCCGACATTATATTATATTTAACCTTTTTGTGGCAGATGACGATTTGTCGTCGTTAGCAATACACCTGACACTGAACATCATTTGATCATCATTTAGTTTTCTCATATGATATTAGTAGTTCCATTAAAAATAATTGAAAATACATAATTTGTGGTTTATATTGCATGCTCTGTATCAAACTATGGCCAGATGACGACGGTTTTTATTTGTAACTAGTGCTTACAACAAGCAGCCGAATTTTTCATTTTTCCTAGCAGTGTTAGGTAAATATTATTAGTGCGATTTTTAACAAATATTAAAATACATTTGTCATTCATCTACTAAATTTTTCGTTCGGCACGTAAGGGGTTAACACTAGAACTATCGGTGTTAAATTGGTTTTGTTTAAATATGTTAAATAAGGACTTTGAACGAAGAGGAAACAGGCGGTAAAATATACGATCAGTTAAGTAATTAAGGTAATTTAGGTAATTTTACCGTTTGGTAGTTCTATTGTTAATGAGAAATTTTGTTATTTTTCTCTTTTAGAAATTGGTAATTTCGACTATGATATATTAGAATAATTCGAATAATTCAATGTTGTGATATTTTTGTGTTAGATTTATCCTACTTTTCTACAATTTCGTGCCACTTTTCATCAAATGTTTTGGTAAAAAAATGTTGTACATGAAAGTCGCAGTTCAAAATTCGACAATGTTTAATCTGCGGACAGTGCATTGTCTACTTTTACGCGTTAAACATTGCAGTTTGCGAAGCAAATTTGCACAAAACTGTGACCAGTGACTTAGAGAACAATATCGTTTGCAGAAAAAACAGCTCAATTATTTTGTAACATAAAGGCACAATGGACTTCATATATTTGCACGAGAATACCGCGATTTGTTCTGTTATAAATATTTACGCAAATCAAGCTTGCACCGTGCATGGATATATTTGAGTTTAATTGAGTGTTCTCTTTTTTTCAATAAAATTCTATACGTATAAATTCTTCGTCGAGTCAATCGCAGTCGTATTTTCTCTACAGTTTTTTTTTCTGTACATTCTATTATTGTATGTGCACTTTTACATGCAGAAACGCATAGAGAAATACAGTGAACGTGTAAGAGTTCAACGCGAACATTTTAACCTAGATTTCGATTATTCGGAAAAGTTTTTAAAATGATTTTGCACACAATGAAATATTCATTCGGTGTGGTTCAATTTGCGATGTTCTCTCGTACTTTATGCTCGACGTGCAACTATTGTTCGTGCACAGGTATTGCAACTTCCTTAACAAACACTTTGCTTATGCCATTATGCACTTCATGCTACTATGGTATTCCTTTCTTGCAACGAGTACCTATTCAACGAAGCTTGTTTGTTCCCTTAAAATTATTTACGTGGTAACAAGTTGGGAAACGTTATTAATAGCATTTTTAATCACGTATACATTTCAATGATGAATTTGACTGCAAATGGTTGTTTGTATGGTTCGGAAATTAAGATATCACAATTAAAAGAAGTAAAAAGTTTATATCAAAGTATAGAAAGATAGATGAAGAAAATGATTATAGAAGTTTAACCTGGGAAATATAGAAAGAAGATGAATATTGCAAGGAGTTATAGAAACTGGATGGGGATAGAAGACACTTGTTAATCGGAATGTTAATAAGGAGACGTAATACGAAAAAATATGGTAATTAGCATGGGTGTTTCTTCAATTAATGTATCTAGCTGGAACAAGTACCGTTATGACTACGACCTCAATTTCACCTTTGTGTTGAATAGAGCTTTTTATGTTGCTTCCACGGATTTCCAATCTTTGAAGACGCTCTGTTTTCTTTCGTCGTCGATTTCTTGGATTGTTCGTAAACAGAGACATAATTCTGAAGGCGTATCTTGAAATAGTCCAGCTTCAATTAACCAGACACTTTAATACACAATTTTCTAAGTTAAATGACGAACTAATTTCTTATTTTAATAAAATTTTCTCACTATATTAACACATTTGTAACGTTTTACATAATTCTTCACCTACTACAGCAGATAAAACAACTAATTCTTAATTTTATCGAAAGGTTCTCGAACTTGTAACCCATCTTTCCTCAGATATTCTACATCTATCTTGCAAAGCGCAAGTTATCGAATGAGTCGACTTCTTTTCTTGCCTCGTTGTTTTTCTGCTGACATATTTCATTGTCATATGTCTACGTATACCTAATTAATCATGGGTAGGTCTAATGCAAAGGAAAGTGAAGGCCCCGAATAATTTATCAAAGAAGTCTGCAAACTTCTAGCGCCATTTTTCCTCTCAATTTCTATATCTACCTTGCAAAATTCAATTAATTTATTTTCTATCACTTATTCCTTTTCTTCAAACGTATTTATTCATTCTGATAGATCTAAATATGCGTAATAAATTATCGATAGTTCTAGTGCTCAGAAGAGCAAGGACCTTCAGTAATTGATTTTGATTCGTAAAAATCTTCCATACGAAGTATCGTTGAACGTTCCTCAAAGAAACGCTAGCGGATTTCACGATATCTGCAAGAAAAAGCGTAAAGGAACAAGTCACCAGACGGCGTAAATTTTCACTAGAAAATATTTGAACGACACGGAATCACAGTTTGAAAGTATCCACGGCAGAAGTTCGCAGCAGTTCCTCGCTCTATTTTGCGCCGGGAAACTCACTGACGATTTTTCACGAAAATGAAATGTCATATGAAATGAGTACACCGTGTACATCTGCGGCTTCGTTTTTGATAAAGGATGAACCACTATTATTCTAATGGCGGTGCAGTCACATTCTACATGATTCTACATCAACTGTAAATATTTGTCTTGACTGCTCGTAACTTTCTTCCTCTTTTCATCTTCATACGTGGACGTTACCACGAGGAATACCGTAAATCGTCTTCAAGTTGACGCTCAAGCTTTTATGCCCTGGGATACGAATTTCGCTGATAGATCTACCATGTTCCTCAGGAGAACATGGTACGTGAAAATTGCATATGTTAAAATGCACACCAAATTTTGCAGTGAATGAAATTTAGAATTTATAGATTATTTATTTTTAAAATGGAGGTAATTTCATTGGTAGATCTACCGTGTGCCTCAGGAGAACTTGGTACGTGAAAATTGCATACGTTAAAGCAAAGACCAAATTTCTCAGTAGATGAAATTTATAATTCATACATTCGATGCAGTTTGTTTATCTGTGAAATAGAGGTAATTTTTTATGGTGGATCTACCATGTGCCTCAAGATAATTTGGTACGTGGAAACTACATTTGTTAAAATGCACACCAAATTTTGTAGCAAAAGAAACTTCAATTTATAGATTCGATGTAGTTTATTTATTTATGAAACAGAGGTAACGTTAATTCTTTGGTTTTAGAGTCTGGATCTAAACGGAAAATTTGTTTAATTGTCCACCGTAAGAATTCCATGAGATAATTCTTGATAATTATAAATTATAGACGCGATCCGTCTGCATTGGTAAATGCGAATATTATTTTCATTTTAGAATACTTGGTTAAATACAGACTCCTCTCCTCGAAATTCTGTATTTCTACACATTCTTCGTGCATCCTCCACTTCAGTTCTGCATTCCATCCGGCCAATGGATTCAGTCAATCTTCACTCGTATTTGCAGCCATTGCAAATGCAAACATTGCTTTAAACCCAAACTATGTCGACCATCCGGTCTACATCAACGATCGTCAATTACCGTGCAAATTCCATGCAATTTTCTGTATGTCTGACGAAAAGAATCATTACCATATTGAAGTAGGTGCAATTACATATTTCGAAATTGTTAAAGGATCGGTTTAATTCTAGGTATTAAAAACATCAAACAAAACACTAGGTCCAAGTGTCTTTCAGCGTTCTAATGAAGGCGTTATGATGGATACGAAGTTAAAGGCTCAGACCCTCAATTTGCGGTTTTCTTTAGGAGTTTCATACGACATAGATTATTCAATATATTATAGTCTTGGTAGCTTTCGATCCATAAATCCCACGCGAGATGACCATAGTAATTAAAATCGCAATATAAAACAACAAGAAGCTATAGCAGCTATAAAGTTAGAGGTTCGGGTTCTCAATTAGTGGGCCGGAGTTCAACCTCCGCCATTATCGGCAATTTTTTGCTACGTGATGCATATATCATACCTTCCGCGCTTCAGAATCAATCTAAAATATTGGGTTGACAACTAAGTGATTGCGGATTTCAAACAAGAAGGAAAATTCAAAATTTTTATTTGTAGATATAACTTTATTGAATTAGGTATTGTCCGTTTTTGTCGATGATCTTTTGCCATCTTTCAGGCAGTGTCATAATTCCATGTTTATAAAACTTCTGGTTTTTTCTAGCGAAAAACTTAATTAAACTAGATTTTACGTCATCAGCGTAGTAGGCTCTAGATCACCTATGTTTAAACGAGAATATTTACCGGGCCTATAAAATCCTACGAATGTGAACTGCGCCGCAATTAATGTTCAAATCGATCACTCAAAGACCCATCTACCATTGTTGTAAACAATATAAAAAAAAAAATAGCTATAAAAAGTACGCTCATAAGCACCCATAGCTAATACACATCGACGCTCAATTATTTGTTTAAAACATATTTAATTTTTGTTAGATTTTTTAATATAAAAAAATGGGTATCTATGTGGAATCTATAACACAAAGAAAGTACAACTGAGCTGCATGCGGCCCGCGGGCTTTGGTCTGCTCTAGATAAAACGAATGGAGCAATTTGAGCCAAAATACATAACGTCAAAATCAGCGACGATCCATGACCAACTTGACAATCATTGTAACATAACAATTTTGTCAACCGTACGTTCCTTCAAAAAATATTCTATCTTTTTTTTGCCATAGAACCTTTGTCAAACCCATCACGTGCATTCTCAACTTCGTCCCCGTATCTTTTTGCAGCCGCGGAAAGGGTTGCTGAAGCTATCTACCACGATGGGTCACCTTCGCCAAAGTCAAGCATCTCAAGTAGATTTTCCACGAGTATTCGGAATTAGTCGTGTTTTCCCGGCACCCATCGGTTCGCCGCGAACGTGCTACTCACCCGTACGGTATTGCCTGGATCATTCGTTCGCGAACGCGAGTGCGCGCGGGACGTAAAGACAAAGAGGTCCGATCGTAGGTTCGTAAGGTGAGGACGAAGGGACGTATAACGTGCGTTGGAAGCGTGCCGACTAAGAAAAGTCGAAAATCTTAATTCGGAGGGCGGTGCCGCCCCTAGGACGCGATGGGCGGTGACTTCTAAGCGCCGATTGGCCTGGTTCAACGAAAGGGTGAGAGATTTTCTACAGGGGTGGCGGAGATATGCGCCGTGACGCTGGGACGTCGGCGTGTGCACGTCTGGTTCTACTGGTCCCCCCCGTGCTCGAGGACGCCAGTCGACGCCGGGCGTCCCGAGCGTACAGCCACGGCCGTGTTTACGTACTACGTTCTCCTCGGTGTTACGACGACATCGCGTATCTCGATCATCGTTACGATCGGGACCATTTGAAAAACAATTTTTCTCGGTGATTGCAACACGTTTACGAGCATCGGGACGCTTTTTATTTGTGTTTACATCGAACCGGATGTGAAGATCAAGGTTACAATCGCCGCGTGGATCATTGATTGATTGGACTCAAGTTCATCAAGATAGATCTCGATCATAGGATAGATTACTCGGTGAATGGTCTAGGATGACCTGGAAGGACATAATCTTTTACAAGATCCTCATTTAATCGGACGCATTGGAATACTTTGTGCGTGATCCTACGCTGGAAGATTGTTATTACAGTCGGTGAACTTGCTTCGATGGAAGTAAGTTCGGAGGATCTTCCTGGAGAGGGTCCAGAGTGGATGCAGATCGACGATATAATTCTTACAGCGTCAAACGGACGTTCGTGCGCGGACAAACGTCAAGGTGAATCGAGAAGATCCTTCTTCGGTTGGAAGGACGATCTTGTACGTTGTCAAGGATCGGCGGAAAAGAAAAGTACGAAGGACTTGATTGGTGCGTCGATCGATTGCGGATGCGGATCTTACGCGGATCGTGCTCGTGCTACCGGGTTGGCCAAGTTGCCAGAAATGCAGGTGTCCGTTAGGAGGAAGGAAACATCCTTGAATTTCGTGCCCAGGATGGCGGCATTTCTCGTCCTTGCTTGTCTTCTACTTCAGGACGGACGACAGACTTATGCAGCATTCACCACTGGTAACGTTGACGCATTCTTTTTTAATGGTTTTCTAACGATAAGACAACGATTTAGGGAAAGTGATGTGATAAAGTACGAAGCAAGGGCATATACATTTTTGTATACTCTCTTTATTACTTATGCGATCGTTACGTTTGATAACAATGATACTGGTATCGTCTGTTCTATATTTCATTGAATAACAAACTAATCAAATTTCTTTCACAATGAAATTATGAATCACAGCCATATTTATCAATCTTCAGTTTAATCAAGTTCTTTATTAATTCCTTGTTAATTAGCTTGTGTCTTTCAGCATCACGCGCTTTTCTTCTAATGCATTTTTATTTCATGAATTTAATAGTCTCCGTTGTCCCATTGCTAAGATTCCATATTTTACGTGCACACGAAACCAATTATTGCCGAATTCCCATTTAGGAAGTTGACTTTCGCGAACAAATTCTTAGAACTCTATACAATTGCGAGGTGCGTAGGCCAATGTCAACGCTTCGTTTAGTTCGAGAAATTCGCGTATCCACGTTCCTCGCAGCTAATGTTTTCATAACATCGGCGAAGCGTTGCCCTTCGTAGCCGGTCGAACTAGCTATTGCTCTGCTTTCGTGAATCGGTGGTTAATCAACCTTCACGTGCGCATCGCAAACTTTATCACGACGTTCATGTTAATTGCACAACCGTGCATTCCTCTATGACACCACTAGCTGCAGTTTGTAGGTCAATTTAAACGCATCGGTACGTAATCTCGGATTTCATTTTGCTATTGCTAAGTCAGGATAATGCAAAGTGTCTCTATGAATTATAACGTATATGTGTGTATCTTTATGAGTGCTCGTTTGATTAATAAAAAAAAGATGCATTGAGTGAAATCTGTTTGAGATAATGGATTTTTTAAATTGATATTTTAAAGTGATGTTAAATTGAAAATGGAAATTGCAGAGCTTCGACGACAGGATAGAATTGATTTATGTTTAATGTTATTTTATTTAGTGTAGTGCCGGTTTAAAGGAGGCCGAGAAATTGCGGTTTTTATAGTAATTTGACCGCGTTAAATTCGTTGCACGTGCCCGGGTAAATAATTCATTTGGGAGCATATGTGTTTGCATACGTGACTTTTAGCGAGGGAGTTTTATGAAAAATGGCATCATAAAAGTATAGAGTTTCACGTCGATATTGCCATTCTCCGTACGACCGTGCATCGTGAATAATGAATGTGCAATCACGCTTTAAATAATCATATTTTAATGCCGGAGAGATGTAATAATGTCCATTCGGAAAAAATGAGCAAGCAGGCTGTAAATATTTAACGATACTTGATGACATGGGGAACGATGCATGAGATTCTTTCGGTTCGATGCAAAATCAGCTGTCTTAAATTTTTCAGCTTCCACGGAGACACTTATCTTTCTCATAACTTTCGGAATTAATAATCAGTTGAAAAATATTTTTAATCATTACTTTCTTGGTCTGGTGTATAAAATTATGTGATCTCAAATTAAATGTGAAATAGATTTCACTGTAGATTACGATATGTAACAATATGCAGAGAGTAAAATTGCAAGTAGAACGCCGGTATAGTCGCATAATACTCGGTATATAGGGTAACGTATACAATGATTGATTACTTAAGAGCACTTTCATAATCCCTTCGCCTTATGAGTACGACTTAATTATAGTGACGTGTAAGTAACTTATTCGTAACTTCTTGACTTTATTGGGGTCAAGAAGTGATATATGAAATCTGAAATTTGTAACGAAAAGCACAGTTTTCATAAATTCGTAATTACAGCCATAAAGTACCTGTTAACATTACTCTTCTCTCAATTCCAATTTTAGAAATTTTCTACAATCTCTATATATTGATTACATAGCATTATCTTTACACAATTTGCCTTTTAACACTAACCGTCTCAAGCGCGGTCAAGTGACCGGTTCAAAGGAATGAAAATTGGTAGCTTCTTGTATTATTAACTAAAGGCTGGTTCCTGCGCCGTTTCCGGCATTTCGTTCGAAAAGGTATTATCGTTATTTCGTAACCGATTAAATATGTTACGCTGAGAATAGGTATACATAAAGTACCAGCACTGTTAGTGTTTAAAATAAGTATATCCATCATTATCGTGGCTGAAGCTGAAGATAGAGAATCATTAAAAAAAGGTAACGGAAATTAGCAAGAGCGAGGGCAAAGAGCAGAGGATGCTAATCCAGGCCAGTCTACATGTGCTCTAGATGTTAAATTCATTTTTAATCTAGTACGCACTATATACAATAATATTTACCACAGTTGTATTACCTCCATACTCTCGTAACCCTTCCTATTCATCAAAACTCATTAAATCCAACTCTCTACAACCAGTCCATCCATCCTATCAATAACAACCCCATCTGATAATCCCCTAAAACGATCACCACTCAGGCATAAAATTGTACCTTCAACCGTTATCTCCGACAATGCAAAATACCGTTCAAAAATACCCACCAACGAACCCCAGAAACGATCGGTTCCGTTACCACGGTGAAAACGATGACAGAATCGGCATGCTAACTCAATTCGCTGTGCGTCAGAATTGGTTCGCGTTTCGCAGAATTGCAGAACAGCCCGAGATCCTTTGTCCCTCCGATTGGATAAAAGCCCTTTGTGCGTTGTGGATTGTCGTCATCCCGAATGATGTGTCTTTGCATCGTCGCTCCTGAGCACCGTCGCAAAAAGCTCACCGGTCGTTCTAATACCGCGTCGGCCGGGTGAGATTACACTTCAATGGCGAAATTGCGGCGAGGAATGAGCTACTACCGTCCTGCGACTTGCCATGCATAATTCATAAGCGAGGCGTCACCGTGAAACCTTGGGCGATAAATATTTTTTGAAGGCGGAAGGGACATAAAAGTGCATGCAAATGAATTTGCCCTAATGCACCGGCTACTCCTTGCACGGTGTTCTTAACCACTTCGACGGCACTTTCTTACTTCTTTCTTCTTTGCTCCTCTTTCGTTCCTTTTTCGTTTTATTGCCCACCGGTAGATTTTATTGTCTCGTGGACGATACCCGTTGAACTTCCGGCAATTAGGGTTTTTGTGCGAACGCAAAGACGTCAAAGTTAGGTGGGAATAAATTTTGTCTGCTTATTGTCGACGATAGTATAACAGTTGCAAGTATTTAATGCGGTGTCTGGCTCGTTTATGCATCTTTGTTGGTTTTTGTTTTCGGAGATAATTCTGTAATTGACATCTTGTTGGAGGGAAATTTATTCTATGGATATCGATTTTCCGTGTATGTCTGAAGAGCTCTTACGGAAGATTGTGTCAATGTTTTTAGCAAATTAACGAGTGCTTGGCAAACGAGGTAACTTCACGTGACGGTTGTAAATCAGTCGGCTAAATTCTGCTTTCAAATGAAAGACATTCTCGTTATTGACACTGTTGACATTCGTTACAGTGGAATTGAGTCCGCGATTTTCACAGCATGACAACTTGCTGCATATGGTTACGTCGTTCCGTCAAACTTCACTCAATGAAGATGTATCAACTGTTTTGATTCTTTACAGATCATTGAAGTACTCAATATATAATTATAAGTCTGTTCATTACATTGTTGAAAAAGAAATTTGTACTGCACCAGCAGTAAAAGGGGAGAAATAATCTTAATCTTTATAATTTGTCTTAATTTTTCCATCAAGAGCTGAAGAAGACGATCAGTTAGGTATTTTAGGTTTTACAAGATGGAAGGGGAATATTTGCCGCATGGCTACCCTACGAATTCCAGGAATTATTCGAAAAACTGGGTGTCTTGGTAGTTTTAGCGTTAAATGTAAATTATTCAATTTCTTCATAAGTATCTCTAGTCCGACATAGGATTATTGCAATATGTTCTCCAAATATTGCCAACGAACTAATTACTAATTTCAGTCGAAATTTGAAAGTGTCAAAAAACACTTTCACATCACAAAGCGAACTTATTAACACTAGATTTACGGGAGTGAAATGTGTCACACTGCAATATATTAAATAAAAACTTTGGAAAAAGAGGGATCAAGCGGCAAAGCTGATAATTCGTTAAGTAATTTTTGTATTACAAAATGCACATGAAATATCTACTGTACTGCTTGTCTGTATATTTGAGAAATGCTTATAAAAAAAGTATTAACCCGTCAATTTGACGGCTTCCGTAAACCTAGTGTTAATCACCCAATTACAGCAATTCCTCGCAAACACTTTGGACAAAGCAATCGACGATATCCCCAACCTCGATAAATTTCAATTCCTACATTTTCAGACTCCCCATATCTCACAATCTCCGCAAAAAAAAATCTGTTTCTCCAAGCGCAATCGTAACTTACATAAACACCAAAACCACGAGCGTAACACGCGTATATACTCGTTCGTCCATGAAAATTAATGCGCATACATTAAAAACATTTCCCGAGCGCCGGTTGGCAGCGATTTTGAAATCCAATCGTTTTTACGATCGCCGCACGGAGACTGGCGTTTTTGAAGTCGCGACAGTGGTCGCCATTATCATTCCAGCGGCGGTCAGAGTGGATGCGAATTTTATACGGGGGGTCATTCAATTCGCGTGTTACCGTGTTTCTACGCGCGCAATCTCTTAGGGACGGAGAAAGACGAGAGGGAATACGGACAGATAGTTCCACGAGAGAGGATAATACGGAGGGGCCTTCATTGTCTCGATATCAGATCGCGGTGAACGGCGAATAAAACTATTTCATTCCGGTAACCGGGTGCGATTGCCTTACCGACGTCTACGTACGGTTTAATGTTCTCATAGTCCTTCGTATCTGTATGGGAGCCATACGAGCAACCGTAGCCGTTCCATGGAGTTATCTAATTTCGATGAATTATTAAAGGAGTTTGATAACAAACGTCGCCCCGCGAATTGGACCACCTCGCGCATCTCCGAATCTATTCCGAACATGCTTATCTCCTTCTCTTCCTACCCCTTCTATCTTCTATCTGTCTTCTTCTATTTATCTGCTCTCCTTCTACCCTCTTTCTCCCTCGATCCCCCCTTCTGTCTGTTTTCTTCGAGCAACCATCGTCCTCCCACTTTCGACCCTCGAACGCTTCTCTCCACGGAATTATCTCGTAGCCTAAGGGCTGCCATCTGTTTCGCCAGGGGTGCGCACCCCTAATTAGCTACAGCGACAGTTGTAACCGTGCTAAATCTAATATCTAATGTCCTCGCGAGGACTGCGCGATACGTGGCGAAAATACCCAACGATTTACATACATTTCGGCCACTTGTTCGCGGAAAATTCAACCCCTGTAGCTCCTCCAGCGTAACGTGGGGATAATCGATTGCAACCCCCTTGGTTTCATGTTAAAATATTTCCGTGTGGCGCTGATTTTTTTTTGTTAGAACTACGAGGAGGTATTAGGGACGTTTAGGGGAATTGTTACGTGATTTCCTATTGTAGGATTTTTTTTCTGCAATTTGTTTCCTATTGGTGGCGCGGCTTTGGGTTTTTTTCAGAGGATGTTTGATTTAGAGAGTTTGAAATTGGTGAATGGCCGCTTTGTGGAATTGTAGAGATGTGCGCAGGAGCGATTTTAGTGTTTGATGTTAATATCTACTTTTAATATTTGATATTTCACATGCACGACCATCGAATTAAATTAAATTTACTTGCACATAAATATAAATTTAACTTATGAAATAGTCGATACTTCGCGACTTTTATAGGTACATCCCTCTTGCTAAGTTTCTGATTTTCATTATGCGTTATTTAAATACTGCCTGGTTTCTTCGAATATTATAGATTACACTTTATTTTGCATTTAGAAATATTTGCCGCGAGATAGGAACTTTTGACAGTGGCGCAATTTTTGAAAATTAATCCCTCAACATAGAATTTTTTCTACGACTTGCTACGCTTACGTATTAATTTACCAAAATGAAAATTTACAAAAGGCCTCGGAAAAAATTTAACAACGTTCTATCCCTCTAAACGTATCCACTTTGTACTTTCTCAAAAATTGCAATTTTCTATAACATTTCCTTGCTCAAAATATTATTCAAAGTTAAATCCTACTTATTAAGAAATTCTAATATCATTTAGTATTAGATAGTTCAAAAAAATACAGCAGTCTGCATACATACCTACTGACAGTTGAAAATTCCGCAAAATTAAATTTCATAACTTTCCAGCTAAATATCTTCGACGCTGCAAATCGGATTGCAAAACTCCACCTATAGATATCTCATAGGTTATTGTATTACAGTTATTCTGATGCATTCATACTTCATATTATCCATTTAATTCTGCCGGATTCAACGTAACGAGTCGAAGGGAGGTGTGCGAAGTACATAACGATATCTGTAATTTCGTTTAGTCCTTGCAGGAGATACTAAAAATTCACATACGACTAGTAGCACGGATTATCTCCCTACTTTTCCCCGTACGTGGGCGTATGCATTCGTGAATATTCATCTGCTCTCATCCGATTATCGCCAAGTATCTCCGTTTCCACTCGTTTCCAACTCATGTTAGAAGATGAACAGAAAAGTCCGCGGATGAGCAGGGGCGAATAGAAGGCAACGGGGTGGAAATTAAAAATAGAAAACCGTGACTTCTTTTTGTCAGTTTAATTAGACCGTAAAATCGTCTGGGACACAAAAGACGGAGCGATTAAAAATTCATCGATATCGCCCGATTGCGCAAAAACCTTTTGACGGACGCGGTGTATGCAACCGAATAAAGGCTGCGGTATTATGCAATTCTGGTGACAATTATGCAGCTAGAGATTTGCCACGGTACTTCAATTATCACGGTTTGTTGGCTGCGATATAATTGTGCCGACCGCCTCGAGTGATAATTGTGTTTGTTACATTTACATGATATTCCAACACAGCTTCGCTAAAGGATATTCGCACGATTGTTTCGTTTCTCTTAGGTTTTCGTTTCGAATTTTCAAAGGGTATGAATTTTACGCTTTCTTCTCGTATCTTGCCGATGGAAGTGTCATTTGTACCTTTTCGAAATTGTAATTTATTCTACTGCTATTACCTTTATTTTATAAATTAAGAAATATAAAATAGTAGATTTAATTAAAATGGCTAAGGTTTCTCATTTATTATTTATAATTCAATTTTTTCTTATATTTTGTCGATGGAAGTATCGTTTTCCCGTTTGTCAGATTGCTATTTTTTAACTTTTATCTTTCTCTAAAGACTTCAAAAAGAAAAACAGTAGATACAATTAAAACTGCTAAACTTTTTCTTTATTATTTCTATTTGAATTTATATTCGCATGTTATCGATTAATTCTATTATTTCCCGGACGTTTTTAGAATTTAAAATGAATAAAAATTACTGAGGTTCATCATGTATTATTTCAGCATGATAATAATAACAACATTATCGCCTATTATTTTACTATTCGATCCAACTTGTAATTCATAATGAACCTTTTGTTATTTCATTTTCTAAAATATCAAGGCGCAGTATGCGCAACAATTGCCGATTGTGAAACAGTTGTTCACATAATGGAGAATATAATGTGATTTTCGTAGCTAATTTTTCATGGGGGACAGACGTTTTCCTTCCGGCGGTGAAAAGATAAAAGGATTTTTGCGAGAAAATATGACTGAATGAATTGCGCAGTCAAACCCATTCGTTAAATACTTTTAATTGCAAGGATAAATTGAAAAATGCAAATCTCCTGTTTTTATTTGTGGACTGAAAATGAAACATATTCTTCAAGGCGCACGGAGATTTATCATTCGCTGTGCTTGTATTTTCTTTGTTGATTGTTTAGAATCGAGTTTTTTAAATTTTGTTATACCGTCATTTCGTATTTTGTTAATTCCTGATAAGAGTTTCCATACTAAGTTTGCCAAAATTAGAAAATTCGAATTAAAATGAAAATAAGTAAATGAAAACACAAATTGGAGGGTATAGATTTCACACAAAAAAAAGGAAAATTGATGTATCGTTATTAAATATTTGTTGATTTTCAAGTTATAATATCTGTCAGCTATGAAGTCGTTAGAAGTAAATGGCATTTCCTCAATGCACTAAATTCCAAAATTAATATAAAAAAAAACCTGCAGCTGTCACATAAAGTATCGTTCGCAAACGGACGATTGAAAGATTGCAACAAAAAACGATAGATTCAAAGCACAAAGGCACATATAAAGCATACTTTAACCCTTTTAGTGCCGGATGCCGATATATCGTCGTTAGCAACACTCCTAACGCCGATCCTCATGGGATTATTATTTAGTTTGTTCAAATGATATTAGTAATTTTATTGCAAATAATTGAGAATACACAATTTATGAACCATATTACGTTATTCTATATTAAACGATGACCAAATGATGATTCTTTTTGTTTCTAATGACTATCTGCAATCGATAACCGATCTGTTCATTTTTCCTAAGAATATTAGATAAATATTAATCTTACGATTTTCAACGAATATTGAAATAGATTTGTTATTAATTTAATAAGTTTTTCCGACCGGCACTAAAAGGGTTAACAAAGCACCACGTTCACCAATCGATTACATTGGGACTATTAGTTAACATTAACAACACCATTTTATTTAATGCATTAACTTTGAAACCATTTATCGTAATCAAAGTCTCCCAGATTCAGTACTAAGACTCTCAATTTAAATTTCCAACTGTAATTTCATCGCCCAACCTCCCGGAAACCTAGAATACCCAAAAACGTGCCCGATCAAACGCAAGAAACACTATTCCGACTTTCATCCGTCTCTTCGCATTATTGCCGCGAAGTGTACAATACCCACCCCCGTTTATTCGTACGTGCGTACACCCTAAAGGCACCCCATTCGAAGGTAGCCTCGAAGTTAGGGAATGAGCGAACAGAGAGGAAGCAGAGCACACATACATACATACAATCACGTACAAGCCGATACATACACACACGTACCCTCACAATCAGAGGGTAGGAAGGTTTCTTGCGCCGCGCACCCCTCCAGGGATTCTCGCTTCATGCATTTTATATTTCGTCGGACTTTGATTCCTAGACGGGCCACGCGGCCCACGGGAGTAATCCTTAATCTTTGATCGGAAATTATCTTTGATCATGGCTCAGTCATTGGACGCTCTTTTCCTACTCTTCTTATCCTTCCTATCTGACTCCCCTGGGTCGAATGCCTATTCGTGTAGCGTGCAGTTGCCTTGGATGAGAAACGAGGAGGAAGGGGACGAGACAATGAGAAGGGGAGGAGAGATTCTTAATCTGCTATCTTATAAACTCTCGCAGACTCGATGCGTTCGGACTTGATAAAGCCAACGATTTCCAACGATAGGGGAAATATTACTTTTCGACTTTGGGTTGCCGGTGTTCAGGCGGGGTGGGAGATCCTGATCGGGATACGTGATGGATCTTGAGAGGAGGATGGATATTAAGGTGTCGATGAAATAATAGTACGGGGTTTCGGTGAATATTTAACTTTTATTGATAGTGTACAAGAGTTAAGAGATTTGCTGAATACCTGTCTCCACTTAGGCTGCGTGGGATTTGTAGATTGTATTAAAGTTTAAAAATAATATCAAATGACTTAGTTTAACTACTAAACCTACCAATCCGGTGAAAATGATCGGCTACCAATTTTTTCGAATAATTCTTTAAATTGATAGAAAAGCCACGCATTAAATATTTCACTGTTGTCTTATAAAACCTAAATTATTTATTAGACCATCTTTTCCAAGTCTTTATTCTCTTTTTCCAAACTACTCATTCAATATATCTTAATATAACAGATATAACGTCGGTAGTTTTAGTGTTAAATGGATAGAGAAAACTGTGAAATATGTGTACAATGTTGAAATGATTAAAATTAATTCACTTATTTGGGAAACTCGAAAGAAGACAAGTATCTTTTGGAGTATAAATAAAACATTATCACCAATATGATATTTTATTCCTTCCATTAAATATTTCATTAAATTAAATATTAATTAAATATTACACTGCTGTCTTATAAAACCTAAATTATTTAATAGCCCATCTTTTCCAAGTCTTTACTTCTCTTTTTCCAAACTACTCATTCAATATATCTAAATATAACAGATATAACGTCGGTAGTTTTAGTGTTAAATGGATAGAGAAAACTATGAAATATGTGTACAATGTTGAAATGATTAAAATTAATTCACTTATTTGGGAAACTCGAAAGAAGAAAAGTATCTTTTGCAGTATAAATACAACATTATCGCCAATCTGATATTTTATTCCTTCCAAAATTATATTCCGTCGTAAAGTGCCTTATCGCGGTCCCTGTTCGCGACAAATTCGGCGATTACCTCGTATCCGCGTCCCGCTCGAGTTTTCTTTCCACTGATAAGCGGTGTTAAGTCTCGCCCACTTCTCCAAGTATCTGAATTTTTTTGTCGTCGAGCATTTCTAAATCCTGCCCGAGGATGCCAGTTTTTCATCCGGCAATTCTCGCTATAACCAAAACTCTTGTTCCTCCTCTTTCCCCCTTCCCCTTTCTTCGGTACCTTAAACACACGTATGCAGGCCTGTGTCTGTCGTTCGACCTCTCCGGCTCATCCGATATCTGGGATCCTTAATCTGCTCGCGAAAGACTCGGTCCTTCGACGCAAAAAAAAGCTAAAGCAGAAACTAGAAGGATAAGAATGGGGTGGTAAAGGAAAGGGCAAGGAAGGGGTAAAAAGAGAGACAAGAAGAGAGAATGTTTCTTGAGAAGAAATCCTCACGCGGGCGATCTCTACTCGGCTTACCAAGTTGGCGAAATACTCGAGGCTCTCTCATCCTTTCTCCTCGTTCTTCCACCCTTTTTCCTTCTCTTTCTTTCTCTCTTGCTCCTATTCGCCGCTAGTCTTCCAACATCGTGCCTTCACCGAGCAGAGGTGGCATGGTTCCTTCTCCTTTTCCCCTCCTTCCCTTTTTTTCCACCTCTTCTTCCGCCACACCCCGATTGCGTACGTGTGGAGAGAAAGCTTCCGGCTCTCCTTCGCACTCTTCGGGGTTACCTTCGGCTCGGCTGACTGCCGACAACCCCCGACTTTAAACTCCCTTCGGCTTCTACCTGGTGTCTCTCCTTTTTCCTTTCCTTTTTCCACGACCACTCGGTAGTTCTCCCTTGGAGATGGACGCGTTAAACCGGCTCCTGGACGGCCGTGGTTAATGAATGTTTACGCGGAGACTCATGGGAGGGGGATGGAAAAATAATTGCAACGCTTTCAGAACGTTGAAAGGATGCAAACAGCAGTTTTTATTATTATGTGAAATGGAGGTACGTTTTGTTGGAAATTAGTGGATGTTTAACATTGTTGAACTATAAAGACGAGGAGGGGGTTGGGTAATTGATCGTAATGAGAGGATATTTCATTATTTTTGGTTCTCAAGTGATCGTCGATATTATGTGTGCATTGTGTAACAGTATTATGTTATCGAGTAATGCTGATAACGTTGCTTCCCCGCTAATGGTTCGCTATAACTAAATCAATCTATTATAACACAGTGAATTATAGACATCTAGCCCGTAGTATGAACGATCGCTAACCCCGTTTAATTAATATGATATAATCTGTAATGTTTCGTACCGTTCATTTCTATGTTAAATGTTTGAAAATGTTCGCTAATTGTGCATACATTCGATAGTTCCCTCAGACTTCTTAGATTACGAGGAAAACGGGGGTTAAGATAGTTAGTTGGATTATACGTGTTAGATTAACATTTGAGTTGCCCGCAAGAGGCTTCGGAATCCGCTGCAAGGCAAAGTCTGTGTTGTTGCATCGACGGAGGATGATGATGATGCGAACCGACTGGGAATCTGAGAGAAGTTTACGAATTTGGTCTTCGTGGTGGGCGCGATAATTTACTGGCTTCACAGTAACGCGAATTTGGTTTATGGTTTGGCGAAGTATTGGGTTGCCAACTAAGTGATTGCAGATTTTGACGATAGATGGTTTTAGTACTTTTTTTTATTTTGTCAACATGTTCAAAGCACTTAATCTATAGTTTTCTTGTTATTTGGACTTCCACCTTTCATTAGTAAAAAAATCGTGTCTTTGAGTTATTTAGTTTTGTTTTTATCCCAATTTGAAAATGGAAGAACAGACCGCACATTTCAGGCATATTTTATTGCATTTCCGAAAAGGCAGGAACGCATTCCAAAAAAAAAATAAAACAGCTTCACTATGTTAAAAAACTCGATTTATGGTTCCCTCATCAGCTTAAGGAAATTTCTTCTTATATAAAATCCGAATTACTTAGTTGCCAACCCAATAGATCTTGGGACAACGAGAAAATTCTGATTCAACTATTTGGAAAAATTTTATGCAATTAATATGCTAGCGTAGGGTTCGTAAATTAGAATTTTCTATAGCATTTCATATTTAAGAAGCTTTAGCATGTACATTCATTCCATGTTCTTTACTACAAAAATTACGTGATTCTTTATTGTAACGCAACGGGTTGAAACATGCTGGAAATTTTGGGGATATCATTTGTGAAATTCATATATAATTGATACTTTTATTTTATCATACAGTTTTTCAAATATTTTACGTCTAGGAAGAATAAGTGAACAATTTCAATTACATTTCTCTTTGCCAGTAGAGTAAAATCATAATTGCAACGCGAGGAGCCAAAAAAATAGACTTGTAACAGAAAGAAATAATCATGCCAATATTATTTCCGAAATTAGCATAGACTTAACATATTATTATAATATCCTTCTATAAACTATAAAGTTTTAAACACTTTAAATCAAGGGAGCATAAAAATTTCAGAGACTCCGTACAAATTTCGTTCCTGCTTGCGAAAAACTTGCAGAAATTTTAAAACTGTCCTTTAAACCCGGAGATAATTACAGCCGAATCTAGCTCGAAGATCCGCAGAGTAGTCAATTAGTTGGTCAATTAACTTCACAATTCGGACGTTTCACAACGAAAATACAATACCGCCGGAAGAATAATATCAAAAGGTCAGAAAGATAATACGCAAAACCAAAGATAAAGTACAACGTTCCGCATTGAAAACACTCGTTGGCGGTATAGCTAGAATTAAATTTACGGGATCAAAGGAAACAATTAAAGCAGCTTGCAGCACGACGCGGAACGTTTACGTTTGCGGATGTAATTTTTGTCTTAAGATCGTTACAAAAAGGCCATCCGTGTCGGTGGACTTATTAATTACTTGTCATTTCCACTCCCTTTGTCTGGATCCATCGTCTCTTCCGCAACGGTAAAAGCGACAATTCAACGTTTCTGCCAATCCGAGCTCAGAATGCGATTCAAGATATTATACCGGTCGAGGATATAATTCTTATTACGTCGTCGACGAGGAAGACGAAGCGAGCAGGAAGGAAAGAGAGACGAACGAACGAGATCGAGAGAAAGAAAGAAAGGGGAGAGTTTCCTTTGAGGGTTGCCGCCCTCGCAATAGCCGGCTCTAACAAGGCA
Source organism: Cerceris ruficornis (assembly GCA_963989415.1). Lineage (NCBI taxonomy): Eukaryota > Metazoa > Arthropoda > Insecta > Hymenoptera > Crabronidae > Cerceris > Cerceris ruficornis. The sequence goes on from OZ022521.1 coordinate 14,324,789, forward strand.
AAAAAGTACATTAATTGCGCGCTGTGTTGCGGTGTTATTAAATTCTTATGGAAATGCAGGTACAGCAGGGCCCGACTCATAAAGTTCACTATTGTGTTATAAAATCTAAATAATTTCAAGTTCTTGGGTAGCCGGCCGCAGTCTTTCCCTCCATGGTGTGCTATTCTTCGCCGTTTTCTTTTCGATGATAGAGCAACAAAGGAATACTGTCATCCAGGTATCAGAAGAATGAAAAAGGAAAAGGCTGGTAACAACGGATTACACGATGAAGAAGAAAACGAAAAAGGGATACGAACGCATGAAACTTAAAGGTTGCTGCAATCAGACATTCAAATTATGTTTACTAAATTAGATCCTTTGGAAGTCTTTTTCCCCATCTCTTGTCATCCTCCGTGTCTCTTTCTCCTCTTCTTTTATTGCTCTTTTCTCCCGGTTTCTCTTTCCGTCTTTCTTGCCAGGAAGTTAACCGACAAGTTTGCTACTGCCCGCTGCTGCTTGCTGCCGAGTTAACAATTCGGTTAGGAAGTTAGGGACTGTCCTTCCATCCAACCCCGCTCCGTACTCGCTCTACGACCTTTTTGGCGACGGACAGTTCGATGGTCTTCTACTCGGAAGAGCTTGCCTTCTCGTTACGGGAAGGGCGAACGTCGAACTTCGTGCCGCGAGTGAAAATCAGTAAATTCGACGATCCCTCGTTTTCTCTGCCCCTTGCGACCCCCCACGATTCTACCCCTCTCTCCACCCACCCTCTTTGGAATAACGGAATTCGAGGCGGGCAACGTAACGGAGTAGCGAGCAGTGCATTGTGTGGAATTTTAGCTTCGTACGAAGAGCGGGTAAGGGAAGAAGAGAATGGGGCAAGCATTTCGGCGATTGCACCTTTCGAATCGTGCCGTTCGATGTGTTTAGGTGTTTAAACGTTTACGCGATGCTCCGAGAATTTCGTTGATTGAATGCCAACGGTTATCCGATTTTATGAGGATATAAGAACGGCATTCGTGCTGGAGATTTGTAAGTTACGATATGTAGTAATATGCGAGGTGAATTTTGGGATTTGATGTGCATTAATATGGAATATTTTTGAATGGTTATCAATTTTGGAGCATTCGGATGTTGTTAGGTGAAATAATTCGCGTAGTTGAGGAAAGGAATTTTAACCCTTAACCCATTGACTGCCAACTACGAGATGTCTCGTAGCTGCACTATAAGTTGGAATTAATAAGTTAACAATAATGGCCGAGCGTGTATAGAAATTTTGGAACAAAAATGTTCTTCGTATCATTACAAATGTCGAGATTATATTTTTGATTAATGAAATCAATGTTCTAAAAACTTTCTGTCATCTTCTCAAATTTTAACAAGCAAAGGTAATTTTTGCTTAGTTTTCCTGGCAGTGAATGGGTTAACTATAAATGTTGGTCCCAGGTATCTAAACGTAAATTCTATTTTCAATTATTTTTTTGAAGGAGAAATTTTGTAATTTCGTCTAGGTTTTACAATTATATATAGATTTCCCAGTAATCAAATCTACGGTGTATTAAATAATTGTTTAGGAAAAATCTCCTATAATTTCAATAATTGGTTGGCCGAGCCGTTAACTCCATAGCGTAATTGAATACTTTCATCTCTTCTGTTCCAACGTATCTATTTACAACCTAATATGCTAGATCAAATATTAACAATTTTAGGATTAAATAACAAAACTTTAATAAGAAGAAATGAATTATAATACTTGAAAATTTCGCGAACTACGCAATGTTTCATTCAACGCAGACTTCATTCCTCTTTCCTCCCTTCGGAATTGATAGCTTTTTAGCGAGAAACAAGTGTCGCCTAGCAGCCGCTGTTTTCTTGGGGTTTCGAAATAAGCAGTACGAAGGCATAATTCACATGTGGCACCAGACTCTCCTCTGATATTAACAAAAATTATCTTTTGATTAATCTTTGCCCGAGGGAGAAACGAATACATTGGCATTTGTGCCGGGAAACTTATGGGTATAGTTGGAAGGGATCTTTCCCTTCGCGTTGAAGATTTCTCCCTTGGCCGATATGCGAGGGTTCTACGAGCTAAACGAGCTTATCCTGCCGTTTAGGCTGATTTTCTTGGAGTAAAGTTATCCTTAACAATGATCGTTTAAAATTCTTGATGCGTTCGAAAGTTGGCGGGATCGATTTGACTATCTCGTTTGAGTTTGTCATTTAACTTATATTGATTTACCGATGATTCGATACTATGTAGATTGAATTCTATCCAAGTAATATTAAGAAAAGCATTGATGAAGCAGAAGGATCAAAGAAGCCATTGAGGATCGAAATAGGATTCGTAAAAAAAGATTTACAATAAAAGGATATTGTTCGAGTGTAAATTAATAATCAAAACTCCAGTAGAAGTGCGAGTGATTAAAAAATATCAGGTGGGATTTATTTGATAATTTTTCACTCCGAATATACGGGATTTAATTTTTGAGCTTCGCAAAAATTGCAATTTCATTTAACGAGATAAAGTTCCTTCGCGCGCTATTATAATTGCGATAACGAATTATTTCAATGGGCTTTGTTTTTACCTTGATTTTCAATATGTGAATGGTATTTAGTGTCTGTTTATTTCATTATTAATTTCACACTAGTTCATTATTTCAATGTAACCTGTATCGCTGTACAAGTAGAACCTAATTTTCGCAGTAATACAATTAATGATGTTACGCAATAATTCTTAACGCTCGTGTATGCTTGCATTGTTAATATTATATTTCATTCGTAAATTAAATCTCAATCGCGTACTCTACAATTTTAATAAAAATAAAATTAACATACAGAGATCGCGTGCAAATGTAAATACGTCGTTCAAAAAATTATTACTCGAAATTGGTCTGCAATTTTTTTTTAAAACTAGTAATAACGCTTGCAAAAATTTCTTGAATTTTATATTATTTATTATTATTATAGTATCTGGTTGTATTTCATGTTAAGTAGCTAGTTTAAACCGACTCCTGAAAAACATGGTTCTTGACAGGTTGTTGAAATTAAATTTGGCTCCCAACAAAATTTTAATTGTCCTGCTACTGATTTTTGGCTCTTTTGAGTAATGAGTTTGCCGACCACTGCTCTAGACGAATCTAGAAAGATCCGCGCGGGTTTTATAAACTTCCCACAACATTAAATAAGTAGTTTAGAAAAAGAGGAATCAAAAGGTGGAAAAGATGATTAATTCAGTAATTCATGTTTCATAAGACGCTCCTAGAATATCTATTCTACAGTTGCACTATAAACTTGGAGAATTTTTATAAAAAGTTAGGAACCAGTCATTTTGACTGTCTCGGTGGTTTCCATGTTAAATCAATTCCTAAAGTGAAAATTATACTTTTCACATTCTTCCGTATAAACATTAGCTACAAAATTTCTGCATGAAAAATTCTCAGTATTGCAACAAATACCAGAACAGAACTGCTTTGCCTTAGGACTTATAATTTTCAGCCTAATAATTCCTCCATCGGTTGCTGTTCCAGGTCCTCTTCCGTTGTGCCCTTCCCTATTTCCATCACATTTCTATTCCTGCACGTAACACAATCTTATTCGACGCTATTCGAAAATTCTACGTGTCGCGATTTCACGTGAAAACCGTACACATCATCTCCTTTGACAAGTCGTAGCTCAATTTATTAACACGTACGATCCTCGGCATGATCTTGCACTTCCATCACTTTACATGGATTCTACCCTTCACGGAGTTCATTCGGTGCTTTTTTCACGTCCTCCCTTCCACCCCCGGGAATCAAGTCGACTTATAAATATGATAATACGCGAGGAGCAAGCAGCAGTCACGAAATAACCCCTTTCGAGCTCGTCTCCTCCTCTCACCCTTCGGGTTTTCTCCTCCGCGAAAGGACTCATCCTTATCGAACGTCAGGCATTACCCGCCGCCTTCCTTCACCGCTTTACGATATTGGAAATCCGAAAATGCGAATTAAAGTCCGCACTCCTCTTTCCTCGTTTCCCTCTTTGTACAGTCGAGACGGAGGGAGAGGATGCATCGATGGCTACCACCCCTGCAGGGCCCGTCTGTGCTTACCATTCTACGAGATATAAGAAATGCGTGTAAATTGGGCGAGACTGCAGGAACGTGGAAGTCTGACTTGCTTGGTTAGAGGGAAATCGAATTTAGTCGGGTTACTTGAGAAATTCACGCATTTCTGACTGGGGGGAAAAATTAAATTTTGTGTGTTTTTCTTTTCTTAGGAAAGTAGATGTGTTAAAATAGCGAGTAGTCAGATTAAATCGGGTTACTTAAAATTTAGGGATTTGCTACTCGGTTTAAATTTTGTATTTTTTTTCTCTTGTTTTTTTTTAAACAAGAAATGTATTAAAATCTTCATAACTAGCGAATTGTAAAATTTAATTGGGTCGCTTAACGTTCTGGGATTAGTGACTCGGTTTAAATAGCGCGTTCTTCTTTTTTAGAAAAAGAGATGTATTGAAATATAGTGATAACTTTGGAATGTGGAAATTTGAGTTGCACAATTAGGGGATAGTTAAATTTAATAGGGTCACTTGAAAGACAGGCATTTGTGACAGTATTTAACTTGTGTATTTTTTTAAAGGATAATGTAGTAAAATAGACTGACACTGCGGAGAAGTGAAAATGTGACTTGCCCACTTAGAGAATAGTCAAAATTAGTTGGAATACTCGAAATGCAGAAATTACAGTAGAAAACTAAAAATACGACTTATACGGTTAACTGAAACGAATTTCTTGCAGCAAGAAAATCTCTTGCTCGCGGTTTTTACAGCTGAAGTATTTCGAAGTTTGCAAAAAGCTGACCGACATCTCTTCCGTCATCCCGAGAAACGGGATAAAACGTTCGTGCTTCCGGTGTGTTAACTTAATTCTTGCAAATTAAAATATTTTTCATAGTCGTTCAGCATTGTTTATCTTTCATAACTTTTCTTTTGTACCCAGCGAATTTAATAAACTTCTTTCAAATCTGATTACTGCGACAATTACGAAAATAATGAAAATTACGGGATACGAAGAACACTTATGTTTTTATTCACTTCCACCGAATTTTTTTAGAACTACTCCCATCCATCTTTTTACTTTCTCAAATTACATTCATTAATTTTCGACAGTAACACGAATATTTACTTCATTATTATTGACAGTATTATTTAACATAAAAGCATATTTTTTCAAGTACAATAATTCCCGAGAACAACGGCAGCACTAGTTACTCGAAGGTGGGACTAATTAGCTTAAGAGCATGTTAAACTCGCAGGCGTAACAGGTAACGAAAATTATTGTCACGAAACGTAGCAGCTCCGTTAAGAATCTCGGTTAATTGCCATACGCACGATAAGCATTTTCCACGGGGTATGCAAATCTAAATTACGTTATAATAAGCCCGGTGCCGTGCTACTTCTTTCTGGCTTCGTTCTAATTTCGTTTCCTCCTCCTCCTCTTTTTTTTCACTTTCGTTTAAAATTAAGCCATCCCGGATTTGCGGACCATGGTAATCTCAAAAATTATTCTCCCCGCCCGGTTTTAATATTCTCAAATCCATTACTATTACAAGGACTTAACATTCTGATCGTTTTGTCCTAACGTGTTGACTTTCCTTTGATAAAGAAAGTGGGAGAGAAAGATAAACTACTTTGAGCTTCGATTATCTTAAGACTATTTACTGGAAATTTGAAGCAGAAAGAATTCCACGTCTATCTTATAAAAACATAAATCATTTAAATGATCATCTTCTTTGCCGCTTAATTCCTGTTTTTTAATGTATATTTAACACTAGATCTACGGCAGCCGTTTTTAAAAATATTTCTCTTTATACAGAAGCGGTACAGTAGATATTTCACGCGTATCTTATAATACACTTTCTTCTTTTTCATCTTTTCTCAAAGTACTTATTTAATATTATATATTTAATATAATATTATTTCATATATTATAAATATTAAATATAATACATATAAATAAAATTATATTATTTAATATATTTAAATATACCAGATTTAGCGGCCGTAGATCTAGTGTTAATATATTTTAACATAACAGATTTGACGCCGGTAGTTCTACTGTCAATTACGCTTTAGGTATAGAGAGGCAACTTAGTACATATGTAAGTTTAATAATTTTTTATTTAAATACGATAGATCATCTACAACTTACCTGCCTCAAAAAATATCAAAAAAATTTTAAAACTGTATGTAGATGTTTTCACTTACTTTCAAAAAGCTATTTTATTGTAGCACTTCTTGTCATGCCAGTAATAATTTCTTCCGAAACACGATCTTCAAATTTTTCCCGCTAATCAACACTAGGCATGAAAACAAGGCATAACTCCCAACCGGCCAAAACACCATTAACCGTACCAAGCGCGGTCAATTCATCGGTTCACAGGAGGTCAACAGAATGAAAACATGTCTTTCTTTCTATTATTATTTAAAAACGGCTTTCTGCGTTCTTTCCTACATTAAATCTGCAATCGCCTGCATTACTTTCGTAAAAGCATTATCGTCATCTCATAACCGGCCAAATGAACGGCTAGGGTAAAAATAAATATATATAAAGTGGCAGCACTGATAGTGTTAACATTGATATTTCATTGAAAAATTCATCGGTCCAATGTCTTAAGAATACAAAGGACTGTTCTACGAAGATCTTCGTAAGACAGATTTCAGCACGCTTCACCGAAACTTAGCGTCAGCGGTGGAGCATAGCCGAAATGCGAATGGGGAGAAACCACGAACAAGGGTTTCCCTGACCAAAGCTAATCCTCTGAAGGTAAGCCAAATGTAGTCAGAAACAAGCCACGGGCTTTGCATCATCGTTCGACGTGCCAGTTCCTCCTTCTAGGATCCCACGATTCTGTCGGCACTCCCGTTACAGTTCATTGCCTATGACCATATCCCAAGAAGAGCTCTTGAAAATTCTCCCCATTCATTCGATACTCCATTTGCACGGAATGCACGTTCAATTTTAGTGCATCGACTGGCTGCCATCGTGCTGCTTCGTTGAACTTTTTTATTACCGGTCAGTCTATGCTTCTTTTTCGATGATCCATTATTCACTGCTCGGCGAGTGTAGCTTTTTTTTCGCTTGTCAGCAAGGACACATGGACGAACGTATCAATTTTACGATGCTGTGATAAAATTAGAATCCCGTCGAAATGTCATCGTTGGACGAAATACATTAAATTTCTTCGGCGTTATCCTTTCTCAAATTGTTCGATGCTCTTGATGAAAAACATCGGACATTGGAGTACTTGAAAAAATGTTTCGCTGTTGTGATCGTCGGTGATCTATTTTAAAACGTGGCAAAGAGTAATTGAGATTTAATCTTAGCAACTCATCTGGGACAGTTCTGCCCTACTTATCGCTACCAGTGGATCTTCAAATTGCACGTGAAATTTCTTCGTCGTTTCTGGATCAAATTTTTCTACGATGGATGAATTAAAAATAGCTGGATAAAACGTTTCTTGTTTTAGCAGAGTATTTTGAGATTGTAATGTCACGAGAAAGGTTGACATTAATATTGATAAAATATTGGTGTTAAGAGCTTCAGAATATTCTCAACGCTTTAATAAGTTGACCGTCGTATCAGTCATCTGTAACCGCTTCTGTACTGACGTTCAATTATATTTAATCAAATATTAAATATTATTCTATTTTCACTTACTTGTTCATCGACAGAAAACATTCCTACGATAGCTAAAGTCCAAGTACTAGAATACCCTTAATTAAACTCTTACAATTATTGTATATAACATCGAGCAAATTAGTAACATCGTACAATTAAATTTTGCAAGGGTACTTCTCTTCACATATGATATTTCCCATGAAAAAGAAATCCTCAGAAATCGTGCAACACTAAACATATTAAACCTGCTGTTCTCTTCAGTTATACTTCACATTCGCATTCTTTCGAGTCATAGTGACTCGATGACGAAAGGTTCACTTCAAAAGAAATGTAAAATTTGAGGAGAATAGCAGGGTTAACAAAAAGAAGAGGGCATTGTCCATGATGCACCCGATTCGATTAGAAAGAGAAAAGAAAGGGAGAAGGACAGATCTGGTTTATTACTCGAGAAATATTGTTTTCATTCCGAGTCATCGTCCAGTTCGAGATATGCATTGGTAGGCTTTGATAACGAAGGGAAATCGTGGGTGCATGAAGGTCTGGTAAACCTAAGTGTACACAGAGGGTAGTGGCGATCCTTTGAATGCACCATCGACACGGTAAATACAAACACCGTCAGCCCATTAGAATAATTATCCGTGTTCGTCGACGTCGACGGACAGCGGCGACTTCTAATTAATCCGAGTACTTCATCATGAAAATTAATTCAGCGTTGTACGTTTTCCTTTCGGCTGTTACATTTATAGGGTGTTGTCTGACCAGTTGTAACTGTTTATTCGTCGGGTTTCGCGGCTTTAAGGAGCATCGTACATCTTTGCTTTGTTTCGCGCGAAATGTAACACTGTTTGAAGGCTAAAACATAACAGTACTTGAGTATTAAAACAATGATGTAGTTTTTTAATCAGCTGGGAAGGCATTGTCAGGTTGTTCTTCAGATTTGTAAGAGAACTTCGTTTCACGTTCCATGTGAAAACTTTCGAATTAAAGAAATCAGTGGGACGCTACACCATTAAATTGTTGTCATGCTATCAGTTTTATTTTTAGGTCTGACATGCAACAGAAAGAACTAGTTTTTATTTTAGCGATTTGATAATTAACTGTATCAAATGCAGTCCCACAAAAATAGTAAGAAAATGACTTATCCAGGTGCACTTGTAGAAAACTGTGGGAGTAGTTGTTATCAAGAAGCACGAAAAAGTTATTAATGGAGACATGCTAGGAGCATGTTATTGTTTAGCATTTTATAGGTTCCTCAAAAAGATCGTAAAATGTAATTACTGTAATTGTAAAGAATTAGTCAACCGCAGTGAACGAGGCACGGAAGTTACAAACTGAGCTTAGAAACTATATTATTTAACCAGTAAAATCTATACCCCCAATGTTTGGGGTCGACAATCCTAGCAGACGAGTGTCCCTTAATCTGCTTGCTTTTGTCGGTCGGACTACTTTGCAGGACAATGCATTCAGTCATATTAAATAAAACCACGATACTCTTGAACGTAAGACTCTACAAACGGACAGGCAAACCCGCGATCGTCCGTCATCTTGGACTGCCTAATCCTTCCTTTACCGTTCATTTCAATTTCATTAGCCGATGTATATGAAGTCCTTCTCTCGCAGCTGTAATATTCTCCTCGGTCGGGATAGCCGTGATCCCTACTCTATTTATTCACCCACGTAATTCACAACCGGAAGGTGCTCACCGACCGGAAACGCATACACGGATGTGGCCATTGTTATTCGGGCTCGTGTCGGCCCGGCTTGCTATCTCGTCGAGTGACCACCAATCACACCCCCGCTGATTCCTCACTCTCCCCCCTCTCTCTCTCTCTGTCTTTCTCTCTCTCTGTTTGTCTCTCTCTCTTGGACTTTGGTTCTGTTTATTTTTCAAAAGTCAAGGGAAACAGTGATTCTCAGGGTTTCTAAGGAACTTTCATCTTACAATTAGTTCTTTCTATGTCGGCGTTTCACCTCGATGCGAAGGTTGAACGGATGCTGAACACTAGAACTAATTGTGCTAAATCTATTAGATCTCAATATATTAAATAAGAACTTTGAAAGAAGAGGAATTAAGAGATGGAGAACATGAACAATTCGATGATTTATGTGTCATGAGATGGACATAGAATACATGCTCTATGGCTCTTCTATAAAATAGGAGAATTTTTGAAAAAAAATCTGAACCAGGCATTTTGAATCGGTTGGTAGTTCTAGTCTTAAAAGATAGCATATTGTTGGCAGTCTTAGCGATTGTTCATAAAGGAAAGGAGGAGAATTCAGTTACTCCTCGGTGCCTCCTGTTTTGAGTTCTTTTTCTCCTTCTTTCTTTGTATTTTCGGATTTAGCTGCTCTGGCTATTTGCCCTAGCCCCTATTGTTCAAGGTGTGTTTCGCATCACCGAAGTTATAATATGTTGTATAATAATTTAGGAAAAATTTCTTAGAGGTGACGGGAGATTTAATTTCTCTCAAAGAATTTCATTTAAAAAAAAGATTTGTAAACCTATAATATAAAATTATAATAACTGAAGAGGTAGAAAAATTTCTTTCAAAGAATAGAAAAATCTAGATAGTAAGAAGTTATAGAGGGTTAAAGAAATTGCAAAGAAACGCTATAACCCTCTTGTATATAACTGCGTCCGTAGAAGGTAAGGGAGAAACAATTAATGACGCTTATGAGCCTCTCACGATTACTCTATGTTCAATTTTGCCGCATCGTTTAATCCAACGGTGTTAGGTAACTTTGAAATAAAATTGTTGAACGAGAGAGGACATAATGTCAGCCAGGTATCAGCATTAATAATATACCTAGGTTTTGCGTAATGACGTCCACGGGGGGCATCAGTTACTTGGTATAATTGTATTAAACGATTAATCTTAGCGAATCAGCGCGACTTATACCGATGACCTTCTGGACCTTCCTGATGAAAACCGGGCTCTTATGAAGCTCGCCGAATAATGGAGTGCAATACAGTGCCGTTTCACGTTTAAATTGCCAGTCCCGGTTTAAGCTCTTAACGAATGATCCTCTTTCTTTCTTCGGCTCCAATAGAGTCTTACCGTGATTTCAGAAGGAAAGTATATTGCCGAATGGAGAACGTTATTTCGGTCTTTATTATACGCTTATGCATGGCGTGATGAATTTTACGATATTATTTTAAGAAAAATGCTACGTCAAAGATTTAATAAAACTGCCGTTTGTTGAAATTTTTGTACAAGTTTTACTTTTCTGACGCAGATGTTGATCTATTTAGTTATTATATGGGTAAATTGTATATTAAGCTGTTGAAAAAAGTCTTTTACTATTCCATTACTTTTGAAGGTTTAAATTATTTAGCGTTATTTACTGCTGTACTATTTTACTAAAGTTTTTTAAAGCAAGGAAGATATATTAATAATTAAAAAGTTTGTAAAACAGTTTGTCTGCAAATGTAGCTCTATTCTCTGATGATTTATAAAATCGGAATTTTCATAGGAGCAGTATATTCTAATATATTTTCATGCGAAATTTCCGTGTCAGGAATTTTCCATGAGATACAAAAATTGATCTTTTACCAAGCTTGGTTTAGAAATTGACCGAGTAAATGTTACTTTGCGCAGATCTTATTCAGATTTGACTAAAAATTGAGAAAATATTTGCTGGAATTATTCTATGCAAATTGAACTTTCATTATAGCATCAATTACTTTTTCGGAAGCAATACGCTTTAAAGCTAGGCGACCTTAAAGAAATAACTTTCACCTATTTTCGACATCCACGTTTCACGAGGTCATTTCGTGCACTTTTCACAAAAAATATTCGGGCAGCCCTAATAATATAAATCCGTCGTGATATTGTTACTCCTAAAAAATGCATAAAATTTACACCTTCTTCACATTGTAACAATTATTGTTTAAAATTAATCCGGAGAAAGTCTCGCGGCAAACAAATTATTCTGTTCAGAAATGAAGTCCGCTCGCAGATTCTCTGGTACTTTATCCTACCCACCGACACAATCGGCTGTATGGATTTTTCCGTTAAAATTTGAGTTGGAGATTCCAGATGAAACCAATATGAAAACCGTCCGGCGGAAATCCGAGCAAGGCATTTCGGCTGTGAGTTTTCCGGTGGGTGAAAAAAAAGGAGGGCGAATCGAACAGTGGTAGAAATTCAAAAGAGCCCTGGGAGCATCTCTCGTACAACACGTACGTGAACTAAAATAGAAGTTTTTTTAACCGCGGCCCGATTGGAGGTACGCTATCTAAAAACAACCGGTGTGGCTGGTGCAGAGAGAGAGAGAGAGCGAGGAGAGAGATAGAGAGAGAGAACTGAGGAACGGACACCATAGAAGAAAGAAGAAAAATATCGGCGGCTAGATAACACGCAATTATGCCGTGTATATGCGATCATCGTTCATGAATATTCTCACGTGCACGGTTACCTCATTATTGCGCAAAGCTTCTGGAGAATCGTGCCGGAAATTCCATGTGGATTAAATGGAAATTAAAGTCGAGGTTTCTTAACCGCGCTAAGGTTCAGCCGAGCTCGCTGTAGAAACATAACGGAGGAAGTTTTTCCAAGGGAAAACCAATACTGTTATAATAGAAATCCAGCGAAATTTTCTCTTCCGCGAAGCAACAAACGGCCACGGTAATAGATGGCTATTTTAATGGCTTCTTTCTATTCTGATATAAGTTAAGATACACGATGGAGGATTTTTTTTACTAGAGAAATGAAACGAGGAAATGAGATGCTGATATTCATACTGTGCGCGTTCGTTCAATTCTTACTTTTTTAAATGTTTGTTTGTTTGATTCTTTAGCAGATACTTTGTTCAAGTAGGTAATAATTTTGGAGTTTCTCAGCACAAACTGGCGATGAGATCCGACGTTACTGATTAGGGCTTCTGATTGTAGTACAGATATTCCATGGAAAATATAATAGCTTCTACGGGAAACACGTTAAGGGGGATGAAGATGGCTTTATGGCACGGAACTCATTACATTCATTCATTCATCTCATTACATGTTATTTCGATGGAAAAATTAATTTGTCATATGTATGAAGATTTGAGGACACTGGACAAATAAAATAGGAAACTTGTCGAACATGTTTATACACCGTAATATTTGCTCATTTGTTTGAATACAAGTCGGTAGCAAAATTAATTTTCTTATAGACTAAAGTTTATTTGAGCTACACATATTTACCCTTTAACTATAGAGTCATAGAAACGAAAAATAACATCTAGATACGATGTCACAGCTAGACGATGATGTCAAACATCAAATCCGATACAGGCAATTCACACGCAGCATGCAAAATGTCTTCAAAGAGAAGCAATCGTTAGAGGTCGGAATTGTGTTTCTAATTTATTAATTAATCTAAATTAATTTTGCGTTATCCTCTACCTTCGTATATTTATTTTTCTCAAATGATACCAGTAATTGGCGATATTTCATATCATGCTACATGCTGCTTCAGGAAACGCCGATAAAATAAAATAGTTAGCCATAAACTAATTAGCAAATCCCAGAATAGAAGGTAACTTAACAAAAATTAATTGTGACAAAAAGTTCTATCGATCAAGCTTGCCGAGGATTAAGAAATGTAGGAATAATTAAACCCCGTGCGGAGTAGTTTTGTCAATTATAAAATTCATGAAAAAATGCAACTGTTATTACAAATGAAATTTATCGGTGTAAATGCCTTCTTTACGTATCAATGAACGCCCGATGATCGAAGGATTAAAACGGACTTTGGATGCACCTCTCGGACGAATGGGGACATGACAATCGAAGCTTCCTGCACGCGGTTTTACCTTGTTTCGAGAACAAACGCAAAAAGAAGGGGGACAGAGAAATATTATCCATTCTGTGCGTAAGCTTGAATCGGCACGTAAAATAATTATACTTTGAGTCCTGTTTATTTGTACAGCCTCTGTGTATATATCGCACGATATATAAACGTTGTGCGTTCAATTTCGCGATGAAGAGATAGATACGAAACATTTTCGAGCGTTTCATATCGAGTTCAATATTATATCTGCTCTTGTGAAACAAGCTTTCTTTGTGACACGCGCGGGTGAATTAAAACAAAATTTCTGCTCCGCGGGAGTTTCCAAAGGAAACGTGTAAATCGAAATACGAAAATCCACGCAATTGTCGGATAAAAGAGCTCTTGATCGTTCTGGTTACGCGCGATTTAGGAACTTTAAATAACGAGTCCTTTTTTTACACATTATAGAAATCTATTTACTTCAGAGCTTTGCGTCATCATGTTTTTAATAGTATTTTTTACTTATTTTAAATATAAATGGTTAGAACTTGAAATCAGTAACTCATTTTCTTAATGTCCTTTTTTACTCCTGTGCATTCTTCGCGTTGCTCTTGGTAATATTTGGACACCATCGAGTTCTTTTATATTGCTCGATGCATTATTCCCATTCTCTTATATTTCTCGATATTTTCTTCTCCCCATAACAACTTACTTCTTTCTTTCAAATGTTTGCTTACATGAATGCAATTGTCCTATTGTTTTTCCTGCACTTGTCCAGCCACTGTCGTGTCTTAAAGTATAACCCTATATTTATTAAACCTATATTTATGACCTCAATCAGCATAACAATTTCAACGCAAACCATTAAACATCAATAAAACCATGACAGAAATTTTAATCATAAAAAATAGAGCAACACCAATGAAGTTTCATCAAAACTCTATCTTTGCGTTCATTTTTTCGTTTCTTCTTCGAATAACGTCTCATTTTATTATCTCCCCTCCCATCGTCAATATCAAGACGCTCCTCAAAACCAATACAGAAATACCACCAAGAAAAATCCAAAAATTATCCTGCGTCTCACAGAAAGTACAGGAAAGCGTCAGAAACCCTGCATCGAGAAGTAAATTTGCGAAGCGGTCCCGGAATGAAAGCTCCGAGGGGTTAGAGGGGCTAATCATCGCGTATCGGGGAAACGTAAATGGAAAGTGCGACGTGAATATCGAAGTACCTGTCTGCGAACCGGTGGTAGGGTTGCTCGTTCGATTTCGCCGGACAGCGGTGTTTACTCTGGCTCGTTCAAACAATAGACGCGCCCTTTTTATTTCTTTGCCCCTCGGGGGTTGCAGAGCGGGAGGACAGAGGTCAACCGCGGTGAGAGGGAAGCAAGGGATGAGAAAGAAACGGCGGTAGCGGGGCGAACGGACCGGCGACGAGGCACAACAAATATAACGGCTGGACGAGCAGCCGGCGAGACTCGCCGGGTGATTTTGCAGGATTTCGTAATTGAAACGCTTTTCGAGGTAGAACAGGGGCAAGAAACATAGGGAACAAACGTCCTTCTCCTTTTCTCTATTGCCAGCCCTTTATTTCGCGTCTCGAGTAGCTGCGGAGAAGCCAACTTAACGGAATGTCCAGCTATTTTGGTAGCGTTCTTTGCCTCGGTCTCACTTCTTCTCTCGCCTTGCGTCCCTTTCTGTCCTTTATACTTTCCTCTGTGCCCCTCTTCGACCGTCTTTTGCTGGCTCTTTTCACCTGCTCTATTTTCGTCGATTTCAGTCTCTTCCTCTTTCTCTTTTTCTCCGTGTATATGTGCGCGAGGGTGAGTTTCTACTTTTGTTTACGTGTGTGCGTTCCTCCCTCTTTTTTCCTCCTACTGCAACGAACCTTCCTTCTTTCCCCTCCGTTATCACCGCTCCGTCTGTTCTTTGTTGTTTGCCGTTCGTGTGTTGACAGAAAGGCTTTGGGTCGTGATCGCAAACAGGGTTTTATTGAAATTCGCCCTTTAAATGAGATTTTTTTAACGACCCATAGGCGTTTTTACAAATTCCCTTGTTCTTCTTCGTTTAATAACAGAAAACACACCGCCCTCTCGCTGGAATTTACATCTAAATGAGGCTCTCGACAGTCCTTTGACGGCAGTTTTGTTAACGTTGACGTTGTCGAACTTCTGATAACTTTAATTATATGTAGTATTGTTTCAAATTATACCGGGCTATTGTTCTTTAATTCCCCGCCACGAATACCCTTTTTCCGGCGACACTTGTAGCACTCGAGCTCCCCTGGTTTACGATGTTGCTTCTTTGCCGCGCTTCTTTCGAGAATTTAACGGTGGAGGAATTGGGTCTGATTGAATGCTTACGAGTCTTTAGAACTGATAGCAATTTGTATGTTTAAGACGATGTTTGTTCGCTCGACGATTTTATTAATTTTTAGATATTAATCATTAACACTAAACCTACCATGGCGGTCAAATGACCGCTTTCTGATTTTTTCTAAAAATTTCCCAAATTGATTAGGCAGCTATTTAGTAAATATTTTAAGTGTATCGCATAAAACAAAAATTACTTAACTGATCATCTTTTTCACCTCTTCAGAGATCTTTTTCCAAAGTACTTATTTCTTATATTCCAATATAACAGTTATAAAGCCGGTAGGTTTAGTGTTAAAGTGATTCTCATAGTTGTAGCTACTACTTACTTGAGTCACCCTAAACGCTCCCTGGTAGCATAATTTATAATATTTTTCTATCTAAATAACTGCCAGTAATTAAAAAAATAAACAACAAATTTTGGCACTATACCATATTTTGAAAATTTATGCGCCATAAAAATATACACTTCGGTATTTTACAAAAACATTTTAAAGAAAGGTTTTGTCAGTTAAAGGGTTAAAAGGTTAAAGATGTAGAAGTAGGATCACAAGTTTGATGTCGTAACACGGTGCATAACACAGGTATAGGATTACGAGTGAACTGCGTTCATTCATCGAGATGAATAGGCAAATAATATTTGATTACAATATGGAGTACGTGATTTTGGAATTTTTGACTCATCAATCGACTCATCATTTAATATTTTCATTACTTCTGTCAAATAACTTATATTACATTTTCGACTTGAATTGCTACTAACAGTCTACAAGAAACCTAAAATTCTGGGTAATCTTTGACCTACTAAAATTATAAGCAACTGACTTAATAAAAGGGGCTGTGATCATAAAGACTTGCAGTCAGTAGGCGTGATTTGAAATCTTCTGTCACCCATGGAAAATTTTCAACTTTTCCTCTGCGATATGTTCACCATAGCTTCGACGATTCGAAAACCACCTAAAACGGTCATGAGCAGGTCGTCAGCGAAATAATCACAGCATTTGAAGCTGAAAAAAATACGAGAAATACAAATACTGACTTGATAAATTTCCTAAAAGTACCAACGATAAAACTAACTAAAGCCCAACATTTGCAAATTAACTCCGTCGTCATCGGTGCAATTACTTCGCACCACATCGCCTCGTTAATTCACATCAATCCTCCCAACAATCTTACAAATTCCCCCCGCACCTTAATTCCACTACAACCGACATTCTTTTCCCGCCTTAGATTTCCATTTCGATACTGTTTCACCGCGGAGTGTATTCTTAGACGATTTACAGCGCCGTCATCATCCTTGCAGACTTCTCTGTGCATTTAGATTTCCTCTCGGAATCCTCTTGTCCCTCTTTTGGCCTATCCGTGACGGTGATAAACTCCATGGCTGCTTCGAGCGCGATGAAACGCGCGTACTGAACAAAGATGGATAATTCCTTGGCACGGAGTCACGAGGTGCTACTAATGAACATCCCTCGCCGATTTTAGATGCTGGTCACCGACGGCCGTTAAGCGAAAAAGGAGAGAATGGGTCGAGCGCGTGAAAGAAATACTGGTATTTTCATCCGTGACCTGTTCCGCGCCTATTTCGTCCAGCATATTCGAAATTTTCTTTCTTCTTTTTTTAAATCAATTTATTTATTATCGCATCACCCGTCGGCCATTAGCGACAACGCTATTGTACATTGGTACAAATGTGCATATAATAATTTTGATATAAATGTAACATGAACAGATTTAATAATGTATTATTATCAATTTAATATATTAAAGTACTATTCTACAGAGTTTTATACTAACAGAAGTAAACTTATAGCATAAGACTAGCACTAAAACATTAAAGTATCACTGGTTACATTATTGGATTACAGGGTTTTTTAACAAGAGTAGTGTGAATTTAACTAGATTTTTCCTTAACTTATTGTTGGTTGTTACCTACATTTTTCATATATCATGTAGAATCCCTATTTGTCCTAAAAATGTTAATATTTTCCCTATACTGCTATTATCTTTTAGAGAATCTTTAATATTCGTCGGCTGATTCGTTGTTTTTCTCAGGATTTTGTTCGGAAATTTTGTTTCGGCGTGTTTTGAGCATTCCTTTTTGAGTTAGTGACGTTAATGGTGGATTAAAAATTGAATATGTTGAGCGTAATTTCATGAAGGGCGAACAGAACAGAGGTGAGTAGTGATTGGATTATAAAAAATATGTGAAATATATTTTTCAAAATACAGAATGTATTTCTTGCACGGATAATAATCTAGATGTTAGTGTGGAAGTGATGTGTGAACAATTTTTGCTCAGCGTTTATTGTTATATCTTAATTAGGTATAACTTATGAGGAATTCGTAAAGGGATTGATTAAAATAGTCGAAGGTAGGAATTAGCAATTTGAGAAATATTACTTGAGAATTTCTCTAAGATGAGATGTACTGTAATTATAGATCTACAACACATTTATTCATCCTTCGTAGAAGAGCAAAATTAAAAAATGTATGAAGAGTATATACTGTTTATTTTGTTCTGATACAATGCTTGCATTAGATGATTATCATTGTAATCTACAGCTTAGTAATTTAAAAATTCAAAACAGCATTTTCACTGGCGCAAAACTCCCCTAATTCAAAAGTTAATGCAGCAATGATATTGCATAATATTGTCACTTTCACTTTTGACATCTCGCGCTATTCAGTAAGCCTGCAACAATATTCCACATATCAACACTAAAATTCCCGGCGTTAAATCTATTATATTTAAATATATGAAGTAAGTACTTTAGAAAAAGAGGAATCAATGGCGTCAGAAAATATGGTTAATTTAGTAATTCATGTTTTATAAAATGGACGTAGAATATCCACTCAATGTCTCTTCTGTAAACTTGAAGAATTTTACAAAAAGTGTGGAGTCATTCATTTTTATTGCCTTGGGAGTGCTAGTGTTAATGAATACTCGAACAGTATCCTGCAACCGAAACCTTCGAAGCCAGTCTCGACTAACCCAGTATTCAGCAAGACGCAGAACATCGATACGTATCTGGAGCAAAATCACGCAATAAATTTCACGCAAATAGAAAGTCAGAAAACGCGGTTATCACGAAGATGAAGTGTATAATAGCGGGTTAAAGTAAGACGTTCCAGTTGGCGGCACTAAATCCTGCCTTGCAAGGGGTAATTAGAAATAACAAGACCGTCTACGTGGAAACACGATGTTTTCATGCGAGAGGCATGCACTTCAACACACGTAATGTATTGTTTGGATCTATAAACGATTCTCCAGTGGCATTTTGTTGCGTTGAGCGGACGCAAAAGCCGTCTGCTTAAAGCGGCCGTTCTTCGTATCCATAGTCGTTGGTTCAAAATGAACTCTCCATAATTAAACACGGCCATGGTAAATTAAAACAATAAATACCGTTGTGGCGCGATGCGACGAAGAGGGTGAAAAGAAGAGAGAAAGAGAGAGGAGAGAGGTTGCGTCGGTTGCACATTTCTGTATCGCGGGCGCACACGTATGCAACTGGTTTCGGCGAGGCGGGCATAATGCACGATTCTCGTTTTTCCATTCTACCCGATTTCTCGGCTCGTAAATCATTCTATCTGTCAAACATATGGCCGACGATATTTTACGATCTATTTCCAACGTCGCACGATTAATTGTATATTGTGCCGTATTTACGGATTAATTAAATATCTTCATACTTTCTGAGGTTTATCCGGCTTCGAATCATTATTTCGTGTGTCTTTCATCATAGAGCAAGCATTGAAGTAATTTGGAAGATGGATTAGGATCGATTAAATCGCTAAAGCTGTGTAATAAATTAAATGGTAATTTATAAAAGCGCCCCAGAGGCCATGGATATTTAGATACAACCACATTAAATAAAAGTACGAACTTTCAAATTCGTTCCCACTGTAGTTTCCATCGGATTAGGATTACTCGGACATTTTCATGAGCATAGATCAGAGAATGAAATGAGATTCAATAAAAACGAAAAGATAGTTGCTGAATTTGAAAAATTTTGTTTCATCGTCGTATGGAAAGTGGACATAAATCTTGCTACGGCGGAATTGTGAAAACTTAATTCGCAACAGAGCCGTTTTTCGCAAATACTTGTCGTCAATAGCTGACAGTAGACAAGATTTATTGCTTCACGGTGTGTTTACGTAATGTCGAAAAATGGATCTGCATTTGAACGCGTTGCGAACCGACTGGTTCCTGGTCATCTTTCTACGTCTAAATGATTCTCTCTGTAATATCTCAAACACCCGAATGGCTAGGACCAAGACGTGGGTAAAGACTTGTATAATTTAGCAAGGAATATCTACCAGTACCCTCGTCAAATCTATATTTATGTACGAATTTAAAAGATATAATATGCTTGATCCTTACTGGATGCCAGTTTTGCAGAGATGAAATATGCACCGTGTTCTCAACAATATCAGTAGCAATTAGTCTTTATTAAAAAACACTTATTGTTAGATATAAGAAAGCAGAAAAATACGAAAATTCTATGAAAATTGTAGCGGCAATACTTATGGGTAAAATTATCAAATTGCTAATGAAGTTTAAGTAATCTTCCCTTATTCAACATCACGTGAATCATCGATAATACCCTTAGCCAAAAAGAAGTCAATCAGTACCTTCATTAGGTCAAGTTTATATCAGGTAAAGCGAAAAGTAATGTCTTTTTTCAAATCGAAAACATTTATTCACAAAAAAAATTTATAACGTTCATTCCTTCTAATTGTGATCCATTAGACATCGGCTGTGGTAAACTGATCAAGTTTTAATAATTGATAATAAATCACATCCAAAATATCGCATCACACACATAAAAAAAACACATTTCTCGTCCCGTTACTCAACATATTACATATTACATCAATTGTGTACATGTAGTCTATAAAAAATTAAACACTTGTTTTTCGAAATCCCTCACTGTCATCTTCCTTTCGATAACAATAGCAATTCTCTCACGATCAAATGATCACTTGCAAGCTCCGAATTGCCATAATGTAACGGCCCCTTTGATACATCTTCAAGCCTGTTGAACAATCCAGACCGACACTTCAACGCTCCTCCTTCATCGCAGAATATCCAGAAAATTCGGCAATTTCATAGCATTGTGATTTACATACAATTATCGGTTTACATTGCTGAATTGACGGTCGCGAATGCCGAAAAGGGGCCAGTGTTTTGTTCTACCGCGAATAATACACAATGCGCCCGGATTTGGATTCCACGTGGATTGTTCATTGTCAGGATTGCGAGGTACGTCTATGGACCTCGATCCTCCTATTTCATCCGGTTATTCTGCGAAAATTTTGTTGGTAACGCGACACCGTTTATGGCCTTGATACGCATTTGGCCCGCGTTTGTCACAATTTGCCGGATATTCAGACCTAGTTCGGCGTACTGTAACGCGGATAGTTAGGGAAGCACAATGGGGTGGTTAATGTAAGAATGTCGTGCTCATCGATTTAAATACTAGATCGTATTTCGATATTGCCAGTATATTCTTATAGATGCGTATGGTTAAATACAATAATGTCAGGGTAATGTTACGGATCGATCAGATGGGCCGTTGATACTTTGATCCATTTGTAGGGTGATTATCAAAATTGTTCGGATGATAAATGATCCAAGTTTTGGGAATTCTTCGATCGATGGAGATGGTGTGTTGTGAAATATGGTTATGTGCCTGAAAATGCTTCATTTTTGAGTTATAAATAAATAGTGAGACAGAATTGCAACGGTAGGCGAATGGAAGTCATTTATAATTCTTTTAATGGAACTTTAAAAAACGATAGTATGCGCTCTGACAATTTATGTGCAGCAGCTTTGGTATATATAGAGCCGTTATTATTCTGAAAAGACTGATTTTACGTGTCAACTGGTGATTCTCATAGATTGTGAATGTTTTGTCACTCATTCCTATCAAACATTCAGTATCTGTACAATTTTTAATCTTTGTGGAATTTCTATGAATACTGATCATTTGCATTTAACAATTACTCTGTACAAATAATAATATATCCTTGTTTTCTAATTTTCAAGTTGCAATTTACATCACCAATATCATCAACTTCTCCATTTTACCCTTGTAACTTTAATTATTCCTATTTATTAAATTCCATATCGTATCATTATACCCTCAAACATTTCGAATGATAAATGAATTCATATCTCCACAGTAAAACCGATTGAAATATTTGGTTATTAAGAGACTACGGTTTTCGATGAAATAATATCAAAGAATTTAGTTATAAATCGCCTACCACGACGGTTTCCGATTAAATCTGGATCGTGCCCGATCACGTAACATTTGAAATTGAAAATCACGCCTGGTTCATCGACAGTCATGGCTGTTTCGACTACCCCTACCAATCTGAAGCGACCACCAGGGCAAACATTAATTTTCGTGCTCCGACGTCGGGAAAAAAGAGAGAACCAAAAGTATTCACTGTAAATGCGAAATGGCCTTCCGTTCGTCCGACATTTGTGGGTCACTAACTATTGAAATAAAAAAGAGAGAGAGAGAGAGAGCGAGAATGGCGCTCGCATCGATGTAAGCGCTTTTTTCGCGTGTATTTGTCAAAATTTAGTTTCTTCCTGTTTTCGACACATCGTTTGAGTGATTTTTCGTGTTTAACTCGTTTACGATGGGTGAGGTGATCAAGGTGTAACTACTTTCATTGGAATTTTAACGTCGTGTATTTTCTTCGGCCATTAACAGACAGCGAGATTCTGCGAGCAGAGAAATAAGAAGATTCGACGTCGAATTTAAGTAGAAATACTACTTTGAGCACGGGTTTTCCCGGAATTTCCAATATACAGCCGAAGGCCGGCACGTATTCGCCATTTGAAGTTCCATAGATACAGGCGAAAAGTCGTTTATCTTGCGGTGTAGATAGAAGGTAGTTATGCGAACTACGTTTAGATGCGCCAACAAGTGCAGCGGTATTCCAATTTCACGTTTGAAAAAAATTCGGCGCTTCCAATATTTTAGAGTTTTCCTTTCAACCGGTGTTCACTGTTTTGGCTTAATTGATCGCGAAATACTTCAAACACTTCATACGCAATTGACCATCAAGGTGATCAAAATTAATTGTTCTATAATGTTATGTAAATTTTCTTGAAATTTTTAACGCGTCTTATTTTTTAATTTTCCACATCTTTCTTGTTAACAGCAAGCGATTAAATGAACCAAGCTTTTCGCCTCTTTCATTACGTTTCTCCTAACGTGCTTATTTAAAAATATCAGATATATTGAATTAATCGTTGGTAAATCTGGTGTTCAATAATTGACAGTAGAAAATATCGAAAAATTAAAATACTAAATATCGAAAAAATCGAATACTTTTTAAAATACTATTAAAATGAATTATTTAAATTATTTTTTTAATTATTACAGTACCTAAAACACTGTAACAAGTCTATTAAAATTAAAAAGGTCACGTTTAAATATTTTCCTGAGCTACAAGCATGCCTACACGTGCTATAATGAAACGCATAAAATTTATTTATCGATCGTATAGAAAATCATATCCCATATTCCCTCATCACACCTTTATTACCTTGCAAATGTCACAGGTTCGATAGAAAGTAATCAAACAAAGCTATACAGGTGAATAGATGAAGTTAAAGTCCCCAGAGGTCACATGAGAGTATCAATAACAACTGCTTCGTCCATGTTGCGACCGGTTAATCCGTGCTTAGACATAGCGCGGACAGGAAGTAGCGGAATCACGTTTTCGCGTGTCGTCTGTATCGATTTTACCGGTGCTTCGTTCCTCAATACAAATTAGTTCCATAGGTGTAACACATCGAATGCTGGCTTCAATAAGAATACTTTGACATGTGACGTTTTTCTACATATCAAACTTTGTTACATGGCTTTTTTCGGTTACATTTGTTTGGACGGAACAAGTTAGAATTTTTCAGTTTAAACAATAATTACATTAATTCCTCGCATAGGAATATGAATCGTGAAATATATCCTGTAAGGGGTTGATGTTCCGAAAATAAGTTTGAGAAGAAGCTGTTTTACTAAACTGATAAAGATATAACAAAGAGAAATTGGTTTCTCAAGGTGAAAATAATAGAAATTGGTAACCTTAATCAACGTTCAATGTCCCCGCAGCTAAACGGCGCTATTCCGCTCGTGAAATCTTGGAAGAACGGCGCCATTTCCATCTTCGACCCTTTGAATAATCCCGTCGGCTTAAGGGCAATACAGACTCCCCTGACCGTACCATTTTAATACGAATTAATTGCTCCTCGCTATCGAAGGACACCGTGGGGCCAGGAAATTTCGTTGTCGGAGCCATTAATCTTAATAAACGAAGGCGAAAAACATTGTACGCCAAGAGATGCGGCGGATAGCTTTGCACTCTGAATTTCATGACTCGAAACGCTAGTTTATCTTCCCTTTTCATTCGTCGGCCGTGAAACGAAAGGTATGCCGTGATTAAAGCGCTCCACGAGGGCGCGAAAATTGCGGCTCTTCGCATCGCTATGCGGTCTTAATGTCGCGCCTACGATTATTCCTCATTTGCATTCAGATACTACAGCTTTCGTCGCAATATATGCCCATTCGTTGCGAGGATAATCTCCTTTATCCGTTATTTTCGATATTTGATAGATGCACGTGTATACACCCTCGCACATGTACACGCATGCGAACAAAGCTTCGGTATCATCGCCATTATAGATAATTGCACGCAGTAGCTAACGCAAGAGTAAGAGATAAACTTCCAAAGCAATAACGTCAACGGCAAAACTTTCTGCCATTTATCGCGGACGTTTTATAGCAGGGAATCGAAGATCACCGCGTTCATCCACAATTATTCTCATTCCCCTCCGTCGTTATCTCGATCTTGCCGATTCTTCATGGAATCTTTCGTCGCATTAAACGTCCCGCGCGATAATTGTCCCGATAAGGGGGACAGTGCGCGTATGCGAGGCGGCTCGCGAGGAGATAGGGATCGCGAAACGCGCCTATATCGTTCACCACTGCAGATCGTACATCGTGAAATACAAGCTAAACTACCTGCTATAACGCGTGTCCCCGGCGTTCATCGATGTACAGCTAACGTTCTCCGGCTACCCTCACCTGGATACACCCTCTGGCCACGCTCCTCCGTCCCCTCCTGACCTCCTACCCCCTGAAATACGGCACTGTTGGGTGCACCTAGTAGGCTCTCTCGCGTTTGCTATTAACTTCTCGCATTGGCCGATCGGATCGATAGCCCCGTGCCGATGCGCCAGCCGTTATCTTCTCGCTAGGCTGCATTAATGCACCTCTAGTTATTGGACAAAATGGTCGAAGCCTGCGAAACGTTGGCCGAGCCACGGATGATACGTGTCTAGGTGAACTGTGACGCATCCAGCTCGGTGGGATTGCTCCCTTCGGCTCCGGCTAATAGAACACGACATCGGAGGGACGGAGAGATACTTGTAGGGGATATCTCGAGAGAGATGAAGAGGCATGGAGAAAGAGATATTCGGAGGGGAGGATGAGAGAATGAGAAAGAGAGAGAGAGAGAGGGTGATGTAGAGAGGGGTGACGGGTGACGTCTATAGAGACAAGCTAGAAGAGCCATAGTGGAGAACGGATACCGCAATGGTACCCAGCGAAATGGATGTTTCGGTGTCATCGGGGATACGGGTAATTGTTAATTGCTGCAGGGGATAATAGAAACCCAGCTTGAATTCCAAACCTCCGCGTCAACCCTTTTTTGTCTTCTCCTAAGCTAACGTCTTACATCCACAGCAATTGAAACGGCGCATCTTTGTGCCGTTATTAATTATCGTAAATGCGAATTTTACCCTTGCAACGATACTTTCTTCCTTTCATATTCTCACCATCAAACACTGCGAATAACCCTGGAAGACAAACATCTCCGGATCCAACCATTTAGTAATCCATCCCTCCCGCCATCCCATTCGTAAGCCATACACATAAGAGCAGGAGAGTGCATTGGAACGCTTTGCGGCAAAATGGATTCCCGGATATCATCAGCGATATGGGTGATTATTAAGTGTCACCGAGGGTAATGGAAGCGGAGGTCGATGGTCAGCCGTTCCATCGGTGCGCGGGATCGCCCTCTCTTTTCCCTCCTCCTTCCGTTATCAGTCCACCTGTCCCCATCTCCGCTCGCATCTCCCGGTGCAATTGCACGCATTGCAACGGGCAGAGCGCGCGACACGTTCCTCTTCTCTCACATAAACCGGCGGTGCAATTACGAAATGTGTCGTTTTCAACGGTTACAATGGGCCACGAGGGAGGGCACGGGCGAGCGCGAGGCGGCGGAGGCGACGAACCGTGGATTCCGCGCCCGGCTATATATCCGTGCATATGTTTGCACGTGCGCGTGCTCGCGACCCCCGCAAGCACGACCCTGCAACGCATCCGGCACCCTCGGATTCATTACGCAGGCGTGACGGTGCAGCGTTTACGACGCGCGTGCATCGAGCGTGCATCCGTGCCGCGCCACGTGCCGACTTGGACTACGTGCGTTCGCACCGAACTGGTCCCGCACGTGCCGCCTCCTAACACCTGACACTCTGCCATATCAGTGGAGCTTCGTTAATATTTAGGCTAGTCGAACAGCAGAAACGCGTTCCGATGCACCTATGCAGTTTTGGAATTTGGATTTTTTTACTTTCAGTTAAAAGTCATAGAGTAATTTTGTATTTGTGGATTGGATGTATGTAGAAAGAATGCGCGGGAAGAATAATCTTTGAGCTTGGAATTGAAGGTCAAAGTTTTTTAGTTTATTACATTTCGTTGGTTGTGGAGATAAATATTTTGAATGTTAAAGTTGCAGTTGCTTGTGATTGGTCTAAGATCGGTAGGACGACTGACGTTGTGAGATTCGAAGAGAAAATGCATTACTTTTATTGTACAAAGGGGATGCAAGTACTGGAAGAATTGGAGAATGTGGAGTAAGATTTTAGATGGGAGATTTATGGAGTTATTATCAGTGAACAATTGTTTTTTCAGTTTCTTATATTTATAATGGAGCAATTTGTTTGATTTTGTATAGTCTGATTGAGTTTAGTCCAGCTCAGGTTATTAGTTTATATAGTTATTATTTATATAGACTAGTTCAGCTTATTTTATGTTATTTGATAGTGATTTTATGTTTCGAAGAATGGATGATTATCGAAGCAATGATTGACACAGATTTTTATACCATTCAATTTTCTATCGTTTTCAATGTCGAAAAGAAATTTTGTATATTTACTTGCACTATTCTTACAAATATCACTGTCATAGGAGTTAATATCCAACGATAGAAACTTGATAAATTAAATTCAATCGGACATCATAAGGTAGAAAAAAGAATTCTGGACTGTGAGGCGTTATAATTTTCTCTGATATACGTTTCGCAATAACGAAATGCGTTTTGTAAAAATAGTTTCGGTGAAGAGTCATGAAAAATGCCGTGTTTGTTTTTATATCTTCGGTTTGAACTACCGCGGTCATTTCGTCGAGGACCGAGAAGTTTTAGGTGAGTTCCGAACCACCGACGCGATGATATACATATCACGTAGGAGAAATTTCCCAGAGGTGACGGCGATTCGAACCCACTATTTTGGAGACCGAGCTTTTATTTCTCTTCCTACCAAAGCCCCCTCCCCCCCAGAAAATAGATTCGTTACAGTAGATGAAAAATTTCGCCAGAGCGTTTCATACAATGAAAGAGAAACTTCAGATAAATTACTACAAATAGTTGTAAATGTGTCTAAATAAAAATAGGCGCGTATAAAGGTGATAATTCATAGTACATAATGACTTTTATATTCTCCGGAAAATTAAGATTTTTGGCGAATTTAAAGAGAAGATGGACAGACGATTATGTTTGAAGTTTACTGACATTTCGAGCGGAAAATGTTGGACTTTCGGAGAGTAACACTACTGATATAGAATCATTCTTGCTTCCTAAACACACCTTTGATTATTTTACATCGGAGAAAAATTACCGATTAAAGTACCGTGTGTCAAAAGTTTTAGCTCAAAGACCTTCAATTTTTACATCCTGCTCGAACGCGTATTAACTTTCATAGCCTGCAATAGGAACTTTTACGATGCTTCGGAAGAATAATGTCACGCAATTCTCTCTCTTTCAAAACCTCTGTTTTTCAAAATATCGATAAATTTACTGTACGCGAGAAATATTGACGAGTTTTTTTTGTGGCTCTGCAAAGCACGGGGTAGTTTTAAATTGGTACTGTTTTATTCCATTTATCATCGTAGCTCGTAACAACGCTATGATTTTGTCATTTCGGACAACGACCGGCGATTAATCCTTCTCTCAAATGGAAATCAGTAAAAAATATTTTGAAAAAAAACAACATTTCATGCTGTTTTCAAAGTTATGTCCTTTTAACGCGTGGTAAATGATAGACAGAAATGACGCAATGGAGAATGGGAAAAAATTCATAAAGTCAAATAGCATCGCAGTTTTCAGGTGGCTGTCGATTTTTGTTAACTTTCCCCAACGATTATTGTTACGGCAACTGAGGGGAAAATCATATTAGAGATAGCAAAATAATCGTGAAAAACAACTGGAATCGATAACGCGACGTGTAATTGCGATACTTTCGCAGAATTTCCATTTTTTTCCCCACCGGTCGGAAAGGTATCCCAGCCCATTTTCAATTTCAGGGGACGTAGTTAAATTTGACCTCGCACATTTCGACAAAATACCAGGTTATTTTTTGAAACGAGCGAATATTTACCGATACGTGATACTTTCACGTTTCATCTTCTTCCATTGATTTTTACTCCAATTAAAATACTATACCTCTTTCATAACACAAAATTTACCTATACCAACAATGTCTATTTAACCTTTCACCGATTCGTATATCCCTCCAGATATCATTTCTTCAAAGAACTTAGAAAATCACGAAATAATTCACTTATACGCAATCCGCTAATGAAATCAACCGTAATTGACATTTAATTCCGTTTCGCTTCTCTTTCAATTCAATTTTCCTGCCCAAAATATCGACTGACGACGATAAACCGGATGTCGATAAAGTTTCGTGAGGATAGAACGATGAATTTTCAATCGACACCCGGGAAGATAGAGCGAAGCCAGACGAAAAGATACGACGAATGCCCGTCTTACGATCGTTGTTACGTGAGTCTTACAGAGGGTGGCCAAGCATCACGAAAAGCAGTCACGTACCAACAAGAATGACCTCCCTGTCGGACCTCACTCAACGTCGACAATTTATTTTCGACATCATAAACTAACTCGACGCGTATTATAGCACTCGTGATTAACGAATCTCACTGTCTTCGTGTCAGTTAGGATTCGCTTATCGTTGCCTGTTCGTACGCCTGCGAGCTTATTTCCTAACATCGGACGTTAGATAGCATCGTTCACCGGTAACGTGAATTACGACGGGAAGGAAACGAATAGAACGAGACTGAAATAAAGTAGAGTTCGCTGATTTTATTTCGTTACGACTTGAAGGACACTTGAAGGATTTGTGATGCGTGGATTTAAGGCTGGAGACGGTTTTACGAGAGGATGGCTTGTAATCGCATGACGAGTGGTTTGTTGTATTGAAATTTGCGGGGTGTATCGAATATTTCAACTTATGAAGTATTTTGCGTAATATTGATGCATTAATAGAAATCTTGGCAGGTTTGGTATGTTGTTTATCAAAATGATTTGGGTTTTTTTCCTGTTCTTCGTTTTTTATAATAGGAATTAACAAGTTGCACATGTATAATATAATTATCCGTGAGGATGGTGAGAGCTGAAAAAATGAAGGCTTTTAGATTTTATTACATTGCTCCGTTTCTTTCAGGATAGAATTTTTACAATTTAGAATTTCTTTGATTTAGAATTCATAATGGGACTCGCTATGTCAAAGCAGTTAAAAATGATATGTTGGACGGTAATTTGGAAGTCGTAAATATCACTAGATGTACATTATAAATTTAATAGCCAATTCCAAGTTTATTTAACATTATTTGCTGTTTGCGATTCAGATTTGTAAACGGCGTCGTAGAATCAGTCCTATTCCGGAAGCATCAGAGCCTTTCATTCTAGGATTTTTGAGAATTTTCATATTATCTCACAACAGTCTCGTCTTTTGCTGATCATGCCGCTTTTTTCCCCCGGAAAATCAGGAGAAAACGACATCACTAAAATTGTGATTAATTGCGATCAAACAAAATTCAAAGAATCTAAACAAAAAAAATTTTTTTCTCCATCGATAGTTGATGCAAATTTTTGTACCAAATTAGTAAAACCGACGATACATTTCAAATAAGGATGAAACGAGCTAAACGCCAGCGGCGAATTTGCGATATCACTCTATCGATGTTTATCTCTTATTAACGTGGATCATCAAGTTAACTGTCGCGCTATTAATCGCTCGAGTCATTATTTATGCATCGCGCATCAACCCGTTAACCCGTGTCGCATCCATAGCTAATATCATCCCCCATGCACGTCGACGAGCAGGATATACGATCTGCGAAACGTGATATCGAGCATGACGAAAGAACGGCTAGTGACGTTATAAATCTGTTGCATTATTTTAATGGATGCATGATTAAACAATTCCGTGCTCATAATGCCGAGATTCATTTATAACGGTCTCAATTTTTTCACGGTCATTGATTCCATTTAATGCGCTTAATATGATTCAGATGTAATACTGTAAACATTTTTTTTATCCAGGTAATTGCTTATTGTGTGAAGGATCGTGGATCAATTTGGAATGTGATCATTTAAAGTCTGCGTAATTGGCAATTTATTTCTGTGTTTTTGTAGATGTTGTATCTAAATATTCCAAGACTCGTGGAAATGTTAAAAATTTCAATATATATTTTTTTCCTTGTAACGTCAAATTCCTCATTGATAATTTTACTTTAATTTTATCACCAGCTCTCAGGTTACACTGTATTAAACATATCATTCCCATCTACTTACCTTTCAGTTTCCAATACATCGATAATTTTGTATATTCACCCAAATATTCTCATAATCGACAACAAATACTCAACATATAAAAATTCAGAAAAATACTTCCAACCATAGTACTTAACCCATTGACTGCCAACTACGAGATATCTCGTAGCTGAACTATAAATTTGAATTAATAAGTTAACAATAATGGCCGAGCGTGTATAGAAATTTTGGAACACAAATGTTCTTCGTATCATTACAAATGTCGAGATTAGATTTTTGATTAATGAAACCAATGTTCTAAAAACTTTCTGTCATTTTCTCAAATTTTAACGAGCAAAGGTAATATTTGCTTAGTTTTCCTGGCAGTGAATGGGTTACAAACGGTCAAATTTAGGTCTTTAAAATTCCGTCAATGTAAACGCAGTCGATATTCAAAATACCCAAAACGACTAATGTACGTTAACGTGACCGTAATAAAGCGCTCGAGAACCAAAATCCTCTCGGTCTTACAAGCTGCGTAACATTAATGTTAATAGGTCCGATAAAACTCCAGAGTTGGCAGTTGGCGTGGAAAGCGTACGCGGAAAAGGTGGTAGTTGCAGGTATAGTAGGGGATGATATATGGCCGATTAAAAATGACCGTCGTCCCGACGGAGTCGTAGCGTCGCTTTATTGCTCTGAAGGTCTGACTATGTACATAGTATGTACATAGTATGTACATGGAACTTTGCGCGCTTACAGAAACGGGGATAGCCGGATGTCGCGATACTTAAGAAAAAAAAAAGAGAATTATTTCGATAACAATCAGACCGGCAAACGTAGCAGCATTTGTTGCGGATAAAATAATGATTAGGTTCGATCGTACTTCTGGGGGAGATATATCATTATCGTGCAGCTATCGAGTTTCAAACCGCGTGGGCAGTTTATCATTAAAATGGCGCGCGGCCGGTATCGGCTCGTTAGAAAACTATCTAATTGCTATCTAATTCGTAGGTAATTCGAACGTGACCGCGGGCGTCCGCGTTAATTTCGAGATCTCGCGATATTAACCGGAACGATCGGATTTCCCGCGACTCGTAGTGGAAATTTTCCGAGAAACAACCGAAATTCTCTTATCTCGGATATTAATTAGGATTTGCGATGCCGTGGCGAGCTGCTTCGAGGTTGACCATCGATTTCCGCTTCTTCGCGATTTATCGGCGATTAAAAGTCGAAGTAGAGGATTACAGAGAGTTTCGTGGTTTGTCGTTGTAAATTGTATCGATTTCAGTCTCAACACATCATTTTGAAGCTCAGAAAAATTCTGGGTGATTTAATACTTATTACATTTTATTTTTCCAGTCAACAGTAAATTAGAGATCCAACTAGCGGGCTCGAGATCAAATCTCTGTATAAGTGTATCGTAACCTCAGCGATTCCGAATCAATTTAAAACGGTAGCGAGATAATAATAATTGACCACCTAATACTTACAAGACGATACCTCAACCTAAAATTCCAATGATTTCCTTCCAAAAAATCTAGCTAACTCTGTCCAAGCCGGTGATAAAAAAATCGATGAAAGCATCCAGCTGAAATCATCAATTGGAAAGATCCATAGCAACGAACACGGTGTCCCGTGGCATCCCTTGTGTCGAGGTATTCAGCAGATTTCGGATGCAGCGTTGGCTCTATCGCAACGATGGGTAAAGGGGCTTCAATTCGTCGAAAAGAAACAGTCAGCAGTGGCAGTCAGGAGATGACGCAGAAAGGAAGATCCGGGGCTGCCGGGAGCCACGGTCATTACGCGGACAATACCGCATTAATGGTTTAAATCGAATTTAACGGCCTACGAAGCTGCTCTCCCTTCTCTTTCGTTCGCTCACTCTCCCTCTGTCTTCGTCTATTCTCGTCTCGCACTCTCGTCCACCCTTTCTACGATCCCGGCCACCCCTCACATCGACGCGGGACCAACACACCGTCGACGATACCGCGGAGAATTTGATTGCTTTACGGGTTACCCGTGATT
Organism: Cerceris ruficornis; assembly: GCA_963989415.1. Classification (NCBI taxonomy): domain Eukaryota; kingdom Metazoa; phylum Arthropoda; class Insecta; order Hymenoptera; family Crabronidae; genus Cerceris; species Cerceris ruficornis. Next base: position 14,357,505 of record OZ022521.1, read on the forward strand.
AGGTAATCTGCCTGTCTCATCCGGTACACCTCCACCCCCTCATACCTCCGCCGACCCTTGCCAAAAGGGGCGAACCCGAGGTATTGGCCGCGGATTTAGACCAACGACCGTGCCGGATTTGGCCCCCGTTGATTCTTGTCGGTGTGTAAGGGCCATTATGATCTACGAAATATGGGTGATAAGGACCGATAAATTCGGCTGAAGGTTGGCTTTTTGAAATTTACATGGACAGAGGCCTGTCGTTAGGAGCAACGGAGGATTTTTTAGAAGGTAATTTGGGACGGGGCTTTATGGTTTGAGGTTTTGTCAGTTTTTTTGTTGGGTTGAGTTCCTTGATTCGCTTGGGAGTTATATTTGAGATGGAAATTAGCGATTTGTAATTTTTGGAGATTTTTTAGCCGGAGATGTGGATTTGGCAGATTTATGGGAGTTCCTTTCTGAGTAGATTGTTTCAAAAAATGGGTAACGCTAATTTTCGGCTATGTATGTAGGAATGTGTGCGGCTAGAAAGGAAGAGAAAGAATGGAAGAAGAAGAGAGATGATTGAGTGAGCGAGCGAGAGAGATGTGTGAAAGGAGGACAGTGCGAGAGACAAAAGAGTTATTAAATATATTTTCAAATTAACAACCTACATCTGGCTTGAATTTCATATATAAATAGGAAAAATTTCTAATTTGGAAAATATAAACTGCAGTGGAATTAGTTCTATGATAATCAGGAAGTGGTTTAAGGCACTTCAGCATCAGATGAAATGTCGATACGATTGAGACTTCCCGAACAAAATGTAACAGATACTGAACAGTAACGATATAATACAAATCTCAAAGATTTCTAAATTTCATGTTGAAAATAGTTCAATTCCCCCTAGATTTCCAATAGATATCCAAATAATTAAAAATCTTCGAGTTCAACTCACATTACTCGGTCGCCACGACGCAAATAACAGCAAGTTCAAAATCTTATGTTTCACTATCACGTGAAAGCAACGTGGAATATCAACGCGCGAAATACATCGTGTAATTTCAAATCCAACCCGATCTCCATCCCAGGAACTGATGACGCGATACGTAACCTCGTTAGCATATCCGTGTTTTCGTTTTGTTTCAGCCGAATCCTGCGTTTCAATATTTCGTTTTGTACAAACAGGCGAATTTACCTCCCGTAAAACATCAGTTGTTATTACATTCCATTGGATTTTTGCACCTGCATGGCTCAAATTGCAAACAATCTCTCGTTCAATCGCCAACGCTGCTGATCCGAGTAAAACAAGGCACGAATTGTTGCTAAGATTAAACTGATCAACGAGATTACATCGTCGTAGATCCTGACCTTAACATCAGGGCTGAGAACGACACACCCTCATCTTGCGTATAAATCATTTTATCTTCGTAACGTTTCCTCCATGAAGAAAAATGCTCCGTTTCCGAGAATACGCACCTTGTTTTCATTTATACCATTCTTTCTCGTATCCTAAATTCTGATCCGCAGAAATGGCTCGTTACCATCGTCAGATGAGCGTTCAACAAACGGAGAAGTAATTAATATCGTTTTTTCCACTTCTCTTCTTAATAATGGAAAACGTAAAATTATATTACGAGATATGAATAAGGTTTGGGTAATATTCGCGGGAGGTTTAAAGGATTTTTGAAAGTATTAAGAGGAGAGTCTTAATAAATACGGATCCGCGGAGATTTCTTTTGGAGATATAGATTCTTTTAAAGGTAGACACTTTTGTGGCCACCTTGGATGGTTCAAGGTTACGAGGAATTTTTTTACTGTTCTTGGATTCCAGAAGATCTGAATAAATTCTACGATATTTATTAAAGGCTCTACTTTTATATACAATAGTTTCTTGAAACAAGAGTCTGAAGCTTTAATTGGCAAGCATAAGATTAAGAAGCTGTTTTCCCTAAGCGCAGGAGATGTGTTCTTTAAGAATTTCACTTTTATTTGTGTCTTTCAAATTTTTATTTATTTTTAAAGATGAAGCTAATCACTCTTGCAACTTTTTATGGAATTGACAATTTGATGTCATACGAGTACTTATATAGATTTCTATTCCAAATGTGCAATAAATAAATGTGGCATTTATCTACAATAGATGAACAAAAAGGTATCGCATTTATATGTATTCTCCTTCGACTGATCGTATCTATTTTCATCGTCTAAACTCGGTGTGAATACAATTTCGCAGAAACCGCAGATACCCGTATTTTTATGACTCTGCAACGGAAATACGTACAATTTCCACCTCTGACTTTTAACACCTGCAAGAAACGTAAAACTACACCTAAAACCTTATAAGAAATATACACTCAAAGTCTCTGTGGTCCGCCGATTTATCCGAAATTTTCTCGTTACATTCTCATTCCGTTAATTACTGTCTCTTGCTTCCAACTTCAAAAAACATCCCTTTAAACTTATCCCGCATTTTTCAGCTTCCAATTTGAGCAATTTCAGCAAGCGAGATACTCAAAGCGCAAGGAAAAATGATTAATCCGACGTATTTCTCGTTGCACCCTTCTTTCACCGTGACGAAGGACAATTAAGCCACCATGAAATTTCTATCGCGCTATAATGCACGCATGGGAAATCCTTAGATTCGTAACGCATTACTAAGGCTACACAGACTCGGGAAATGTTCGGCTTGCGAATTACGGGGGCGTGTTCGGTATTGGTTCGTTCTATCGATGATCTATACATGCTACACTTCCTGCAATGTGTTTCTAGTTTAATGTACCGCAACGCGGTAGCCCGAACATTTGAAAAATGCATACCCCGCTGCAATCGATCGCGGTCCTACCGGGCCAATACCGTGGCGCGTATCGACTTTTAAATTTCATCGATTCTCGATTCTTGGACGATAATATGGAATCCTATAGTCACGCGGCGCCGTCAGACCAATTGGTGGATATAGCTTGAGGAACGAGTTTGTAATTTGTATTGCTACGAGAAGCGCGCTTCTGACTATCATTTCGGAAGGTTTTTGACGGTTCTTTTGTTTCAGACATTTAAATTGTTTGAAGTATTAACACTAGAACTACCGGCGGTAAATCTGTTATATTTAAATATATTAAATAAGTACTTTGAAAAAAGGGGAATTCAGAGGTGGAGAAGATGGTTGATTCGGTAATTTATGTTTTATGAGATGGATGTAGAATATCTATTCTATGACTCTCCTATAATCTTGCAGAATTTTTGGAAAAAATTGTGTACCAGTCATTTTGACTGGTTTGGTAGTTCTAGTGTTAAATGACAGTTTTGTGCAATGTGTAATGAATTGTATTTGACGCTACAACGGCACAGGATGACGATAATAGAATATTGAAAGTTTATTCAGATGTTACTTAAAATTCTACTGTTATAATATTATTAATCATTTAGTAGGACAGTTGCTACATTTCACGAAAAAATGCATGTATCACAGAACTTAATATTTATCGAACATCCGACACTAGCATCGTCGCTCTTTCAAAAGACTACCCTAAAAACACTCACCGTAACAACTTCCAAAGTATCTTCTCAACTTCACCGTCAATAAACGAACCCCTGGCAATCCTAACGAATCATTCGCAAAAGCGTCGAATGAAAACGTTACTTGGCAAGAAATACATTTGAATAGCTCGCCATTACGTGAAATCCGAGGGAAACTCGCCGTAAGTATCGGGAGTTTTTGCTACGTGCCGATCCCTTGGATGGTAAGCAGACCGAGATATCCATTCCCATAAGCGTCAACGCGCGTTACATCGACGCTGGTCCCCCTTTTCATAGCAGGCTGATTGGGTGAACACGTAAGTTCTTGCGGCAAGCAACGCACAAAATCGAAAGCAGCGGGCCAGGTATATTGCATTTCGTACACATGCATCCCCACGAACGGGCGAACGGGATTCTTGTGTACATACATCCACGCGCGAAACACATTTGCAGGGGCGCGTATGAGAAGACGAGTGCGCTTATACTTGGATACGTGCATGCACGGGGCATATCATATACCTGGGGGCTCGATATTACCCCCGACCAGAAGACCGCAATGCATACTGAGTAGCCATTCCGCTTTTCCCTATTACACGGTCACCTAACGTATATAGAATATCAGATTCACGAGTAATAACGAATCTATCACTTCTCCTCGTAAACGAGCGGCTTCTTTCGAGAGAGCTGGACGGATAGGAAAAATGTGAAATTGCATTGAGGTGTGAGTGTCATTGATTTTTTTTTATTGGATTTTGTCTCTGGTAGTGTCGGTGAGATTAGTTTTGGATGGGATTTTTGATTTTGGTCGTGGAAAGATTAATTGGATTCGGAAGGGAGATTTTGTTTGATCTGGAATTTTGGATTCAAAGAGAGGTTGATGGTGTTGAAGATGAGAGGGGGTTGGATAGAATTTTGTGATGCTAGCTTTTTCTATTGTTTCTGAGAGTGCAGGGTATTAAGTTGTTATCTGTTACTGTTATGGGGGCTTATGATTCGAAGATGAATATGTCTATCAGTGTATCACAGTGTCTTTAATTAGATTGTATCGTTAAAATTGAGAGATAGATAAACGATACGGTATACTTTTACAACTTCTTGTTTTTCAAAGGTATCTAGAATACTTTCTGTAAATCTATCAGGATAAGTTTGAATGGGTATCTATTTTTCACTAAACTTGGAGATTTTCTCTCTTACTAAAGTTTCCAATTGTTAATTTGGTTATCTGTATTTGCAATAACTCTTAATTATGTTTTCCACCATCCTATTATTTTTACACAGACACTACTTCATGCTGGCATTATCCCAAACAGAATTTTATCATTTCAAGCTAGTATCATTTCCTACAGCAACGATTTATTATTAATTTACACACGCAATGCGAAACCACATTTATACTACTAACATAAATAACGAAAGTACATCTCATAAAAAACTGATGAAAGAAACTCGAAATATCTTCAACGCCCTCGACGTCGAAATCGTGCAGCCCTGACTCACATCGTGGGTGAAAGTTCAATTAGCGAAAGAAAATGATCTGTTTATTATACCGAAATGACAGCACGAATGCGCGAACACCTGTTGGACGTTTGTTTGCTCCATAAAAATGTATTATGTTCGGTATGAATTGCAGATGTCTCGTTTTGTTTTTATGCATAACAAATAGAACGACGTCCGAGACAACGAGATTCGACGTTCCCATGGAGAGCGTGCGAAATTACACGCGTCTATGGGTAGCTGGAAGAATATTTTAGGACGAGGTCACGCGTTGATAACGAGATTATTCAGTCTGGCCGAATGCAACTTACGAGACGGAGAATACGCCGCATCGTTGCAGCCTTGTTATGCAACTCCGAATAGCTTCGAAACGAAAGTTGTTGCTGTACATTTTCCCCGTTTGGTATTAGAGCTCTGAATTTCGAATTCTCTTTTTCTTCACATATTGTTAACGTTCTCTTTTCTAACGTGCTTTTTTTCTTGCATTTCAAACCGTGCCGCAGTGCTTTCTATATACGTTAATGGAGAAGTTTGAAATGGTCGTATTTGTGAGACTTAAAAGAACCCGGCGCTTTTGGAAAAAATTGTTAAAAAATAGTAATAACATTAAAAGGAAATATAGAATTTTAAAGTGGCAAGTTGAATTAAGACGATCTTGGAATTATTCTAAAACTGGTAATTTTACATAACTACATTTTTTACCCCTTTTCTTTAGATAGCTTTGATGGGGAAATTCGCCAAAAAATTGTAATAACGCTAAAAAATAACGCTTAATTTGAAACTCGTCTGAAACGAAGATAAAAATAATTTTTTTTACAGTCCCCACGCGAACTTGAAACGACAGTCTTGGTGTCCTGATAACATTTCATACCTAGAAATATTCCGATGTCATTCCTCGTTGTTATAAATGCGAAGTAAACGAATTAATTAATATTACAGGATATTGAATCGACCTTTCCGTTCTTTATGGAATATCCATGGAACCATCGAAAGTATCGGCAAAAATGTTTTTCGGTAAGAACCGGCTCTCTTCCTGGCAGAAACGGCACATGGGAAATCCGTGCAGTCATTAGTATTCTCTATCGGTATACCACTCGCGGATGCATAGAGTTTATGTTTCGTGTGACGTTTGCTATTGCAACGCAACGTATTGCGAGTGTTTCGTATGATTTCCCCGGGGACTTGGGCCGCTATACTTTTTAACGGTGAATTATAAAGTTTCAGCCATGGATAGAAAAGAGTAAAGAATCTGTATCGTAGTTCCACAAACAACAATTATTTCCTTTTTTCCTTCTCTCGATATGAGTTTCAGCGATAGTTTCCCCACTTGACGCACGAAAGATTTCTCTTTCGAACTTTCGACCTACCACCGTACACGTGGAATTTAAGTTTAATCGTTAATGTTCTTGCTTTATCTTTTTCTTTCATTCCACCTTTGAAGATTAAGTTTTTAATGGACTCTGAAACTCGCTCGACGCCGTAGTCACACGAAAGTATGTATATTATAATAACTGGTCTGGATTTTTATATATTTATGAGAAATTTGAATTTGCAGAAAAGCTGAAGATATGTGTGGTATCAAAATTTATGTAAAAAGTTTGAAGTGTGGCACTTGTTATTTTTTTAAGCGACTGTCACAAATCTCCTCTTAGATTATTTGCAGTCGTATGATAATTTCAGCGCGCGTACATAAGTTATAATCTGTAGCCATGGTATGGTCCGACAACTGAAAGATGGCTAGGGAGCGGCGGAACCTCTCATTTTCAACCGCCTTTTTCCGTCATTTCCTTTTTGAAATTCCCAAACCCAGCTTCCTAAAGTAAACGACTATGTGGAGTGTTATACTTTAGGAGACTGGGTTTGGGAATTCAAAAACAAAATGGCGGGAATAGGCGTTTGAAAACGGGAGGTTCCATCGCCCCCTATTTAGGCATTTTTCAGTTGTCGGACTATAGGTAAGGAGGTGAAGGCTCCGAGTCACCATTAACGGGTTCGAGTTCAGATCCCTCGTCACTTGTGGGCATTTTTTTCTAAATTATTATTTACTATACCATTGTCTCAGTGGTTCAGAATGCACCTAACACAGTAGGTGTAGTTAGAGCCGAAAAGATACAAAACAAACAACAGAGGGCAATGGTGAATAAGAAGGCAAACACTTGAATCAGTTCGCTCGAGTTTAAATCCTTCGTCATTTCTGAGTAATTTTTCCTAAATTATTATTTAATATATCATAGTCTCTGCTCTACAACCAAAAGATTTACTCCACGGAATACCGCGTTTATTAAAAACTTACATAATTCCTGGTCCGTGGATTTTTAAATGGACAGTAATATTCAAAAGTACGTCATAATTTGTAGAGCACTTACAATGCTTGCACGGATGTAAAATCCGTCTCGTCGTTTTTATTAATTCTTAACTCGCAATTACAATTCCGTATTTAATAAAACGCAATGTATATGCGATCTCAGCACAGAATTATCGCGAAGCAGGTTTATATTTCGTAATCATTGCAAGCGTGTTATTAAACTGTAAATTACATTTCTACGTGCGAGAATTAAAGTTACAAACAAGTAATAAAAATTCCACGGTTATGTACAATATCCGACGTCATTACAGAGCGGGAATTATCCAATTAAAACTGCGATACCACACCCAACTAAAATACATGTAAAACTTGGGAAAAAAAGAAAGTTTCACCTTGTTGTGATGTAAATTGATGTAACAGGAAATCAGTGATAACTTAAAATTCCTTAATTTTTCGCTTATACCTCTTTCACAATCACCAACATATTTAATTACATTCGCCCACTTCTTATCCGTCTATAGTCCGAATTTTTTGCCGCATCTAAAGATCCGTTGCACGACAGGACATTATACGATGATAAAAATACAATTTTAAATAATACATTTAACTCGATTTTTAAACATTAAACTATAAGGACTTTCATGACTTTTAAGAATTAAATGGCAGTATTTGGCAAAGTTAAGATATTGACTTTGAAGAATAGAAACTTAGATGTGTTTTATGTCAACTTCCAAGTCACAGGGGCTCATGGAGGTTTAAGGTTTGCGAATCTATCCAATTTCTTTTATACAGCCGTTAGATCGAAACTCAGTAGTGAAACCGACACCAACGACGCACTATCTCCATCTTTACCATTGCAGTAGTAAACCAACAGATCTAGGCTGATGAAAGTCGTTGAAAAAAAGTCGAATTAAGCGGGAATTCAGCCATATAGACAGAGGATTCGGAGCGTGAGGTGCATCGCGGCTTCCGTCTCGGGGCTCTTAAAAATGTCGCCGAAAGGCGTGTAACATCATTCGTGCGACTGGCTCGACGGGACAGAATTTAATAAAAAGCTGCGGGGCATCTTTACGCCCTCGTAACGAGCGCGCTCGTAAACCGAACAAAATGCCGAACTCTCCTTTATACCCGATACGATTCTTTTCCTTCTTGTCTGAGCGCTCAAGTCACTGTGCGAGCACGTAAGAGCTACTTGACGAGCAATAATAATCATTATAACGTTAGGAGTTTACTTTTATCGTTGAGTCGGTGCGGACTGGTTGTTTTTCTGATTTTAATGAGATTCTATGGCAGTGTTCTTCAACCAGTGGTTCGTGAGAAATTTTACATCAAAGGCAACCATTAGTTGAATTTTGAATATCATTTGGAAATGAAAATCCATGTTGAAGTGATAAGGTTGTTACTGATTGTATATTTATTTTCACGTTTTTATACAAAGAGTTTTGCAATAGAAGTCTGCATTTTTTTGGATTTCATTCAGAAAATAATATCATATTTTAAATTATAAGCTTTTTCTTCAGTTTTCTGCTCCTGCCAAAAACTGTTCATCATTTTTGCGATATAATAGTTACTACTACCGAATAATGAAAATAAATATAGGAAATATTTATTTCGCCGAATTAATCTCCACTGACTGACAGACCCGCGGATTCATTCGGAACGAAACCACGAAGATGTTTTTTCATAACAATTCCTTCATTTCATTATAATTTTTATTGTTTTTGTAAACGAACTGTTTCAATTAATTTTTGTAAAATCTATATTTGCTATTATCGCGGAAGAACAATAGATATAGAAAATGTCTCCGAATTGATTTCCACTGACTGACAGTTTAAAAAAATTATTCGGAACAAAAATACGAAAAGGTGTTCTATAATTACTTTCCCGTCTAAAAAGACAATCGTAGATACTTTTAACGATTAATCTTCGCAGAAATATTTCCAATTACCTTACGACAGGTCGGCAACAGTTAATTTAAAGATAAACGTATCGAAACGGAGAAAATCTAAGCAGAGGTCGGTGAAGTATCGCGGTATGCGTTATGGGTATTCTCCGGCTCTCGTAAATCTCACCGTTTGAATATCAAACGCGTAACGTATGCGTGGGTGTGCATATATCGCGAGGATTGCAAAGTATAAGCGAATATAAGGGAATGCTAACAATATTTGCATTTTATGAGAGTTTCAACACACGCCAGTTCAACGATGCGAAACTGTCACCGACCCTTTCCACGAATGTTCGCGGGAACGATCGTTCTCAAATCAGCTTTTCGGCTTTTCCTCGTTGAAGCGTTAACTGCGGTCGAATAATAGCGGTACGATCGCTATCAGTTTTTAATCTCTAATAAATACCTGACAGTAATGGCATTAGAAACGTGTTTTTGCCGTTTTGACGCTCGTCATATTGTGAAACTCCGAGTCGGTTTTTTGGGATTTCCTTTAACCCTTTCGGCGATACTTTCGGAGAAAATCAAAAACAGGTTTTAATACTAGAACTACCAGTTTTAAGTCTATTATATATAAGTATAGTGAATAAGTACGTTGGAAAAAGGGGAGTGAAGAAGTGAGAAATACCATCAGTTAAGTCATTTTTGTTTCGTAAGATAGATATGGAATATTTATTATATGGCTTCACTATCAATTAGGCGAATTTTTAGAAAAAATTAAAATCCGAAAATTCAAATTTCTAGGTTATTGAACTTTCTTTCGGTTGTAAATGTCCCAGTGGTACCAAGCTACATATATTACTACCGCTTGTGAAACGGCTGTGCTGAGAATCATTGGCAGTACCTTGTGTATTGTGGAGCTATTTTAATTTCTCAGCCGAAAACAAAACTTATGTAGCAATTTTCAATTATGGTTTCCTCAATTAAAGTGTCTGCTTTATTGCCTTTTTGTATTAGAATTCCTTCCGAGCTTCTAGTTTTTAAGATAGATAGAAACGTATTTACAAAAGTTGTGGCATTTTGGGCGTTCTTTTCCATTTGACCATTGTTTATACATGTTTAAATGTGTAATATGTATCATTATATTTGGGAGGGTTTTTGTAATCATTTCATGTGAAAAGAACTTAAATAACTTTCACTGTTAAAATGTAAAAAATTCTGAAATTTGAAAATTTCCTTTTTTTTCAACGGACAAACGGTCTTCATACTCGTGTTCAGCGCTGCAAAATCTAAAAGAATCAGCACAAATATTCTTTGGGCGAAAAAAAGTTGAAATTTGTAAACCGTGTAATTTATTTCATGTGCATACATAATTCTACGTAAATTGCATGCTTTCGTCGAATAATGCTCGTTTAGTGATATGGATAACGAGCTTCTATGACGAAGAATTAATCTGCTACTTTGCTATGTGAACCTTTTGATATTTCGACTAATGAATTCTTCACTGGTCGTTCTATTGTCGTGACAAGCTCAAATGACGTCTTTCAAAGGAGAACGGCTTTGTTGCGGGGTAGAAATATCATAAAGACAAGTTTTCAGAGTTTAAAAGTTCAGAATCCCTGAAAGCTAGCGTGTTGAAAGTTGCAAACAAACGAAGGAAAATTGTTATTTTGACGACGATTTATTGAAGTCGAAGAAAAACGTAATAAAGTTTTGAAAGACGCATACTATACCATGGAAGACCGAAGAAATATTTCACGAAGTTCACTATCTTTAACAATCTTTTCGCTATGTAATTCATAGCCGAAATGTTTCGCTTAAAAGTCTAAATAATTATCTCACGAAGTCCCAAAAGTTGAGAACGAAAAGTTCAAAGTGTTTCACCTGAAAGTCCTCGAAAGTTCTGTCTGCCCTTCGCGAAGAAGATCTCATTGCTCGTCCTTGACACCTCGAAGATACTGTACGTCTTGTCTCGATTAGCTAATCTTCAAGTTAAGGGAAACTTAGGAGATCCAATCGCGAAATTTGAATGACTTTGAGTGCGCGCCTTTCACTTTTCTCTCTTAACACGGAAAAGTGAAAGGTTTCTTCAACGTACTCAAAATTTTGTGAGATTCGAAGAAAGGCAGTTGCTTTACACACATCCTAAACTAATACAGGGTGGTCCATAATTTCCTAGGTGATTCTCAAATGACTTTTAAAATCATCAGGTTTTTACGTTATTAGCTCTCAATATCATTAGATTACCAAATTATTAGTTTTTATAAACATTAGATTTTCTAATATTTTACTTTTAAAATTATTAGATTTTCAGGTTACTAGCCTTTAAAATCATTAGAGTTTTATGTTATTAGACTATCGGTACTATCGGTTAACCAAGAAAATTCTACCCCACAAATAAGAACTGTGCCGCTTCAATAACATTTATCGGTACTAATGATCTCCCTTTGCAAAACTAAATTATTAAAATAACATAATTACAATTTCGAACCCGACAGAACTTTCTTCCTTACCTCATAACAAAATACCAACCCAAACTCAAGTACCCAAGCACAATAAATTCTGCACATCAAAAACACCATTGCGGCATACACATTACAAATTTAATACACACAGTAGCAATTAAGTGAGAGCGGTAATAGGAGTATAAAAAATGAATTTCTGCAAAGAAGGCGCGAAAAATAGCGCGCAAAGTCAAACTAACGGAGGGTGCGTTCGTCAAGTGGTTACGGACGGTCCTGCTCAGCCGGGAGTTATTCTTGACCGCCTTTCCCTCCGTTTTCCTCCCGGTTTTCCTCCCGGTCTGCCACGAAAAGGTTTTCCACTAAGGTAGCGCTCTCTCTCTCTGCGGTTTTATCCCACCACCCACGCATGAATATTCACGGTTAATTTGTAAGAAGTTCTCCCAACCGACGAGTAACAAAGCATGCGGTAGCACACACACACACAAGCGAGCGGATATAAACGAGAGAGCGAGAGATAACGGAGTGTCAGGGACTAGAATTTACCTTTAATTAGTGTACAAACGAACCGAGAAACATCACCGTGACCATTGACGTGGAAGAGTTACCCCCGACGTACCGCGGTCGATGTAACTTCATAATTAATGCAGAGTGGACTGTCGGGGCTGCTTTGATCTTCGAGTAGTGATATTTTTTAATAGCTTTGACGCGACGAACTTTGTTCGCGACGTTGAAATGGATGGGCGCTGAATTGTAATTTAATATTAACGTTAAAAATTGATTCCACGCCTGACGGGGGAATCGTTGTTTTACATACGCGCTTTCAACACGATCCATGGAAATTTCGCTCTCGGTTATTATTCTTTCTGCAATTGAACGGGCTGGGTTATACACTCTGTCGGGTCTCAGTGTGCATGAAAATCATATTAATTTCCTGCTCCTTCCGGAAATGCATTCGGAAACGTTTACTGATACCGATGGGATCACATTAAAAATTTGATGAGGCTCGGAGAAGAATTCACATATATTACCGGCTGTTGAGATATCGAACATGAGATCCCGAAGAAAATAAATTGCAGAGTTGCGATCGTTAAAGCTAATATGAATATTTTTAAAAACTATAATATTAATGGGAAGGGGATTAATGCAAGGAAGAATAAAATGAAAGACAAGATGCTTCGGAAATAGTTTTATGTGGTGCTCCACGGACGTGAGATCAGCTGTATTTTTAAAACAATAGGAGATAGAGAAAAACGTCATGGGAGAAACTTAAGTTGTACTACTTAAACGTCAAATATTTCTATGAAACTTTTATGCATTTTTGTGTATCAGAGTATTTGCAAGGTGCCATTGCACTTTTTTTGTAAAGTGAAGCTCTAACTTTGTATAAGTTTTTTTTATGCTCAACAAAACATGTTAATAATGTTACGCCTGAAAATTGTCCGTTTAAGTGTTATATTAATTTCAAGCATGCTGAATTATTTCAGTGTTTCAACACACTTCTTGTTAGACGTACTCTTTCACACATTTCGTTCTGTCAGTGTGTTATTCGTAAGGACGAATCAGTTTGTGAAATCCGTCAAAGTCCGCAAAGTTTCTTTTGTTCGAGTAAAATCAAAGAGCACACTTACAGCTGCACCACTGCACAAAAATGCATAAAAGTCTCATAGAAATACATTGCGTTTAATACCACTTAATTTTCTCTTACACGTTTTTTTTTATCCCCAGTTCTTTCATAGATATATCCTGACCCGATTTATGAGATACCCTGTATATTATACATCGTCGAACGTTTTACATCATATTGCAATTGCGAAAGAAAGCACAGAGCAATCCATGAAGCAAATTAGTTTACAAAGTTCGCCGGCCAGAAGTCACGCGGAATATAACCCCTAATTTGATACATCATTTTTCCTCGTCGATATACCAAACGAATATTAACGGACGAACTAATTTCGCGCTAAAAGATAAACCGTAATTCAACATCGCGGCTGGAGTAAGTTCGCGCAAACAGAAGGAGCAATTAAGACGACAAACGAGCCGTGATCAGGGAGCGCTCATAAATCTGATATTAAGCTTAGATTTTCTCTTCGCGACGTTGAGACGTATTAAAAGATAAAATTATTTTACGATTCACGAGATAGCCAACGTATATCGGTGTCGAAGCTTGCCAGGGACTTTTATGAATAGCTTTATGCAAGTAGAGGAAGCAGTTGTTAAGACGACAAGGGAATCATGATCGAGGTAGTAGAATCAGGTCAACGACCGTAGTAAAGTATTACTTGTAGAGAACGTGGTTTCACGCACGTACATCGTAAAAGCGAGAGAGACGGGGGACACCGGGAATTTACGTCAATTTGCAAAAAATTTCCGTTCTGGTGGAAAGTAATACTAGCTTACAATTCTCGTAAAATGCGCATTGTATTTGTCGTGTCAGAAATTCAGCATGGTATGCTCTTGCATGTATTATGCAAATGGCTTAACGATATAGTGTTGGGGACGATTAAATTTCTTTTTATATCTCGTAAAAATGCATGCTGTTACGTTCGTGGATTGAAAATTAGTTTTTGACTTTTGACGTCTGTTCGCAAAAAAAGTGTGTTGAATAATTTCTAGCGTGGAATACATATGGTATTTACGACGTGCTTGTTTTTGGGTTGAAAAAATATAGTGGAAGTGATATTACGACTGAGATATAATAGTTCTTAATACTTGTACGGATTGAGTGACACAAAAAGGATTATTTATTTGGAAGGAAAGTTAAGAGTGTGCAATTTTATTGAAACTATATTTTATACGATATGAGAGTCCTCGAAGCGTGAAACCATTCGTAATGCAGTTTGATAAATAGAGTAACAGTACCTTGATTTATTGCATATGCCTTTGTAGCATTCGTGCTGCACTTTGCAATACAAATCAACCTTAGAGATTTAGTCGCTTAGAAGCCCAAGTACCATTAAACATTTCAATGTTGCACATACGTTTCTACATCAACATATAATGTCGAGGTTATAACGGTAATTTTCTTTTGGCATTCTATCGTAACAATATGTGTTAGGAATAGTAGATTTAAAGTTTGCGCTTCCGGCAACGTAAGTGACAATATCGTATTTATAGTAAAACGAAACGAGGGTCCATTCTCGTTTCCGTTATAAGTAGAGATGCCGCAATCGTCAAGTTTTTAAGTACTTCCACGTTTTATTGTTTAATCCTATAAAGTTAATAGTAAGCAATGCTATATTAGTGTATTATAACAAGAAGGGCCCATTCTAGTCATCCCAAATATATTTAGTTTGTGCTTTAAACTGTGTATCTCGTTAATTAACGTGCGAAAATCCATCCCAATTCAAAAATATGCTTTTTCTTTTTCAATACATATTAAAAAAGATGCTTACTTTCACAACTGACACTTACTAGATCAGTCTTCTCGAATAGAATCAATTCCTATAAATCAAATAAATTTCCAAAATAACAGAAAACTCTATTATAAAATATAAAGAATAATCTATCCACCGATTTACACGAAACATCGATTCCTCAGATTGCCGTGTAAATCGAAATCGTATACCGTAGATATTTCCACAGTCAATATATTTGTTGGCAGAAAAATGTTTGTTTTTTACACTTTTTTTTAAATCCGTTAATCTAAAAACCACGTAAAAGCGAAATCGTGTAAATAAAGTACCGTATAAATCGGGTGATAGATGCATTTATTGCAAATACATTATGCTAACTATATTTGGAAATATCATTAAAATGTATTGCAATGATTAAATTCATGAAAAAGAAACTTCTTTCTTTTAGCTGAAACAAATTGTGCTCAAAGCAATGTAAGAATGCAAAATTCGCGCCAAAAGTAATATGCGGCGCGTGAACGGCAAACAAGTGATCTTCCAGTGGCATAAATTACACGGAATCTTTTTACAAAACGCATAAAGAGAGCGAGGCATATTGTTTCGCACCTGGCGGAGTTGGTTTATATCGTATGATTATTCGGGGTCGCGATGCAAAATGACTTTTCGCCCCTCGCGCCCTAAAGCTTCGTTCTGTATTGTGGAGGGAATAATTCGGAAACTATAATGCGAGTGCCGGCTGGACGATAGTAATTTAAACGGAGGACATGGAAATTCTAGAGCTGAATTTACCTCGTATTTTGCAAAATTACGAGACAGGAAATTGGCTTGACATTACATGATATTAAAGTAGGAATTATTCGGCCTACTAAATCAGCTTTATGTCAGATTTAACGCTCGTAAGTAACGGGATTTTTTTTAAGAGACGCGTGGAAAAACATCCCTTTGTTTTCCCTCGTTACACAACTAATGCCAATTCGTTCGTTTGATTTATTTTATTTCATTGGATCTCGATTTCGTTAATATTGAAAGAAATTGTAACCAAATTTACTTAATGTCTTAAAATCATTTGCAATAATACGAACCAATTAACGTCCGTTGGAAAAGGAAACTAAACATCGAATGAAAAATTGAATTCGCTGAACTGGAATTTTCATTCGGCAGAATTAAAGAAAACAGCTTAATTATTCGTTTGAATGATTCAGCGTGCCGATCATTCAAAGTAAATTTGCTGTACTTTAAAAAAACAGTACTCCATTTTACGATCTTTTCAATAAGACCCTGTTCGCCAGAGGAAATGATTTAATTGCTGCAATTCAACCATCGAGCGAACAGTGGTAATTTAAATGGAAAATACACTAATTCCCTCAACAGCCGTTCCACATTTCTTGGAATTAATTTGACAAATATTTGACGTAATATCGGAACGAAAAGAAAAACAACGGTGAACAAGCACATTTTCACTTTGTAATTATGCAACTTGTTTCCGCAGAGGTAATCTCGTAAAGCAAAGAGAAAGAGAAGGAGAGAGAGAGAGACAGACAGAGAGGGTGAGAGAGAGGGGGAGTGAGGGGGCCTTTATCTTTCAACAATTCATGCCCCTTCGGCAATTACTTAATTAAACAAAACCCACGAGAAGTGAGAGGAAACTAGGAATGAAATATTCTGTGAATAAATAAGTCCTTGCTCGATTCGCTCGCGCTAAGTACGATAAGGAAGATAAAAAAGAGAAGAAGAAAAAATGGAACGGTCGGTGTTCTGCATTAAGGCAGCTGTCTGGCGGTTCTTTCTTCGAGCTAATTTTTTTAAATTTCCCTCTACACGCAAGGGAATACCGGCAGGAGAATAATGTTACCATTATATGAGCTGCGGTAATTTACACGATGAACATGGTAATTCTGAAGATAATGCGCCGGCAAAAAGTGGCCAAATTAGATGTTTAATAGCACACCGTCAAACATCAGACGACGCGTTCGTTTCCTTCGTCCGGTTTCCAGTGCAATGTGTCGTTCGTTATTTCTCATACTAACTGCAACTAATGTTATTAGTATATCTGCATAACTCGCAAAGCTATCGATACATCTCTGTATAATCAGAGTAGTTCAATTTCAATTTAAAAGAAAAAAGTGACAGTTTTGAATGTATTTCTGCAGCGCTTTTGTGATTATTATTTACTTTATTTTAAGCGAATCACACTGTTTTTTACTTATTCAGAAGGAATTTTTACTTATCTAATTTTTCTATAGAATCTCCACTTCGTAACTTTTCATATCATTTTGAGATATAGGATAGTCGAGTCGTAAAAAGTGGTTTCTGCTCTTTAAGTCAATAGTAAATACAAAGTGCAGCCTTTTTCATGAAATACCCGTATAAAAAAAGGGGGAACGGAAAATACGTAAATGGAAAAGCTTACAGGATTACGATTATGTATTTCGTGGTAAACACGTTGAAGTAAATATGATACGATAACGTTATCCTATGTTCGAAAAAACATGACAGTCGTTAAAATACGACAAAGGAGCATCCGATTTATACGTGCTCCCAAATGACTTAATTTTTTACACTGCCGTCTTCCCATCAATGGCTCCATATAAAACAGCATATAAAATTTATATTATATTAATGATGAAAAATGTTATGTCATTCCAAACTAACTTGCGTAACGACAATTAAATAAAGTACTTAAATTATCGCATAAATTTCATTTATCCATTACTTACAAAATATTATAAAATAACCAATACACATTTTTCCAATCAACAAAGAAATCAAACACCATCTATCAGCAATTCTCTAACTAATCAAAACAATAAAAAAAGCATCTTTGTACAATTCATTTGTCAGATAACATATTTCACCATAGCGCGCGACCTCCGTCTTCTCGTTAGGATTATGTACACGCTATATAATTATAACAGCGGGGTGTCCGACAGAATTAATTCACGGTGAAACACGCAGATGACACGCATAGCCGAAAAACAGCGAAGAAACAACGTACACGTAGCTCCGCGTGTAGAGGTGTCTCCGTTTTTGCGTATTCACGCGAGAAAGAGCGAAAGAGAAAAGAAACGAGCGAGCCCGAAAGAGGGAAATGGAAAAGGAAGGACAGAGGCCGCGACGCGCCGAGCCGTTTTTCATTTCGTCCATTGTTGGAGCACACAATTCAGGAGCCTATTATGGTTGTTATTCTTTCGCTCCCCCGACAGCTTTGCCCGCGGTGTATATGCACCGCGACAGACAGTTGTACTGACATTTGTGCACCGATACGTTATTGCGTTTCGTTGCGGTGCAACAAGCGATACGATACAGTACTCGATGCCCGGTCCCCGTCGTGTACCGCCATATCCTGTCTCCTGAAAATCTAGCCGGCTCTCTGTTTATTTACGCCGCTCGTGCTGAAAACGTACGAGAGCACTTGTCTCCTTTCTTTCCGTACGTACGAACGAACGAACGAACGAACGACTCTCTGCTCGCCGATAACGTTCGACAACTTGGATGCGGATCGCGTAATTCGCCTCTATGGTTTCACCATCGAATTCGGCCATCGTAAATCACTGGACGATTTTCCGTGCTCGTCCAAGTTTCGTGGGTCGGGTTCAGTTTGGGTTAGAATAATTTACAGGGTTCGTTAAGCGATTCGTTAGGCGGTTCCATGAGCGATTCGTTGATTTGACGCGGGGTTTCGAATGTGATTTAAAGGTGGGATTTCAGGCTGTTCTTGGATGTCTTTGATCTGTGAGATCATTTTTGGAGTGGGTCGTTTTGAGATTTTTTGCGGGACTTTAGAGGTTGAATTATGGATTGAAAATAACTTTTAGATTTTAAAGTGCATTTCTTGCACGTTCAAATTGATTTAGAACATTTGCAAATATGCTCGATAACTTTTCATGAAAATTTAAGGTGCTCTCGATGTGGTATTTTTGGCGACGTCATATCCGGAGTTCGGCATTCTATGTTTGCTACAGTTGGAACACATCAAATATGTTTTGCATGTCCTAATTAATCGCTGGACCTTTAATCTTAAAATGATGTGATTTCACTGTACAGAATAGCATTGCCATTTTGCGAATGCTAACTATAGAAAGTGTGCAAAGTTTTGAACATCAAATGTCAGTAACATCAGCGTCGTTTCCAATATTTATTCATCTCTTCTCGCTTTTCCCGCCGTCCGTCTGACCAATGACACACCAATACCACTTGCTCCGCTCATCGTCATGTCACTCAAGGCTGCATAATTCACCGTAACTTTAACTACCCTCTCTCCCTCTTCCTAACGCCTCCCAAAACCCCACCAAGATCCCTTTCCAACCATCAACCACTTCTTCTCCAACATAAACCGAAATCTCCAAATTCACAGCCACCCAAAGCGCCATAATTCGTCAATTTCACCAAACCACCCACCCGCTCCTCGTTATCCTCACCGCTGGAAGGGCCACGCACAAAAGCGATTATCGGCAACATACCGGTTCGATAATTGGCCTGAAAGGTAAGAATCGATGTCACCGAGCTGGACAATCGTCGTGGTACGGGCTTTTAACGCGACGAACGATCGTCATTGTTGTCCGGCGCGTTTCACCCACGGCTGGTTTCTGCACGCCGGCAATTCTATGGAGTGCCGTCGTTCCTCGCCCTCCCGGTGCGCCTCCACGGACTCGTTTCAAGTCTACCTTCCCCCGTTGTACCCACCCTCCCGTTGGAGGGTGGCATGGTGGTTGTGCACGGTCTCGGCTAACATCGGCCACAACGGGCGCGTTGTATCGGCGCGTATATAAGCGTTCTACCGCGACACACGGAACGGCCGTTGAGGTATGGGGTGAGATTTACGAGCTATGCGGGATCCGACGTGCACACAGACACGCACGACGGGGAGGGGAGGAGGTGGCTTCCGCACCGACGACGCCAGCGTTGCTGTGCTTTTTCCATAGTTCGGTGATTAAACAGTTTAATATCACAAATACCGGCGTGGACAATACGCCGAGCGGCTGGCTGGTATGAGCGCGCGCTCGTCGACACGGTGGCCCTTTGTTCTCGCCGCTTCTGGTCCGTCATCCAGTGTCCCTTGGACAGTGCGCCGAAGTTTTTGGGAATGGGGAGACATTTTTTCCCGTTTTTTGTTTTAAGAACGAAAGAGTATCGACGCGTCGCGGAGGTAGATGGGGGTGGGTGGAGGAACGTGGAATGGAATAATGAAATAAATTATCGCGTGGGTTGAGAGACGGGATGGTGGAGGAATGAGCGATGGGAGGATGCTATGGTCGAACGGAAATGTAACGGAGGTAATGTGTGATTTTTTGGGCTGCTGATGGAATTTGTTTTGAGTGGGAATGTGAAATTATGAGATTAATTGGACGGGATGTGAAAGGGCAGGGGTAGTTTTTACGGTGATATGAGTTTTTAATGAGAGGTTTACATAATTAATATTCCTCAAGTTTATTATAATTTATCTGCATAGAGACTTTATTCCTCCACGATATTTTGTTTTATTTATACGATATTTTCCTGTTTATATAGATAGGTTAAAAGTGAAATAAAAAAACGTTATCAGCGATATATGTTAAGAACTCGAAACATTCTATTCTTTTTCACAGCATAAAAATATAAATTCGGCAAAGTAATTTTATCGTACTAGGAAGGAGGAAAATTCAGCTGCCACTTTTCAGAATCGATAATATCTCCGAGTGGTACGATATTTGAAATATTCCCAATCTCTCCTTTCATCTCGGTGATATGAAATCAATAAAATTTTTCTAAAAGAGAAAAGAAAAAAAGGAAAACAAGCTACATAAGAAGAGACCGTCATTGTAATATGTAAATCGCTCTCTTTTAGATTAAAATCCCCCAGTTACGTATACCGGAATCTTTCTTTCATAGCCGACAGATATAAATAAACTCGGGGTATCTGTCGAGGGAAACGGAGTCGTAAAATCCGTGTTGCAATAAAAAGTCAAATCGTTGTGCTCGGGAATCAGCCATAGAAATCGTTTCTTCTGTTTCGTAGTAAGAAAATGGCCCGCAGTAGTGCGTATACGACGTTTAAGCGGAACAAGTTTCTTAAACTTTTGCCGTCGTTGTAGCCGTGCCAAGACAAAGGGCTAAGCATTTCGGATTTCACTTGTTAGATGAGATTCGCTGCCAGAATTCTCATATTTATACGTCCACATTCTCGGAGAGGATTCATTTTATTTATTAAATTTATTTTCGGACATTTGGGTATATTAATTCTTAAAATAAAAGAATTATTCTGATCGCTGTTTTGCAAATAGGATCAGTCAGATATTATAATGTTTTTGTGAGTTTAAAATGTACATTGTAATATTTGACTATGTATATGGGGTAAAAAATACCATATTTTACGTGTTTTCTACACCGTAGAAAGTTAGGAATTTGTAAACATCGAATAATTTCGTGAAATTCTCTATAACTGTATGTTATTTTATTTGAATATGATATATCAGTTCATAACTGCTATTTAGTGTAAATATTCCAAGGGGCGAAATTAAATATCGCTTCTTCAATTAAATCAAACAGCATGCAGTTGAAATCCCGATGCACTATAATTGATTAATTTTAACCGTTCGATATTTCGATTCCTAAAAAAGAATACATGAACGTGACCAAATTAAAAATAAACACTTTAAACCTTTCCCAGTGTTTCCAACAAAATTGTATTGTTACCGACAATCTAACAAAAAGTCAAAAAATTGTTCCTCATAAATTGTTTTTTTTATTAACGAATTGAATGTGACATTCTTAAAATTCTAAACTTGCATATTGCACAGTACAGTTGAATTTTATACATATATACGTAACCTACAATTCCTTATACAAATTTACAGTTTCTTATAATTAAATATAATACAATATTATATTTATATTTCAGTAGATCCAATTTTAACGAAAATTCCCGCGTAATGCAGATCGTATTGATCGGTCCATCCACCGGAAGTTGCACGATTTACTTTAAGCAACCGGCTGGCGTTCATCGCAACGTAAATTTGCTTCGAGGGTGATCGCGGTACGAGGGCGATCGGTGAGATGAGAATGGGCATCGAGAGACTCGAGAAGAGATAGAGATAGAAAGTTGAAGGGAGAGGGAGAAAGTGAAAGAGAAAGAGGGAACGAAGAAGACAAGGAGGAACCGAGTGACCATCTCCAATCAGCCACTACTGCGGCCGAATCGATTTTCGTAATGAATTGTGGCTTGGTAACTCCTACTGCCGTACCAATATTGCTTCTTCAGGGTTACAAGTTCTTTCCGTCCTTCGGATCCACCTAAAACACGATCGCCTCCTGGCTTCCGATTAGAGTCTCGATACCTTTCCCACGTAGTTTTCTCTTTTTCGAGGGAATTCTACGTGTGCTCGAAACTTCGACGGCGAGTGTTTACAGGTACAGAGAATGAATCAATATTGTGTTGTTACGATTTTGAAGACGAGCGCGCGACATAATGGACTGATGCAATATTTATAAATGTAACGATTGTATTTTCTGAATAATAATATCATGACTGGTTTGTATGCAAGCTCACGGACAACTCTGTCTCTTGACATATTATTAAGGCTTTGCAATCGGAGCAATTTTTTTTTTATGACTTTTGAGTAACTTTAGAGTCATTTTTACTATCAGCTACTAGCTACTTCAGGAATATTTACAATTGTGCGAGCGCACCTCTGTGGAAGAATGAAAATCTTGCTTTGTCATAAATATAAAATCGTATATATTTTAATATTATGGTTTATTAATACAATACAATATAATAAGTATAACAGTACGTCGGATATGTCTGATAACGGAGTTATCAGCTTATCGTACAATGTAGCTGCTGCTGCGATAACGAGGTTCAAAGGGTTAACGCTAATATCTCGTTGGTAGATATTAGCAATTGATATGATATAAGAGGTAGGTCGACAGTTCGCAAAAGTAATTTATGAGGAAATGCTGAAAGAGGTTTTGGATGCTGGTGAAATATTGAATGGGTTGTTGCATAATTGCAGGACTGTTGCGAAGTTTGTTATGGCTCGTTAAAGAGTAAATATTGGCCATTTAAATGTATGTTTGGCGGAGATGTCTTTTGTTGTCCGCGGTTGAACTAGTATTTCATGATTACATTATATGAAGAATGTGTTAAAGAAGACGTTCATTACGGGAAAGTGGTATTTTTTAATTAAATTGGTAGTACTGAGATTTATTAATTTTTCTAGTATTTTTGAAGTTCAAAGGAAGCCATAGAACAAAGGCTTGTGGCCATGAAACGGTACAGTTTGATATTACTTCGTAGTTTAAAGTGGTTTAATTAATTTTGATTATTCACATTCAATTAGATGACAGTCATTTCGTTTAACGGATTTATTGATTCTGTGATAATACGTTGAATTTCGTGATGCCGATAATTTCATTTTACGATAATTAAAAATTTCGTATTCGATATATAAATTGGATTTTTATAACGTCGATTTAAATTGCGTTACGATGTATATGGAGTTGAAAGAATTTTTCGTCGTACACAAACGCATCTGAATTTTAACTCAATAACTCACTTTAATTTAAAACAGATAACAATCACAGTAAAAACAAATCCCAAATAAAAGTGTATGCTTTTTGTAAAATTTTGTGATAAAAATTTCAAGTAGCGCATAAAGATTTGAAAATTCTGACTTTAACCCAACATCCACCGATACATAATTAATCCAATATGTTTTAAAGTACCAAATATATACGTTCGAAGAAAAGAAATGGAGGTGGCAGAAAACTTGATTGATTTGAATTATTTGCAGTCTTCAATATCGACGCAGAGAATCAAAAAAGAAACAGTTTTAAAAGTTGCAGGAACACTTATGAAAACTTCAGAACAAGTTGTTTTGATCATCTTTGCAGATCTAGCATTAAATAAAAATGAATGCCTGATTTTGTCTGTGTTAGGTATTTTCTCTAAGTAGTATAAATCCACTTTGGTCAGGCATTCGTTCGAAGTAAGTTCTCCTCGATACATTGTGCGCAATACTTCGCAAAACATTTTTTTAATCGTTTAAACCATGGATATCAATTCGTTGAAATTTCATTCCGTCAGAGAAGAGCCACGAATGACACCCAAGTCAGTGTTGATAAAAATGCGGTGGTGTTACTTATGCAAGAGAGCGAGTCATGCGTCAAACGCGAACCCTTCGGAAAGGAATTTCTGAAATATGCGAAATATCCGAGGAATGGCACGTTTATAATGTGTTCCTCGAGGCAGGGCGGTGAATTTTCACGTCGAGATTTAGGTGCGATCTCTCGACGGTCCGTAGATTAAGGCTGATAGGTATTCTTTCTATACTTGCATTCTCCTGGATCTAATAACTCCCGCATAATTCAAATGTTAATTAAATTATCATCAATGTAGCGAACGATTAGAAGTTTCCTGCATTTCTTCGAGTCAATTTTTTTTTTGCAAATACTGTATGGACATATTTTAATAATTGAACATTCCTTTTCTATTGCAAATATACATAAAATTTCAATGCTGCTTTATTTTTATTGACGATACATCGAAATGCAGTTTATATTTTAGACATCGAATAACATTCGCGATTTTTTTTAACTTTCAATTTATGTTAAAAATTTATTCACTACGAGCCGTTAAAAATAAAGATTTTAAAACGAAGCTGATCTACGAACACATTTGACACGAATATACTCTTATAGATTGCCCATAATGAGAATACCAATATTTCCATTCTTCGAATACCATATAATTCCACACCAAATACAAAATCCAACCACTTTTCTCAAAAGTGCACCATCCTCCCCAACGATTAATCCACCTCCACAAAATTTCCCCCAAAAAACGGTCAATAACATCACAGCAACGCCAAATTCTCACCCCATCCGTGATCAACCCCGACCAAAGCGGAACACCCGCGAAACGGATCTTCCCCCTACGAAATTTGTACTCCACCGATCGCCCGAATACGAAAACTTCCATCGATTTTCCCATCGCACTCTATATCCTCCCCTACTCGGAAATTCACCGGTCCACCCTTTAGCCTACCGGCGACAGCAATTTGACGCGAGGGCGGCCGAAAAACCGCGGTGTTTTTGGCAGGCCACGGAAAAAACGGCAGCCGCCGAAAAATGCGTATAAACGCAGCCGAAGGTTTGCAGCTGCAGATTGTTACTCGGGCTCAATCAACGAACCGGTGGGCGTGACGCAGGTACAGGTGATGGCCCGGCACGGTCAAAAGAGGAGGAAGAGAAAGGACACCGGGGGGAAGCAGGGGGTGGAAATGGGGGGAACGGGCCGCGTTCCGTGTGACCAGTAGATTAGTTTTGTTCGAGGCAATTTGAATTTAGATTAGTTGTCGCAAATTGCCGCGGCCGATCACCGCGCGCACGCGGTTATAACGCGTTGCCTACCACGGTCATTTCTCCGCAACGCCTTTGTACCGGGGGCTCGACGAGGTTTTCGGCTTGGTCGATGGACGACCGATGTATCCGCGAGCTGTTCATCCTCATCGTTCGACAGCGGAATCGTTGCTTTTTCGACCTGGAATATCAGGGATGATTTTAGAGGGTAGGGGGTGGTCCTGAGGTTGGACTACTTGGACTAATTCGGGGTGGCCAGGATGAAAGGGCGGGGAGTGATTCTGGGGCGGATGTTGGGGAAAGATGATGTCGGAGATGTATGGAGTTGTTAATGTAGACGACGACTACGTGAGAATATGAGTTTTTGTCGGTCTGTTGGAGAAATCGAGCAGTTTTGTAGATGCGCAACTCGTGGAATTTTCGGGTGGAATGTTTTGTTGGAAGTGATATTCTCTGGGGAGAAATATTTTTTTTAGGAAGTTTGATAAAGGTAGAATGATAACTGTATCAATTTCCTACATACTATTACATTTTGTGAAATTTGATTTTTTTCTTAACACTGGAACTACCGGCGTTAAATCTGTTATATTTAAATATATTAAATAAGTACTTTGAAAAAGGAGAATTCAGAGGTGGAAAAGCTGATAGATTCGGTCATTTATGTTTTTTGAGTTGATGATACTCTCCTATAATCTTGGAAAATTTTTGGAAAAAATTGTGTACCAGTCATCTTGACTGGTTTGGTAGTTCTAGTGTTAAACACCTTTTCTATCAGTAGATAGTCCTATCTTTCAATCGGTATCGTTATTTCCCACAAAAGAAATTCAAAGCATTACCGTAAACATGCATCACTTAACCCTCTATAGCCCGAATTTTCTGTAGCATCTGAAGATCAGTTGTACAATGGCACATTACAAAATCATAGAAATACTATTATAATTAGTAGACTTAACTTGATTTTGAAACATTAAATTGTAAAGAACTTGTTAATCTTTAAGAACCAAATTGGAATACTTGGCAAAGTTAAAAAACTGACTTTGAAGAATAAAAGCTTAGATTTGTCTCGTGTTACTTCAAAGTTACACGGGCCCATAGAGGGTTAACTCGCTTTCATATTCCCATATTGTCCTTGTGGCTCGCACTTACTCACCCGCGAACCGAGAATCGACCGAAAATGTTCGTTTACATTCGTCAGTAACTAATAACGTTCCCTCTTTTGCCATGGGGACATCAATAACCGACCGACTAATCAACCGCGCCTCGATTGTTCGATAGCCATTTCGAGGTTATTTCGGTTTTGCAGTCTATATTTCCCAGCCCGTTGTTCTAATTTCTCCGTTTGAGCGTGTCGTATCAATTAATCGCGCAAAGTGCCGTTCCGCGGGGGAACGAACGGTCGTATGCGTTTAAAAAGAAAATCGTCCGATCGAGCGTCAAACGTCTGTCGTTCGGGCGTTTGTCGTCGACTTTGTTTGGAAAATCGCCCAGCAACACCGTGAAATTCTCTCGCTTTTCTTCTCTTCGCGGACGAAATAATTGCTCGCGTCGGTATCAAGTGTCGAAACGCTTTTTCGAATTTTCACGATTGCGCGCTTCTAACGGGATACGGCGCGTTTGCATCTACCGGCGATGTCATGTGCGGTTAGCCACCCTCGACATTTTCCGCAATTGCATGATATTGGATGGATAGAAGGCATATTGCCGAAGCCGCGGGGAAATAAAAAAATCAAAAATACCCTCGCGCTTACTCCGGCAGGTGGTAACGGGGCGACAATTCTGAGGGAATATTCGATCATCCCTCGTACGATGCAATTTCGGTAATCGAACGGCAATGTCGTATTGTATTGATTGCGATCGTGTAATATTTTATTTAACGTTTCTCTGTCTTTCTTTTTGAACTCATACGATTGTTTATTTTTATCGTTTCAGTTTGCTGTGCGTTTCAAATCAATCTATGGCGAATTAAATATATTAAACTTTAACGCTAGGTAAATTTTATTAGTACGTATAATAGTAGCTAGGTGGAACGTAAAGATTTATTTATGAATTATCATCAGTGAATAATCATTGTTAAAATAAACTTGGGAAGCTTAGACGTTGATCTTAATTTTTAAATAAGACTTAGTGTTGTTTCTGACGTATTAATAAAATTATTTTTATTTACTTTCTGAGTTTATTTTAATAATGGAGTTTCCACGCTAAGCCTGCTATTCCAAAAAAATAAATACCGAACTCCTTCTAACTGCATAAAACTTTAATGCTATGGCACTATTCTCCTACGAAGCCTAAGTTATATCAAAAGCATTATGCATACCGAAAAGTGTCCGCCAAGTGTTAAAGTTTAAACAGAAAATATGTTCAGATCGATGGTTATTATCTAAGCCCATGCAGTATACTTTGGTTCTGAAATTTTAAGTTTCACTTCAACAAAATTTGTATAATTTCAATGCTGTTCCCAAAACTTAAGTAGTTAAAGCTGTGATATAGTTGTCGACGAAAGAATTTCCCAAAGATGAAACACCATTTAGATGTTGAAGGATCTATCATCAGAATTTCTTCCTGAAACCCATTCGCGGTAATGTATACATATCACGAAGGAGAAATTTGTCAGAGACGACGACAGAATTCGTACTCCAGTCCATTATTTAGCAGCCTGGGGCTCTTCTCGCGATCATGTCTGACGTTACCGAAGGTGGGCTTTCGTTTGTTCACTCCTTAGCAACGAAACTACTGATTTGAATTGTGGGTTTGATTGCTGAGTCCGGAAAGACCAATGTTTGCTTTGGTCGCAGTCCGATCGAGGGACAAGGTGTTTCGTCTTCATGAAGTATCACGAGAATATCGTTAATTTGTTCAATGTATTTCATCGGAGAAGTTTAGAACTCTGACTGTAACGGGTTATTGTACGATTGACACTTCACTGTCGAATATATTTCTGCGATAAAACGAGTCGAATAAATTACGTAATTATAATTGTGTTTAATTTAACATGATTCTTCCATTGAACTTTAAACATTCTACGTTAATGTTTTCAGTAACGATTGACACTTCACTGTCGAATATATTTCTGCGATAAAACGAGTCGAATAAATTACGTAATTATAATTCTGTTTAATTTAACATGATTCTTCCATTGAACTTTCAACATTCTACGTTAATGTTTTCAGTAAGAATTCAACTCTATGCGTTTAGCACGCGATTAATCATAAACAAAAATAGGTCTATTACGGTTTCAACAGCTAAGCAATTAGTATGTTACAGTATTCGTAATTATTTCAGAAATTGTTTAACAAATTTACAGGAACTTCATCGGTTCAGTCTCCACCCAATCAAAAAATTTAATTGATCTGTACTGCATCGTCGAAGGTGTGCAAGAAAAGCTCTTTTCAAAGCAAAGTAGAAATCAAATGATTTGTAAATTACACGTATCATTAAACTCACCACTCAACATAGTCGTCAAAAATTCCAAAGACTCTATCATCCTACGAAATATGTAAAATCTTAAAAAAGTTTTCAAGAAAACTATAATTTTTAAGGCTTTTGCAATTATTACATCAAGTACTAGTTTTATTACGACTGTACTTCAAAATTACACAAATTCCACGACCAGTAAAGATCCGAGGAAATCTTCGAGTCCGATTTCATCGCAAGTCAAACTACCTACGGCAGTTACATGCTGTAATTTCACGTGTGAATTTCGACTACCGATATTTTCCCCGTAACGAAGCATAATTGGCGCATATTCGTGCTTCCGTTTTAATTTGTGCTCGAATA
Source organism: Cerceris ruficornis (assembly GCA_963989415.1). Lineage (NCBI taxonomy): Eukaryota > Metazoa > Arthropoda > Insecta > Hymenoptera > Crabronidae > Cerceris > Cerceris ruficornis. The sequence goes on from OZ022521.1 coordinate 14,386,593, forward strand.
TAGAACGTCGCGTTGAAGCGTGATCTCGTCCCCGTAGAAATTTAATGGCCACGAATTCAAACGTTATGCTTTGCCGATTCGGCGGTTTGCGGTGGAAGTTGGTAGAACGGAATATTTAGATTGCGTTAAAACGTTCGCGTCACTTGGTAGATCAATTTGACACTATTTACGAGGCAATCGAAATTGGAAGCATACCGTGCGTGTATGTCACGTGTATTTTGTAGCTCTCTTTATTTTAGCGTTAACTTCTACGGTAAACGTTATACGGATTGCTACGCATAAATAAATATTTCGAGAACGTTAAATTGATCTCAGAGGACGACATGGCTGGTGAAATGAATTCAATAACGGCTGCGTGAAATTGATATCGTAATAAAATTTAACAATGTAACGATATTCGTGAGGAGATGGAAGTGTTTCTGATTGATTGGAATTTTTCGTTTTTCTGCATTTATAGCTGGTAGAACGAGCATTAATTAGGATCATGGGAAAGGGAATTGCATTTCAACTTCATTAGTATGATGGCGGCTTTGATAAAAAGAATAATTTCGTATGGCGTGTTTGCTTGAAATGTTGATCGAAAGAGGTATTTTTTCACGGTGGATTATAATATAAAATGAAAAATAGTTGGTGATACAAGTATTGATTAGAAAAATCTACATCTTGAATTAACACATAATACATTGTTTTTATATGAAATTTCTGTTAAAAGACGTTAGCTTATGTTAATTTCATACAATAATTCTATCATTATTATGTTAGATTCTACTCTCTTAATTATCTTACTTTCTTACTTTCCTTTTTTTATTTTTGACTTTAACTTCTATGGTTACTTCGCCTAGGACTTTCTCTTTCATATGATTTCTGAATCACCGAGTTTACCCTAATATTTCGCATCTACAATGAGAGTTTAATAAAAAATCATTTTCAAAACTTTCCAACAAGAATGATAATACCCGCGAAAGTAGAATTACTTCCCCCAAAAATAAATATAGTATTCGCCATCTAAAAACGTCTTCAACTCCAACCATTGCATATCTCATTCACAATCATCCCTTTATGTTACCCATTCAAAAATGTCTTTCATAATTTCCATTGTCCGGTGTATCGGACGCATATTTCAGCCAACGTCATCAAAAGAGGTCCGTAAAAGAGGCAACTGGACATCGTATCGTCGCATCTTCTCGCTTTACCAGTATTTTTCCGGTCGTCGTGGACGTTAAAGTAGTTTTCACTATGTCGTCGAACGAGCTGAAACGCGCGCCATTCGCTTTGCACTCACATACACGCTCTCATACTCGAAGTGGCCTTTCGCTCGTAGATTCAGGACTGGTGACGAGCCTTCAAAGCGTCAGGATGTCCGTGGAAATTAAATTTCTACGGTCAAAGTAATTCCTCACACGTATCCGTACTCTGGATAACTGTTGTCCTGGCCAGGGGGTTGAAACGGCGCCTGTAGCGGGATTCGAGAGAGGGTGCGCAACTCGATGCCCGCTTTCTCCCTTTCTCTCGCCATCGGACACAGAAGGCAGCCAAGGGTGGCCCTGAAGTAGGAGAAAATCCTTTTCTCCGGGAGTGTGTCTTTTGAGAGCGCTTCCAACCGTTTTCCTCCCGTTTCTTACCTGCTGAGAAGATGATATCGTTGCTTCTATATAACATCCGCCGGTGTCGGTGCGAGATTTATTTACGGTGGATTAGGCCTGGAAATTCTGGGGGATGTCGATGAATCGAGGACGGAATGAAAACGTTGCGGGGGTGGGAACGTTAAATTGTTTTATATTCCTTGATAATAGGACTTCGTAGACTATTTTGAAAAATGTTTCGTTGGAAACTTGGAAACTTTAACACTAGATTTACGGACGTTAAATCGGTCACACATAAATATATTAAATAAGTGCTTTGAAAAAAGAGGGATCAACGGGTAAAGATGAAGATCGGTTAAGTAATTTGTATATTATAAGATACAAGTGAAATATTGACTGTACCACATCTCTATAAATTTAGAAACCGTTTTTAAAAAAGTAGGAATCCGTCAATTATTACAGCTAAAGTGTCCCGTTGAAAATCTCCATCCAATGATTCTCCACATCCCGTCTATTTTTCCAATACTTACAATCTACCTAAATAATATTCGTATGTTTAGCACAAGCATCACAAATTCCGTAATAATTAAGAACGACAGTCATTCGATATCCTGTCACCGTTTTAACCGCCAACTTCACCTACTCCGTTAATTAACACCTCTAATTCTAAACCTCCCCGACGATTCACTTTCGCGAGACCCCTTCTTAAAGAAGCGCACGAAAATCCTCGAGTACAGTAGAAATATCGAGGTTATATTTAACCGTGAAATTTCCTCATCGCGCAAAACGTACCATTTCCCGGCAGCATAGGGGCGCTCCAGAATAACAGCGAAGAGGAGAACGTTCACTCCCGCGGGAGCGTCCCTTAAGACTGATTCACTTCAGTCTATCCGAGCCGTTTTCCTTTTTTTTAACTGTTATCCTCAGGCTGGCCGGCGGTGGAATCTTCCTCTTGGCTATCCCCTCCGCGTGCCGCGAGGAAAATTTTTTTTTCATATGCTGCGTGGCTAGAATTTATGCGACCGAGATCCCAGGGCAATAGGGGAAGCGCCCGCCCGGCGGACAGAAATGAATAGAGCGGCTGGCTCCCCGGGTACTTTACAAATATGTGACCAGAAAACACACCGAGGACGCGACTCTCCCTCCCTTTCTACCCTACGTTCCTCCCTTTACATTCGATCCTAGTTTCGCGCTCTTTCGCGTTCGTCTTCGTGTATCTTCGCCCTTGCCATCGTCGCGAAACGGCAGTATTTGCACGTTGCTTATTTCGAGATATTCTTTCTACAGGAAAGATCTCCCGACTCATTAATAACGCTGGAATTTTCTGGCTTCGTTGAAACGTTTAACGTTTTGTAAATTGGAAGAGGAATGAGAGTTTGTCGACATTATATGAGCCGTTTATTTTGAAAGTAGTATAAGTCACTTCATCGTATATGTAGGTTCACAACCTTTTATGGCCAACCGCCCCGTTTTCGTAAAAAAATTACTTACTGCTCTCTTTTCGGAAAAAACATGTGAAAAAACGTGTCCCGTTCTTAAAATCAATAATGTAACTCATGGATGATTCAACTATTTTGGGACATTGCCTACTCTTTCCAATGGTCATTCGATGGCGCCCCTTTTAGGTGAAGTATACTATATTATATATTTAAAAATAGGGACAGATTTTTAAATTTATATTAGTTAGAATGTCGGCACTGAGTACGCAACCGAGCAATGTTTAGTATGCGATACTTCAGTACTTCGAGGGTGAAAATATATTTAGAACTATTTATTGAAACATGCGTACGATAATTTTTAGTATTAATCAAAGTTTTCAGCGCATTCTTGCTAGTTTTATTTTATGACAACTTTATTGGAAGCCCATTAATTTTAACAGTATTGATAGCATCGCAATAGAACAGTACGGTATTCACGCGAAAATGCAGGGGTTCCCTCTGTGGCAACTTCCACTGCGACTTGGAAGGCGAGGTAATAATTTTTATTCGTCATACAAGAACGAGTTTAGAGTAGTTCGAGACTAATCGGAAGACGACGGAAGCCCCAAAAATTGTTATGGAATTAGGCAACAAAAAGAGGCATCATTTTGACATTCTTGCGAGTATTACTCACGGTGTGGCGGTTGTTCCTCAACTCCCCCTAAAGGGTCTACCAGGATAAGGGGGTCAAAAGTGCCCTTGAAGCTATTTTATTCCACGATGCGTCATTCGATAGGTAAACATAAGAAACCTTGGTCTTGGACCAAACAGCCTCCTCAGATCTTTTCAGCCCCCCCCCCCCCCCCCCAGTGGGCGGTAGCACCTCCGTTAGGAACGTATGCTTTACTGTAATGAAAACTAGTGATTTTTAATGGTTATAGGAAATTATTTATACTGGTAAAATATAAGTGTCCAAGATAACAAGGTCAAGTAAAACGCAAGCCCTAAATATCTCGGTTTATAAGAAAATAACTTATGCCACTTTCAAAATAAATGGCTCAATTATTTGTTAGCTTTTTGAGGGGTTCTGTCCATCTGGAGAAAGAAATGGGTCTTTCGTGTCGAGATGATTGTCAATTTGTGCCAGGTTTACGAAACAGTTTATAACGAAAATTCAGTGGTGTTGAGAGAACAATAATTACCTAACATTTTTAATTTGATTCTATAGATCTTCTTTTGCTTCGATGAAGTTTTATTTCATAGATATAAGGAACGTTCGAATGATATCTCTTTAGCACTATTCCTACCACGACCGGTCAAATGACAGTTTTTAAAATTTCGATTAGAATTTCCTATACACAACGTAATTGAATCGCCTTCAAACTTCACGACGTTTCCTCAAATATACGTATAATACATTCACATTATAATACATTTTTCAATATTCACTTCTTTTTTTACTGTTCATTTTCTGGGAAAAAATTATCATTTGACAAATTCACCGGTTGCGGTAGGAAAAGGTGTACGTGAAGTGTTGGTAGGAATAGTGTTAACCCACAAAAAATTCTCTTTCGTGATTAAACGAGAATTATCAAACTCTGTTAGTCTCACCGACATCTCTCCTTTAATTTGCATCTACAAAGACATCGTTTGTCCATACAAAAGACATTGTAATTGCCATAATTCGACACCTCCCCCAAGATTGTTCGCACCCTCCTGCATCTCCCGCGTTTCCATCGATCTCCGCCGCTTTCCCTCCATTTGATCTCGCCAACTAGTCTTGGCATTCGGGTGCATTCACTTCCACCCTCAAACCCCGTCCTTTTTTCTCAACCTGACTTCTCACCCCGATACTCTTCCCATTTGGATGATCTCGTTTTCTCATTTTCCATCGTCGGAACCTTGACTTCCCCGGAGGGGAGAGCCACCCCTTAGCCCTCGGGGCACTCCGTGACGAATTCCCCTGGAATCAAATATCTGCCGTTCTTCCTCGCGAATTTAGGTCGTACGTGGGCTCGACTCTTCCAGTGAGTTATGATGTTCGCAAACCAGTTATTTCTGCCTGATCTTTTTTGAACGTCCCACCTCACCCCCATCTCCCCCCATGGTCTCTCACCGTGACTTTTTTTTTGGCTGCAACGCTCGAGCGTAGAATTGAAATGCTCGTGGAGAATGAACGCAAGGGGGTAAATTTATTCCGACAAATAAATTGCGTTATGTTGCCGCGCGTAAGTAAGCGATGCGATTTGCATAAGCGGAGGGGTAAAAAATATAGGAATACTCGCGGACCCGATGGATGAAATGTACCGAGCAGCCAGAAGCGATTTCGCGAATTTGAATTCGAATATGCCGACGAAATAAACAGATGGATTTCTTGTTTACCAGGAGAACGGTGATCCTGGAGGAACATCGTGATTTGTATGGAGTGACGCACACCCGAGCGATTGCGCAAAAATCGGCGATACATGACGTGGATAGTAATTCGTATGAGCTGCGATAAATCTATGAGATATATAAATCTACGGGGAGTATTTTATGATAGAAAAAATGAATTACAGAGGGTGGATATGTAATAAAACGTCCGGCCGTTTCGGAATTGTAGCTTTTAGCTGACGTCCATACTTCAGCGGCTGAGATTCTCATGTCGCATTGTTCGTCATTTTTCTCGTTCGTTTCGATATTTCGAATTTCACTTTAAGCTCCATTCTTTTGACGAATCGGGACAAAAATGATTCGTGCTGATGATTCTATAGTTCCTCTCGTCAGCGGAGTGTTATTGCTGGATCGTTCACAATGGTGAATAATTAGCGAACTTCTGCCAGTGCAGCTCTGTCCCTTATCCGGTCTAATTGAATTGTTTCAGCAAATCTAGGACAGTTGCTTAGAACAAACTTTTTTATTTTTTCAAAAATTGCAAATTCAATTACCTACTGCTCAGCCTAACCTAACTGGTCAGTCTAATTAGTAGCAACTATAATTTATTCTTAATCATTCAATCGTATCTAACAATCTACAATTGAACCATCTACTTATAACTAAACTGTCACATCTATCTACCCTTCGACCTTCAACCTCCAAACCGCCCCATCGGCGCACCACGATCGCAAAAAGTTCATTTCCATCCGCCTCGAAAATTGTCGGTGCATTCTGTTTACGTTAAAATATTTGCCCCGAATTTATCTCGCTTTGAAAGCGCATTGCGTTATTATATTCAATCTCGTATTTTCGGCGGACCTGCTTTTTATCACTTACCGTCGAAATTCTCTCGGCAGCTTCATAAAGCCACGAGACCCGAGAGGGGAGAATCGATCCAAAGTAAATAACGTTCGCACAACACACATTTCCAATGTTACCGATGACGATTGTGTCGATGCTCGTAGGACGTTTATTGAAATTCGCCGTCTAAACGAAGGGACGAGCGCGAAATTTGCCGAGGGTTGGTCGAAAAGTGTCAGAGTCCGACGGGATTTGCAAGGAATAATAACCTTCTCGGCCATAAAGGTGGACAGGAAATTAAAATCGATTAACTGCCTTTCGTATGGAGGACAGACGAATCCTCCGGCAACTGGCTGCTTCTGTGAGATTCGCCACTCGCGATTAACACGCGTGTGGCATGGACCGTTAAGCCCTACCGTTTCCTGCCTACGTGCATCCCTGTTAACTGCACTCGCTGCACTGCCACGGGGTTTGCATTTCGGATGTTCGTTGGGAAGCAAAGCTGCATGGTGAGGGAAGAAAGAGGAAGGAGAGAGAAAAGAGGTAGGGCGGGGGTAGAAAGAGGGAAGCGGAGGGTGGCAGAGAATAATATAAGTATAACACTTACAATTAGTATGCCGGTTGAATTCCATAGAATATTTTCATTAGGAAAATTTAACGAGAATTACCATTATAAGGTTAGGCTAAATTCTTGAAGCTGTAGGCAACGTTGATTCATTGTTTCTTCTTGCTAATCTTTTTATGTAGATTATCGGAATATTGATATACTTTTTTTTATATACAATTTAACATAGTTATCGTTGTAGGTGACAGTCGATAGTTATTGTAGTTGTAATGTAGTGTCATTGTTGTAGGGAGTTAGAAGATAAATTAATAAGGGTGAAATATTATGTTCTACTGTAAAAATGAGGTTAATTGATGCTGAAACAAAGAATTCGTGGACGTTATAAAAGTATAAGTTACTTTTAAAATAGATAATTTAAAATAGGAATAGAGAACCTTCCTTTGAAAGAGATATGTCTATTAAGAATCGTATGCGCAGAAATTGTTAGTGGTTATTAAATAACAGTAGAGTCACATGATGTACATGATGTTCGCCGTAATGTTATTAATTTTTCCATTCTATGTACATGTCACGTGGTCTCTGCCTTTTAAAATGTCAACTTTTGAAATTGTTAAAATATAATTAAGGATCTAAGTAGATTACTGCCGCACGTGCATACGAATTTAGGCGGTTTGTAAAGTATTTTCATGCATTTTCGTATTTCTAGATCTTTCGATTATTACCAATAATGAGGATTTCTATAATATACGTATGAAAGATTGGCACTCTCTCATATTTCGCCATAATAAAACACAATACGAACGCAAATCGTTCAAATACCGTTCAATTTTGTTTTAATAGCTACAAAACTGTGAAGATTTAATTTCACGAAGTATTTCAGTGTTATATAGACTTCTGTCAAAAGCCATTGCATTTAAACGACTGTGCCATTCATTTTCATCTTATTCAAAATTTTACAGAGCTCCCATTTATACAAAATTTTATTTCGCTATGAATTCATATAATTATTAATTTATAACTTAATTTAAGTGTAGTATCGCGTAAATGTGATGGCCGCCTGACTTTGTATGAATATGTATGCATGTGTGAGTGTGATCTTCGACTGTTTTCTGCGAGCTGCGAGTGGCTGCAGAAACCACGAAAACGCAGTTCATCCTGATCCGTTACCGTGCGAAGACGTTATATTAGTATTACCATTTTTTCTTTTTAATTAATAAACAACCTTATTTTCGTTCATTCATACTACTCATATCTTTTTTATTTTCTCACCATATCCTACATAAGTTTAATTCATACGTAATGCTTTCAGCAAATTCAGTAGTATGTTAAAATTGACGATCTTCTTTAATTTCATGTTCTGCACTGTAATTTTCAGAATTGAATGACGAAGACTGTCATACTTTTTTAACTTTCTTGTAAAAGAGGATTGTAATATTCTCGGAAATATTGCCTTCCATTGCGGTATTAATTGTAACGTCAAATCGAAAGTTGTAATATTTTTAACAGTCGCATATCAGCCATCAAAATGACGAAATTTTTAAAAGTATTAGAACTCGTTACGTTTGCCGTATAAATAAACCGTCGTAAATAGAACAGAACATATTTGTTTATTGCAATTAATATCGTTCAATTATTAGCCGGCTTTTTGCCCAGTTTCTTTTTTCGCCAATATTAATCGTCCTGTACAAAAAGGTGATTATATGAATTCGCGAAGCTTCATTGCAGCAGGTATCAATTTCATAGAACACGATAAATTGAATCCAACATGGGATTGATACAGAAACTATAATGTTCGTTGAACCGAAATTAATACCAGCCTTTATAATTTAAATAGCTGGCCATTAAATGCCGCCGACATATTTTTCCATCAGTTGGTGGAATTATAATTACGTATACTCATACTAACACGAATGTCCGACCAATGAAGATATTGCTCAGTTTAGCGGACCATTATCGAAACAATTTGCAGCTTGCAATTTTAACGAATTAAAAAGTTCCAACGGAGAAAATCAGTTATGATAATTATTTGCATACTTATCGGTATATGGAATATTCGAAAATTATTATAATAAGCAGTTTATTACAACACACTGCATTTCACATTTGAATTGCTTGTTATCTCCTTTAAAAACTTTGTCTACTTCGAAGAAAGTTGGCACTGTTTCTAAGAATTATTTTTCGTTAATCATCTAATTATTGAATTTGCTGTAGTATTTTTATTTACTAAACGAGGAAGAAATTTTGTATTCTAATTTTTATATGTTTTGGTACATGAAAATTAGGGAGTTTTCCGTTACTTTTTATATGTCTGACAATAAGGCAAACATAAGGGATGAAATTATGCGAGCTTTTCACCGAAAATGGAGGAAGAATGTTAAATGGAAACTGTTAAACTCTTTACCGTAATATTGATTATAATCTTTATATTTTAACATCTATATTCTCCGGTATATACAGAGTTAAAAATAGATAACAGTTTTCTCTCACGTTTGCAAGCACCGCGAATTTAAGGAGATGAAAATTTCAACACGAATGTAGAAATAATGTAAATTAGAAGTCACTCAATTTCTTTTACTTTAAGATATATCGTTACTATCATATTTTACTTTTTATGTTTACTGACAAATTAAGACGAAACGTAGAAAGAAACTTTTCCCTTCTGTCAACGTTAAAAATCTAACGGATGAAAATTTTGCGAGAGCCTTTATTCAAAAAATATAGAGAAGCAATGTCACCGAGAAATTACCCGATTTCTCTCCCTCTAAAATACACTTTTATTTTCTATATTTACTGACAAATTAAGATGGAACACAGAAAGTAACTTATCCCATCTGGAACGTTAAAAATCTAAGGAGAAAAAAAATTTGCAACAAACCTGATACAAAAAACATAGAAAAACGGCATTAGATAGAAATCCCCCAATTTTTGCTCACTGAAAGATTGATTACAAAATTCATATTCCAGTGGTAGTATTTTCTAATACATTAAAATGAAAATAAAATAGGTTCCATTTACGTTTCCAAACGCGGCAAATTTAATGAATTGAAAATTTTGAGGGCACGTGCGGCCAACGAGAATAGAGAAACGATGTCAGGCAGAAGTCAAGCGAGGTAGGGTAAAACAAAAGGCGGAAATCGCATTTTAAAGCGACGAAAAGCAGCATTCTCTGTACCAACGTATAACACACGGGACGAACGGGGAAGAGAAAAGAGGAAGAGGAAGAAGAAGAAGACGAGCGAGAGTAGTAGGTAAATCCGATATTCTCACTCGGTACCTTACCTCGCCCCTTTTCCTACGGCCAGAGAATAAATCCGTCGCATGATACGTGATTCTCGAGAGGATTTACTTTACGACGGATTGATAGACGGAGGAATATCGCGTCGGCACTCCTCGAGAATATGACGAACAAACTTTGGCTGGTTGGTCAAGGGTGTTAATATCGTTAGCGATGTTATCGGTGACTTTTTCTCGAGGAGGAGCACTTGACGTATCGTATTTGCAGAAAATAGAATTTCAATGTGTGCTCTGCTCGGGGATGACTTAGGTGAAGGCCATTTGTGAAATCGGAATTTTTTAAAATTAATTTCAGACAGTACTCATTTTGTACTTAGGTATATTTTGTTAATGTATCTAAATGTTAGGCGTCGATCGATTTTAACACCTCGACAATTGATATTAACAGTATCCGGAAATAATAATAATAACTTATTCATATATAAGAATGAATCAAGTAATTCAGAAAGTAAATACATGTTTTAAAATTAAATTAGTTTTTATAACATAGTATGAGAAGTTACATAGATTCTTAAAAATTATAATCTTATACTGGGAAATTTTAATTATTCGAGGAAAATTTTTATGATAAAAAACTTCGACTGTTTAAGTATCCGGAAAGGAAGAGTTTTTAAATACATTTTTATAGTGTCTGAATTAATTAATTATATCTTGATCGAAATTCATGTTATTGATCAATGTCATAAGTATTATTCTATTTGGGGTATAATTTTTTACCAAGGGATTCTTAAATTATAAGATAGTAGATAATTTACGGAATAATTTAAAAAAAGTGATGACATTCGATGGTAGGAAAATCAGGAAAGGAAAATGTTATTTATTACATTTATGGATCCGTCGATAACGATCAATAAGGAATAAGAAGGAGATGCAAAAAGCTGAGATGTTTATGGAAACACTTGGAGCTCTTTCGAGGTTGATATTTCAAACGGTTTTGCTCTTGGGGAAATCTGCTGAAACGCAAAACCTTTATAAAAGTGTTTGGAACTCTTGCGAAATCGATATTTCAAACCGTTCCTCTCTTTGGTAAACATCGACGATACAATGCAACTTGTGCGATAGACATGCACTCAATGTCGAGTAGTAAGCGTATAGTTAGGCCCTCAACAAAAGACTAGAAATCTATAAACAATATTTCATGGAAAAAATTCGTATAGAAAAATTCTTAAGAATCGATAAAACAAACTGTAATTTCTATTAATTGCTCTATTCGTTTATGTTATTTGTGTAATTCATTGTACTGAAAATAACATGAAGAAGGTACATCTGAAATTGATATATTTTTTAATTCAAATATATAAAGCAACTTTTATACGTTTGCTATAAAAAGTCTGACGATGAAAGATTTTTAGCGGAGCTTTGTTTAAAATTGAATGCCGCACTAAAAGCTTCATTAACAGCACCGCCTTGCCCTTTTATTGCCAGCTGTTTTCATTAGAAGGTGACAAAGACGCAGTCCGACAATAATCAACTCAACAGAATCAAAATTTGCTTTTAAAATTATCGAAAAAAATTATATCAATATCCAAAGGTTTAACTCTTTACATATTTGCGCAACCATCCACCCCTATTCTCCTTTCACTTCTCCCACCCCTTGTTTGTCTCCACCAAATCAGCCCCCTTCAAAGCCTTTCAAACGCACAAACATTTCGTCGATCGTCTTCGTTACAGAGTCACAGTGATGCATTCATTCGATCTTACATTCGATATTTATTAACTTAATAACAATCCCATTGAGAAGCCATGAAAAGACAATGGGTTCGAAGGGAAGGGTACGTGGAGATCTGCCAAGATCTCCCCGAGAATTTTCCTCGGGGAAAAGCTAACGCAATCCAATCCAGAAGTTTTAGATTCCCGCCCAATTATAGTTTCCACGAGAAAAACGGACATTCTCCTACGATCGTTCGATCGTTTACCAAAAGTACGTACGGAGTTAGGACACGGCAGTTCATTTAGATAAGATCCCCGGCCTCCTCGGTTCGGTTGCCAGTCTCCTCGGCGGCCGGCAGTTTCAGATTTTATCATCTCCAAAACAAAGACCCGTATTTCTTCCCAGGCAGGGTGCTTTAACCGCCCCGTTTACATTGTTAAGAAAGAATGAGTGCAATCCTGAGCTGGTGTAATATTACGCCGTGGAGAATGGGAGGGGTTGAACGAGGGTGGCTCTGTGTAGATGTAAAACAAATGCTCGGTAAATCGGGCATTTTTTATGGAAATTTTTGGGGGTAGTTATTTTGGCATTTTTACGTTAATTAATGATCACGCGGGAGATTTTTTTGCGAATTCTAATTGAACCGACTGTGATGTTCCGATGATATCTGATCTGCAGGAAGGTTTGCAAGTTCATAATTGTAGATGTTAATTCTTTAAAATCTCATAGAAACTTATAGATCATAAGTTTCTCATTCTGTAATTATTACATTAAATAAGAAAATTATGTTAGGGGCTGCTGAATGACAAATTCATTTTGCCATAGTATTCTTACAATTTGTATTAAATGCAGGCGATTATAGAAGGCTGTAAAACAGTAAAAAAATTTATGTAATGATTTCATTAGGGTGCTCTTGCCAATTAATTGCAGAGATTTTGACATTAATTTTGAACACCTTCGACAGTGTCCACGAAAATGTAAACAATTTCTTCGAATCAATAACAAAAGTCATTTCTTAATGAGACATCTATGTACGACAATTAGCTGCATTTAGCTTTCAGTGACCTGAATGCCGTCTCGAGAAGACCGCTTTTTTCCGCTGCAATTCTCCAGTTATCAATCATTAGAAGCTCATTCTGATCCAGCGATGACTATAGTCACCCGTCAAAATTTTCCACGGCATTACAATTTCTGTCGGAAACACAGTTTTTCTTATCCCCATTACTTAGTATTGTAATGTCGGAAAATATTCGCACTGTTGTTTTAAGAACGACGAAGGGCTGCGAGGGTCAAAGAGGGGGTGGGTCAGATCCGATCAGCAGTCCTATCCTTTTCTCTCTCACGGCCCCGAATATTCTCGAAGGTAATGAATGCGAGTTTGAGTGCGATTGAGTGGGTGACTGTTTGAGAAAGACATGAGAGTGTATAAATAGACATAGATTTAAGGGTAAGTTCAGTTTAGTTGTACGTTGAATCAGTCTTTAATTGCGTTGTAACTCTTTCAGTTGTACGTTGCAGCAGTTTTAGTTTTGAGAAATAAGAAGTTGTTGATGAAGCTGAGACATTAGTTGTCGCGTTGTATTATTTTCGTTGTCGAAGATTAGTTATAGTTGTCACTTCATGTATACCTATATTTGTTGATAGTCTTAATTGTTATTACTGGAAAAAAGAATGTCTCTCCGCTCTAAATTAAACCCTCCTCCCTCAGAGTTAGAAAAATCATCTCTATACATGGTCTCCCTCGTAATTATTCTACTTTTACCCCCCAGCAATTGTACCCCTTTCACGATTCAAGTATCCTCCCTTGACTCGTTTCGGTGTTAAAGACAAAATAGTTATTAACGAAATAGATGAAATAATATAATAAAATAGACACAACGGATACACATATTTATTTAGTCATTTTCCTATATTTAGAACCAGCGGTCACTTTTCCTAAGACCGAAACTTACAGATAAGTTTCATCGAGATACATATCTCTACCGGTAGCTAAACCCCTAACTTCCTCAAGCTTCCACTCCTCTTTCTCAACCCCCGTACACCCCATGTCAGCTCGCCAGCGGACGTAACAAGAAGGAGGCTGTAGAACGACGATTGTAAAAAGCTATACGTCGCAGAGGGGAAGGAGTGCGAGCCGGTCCTCTCATTTGAATACTTAGATTGGAAGGGTCGCCGAGGGGGTTGGCGGTTCGCCTGTAGAAGGGGTGGATGGCAGTGTCGTGGAAGGTTGCCGGGGGGCTGGGCGCAGCCTGGGGCCGCTTAATCGCGTTTTCCGTGAAATTTATGAGATCCGAGCCGATAAGGTGGGAAATAAGAGCGAGCCTGAGAGAAAGGAGGTAAGAGCAAAGGGAGAGAGGGAGAAAAAAGAGGGTGGTGCAGAGGGGGTGGGAATGGAATCGCGGTAAGAGTATAACGGTCTACTTTAATACGTGGAAGACTCGTGATTTTGAGGAAGATAAGAAAAAGCGACACGGGATGCTTTCGACTGCTATTCGCGGATGTGAAATGGACACGAGATTTCGCAAATGGCTTATCGACGGAACTGTTATTGGGAACAGGAATAACATCGTTTGGCGGCGATGGTGGTCGGTTTTAAGGGCCTGGGAATGTTAGGGGGATTGTTACTATTATGATCTTCAATGGGAAAGCAGATGTTGGAAGTAGTTGTTTATTAATTTTTAGTAAAATCGTATTGCAGTTAATGTATTAAATCTTGTGTTGGCTTTGTTAATGTCAAGTAGAAATAATCGTATATCGGTGCAACTATTATTAAAATAAATTAATTCTTGATATCTCTTTAATTGGAACTTTATCGAGCGATGTGCTTAAACATAAAAAATTATATGAAGAGATTATGCGAGGGAGTCTTAAATATGCAACGACAAAACTGATAAGGCAAGGCCCAAAGAGTGTTTAATTAACAATGAACACTATTCGCACCCTTTATGCAGTTAATGACTATTAAATTAATATCCCACTGGGTATATTTCGTACGACAATGCAGAGATAAAAGAAACACTTGCCACCTGTGGAAAAGACAATTCCATTTCAATTGAACACAAGCTTACACACACATCAGAGGTACCTACCCTAAACCATGAAGCCAATTAAAACTTCTCCTAGCATGAAAAAAATCCCCCTAATAATTATCAATCCAGATAAAAATCTACCTAAAGGATTGTTGAAATTGCCCGTATTGTTTTCACTTTCCGATGTAGCCACGATTACCCCGGATCATTAATCGGCTTTTATCGTCGTTATTTCTTTATTACAACCACTTAATCTTCGCGTCAATGATGTCAGTGTAAAAAGAAAGGTTTATCTACCCTCGGTCTTGTTTTTCCACCATCAGTCTACCACCATGCCAGGGAGGAAGTGATATCGATAGATAGACCCGGCGCCTTTTTTCGCCTTACCGCGGGAAAAATCGAGAGGCTGCACGGAGAACCGGCTGATAAGGACGACTCATTGGTCCCGGGATAGACAGACTGCTGTCATTTGTCAGACCATCTCTCTCTCGGCGAGGACGAGCGTGGTTAGACTTTACCTTCCTGAGCTTCCGATTCGATTGAGCCGGCGCATCGTATCAGCATTTTTGCAATTTATTTCGCCTATCCTATCCAACGGGTCGCGCGAGAGTTTCTTTTCTCTCGTATTCCTGGTAGCAAAACTTCGGCGTCATTGGTGAATTTATTCTCAACCTTTTCCTCTGTCTCGCGTTTGCTAATGCTCTCGACGAGATTGGAGTGTGATTCATGAACCTTTTGGGACTCCAATGAAGAAGAGGAGTGGACTTTTTCTAATTACTGCAGCACGTGTTCGAGGTACAATTAGTCGAAGTTTATTGCCTAAGAAAAAATTTTAATGGCGCGGTCAAGTATGGGTGGAGGATTAACAATTAGGAATATTAGTTTAAACCTTGGACGAGTGATGTTGGAGGATTACACGGTGTTATTTGAGGGTTGTAGAAAATTACGGTATTTTAAATTTCACTCTATTGTTCTACAAGCTGAAATACATTCTACCATTAAAGCAATCTCAGCAATTACCTTCCAAGTTGAACAAAACAGAACAAAGTTTAAGAGCCAAGTGTCCATCTCAGTCGATGTAAATTCTTATTTTCCGACAAACTCACCTCCTTCTCATGATTCGCCACCCTGGGAAACCTTCGGACGCATTTTGACGTCCCAAAACTCTCAAATTTCGTTTCTTCATTGAGGAGGTATTACGTCGTCGTTTGAGAACGAGGCGCGAAGACGCGATCGGGTGTCTCTAATAAAAGAAACTTTTCCGCTGAAGAAAAGAGGGGTGGAAAATCATTCACGTATTCGTCATATCAGCCAGCTGAGCTGTCGTTGGCACTGAAAAATCCGGCTCTCGAAAATCTTTTCCGCCCATGTGCACATTCGCACGCTCGAGGAATGCATCTACCTTGAACGTGGTTCCTTCGCGGGTTGGAGAAAGAAAGATCGCGGAGAAGAAAACGCACCGACAGGTGATATACTCGCGATTCGAGATAAACCGGATGTGAATGTGTACACGTAAACGCTGACGTCTCTGCGGAAACGATATCGTTGGTCTTGTAAGCATGGCAGACCTGTCTATAGGACAGTGAATAGATCAGACATGATGGAACGCACGTTTTGGGAGAGAGTTACGTGTGGATAAAAATGCGAGGGTAATTTACAGATTTTTTCGGTGAGGATGATTTTGAGTGGGGTATTTTGATAGATATGGATGATGAAGAGAAATACAATACGGCGTAATTTCAGAAGGAAGTAATTACTGTTTTAACAATAGAACTACCGCTGTTATATCTATTATATATAACACTCGATCTACAGGTGTTAAATCTGTTACACTTAAATATATTAAATAAGTATTTTGAAAGAAGAGGGATCAAGCGGCAAAGTTAAGTAATTTGTGTATCATAATATGCACGTGAAATATCTATTGTATTACTTCGCTATAAATTTGAGAAATGTTTATAAAACAATAACCAATTTCACAACTTCTGTGGATCTCGTGTTAAAAAGGGAAATCAAGAGATGAGAAAGATGATCAATTAAGTCATTTAGCTTTTTAAAGGTAGAAGTGGAATATGTACTTCATGACTTCCCTATCAATTTGAGGAATTTTTAGATATAATTGGGAACTCGTCATTTAGTCTGCCTCGATCATTTTAGTGTGAAATTCAAAGGTTACGACTCAAATGCGGAATTGATGTTTTGCATGTAGAGACAAAATTAGATTTACTTTAGTTATGCTAGTTTTTGCAAGTGATTTTTTATACGTTTTGATGCATAAAACAATTTTGAGGGAAAGCATAATTTATAAAAAAAAGTTTAAATGAGATGGAGAATTGATCTATTCCACGTAGAATGATTAACAATAATTAACACATCTTAAGTGGGAAACGTCTAAGCTCGTTTCGTGCATATTATTACTAAAGCGCGGAAGAAGACAAAGTAAAGTGAATAAAGGAATTATTTTTTAAAATGAAACTGAAAGTATATTAAAAAATAACCCATAGTTCAAAAGTTATGGCTATTTTATGCAGAAGTAATTTTGCACGCAAATTGAAGGAAATCGCCCGCTATATGGTAAGAATTTGACGAGAAAATACTCGCTCAAGATGTGTTTAATTATTTTTTACTTGACACGGGCAACTGTGTAATAAGCATTTCTACTTGTGATTATTTTGCGACACAATAAAAGTGTTGTTTTTTAAATTCTAGAATATGTTTTCCATTGAGTAATCCGTGCGTTAAAAAACATTTTCTTCGAAGAAGCGGCAAGCTTCGCATTTATTGTCGATTTTTTTCAATATTACACAAGGTAAATATTACCACGGGAAACGTTATATAATGATCCATAAAGGGTTAACCGCGTGCATACACGGATGTGTAAGTAATGCAAATATAAACATATTATCCGTGAGTGCACAGCATCGTACATACAGGGTGTTCAGTGAACCGCAAGTTTTGTGTTTAGAAAATATTGTTGAGATAAACATCATAG
This sequence comes from Cerceris ruficornis, assembly GCA_963989415.1. Taxonomy (NCBI): domain Eukaryota; kingdom Metazoa; phylum Arthropoda; class Insecta; order Hymenoptera; family Crabronidae; genus Cerceris; species Cerceris ruficornis. The sequence goes on from OZ022521.1 coordinate 14,404,341, forward strand.
AATTTTAACGTAAATTACAGTTCGAAAGAAATTTCAATATCTTCATTGTTCAGTGAAGATCTGTGAGCAATAGCATGTTAAAATAACTCTGCATATGAAAGAATAATTGTGTTAAAAAGAGTAATATCGTAGGAATTAAACATAACTGTTTCTTTAGAGGATGCATGAAGACCAACCAGAAATGTTGACATTAATCTAGAACAGAAAAGGATCCCAAAACAAAAATGCTTCAAAATTGTTGAACAAAATTATTCCAATTCGTAAATCGTTAGCAACTATTTAAATCTGTATAACGTAACATAGTAAAAATTATATAAGATAAGTAAAATGATTCTAGTCAATAACATTTAAGCATTTCTATTGAAGTTTAAAAAGTCTTCTGTTGAGGATACAGCAAATTATCCTCTTATCAAAAAATGTGAAAGAAATGTACCTATAAATTTTCAAAAAATAAAATAATTGATGTTTCGAGCTTAAATAATGGAAGCTAAAAAAAAACGGTTTCAAAGAAACGGTATATAGTCTCATTTCGTATCGAGCGGTACATGAAATTCGCAAATGTAATCCCACGCTCGCACACATAAAAAGCTTACATATCCAAGCTGCGAGATCAGTGTGTGCGCCGCCTTATCTCGGATTTCGTTCGGACTTTACAGCCCCACGTAGGTTCTCGAGGACGAGAAAATCGGTCCTTTTTTCGGTCGCGAAATCGGCCGCGAGAACCCCATGCATTTCTGATGAACGTTCACCCGAGAAGTTATCCTGTCGCCTTTTAAGTCCCGCCAGAATCGGGCCGCGATAGCGATCTCCGTTTAATGAAAATCCGGGAATGCGAAAACAATTCGGGCGCGGTGCCACTTTTACCGAACGTTTCATGGAATTCGCGCATCGATTCCTCTCTCGGTGGCTTTTCAATTTTGAACGTTACCGTCACTGCTCTTTTCTTATCGTTTTCATGGAATGAAATAATATGAAAATTTACGTTAACGTATCTTTTTCAAGGGCGATATTCTGGTTTAAGTATTAAGATTGCGATGTAGAATGTGTTAATAGCGAGTGAAGATTTTTTAAAATGATATTATTACTCAGTCTGTACTATAGTTTGAAATTATTATCTCAGATGTTTGTTTACATTTAGAAAGGACACTGTAATCATCGATGCATCAAAAGCGAAGTAATCGGGAAGTTTGAAAAAATAAGGAATTTTGTTGGTATTTTAAAATTCTTGAAAGGTTCGATGTAGGTTTCGAATTATATGTAAATTATTTATGTTTTGGGAGCTAAAAATAGTGATATATTACTATTGCAATGCTTTAGTGGAAAATGTTTCCTACAATGACAAAGTGGCTATCCTTAGTTATCATTGCAAAAATTATACATTATCGATTCAGTCATCCATTAAAATTATGCAAGGCGCAGCAAGTAGCTTTTGGATAGAATATCTATGGCAGATTTATTTACGGAGATTTATATTCCACTGGAGAACGTCACCACTATTCCACCGAGGAAAGTCGACTCGATTAACGAGGGAACTATACGGTAGTTTAATCACGAATTTTAAAATCGCTTTAAAGGTTAAACGTAGAGCCACCAACACTCAGAGGAAACTTTGATTATTTCGTAATAACAAGCACGGCAAATTAAAACATATTATAATCTTATAATCCAAATTCGCAGTTCGCTTGTCTTAGAAAAACTAAGAAATATTCAAACTTTATAATATTTTATATCATCAAGAGAATCAGAAGATCAACACTAGATTTGGCAAGGTGGTCAGAATGTTTTGTTTTGTAATTTTAAAAATATTACTGAATTTTATAATCTTATCTTTTTTTCATTTTTTAATAATACCTTGCTTAGTGCAAGTGATTAAAGCTATCAAGTTTTTTGTCTCCTTCATTTAATTTAGTGTAACGACTTTATTGAATATCTGTAATGTGCTGATGGTGATTTGCATTTTTACGGCTTCAACTGTTACGATCTTTTTATTTCAGACCTTCTCTTTAACACTAGAATTACCAAACCACTCAAAATGACTGGTACACAAATTTTTTCCTAAAATTCTCCAAGTTTATGGAAGAGTCTTAGAATAAATATCGTACGACCATCTTAAAAAACATAAATCACCGAATCGCTTATCTTTTCCGCTTCTTGATTCCTCCTTTTTCAAAGTACTAATTTAATATTTTGAAATATGATAGATTTAACGCCGGTAGTTCTAGTGTTAAGTTGGATTGCAGACCACTGAAACTATGACATATTAAATATTAAATTAGAAAAAATTTCCCAGAGCCAACGTGGCAGGATTTAAACTCGACCCCACTAATTGCGAGTTCAAGCCTTTACCTCCTTATCCCCCGCAACCCCCCAAAACATACTGAATTAATTCTCGATAAATCAAGTGTTAATACACAAACAACAAAAGCCAGATCATGTAGCCCATAAACTCGAAACACAGTCAACCCCCAAATCCACCAAATGATTTACACCCAAAGTAAAACTCTTTATTCCCCACCCCCCGCTAATACCTCTTCCCGCGTCCCGATGATTCCCAGCCAGCTATTCCACGTTCAAACACCTCCGTGATCGCGAAATCGCAAATTTAAATAAGAATCCCTTCGCCCCTCCCAAGGAATAACGGTGAAAGAATAAAAAAGGAAAATGCCACGCTGAAATCCGATTTCGTTTATTAATAATTCAGAGCGAGCTGTGTACAGAAGAGGAGAGAGAACGAGAGTGAGAGAAAAAGAGATAGCGAGATCCGTGCAGCTGCAACAACGGTGTTACAGCTTCGCAGTGACACGTTCACACGGAAAATATTTCGCACGCTCGATTGCCTATTGCCTCGGTAACAGCGATATTTTCACGAGGATACCCTCCCGCTGGTTGAACGTCGTGCACGAGGGCCGCTTCGCCGTCGCGAGGTGAGCCTCACCACCTCGAGCGGAAAATTGACATAAACTGTTGCTGCTGCGGTACTCCTTCACGCTTCTGTCGGCTCAAAGCCACGCGTCGCGACGCCTGCGACGCCGTCGTCGTTGTATAGAACGGCAGACTTCTCTCCGGGGCCTCTCGTAGAGAGGACTCACCGCGAAACGTACCCTCGAGATAAGAGCACCGGTTGAGATGCTTTAGTCGTTGTCTATACCGAAAACGGGATTCTTTCGTGGCTTGGAGATTTGACGATTGTCGAGCTCGATGTTTTTAAATGTTGACGACGGATTTTTGAGGAATTTTTTGAGACTTATCTCTGATGACATTGAATTTGAGGCATTTTTAAAGTTTGATAAGGGAGTTGCAGCCGATGGAGGTATGGGAAGTGGAGGATTGGAGAACGAGGAATTTTTTTAAGTGTCTGATGGTTGAAGATTGTTCGAAGTGTTTGAGTTAGGAATAATTAGATTAGTTAGAATAATTAGATAATTTCAGTTTGTGGGTTGTGGAGTAAGTTTATAGGATTAGAATCGAAATCTAAAATATGTTGATGTATAGGTATTCTTAGGAGTTTACCGGTGTTCTCTTTGTATAATAAGGATTTGAAAATGGTAGCAATGAGATGCTATTGTTATAATTTTTTTATTGCTATACTATCGTATAGCAATGGGTAATTCTTGTAATTACTTATTCTCAAAATGTAGTGTGTATTTTTCAAACCCATGTACTATTTCATACCTTGCAGTAATTACTAAACTGGTACGATTATATTGATGTACATATTATAAATTATATTTAGAAGGAAATAAATTAGCTAATTATGTTAACTAAGTCCCATACCAGAGATCTTTAGAAAGAGGCACATAAACGATAAACGTCATGTGCAGAATAATTAGAATTTCGAACTGTTGCTAAAAATTGAAAAACCTTTGACTGAGACTACTTGTAAATTATACTTAACATTTCTTCTTTCAAGGTTTAACGATAAATTGAATTTTGAGAATATATTCCATCTTAAAATTCGATACGTACTTATCGAAGGCAATTTTCCAAAAACATAAGCGCGATGGAAAATTGATCGGGGGGAAGCATACGAATATATGAAACATGTATCGAATTTCTTCCGCAAAATTAAGTGCGTGCTATGATTTAATATTTTCTGATTTAATTCAAGCAGTACGTATTACCGAGAGATACATAATTCACAAGGAGAGACATTATTCTTTCGATAAGTGATAAATTCTGTCTGAGTAGAAGCAGACGTGCTCAGTCAGCGATTTTCGCGGAGTAACAACGTGGCAAAAATTCTGGCCTCTTTGTTCGCCTACTTTTCATTGAACATACTTTAAAACGGCGATGACACGCTAAAGAAATTTCGCGCTTGGAAATTTCTAAACTTCTTATTACTTTCTTTACATATGACCCTCCAGGCTTTATAACAAAAATGTTGATTTAAGAAGAATTTGTAAAATTTTAAGAATCCCTTTTGGAATTGTTCAGAATTTTCTCCATTTCCTCGATCCTAAATATCTGTAAAAATTAACGTGCAAAGCTTGAAAATCATACTGTAATTGTAACAACTCATGTTTTATAAAGCTGAATTTTTAAAGATGTGATTTTATCATTTATATATACAGAAATAAATTCGTTGGAATAGCGAGGTATTAAAACGATTGAAAAAATACGGGACTGGACGTTTGAAAATTAATTAACTTGACGTTACGTAGTTTCGAATCGTCCACCGTGAAAAATGTGCATACAATAGCTGCAAGAACATACGAATTTGTTGTATTGATTTTCTTCCCTTCATCGAACTGAAACGCAAAAATTGTTTTTCACCGTGTACTATTGGTTTTATTCAGTTTGGATGCGCGAGAAAATACACCTGTTTGTTGCAATATTTGAACAATCTCTTCTGTCAACAGCCTCTGTTTATGGAAGCTTCGGATGCAGTGCTGTGAGAAATTATTATTTTTTTTTTAATCTGTCGGTGCTTAGAAGATTACTATCGCACTATTGTGCCCTATGTAATTCTAGCTTCTCATTACAACTCCTCTGTTCGCTTTCCGAATATTTTATCACTCCAGAACAGAGCTGAAATATCAAAATTTCAAAGAAACTAACATTTAAATCACGAGTTTAAAATACAAAGAAACATCCTATTTCTAGAATGTCTATTCCGTAAGAAGCCCTGGAAGAAATTCCACTGAATTACGACTTTCACAAATTTCCCAAATTTCACAGATTACGAATTACAAATCATTTTGTACAACAATGTTGAAAACTTCCATGAAATTCGATTACACTGCAATTAAATTGCTAATATCAGTCTTGCAGTAAAGACCAAATAAAAGTTCAAAAAATCTTTAATATATCTCCGAGAAAATACCTACACCTTCGCAAAGAAATAAACATTATTATTATCGTTCCCGACTATCAAACTTGCAGATGACCCTATTAATTTAAAATCCATTGACACCGATACCAACCCAATATAACAAACGTCACTCTGGTTCAACAGCTCCATCAAAAGCTTACCACGAAATCGACCCCGTTTTCGAGAACGACCCTAGGAAAAGGAAGCTCCTCGGCCTATTCTGAATAATTACCAGCGCGGCAATAAAATTGGATATCGGTCGTCTTAAGGAGATTCAGTGCGTGGGTGGTGCGGCATTGCACGCAATGCACGGCACCGTCTACCTGTGACAGATATTAATTAAAATACGCGGGCCACTCGAGCCGTAATGAAGGGATCCGACGCTCTTTAATCACCTCCGCGTCACGTAAAAGCCACGTACCATGGGGTTACGTACGTGTGCACCATCCTGCTATAAGTACACTTTTGTGTGTCATCTGCGAGTTTCCTCGTTTTAGCATTCGCAGTTTCCACGTTTTCGTTTTTCCCGGCCCCTTCCAATTAGCGGGAAGGAGACGCGTGTATGACGCGAGGGCGTTTCCGGATGTTCGGTCCTCTAAGTCGTTGGATGTCGGCGCAAGGAGGTACTCTTTCGAGGAGGAGGTTCGACGAGGTACTCTTTTTTTTGCTAGTTGCTTCTCTCGTCCGCTTTGACCGCTTTCCATGATGCTCGTTAGTTTCGAACGTCGACCGATACTCGGGAAACGTATTAATTATCTTTCGTTGAACGCGACTCGAGTCGATCTACTCTTGCTAGTAATTAACACTTTGGGGTGTAAGACTCTGTGATGGGATTCTTGGGAGAGTTTCGTTGTTTGTAACGAGCTAGATTAGTGGTACTTCGTTAGATTCGTTGTGAGGTGCGATGCGATTGATGTCTGATCTGTGAAGTTTTGTACTACTGGCAGCCTTTAGATGTTTCTTGTTACATTTCGATTGTCGGGTTCTGTCGCGTTTCTACGTTGAATTGCAATAATGTATTCACACTTTTTGTTCGTGTCAGTGATTGTAATTTGACATGTTGTAGCCTACATTGAAACAATAAAAAAAATGGGAAGTTCAGTTTCTCAAATCTTTCACTTACAATTCGACTTTTAACACTAGAACTACCGGCGTTAAATATAGTATATTTAAATAAATTAAATAAGTACTTTGAAACCACGTCAATTAAGATATAGAAATGCTGATTGATTCAGTGATTTAGGTTTTTTCAGGTGGACGTAGAATATTTATTCTATGACTCCCCTACAAACTTGGAGAATTTTTTGAAAAAATTGTGTACCAGTCATTTTGACTGGTTTGGTAGTTCTAGTGTTAACACTAGAACTGACTGGTACACAATTTTTTCCAAAAATTCTCCAAGTTTATAGAAGAGTCTTAGAATAAATATTCTGCGTCAATCTTAAAAAACATAACTCGTCGAATCGATTAGCTTTTCTGCTTCTTGGACCCTCCTTTTTCAGAGTACTTATTTAATATTTTGAAATAAGATAGATTTAACGCCGGTTGTTTTAGTGTTAAAAATGGTGAAAAATGAAAGCCTTTAACCCTTTGCGGACGGAGAATTTTTTGAATATTGAGGCATAATTAGTTATTTCGCGACCAAAAAGCACTGTATTACCTAAAAGTCAGGGTGTTAATGCATAGAAATTATAAATTACGATTTTCCTAATCATATCTCAACGGTTTACTTTAACTCTAACCGTGTATACATGCGGTGATAAACTATAATTAGATTTTTCTTAAGTCTTCATATGCGTCCGTCCCCAAAGCGTTAATAGAGTATATATACGATTACACAGAAATGAACGATTAAAACCGCCCAAAATAAAAGTTTAAATACCACAAGACGAAGAATAAATAATTTTCACACTGTCATAATTAACGGCACATTTAACCAAAGACGTTTGTATGACAAGCAGCTGTAGTCGGCCTTTGACAATGAAAACTTACCCAACCTTATCATTACTTATAAATTGTAACTTCTTCATAATTAAATTTTGCAATGTGACATTTCCTCTTCGCGTATCATTAAACGCGTTAACCTTGCATAAACTTTAAAACTCACGATCCGCAGCATCTCGTACAATATCAATTCTTCCATAGCTTCAGGTTACTGGGACGAAGATCCCGCAGAAACCTGGGATTTAAGTCGAAAGTTTCTAGAATCGATATGAAATAGCGTCGTTAATAAAGAGGGCAGTCCTACGGGGTACCATTAACGATTCTCAATGTACTCGAGGAATAATGCAAGTAGCGCAAACGAGAAAACCGCGCTTCTCATCCGTCGGGGAGAAATAGCCCGAAGGAATTTGGCATAATAGAAATAGCCTTAAGTGTTTACCGTGTAGGAAAATCAGCTCACCGTTGGAGTGCTTGTTTTGAAAGCACGTGTTCTCGAAATCGATCCTCGACGTCGTTAGTTCTCTCGTTCATTTTTGGCCAGTCAAGAGAGGGTCTATCGCTATCGGGCATCATTTACGATTCTCGTCGTACGTCGGTTGCTTTTTCACGAAACTCGAACGTCAGCGACGAGAGAGTTCGGTTGGACGAGATATGTGCGTAAAAGAGAGGAAAGGGGAAAGCACGAAGGTGAACTCGAAATGCGGTCTCACGTGAAAGTAGAGACGTGAGGCTGCAGGACCCGTTGGGTTCCTTTGGCCTAGCAGATAGAGAGAAGTCGATGGCAGTGGCCCAAAGAGAATTTCCTAGCAGCATACGTCCTGTTCACTTGGCAAGCGGGAGTCACTTCGAGTCACCCTCTAAAAGTTACCCTCCTCCTTCGTGCCTCTTTCTTTTCTCCTTTTCGTATCTATTTGCCTATGTGCCTGCCTATGTAAATCTAGTCTATGTACGGGCGAAACGTTTCTGAAAGATCTGCGAGAGAGCGAGGGTGACTGTGGAAGTCCTTCTGTTATATTTATCTGCCATTGTTTTTTCTACTTTGTCTATCTAGTGGGTCATTACGGTGTGATTTTCTTGTACGTTCAAACGTTGCCTGGGAGACTTGCTTTTGTAACTCGATGTTCCTTTATCCGTAGAAATTGTTCGACTTAATCAGGTCTGAACGATTTTATGTTTTATAAAATCAGATAATTAATATTATTTAACACGTCAGCATATAAACTTTTCACTTCGATGCTTTACATCTTCAACGAAAAGTACCAAATCGCTCGATCTCACAATTTGTAACATCTTTCCCTGGAATCCTTTAATTCCACTTGCAATTTATAATCTCAAAATTTATAAAATAAGTTTCTTTGTGATCCTCTCGTTTCACTTTTTACTTCAACGTATCACTTCTAACATTCACACCAACTTGAAATATTTAGTTCCAAGCTTCCCAAACGTCCCCCGCATTTTTCACCTTCATCCTCCTTCCTTTTCAATCATCGCGGAAAATATCTCCTCAGACCTCTCTCACCCTCATTCGCCCGTTTCAAAATCTCATTTCTCACGAGCAGTTGTTCCTCCGTGCTATACAAAATGCAAGACCCCCCGGTCGGTCTAATGCAGCGGCAAGAAAGGATTTAAAGTGACTCGCTAAGACGGTACACTAGTTGCATCGGGTATCAGATCCACTTTGGCGTGTCCTCGCACCCTTTATCCTGCATTCCCGGGATCAGTGGACCTGTACGCGGCTGCATTTCGAGTTTCACGTGAATGCAACGGATACACCGATACAGGTGCAACGTTACGGCTCGTTAGCAGAATCGGATTCGAACTCGAAAGTAGTACTCCCGCTTCAGGAAATGCTTTGGAGTGCGAGGTCCCTTGGAGTGAAGGTAACGACCTCTTTCTCTTTCCTGTTTCTTTCCTTTTTCTCCTATCCCCCGGTTCTATCAGCCCTCGTTCTTCGGATCTTCGAGCCGATATCCTCGCGTGTAATCCGTAATAACGTTTGAGCGGCTTTGAGAGCCATTAGAAGAGCCAGATCGGTAAATGTATCTTGGAAATCGACCTCGCGATTCGTTGCAACTTCGCGGCGGTAAGAGCATTGGTATTTCGCGTGGTTGAATGTGGATTCTTCCGAGAAACTCTATATTTTGGAAATTTCTGATTACGTGCGTGTGCAGGTTTTTGCACGAGGTCTCGGTTTTGGGAGAATTTCATTTCGGATTTGATCGGTGGTGTGTAGGTGGATGGTGTTAGTGGAGGAAGATACTTTGAGGTTTAATTTTGTGGCAAGAAGTGTTCTACGTGGTTCAAAGTTAATATTATGACAGATATGTTCGTATCTTTTTTAAGCTCTGCAAAGCTTTGGTGAAATTTTTATCAGCTAACGCTAATCGTACCGTTCACTGTTAATTAACTCAATCATTGGAATGAAGATATGTCATTTTTGTATCATTAAAGAAAATTTTAAATAAGTCTTACATAATATTTGGTATAGCCTCTGCAAATCTCAGGTGAAATTTATGTCATTTAACGCTAATCGTACCGTTCACAGTCAATTAACTTTTTCGTCGAGGTTTATTTTTCCATTTTTCCCTCGAGACAAAAGTGGCCCAAACGAGATGTTTCCCTTATGTATTTGTTAAAGTTCACTACTATGTTATGTAATCTTGTGATTGAAAAACATGTATTTATACTCTCGTGCGTAAGGGCATTTGTATTTTCTTTTTGTGAATAAAGTTATTATTATTATTATTAGTCAATTAACTTGGGATGAAATTATGTAATTTTTGTGTTATTAATTAAAGGCTATTTTTTGCGTTGTTTCCTATATTAAATTGACAATCTTCTGCATTTATTTCGAAAAACTGTTATCATTGTTGCAAACCCGTTCGAATTACCGACTACGATAAGAATAGGTATACATTATGTGCTGGTGCAATTAGTGTTCAACATATTGAGGAAATATGTAATGAATGTAGTACTTAGTAAGATTACCTGCTGATTATGTGTTAAACAGTATTATGGAATCCGGAAAAAAAGACCACACTTAAAAAAACAATGAATTGATATCCTCCTACTTTTAAGAAATCTAAAAAAATTCTTTTGAATAATCATCATCACTAATTAGTCCTACGATTCACAGAAAATCGCAAGGGAGAAATTGCGAAAAAAGTGCTGAAATGGTAGGATAAAAATTAATAACTAAACGAAGCAAAAGACCACACGCAGTGTCTTAATATACTCTTTCAAGAACCCCCGCGTCTTAGAAACGTCGCTGATGATAGTGCAAAGTGTGGAGGAAGTTTCTGATGAAATATTTAGTTTTTTCGCGACGCTCGAGTTTCTCGTGTTGCAATTTTAACAATGTAACTTGCGCTTTAATTTTGCGGCACATTACTTTTATTCGTGCTCCTTTCGACAAGCATTATTTCGCGAAATAGATTTGCAACGGGTGAACGGAGTGCATCGTGCCGCGATTTGTAAGAGTAAAAGTTGTTTTGCGTTTACACATCGATGCATCGATTTTACGGTGACGTTTCGATGGGATTGCAAAGATGTGCATATGTATGTATGCGTTTTCCGGGCTATAAATTATCGCTTTTGGCAGCTGCGTTCACATCGTGCACGGTGTATGAATTTCTCTCTGGGAGTACGGCAATTGGAAGTATCGAAGGTTTCGATTTTGAAAGGGAATTGTTCGAAACGATTAACAATATGAGTGATCGAAGGTAAATTGATAGACTCTGCTATATTTGATAGCAATAAAGGAACGTTATTTTATTGGCGAAAATAAGAAATAATGAATTTCCAAATAATAATAGAAAGCTGTGCCGCGTTTATATATAAGCATTTGACAGAATTTATGCCCTTTTTTTGTAATTGAAATATTTTTACGCAGTTAATGAATTGTTTAATTTCGTCATTATTATTAATAATTCATATCATTCGTAGCATTATTAGACGATATTTTATTGTCAATAGCTCTACCGTTGAGATATACATACTTACTGTTATCACTGTAACTTATTTTATTATTCCATTGCTTACCAATATTTTGAAATTTTACTGCAAAATTTTTAAAATCCTGGGAACAGCTCCTTCGCTTTTATTCTTGGCTCGTTCCTCTTCCTTGCTGATATATAATAAGAGTGGCATACCACCTTAGAGTCATTCAATTTATCATTTAAAAACACCTTCTATGTTTATACCACGATACACTCCAACTTCGTTAACTTCACGGTATCTCGTTACTCGATGTATCACGTGTTCCTCTAACTTTTCTTTAGTTACATTTTCCTCCTCGTGTTCCCTGCTCGTAATTTCCGCATTAACATCGCGCCTTGTCTTCCGAAGTACATCCAGCATACCTGCGACGTAAAGTAAAACTCAACGGCGTAAAGCGAACTTCATTGTCTTTTTACGATTTTACTTCCTTTGTTTTTCAAAGCTCCAGCCGTCTCGATACGCTGATCGTTATAATGAAGTGTACCGATAAAGTTCTTTTTAATTTTAACGCTTCACGTCGGAATCAGGAGACATTCTACGATGTTCTGTGGAGATGAAACTTTGTAGTTGGCTCAGAAATCTTATTTTAACACGTTGACTGCCATGGGGGTCACCGGTGACCGGCGCTGTTGAATTCAATGAAAATTCATGCGACTTTTGAACTGTAATATTTACGAATTTCGTAACATATTCAATATTTAACTATTGGCGTTAAAAAGATAAAGATCTGCTGAATATATATCCCCTTTTGTCTTTGAAGTTTCTGCTTTACAAAGATGTGATTTTAATAGATAAAGCTTCACTTCTGTAGAAATGATGAAAGTAGCGAAATACCGGTGGCGTTCAACGTGTTAATATTATACGTCAGGGCAGTTGAAACAATGAGCTGCATTGTGTCTAAGTTTCTTCACACTCTATCACAATTAGCCACGAACATTTAAATAAAAATACGATATCGCTGTTGAATCAGTCAGAATAGAAACTCAGTTAACACGTTGAATGTCACTGGTATTTCCGTAGTAATTGTCCTCGAGGGTACATTGCTTGATAGTTACAATTTGCATGTTTACAGGACACTATAGTTTATTAACATTAAATCTACCAGATGATTGAAATGATTACCTAATTTCTTACTTCTTAATCTTCTCAAAAGAGTAATTTCTGAGAGTCTTAACACGTTTAATGCCAATGGTATTTCACTAGTTTCATCATTGGTACTGAAGTGAAACTTTTTCTATTAAAATCACACCTTTATAAAGCAGAAACTTCAAAGGCACAGATGGATATATATTCAGAACAACATTATATTTTTAACACCAATATTTAAATACTGAATATATTACAAAATTCGTAAATACTGCAATTTAAAAGTCATATGAAATTTCATTGAATTCAACAGCGCGGGCAATCAACGTGTTAACCGAAAGTTAGCAACAATAGAAGCCTATAGGAAGTATACTTCAGCATGAAAACGCAAAAGCTCCAAAGTTCTTGGATATATATAATTTGCTATATCGCACAACAGGAAGTTAAAATTTCAAGCTATCGACCCATCTCAAGTAACCATTGCACCTCAGAAAACTAAGATCAACTTGCTCTCAACTTAGTCTCAAAACTAAACGCAATACAACGTTAACTGCTTGTTCTTCTCTATCTCTCGACTTCGCGGAATGCTTCACAACTCCGACATGAATCCAGTTCGCGTTATTGGCCGCGAGAAGCGCGATCGCGATTTTAAGAATGGATGAAGCATCGCCTTCCACTTCCCCTCATCGTCGACGGATCTTGAAATCCCCTTCGCGGATTCGATCACCGATCCGAGAGGATCTTCGGTTATCCTTCTTCAAGACGAATGAACTCCCTGGGACGGAGAGAAAACGAGCGAAAGAGAGGGTAGCTTGAAAAATTGCATTTTGTATTCAATAACTAGGCTGTCAGGGCGACTTGCGAGGTCCTATAATTCAAAGTGCATCCACGCATTCGAGCATCGAGCATAGACGACGCTTCGGAGTAGATCGATCTCCGTCTGACGCGACTTCCGGAGGAAATACAACTAGTCAGCCGCGTCTTGGAAGTACACTGACGTTCGGATTCGATGGGAGAGGGGTGGAAAAAAATATATGGGAGGATTCTATCGACCGATTGTCATATCCGTTTTGTCGGGCTGGCTGACGCGTCGTTTTTTGGGAATTGACAGGGCGAAACGGGGCCTCTTTATCTTCTTCTATTGGAGGTCATAATTTGTACTGTTTCGAGCGCTGTACCGATTGTGACGCACGAGATTGACTATCATAGTACTATTAACTTTTTATTACCAGTTCTATGTTATATATCTTCATAGAAATTTGACGTATTGTTTTTTTTTTGAACGAATGATTGTGCGTTCTGTTGTTAAGAGGGAAGTGCTTTGAAAGGGATAGGTTTTGAATGGGACAAATGGTGTTGATAAAATTGTAAGTGCATTTACACGTGCAGGATACTTTCACTTTTATAACAATGTAAGTACACTGTCGTCGGATATATTGTCGTGCGTGTTGTGAATTTGCGGACCTCTATTTATCATTATCAATTATATAATACATTATATTTTATATTATTGAAGCAACTTTATTTATAAAAATATGTAGTGTTTTTTTCGGGTCGAGGATTTAAAATGCTGAGAACGTCAGACCTTGGAATTTTCTTTTATAATATTTGCGACAATTGACATGCCTCGTAACTTAAAAATATCAATTCTATTGAGTCTTCCGTGTGTAACAATCAATTTTACCAGTATATTAATGAGCTTGGATCTAGTTCTTATTGATTTTCAGTAAACATACTGCCTATTGATGTATTCGTTTATATACCTCCAATGGACATTCTGAAAAATCACCTCTAATTAAAAATTATCTATAACTTGAGCTTCATGAGAAAAATAAAAATGTTACATTCGTCAGGATTCGGTGGAAATAAAGTAACGAGAGCGATTATGTCTCTACTTCGTTCTGCATGACGTTACAAATGTTATTGCCACCGTGAAATGTAATGGCAATGTCCATAGTGAAATATTACGAACAATTAATGCTTTTACGAGTGCAATTCCCAGGAGAATCTCGTATTAGTATTTATATGAGATTGTAATGCCGAATAGGTACTGATGCTTCTTTATGTTCTTTGTTTCAGCTACCACCACATCGGATCCTGAGTTCGTCGATGAAATTGGGAATATTACAGTGCCGGCAGGGCGCAACGTGAAATTAGCCTGCAGTGTGAAGGATCTCGGCCCCTACAAGGTGAGTTAATGAGCCTTCTTTAATCAGAATTAATGTTACGGAATAAGAATTTCCCTGAAGATTTCACAAGGAGACAGCAAGAAGTTGTATTTCATCCTGTAATTGCTCGTGGAAAAATTGTCCATCTTTCTTTGATTTCAAGGGACGTTTCGCGATTTTACGAGAGACTTAATGCTAGAATTACCATAGTGTAATTAACAGAGAAAGAAATAAGTGTCTGGCTATTGAGAATTTTTTAAATCAGTTTCAATAAAGTAATGAGGACGTTTCGGAAGTCATTTCGGATGGAAGGGATTAAGAACGGCAATTTTGTTCGCAATTTCCAAGTTTAAGAATTTTTAAGTTAGTTTTCATTGAATTCGCAAGAATTTGAAATTTCTATGTAACTTGTATTTTTTAACTGTGATGATCGATTGTGGTGTATTTTGTCGCAAAAAGTTTTCTAGAAGCAGAAGTAGAATGCTTACAAATGCATTCTTATCTTCTCGTGTATAAAAAGGGCCGCAATTATTTTCCCACAATGTAGAATTTTTACGGTTGAATAAAATATATCCCCTTCAATTAAAAACATACAAAGTGCCCGACGCGAAAAAATAGAAGCTCAAGTAAAACGAAACTTCTTTCACAGCAGTAACAGCTAGATATTTACAAAATACTTCCTAAAAAAACATTCGCAGAGAAAAATTTACTACTTCACGAAAGAAACATAGTTCTCCCCCTTTTCAGAAAAGTTCGATTCAAATTTGATTCCCTGCTACAAAAGAATCCCTTTGCACTAGACCTACCAAGGCAGTGAAAATGACTGGCTCTTAATTTCTTTGCAAAGTTTCTAAACTTTCTAACGCTCCCACTTCATTTTTCTATGCTTATTTTGTTAAATATAAGCAACTCTATCGTCCAATAATTCTTCCCACCTTGTTTCATTCCTTCTAACATTTTTATTAATTATCTCTAAATATGCTGTATTAATCGTCGGTAGTTCTAGTGTTAACACTATTCCTACCACGACCGGTCAAATGACCGTTTTTAAAATTTCGATTAGAATTTCCTAAATGCAACGTAATTGAATCGCCTTTAAACTTCACGACTTTTCCTCAAATATACGTATAATGCATTCACATTAGAATACATTTTTCAATATTCACTTCTTTTTTTACTGTTCATTTTCTGGGAAAAAATTATCATTTGACATATTCACCGGTTGCGGTAGGAAAAGGTATACGTGAAGTGTCGGTAGGAATAGTGTTAAGTAACCAAATAGATGTAAAATCTCTCTCCCATCATATCAAAATCCTCCCTACACACTCAATTCAAAAATTCTATCGAAACGAACCTAGTCCTCACCCCCAAAATTCGCAAACAATGCAATCCCTCCTAATCGCTGAAAATCTCGATATATCCCGCTTCGAAAATGTCTCCACGAAAAAACTCCACCAACAATATTTTCGCACGTCTCGGGAACCTCGATCCGCATGACCCTCGAGGTTTCGCGCGGGAGAAGATTCGCGCGTTAGTCGTCCTTGAGCATAGGAGATCGTGATGTATGTTAAGTAAGACGGCAAGAGTAACCGTGTGCCTCCGAAGTTCTCCAGTTGCCTCTTCGCTTTGAGGTACGTAGATTCGTTCGTATGTATGTACGTGACGAGATCAGAAGATCGAGAGCCAGAGTCGTACGGCGCTTTGATGAATGCGATTCATCAATGAAGAGCCTCGTTAAATTCGAAGCGAGCGCCCCGAGACCCGGCGGAAAATTCTCGCGGGAGAGGAGAAATGTATATATCATATCAGGCTTCTTGAATAATTTTCTCGTTTCGGCACACGGAATAAATTAATTGCCCGGTGAGACGCGAATTCTCAATGTTTTCACCCCCTAATCCTGGGAAAGTGAACATTTGTTAGGAGGACGTCGATGATTGCGATTAATAAAATAGTGGACGGGGTGTTTCGTTGAATTTTGCAAAGGTTTTTCTTGAGTTTGTTGGATTGATATTTAGAATATCTGATTTTTTAATGTGTTGATCGGACATGGTTAGTATTAGGAGATTTATTATTTACAATTTTAGGCGTTGTTGGATGTGAGGGATGATTTTGTGGTGGTGTTAATGGATGTATCGAGGAGTGATTTAGCCTGATATGCAAAATCGGTAGGAATGTCGGGAGTTGGAGTTAAAATGATAGACAGTCTGTTATTGTAGAAAGCTATCGGGTAGAACTTGACGTAGAATCCCAAGGGGTTAATAGTTGTCAACCGATGTATTGGATTTTAGCTGCTTCAAAGAACTCCCTTGAGTTGCAAGATCAGCGTTCCAGGAAAACATAGTGTTTACGGATTTAATTTTAGTATTTTCGATCTTCTGATTTTCCTTCCGCTTTTATATCTTTATAATATTCAACACTTTAGAAAATATCATTATTGCTACTTATTTTCATTCTAAAAGCTTTCCATTGTTTTAAAAGAATTCTTGAGTTCTTCAGTATATCTAATAGTGGTTGAGAATGTCCCATAGACGTCAAAGAGTTCAAATATCATTGACATTACATTTACTTGGAATCAGATCTCCTCAAATTACTTATAATTAAATTTGGCAGTTCATTCATCTCTCAAAAAATCGTCATAACAATCAACCAAAACCGTCATACAAAATTTTCCAAAGCACAAAAAAATCCCACGCCAAAGACTTCCACTATTGATACCATACCATTTTGTGTACAATAGAACAACATAAATCGCCTATAATCGAAAAAAAACAAAGCAGAAAGTAATCGCGGACAGGAAATATTTTCCGGCAGATAAAACTTCATCCGTATGTTTCGCGAGTTCGAGGATGTACAATTAAATCGCGGAAGGTGAAATAAAGCGTGTCTTGAAGTACGATCTCATTCCGCGGAACTCGGTAGAAAGGGTAGTCGTTAAAGAACTCGAGGCCAAGTCGTTAGAACGGGAGGAAGAAACATAGCCGAAGGACTGCAGTGGCCGCGAAAGAGGAAAGTTCATCGGCCACCTGAAATTTTACATCCGCAGGAAGGAGGAAGATTGAATTGGCATCTCCTGGATGATCGCCAGCTCGTACGTCGTGCAGAGGCGTCGTCTTCTCCCGGTTGTCGTCGTCTCTGTCGTTTCTCGAATCTCAAATTGAGGAATCCAGTCGCCCCGTCGAGGCGGCGAGACCCACCGATGCGTTTACGATGCAATGCCTGCGCTTTCTTACCAAAACTGTCCCCTAAATGTTCGAAAGTTTAATCACACGAATGGAACGTCAGAGGCGAAGATTCGACGGGAATTGGACGGAGGGATGTTTTGAATAGGGATTGCGGACACTGGAATTTCGAAGATTTATGATAGTCGATGATCGTTCTCCATTTAGTGGATTTTGCTTTAAGAAAAAGTATGTATTAACAGCAGGTGGTGGTAGGTTATTTAAATTTCGTGATAGTATATTTCTGAATATGTAGCTTCTAATCCTTGAATACAATTCAAGCTAATTCAAAAATGAGGATCCGTCTCTACTAAAAAAGTTATACTGTCAAAATTAAAATGCCAACTAAAATGTATCACCCCATATAAAATCGTTCTAAAACCTTCCAAACCCTCGAATAAACCTCTCCTAAACCCCATCGCCAAATCGAAACTACTTAACACAAAACTATTTCAAACTCGAAAAACCTTTCAGCGCGAATTCCCGCTGGAAAATCGCCTCTCTCTCTTGATTTCCCATCGAAGAAACAAAAGGGAAAAAAAGAACCGCTCGGTTAACACGGTGGTTAATCTTTTTATCGGTGATCGGAAAAAAAGCGAGATACGGCAGGGATATAAAGATAAAGGGGGATAGTTTGTCGACAAGGTAGGCGTTAAGTGATTCTATATTGCGGTCTGGCTGCGGCTTACTTCTCTCTCCCTCTGCTTCTCGCTGGCAGCCCTTCTTACAAGCCTTACAAGCTTTATGCCGGCCCTTAGTGGCCCTTAGTGTCCCGTAGAAAGGCCGACGGGGATCGGTGGCGCTAAACACGCACTTAAACCAGCCACCTCGCACCCTCCGACCGAGATCAACGTTATTACCCTACGATCATCCGGTTCGCCACTCACCACATCCGGGATCATGGGAATACCGAAAGGGAAGTAATTGCTCTGCTGCTCGCCTCGGCAAGCGTCGCTGACACGTCTCGATATTGCAGGAACGTTACGCCGGATTATTCGTCCTCCTGATGGGATGCAATTATATTCCGGTGAGTTTCGGGGGGCGGAAGCGATCGTAATAGTATTGAGAAGATGGTAGGATGTTGAGAGGGATCTCTGATATGTCGTTGCAGCTGAGATTTTGAAAAGCTGTTAATGATGGATTTATGCTTAATTGCTGTGATTGTGAAATTGACTTGAAGGAAATAATGGGGAAAATTTGTTGAAAGTACTATGAAGATTCAGGGGTTGAAGTATATTTATCGTATTAAGGGGGTGGTGGATGTTGAGAGGGATCTCTGATATGTCGTTGCAGCTGAGATTTTGAAAAGCTGTTAATGGTGGATTTATGGTTAATTGCTGTGATTGTGAAATTGACTTGAAGGAAATAATGGGGAAAATTTGTTGAAAGTACTATGAAGATTCAGGGGTTGAAGTATATTTATCGTATTAAGGGGGATGTTGAGAGGGATCTCTGATATGTCGTTGCAGCTGAGATTTTGAAAAGCTGGTAATGGTGGATTTATGGTTAATTGCTGTGATTATGAAATTGACTTAACGGAAATAATTGGGAAAATTGATGATAGATTTGTTGATAGTATTGTGGGCACTCAGGGGCTGAAGCATGTTTATCGTATTGAAGAGGTGGTGGATGTTGAGAGGGATCATCGATATGTCGTTGCAGTTGGGATTTTAAAAAGGTTTTTAATATACTTAGGGTTAATAGCTGTGACTCTAAGATTAGTTTGAAGGAAGAAATGACAAGGTTTTCGTTGATGCTACGACATTCTCGATGTGAAGGTAAATAATAGCAGTTTGAAGTACGGAATGAGCATGAATACTGTTTGGTGTGCGCAGTTCGAAGGATAAATGTCTTTGTATATGCAAATTAAATCTTTATTAACATTAAATATACTTAAATATAATAGAGAGGATCGCGGTGTGCTACAAAATAGCATAAAAATAGGCGCGAATGGTGGCATGTGTTTTTCTCTGGAAGCTGTGAAAGGAACTGACAAAAAGTGAAATTTACGTTGAGTGAAGTTCGCCATCGTCGTTTGTCTTTGCCCGATCGGAGATGCAGAATGCAGGTCCGTGTTCGTTCACTCAACAACTACAAACAGCTTTGTAGTCGTAGAATGTTGAATTGAATCTTCATTGCTTCGTTGTAGTTCTCAACAATCTGGAAGCGATGGTTGAAGTGACAAATTGAAGTTAGTAGGGATTCCTCGTTGCGGGCGGTTACAATATCATTTTGAAAGTCGAGAATATTGAATTGATAATGCTCTGTTGCTTTGCTTTAACATTAAGTTGCGTAACTAACTTTTCAGACGCTTTTGAAATTCTGACTTCTGTTAACGTAAATTGAATATACTGTTCTCATTTTAAATTCATAAAAGATGAAGTAAAATTGTCTCTTCTGCGCTGCCACTTGTTCTATTCAACGACAAAAAGCTTGTTATTTATGCACGTTACAGCAATCGGTAACAACGTCGTAAAAATAAGGAAAATAAAGTAACCCCCATCGTGTTGTTTCATTTCGATAAGAAAAATACAGTTAACATTTCAGTATAAAACGCAAGTCCGATATAACTTGCAAAACTAAAGTAATCGAATTAATTTCCGTCTGAGGCACCTCGAACCACGCTAGTTAAAAGGATTTCGCCATATTCCGTTGAACGGAATGCCGCGACACGGAATGCGGAAATTTCATATCGCCCCGTTCTTCTTTCCTTTTTTCAGAATTTTATTTCCATTATTAAGGAATTCGTATTATTTCGCACTTTTCAACGTTTCGCTCGATGCCTTCAGCATATTTACTCACACGAAATATTTCATTTAACGGGCCCGTTATATCTCTCACGTATTTCTTACAACGGTGTTGTTAATATCAAAGAAACTCATAGTATCGCGTTAATACGAATACCTCGTTGCTTAATTTAATTGCATTAAATAAATGAACGCTTTAATGCAAGCAATAATGTCAGTTTTCAAATTTATTTCGGTTTAGAATTTGATAAGCTTGTATTTGTTCAAAGTATTCTGTAATACTCGTAATTAGGATAATCTTGGAATAGAAATGAATTTTTTGATAGCATAGGATTTTTCCAAGAGAATTCGAATATTCTAGAATATATTATAAACTTTCAAGTATATCGAATATCAAAATATTAGTTACTAATGCTAGATTTATGAAGGTGTTTCAACTCGTACTTTATTTTTTAAAAATGTGTATAAAAATTCCAATACCATTTTTGTTAAACTTGCTGCGTCCATCTTTTAAAATGTGAATAATTAAATCTATAAATTTTCTTCCTCCTTTCAGTTTGTTTCATATTCGATTAACCTTTGCAAACTCTGTCATTAATATCCCTGCTTGCCAAAACTGTGGTTGTAATAATAACCTTCGATTCAATAGAAACACGTCCGGCATTAAACGCGTTAAATATTATATCAGAATGCTCGTCAACGTCAAAGCCCTTAAATAAATATAGTTATTCATTAAATAATTTTCATAAAGTTAATAATAACATTTACAATAGTCCATCAATAACTCCGTCAATATCATAATACAAAATAATACTTACAGTGATTCTCCAAATAATCATTTAATTTATAAACTTCCTCGCACACTCCTCGAAACTACATGCTCTTTTAATCCAGCATTACCTCAAAAATTTCAGCAATTCCCTGTGTTCATAAAATTCTCATTACGCAGCTCTGCATTTGTACTACCTTACTTCAAATAATAATCTCTTTGAGGACCAGTAATTACACCTGCATAATACTCAAGAATTATAACTCAAAATCTCAATCGAAAACCATTCTCAGCTTTTAAAATGATCCCCGACATTCATGCGACATATTCCCTTCATTTTATTTTGTCGAAAATCTAATCTTCTCCCAGAAGAAGTAACATCTAACTGTTAGCAGAAAATAGTAAAACTCAAGGTTCTTAATTAGCACTAAATCTAACACCGGCTAATTACATATATTTAAAAATATCCAATAAATACATTAGAGGGAAAAAATGGAGAAGATAAAAAACTTGATCGAATTTAATCACCTACAGTCTACAATATAGACGTAGAAAACTGAAAAAGAAACACCGGTGAGAAATTTTACGAGGCAAGTTAATTTGACGATCTTGGTATTGGGCGGCACTCGAAAGAAGTCCCGCAGGAGTTTAAAAGGAATGCAAGTCTGATTGGTCAAAATGGAAGAAACACAAATCTTTTTAAAAATCCTGATAAGATCGCTTAAGAAAGGAACTACACGAGGCATTTCGAGTCCCGCGAAACTTTTTTTCACCACCGTATGCTAGATCTAGTATTAACACTAGAACTACCGGCGTTAAATCTGTTATATTTAAATATATTAAATAAGTACTTTGAAAAAGGGGAATTCAGAGGCGGAAAAGATGAGCGATTCGGTCATTTGTAATTTTTGAGTTGGACGTAGAATATTTCTCCTAAGACTCTCCTATAAACTTTAAAAATTTTTTGAAAAAATTGTGTACCAGTCATTTTGACTGGTTTGGTAGTTCTAGTGTTAAAGATCGTAGAGATCGTGTGATTTAACTCAACGATTTTAATTCCCCAGAACAATTGTCAATAGTGGCAATAAAGGTGATGAGTATCAATGCGAAAATTTGTGATACTTCGTTTCTGGTCGATACGACGACGCGAAATTACCTCGCGAGTTTCCTCGTTTTATTCGTCCCTACGGAAGGGTGGAGAAAATCGTCGCCGGGAAAGCGTCTGTGAGCCGAGATACATCGGCAAGAAAAATACCATTAAAGCGAGATATTAAAATTCCTGATCCTTTCCAGGGAGGCCGAGTCAATACAGAGAGCGCGAAGAAAAATGTTCATTTGCTTCCATTGGCTGCGGTACAGAAAATTTGCAGAATAGTGTAATCTGTAAAACTTCCTCCTCTCCGCGTGCGTAATTTTTTAAAGGTAGAATAATCATTGGGAAGAGTGCTTTCTGTTCGTTGTTTGATGGACAATCAAGAGATATTCTTCCAGATTGCTCTAACAAAGGAATGAATGTTTGTCTCAAATATTTAACTCTTACGTTGTTAAGTTTGTGGAATAAATCTTACTTTGTTCTATTGTTCGCCTTTTTTTATATTTGATGTTTCATTTGAAGGTAACTTTTACGGGGAAATTTCAGATTGAAAATTTGTTAACATTTTTTGCAACTAGTTTCCATTTTGTAACAATAGCATGTCTTTGTGATAATATAACAGTAGATATTATTAAATTAAATTGATCTGATAGTTTTACGAGCATTCGTTTCTTCGCCACGGAGTTGGAATTTCGAATTATAAGAAAACAATGCATTTTCAGCTGATCTTTCAAATTATGAGGGAAATTTGCGTTGGTGAACAGTAATGAAAAAAAGAAGAGGGTGTATCTCCGTAACAATTGTTTGAGTCTGAAGGAGAAGAAAGCTCATAAGCTCTTTACTGAAATATCCGATTTTCTAACAGAAGTTCAGATGCCGATGTAGCATTATTGAGTCGAAACAAATTCTGCGAATACTCCTTCAAAAATTCACTGATCCCCAATTTGTCAGGAAAAAATTCAGAATAAGTCACGGGAACTCAAAAATTATTGAAATACATTCGCCATTCTTTAATTATTAGCAACTTCGTTTGTGCATTTTAAACACAAGCATCTGTTATTATAACCCTTCGTTATCATTAAACTTTATTAACAAAATGTCAAACATCCTACTCTCATTTTGCACACTATTTATATTAAAAATTTAAATTGTAACTACCCTTACTACAGAAATTACCGCTGTTTTTTTCAAACGATAAAAATCTTCCTATTTCAAATCCTATAAAACGAAGATTTACAAAATTGGTCCAAAATTCGTAAAACTGCCACAAGATTTGAAAAAAAGTCTTCCTGTCTTGTAGAAATACGACTCTCCACGTATGTAAGAGCCCTGCAAAAAGAAATCAAATTTTCTGTCATAACATTCCACGTGAAGTTGTAAGACGCGTATCGATCCCAAGGACAACCGAGAATTTCACGATTTAACGATATTATTCCATGATATTCGGTCACGGTACACGGGCAACCATGGACCCAGATCCGCAAGGAGATTGCTCGAAACGATCGACATTGCTGCGGAAATAGGACGAGGAAGAGATGCTCGATAAGAAAATGTATTTTGATCCTGGCTCAGGACACGGATGATTTTTTCCCTCCGCTATGTCTCGTTGGTATAGACAAAAAATTGTCCCGACGAAGGACATGGAGAATTGACGGTATTGTTATCGGTTTTGCGATGTTATTTTCTGCGGAGGTAGTTAGTTGTTTTGCTGTTTTCTCTGTGTAATTCGAGAGTGCTCTTATTTCTGCTGTGGGTGTGGTAATTGCAGGAGTATTGGGGTAGGAATTTGGTGCTTGTTGTTTTGTTTAGCTTGTCATCTTGTTGAATATCTTTGCCGATTTTTTGGTTTTATTGTCATTCAAATGTAGGGATATATAGGTTAAATTTATGTCCGTAGCAGGAATAGTTGTCGTACGATTTTACCTGCTGGCTGACAAACAGAAAAGGAATATAATTCTCGGAATTTGTTATTAGAATATTCAATCCTTTGAATTCCGATCGGAAAAATTAATTAAATTAATGACAAATGCACTTTGATATTTGTTGGACATCGTAGTAATAATATTCATTTAACATTGCTAGGAAAAGTGAAAAAGTCGGGTGTTTATTGTAAACGGTACTTACAAATAAAAAGAATCGTCATTTGGTCACAGTTTGACATAGAACACGTAATATAAAGCATAAACAGTGTATTTTCAGTTATTTGTAATAAAATAACTAATATCATATAAGAAATTTAAGAATTGGAAATCCCCAATCCTCATGCAATTTAGTTTTAACTAATAAGCAACTCGCCTCTCACACGTTTCTCTCAATATTTGATAATAATATAAATTCTTTCCAATATTACAAAAAAAAACTGCACTTCTCACGAGGATAAAAAAAATTCTTCCCCCATGCGAAAATTAACCTCATCATAGAATCCACCGCACTTGTTTAACCATCGATATCCTTCCACGCTTCGCGGAGCCCACATTCCACGGAAGATCCTTCGAATTCTCAGTTCAGAGTAGTTCCTTCCATAGAAAATTGTCGCCCTCTCGACGCGGCGTATTAAGTTCTCTTCGGATTATTCGCCAATTAATTAGCCCGAACGATTTTTCAATTGATCCTTGGCAGACGGGCGAGCAGAACCGTCGTCGACGACGACTTCCAAGAGGTTCGTTATCCTCGATTCGCTTCTGCCCTTAGACAGGAATGGATAATGAACTGGAGGGTTGGTAGTTGCTCGATGGTTGTATTATTAAGATGTTACCTCCCCACGGAAGTCCGACGTACTGCTTTCCAGAGATGGGAACAAACGAAACTCGAGTCGAATTAAAACTGATGGAAAACGTGAGATGCTCTGCTTATTAAAATTAACACGTTTTAGAATGAATTTTATAATATTTTTTTGAAGGTGGTGTTTTGTTGCTAGTGTTCAAATTAAGGATGTTTCGACGTAATTGTGAACTTACGACGTTTCAATTTCAATGTACTTATCAAAGATGGATACAGTGTTACATGGTGTAATTATGCACACGGAATAATGATAAATAACTGGTGGATCGATCAGGAAGATTTTGGTAATAAAATTCCTTCTCCTTGACGTGATACCTGTAGAATTCTTAATGATCCAAAATCTTCTACTTGCAATCTGTTTAAATTGCATAAATTGGAGAAATCCATTGCAACCCCGATCAAAGTGCCACAGGAAAAAAGATGTTCAGCAATAAGGAGAAAGGAAATAAAGTTTTCAATGCAATACAAAGTAGTAGCCTATTTCAGAATCTTATTCTAATCGCCGACTCTTCCGTATTTTGATTTTAATTGCTACAGTCATTTCGTCTAGGGTCTACAGTTCTATATGTATTGCCAGCTACGGAAGCTGTGATTTGCATATTACTTAAGAAAAGCCTCCCAGAAACAACATAGATTAGGACTCTTACCAACTAACAAACTTGCAAGTTACATATAGCATTAACACTAGATTAACAAAAGCGTTAAAAATGGCATGTTCCGAATATTTTAAAACGTTCTCCAAAGTCCCATATCTTCTTAAATTTCCTACATCCATCTTCTAAAATGCAAGGTATTAAATCGATCAAGTTTCTTACCCCTTCATCCCTCTTCATCTGAAGTATTTCCCAAGTATCTTTAAACATACTGAATTAATAGTTGGTAGCTCTACTGCTAAACTTCTATCCAAAAACAATCTATCGAAAGACACTTAGGAATATTTCAACACACATGCAAAAATCTCCGATGCTCATTCATCCAGTCTGCACCTCAAAGCGATCTTTTTGCAAGTGCAATTCGTAGAGGGTATTTGTCGAGTTGGCGGTTGAAGCTCGCAGGACATCTATCGTTATATCGATCGTCCTGAGCAGCCTCTCGCACATCGTGCTCGAATCTGTCGCCAGGACACAGAGGAAGGGCAGGTGGATGTATGTATACAGTCGAAGACAACTCTGGAGCACCGACAGCAAAACCGCAAACACGCGGCTTGGCGCGGCCAAACCCCAAACCAAAGCCAACACTATGGCTACGAGGGTAAGTAGAGCTTATGTAGTTCGAACGGAGGGACTGTCGAAGAGGAAACGAGAGGGAAGATGAAGAGAAAGAGGGTGCGAGGGTGAATGGGAAGGAAGCGTGGAGAGTCGAGGAAGCAGACACTTTGCAATTGGATGTGCGAAATCATCCGGCGAGGAGAATTTTCGACGTCCTCGTGAAAGACTTTGATGAGCGGCGGCAGGAAGTGCGAGCGTGTCGGTTTCGATGATCGGATTTGCTGGAGAGTGGATCGTTGTAATTGAAAGAGAAGAAAGAAATGGGCGATCGAAGGAAATTTACATATCGTGAAGGTTTTAGAAATCGTCGGTCGATGAGCGAAAGTGAACGCGGATGGCATTGAGTCTGATTGATTCTTGGGTGGTAAAGAGTTTTGGGGATGTTTGCGATTATTTTTTGAAGTGGCGATGATTATTATACAACCGTAGTTGGTTTATCCAGCTTTGTACGGAAAATATAGGATTGCTGAGTGTTCTGTTATGCAACTTTTACCGTGGGATTGGTCGGTAAATACGAGGATGAGGATAAACATTGCAACACGTAATGAATTAGTATTTTGATGCTTGCGGAAAGAGGACAAGGGGAACATGATGCATCGAGGTAATTAAATGAGCTCAATCGATATCATTTAGAACATGTGGATATTTATTTCTTCATATGAGTAACAATAATTTTTATACATTCAAATAAATGATATACTTCATCATAATCTTCATTATAACGGTATAACAAAATTGTTATATAAATATTACATCGAGAATATGCCTTAAATAATTTTTCATACATACACATTTTTAATTGTGTTATTAAAATATCAAAGCTGTAACTTGTTGCTACATTAGTTTTGCAATTCTAAGTAATAACAACGAAGGTTTCTTCAATTTTCAGTGCTTTTAGGTCATTGAAATTTCCTAAAATCGAGACTAATCCTAAAATATACGAAATATCGACACCCGCGTGTGCTTGTGAAATAAAACGCCGATCGTTACATGAAACGCATTTAAAATTTGCTGCCCTTCCACCTTTCTCCGGTGCTCGATGAAAACCTCGAGTGATAAGCGTCAAGTGCAAGTCCGGCTTTTTCCGAGGGCGATTAAAGAAAAACGAATTTCCATTTTTGTATATCGCGCCGAAAAGTCCGAGGTGAATGAAATTCCACGTGGCAAACGGGGAATGAAAGAGCGAGAAAGGAAAACGCTTTTATGCATTTGACTCGAACGCTCGATAGTAATGGAATTCGTTGTTCGACGGAATAAAGCACCGACTTCGGATCTGCTCTCAGCAGATCGAGATAAAAGTAGAATCAGAGTGTATTCGATAATCATACTTTCTTGCCGTTTAATTTTGTGACGAAGACAAATCGAATTTTTTGCTCGCACAAAGATGATGCGGTGAAACGTTTTGTTATTGGAAACAGATTTAATTAAATTATCACATTATTATAATCGTTGTTCGACGGAATAAAGCTTAGACTTTAAATCTGCTCTCAGCAAGTCAAGATAAAAATAGGATTATATATTTTTTTACGTTAAATTTCATACTGAAAGCCAATTGAATTTTTGTTACTACTTTGAAATTAACAATTCAGCGATCTTTCGAGAACAATGTCATATCACAAACAGCTAAAAATTGTAGAGAATTTAAAAAAATTGATATTTCACAAAGAAAGTTATTTCATCAGCTATGAAAAGGATAATATTGTAACATTTTTGCAGTTTAACAATTTAAACAACATCGAACGTATCGTATATACACGATGATATGACATCAGATAAAAAACCATGGCAAATTGTTCTTTTTTTTACATCGCTCGAATTACTCAAATTCACAGGTAACCCGAAATTGCAGAACCATTACGATGATTAAATTTCGCTGACCGAATGAAATTCTAGAAGAGCAGAAACAGGTTAAACAAATGTTCGCCGTCGTTGTAATCGACGGAAACTTTAAAAACAGTCCGTTTCTTTTAATAACTGTAGTATTATGAGCAGTAAGTTGTCGTCAACGAATAATAAGCGTATTAATTACAGTATTATTGAACATTAATTTAGTACAATTATTGTTATAGTCTCGTTCCTTGTAAAGTTCATTCAACATTAACATTGTAAACATTAACAATGTTTTCCATTAACATTGTAAGCATGACTACCAAAAACTTTACAAAATTCAAAGGCATTTAATTAATTTGAAACCTGTAATTTAATGAAACAGGTATGTCGCAAAAAACAATTTGTGTTTTCACGAGACTCGCTAGAAATTACATCATTCGCCAGAGATGCGACTCTTTCAAAGTGCCGGTAATTAATTACTTCATTCTAATTCCACGATAATATATTTCCTCTAATTGTTCAAGCCCCCGAAAATTGTTTTATATTAATCGAAATTACTCGAATATGCCAGGAAGCAAAAAATTCCACTCGGTTAAAATTGTTCGCAGGACTTTTGGGTCAAAGTGAACATTTCCGCAATAAGAGAATTATAAATAAAATAATATCAATGGGATAATAATAATCAGTTAATATAACTCAACCTCCTAACTTTTCTCGATTTAAACGAACCATTTTAAAGCCCCACTTCCATAATAAGTCCGGATAATGTTCTCGTCGTATTGTCACACGGAAAATATTCACTTCGACCCGGAAAAATAAACGTGAATCGAGATAAAGTTTAATTCTCCCGAATATTTAAGCGGCTTAAAAGCACGCAGTGTGTTTGTTTAGACTTTTTTCCCGTTGTTTCACCATGCGCGACTTTATTAACGCATACTGTGCTCCTGCTTTTTCAAAACATTTCAACATTGATAATTATTGCTTTCGATTAAATTTTCGTTTGTCGGAGCAACGAGAGACAATAAACGAACGAAAGGTAATTAATTCTCTTTCGCGTTAGAGCGAATTCGTTCGATCAGAAAATGGTAATCAAGCAAGGAGGGATTAAAATTAATTTCTTTGTGCCTTAAACGGAGATGAAGTCACGTTAGACCATTCGGAGGACTAAAAGTAGAACAGAGGTAGAATTTAAGGTATTTATTTATGTGTTTATGATTTAATGTTAATAGTATTAAAAGGCATAGTGACTTGAATGACAAAAATTTCAAAGATCGACATTATCATTCGTTATTATTAGGTAATTACGATATTATTATTAAAAAAGAAAAGTTCTCATATCACATAGAATACTACGCACAACACCAAGCAAAAGTCTAAATATTTCAAAATAAAGAATAAACGACATAAATTACTGTCATACTTGCCAGCATAAATATATGGCCCATAAAGCAGGCTTCATAAAATTCAACGGTTCAATTAATTACAGAAGATTTCACAAACTAAGTGCTCATCAATTACCCACAATAACTCTCTATCTATCCTTTCTTCGAGCAGGAAATATAAACGGCACCTCAGCTTAAATCGCGAAAAACTGATAAAGGGTTCCCCGAATTTTCCTGAAATCGAATACAAAAAAGAATTCAAGCATCCCCGGATTTTCATTAGACCCCTCCAAATTGGCAGCTTTCGCGTCGTAGGGTGGAAATGGTGGGGATGGTGGGGGAGATGGGGGCGGGAAGGGTTAAAAAGGCGAATAAAAACTCGGGGAACGGAGCCAGGGTGTCCATGGATATCCGATTGCGACGCTTTAGCCGGATGAAGGCTCAGAGCAGAGGAGCTTTTCGAATAATAAAAAGAACGCGCCGGAGCACACACGCGGCGCCAAAGTGCCGAAGAGTGTTCCGCCGTGTTCGAACTAATCGATGCGTTAATCTCCCAGCCTTTTATCCCTCCGCCGTACCACCACCCACGGCCGATGGAATATTTCCTCCTCCCTGTGGAAGTCGGAGAACGATGTTGAGATATATCGGAAAATTCTTCGCCGACACGTTTACCTTTTACCCTCTGCCGTCGCGATAATCCCTGCGACGCGACGTGGCGGGATATTTCCCACCCTGGCATGGCGGTGAGATTTGACTTTTGATAATATATATATATTGTTTTTTTTTTACCTCGGAAGAAATATTATCGTGGATGACACTCGGCTGCTTTCTGGAATTAAAAAAGATGGGGGTAATCTGGAATTTATGATTTGCTGTTTGCGGATGTACTTTCAACCCTTTGCTGTCCTGTGTAGGAATAAACTTGACGGAGCTTTTTGACGTAGGTAATTTTTTATTGATTTTATTTCGGTGTCTTGATTTTTGTATGTCTCTGATGGTAAAGGACTTTTAGAGCTTACGGATTCTTCGTGAAGATCGAACAGGTATTTTCGAGGTATAAAATTATAAAATGAGTATTCGGAATAGAAGAAATTTTGGTATAGTTCCAATATGAGATCTATCATCGGGATTTTATTTGCTGCTATCCAACCGTGATCTGTTATCATATTATGAGTTGCCTAGGTTAATAAAATAGTCTGAAGGGCTGAAAAATATTTGTTTGCAAAGTTAAGGAAAGAAAATTAGTTAAGTGGTTATGACGTGTATACATGACATGCAGTTTGCGTAACACAGTGGATAAGATTTGTTTGTTTCGAATTTTAAACTAACTGTTCTAATATCTCAAACGCTGTTTCAAGTAACGGGGTCACTAATGATGGTTTAGTGTACAAATTATGTAAGTTTTTAAGTAGTATATTTCCTGGGGTATTTAAATATCTCAATGCGGAAGCGCCTGCGTGCCGAAAATGTACCTCTTGACTGGTTAATGTTTATTAAAAGAATGTGTAACGAATAAATGCTTTAACTATTGTAATTATATTTAATTAACGTGTATTACATACAAATTCTTTTACATTTTGATATTAAAGAAAAGTGGAAAATGTAACAACAAATGAAAACAGATCAATCATGAACAACTTTGATATCATACAGAGAATTAACTAATAAATCTTGAGATTATTTTGTTATTATACGGTAGCAATATAAAGGGTTGTAGAAGGTAGATGATATATTGCAAAAGTGTTGAAAATATCTAAATGGAATAAAATTTATCTTAGAATTATTCTCATTTAAAAAATATATACAAACTTATTGTTCTAACGATTAAGACACTTATCACAACTATCTTTAAATCTCGATACAACGGTGACAGTAATATTTCTCGAACTTGGCACATTTTCATAACACATATAGGACAGCAATCATGAACGTCCAAACTCCAATGACCTTTTTCCGTCTCTACCAACAAGTATACCAAGCCATTCATTGCACTTTTACGACGTTTCATTTCGTGCTGAGAAGTGTCACTGTCAGTGTAGTACGTGCGTGACCGTAAAAACATCGGCGTTACTCGTTGTAACTGTAACGATAACGGTCATTTCGAGCCGACGATAAGGTTACAGCCGAGCGAATAAAATTTATACCGCCAAAGTGATTTAAATGCCGGGTTAAAGCGAATGTATTGCGACGAATCCTGTGCCAGATGCGCGACGAATTTTATGAGGATTGGATAACGCTCGTGAATCCGCGAAAGTCGCGTTTAATGAAAAAAAAACAAAAAAATGGAGGGAAAAGAGGAGTGATAGGAAACAAAACATTGTCACACGTGCAATAATACGTTCTTTGTGTACGGGACCGGTTGACGGTTACGAAATAATAATTATAAATTCGATCGGAAACCGCTAATTAAATGCGCGCGCACGTGCATAGGTGGAAATCAGCTTTAATCAGCTTTAGCAAATTAAACGGCATAAGTACCGTAAATTCTGTCGGATGTAACGTACATCAGTTATACACGTTATTTTCAATTAACGGCGACCGATTAATCGCATTATTTCGCGTAGATTTGTGTTTATATATTGTCGAGGACTACTGGCAGATTTCGAGGACGTCATTGTACGTTCGGGAGATTCGTTCTTTGTGTAATCGACGCATATTTTATACGAATTAAACGTCCGTCATAATAATGCACATGGACGCTTCCGTAATTCATTAACGGCAGGTGCGCGTTATATAATATCCCGGGGAATCGTATCGATTTTGACGATTATTATCAAGCGGAACGAAAAATATATTTTTTGACCGTACACAGCCATTTTCGTATCAAATTGCTGCCGTTTTCCAATATTGACTGCTTTTGCCGCGTTATTTGTACGAACGTTTAATTGATTCCAGTTGAGAATTTGGAAAATATATCTCGGAAACATTATAGAAGTTACTAAATGATAATATTTATGTAGGATTCCGAAACACGATTGTGTCTTCAAATTTTAGTAAAATTACATAATTAGTTAAATCTATTCTATTTGTGTTTCTTTGTCTACAACTTATTCACAATATTTAGCACTTTCAACTTATCGAATTATTATCTTTATTTTAACGAATTCACAATGAGATAATTTTTGTTGCATGTTTAATCGTATGTTAGTTAAAGATAACAGCAATGGTAGCAGAATTAATTAAACCATGTGTCACAGATTTACGCGCAACATTGTATTGCGTATGCTGCAGAAAAAATTACAAGCAAGTACCCGGGAAGACGAAACTTTTCCACAATTTAACGTATAAGCTTTCTAACAAGATTTAATAAAAGAAGCACCGGAAGCATGCAACTTTCACGCCCTCGAATTTGCATGACAAACAAATGCAAAACGGGACTAAAACATTAAAACCACGTACAGTCTTCCGTTATGGAGTTTGAGACAAACAATTGTGCAAAAAAACTGAGAAACTCTGAAAGACATCTTTAAAGCAATTGAGTTAGTTCCAAAACGTCTTTTTGAATATCACCACATTTTTTCACAGACAGTCAAATTAAGTCCGCCAGCTAAATACATCTACATCCCAACATTCTTTAACACTAGATTTACGGGCGTGAAATCTGATACATTGTAATATATTAAATATGGACTTTGGGAAAAGACGGAACAAACAGCAAAGATGGTAATTCGTTAAGTCATTATTGTATTGTAAAATACACGTGAAATATCTACTGTCCAGCTTCTCTGTAAATTGAAGAAATGTTTATAAAACAAGTAGGAGTCCGTCAATTTGACGGCTTCCGTAAATCTAGTGTTAAAGATGCATGCATCCGACAATCTAAGCCACTTTCCGTTATCTCTGTTTGATTAAATAAATTCTAACACGTCCTGCAACATCCCAGAAATCAGATTTTACGTGATAAGACGGAAGATCCCGCAACACTCACTGAGCTTAGTCGCCACATCAATTATACATTTCCTAATGAGAAAACACTGCCTTCTCAGACATGAAATCCGCGCGCACTCGACAAAGAGGGATGGAAGTTCATCGCGGAAACGTAAGTCACGGAATTTCGACACTCGGTTTCAGGGGCGAGCCTTTCGTGAATTTCTCTCTCCCATGGTGGGACGTCTACGGGTGCGTGTTCCGGAAGAGATGGCACTCATTTTCCCGACCGTTGATTCCGGATGGCTTCACGAAATCCCCTGGCCTGCTTCTAAGAGCGGGAATAGACAAGGACTATGTAGCGTCACCCCCTCGATCAGCAGAAATTGCCCTGGCGTAGTCGTGAAATTTTAGTGCCGCGAATCTCCGAATTGTTCTCCCCTTTTCTCTCCTTCTCGCTCGGTATCCGCCTCGATTCTACTCTCTTGCTGATATTCAACATTCTACTTGGAAAAGTATCCCTGTAGAGTCCCGTGCAACTCCGTTGGGGGACGATTTAAAAATTTTCAAACCCATGACGTTTTTGGACGCGCTTTAACCCAGTTTTGTGGCTGGCGAGGAATCGAGAAAGGGCTTCGTTTATTTGGCAACGATGGGAAATGTTTTTTAGTATCAGAAATTGTGGAGGTCGTGATATAAACTATCTTGACCGATGATACGTTTCCTTTGAGTTATACTTATGGTTCGAGAAAAATTGAATTTTATTTTGAACTGCCGGTTACTTAATTTTCAAAGGGGGAAAATTCTATTTTACATCATTGCTTACTATTTTATTTTAACGAGTAACTAATATACTTGTCTATAATTTTCGAGTGTAGATTGAGCAAATTTTGGCAAGCCCCATCGATGGTTTAATAGAATCTGCATTTTTCTATGTATAATAAATACATCTATTATATTTAAATATACTAAATAGGTACTTTGGAAAAAGAGGAGTCAATAGAGGAGGAATAGACGAGTAGACGGATAGAAGAGTAGACGAATTGACGCATAGATGGACAGACGATTAGACGAGAGTAAGAAGTAGACGAAACAAGTATTTTATATTTTTAATGTGAATTTGTAATAACTATCCTACATCGATTTGGGGAATCTTTAGAAAAAACATGAAACCGGTCCTTTTGACCACCTTGGTAGTTTCAATATTAAGCTACTTTCGAAAGGTAAATTCGACAAAAACTTCATTAATCGAGTATCTAATTCCTCCTACTGGAATTACTAAAATTAATTATTTAGAAGAAAATAATCATTCATTTACTTTTTATCCGAATCCCTTCCCCCTATTATCATCCCGTCAGATCCTCTCCAAACAGTTCGCCCATACTATCACCCGAATTCCATCGAACGCGTTATTCCACCATATCGAGCTATTCATTTCGCTCGCGCAAAGCATTCTAAATCGTTGACAATTTATGGCGACGACATTTCTGTACAGAGAATAACAACAGCCTACAGCGGCTTTCGGCGCACGACGAGCACGGATTGTCGGGTGATTATGGTGCTCTTTAGAATCCAACAAATGTCAGCGATTCGAGATGCTACACATTCAATGACCAAAGTGTTACAATGAATTATCACGCATTAGAGACAATATTTACGCTTGGTCCTTTCACTTTGTTAAATATCTTTTTACCTTTATATCCGACGATGGCAACCTGTTTGTTTCGCGAACGCTGAAAACAGGCTACAGCCGCTTTCACGATGAGAACATGGGTTCTATGGTGATTATAGCGGTATTTAGAGCGAAACAAATGTTAGCCGCTGAAGAAGCTACGGTTTAACGGATGACGTTCTGTCTTCATGAATCCAGTTTGTTGAATATCTCTTTTGTAAAGGTCATATATCTTTATAAGTGACAATGGTGTACAATGGTAAATAATAACGAGTTTTAATCATTTTCTGTATGAAACGATCACTGGTTCTTGGTTTTCTAATAATTTGGGATGTGATGAATAGACTGTGGGTGTTTATAGACGTTTGAAGTTTTATGACTTATATTTAATATACATTTTGCATATTTCGGCAATCTGGAATTTTCTGAACATGAGGAAATTATAGATGGTTTAAATATCAGAAATCTGTATTGCCATTTTATCATAATATCTTTAACTCATTAACTGGCATTGAACTACAATTAATCAGAAGTCTCAGAATTCTGGTCTTCTTTGTTATAGAAGTGACAAAAGAGTTAAGGTTTATGGTATATAAGTTTTAAAAATCTAACAATTCCATTTTATATAATGCAATTTTTTAATGCCACTTTTCCAGATATATGTACGAAAAAAAATACTTAGCAGTTATGAAAATCAGTGTAAAAAAATACAATAAATATTATTCATTATAGGTACTATGGCCCTCAATAACTAATAGCTGAAGAACTACAACCAATTAGCGCGAATTAGAGACGACTTTCTGTCCCGTACGTTTGAATCCATGGAATACCTTTTTCGCATTATATCTGCGAATAGCTACCTGTTTATTTTGTAGAACAACGATAGTGCTCGTTTGCATGGTTCCATCGATCGGAGCTCGCGAGGACTCACGATAATTGAATTGTGAATCCAATCAAGCGGAATGGCCTGTCGAGATTACGAAAGAGATCGCGATACGAGCTGTGAGCGTAGGCCTGTAAAGAGTATTATGTGACGATACACGTCGCATATTAGAGTATTTGAATTAGTGCTCGTGCATCGACACCATGCTGACCATTTATAGCTCGTAATTGATTCATGTTGACGGTTTTGAAACAATTTTGTGCGCGAGGTATATCAGATAGAGTTATACGCCCTCTGTCCGAAATTAGTTGTTACATTCGTATACTCGTGGGCGATTATAAACGTGACAGCTAATTTAGGATGGAAGAAATTTGAGATAAAGTCGATATTGTTACTAAAAATTGAATTTTCAGGACACTTTTAAGACTAAAAGATTGTTATTTTTCACGTTCAAGTATAATTGTGAGTTTGTGATACTTGTTTAAAGTTTTAAAATATTTATTTGTATCTTTGATGTTGAATTTCTGTGATATTCTCCCGCCTAAATGACCAAAAGAAGAATAGTAATTTGCGGTGATTTGTGTAGGGAAAATACAATTTTTGTATAAAAATTGAAACGGGAAGAAAAATAAGAACTGTTCTGAAAGCTATGGTCGGTAAGGTGGTAAAGACATGGACTCCATATCACTCCGATCCAAGTTGGAATCATCCCCAAAATTGTTCCTGTCATAGTATACCATGGCTTCGATGGTTCAAAAGCCACCAAGAGCAGTAAATCCTAGGCTAAATCGCCATAGCAGTTAAAAAGTCTATGGTGATTAAGGAGGTATAGATTCAGACTTGCAATCAGTAGACTCAAATTCAAATCCCCCAAAAACAATGGAAAATGTTTCTTATGTGATATGCATATTAAACCCTCAGTGGTTCGAAAGCCATTTAAAATTGTTGGTGATAGGCGAAATGACCAAAGCAATTAAAGCTGAAATCATAAAAACGAACAGAACTGTTTCAAGGTCGGAATAAGTCCGTACTTTCTCGTTTGCTTTGTTTATTTCGTTTGTAAAAATCAGAAATCGTTCTCGAGTGTCGCGTTGCAGAAATTAATGATCGCATTAAAGAAACCAATAACTATACTCTAAATTCTCTTGTTCCCCGGGGGAATGTGCACCGGTGAAAGCATTACGAATTGACTTAAATGACCGTAAGTGCGGGAAATTTGAAATATCGTTCTCGTAAACCAAAAACTCGTTTCAGTTTCAAGCAATCGTCGTTGTATCCATTTTCCATTGTTTTTTACAACGTGACTACGACGCCGATGATGCATCGCTCGGACGCGAGTTTCCTGCAGAATGAATCTTGTTACGAAATTCACAGGTTTTGCACTTTGTGGATGACGTGCCCTTAAAATATTTCTGACCTGTGATAGCATTCTAAAAAGTATATTTCTACGTTGTGCCCTGATCGAGCAATATTTCATTGAGTAAAGTTCGTAACATTCTTATTTCCTGAAATATAACAATTAATTAGCATTACACAAAAATCTTAGCACTGAATTTAATAATTTTGATTAATTAATTACAAATATTTCCCGAATGATATTTATATAAACATAATGGATAATAACAAAAATGATTAAAAAACAATATTCACTGTTACCTGTAAATATGGAATTTAAAATGCAACACATTCGGCACGAGCACCAAAATATTTGCGTTTAATTTTTACATAAGTAAATAGGTACCCGCTATTTTCGAAAAAACAATTACTTTGTATCGGTACATCGAAATTTCGCGAAAGAGGAAAACATTTACTTCAAAATACGTCGCAAAAACAGATAAATATTCACCGGTTGTTGATATTTTGTTATCAGGAACGTTGATGAAACCGAAATTAAAGGACTTTTTGAGCTCTCGCTCATCGATCTCACGTATGCACTTTGTCAAAGCTTTGCGGAAGATAGTAGACCGGAAAGGATTAAAAGGACAACACTTCGTAGTGATTTTCTCGTTTCTCGACAACTACCGGTCGCAACTAACTCGACTGGACCCTCTCAAAGAGGAGCTTTCGGTTTAGATCGTAGCATTTCAACGCGACGCGTGTACATTGTTTGTTCCGTCCGTCGATGCATTGTTCCAACATGAGTGTCCGCCACGATAATAGATCATTGTAGTCGAACAATTGCATCGGGCAAAGAGGATTTCTCAGAAAATTCCACGCATTCCGATTCAAATAAAATTTTGCAGGAAGCGATCGAGACTTCCAAGAGATTTTTTTACCGCAGGACTTAAGTCATAGTAAAAAACTTCCTCATTTCCCATGATATTTATTTAGATATGTAACGTTATAATTTTTGTTTACTTTCTATATCTGTTTTTCAAATTATAGAGCTTAAGTACATGAATTTTGTTCTTTCTTGAATTACTTTTTCTTAGTATGTTTCTCTATTGTATTATTACGAATTGTATGATACGAAATTGCCTGCCCTCCACATGATATCGATTGCTAGAGGGATAGCAACGAGATGCGCTTGTTAACCCTTTGAGGACGACGGACGCATATATGCGACCTGAGAAAAAATCTGATTATAGTTTATTGGTGCATGTATACACGGTTAGAGTTGAAAAATTGAAATATAACCTTTGAAATATGATTACACAAATAGTAATTTATAACTTCTATACATCAACACTCTGACTTTCTGATAAAAACGTAGTTTTTGAACGCCAAATAAATAATTATCTCTCAATGTGCAAAAAAGTCTCCGTCCGCGAAGGGTTAATAATAATACATCAGAGAGTTGTCTGTGAGCTGTGACATCGGCCGAACGTGCATAAATATAAACGCTGTTTTTCTAAACTAAAGTTAATTTACTACGGCGCGCCGCAACAATACACATAATTTTATCATCTCCAACCTAAACGTATCAGTCATCACTTTAAAGATATCCTCCTTCCAAAAACTCAATATTATCCACCTATCCTTAACACTAGAACTACCATACCAGTCAAAATGACTGGTACACAATTTTTTCCAAAAATTCTCCAAAATTATAGGAGGCTCATAGAATAGATATTCTACGCCCATCTTATAAAACATAAATTACCGAATCGATCATCTCTTCCACCTCTGAATTCCCCTTTTTTCAAAGTACTTATTTAATATATTTAAATATAACAGACTTAACGCCGGTAGTTCTAGTGTTAAAAATCTCATCCGATCCCAAAATCATCGTCGTAACAATTAAAAGATGTATCGAGAAAGTAATTAAATAACTGTCAAAACGAAGAGTTACTCTCGCGATGGCAAGAAAGTCGATTCATCCGTACAAATTGGGAGGTAAAATATTTCCTTGTTACGTACAAAGTCAAGTCGTTCTCAGACAAGCATTGTTACGTTCAGGTTCGATTGCGATGCTATAACATCGTGTACACCCGTCGTGTATACATTCCTGGCGATGTATTGTCCGGGGGTCGAGTGTCGGCCACAATGGATCCCGCTGTGGAATCGATCGGGTCTGCGTGTGCACGGGGTGGTTTAGCGACGAAGAAGAGAAACCCAGAGAGGGTGAGAGGGAGAGGAAGATGGCTCGGAGTGTCGGAGGCAAATCAGCGGGACCGTAGATGATCGCTATAGATGGGATGAAAGCATATTAAGGAAAGCAGAGGAACCCCCAGCGAATGGCGGCAGCCATGCTAGTGGAAGTTTTATTAAAAATCTGGGCTGAAGGATGATAGATATTTCTTGGCAGCCGAGGTAGAGATCGACCTTGCGCTAAAAGACGGCCTTCCTGAAGTCAGGGGGGAATAGAAGCCGCGGACGAAGAGAAAGACTTGAACGCAAATGAACGAGGCTGAGAATGAAGAATCGAAATAAAGGTGAAGTTCTTTTGGGACGATGAGGAAGGTCGGGGGAGGGATGTACTTGGAGAGAAAAATCGAAACTCGTGATGGAAAAGAACGGATGATTAAAGATCGGGGAACGAAAGCTCCTAAGGTTTTTCTTCGAGTTGTTCGACAGGTGAGAAATTGTTATGAGATTCGGGACAATTGGGAGTGGGATGGTATTATGTTTAATTAAATGCGAGAATGATGGGCGATCGGGGATATTTGGATCTTTTGGGAGATGTATCGGTATTGAAGGTGATACACTTCGGATAAGAGAAGGTGAATTTTCGACGTCTATGGGAATGTAGATGCGTTTTTCATTAAATTCGCAGATGATCGTAACGGAATTTCGCACTTCCTCGCTGTTACGTAGAATTCAAATTGTATTTTATTGCGAAATTCCTGACATCTTTGCAATTGGAAGATTTCAGTATTGAGTCAGCACTCGCTGCTGCCAATAAATCATCCAAAGCCGTCTTGGAAGAGGTTTACCTTCAAGCACGAAATTCTCTGCAGAAATTTTTCATTTCTGTTAAAACTAATTATCTTCTTCAATCGGGAGAAAACTAACGAAGAGATCGAATACTCAAATATTTGTATCAACTTCCCAGCGATTTCTCGTAAACTACCAAAACTAAACAGTTCCCCATCAAGAATACTAAAAGTCACGGTACAAAACAAATAAAGTATTCACCTCTTTACAAAACCCATCCCACAAAAGAAAAAAAAAGTCACAAGATAAAGGAACATCCGGCAAAATGCAAAACACGATTCTACAACATCAAATCCCAAAGAATCGCTGCCTAAAAATTCAGGATACCCCGTTTGAAATTCCCTGAAATCTTTCAACGCGAGTGCAACAAATGGTAAACCGAGTATCATTAAATCAAGAAGGAAAAAGGAGTGGAATAAAAGAAAGGAAGTAAATCGATAACAAAATCGAGGGGATGATAAAAGACGCGAAAATGCAGCAGTGGGGATGGATAGAATAAGGAATCAGAAGAGGAAGGAGAAAAATGAAATCCTTCGTCGTGAGAAAGCAGAAGCAGCCGGTAGATGCGCAGGTATGGTTGGGTTAGGGGATGAAGGTTTGGAGTGCAGATGGCAAGAGAAGGGGAATCGAGAGGGTAGTGAATTAAAGCGGTTCGTCCTTCCTAACGAAGTCAACACGCCCGGCGGACGGATGAGGCTGCCTCGTCGAGCGGAGACTGTCGTAACAAGCGTAATCTTATATAAGGCGGCGGGCCGGGAGCGAGGGTCAATTGTAGGCAGCCGGATGGGGGTTGGAGGCAGAGCAAGGAATCTACAGGGAGGTTACCAAGAAACCTCAGACCACCAGCTCGAATTATGCTTCTTTCTTTCTTTCTTTCATTCTTTCTTCCTCCCCCCAGCAGCGGTATTTCGCTTTCAACGTCTGTTACGCTCTTCTTACCTTCCCCTCATGTTTTTACTCTCTATTACATTTGTATATCCGTTTATCTGCCCTGAATTACGTAGCTTTCCCCGGTATCATATTTTCATCCGTCTGCGCGTCACCAAGGACTTGATTTTCTGTCTTCCTCGAAACTATCCAACTACTTATCCCATTCGGATATTTATAAAACCGTATACTCTCGTATCTGTATTTTTAACCCTCGGTTCAATTTCCATCCCCTCTCGGAATCGCGTAACATTATCTCCCTCCCTTCTTCACCGGCGTATCTAATTTGTCCATCGGCTTATTTATCGCGTATCAATTCGCCCATCTTCCGCTACCACAGCCTCCACCATTGTCCCACCCTCCGAACCTCCCTCTATGCCGCCTTTCTACACCGTCTACACCCCTTCGCCTTGCCCTCCGTCGCACGGCCTGGTTGCCATTAAAATGATAAAATAATGTTTGCGATGGTAAGTGCCACTAAAGCCCGCCGCTTAACCACACCCGCCGGCTCACCCCTCGTAAAGAAGGCGACCCTCGACTTTGTACCATCTTGTCGAACCACTTCTCGCTCGCGCTCGTTCGCCCCGGTGCTAATTTACGAACGCCGCACTCGAGCCGGCGACGAGTAATCGATTTACGGGGAACGAAGACGAAGGAGGACCCGCTCGACCAACCGGAGGAATACGGGAGATCGGTACCATAGGGTTCGTGGCTGGCTTCCGCTGGCGAATTCGAGACAAGAGATTTCCGGCGAATATGGTGGATCAACTATTGGTTCGCGGATAATGTCATAATTATTGCTGCCTCCTTTACGCGTCGTTAAAGCTTTCCTCGGTCTAATTAACGATGAGATGCTTTGTCGTTGGTGTGCCATGGTATATGGTAGGTTTTGAAGGAGGTTGGATCTTTGGGATGCAGACGAGGGTGAGGGATTTTCAATATGTTGGAGATGATTTTCTTTACAGTAGTTTGGAAATTTTTCATGGGGATTGTCGATCGTGTCGAGATTTTATGGTGTTAGCGATGGTTTGGGTAATTTGTTAGTGATCTTGTATTTGAATTTCTTTGGGATTTGCTGGAATGTAAGCGAGGGGTTGTTTCTGGAAGATTTCTTTTTGTGGCGATGAATATTTTGTGTTTCGGATTGGATATTAGAGAAAGAAATTAAAGAAGAAGGGAAGTTAATCGAACAGTCATCCATTGAGATATTTTCAACTTAATTTTATGCATTACATGTTTTAAGCAGTTCCGTTCAAATCCTAGGCATTTGAGAATTATGAATTCTCATTTTTGAGAATCTTCAGTGTCGTTTTTAGTACGTGAAGTGTAAGAAGGGGCGGTGACAATTTTACTATTCAACGACAAAGTAATTTTAGCGAAACAAGCAAGTTTTATAAGTCCACGAAGAAAACTACCCACCGTTTACCCTTTGTGCTGTTTCGCGTATTTGTTAGGTTGTTTTATCATGCTCGTCAGAGAATAACGGCTGCAAGCATTTCTCCGCCTCCATTAGATAACAAGCGGAATTTCACTTTTACTGAAATATAATTGGAAGATCACAACTATTCTATGTTATTTAGTTTTTCTCTTACTTCACTCCTGACCCTCTAAACGTTCATTAGCACGAGAACGATACAAGGACATCAGAAATTTTATTTAAAAAATTATAATACTTTTAACCCTTTGAGGACCATGGCGCATATATGCGGCCCGTGAAAAAATCTGATTATAGCTTATCGAGGCATGTATACACGATTGGAGTTGAAAAATTGAAATATAATCGTTGAAATATGATTCTTCAAATACATAGTAATGTATAATTCGGATAAATTAACATTCGAACTTTCCGATAAAAACATAGTTTTTCATCGCCAAATAAATAATTATCTCTTAACACTCAAGAAAGTCTCCGTCCGCAAAGGGTTAATACATCCTGCCCCCTTGAACTTTTCATAATTACTTTACTTACAGCACTTTTTATAACGACCCAAGTAATAATATCAAAATACAAGCCGGAAGATGAAAACGCAGGTATAATACACGAATGTATATCCTTGTGTCACAAATTAAAATTAATATTTAACAATGTTTTTAATAACAGCCCCGAAAAAAAATCCAACGTAAACTCCCGGCCTTTCTTTTAATCCCCTTATCGTTCCCGAATAAATTCCCCCAGGGCGTTGTATCTACAGGATTCCCCTCTAACGTATTACAGGGAACCCCTGTCGATCCCTCAATCATTTCGACTTAGTCGACAACGCGACAACGTTAAACGATTAAGCTCAGTTCCGGCAGTCGGGCGCCGTGAAATCCCTCCGTTTCTTTCCCCTTCTCCTCGGGCGCCCGAAGACGGCTTCCGCCGGCGAGATAGGAAATAAGAAGGGCTTTAACGGGCCGATTAACTCGGCCAAGCCGAAACACTTTTCTGCACTTCCACGCGAAACCGGCCCGTTTTCTCGCGCTTTAAAATCCACGTTTGCCGTCGTATTTTGCGACGACGGGGATCGCGTCCGTTTTGAAAGAGTATCGGTTACTTCGTCGATTGACGCTCTTCTTTTCATCTGGGAACGAAGAAAAAGGGGAAAAAGATTGTAATTCCCGTAGGAAGTTGTGGAAGAAGAATCGAGAAGAGTTTACCTTGGTTCGCACCGTTCGACAGGTTTCTCAAAAAGAAAAATAAATAAGAAATCATTTCTACATAGTACTCAACCGCTACCCCTATGACTGGGGCAGTTGCAGAGTGAAACTACCACAGATTTCTTTTGCTCCGATTCATAAAATATTATGGAAAAAAATGAGAAATATTACTTATATCCAGTGGCGTAAATGTTTGTCAATTTTTTAAGGTATTTTGATTGTGAAATCAAGTTTTTAAATTTTAACGAGTTTTAAAACGTTAAATTTTTATTGAAACGTTTGAATGACCACTTTTACATTTTAACTTTTTATATTTATATTTTATATTTTGAAATGGGAGAATATAGATAAAAATATTAAAAATCAACAGTTGTTTATATTAGTGTCTCAATTATTCATGTCATCGCGTTTATATTTGTACTGTTTCTGTAGTTTATTATGATTATTAATTTTTTCAAATGTCATGCCTAAACAAATAAAATATGGGCATTTATTTATATTACTGTTACAATTTTAGCGTTTTTTTGATATTTCATCTTAAATGATACGATTTCGGCGAGATTCGATCCCACTAGGACACGGTATATTATATGGCAATTCAGAAAAATCTCTCGAAGATGATGAGAATTTGAACTGCAATTTATTAATAACAAGTTCAAATCTTTAACTCTCTACTCACCATAGCACCTACACTGTTTTCATAGAATCCAGAAGAACTACAAAAATCCCCGAGTAATCCTATAGACAACAACGAGGTCAGAACTTCACCGTAACAAAATATTGTATTCTCCTCTGAAACGAAAACAGAACTTAACAAAACCAAAGACCAAACACTTTTCTCCACTTGAACACGAAAATCCACCGGTTTCCTGCGTATTTGCAGTTGCATTTCCACTGGTAGAGTCCATTTTACGAATATGTGTCAAGAGGCGATCCACGCAACACGAATGCGGATGTTCGTCGGAGAGAGAGACGGTCAATAAGGGATAAAGGGAAGCGTAGTT
The DNA here is from genome assembly GCA_963989415.1 of Cerceris ruficornis. NCBI lineage: Eukaryota > Metazoa > Arthropoda > Insecta > Hymenoptera > Crabronidae > Cerceris > Cerceris ruficornis. The sequence continues at coordinate 14,449,304 of OZ022521.1, forward strand.
TCCTGTAAAACGACGGAAAAAAGTTGCCAGGCCAAAGTCAGCGATGCAACGAAGTGGGAGAAGAGATGGAATAATCGAGGGGGACATGCAACGAAAGTGTCCCGTGTTCGCGAATGATGGAAAGGGAGGTCCATGGAGACTGTTGGGATTCCCGAGAGTGATAAGGAGCGAGAGTGGATACGGGGCTCATTAAACTGGGAATGCTGATTGCGTTAGCCGTGGGCAAGTCATTTCATCCCCCTCGGTCGCTAAATGACCGTGCATTTCCGTTGTTCCTGCACAACACACCGATCTTTGTGCGGCACACGAACGTGAATTTGTGTAACCGTGAAGAACGTGGACGTATGAAACGGCCCGATCGAGAGAAGCTCGACGATGTAGGTACGTCCATTTCGTGTCTTAATGAAAAACCAACTTTTCAATTAGGATCCCCCTCATGCGACTTAGGTTCGATTCTGTTGATGCATCCGGATGAAAATGCGAGCTGGAATTGTCTATGGTCGGGTAGAAACCACCCACTCGTGGATGTACTCGTTGACGGGGATTTCCCTACGTTTGTCTAACTCGAGGGTTGGAGCTTTGTGCTGGTTTTGTGTACTTTCTTTTTTAGCATAGCTGAGATTTATTTAGTAAGTTGTTTGGTGATGCGTCTGTATATTGTCGTATTTTGCGCTTATTGTTTCGCGCAGGTTGGAAATGTTAACCGTTAGTTGGTACTGCGTGTATTAGCCATATATTAATATGGTATTGATCCCACAGTGATAGTTAAAATACATCAGTAATTAACTCGTCGTTCTATATGCAATGTGATTTGTTCATGAAACTGTGATATTGAGTTAAAATTGAAATTGATACATCGAGTACACTGAACGTTGGAGTGATGTATGTAAATGAAAGTGGGTAATTGTTATACAAAATTATTGGCAAATATTAAGTAAGATCGTTTAGAAAAGAATTAATCCCCCGACTTAAAAGTGGAGAGACGTATGAATGAGTTAGATAAAATTGACAAACACTTTTGAAATAATCTTCTATTAAACCCGTGCTTTACGTCGAGTCATATTCATGAGGTAGAAATTTCAATAAAGAAATCCAGGTTCTAAAAACTACCAGCTTAAAAGTGTCGATAGGAAATGTCACAATTAAATCATTCTCGTATCGTCCATTCCATTAAAAGCAATTCAATCACCATGTATGATTTATGCAGTGACAAAAATAAATCATATGAAAACGTGTGAAAGTACGTTCCCAAAAATATTCTTTGCATCTTTCAAAGATTATATTTCACCGACTGTATCACGCGCTGAAAAAGATCGTGCTTTTCCATCGGTAAAACTACATACTTTTGAAAGTATTCTCTAATTAATTATACCAATTAACCAGTGAAGCAGCGTTGCAGAATGACATTCAAATAAATTTCGACTTAAGCAGTCAAATTGCCAGCAATAAAAAATCTATTGGTAGCAGTGACATCGAAATTAGTCGTAACTTCAAATCGACGATAACAAAGTCGAGGTTTCTCCATCCCTCTCAGTGGCATGTCGCCCCGAGCCGAATCCAGGTTTAATCTGTCGTTTTGGCCGGTCATTAAAAAGCTTTCAACCGGTGAACCGCATCTCATTCCACGCGTCGACGCTCGTCCATGTCCATGGAAAAATGTTTCGTTGACCGCGGGGATTTCCGGTGGCGAAAAAAAGAATGACAGAGGGAATGGAAAGGTGGAGGGAAAAAGAGGGAGAATAGGAGAAAATCACGGGTGCCGATCGAAAACCGCGACCTGCATGGGGTGCTTTTTTACCGCCAATCGGCAGCAGCTCTGCATGGTCATTCTCGTTTCTGAATTCCAAAAATTCTCCTCCTCTTTTTAGGCTCACTGTTCCATCCGTTCGGTCGATATAGTTTATCCAGAGCGCGTCATTTAAAGTGTTATAGGATATCTATTATATATATATAGTATTGAAAATTTATATTATAGTTCTTCTTTAAATTAGAAATTTTAAAGCGACTGCTTTATTTTTTATGGAAAAAATTATTCAAATTTATAACAATACAATTTGGAAACCTTTCGAATTCTGTAATTCAATTTTTATTAAAGTAATTTTTAAATGTAGAAGAAAGTTCTCTATGCCGGGCTACTTAAGAAAATATCTCCAATTTAGGATCCTGTTCAAATTAGGGAACTTTCTTCCGTCATTAACACTAGAACTACCGGCGTTAAGTCGATTATATTTCAATATATTAAATAAGTACTTTAAGAAAAGGGGAATCAAGGGGCAGAAAAGATGATCAATTCAGTCATTTATGCTTTTTGAGTTGGACGTACAATATTTCTGCTATGGCTCTCCTATAAACTTTGAGAATTTTTGGAAAAAATTGTGTACCAGTCATTTTGACTGGTTTGGTAGTTCTAGTGTTAAATAAACAGTCTATACACACACATAATTCTATACATGCTATGCATAAACATTCTATACATAATTCATACCAATTTCCCACAAGCCTCATTTATTTCCTAAACTATATAACACAAACTAAAGTCATGTCTCTTTCAACCTTCACAAAGCAACCCTTGTATGTTTACCGTTCTAATTATTTTTCCCAACTTAAAATCCCTTTGCATCCTCTCTCGTACAGTCCCGAAGCATGTTTCCATTATTACCTACATCACGTAACTCACGATATTAATTTCACTTTCAATAGACTGATCATCTTTTCCTACATTACTCTTCTAATTACGGAAAATAGAGAGTCCCATCTCGCGATGCTCGGCAGTCTTGTAAAACAGTTGCAAAGAAATATTTTCGTCCGAATCGACTTCACCGTGAAAAACAACCCTGCTTCGTACCTAGAACCGTTTCCATGCTTCAGGAGAATCTTATGAATATGCACGGCGCTACAAGTTGTAAGAAAATAATGATATTCAAAGGGGCAAATGCGTCACGTTAGAATGCACGTTAGCAAGGCGTTACGTCGACGATGCAACGTTGGAGGGGGTTTGCTGGTGGCAATGTGTTAAATTCTGAAATACACGTATAAAAACAACTGGCTCCATGGGAGCCCGATCTTCGGCCAAAAAGTACCCGGAATTTTTTACCGCGAGTTTGTTGGGCGCTCGCATTCGCTCGAGATAACCTGGCAAAAAGGCATTCCTTTCTTTGCACTCACCCACTGTCGCGATGCTCGCTTAATCCTATACGTTTGACGCTATATAATTTTCTGCAGTGCCATTAAATTGTTTTTAGTTAAACGGGTCCGTTCGGTCGCGCCGGCTTTGTCGACGGGAATCATTTGTTATTTCGCGATAACCGAAGCTCACGACGATCGCGGATGAAGCAGACACGATGAAATATAGCGGATTTCAACGAACTCACCGGGAATTTTTAATACCGTTATAGCTCCTTTTTTCAACTAACCATGAAGCCTCGGGGTGACTACCTATTTTCTGACCTTTCACGTGTTTCGTTCTACGTGGATTTTCGGAATTCTGTGGATTTTTATTTAATAATAATATCCGAGGAAATGTTGCAAGCGAAGTTTTATATAACTTGCACAATTTATCTCATTGAAAAACCGTATTCCGTTGACTGCATCTTTCCTGCACACTCTCATGCTCGTATCAAGCTACGTTTTGCATTCGTTTTCAGAGTGGAAACACTCGTGACACTCGTTCAATTATTTCCGCGATAAATATCGTGAAACAAGTCAATAAGTATCGCTGTACTTTTTTTTATCTCCAAATAATATTCGAAAGTTCATCCAGCGTGCTAAACATTCCATCAAAATAATTACGGCCAGCTTTGAACGAAAATATTTTCCTGTAAAATCGCACCATCCCATCATCGTCAAATGTATCGAATGGATTATTATCAGGCTGTGGCAAATGGCGTGGTAACGATTTGCGTAGCCGTGGGGCCAATAAAAAAATATCGTGCCGGCAGTTTTATTTTTTCCCGGGAATTTTTGTCCCCGGCCCATTTTGAATGCAGTCGCAAAATGCATCGCACACGTCGGCCTGTGCACCGCCGGGGTTATGTGGTGTATGGTATCGTGAGCGTATTTTTTTTTACCACCATCTCTATCCCTCTCCCTCTTCCTTTTTTCCAACCAAAAATCGGACGAGCAATGCGTAGCCAGCTACGTATTTTTTGCTGTAACATTACTGTATCTGAAACGAGGCACGGAGAAACACGTTTTTCATCCCACGTGTCCTGCCTTCATTTTATTTCGCGTAATTCGTTATTCAATCCTGTAACTATTATTAGAGTGCTCCCACGTTCCGTTAACTTTGCGGAGGTTCGGAATTTGCCTGTGTATTTCTCTCACAAGGTGGGCTTTTTGTTGGTAAGAATGTTTTTAACGAATATGCGCGTTTTTGAAGAAATGTCGCTTCTAATGTTTTTATTTTGCTGGGTGATGGTAGATGTGTTTTGTGGTGATGAGGACGAAGTGGTGACTTTGTACATATTTTGGAATTGACTATTCTTTTTATTTATTTTTTTCGAAGCAGTATTTTTGTGGGATATATTGAGTTTTACGGATTGTTAAACTGCTAATTTTGCTGTGTTTGTGGAAACTTTTAACACTGACGGTACTGAAACTTTATAGATATCTGTTCTTACCGTAGCAGATCTTTTGACCGGTCATAAAATAACGATAGCGCCTTTCTAAAAGAAATGTAGGAGACTGTCAATTGAATACAGGAAACGATGTTTCAGACTGTTTTTACTTAACGATACAAGAAATTACATATTTTCATTTCATTGAAAGGGTCATTTGACCGCGCATGGTACGGTTAGTGTTAAACTACCGAAAAAAACAGAATGCACTGATAACCTTCGAATCATTATTCCTTTGGTCTGTTTTGAACTTTCGTAATTGTTAGATGGAAAATTTAAATCTACAATACTACTTTTCTTGGGTTTTATTTTCTTACTTGTCACCACAAAGATCCAAACTCACTTTTGCTGCTACAGTTTCATTTATTATCAATTTCTAAGCTATCATTTATAAGAATACAGAAAATCTCAAATTCAAATTAAGGCCAAAGGGAAAATCGATTTAAAACAAAATAGTATATTACTGTATCATTGAAGTTCTAAATAATGACTTCGCAAAGGAATACCAGCCAGCATTCGAAAACTACATAATACCTAAAACTCTCCGGCTGCTTATTTTCTTCCGAAAAACGTAGGAAACCCGGTTCTCCATAAAGTCCGCCTCCGTTCTCCAATATTCGGCTGCAACAAAGAAACATTTTACCTTCAAAGATCGTCTCATCGAAGCATTCGCGGCAGGAAAAACGAATCTCTCGACATCGACGTTACAAGCTCGTCGATACTAGACTCCCGCATTGATAAAACGCTCCGAGAAATTACAATGGTCGCGAGGCATGTCTGCCACGAAATTCGCGATGAACATTCTTCTTTCCTTTCTACACGCGGAGCTTCACAAAGAGACACAAGCCCCGACAATTTTCTCCTTGTATCCGACAGTACAAAACGCTCGTTCCCAAGACGTTTAAGTCGAGTTCGACTTCTCTCTGTCGAATCGAACGGGCATACTTGCGGCTCGCTTCCGAATCCACCTCCATCTCCCTCCTCTTCTACGCGAAGAGAGAGGAGATCGTTCGGATTCCATTGTCTCAGAAATAAAATACTTGCCGGTGAGGTCTAACGCGTCGATCGGAGATCAGAGAGGACTTTGTCGAACGAAGAAAGCTATCGTGGAACGTGGAGACTTGGAAGGAAGAGGTAGAGGCCGAATAAGAGAAGGCGGAAGGACGAAGGCAAACCGAGACGGTGCAGTCCGCGAAGCTGCAGAATCAATCAGGGCTCCTGATTGTTGTCCGACGGTGTTGATACAGAGGATTGCCGAAGTCCGTGGAGAAACGATCGCTTGGGAATTCGGTGGAGGGTCCGAAAGGTGGACGTCGAAAACGAGAAAAAGAGGGAGAGGGAGACGGATGGGCAAACAGAAAAAATATCGTTAGAAGGGTGAGAGAAATACGAAGAGTTTATACGGGAGGCAGAAAACGGAAGAGATACAGGGGAAAAAGAGTGGGTGAGAGAGAATGGAGGAAGAGTCGCAAGGATGTCGGGACTGGTCGGGGAGGGTGTGTGTTTTGCAGGGTGCACCGATCGGCCGATGGACCGGTAGAAGCGATGGATAAGAGCTCTCAGGAGAGGTGAGAGAGAAAGAGAGGGAGAGACATAAAGGACTCCCGATTTAGCTTCGGTACAAGAGTGGCCGAGCCAGCCGAGCACTCCGGAGTAATCGAAATCCGCGTAGGAAAAAGGATGATCGGTGGTGGGGTCCGGCGAGTATGGCCACCGAGGATGGAAAAGACGCGATAAATTACTGTGACCGAGCCGCCATCGATCCTAAATACGTAAGCTTTTAGCTTTCACTTTGTTCCTACCCAACGTGCTCTATCTACCGCGGGCAGATCCTCCCGCGTGGCTTCTCGACGTCCTACGGAATCCTGGTATTCTTCTTCTTCTTCCTCCTCCTACTTCGTCCCCTTCCATTTCGTACTTTTCTTACGAAATTGCGCTCTTACGCGAAATTGGCAGATAAGCTCGCGCTTTAAACGTGAAATTTCCTAATAAATATATTACGAATCACTTGTGACAGCGGGTGGTTGTGCTAATTTTAGGGTAATCGAAGTACTACATAAAAAATGAAGATAATTCGATTTTTTATCTTAAATACTTGGTCATCAATTTCTCTTATTTCCTAAGAGTAGAAATTGAAAGACAAATTCTAATACCAGAAATTGAAATGCAAATTCTAATACCAGAAATTGAAATACAAATTCTAATACCAGCAAAAGATTTAAAGTTCCATGAACCCTTACGTTGTAAGAATCTTCGTTAAAGTTCTATTAACCCCTTGCCCTACGATTTATTTTCTAACTGCATCTGCAATAATTCAGCTTTAAATTGCTGTAATAAAAATTGATCAGTAGTTCTTGATATATTTTATCATTTAACGTAATATTAGTATTATAGAAATAATTTTATCGCGTTGCATCTCATTAATATTTTCAATTTCATAGGTTTTGCAAAACTTGAAAATTTCCTATCCCATTTATCGCATCACGAGTGCCACTCGTTATTGTAGGGCAAGGGGTTAAAGTCGTGCATAGAAATTCTGCCGGACGGAATTTCACGTTTTCCAAGTTGCACAGTTGTCGCTAATTTTTCCACCGCCATGTCAGAAGTAAATTGCGTTTTGGCACGACCGCGTACCGCTAAAATGCGGAGCGCAAATTCTCGTGCCCCGGGCCAAGCCGCGAAAAGCATAAGTCCCGACGATTCCAAGGGCGAACGATGTATGACGAGGGGATAAAGCACCCGTATTCCATGCGCCTCCGCGATTCTTCGGACTCGATAATGCTTTCGTTTTCCATTCCTTCCGTTCTCCTCCATCCCCATGCTTTTCTCACCCATCGAGCCGGCTCTGCTGAGAATCGCGCACCGGGTATCTGTACCGTGAAGAGAATTTATCGAATCCCTTTTGTTCGTACGAGGATGGGATGAAAAGTCGTGGGACTTCTCGTTTCTTCTGGACGACTTAAGAACGATCCGGTGCTCGTCTTCCTCGTCCTCCATACGAAGTGCCACCGATCTCCTTGCCGTCGAGCGTGATTTTCTGATTTACGATCGCTTAGATCGTGGAAACTTTGTGTTTTTGTTTTTGCGAAATCTGTTATATGGCGTTTCTTGCAAGCCGTTATTCCGTTCTTACTCAGAAGTCTGGAGGAGTTTTTTTACTTCGTTTTTCTCAGGGTTCATGCGTTGTTTTGGATTTCTCACTTGGATGAGTTTAGTGGGACGTTTCGGGGCGGAATTGTTTGTGATATTTAATGGGGTGCAAGCGAGTTGGTTCAATTTTCTGCCGTAGGAATTTTCAAAGGATACTGCTAAATTTTTGGAGAAATTTGTTGACGTATCCTTGAGAATAATATTTGTAGACAATTATAATTCACTTGCTTAGGAAAATTGCAGAGAACAAATTGTGTGGTTCTAGACTTGTTTTTATATTTGACAAACCGTAGATTATTGATAGAAAAAAGTGAAATTGAGTATTGTAAACTTTGTCGACTATGTGCTTAAAATATTCAGACGTTTAACACTGGACTAAAGACTGTCAAACTGGCAGAGTTCTACTTTTCCCGAAACATTACACAAGTATATAATAATGCATTTCCCCCGATTTTCTAGGTCTGCACTATAAAACAAACGATCAAATTTCTCATTTTTCGCCTCTACTTTATACTTTAACATTCAAGATATTTTTTCTAAAAAATGCCAAAATATTTTTGGCATTTTATGTGTTAAACATCACTAAAGTAGCTTTATTCTACTACCTGACATTAATTCCCTTCAACCGACAGTTTTACATTTTCACCCCGCTGGATCTCAATCGCCAATTTCTCCTTGACAATTAATGTAGCGGTTGGAATTTTAAGAAGAATACCATCCAGATGGTATTTCGGTTAGATCGGGATAAATAGAAAAAAAGACAGCCTTTCTCTCGGGTTTGCCGATAACAATAACTATAACTAATTATAACAACACAATACTACTAACAACACGGGACAACTATTACGTCAACACAATTAACAACTAAGCAACACAACTCTGTTACTGCTCAATACAACACGATCTCCCCTCTAACAACTCAAAACTCTTCTGCACAGCAACTACTCTTCTCTCACGACAACTACTCTTCTGTCACCACCCTTAACACGTCGACTGCCATGGGGGTCACCGGTGACCGGCGCTATTGAATTCAATGAAATTTCATATGACTTTTAAATTGCAATATTTACGAATTGTGCAATAGACTGAATATATAAATATTGGCGTTAAAAAGATAAAGTTCTGCTGAATATATATCCATCGGTGTCTTTGAAGTTTCTATTTTATAAAGATGTGATTATAACACTAGATCTACGGGCGCTAAATCTGGTATATTTAAATATATTAAATAAGTACTTTGAAAAAGGATGGATCAAGCGGTAAAAAATACGATCAGTTAAGTAATTTGTGTATTACAAGATACACGTGAAATATTTACTGTACTGCGTCTCTATCAATTTGAGGAAATTTTTTAAAAAAGTCGGAACCCGTCAATTTGACGGCGGCCGTAGATCTAGTGTTAATAGAAAAAGTTTCACTTCGCTAGAAATGATGAAACTAGCGAAATACCGGTGGCGTTCAACGTGTTAAACCTACGCTTATTTATATTTTGGTCTTACATCCTTCTCACATAATCATTCACTCTCTCACACTCACAAACTTCTAGAATATTTGGGTATTCAGGGAAAAAGCTGGCCGAAAATTCCTTCCAACCTCGCTTTCACCCTCGCAGCCCTTCGTCGTTCTTAAAGCTACACCATCCGAATATTTCCCAGCACTACAATAATAATCTCTTAAGCCATCAAAAACAAACGACTTCCTCAAATTCACATAGTAACCTCGTAGAATCATAAATACACAATGCATACAGCTCCACTCGTCTAATCAATCGTCCTTCTCTCTCGCCACGTTTTCTCTCCATTTTCCCTCGTCCTTTATTTCCCTCCCTTAGCAGCTGCAGTTGAATTATCGAGCTAGTTTAACGAGGTATGAATACGGTGCGCGGTTAAATCGCTCGTGGACGGTTTCGCGGATTTCGGAATGCACGAAAGAGCTGCAAAGGGAAAGCTTCCAAGATTCGAGTGTACAAGGAGAGAGAAAGGGAGAGAGAGAGAGAGAGAGTGGAGAAGAGTAAGTCACAGAGTGAGAAAGAGAGACAGAGAGAACCGAATGGAGCCGCCACCCTCGTCTTGTACCGGTTTCAGTACTATTGAAAGGGTTGTTCTGCAAAATGTTTCGCGCAACTTTACCAATATCCAATGCAAACCCACATTTGCCTTTAGGGAATGGGATACGTGCGTTGTTGTACCTTCGGTCATAAAAGAGGCCCATAAAAGATCGCGAAAGGAGTACTTATTGTCGTTAAATTCACCCGGCATGTTCGAATGGGATTAGGAGAGTTATTTGTTAATGTTACGCCGATATGGATCACCTTGTTGCGTGATGATATAGGATGATGGGGTTGCGTGTCATTATTTTTAATTGGCATTACGAGCGGAGCTCTGTTATGCAATGAATATATAAATGAGATTTAATTAAGCGTAACTATTTGCTTTTACGCTTTGGTTTCATGATTATTATTTGTATTGTGTTATTGAATTTTGGTGGGGTATTAAAGAAATGTTACGAATTGCAGGCTTTTCCTTTGTATAATCCCGAATTGCAAGTTTCTAGAAACGATATGCTGTTGTTAAATAGAGCCGTAGAAATAGAATTGCCGGTGCGTCTCTGTGCAGAGTAGATTTCCTTAATCGATTGCTTTTAAAGTGTTCATACTTTTATAGAATCTGAAGCTCTCTAATTATGCTTCGCTGTGAGTAAAAATCGCGCACCGGTATCTGTTATTTTTGTTGTTAGATATTTGGAAGTATATTAGAAGTCGCGAGAAAATAGTTTGCTCCTAGAATTTTTCATTTTTTGCTTTCGGTGCAGAAATTTGTTCAATAATGTTGATCTATTTGCAGCGAAATCGATACTCTTATCTTGGAACTGCCACTCACGATACCGCAAATTTTTCGATTCTATTTCTACAATTTTTAATGGGAGTTCTGCAAAACCAACCGCAAGAAGGTTCTGTTAATATTTTAACGTCTCTTGAAATAGTACTACAAAGATAATCTCAGTTTCGTCGTTACAGTAAATCTTCCTTCTCTAAGACATTATTTCAAAGAAACTATCATACACAAAAAGAATACTTTTTGCACAGTAATACCTTCGGTATTCTATAATGAATTATAAATTTAAAAAATATCATATTCACTTCGTTTAATTCTATCTTTTCATTATCCCTGCAAACATAACAATGTCACTGATATTTTGTGTCGCAAGCAATTCAGAAAACCGCTGTATCCTCGCGTAAATGGCAATGACAAAATGCTGAGTTAAACAGGAAACCCCTCACCTTTTTTTCGCGTTATATCGAAGCCGCGTTAACCAAGCATCACGCTGTCAGAGTAGCTCGGCTCAATTTATTATTGAAGGCCCGGTAAACAACGGCGAGGATAATAAAGTTAGCAACATTTTCTCGGGAGTACATTTCGGTCTCAACGTTCACCGGAATTCCGCTTTTCGTCGGATATTTTCCCCTCTTCGTCTCTGTCCCCGTCCGCGTGAGAAACGAGCCGATCAAGTGGATCGGAACACACGGGTCCGAGATGAGAATTACGAGAATTCTATGGGACGTTCGAGGGCAAGAGCACACCATGGAGGCGTCTGAAAGCGCCAGTCTATCTTTTTCTCTGTCTTCTATCGCTCTTTTTGCACTTCTCCTACAGCCCTTCTCCCCTTTCCACCCTACTTCTTCGTCTTTTCGAAGGAGAACGATCTTTCGGGTAAAAGGATATATTCCAGGGGAAATTGTAAAATCACCCCCGCAAGCGATAAAGCGAAATTAAGCATGGAAGAAGAAATAGTTAGCGGCCGATACGCGAAACTTTTAGTTCCACTGTTGCACAAGTAACGGTAGAATTGCATTTGTATGGATCGAGCATGCGAACTCGTATTATTATAATAATGGTAATTTTGCGAGCTTGATATCTCCAAGTCAAAGGAGGAGAAAGGGAAATCTGTTAACGAAATGAATGCATCAAAGGAATGTCACTTGGTTCTATTGGAGAAATGTTTATTCTATCAGCGAGTAATTAGATTTCGTGTTTCTTTTGGCTTTAAATAACTTTTTAATTGGGTTGAATTATGTTAGTGTTTTGTACCAAATAATTATTAATAGAGAAGGAACAGAATCTGCTTTCAAGGTACGCGATCAAAAGAAGAACCAAATCGAAATTTCCTAAATTTTTATTACAATAAATTGATGATTAACTGTTATACACGCGGTGATAAAATGAACTGAAAGACAGGTATTTAATGAGACGCAAATTGTCGACTTTTTCTTAGGTAGTGCATAAACGAAAATACGATGATTATTAAGCGATCGGAGGATGAAAGTAACGTCGAATAAAAATCAAGAGGGTCTACGAATTTCACAAATACGGTCTCGGGTGTGCGTTATGTAATCGCAGCTAGTGCCTTCCTAAATATTCATATCGCGTATTCCGAGGGAGGATACGCCATTCCCAGCACATGGATCGCCGAACGAATATGACCGAAAGGCATAAAAACCATTAGATGCAGAACGAGCGCTATTTATTTGTCGTTTAATCGTTTCTACGGATACGTGCCGGCAGTCTCGAAATCTATGAATATTGCGAAAATGCGAAAGATTTCGAGCTGTCCCGAAGCTTCTTACGATTCTGTTTCAACCCGCTTTTTCACGAATTTTGCTGGTGTCTTGAAAAAATGTGAAAAATATTTTTTTCCAAAATAACAGGAATATTGTTGGCTTGTGTATTTTCTTCTCGTAATAATTAATTCTTCTTCATTATTTTTTCACAAATTTTCACTATAACAGAGACATATAGTTTCTTCGTTTTCAAAAACACTGATAAGTTAGAAATTAATTCTATTTACATTATAATTTATAGTAGACTACTATAATTAATATGTGAGTCATTCACTTAATAAATCGATTAACTCCGTGAAACCTAAAATGGAGAAATGTGATGAAATTGTATACACTCCTTTTCAAAATTCTCTTCAAAATATAAATACAAGTAAGTATTGTAGAATATATAATCGCATGTAGCTTTCCTCTAACGAAGTATAAAATGAGTAAGGTGGAATAGCCTTGGAATTAATTGGATTGACTTCTGAATTCAATTATTTATTATTCGATGGCCAAAGAAACTTCGCCATTTAATGGTGTTAATCGTTATTATTACGAACATTTATTCTAAACATAAAAAGTGAGGATTCAATCAAGTGCTTTGATACTTAAATTTAAAAAAATTCAGAAAGTGGAGTTAATCACTTTGTGCTGTGAACGGCGCATATACTATGAAGAATTAAGAGATTTAGTGCAGTTAATGCAGTCTCACATTATTCTATACATCACTGAACAAACAAAGGTTACAATAAATAACTTTTATATTCAATTATTTTAAAGGTATCATGTCATTCGCAAAACAAAACCATTCGAAAACTATTTCCACAAACCTTCTTACTCCGAACAATTTTACAGAGAACTCCACAGTCAATGATTAATGCACTCTCTAACAGATTACACTCCTTTATATTTTTATCTCTTTTTCAATTATATAGGAGCCGTAAAAGAAATCACCATCGACCACTGAATTTTTCGATCGCAGAACAGTCCGATATCGCGATAGCAATATGTATTAATGAAACATCGTGCAGACATTCCATGCGTCTCGTTGGAGCTGTAAATTTACAGGGTCGGTTGTCGTGCATTTTTGTATTTTCCTGATGGATATTGGAAAAGTTGCACGCGACATTTCTGCCGTAAGAATCACCTTCGTCCTGTCTCGAATACTTTGCCCGTGTCTCGTAACGTCGTAACTTTCGTTCTTTCTCTGCCTGTTTTCGTATATCACCCTGAACGACCGTACGAGAAGTAACTTCGAGATGAATTCGTGTCCCTTCGACGTGAAAACAACATCCGAACAATCTTCTGATTTACATCGACCAGCCTTGAAATTCATCGGTCGGGAATTCACACACACTTTTCCGTGCTTTGACATCGAACGTTGATGTTTCAAGTTCGCGTTAATTTTAAATCTTACGCTCTTCACAGAGAAAATTCATTAAAAAATATCTACCGGAAATAATTCTCGACTGATATTACTCAATTATAAATTTGTAGTATTGTAATGTTACCGTGAACAATTGTAACTGCTAATTCATGCAGAATTATAATTGCAATTTTTTCTAATTCGGAAATATTGAAATTTTCATATAATTGACATTACATTTCGTTATCAAATTTTCAAATACAGTTATTATTTTTCAACTGTATATTCTATTCTGGTGAACTTCCACGCGAACAAATCTGAGTTTATTTTGTACGGTAAATATTCGAATTTGCGAAGATGTATACTTGCGATCGGTATTTCGACATGAAAACCGTTTACCGTTATCCAGCTTTCCGTGATATCTTGTTCGAGTTGTGTAAATTTATCGACCACTTGGACAAGAACAAGGTACTTGATACGGTGAGTGAGATGTATGTAAAGCAAACAACTTGATCGTAAAGCGCAGAGCAGTATTCTTGATCAGGAATCGAGTTTAATTTTAATTCCATAGATGTTTCCTTCGGACTTGCAGTTTACTTCTCGACTGCATTAACAACTGCCTTTAACACGAATTTAAATCAACTATCAGTTGTTTTCAAAATATAACAATGCTGAAATGAAAAGAAAATATGCATTGATAAAGCATATTAGTACAGATATATCGATAAAAATATTTAAAACGCCAAATATGATTTTAATTAATCGGTACAGAATTCTATTGCTGATCTTACATCCTTTTGCATTTATTTCTCTTAATACGCGAACACTTTCAATACATGATTAATGAAATATTTTGCAGATTACATTGTCATCCTGTCAAACCGTTGGTCGCTGCCAAACCCCATATTTTTTCATCCACTCCGTTACAACATCGATAAATCATACGCGCGACATATAAATTCCAAGGAATTCGATTTTTTCCACCAATGTTTCTGATCCGTCAGTTTTAAAAGCCCTTCGCATACTTTGTGCCTACCTGTAAAACAACTTGACGACATTTACCAAATGTATCCTTCGTAATTACAAAACACCGGTCCTAAAATATTTCCACCGCCCGAATGCAAAAGCAAGAACTTCCAGACAGAGAAATTTAATCGGTCCGTCCATTCAATCGCTAAAATGTTTAATTTCTTGACGATTAAATTCTCTTACGATCCTCCATCAACACTGAAACAACAGCTTGGCATGCCAGGGTGTCTCATCGGTCGTGTAAATTCATCGACCACTCGGACACCAAGCAACCAGAGACGAGTGAATACGTTCATACGCGTGCGTATATACACGTCTACACATCCGGTACACACGTTCTTCCGCCCCATCGTGTTAGATATTGGTAAAGTTGCACGCGACATCCTGCAACTCCAACAAGCCCCCTTCTACCCTTTCGTACCAGCAGAATTCCCAACCCAGCTGCTGTTGCCTTTTCTCCCACCCTTTATCCTACGGTGCGCACTTCTTCGGCTCTTCCTTCTTCTTTGGTAACCTCGATGCGGTCTCTCAACTTTCTCGAAGGAGGTTCGCCAAGTCTGCTGGAGAAATAAAAACGGAGGGATGGCGGTTAAAGGGTTCGTTGAAGGGACGAAAGGAAAAGGGAGCAGCGTGATAAAGCGATATGATCGCGTATATTGGGATGGAGAACACCGAAGTGTCGGGGAGGGTGAGATTCAATGGAAATCTTTGGTTGGCGATGTTTGATCGGTTTGGGTGTCAATGGTCGTTGATGGTGTGATGATTGTTGGTGTGGTAGGCTTTTGCGGGTTTCCGTGTAAGATTTTCTTTGCACTTTGATGGTGATGGATGTAAGAGGTGCTGTATCGTATTTTGACATCTAAATATAATAGCTATTTTAGGTTGATGATGTTTTATTGGTTTGGGTATCACTGGGTGTTGATAAGGTGATGACTGTTCTTGTTGTCGATTTCTGTAGTTGTTTTCATGTAAAATTTTCTTTGCACTTTGATGGTGATGCAAGTAAGAGGTGCTGCATCGTATTTTAAAATCTAAATATAATAGCAATTTTAGGTTGATGATGTTTTATTGATTTGTGTATCACTGGGTGTTGATGACGTGATGATTGTTTTTGTAGATTTCTGTAGTTGTTTTCGTGTAAAATTTTCTTTGCACTTTGATGATGATGGATGTAAGAAGTGCTTTGTGTTATTTCTGGATGAAAATTTAGTAGAAATGTTAGGCTGATGATGTTTTTATTCCTTTGGATGTCAATGGTTGTTGATGATGCGATGATCGCTGTTGCGTTAGGTTTTTTTAGTTGTTTCCGTGTAATATTTTCTTTGCACTTTGATCCTGACGGATGTAAGAAGTTCTCTATTTTATGTCAGGATGAAAATTTAATAGAAATGTTAGGTTGATGATGTTTTATTGATTTGAGTGTCAATGGTTGTTGATGATGTAATGATTATTCTTGTGTAAGATTTTCGTCGCGTTTTGATGGTGGTGGTTGTAAGAGGCGATCTGTTTTATTGTGAGATCAATATTTAATAGAAATCTTAAGGTGACAGGATTTTAGCGATGTGGATGTTAATGATCGCTGACATTGTGAGGAGTAAGGTGATGACTGTAATGGTCTTTGGTGGCAATCTTGATGTCGTGCAAGCTTTCCGTTGTGCTGTAATGTCAATATAAGAGATGCTTTGACCTTTTATTGAAAGGACAACTGGAAAGACACGCACAGTATTCTACAAATTAACTACAGGCAGGCATTCAATCGCCTTTCAAATCTCATCAAAACATTAAACTTCATCTAATTATTAACAACTTTTGAATCTGAAATAATAATTAATAATGCATACCAAGGTTTCCAAGATTCTAATTAATATTTCAACAATATTTTCTTTTACTTTCTCGTTCAAATTGATCTCCATTAAGCCCGTAAGCACGTTACACAAAAAACATTCCCAAATAGATCCTCGAAATTTTTCGAAACGTCCAAATGGAAACTTATCACCTTAATTACCAAATGGATCGTCCCATATAGCGGATAAAATTCTCATCGAGATAATTCCTAACGTTTCTTCGTTTTTACATCGATACTACCTCGTTTTACCGTGTCTCGATCCATAGCTCGTTATAATCGATGCCGATCAAATTGCTTTCGGTCGCTGCGTTCTTTATAAGCTCGAATCGCGGGGATAGGCGAATCCTTCGTTTGACGTCATCTTTATTCAACGAAATAACGAGCCTCGTATTCTGCCGTCAAGAAGACGAAGTTGATCGTCAGGCTAAGTGGACAGAATGAAGACTAATGGGGGTGAAAAATGGGAAATGAGAGAGGGTAGAAATACAGAGGTTGTTAGTATTCATAGAATTTCGTGCATTTACGTTATTACTGCAAAGCCGATGAGTGGCGCACCGAAGAACTTTTGAGTTTTTGAGGTAACGTGTATCTGTTCCCGTTGAGCATTCAAACCTGAAGTAGGTCTGGTCATTAACGAAATACACTTTCGTTTGGATGATTAATGTACTGAAATTTTTGTTCTACTTGATACTCTAGAGCTTTTCGTGTTATTACAGTGACCGTGTATACTATAGGTAAATTACATGAATATTCTTTTTGTTTTTTATAAAATATTGCCTTATTTCAAACGAGAAATTGCAATATGATGTGTTTTCTTTATGTTGGTAATGCGATCCCTGTGATCTGATTATCTTAATACCGCGTATAATTTTTGCAGCGAATTTTTAACATGGAAATTTTGAAATGACCAATAACATCGTAATTAGAAAGTAGTGGCTATCGTAATCAACGGATCTCCAATTCGATAATGTTATCATATAATTAGTTTATTAATGAGCGAGAGAAAAATTAACGATTAAAAGAGAATTCGTTAGTTACCGTTTCCTTAATTACTAGTCGGGCGATGCATTACATTTTAATCAAATCGTGTAATAATATAAGTTAAATTTCCGTGGGAAATTAATTAAAAAAATTATTCCTTGCCATAATGGTATTATGATTGGTGAAAAGTGGAAAGTGGTTTGACCCGGTTCGACGAATTTCTTAAAAAGTTGATTATCAGGTGTATCGATTAACATTCTCCTCTGAGAATTGATTAATCGTTGAAAATTTATCTCCGCGAGAATTTCCAGATGAGGATGAAGTTTCGAAGCTATAAATAAGAAACTTCTTGCCGAGTACTTACGTTTCACACTAAGCTCTGCTAATTTTAACGCTAAATTACTGTAACTCCTTCGCGGAATAATTTGCAGTCCGGAAGAGTTCTTCGATATTTTCGAACGTTGTCAAAGCTTCGTTGCATCTTGCAAAGAAAATTCATTGATATAAAAAATGAATTGCAATTATGTATACATTTTGATTTCAATGATTTGCCCTACAAATAAGAATTATATACATTTTTCGTACAATACGTCAGAAATTACTATATTTTTTACCTATATAGACAATCGTATTATTTGTTATAGATTTTATAAAATCTTCTCAAAACAAATGTTTATAAATGCTATTAAATTTCATTTTATAAAATGTTATTAATGTATAAAGCGTTATAGAGCATTGAGCTTCACACAATTACTGACTGATGCCTCAGGAAACACTTCCAGGCTGACCTTTGACCGATCACGTTTAACCCTTTCGGTACCAGACGGATCAGCTAAAAGCATTACTTTCATTATGGTATTTGAAGTATTCATTACGATGCTTCCACGAAGAAATGTGTTTGTATCTGAAGTCAATATTTCGCAGAAAAAGTTCCAGATTACGAGTTTATTTATTTCCAAATTACGGCATAGCTCGAGGCTCTTGACCTTGATGGTAAGAGGTTAAATAAAAGGTACACAAAAGGTAGAAGTGTGCACGGGAAAAGAGACAAAAATATTGATAGAAAATATGATTAAATTTCATTACAAACCCATGTTTATTTTCAATTATAAAAAATAAATTGGTACCACTACATTTAATGAAAAATAGTAAATTTACATTGACCTTTCCTGGAAAATCAAACTACATGTTGTTTCTTCTTTCTTCTCGAACAATAAAGATATTAATATCGTTACTTTAACATTTTTTTTATCTAGAAACATCAAAAAGTTGATATATTTATGACTATAAAAAATACTGATGATATTTCAACATTAACTTTTTATTTCAAGACGGTCAAATTGGAGTCAATTTCTTTCTAACTATTCAGATAGTAACTACAAAAATAGCACACTGACCGTGAAAATTGTAGAGAAAATGAAACTTTAATTTTTTACATGGGAAAGATAATTCTAGTATACGTCCATGTTCTGTTATTAATATTGGCCAACAGCTAACTTCTGGCTCTCTTTGCACACATCTCTTTATAAACAAATGATTACCCCACCTTCTTCATAATCATTAAGCACCTTTCACCCTTTCCTTACAAACTCTTCTCCAAAAATATCCCAAATCCAGTAACAATTCCTCACAGAAAGAATACCGCGATATCCATCGATCCAACGGTACAACCAGAAATCCTTCTTCTCCATGCCGCTCGCTGATTCGTTCCACGATATTTATCCTCAAATCAATTAAGAATATTAAAAAACCTGGACGATGACACGTCCGGATAAACGGAACAAGGCTCGCTAATACCGGCGATCCGCCGCCGCCAAAAAACAAGCACAGCATGGACTGCAGCCGGATATATACGCGCGCCAGTAATTTTTTAATTGCGTTTCCATCGGACATTTTTATGGTCGACTATTCTCGCGGTACTATACCCACATCCGGTCACACCCAGCCCCCAAAACCATTTCACGCAGCCACCGTACGTACACGCTCGTATGCTCGTTTTAAGCGCCGCTCCGAAATTAAATGAATCTGGGTTGGTTCACGATCGAACGAAAACACGCGGTAAATACAATCGTTGCGGACCTTTCCCACTGTTCCCGACTATTCCAGTTGCTGGTACGTGACGGTAGAAACGCAGGGGGCACGTTTGGGATTGGTAAAATGACGGAAGTTAATGGAGATTATCGTACGGGCGAGCGATTATAAAATTTTCGTAGGTGGATTTGTGATATGGCCTCTTCGAGATCGCTTCGATTTTATGATTCTGAGAGCAACTTGGAAAACAGCTGTTGGGGTACTTGGACATGATTAACGTTGCGACGATTTTGAGGTTCGTGTGTGGGTTGGAAAGGGTCGGTGAGAGGGAATTATTTGGGGTCGTGAGCTTTTGATGATGGAGGATTCTGAATCGTTAAAGGGGTTGCGACTGAATTATGTTAGAGGTGCAATTTTTCAATGTCGTAATTGACGATGTTGCATCGTGTCTTTCAGATTGTAATAAAATAAATTGTAGAAAGGTGTACTTGGCGATGTAATTAACTGAAC
This sequence comes from Cerceris ruficornis, assembly GCA_963989415.1. Classification (NCBI taxonomy): domain Eukaryota; kingdom Metazoa; phylum Arthropoda; class Insecta; order Hymenoptera; family Crabronidae; genus Cerceris; species Cerceris ruficornis. Next base: position 14,469,433 of record OZ022521.1, read on the forward strand.
TGGCTGATAACTTGGCTGAATAATGAAGGATATCATGCTATGTATTTTGTAACGAGTGTCGCGGCGTGAATTCACCACGAATTATTTTTGGAAACGACTGTCAAAGGCGAAATTTTCTGCATGCTCTATATCGAAACATTATGTGTGGCCATAAAACGTATGGGGTACAGGCATAAGTACGAAACTTGGTCGGTCAGGCCATGGGCACGCAGAAGTTTTTCCCGCGTTTCCCCTTGAATTTCATAGAGATAAAAAGGCCGAGACCATCGGATCGGTCTCTCTTGTTGCTGAAATTTCACGAATGCAACGTTACTCTGACGGTCGTATCATTGCGTTCAGAGGTCATTCAATTGTTGTTAATTATTTAGTTTAGAGTCGCGTAAGGATTCTTGTAATTCTAACGTGATCGTGGTAATTGTAAATATATATCAATTAATTATTCTCCCATGGTGACTTATTTTCTCATAATTAGCCACTTCGCAACCCCTACACGAGTGGTGCCGCCGGCGATGAAATTCTCTGACCCGCGCGACTCAACCACGAGTGTTGTAATTTTTTCTCTTCGAAACGTGTACATTGTACGTATTTCTGTTTTTGTCTTAATAACAAAACTTGAAAACTCTTAATAACAAGACAAACAAAGGAACAACCGGGGAACGAGACAAAAATGGTAATGGTACAAGAAACGTTTAAGGAACTTTAGAGAATAAATCTTGGGAGGAAAAGTTTACAGTAAGCCAATCAGAATGCTAACCAGCGAGAACATTTTGAATTCACCGTACATAATCTGAATTTCAAGCAGCTCGCAGCATCATCGATCACGATTACTTCCGTAATACCCATTAATCACGGAGCACCGTGTTAAAAGTATCAACGCCATTTCGTACACCTTGCCCCAATCAATTGCAATGCCTTCCTGCACTGGAGGACCTCGATTATCCCAACTAATTAGTTGCACAATTACTGAATTATGGAGTATTTCGAACAATCAAACGTATTTCGTTTGTGTTTGGCCATTCTTCAATATATCCGTCTTTCTAATAAATTACAGATACTAAACAGTTATCAGGAAAACTAAAATTCTTAAAACTTTGCCAAATGAAAAAAAGAGTACCTAATGAACTGCATGCAACTGAAACTCAAAACTAACTAAACAAGAACAAAGAAACAATATGTAAAATAAAATACAGCGCGTAGCTAAGAGGTAGATGGGAGATCTTCCATTTCCATTTTGCTACAATGTACTTCAAAACGGGATGATTTCTCCATTCGGTTTGCTAACTGTTAAATATGTGCAAAGAGAATTAAGACTATTTGAAATTATATACAACTCAGTAATTTTACACAATTCAATCTTACAACGCCTGAGAGATTCCACGAACAGTTACTGCAGAATTCTCAAGACACTTAACTTTCCGCCCTATGACTTCCTTTGTGACTGTATACGCAATGACTCAGAATTAATTGCAGAAATAATTTTTTTTCTCTAATTTCTGATACCGGTTATCACCCAAGACGATATTAATAGCATAAAACCAATTTCTCCGTCTCCTGACCCACTGATATTTTCAATTTGAAAGTTTATAACTTCAAAATTCCTTATTCCATTTTCCGCGTCACGAGTGTAGGAACGGAATTTCTTACACTCGTAAATAGTATTAATTTTTAGAATTAGTGTGGATGGTTTGTATATAAGCGAGAGTGGATGTTTAGAGTGCGTGATTTGGAAGGCGACGCATGTCAGGGCTTGCATGAATGTTTAGTCTATAGATAAGCTGAAAATGAGTGAGTGCAACAGAGAATGCATGCTGTGAGAAAGAGTATCGAGGGTGGATGCGATCGTGATGTTGGGAAGAGTCAGTTCAGAATATGCAGTGGAGTTGAGATGTCGAGAGAGCGAAATACATAGCGTGAGTGGAGACAGTTTTTGTGAGACCGAGCGTTATTTTAGAGTTATTTAGAGTTTTGTATTTTTACAGTTACATATAGTTAATGAAGTTAATCACTTATTTTTAAATTACACGCGTTCAGTTAAATTTCTGTGCTACGATATTGTTAATTAATTCAAGGGAATCTATTCGGTTTCTTCAAGGACAAGTACCGATATTCTTCGGTGGCTCGTTAGAAATTAAATTAGAGTAGGACCCTATACAAGTGTCACACGTTATTGCAGGGCAAAAGGTTAACGCGTTGATAATCTCTCTTTACTTTCTATCCACCCGTCTAATCAGTACGCTGTCTTGGTCCTTCCGGTAGCACGGACGAGCCGATACATCCGGTCACCAAGGGACGGTTATCGAGCATCTCTAGGATCAGCGTGGCTTTTATTAGTTCGACGCCAGTGGCACTTGGTCTTTTCTGCTTTCCACGGCAGGAGAAACGCGGTCGAGACGCCGATGCCCGTGGAAAAAGTAGGAGAGACAAAGGGACAGAGGAGGACAAGAGGGTCGAATTCCCAGTAGATCACTGTCAGGACGCGAGAAGCCAATATAAATACCTCAACGCCTCGCCCGGTTTGCTCCTCGCATTGCTATACGGATGCTTCGTTGTAACCTGTCTGGCCCGTTTGTTTTACCCTCGCTCGGGAAAAGACTTGCAACAACGAAGCGGCAATGGAGGATGGAAAGAAGCACCGCTTCACGGTGACACCATGACGCTCATGGAGAACGAAAAGTATCATACGCGCTTCCGGGGAGGAAAGGATTATTCCACGTACGTGCGACTTCATTTTGTTGCCTCCTATTCCGACGGTGCACGGGACCGAACTGGCTTCCGGTGGAATTGAAGGCGAATTCAAATTTGGGCTAGGTATTCGGATTTTATCTCTTTATCAAGGGAGTGTAGTTTTCTTTTTGCGAGAGGAACCCTTTGAATGTTGTATTTGAGTGAAATAATAGGAAGTCTTCGTGGAGAATTCAGGATAATTAGGTTATATTTGGAGTCTTGACCTTTTGAGGGTGTTGTCCTTCGTGAGTTTTAGATGATAGTGGAAATTGAAGTTAAGAGAATTGTATAAATAATATGGGGACTTGATACGTGGAGAAAATATTGCGCGTTTCGTGTTGTAAATTTTTTAACATGAAGTCCTGTCACTGTTTTAGTAATTGTAGCCATGACGCTATTTGCTGCACTCACTGTAGAATGTTGATATTTATCAGCACCAATCTTTGAGTCTCAATCAAAGCATACGCCTTTAACACTAGAACTACCGGCGTTAAATCTGTTATATTTAAATATATTAAATAAGTACTTTAAAAAAAGGGGAATTCAGAGGTGGAAAAGAAGATCGATTGGGTAATTTATGTTTTATGACATGGCCGTAGAATATCTATTCTATGACTCTCCTATAATCTTGGAGAATTTTTGGAAAAAATGGTGTACCAGTCATTTTGACTGGTTTGGTAGTTCTAGTGTTAAAACCTTCAAATTAAACATTACAAAAAACTAATCCCTCTTCTATCTTCTATTTTAGAAAATCGCCAACTGACCTAAGAAAATCATAAATAAAACCATCCATTTGTCATTTTCACCTCCCTCCCATTCATCCTTCAACTCAGAGTAACGATTTGAATTTTGCTCACTTTCCCATCTACGATCCTATACCTCCATGTTCAAAGTTAACCACACGATTCAACTTGTAAATCTCTCGACTTAAATACCCATCAAAACCTCCAAAATCCATCCTCTTCCACGGTCAACGAATAAGACTTAGGACAAGCAAGCATACAGCAAGGATCCCCGAAGAGACGCGCATACAGATGTTTTTTTTTGAAGTCAAAGACAATCATAGGAAGTCGGACGGGTAAGCTAAGGTATTCCAAACGCAGCCGCCTATTTCTCTGCGCTATCCTATGGCTTATTCGTTCGGTCGGGTCAACCATGGCCTCTCAGCCACTCGTTTTTCATCCGTCTCCGAGGACAGTAGCTTGACGTTGTCGGGAATTGGCGTCCTTTCCGGGAAGATCTTCTCCCGTGGCTTCTGTCTTACGAAGACGCCGAGGGGAATATCTCGTCACGTACGTCCAGTGACTCGCGGTCAGAATTAAGGGAAACTTTTGTTCGGAAGTTTGCTTTTTCTCGGTGACCACAGAGAAAGGGGGGATCCGGGAGAGGGGGTGGGCTACTATCATGGAAAAAGTTAAGACCGATTCTCGATTTTACGCTTTTTGCTGGCTGACGTGTTCGGGGCATCGAGATTGCGAATTTCTTCAATATCGCCCGATACGAAGTTTTCTTGTTCTTACACGGCGTATGACCCTCGTCGTATCGGTCATATTTTCTGACACAATAAGAGGGAGAAACTTTGGTAAATTCGAGCTTTATTTAATGGCGCTTTATCGATCGTTTTATTAAATTCTCTCGTGTTTCGCGCCGGAGAACTTCTTTCGGGTTACTTCGACGTTTCTTGCAGTCGGGTTTTCGCAATGGCGAATATACTCTTTAGCTTGCCACGTTTCTGATAGATTTATAAGAGTGATTTAGCCATAGGCGTGATTCATCTTCTTTCTTTTTAAATAATGGTACTTTGCCCGGGAGATATCTTCTGGGGAGGTTGATTATTTTCTGAAAAATTCAAAGAGCCGTTGAAATTATTTTAATCACGAGATGCGTGAACGATTTTAATTAAAAACACGAACGATACGGTATATTCTAAACGGTCGACGTTTAGATAACCGGCTTTTTTATCTGATCCTCTCGATGCTCAGTTTATTATTATAATACAATTTACATGTGTGCGATAAGTTAAATTGATTTTCATAGCAGTTAATCTCGAAAGTATTTCATCGGAATTAATGAAAATTATATTTCACTAGATAAATTGAAAATGCATTTAACCAATTATTTACCGAGCGTTTCTTTTTCATTTTGATGAGTATCGATGCAAATGTTTATATTTCATTCACGGAAAAATGGTCGCAATGCAAATTGCGAAATAACAATATGTAATGAGAACTCCGTTTGAAAATTCACGGAAAATTGATTAAATAACATAAAACGCTGATTCCATTTGAGAAAAGAAATTTCTTCAATTCGCAATGCGCAATGAAAATGTCACCAAATAATTACAAATCATACCACACAGATATTCCGCCTCGAATCTATATTTCCATTGTTTCATTCTTCAGTAAAAATGTATCTTTACTTCGCGACGAGAACGAATCCCAAACAGATACAATAGAAAAATGAGCGATGAAACGTATAGAGCGCGAACAGAACTCGCCTTAATTTCTCCTTGTCTTTGTCATGCACCGTACTTTTATCACCTTGATGATCGGGGGATGATTTTATTGCCGATCCCGTATGCCATGTGAGTACGGGAGTGGTTTAATGAGTCGTTCCCCTTCCTCCGGCTTTCCGCCAGGTTCTCGCTTGCCTTGTCCTCCACCGTACGACCTCGGATTTCCAGTCCTCCTTCCTCCACCTTTCGAATCCTCCCTCCATCTCTCTCTTTCTGTTCCACCTCAGCTACCGAGCGGTCCTGTGCCACCCTTCACCACCCTTACAATTACGTCGCGCGTGCCCTGACTATGGAAACATACACCACAACTACCCTCCCCCACTGGCAACCCCCGAGAGACAGAGACCAAGCAAGCACCTTCTTCTTCTTCTTCTTCTAACCCCGAATCCCCTTCTTCCTTCTCCTTTCTCTCTCTCTCTCTGCCCCTGCTTCTCTTCTACGGATTCTCTTTCTCTTTAGTTCTCCAGCTTTTGGTAAATTCCTTTCGTTCTCTGTTTCTCTTTCTGATTCATCTACTTACACGCCTTTTCCGTATTCTTCTTCCTCTTCTTCTTTTGTTTCGCCAGGAACGTCTTTTTCTCTGTTTCCACTGCTACCCTTCTTACCCGAGGCTTCCGACTGTCTGACTCGAGTCGTCCGCAACTACTGCCTGGAGTTCTCTAGTAGCCTCTATCTCTCTCATTTCGATTCTGTTTCTCCTTCGTACTACGGATTGGTAACTTTCTTTTTTCGGTATTTTTCTTCCTCATTCTTTCGTTTTTCTTCGGCTTTCGACTTTCTTTGCTATATCTTCCTTTTAACTGTGCAGGTTTTGACTGTCTGACATGGGTCAGTCGAGTGCTGGCTAGAAGAGTTTGATCCTCTGCTCACTCGTGTTTCTTTCGTTTTGATTTTGTTTTTCTCTCTCGTATTAGAGCCTATAACAGCGTTTGCCAAACTGTGACCCGCGTTTCAGTACCAATCAGCAGAAAGAAAAAGAAAACCTTTAAAGTCTATTTAAAATAAATAATCTGATTTTTTATTAATCTATTTATCAAAAATTAAATTTAGCACTTTAAATAATATGATATATGTTTTGTACACAATAGAGGGCTGTGTAATATTTTACAAAAAATAATGGTGCGTAGTCGGAAAAGTTTAGGAAACATTGACCTATAGCGTTTTTCTTAATATCACTTTTAGCCTTTTGTTCTTTTCGATCTTTCCATATTTTCTTCGCTTTTACCTCTCTTTACTGTAGCATTTTTTAACCCGGTTTAAGTGCAGCTTTCAACAGTTTGATCCGTCAAATTAACGGCTTTTATTGTAGAAGCAATTAAACAGCCGTAGGTCTAGTGTTGACTGTATCACTTTTTAAGTAGCTTCCAACTTTTCATCTTTGTTCATCCACGAATCCTCCCTGCAGTTTGGCTCTTGTTTCAACCTTTGGTACCTCCGACGGCAGTGCTAACACAACGACTGAAACCTGCTCTCTGCTCTTCGGTATGCCAGATGCTGCAGAACTAAACAGTACAGGTTTCGCATAACGTCTCCCTCTATTTTCCTCTACCTTCGAACTTATCCGTTCTTCCTTCGTTGGTGTGCTTTTGTGTTTGCGTGTGTCTCAAAAATAGTACAAGCCGAATTTAGTGTAGGGCAATACTCGTTCGTAGATAGAACGCGAAATGGGTGATCGTTTCTGTGCCCCTTTCCCATATAAGCGGTGTTCGAAGTTTCGAGGATATTTCGTCGATAATGTCGGGACATTCGATTCTGGGTGAAATTTTTCGATATTATCCTTTGTGAGAATTTAAAGAATTAGTGAGAAATTTACTAACGTCTTTTATGGCAGCTTAACGTTAATGATTTTATAGACCTTTAACGCTTTGATTGCAACTTCAGGACAAGTATTGCTTTAGGTTACATGCAAAAATAAACCTGATCAACATACATCGGCTTATATGATAGCATCTTTTGCACCCAGGTTTTTATCAGTTGGTTCACTTGTAGCTTTCTTTGAGAATTCATTACATTTTGTTAATACGGTAAAATAATCAAATCCCTATATTTCATTCAATGTCAGTCTCTGCCAGTTGTATCTTTTACCTAAATAAACATTTACAAACAGGGGAAGTAAAAAAAATTCTCAATTAATATAATTAAAACTACGGTTGCAATTGTAAAAATATCCACTTCATAATTCTATATTTATTAATACTTTTCAGACAGTACTAACTTTAAATAAACCCATCAGCATGTATTTTTATGTTTATTAATTAATATAATAATATGTAGGTTACATAAATTACCAAATACCGCGGAAAATAATTTATTCTAGCCTGTGAGAATTTTTCTAACCATTTTCTTAAATTTGATTCTTAAAATTCATTCTGAATAAATTATGAAAGGAATAGTGAAACAATAATTCGGCGTAGACGATTTTTCAGTACGGATGTAAATATTAAAATAAAGCTTCTAAAATCCCCCGGCAGGGAATATTATGTCAGTGTTTCTAAGCATAACGTAATTAACGAATTTACACGGTTCTTAATAATTGGCGTAGCTTAAACTTTAATCTGTAAATGTGGAAGAGAACACAGCGCCGAGCACGAGAAGTTCTGTAATCACTTTAAGTGCGCTCGCGTACAACTTGATGAGAATTCGGGGAAGTGAAACAAATACGAAAATTTCGAGGAATTAGAATACTGATACTTGCACTGGAAAATTATTCCGATTAGTATACTTCCACGAATAGTTTCCACGATTCACAAAGCATTTGTAGAAAGTTTTCGGGGAATTCTCTCTCTGAACTTTTTATGTACTTATTCGCAATTTGCATATCAATTGGGGATTATTCTTTTTATGTAACAGCGGATGTTGAAAATGGATGTTAATCGAGCAAGATCATTTTGCGAAAAATATTTTTCATTCGTTGCGGATTTGTCCAATTTTCAATAGAAATTACTGCGATTTTCCGTTGCAACTGCAATTGCGCGATATAATATATTGATGGTAGTGTTAAAATAACTTTTCTGCAATTTTTAAACTTCTTTTGCGTTTTACTTGCAATAACATTCTAGAATTTTAACATTTACAATTCTACAATATTACTCTCCATTTATAAATTTCACAAATATAAACTATTCTCTAAGATACCACGCAACTCTAATGCATTAAAATTCCAATACGACAGAAAGATTTTGTAAAATAATTCAAACAATTAGAAAAATCCTTCAAAAATTCATATTCCCGGAAACGAAATTGTACTATACCCATAAAAACGATTTTCCCCCGTCGAACACAGTCTTCATCCCCTTGCGATAAACCTTACGATAGCTGTCGTAAAGCTATCAGTCAAGGGTGGTGCAAACACCGAGAAAAGTGTGATATTTCAGCGGACAAATGATAGCCGCCATTTCCGTCACCGTTGCTTTCGATGCAGTTTCACATCTCCCCCACTTACCTTATTCGATTTCACTACCAAATGCGAGAAAATATAGATTTGGAACGATAGTCGCCGGGCACATATCATTCCCCCGGATCGCGTATTTTTCTCGGATCATGGAAAAGTTGGGGGTAAAGGTAGAAAAGAGGGGAAGAGATGGTCGAGGGAGGGTGAAAGGCGGCGAAGGGTTGAGAGGGAGACGAAAGCGAAGGGTGAGAGAATCGCGGGCGTGTGCCTCGATGGCGCACCATAATGTATCATTCCGATGATCCGATCGTGAGTTACGGAGTTTCGAAGTACAAGAGTGGATTTACGGTGGTGCGTGAAAGTTAGCCGCTGATCCGGCTCCAAGTGGCGGAATTCACTCTTGCACTTTCGAACCCCATAACTCACGAATGGGGACGTCGGGATCGGTGCTTTATGGAATAATCTAACGATTCGAATCCAATTCGTTTTGCGGAATTTTTCGGCCGGAATTGATATAGCGTGTGCACGTAAAGATAGCGCGTCAATGGGGAAAATTGTGTCTTCGTTTCTGATGTCACTTTTAGGCGGGACATTTGCCATTATCGACTACGGAGCTTGTAACGTTGCAGATTTTTATTGTTCTTAAGATGTGGTTGTCGTAATGGAAAGTATATGTTCAATTAATTTTTTTTGACGCTTCTAGAGTCAATTTCTTAGTTGGTTTAATACAATTTTTATTAAAAAGTAATATCACTTTTAGAACGAAGGTTTTGTCTTATCGAATCGAGTAAAGAGAATATGAAATTTCTTCTCAAATGTTCACTCTTAAATAGTCATATAATTTTAGTTGGAAGTTTTGAGAATATTTTTATTACCATTTCGAAGTACTTGTGCACTTTCGCGCGTGAATGGCTACGCTGGAATTAGTATCAATCAAGAAGTTTATTTTTAAAAATTACTTACTTAATTTATTATGTAAAATGAGTGTCAGTATACTATATATTTGCAGTATGTGTGTCTAATGCAATAAAAGACAGTAATGAACAATGCATAGTATCAATGTTATGTGAAATCCAGTGTGGCATGGTATCGTATCAAAGTGCCCCAATTCAAATTTGTTAGTAAAAAAGCGTAAAACAGCAGAATATTTACGAGCACGTAAACTTTCGTGCGAGATAACAGTTGCAATTGGCCGCTTTTATCTAAATTAGACTCAATCATCAAACTTCCACGAAACTTGCCAATATCGCATTTCACGAGAATTCGTGTGTCGAAAGTAGAATTCTTTCGCGCCGATAAAGAAAAAGAAAGCTAATTGGTCGGCCTGTAAAACGGAAGGAACCTCAAGAAGTAAGAAAGTAAAGCATCAAAACCTAACGATAGCAACTGTAAAATCGACAAAGACGATGCGATGATGGCTACAAAGATAAATTTTTAAAGTTTAAATTAATGGTTCTTAGGGCGAATCTCACTGCAAAAAAAATCGTTCTCCATGATATCGCACAGGTAATAAAGTCCGTGACTTGTAATCCAGCAAAAATTGCAAGCATTATCCGAATTCACCATAGAAACGAAAACTATAAAAATACTAAAAAAATGCAAACTTTTTATTTAAATTAACTAAGAAGTGGTTTAAGCGAAGCAACCTTCTATCTTAAACTCTTTAGTACTTTAAATAAATTAAAAAGCAATATAAATTATCTAAAACTTTACAATTTTCTGGTAATCTTGTATTTTTAAGTACCACGGTGAAATTCATAGGTAAATGTAATCTTAAACACGCAAATCCATCCATCACCCAAAACCGAATCCCTCGTTCGAAACAATCGAGCGTAATTGCCAGCTCGTAACGGCGCAAAAACCCGGATTCTGCTTCTTTTCGCCCAAGGAAACCACCGGAAGAGTTGTTCCATTCCTACCTCCGCTTGTCAACACGTTCTTCTGCCTGGCCACGATCGTGCGAGAAGGAGCTGTAAAAGGAGCAGAACTGGAGAAAGAGAGTAAAAGACAGTAGAGAGTCGAGAAGGGAGGCATGATTCAATTTAAAAATCATTCCCTAAGTGCTCCTACCGGAAGCATCCTTTTTTATCGAGAAAACACCGGCATTCCTTGCTCGTCCATTTAGTTCGCGCTTTAATTCACGTTATCCTGGCGGGACACCCGCAGCCATGAATTCCCTGGTCGGCGTTTCCACGCCGAAATATGGCTATCCGCTTGTACCTGACAACCGGTCGGTTTTTAATAGTCACGTAGTTCAACAGCTCCGCATTACGCCTCCGCAGAAAGAAGCACGGATCGAAGTGTTTGCGGGCTTATCGGCGATTTTCGCGAATGTTCTCCAAGGGGGATGATATATACCATGGCCGGTCAGCTTTAAACCGTGGATTATCGAGGAAAGTGTTCACTTTTTACGCTTGCGCGTCTGGAATTTAGTGATACGCTTTTAGAGCATTTAGAAGATACGTGCGGTTGTTGGTACGAGGTTTGTTGGCGATGTTGCGGTTAACACGTTGAACGCCACCGGTTATTCCGCTAGTTTAATCATTTCTACTAAAGTGAAACTTTTTCTGTTAAAATCAAATCTTTAGAAAGCGGGAGCCTTAACCGTTTGAGTCCCAAGCAGCGCGATCGCGCTGTTGAGATTTTATGTCGAGAAGACCTAGCACATTTCGAGCATTGTGGACAACTGACGGTGCGATACCGATTGCCGAAGTCAGATTTACTGACGCAAGTACATCACACAGCTCCTTTGAATGTAAATAGTACATTTTACAATAGGTAGAATAATACTATAATAATGCAATAATACATTACAAAATGAAAATTTTTATTTCATTGTTATCTTCTCAATCATTTTTATCGAACAAAACTTAAAATATTTATAAATTTTACATTATGCATATGTAATAATACATATGCATTTTATAATATAACGAATTACAAATTAACAATATTTTTGTGTTATGAACAAACAATTTAAATGGAGAGTAACACTTATAATTTGTAACGTCGGTGTTTATCAAAACATATTGGATGAATTCCTTTTTTACATCGCACGCAAATTAAATGTGATCTTTTTATTGCATTTTTGGTGCTGCAGACTACGCATTGTCGATATAAAATAAACAAAGCGCTATCGCGCCGCTTGGTATTTCTCGACATAAAATAAAACAAGCGCTATCGCGCTGCTTGGGTCTTCTCGTACTCATTTAGAGAAAGCGCGGTTGCGCTGTTTGGGATTCTTTGACAGTGTTTGTTCAATAGCCCGTGGGACTCAAACGGTTAAGGACACAAATAGATGCGTTGTCTGCAGGACTTTACATTTTTAATGTCGATATTTAAATACTGAATGTATTAGAAATTTTATAAATATTAGAATCGAAAGTCATATAAAATTCAGTAACATGGGTCATTGGTCACCCCTATGGCGTTCAGCGTGTCAAAGTTAAGGAGAAATTGATCATTTTGTATCATTTAATTTTGTAATGTTGATCTTCGTTAGATGCAAATGTTGCGAGAGTTCTGTAGAATTCACGTGGTAAACACCGTGTTACTTTGTTAATTTAGGCGGAGTGACCGTAACTGTCGAAGCAGAAATACAAAACAACAACGTGTTAATTGCCACGTGAATTCTGACCAATTTAGTGATGAGAAAAGCTAAATGAAAAATAGCCTCGCTAAATATAATTTTCCAATCGACGTGCCATCAATCTGTACAAATATTTGCCTTTTATTCTAAACACAATTTCATCAAGTGACACAGCATCCGATATTTTTTTATCACTGGGTTGGAATGGTGAAGTTGTTACAACAAATTTGCAATATAGTACAGTGGATTATTTATTCATTCCTGGACAATTGACTCAATCCAGGAACAATGTAGTCCTTCCAGATTATTTAAATGTGCAATATTAATAGCAAAAGGATTCCTATTCCTCTTTATAAATATACAGTATTTCCTCTTCCTTTGCAGTGATTTTCAACGTCTAAATAGCTAAATATAGAACTTGCCAACATTAAAAAAATGGTAACACAACGGATTGATAAAATGGCGGAAATTGGGGATGGTCTGGGTCTTAGATGCAATCCAAGATAGTTTTGGTTGTATGTACGTCGATTTAGTGTCTTCGACGGGAGTTTCCAGATGCTTTTAGCGTGGGTGGTGCGCATACTTCCGGCTAGCACCATGGCTTAGGGTGTCGTTCTGTGCCAATTAAGTGGATGTCTACGAGGTTGGAGGACTCGACAGCTTGTGGGCTAAGTGGTTGTAATACCTTTAACCAGAATCTCCTCGAACTTCTGCATAGAGGCGAAATCAAAAGTCTTGTGCTTCTGCAAATGGAAAACGATATAGCTGTATTAGCTCGGAATAATTTGCCGTCCTATTAGATAAATAGGACTATGAACATAAAACTATGGTGGTTGTTATTTTCGGTATTGTCAGTAATTTTCCTCGATATCCTTTGCAATTTTTGAAATGATAAATTAACCGTGGAAATATCATTAACACTAGAACTACCAAACCAATCAAAATGACTGGTACATAATTTTTTCCAAAAATTCTCAAATAGAAGAGTTTTAGAATAAATATCCTACGACCATGTTAAAAAACATAAATCACCGAATCGATTATCTTTTCCGCCTCTTGATTTCTCCTTTTTCAAAGTACTTATTTAATATTTTGAAATATGATAGATTTAACGCCGGTAGTTCTAGTGTTAAGACAATTGTACAATTCTACGAAATTATAAAATTCATTACCGAATTAACGATTTTGACAATTTTGTAAAGTTCATAGCTTCCCAGATGGCATTTTATAACTGAATGCTGAAATCTCTAGATATGCAATCACATAATCCGTATCCAATTCTCTATCTAATTCAGTCTACAAATCTGCCAAATCTTATCGTCTTCTCGCTGAAATATCACACGCAATCGTCAGCATGTAATTACGATTTAATTAAATTCATTACAACAGACGCCCGAACCAGAATCATTACGAAGATCCGTATCTTCTACTTACCGTCACTCTGAAATTCTAAGCGCGTTATACGATATTAAAATGAATTCATAAAATAGGCAAACGCAGCAGAAGACCGAGCAAGTCTCCTAAGTAAAAGGTTCAACGGCGCTAAGTGATTGTAATAAGTACTTAGCCGGAATGTAATCCTATTTACCATGCGCGGTATGGAAAACTCGGCCAAAGTTTCACGGTAGGGGTAAGGGAAACTGTCGCGAAGTTAGTGGCGGGAAATCTTACGGTGCGAATAGCATTGGATTTTGGACGTAAATTAAAACGATCATTGCAACCGGTTTCTCAACATCGACTAGATGCGTTGCTTGGAGCTTATATTTTATCTCTTGACGGTTCGATTTTCATTGGGAAAGCGAAACAATGTGTTTTCCATGGCGGCGGAGAAAAGGGAAAACGGAATGATGAATGCAGGGGGGAGAGGAAAAATGGAAGAATTCCAATTAAGCAGACTCGAATGGCAAACCACATTGAAGAAGTTTCTGACTCCACGGAGTTAAATGATTATAATACGCATTTAGCTAGGGGTTCAAACTTTCTCCATACACAGAAAATGGACGTGAAGGTGCAAGCCATCTTTTTCAGTGGAGAAGAACGGATTTCAGGGGCGAGACAAGACGGAGAAGAGAAAGGAAGTTAGAGACGAAAGGAAAGAAGTGGAGAACGTTAAAAAGGGGAAGATGAAAGGAGTGAGAACGAAGGATGAGTAATAAGAAGCGAAGGAAGTGAAGAAAGATCGAAGAAAATGGAAAAGAAGAAGTAATGTAAAACCAAAGTAGAATTAACACCTTATCTACCGCTCATTTTTCTGAACATTATGCACGATTGTATGTGCCTACTTGCAAAGCTCTATAACATTAAAATTAAAATGTGGAGAAATACTCATTATGTCGTTTTAATTTCAATTGTTCCGAGGCAGCGTAACTTTATTTTATTATCATCTGTAATAACAGATTAACACTAGAACTACCGGCGTTAAATCTGTTATATTTATAAATATTAAATAAGTATTTTGAATAAAGGGGAATTAAGAGGTGGAAAAGATGATCGATTCGGTAATTTATGTTTTATAAGATGGACGTAGAATATCTATTCTATGATTCTCCTATAAACTTGGAGAATTTTTGGAAAAACTTGTGTACCAGTCATTTTGACTGGTTTGGTAGTTCTAGTGTTAATAAACTGTCGGTCAATGAGTATTGATAAACAGAAAGCCTATTAATAGGCTTCCGGTAGATGAAGTGTTAAGATAGAGTGTTAAGGAGAAGGAAAAGAAGAATGTACATGGACAATAGTGAGAATGGAGAACAGTGCATGTATGAAATACAGAAAGTACCGACGACCGAGAGAAAATGAAAGAGGCAAAGTAAAATAAAGTCAGAGAAGGAGAAAGGAAGAAAGGACAATGGGATGTGGGAAAGAAAAAGAAGGTTACAGTGGAGAACAGTAGATGTAAGAAGTAGAGGAAGCACATGAAAACGAGAAAGGCAAAGAGAGTCAGAGAAAGAGTGAAGAAGAGACCAAGGCTAGTTAACGATTTAACTCCATTCGTAGCTCTTCCTCCATCTCAAATTTTATGCACGTTGCTTCTTTTTCACGGGTATTTACATACCCAGGCGCATTATGCGTTCAAACGAGCTAGATAATGGTATCTCGCGGGCGTAAAGACTTCGAAAAACGAGAGAAACCGTCGCGCGAACGACTTGGCAATCGATCAGACCAAGACCAGCGACATTCGCGGGTGAGATTTCTTTTGTTATATCGCGCCCCAGATAAAACTTTCAAAATCCACGGGGTCAGTCGCGTTGTAATGATAAAGGTGAAGTCCCTTTTTTTACGATTTCCTTGGAATTTTAGTTTTATCGTGCACTTATACAGGATTTAGTTTACGCGGGCAATATGACGTATCGTAAAATGGAAAATTCTCGAAGGTCGCTTGATTTTAAACAATGTACACGATACTGGAAATACTATTTTTACTTTCGTACTTTCTTTACGAATTTCCAAATTATTTAAATCTCCATCGATTTCTCTGTAATAACATTTGTACTATCAACGTTAAATTTCTGAAAACCCGCCGCTTATTCATTCTTTTCGATTGTTTCCTTCAAAATATTGGAATTTTTATATTTCGCACGAAAGGAGATAATGTTCGACGGATACTCAATTTTGTTAAAATTTATTAACCGAAACGGCCCGTGGAAATGAATGTGCATAAATATAAAGAAATACGGGACTAGCAGGAAGTCAAAATTGTTGAAAAGACCCGCACACAGATGACGTTGCGCTCTTGAAGCGTTTAAAATGAAGAAGCTTTTCATGACAGCTAAACGAACTGTCGGTTCTTCCCAGGGTCAAAATACTAGCGGGTTTTAGTGGGTTTTGTATTCTGAATACTCGTTAAATTGCAAAGTCAAGTACTCGTGACATATATTTCACCGAGGTACACGAATATCTCCCAACTTTACGCGTACGTGAGAAAGTGCAGACCAAGTCGGAAGAACGTAACGGGTTCCCTTCGCAGTATTTTCCCTTTTTTTGCTTTCCATTCGAAGCACGGGGACATTATTTTCCGAGTCGCATAGTTTCGTGATATAAATACGACAAGGTGTCGTCAACAGCGAGCTTTTCATTAAATTTTTTTATTCAATTATTTATATCATTTCAGGTTGAAAATTCTCTTTGCTGCGAGAAATTTAGGGCACAGATGAAACATCTCTAGTAATAATTTTTTTTTTAATATTTTATGATCATCGAAGCATCGTCATTTTGTATCTTCTTAGTCATCTGCGATTTTACATCGTGGAGCAGTCAATATCATTTTCCGTAATCAATCTCACTTTATATTAATTTTTACTTGAAGTTTGATAACGTTTTCACGCATTGAAATAAAGTATGCTTCAAAACATAGTTGTCGCCAGTTTTAGTAAAAATATGGATTTAAAGGACGGGAAGTCTGTTAAATTAATTTTAATGAAGTAATAACAAATTAGGAGCGGTATTAAATTAACTTGAACTACAGACTATTAAGAAACTTTATTTATCAGTATACAAGGGTTACATCTTTATCGCTTATACTTAAATATTATATGTAATTAATATTCAACTATTTTGTAACATTAAATAATACTCGAGCATGTTGAATATTACTTGGGAAATATCGGTATTTAATAATACAATAGTAAACGATAGGTTTCACCGGCTTTATGTGGTTGTTACACTATTTGCTACAATTAACATTTACATTGTGTTTGAAACGCTAGAACCATAGCAAAACAAATTATTTCCACGCATTTGTTACTTGTTGCGATCGTATTTTATTTTTTACGACTGCAATATTACTGGTGAACTATGATCATATTAATCGTATATATTCGAAATGTGTCTCGCTCAGCAACTTCCGGAACGCGAACCCTCTGATAATGGCTACCATACGTCGTTGAACTTTCGAGACAATTGCCATCAACCTTGAACCTAAAAAGAAGAAAAACACATCGGCTCTTTTCCCGCAAAGATAAAATCTATTTTTCTATCATTTTTAAACTTTTATTATCCACGATTTTAGAAGCGCTCCAAGGAAGCCATGAAATTATTTACAACGCCGGAAGTACTTGATTCGGCGAACTAAGAATTCCGGCGCGGCGGGGCTCAATTTCGTTCGTAAATGAAGAATTACGGCGAAAGTTAAAGCGAGTTAACTAATTACGTTTGCGAGTTTTTCCGAACTTCCATGCGGCAGGGTAATTGAAACAGTAGTTTTCGAGTGTTGCTCTCTTCTCCGTGCGTGCCACGACACGTTGTTAATCTTAGAAGAGTATTCTGAACCGGTTTGAAATCAATCGGGGCTACGGGAATCTTAATCAAAAATCCTCTGACTCCGGCAGGACGCAATCGAGCGGCGTGCATTCTACCGAGAAATAGGATAAACAAGAAACAACCAGGAGAAATGTTTTTCCGAGCTATTTAACCTGACCAAAGGGGTGGACGAAGCGCGGAGGGCGAAAAAAAGAAGTAACGGAGATGAAACATAAATCTAGAAGGGGGTCTGTGATGGAACGGGATAAATTTTAATTACTTAGCTGAACTCCGAGATATGTCTAGATATGAAAACGTATTTACGATTATGTTTGTAGGAATAAAATCTGCAAGTTTAACGATCGAAGTGAATTTAATGTAAACGGGAGTCCGATGTGGACGAAACTTCACGTGTTTTTGAAAACCGAAGAATGTGTGTGTGTTGCTTCGGCTCATGGATTTCGACTAGCCATTTTTTTAACGAATATAGAATGCTTCGTAATCCATGGGATTTATAAATATTCTACTTTGGGAGGTATGTACATTTATTTGCTCCAAATAGAATAAAATGATTTGTACTCGTTTCATCGGATTATTACAAATCTTGCTGATAACAATGGAAAGTACGGCATTTAGAGAACTTATAGGAAAAATTATAGGCATACAGTGATCAACTATTTATTTCTGTCTATAATTAAATAAAATCAGTTTTTTTTGTATAACCCTCAGGCTTTAAAGGAGTCAGCTGGTACTTGAAGCTCCTTAATAACATCAGACTAACACTCACTTACAAATCCCACTTTTAATCTAAAACTTACACTAAATTAATTTTAAAAGTACAAAAAATATTTAGACAAAAATATTTCCCCCAATTGATCCAGCAATGACAATACTCGCAGTCAAATACAAAGTATCTTTTCAATCCCTCCAAAAATCGTCCACTCCAAAATATTAGGGAGACCGGAAAGTAATGTCGTTTCTCCAGATATTTTGCTCAACAAACCAATCGATTTTTATCGATCCGGCATTGAAAATGTACACACTAGATGAAAAAAGGTTGTTCATAACGAGGTTGATTGAATCATTCTTTAAAAATAAAAACTTGTTACAAATTTATTTATTTAAATTTAATGTAAATAAACGACATTACTTTCCGGTCCTCCTAATACTAACAGAATCCATTCACATCACACAACGAATTAAATCCCTAAACGAAACTCCCAACAATCCCAGAATCGCAAAGCGCCAAACAAACCGCGGAAAGACGCTGCTCAATCCTTTCCTCTCGTTTAGCCTGTGCAAGTGTCGAAAGCATGCTGTATGACAATTAAACGAACTATCTGGTGCGTCAGGTTGGTGCGGGCCACTCGCACGGCAGACTAAAGGACTCGACAGCTTGCGGGGCTAAGTGGTCGTAATACGTTTAAGCGGAATGTGGCCCAACTTTCCGCGTACACAGGAAGAGGTGAAGAGGCCAGGCTGGAATGAGATAGGAGAGAGACACGGTTGGCTCTGCTGGCGGTACTTCCGGCTTCCATGGTGCTATATACAACGCCCTTTCGGTGGATGTGTTTGCGTACGCAAGGACGATGGAGTACTATCGCGGAAGACGTACGCCGGTGAAGACGAAGAGGGTTGATCTTGACGTTAAATATAGTTCTTTGGGCTTGGACCAGGATCGAGGAGGAAAGAGAAAGCCACAGAATGCACGGGAGGGAAGCGGAAGAGGTGAAACCGGGGGTGGTAGGAAGTGGAGAGCAAGAAGAAGAGGAAGAAGAAGAGACTCCAACAACACAGGCGAGCAGAGCCAGACTGGACGGCGCTGGGCTCGTCGCCCCTGTAGTAAACAAAGCTGTAACTCTCTTCTCGCACCGAGGAATCAATGCCTCGTACCGACCTCTCGAGGAACAAACTCCTGGGGAGTGTAAACCCCCTTTGAGGCATCCATCTTACTTTCGGTGCTGCGTGCATGTTGATATACTTTGAGGAGACGAAGGGAGATGTACGAAGTGTCGCCCTTAGGTTGCTCTTTTGGCTCCTTTTTTTTAGGATTCTGATGTGAATGGTCTTGGTTTGGTTATTGGTAGAGGTGGGATACGATTTGGTGTGCTTGGTATGATTTTAATGCTAGAACCGTCGGCGTTGTAAGTATTATATTTAAATATAGTGAATAAGTACATTGGAAATGGGGAAATCAAGGTGGAAAAGAAGATAAATTCAGTCGTTTAGATTTTATAAAATAGAAGTGGAATATTTACTTCATGACTCTTCTATCAATTTGGGGAATTTTTAGAAAAAATTGGGAGCCAGTCTTACGTTCGCCGTGGTAGGTTTAATGTTGACACTCACCGCACCGACACTTTGCGAATATTTATTCTTACCTTAGCAAATCTTATGACCGATTGGAAAACAACAATAATATCTTTCTGAATGAATTGCAGGAAACTGTCAACTTAAAGTTAATATAGAAATATAATATAGACGTACAAAACAGTATTTACTTAATAGTACAAAAAATCATATATTTTCATTTCATTGGACCAGTCATTTGACCGGTTAATGTTAAAGTAAGATATCTTTTTTTCACTGGTGAAAAACGAAGAAGGAATTTTAGAGAAGTTAGAATTAATGTTAGTTGAAGAACCGATGGTTATTTTTTATAAATATTATAATATTATGTTACAAAGTATCGATATGGAATATTTGTCAATAGTATTTATCAATAAAAATCAGTTCAAATGCACGCATGGAGAAAGTAGAACTTTGAGTCTAAACTGTGCTGGAAACTCCCAATGTGATTCCGCTACTTTAATGGATAATTCAAACTCTCTCTGCTCGAAGTCGTATAACCGAAATAAAACGCATTCGCGATGACTTCCTCGAATGCACTCATCGAGCTCCCTTCAAGTGCGATGGGTTATAGTTAGCCGAAATTCGTGCAACCGAAACGAAAAGCAATGATTCAGAATAGTGATTTTACAGCGAGAAATTAATGATTCAGGGAAACTTTGAGAATGCCTCGCATTCCAAGGCGAGAGTCTAGAGAGAATCTCTTCTCCAACGTCTATCTTACTTCGTGCATAAAATCCTCCTCGACGATTTTCACATCCGCAAGGGTGGAATGTTTGTGAGAAGTCGGAAGCGGGGTGGTATAGCTTTTTGAAAAAGTCTCGAGGGTACTAGCTCGAACATTGCAGTTTGTAGGATTAATTCGTTTACTTGTTTTATTTGTTCAAAGTTTTTTCAGTTATAATTTTTGACAAATACATTTCATCTGACGCTATTCATTCAAAATTTAAACAACGCAGATTTTTAAATTGATATTTACTCTGGAAATGGAATTAATCCAGACTTTTTGTTTAATGAAATAAATTCAACGGTGATGTTACTGCTTCAGAAAATCGGAAACAAATTACAGTCCATCGTTATTTTTCCAGTTTCATTAATGCTACAACTGCTAAAATAATTAAAATGATTAATTTATATGTCTTTAAAAAATTACTAAAAACAGAATAATTTACATTTATAACAGTACGTATTGCGAGAATCATCATGAAATTGATAAATTCACTTTCCGGCTTTGATTCTTACTTTTCCACGATGCCTAAATGTTCTAGTGTAACAGTGTAATGTTAAAATTACTGGTATCAAAGAAAACAGAAAACGATTGAATATACTCGTTGCACGCGGAATCGACGAAAAATATTTTTGGTATTTAAGCAAACAAAGCAAAATTTAACTTAACAAGTAGCATTAGTCCTTCCGGGTTTTTGTGGCCGCTTGAGCGATGATGTTGAGGTGAAAACCACCGAGGGAGAACCTGTGGAGCACTTGGCAGCGTACACTGAGGTCAATCGCTCGTGACGAAGGTTTTACAAGGGTGGGAAATGGGGGTTGGGGTGAGACTATTTCAGCGGCCATGGTTAAGCCCTCAAAGGTGGTTAAGTCGAGTCCAAGGTTACGTTTAGTGGTTTTTGTATGATATATTGCAGACGGTGGACTTATTGCTCGATTTGCGACCTTTCAATGTGCTTCCGGAATTTACACTTTTTTGGGGAATGTCTCAATCTTTTTTCCTTGGTGTTTACTATTTTATGTTTTGCGTCTGTGTATATATACAAGTACCAATAATAATTTTTAAGATGAGGAATATAGTGGAAGATACAGTTGATGTTTCTTGAAAATATACAGGGATTTTTGTTCTAAATAATTATAACGAAGAGATTCTGTGACCGAACGTCATACAAAGCTCGAATAAAATTATTTCAATATTGAATATTCTATATTTTGAAGATAATAAAAGGGAAATGATAGGGTAGTGAAGTAAATTAATTGTGCATTGTAGAGACAGTAGCAATGTTTATTCATTCATCCCTCAAAAGGTTGAATCGATTATTGTTCGAACCAATGTAACATTTACATAGAATATTCAGACACATAATTCTACTGCAATTCATTTACTAAATAACAGGATGCAATGTATAAAATACATAAATATAATACATTAATTGTAACATATTGCCTCCATTTCATTGTCTATTTATTCATACTGGTTTCAGACATCTATAATCACTGCCCTCGCCATGTTAAACTATTTCATTAAACGAAACCTCCCTGAACATTAAGAATCATTTGAAATTATCCTCCAAAATGTTACACTGCCTTCTAATTCTCCGAGAATCACCAAAAATGCATGTAGATTCTAAAGAATCCGCAAATCTCTACCTCCACGATTTTAAAATATTTCACTAAACAAAAGCATCCCTAAACAGTCAAAGCTACCCCCGAAACTGTTTCACACTCGCTTATAATCTTTCGAGAATCTACAAAAATTCGTGTGATTCTCAAACCTCGAACATATTCCTACCTCCACCATCTTCAATGTTTAATTAACCAAAATCACCCCTAGACAGTCAAAGCTACCCCCCAAAATGTTTCACACCCTCTTATAATCTTTCGAGAATCTACAAAAATTCATGTACATTCTAAAACCTCGAACATATTCCTACCTCCACCATCTTAAAATATTTCATTAACCAAAAATCACCCCTAGACAGTCAAAGCTACCCCCCAAAATGTTTCACACTCTCTTCTAATCTTTCGAGAATCTACAAAAATTCGTGTACATTCTAAAACCTCGAACATTTTCCTACCTCCACCATCTTAAAATATTTTATTAACCAAAATCACCCCTAGACAGTCAAAGCTACCCCGAAAATGTTTCACACTCTGCTATAATCTTTCGAGAATCTACAAAAATTCATATACATTCTAAAACCTCGAACATATTCCTACCTCCACCATCTTAAAATATTTCATTAACCAAAAATCACCCCTAGACAGTCAAAGCTACCCCCCATCCCCAAATGTTTCACACTCTCTTATAATCTTTCGAGAATATACAAAAATTCATGTACATTCTAAAACCTCGAACATATTCCTACCTCCACCATCTCAAATGTTTCATTAACCAAAGCCACTCCTGAACAGTCAAAATCATCCCTCAAAATGTTTCACACTCTCCCCCAATTCCTCGAAGTATCCCCGAAAAATCCATTCACAATTCCAAAACATCCGGAAACCTCGAGTATATCTCCGCACGTCTGGCATAAGTGGATGAGGTACGATGGATTTCATCGATCAGAACGGTTTTCGCGACGGCAAAGAAACAAACGGAGTACCGTACGTACATACACGTACATCTCGGTTCGTCGATGAAAGTGTCGGTCAGGTTTTTTCGTGGGACGTGCAATCGCATCGACGCCAGAAGTCTCCGGTGAAATTCGTGGGTCGTAGCGGGGTAGAGACATAACCGCTGTTACGGTGACAGGCGCCCGGATAAATCGAGGTGAAAATTTCCAGCATGGAATACGAAAAACGAGGGGAGAAAACGCGCAACTGTCACGAGTCGGTGGCGACGTTGTCCCGGTGGTTATGGCCGCCGAGACTTATGACAATGGAGTTGCATTCAGCCCTTACGCCAACGTTGCCGAGCGGTACCGATCGTGAGAAGGAGTGGCTCGGACGGGGCGGTAGTTTCTTTCTCAAAAACTCTGACTCCGCTGGAAATAATAAAAATCAAGAGGTCCCGAGAATGCAATACGTAGATGGCCAAAGTTTCTGGGTCGTCCGTGTCCGGGGCAGAGATATTGGACGATGTCGTTTTATTGTTATTCCGCGATTTATCAAAGCCCGACGTTCCACGATAAATCCCGTTAGTTTCGATCGGCGAAAATTATGGTGCTTTGCTTGCTCTTATTTCGTTTGGGAATTTTCGGTTATGGTGTATCCCCTGATTCAGGTTGGTGTGTTGTTGGAAATGTAATGTATTTGGGAATAAATTTTGTTTGGTTTGATCTATGAGGATTAAGCTTCATAACTGCTGCTGCAGATATCGACTTATTTTCTTTTGTATTTCAATGATATCTAGCAGATTAAAATGTAATGGAAAGAAGTTTGGAAGATTAATAACTTTCATTCAGCAGGCAAACCTAACAATGTGAAGAATATAGAGATATAAAACAAGTAACGGGTACAATACTTAATGTTTAAAATGCCCAAAAAGATGGTTAATGGTCAGTAATAACGACAAAGAGGTAGACTACTTATAAAATCAGAGATCGTTCTAAAAGAACTAAAGAATTCTCAACTTTAAATTTACCGTATTATCGTTTTAGCACCTGTTTTTCATTTTCCGCAACGCCTGTTCCTTAAGACGATTGCGCATAAGGAAATCGAATAAGGATCTGAAAGGATTCTCGCTTAAATGTTACTTTAAACAGTCGTTGAAGCAAGTCGAACGCTTTGTTTGATTTTTATTTTCTCTTCCGTTTCATCGCAAACGTTTATTGGCTAGCAGAACTCCGACTTATCAGGATGCCATTGCATTGGTGCATCGTATCTTTGTAAATAGGTGTTGTTATGTCGATGCAGGGCTACAGGAAGTTAACAACATCGTGCACCCTCGCGAAACAGGCCCCCTTATTTCTCTGGGGATTTTCGTTAGATTGTGAAACATTTTCTTCCTTTTGTCAAGAGAGACGCTTCCCTTTTGCAGGTTGCAACTTTTTTTGCTGCGCCATTTCCTCCACTTTTCCCTTCGTGAAGATGGAAAGTTCGAAGTAGATCGTGAATTAACATTCGCGTGTGTGTGGATTTGTATACGAAACAACCGTTCCGATAAGATTTTACTAATTTTAGTATTATTAGGTGAAACTTAATCTCATCCCGGTGCAAATTTGAAATCATAAAATATTGATGGATTTTCTGTAACGTTTATTTCGTTTCATAGCTATTTTATTATGGATTTTACTTGGCATGTCCAAATGGATTTCGACATTCACTGATTCATTGAAAAATATATATTCCATATGCAATTTCGTATTGTCATTGCATTAATCTCAGCATTTTTCGATATTTTTGAACTATAAAATTGCTATTCATTTCTCCCGTCAAAATACAATTCGAAGATTAAGGTCATTTATGGATTTCCATTGATTACAGAATCATCTGATACACTATCTAACTACAAATTAACTTTTCATATACATTATTTGATGGCCCGATTCTTTAAATCAAAATATTAATACGTTTTCTTAAATGTATTGATATTAAAACAAACTTCTTCATTTTATACTGCTAATAAATATTATCCTAAGTCGACATCTACACTCGTGTATTTCAGTCGTCTCAATCTATTCTTTCAACTCCTTTTATTTTAGGTTCTTCCTTAACATATTTGTCACGCGATTGACGTTCATATGCGATGAAACAGTAAATCACAATGAAGAATAACAAATACCCCAATAACCCAGTCCAGCTAATTTGTTTCTCCGAAATTTTAAGGTCTCTTAAGTGTAGGTGATTTTAAATCGCGGTGCTGACTCCAGGTATTCGTTTCGTTTGTCGAGCAATGACTCATTCTAGCCCAGTTTTCGAAAGTGAAATTGCGTTTGGAAGAAACATGTAACTAAGGGTAGTGTAGTTCAGCCAAAATATCCTTAGAGCGCCGTAAAAGCGCGTGCAAGTTTCATTGTATTTTAGGATATAAACAGCCAGCTCCCGAGCTGTTGGAGAATCTTTGCCTGGTAACGCTGCCGAAGTCTCAGTTAATTGTATTGCCGCGCGTATTGTTATCTTAATTTTTCTTGTTAATAGTTTGTAACATTTAAAATTATTTAACACTTACAATACAGACATTTTACGAATACTTATTCTCACCGAGGCAGATCTTTTGACCGTTTATGAACTAGTGATAATACCTTTTTGGAAAAAATGCAGAAGACTGTCAACGTAATACAGAAAACAACATGCAAAACAATCTTCACTTAACAATGCAACAAAATTACATATTTTCATTCCATTGAATCGGTCACTCGATCGCGTATAGTACGGTTAGTATTAAGTTAAACCGCTCGAGAAATTCCACCCTTTGTATTAGGAGGACCGGAAAGTAATGTCATTTATTTACATTAAATTTAAATAAATAAATTTGTAACAAGTTTTTATTTTTAATGAATGATTCAATCACCCTCGTTATGAACAACCTTTTTTCATCTAGTGTGCAAATTTTCAATGCCAGATCAATAAAAATCGATTGGTTTTATAGTAAAATATCTGGAGAAACGACATTACTTTCCGGTCTCCCTAAAACTTCATCTCACAAAGGAAAAGCCAGCTGATTCAAAATCCAAATGTATCCAGCGCTATTACAGAAAGATCCAACACAGTATCGTTCGTATTTCCTACCTCACGAGTCAATAGCCAGTCAGGCTTATCACTGATATCAAACTCCTCCCGCACTGTGGTAGCCCAGGATACTCGGTAACACGTTGACTCGGTCATGTTTGCTCGCTCGTCGAGGGTTGGCAGAAAACTTTCCCCGTAAAACAGCATTGCACGTAGGACATACATACATACACGTCGTCAGTCTGGCACGGTATAGAGTGTAACCGGTAAGGAGGCTGCCCGCAATCCTCCGGGCGATCCATTCTACCGATGAATATCCATAACCTTGGCGGCGGGTCCGTAGATCACCGGAACGCTTGAAAGCATCGTAGATCATCTCGTCTGCGAATCCTCGTTTGGCTCTCTCTCTTTTTTCCCTCGTCCTCTCACTCTCTCTCTCTTGCTCTTACTGTCTCTTCACCTCGGTGTCTCTCGTCGTCCGCTTCAGGACGATTAGATTTCCAATTTAAGCACGTACTCTGACCCTCCTCCGAATTCTCATCCCGTATTTTTCTCACGTTATTTGCATCCGCTTTATTCGATCCTGATGCTTCGCCATTGAAACGCTCGGGGACAGGGGAATTTGCCCTTTGTTTGCGAAACGTGGTTAGAGGAGAGCGGAAGAGGAACGGTCCGTCGTTAGAATGAAGATTTTTAATGGGTCATAGGTAGACTGCGATTTGTTTCGGTGATGGTTGTCTGAATGCGGAGGATGTATTTGTTATGGTGTAAATTTCATGAGAAGTTCCGGTAAAAATTGATTTCTTTGAAATTTAGCGCGTGAGAGTTTTTGGTTCAACCCCTTGGCCTATAATAACGAGTGGCACTCGTGATGCGGTAGATAGAATAGGAAATTTTGAAGCTTCCCAAAAATGATGAAATTAAAAATATCAGTGGAACACAACACGGTAAAATTATTGCTATGTTATTAATATTGCGTTAAATTGTAAGATACATCAGGAATCACTGACAAATTTTCATTTTATCAATTTAATTCGGAATTATTGCACGCAGAGTCGCAAAAGTAATCGTAGTGCAAGGGGTTAATCGAAACGTCTTCATTTTTTGTAAGGATGTGTTGATTTTTCTGCAGGTGAAAGTTTAGCTGGTTGCCAGTGACTCTTTTGTACTTGCACGACGTGATGTTTGTAGTATTTGCAGAGAATCGATACATAGAAACAAAATAGAGGTTTATAGAATATTTCAGTGATACTTCCGTTGCACCCTTCGAGTGGAAAGCATTAAATTAAGATTGAAATTTATTTAACTTTTACAATGCATTCCCATTACTTGATACGGTGGAATTTCCACTGGAGATACTTTGAAATGTGTCGACATTCTTGCACGTGCGATATACTCGCATATTTTACCGGGAAGTTTTGACGCAGTGAAAGGAAACATAACAGCAAGTAGCTGCATCGGTGTATACAACGTGTTTCAGAAATGGCTGGTCGTGCTTAAGTGCACATTTTATTCATTCTTAAAATAAACTCAACTGCAGAATTATTTCTCTGTTGAATTTTGGAAAATATTTATTCGTAACACGATTTAGTAAAAAGAGAATATCGTTCAAAAAATATTTCCATCTAAAAAGAAATAATAATAAGTTGAAATCTACTGAACACTTGTAAATTCTATCATATATAAAGTACAAAATTTACAAATGATATATTTGCAGGTTCAATTTTATCCTTTGTTTTTGTATTTTTCTATGTGCACACTAAAACTACCAAGGCGGCCATAGAGTAAATATTCCACGTCTGTCTTATAAAACAAGAATTGCTTAATTGATAATCTTTGTCACTTCTTGATTCCTCTTTGTCCAAAGTACTTATTTAGTGTATTTAGATATAATAGACATAAAGCTGGTTCTAGTGTTAACTCACTTGGACATGTGACCTAAAAATCCCTTTGCGAACGGAGACTTTTTTGAATATTGAGAAATAATCATTTATTTGACCATCAAAAAACATCTTTTTATTGAAAAGTCAGAGCGTTAATGTATAGAAGTTACAAATTACTATTTGTTTAATGAAATTTCAACTGTTCTATTTCAATTATTCAACTTAGACTACATATATGCGTCTGTCACCCTCAAAGGGTTAAGAAAGTTTCAAGCCCAGGCTTCATACATTACGTAGAAAAAATCTTTCAAAAGTAGCACAGATTCAAACTCTGTCCCACAAATTAGAACTCCTAAACTTCCGACCAGTATCCACCACAGCCTTACACTTTTTCCTTCTTCGCACTAAGTAGAATATGCCGGAAACGAACAGCCGACAATTTCTGAAACACCCGTTACATCTAACGTTCCCTTCGTTCTCTATACAGTAAACAGTTAGCAGTGTTTCCGCGGATATCCTTCGTAGTATTATCAACGCTGTGGCAGAATTACGACTTTATGGTAATCGACGCGAGACCGTAAATCGTGTTTATGGTGTAACGGTGTACTCGTTTCGTTTCAGGTTGCCTGGATGCTTTTCGACAAGAGCGCTATCCTGACGGTACAGAATCACGTTATTACCAGGAACCCCAGGATATCCGTGTCGCATGATAAGCATAGGACCTGGTTCCTACATATCAAAGAGGTGCAGGAGGACGACAAGGGAAGGTACATGTGCCAGATTAATACGGCCACTGCCAAAACACAATATGGATACCTCCACGTCGTAGGTAAGAGATTTTCTCGATCGGTGTACTATTGAGGAGCGCTTGAGAAATTGGCGGGAAAATTTGTAGGAGTAACGATTTGGAGACTATTCAAAAAATGTCCAGAGAATCTGTCGCGTTGTTAGACATCACTTTTGTGGACTTAAATTTAATTTTACAATTCTTTATGTCGTTAGAAAATCTAAAGCTTAAGAAAAGGATATTAGGCTTGCAATTTCGAAATTAAGAAAAGGATAAGGAATTATTGTAACACGATGCAGTGAGTTGAAATTTTATGGAAAGAACATGCTATTAAACTTTGAATTATTCCATTTGCGAAATGTGTTTGAAGTTTAATTGATAAAAATAATTAAATTACTAGTTCGGTGGATAGTCCGTTTATATTTGGATTTTATATAAATTTGACAACGTGTTCGTTAAATGTTCGTAGATATCGAGAATTTTTATGATGCATTCAGCAGTCTGAAAGTTAATTTCCATCCCATTGTGTCGCAGCTCCGATGCAAAGCACCATAATTATCCCATGTTTGTTTACCTTTTGTTTTGCGGTCTAATTAATATGCGTATTTCCGCTTTCTGTGCCCCTTTAATTATGTAATTATGTAACAACAACCTTGCCTTTATAACCTGTTACCCGAAAATTTTACGTTTCGCGTTAATTTCACCCGGCTAGTGCGAGTATAATAATTATTATTTAAATAATCTAATTATACCCAAGCATCCCAATCTACGAAGCGATTCATTGTTTCTCGTTATTTATTTATTTTCTATCGCAAATTAAAACGCAGAATTCTAAATGATCAACTGACTCGCAGCTAGGACAACAATCGCTAAGTTATGAAAAAGAGGTTTCCTAAGAATCTTATCTTCTTTAATATATTAACACGTGATATTGCTAATGTCGATCTCTGTAAAACGAGATATCACATTCAATAACTTAAATCGAATATGGAATACCACAGAGTCCAGAAGATTTTTTCAAAATATTTAATTATTAATCATTTTGAAATTTGCACTCAATCACTGAAGTCATAGTACACGTATCATACATGAAAAATCTAGAAGTAACTAACATTGAAATCGGATTTGCACTGATTAGAACCTGCAGCCTTCAAGTTCATCTTTCCCATAACCCCCGAATCACAAAAACACATGTCATTCCCCATCCCTTCAACTACCTGTTACATGTTCTCTATAAATTGCAATCCCAACAACCCACATACGATACTAGTAATATGAAATAATTAGCTTCAAACCTCCCGCCATTATTTAAACTTCCACCCCAGAAACTTCTTCAAGAAACTGCAAAAAAGACATTTCCTAAAAGTAACCGTAAAAAAAAGATGGAAAAATTTCCTACATAAAGAGCAATAATAATTTAATCAGGCAAGAGGCATCTATAAGTGTTACAAGGGGGTGAGATGTTGATGCAAAGGGTGGCCTCGGTTATGCCATTCGGGAGAACATATTAATATCTCGAGTTTTGACGTCTGAGGTCGTCGGCGAAACGAGACTCGGTGGCAGGCTGGTAAACCGGGGGGGATGTTGCAGTAGTCGGAGGAGTAATCAGAGGGCTAGATTAATTGTTTCCACGGGACTCTTGCCCTGCCGTTGCACAAATACAGGCAAGACTTCCGTGGCGGCACTTCGTGATAATGCCGACGGAACAGACACAATGCCAACCTGCCATAACTCAAGCACTCGACTCGACTCGACTCGAATCTACTCGAGTCGAGCATGCGAGAGCAACGTGTACGCGTGTAAATATTCCATACGGTCTGAGTCACTTAAAGTTACCACCTGAGGCGTTTACCTTCCTCTTGAGCTAATAAAGGCTTTCGACGAGTTTGACGATTTCGAAGGCTCCGCCGTGGGATTTACATGCAAAGCGTCTGCTCCGTGTCTGTCTTGTATTTAGGTCGCGTTGTGCACCGTGTTTGTCTACGAAGAATGGGCCTGTTTTACATAACAAAGACCATCCGGAAGAACAAAGGAAGAATAAACTGGAAGAAATAAATTTCAACCCTTGGTCAGGACTGGACTCTTACACGAGCTTTTCTCTGCGATCGCGCGCGGTCTTTTCACCGGATAACTTTTTACAATTGGTATTGCCGATCGTTTTGTAGTGATAGCAGCAGGTTGGAGTAGTATATCGTTGCACGTTGGAAATGTTTTTCAGTCCTTTTGTTGGTGTTCGGACATTTACATGGTAGTCGTGCGAATCGTATGTCGTGATTTAGGTTGACGTTTAGGTGGAAGGTGAAGGTGGAACTGGATATTAATGTTTATTGTTCGTAGCGATGCTACTGTTTATTTTAGGTTTATCGGAAGTAGGAGGTTTTAAGTAATCAAAGGTATTGAGAAGTAATAATGCTTTAAGTTGACGTTAACAAATTTTAAACAGTTAATGACATGAGAATTTAAAGTTAGGAGGACTGTCCGATATTCTACACGTGGACTTTGCACGTTTATATGGATTTCAAAACATTTAGAAGCATTTCTCTGTACACGACGATAGATAAATCAAATTCTAATATTTTATTTGAAAATGAAAGTCTTGAAATGATCACCATAATTTCAAAATTATGGAGCAGCAAATGTCCAAGCTATACTAACAATAAGTCACTCGAAGTTTTGCAACACACCGGAACTGTTGGTGTTTATTAACGCAACAGTAAAAGGTGCGAGAAGGTTGTGCCTGCAATTAAAACGGGTGAAAATTTGTTCCACGACATTCTTTTATTAAATTCTATTTAATTAACTAGATGTATATCGACTAGTTTCCCAGCGTGTCGTTTTCGTTCATGAAAGAAGTTCGCTTCGCCATCGCACGCTTTGTTCTTTAATTAAAAATTTCGCAATTGAAAAGGAAGTGAAACCTCTTTAAACACTTTTTTCAGGATTGCCTCAGTTCGACCATGCCGAACATTTCCACAGGCATTTTTTCAGTTAAAACTCAAATACCACATTATCACCCACTTAACACTAGAACTACCGGCGTTAAATCTATCATATTTAAAAATATTAAATAAGTATTTTGAAAAAAGGGGAATCAAGAGGTAGAACAGAAGATCGATTCGGTAATTTATGTTTTATAAGATGGACGTAGAATATCTATTCTATGACTCTCATATAAAGGAGAATTTTTGGAAAAAATTGTGTACCAGTCATTTTGACTGGTTTGGTAGTTCTAGTGTTAATGTAATAACACAAAATTCCCTAAGAAGCATAATATGCGATTAAATTTTCTCCAATATCCATGATATATCCGAACTAGTGAATCTAAAAAGGCATAAATTCCGCAAAGACCGAAATCTCACCATGTAGTATATTCTAATTCACCCTGAAATTCAGCCATTTCAAGGATCGGCGATAACGACGTCCAACCCCATGACCGTATGACTCCATCAAACGTATATCTACCCCTGTCTTCGCGGCGTCTGGTTACTCACCCTCTCTCTCCCCCCATGGTTTCATTCCATGGCCTCATCCCTTCTCCCTCGTCCGATCTTTTTTTTCTCCTCCCCCTCTGTCCTCTGTCTTCTCGTAAATAAGGCGGAAGCCCGAGACTATCTGACTTTTATTCGATTTAGAGGCGACTCTGCGAGCTTAACCGGTAAAGAAGCTCGAGTGGAGCCGAGAAGCGCACACTGCGGAACGTGACACTGAGCTTTCGACCCTTGCCGTACATTTTTCGAGGCTCGTGTCGTTCTATTTCTTCCTCTTTCTTCTCTCCTCTGTCTCATTCTTATTCTTACTATCTTAGCCTTTCCAACTGTATCTCTTATTGCCCTTTCTTTTCCTTTATCTTCTTTTTTTCACTTCCTCCTGCCCTTTCTTCGTTCGCTCCGTGTTTATCTCTGTCTTTTACCACCTGTTCTTTCACTTTGTCTATCTTTTCGCGCCTGTCCTTTTTCTTTCCTTCTCTTTTATTGCCACTTCCATTCACTCCGTCTATCTTTTAGTGCCTTGCCTCTTTCTCTTTCACTCTTCAGCTTTCTCTTTCCATCTTTCCGCCCTGTTGCCTCTCTCTCTTTTGGAGTTTTCGCTCTTTCAACCCGTTTCACCCCTTTTCACCTCCACCCTCGTCGACTCACTCGACTTCAATACGGATTCCGCTGCGTTTTTGCCGGTTATCGAGTTCCTCCCCGTGGACGATTGGACGAGTTGTTGCCGATTCGATTGGTGTCCCGGTGTAACGAGTGAAAGGAGCGTGTTATGATACTTGTGAACTTGTACGCGATTTCATATCTTGCTTTTCTCGAGGACTCTTTTTTATTAAAGTCCCTGCAGGCGCGTATGCGCCGCTCCCAGAGAAGATTAAATCGTAAAAAGATTTGTAGGAAGGTGGATTTCGAGAAATGTCAAAGATATCTCTACGTTTGAATTAAAGCATTATAATTGCTTCCTAAAATATTGATACTTTTGTAAGAAATGTTCTGTAATTGGAAGATACTTTCTATAAAAAGAATTATCATTTCGACGAACTTGTACGTGAGCAATCGATTTACAAAAATTGGACAGTTTTGGCATTGGCTTAATGATGTAAAACAGAAAAATGATATTGTATATAAGGAAAAGTGTTCTACGATCGTATGATCGCTAATGAAAAAAACTATAATCTGAAGTAAAAAAAATCCATGAAATACATATATATTAGGTAAAGTGAACAAAATGTCGTTTTTGTTTTACAATGCGAACAAAATTTACAAAAAAGGTACATAAAATTTATTCCTTCTAACTGCGGAAAGTGGGCCCCGATTGTGATAGACTGACCAGGTTTTAATGGTTCATAATGAATCCCACGCGAAATATCCTACCAGACGCATAAAAAAGCGAAATTTCTTTTCGCTTCACCTAATATATCTGAGCGACCAAATTTTGCAAGGCTCATAAAAACTTTCCTTCATCCTAAGCTATCGACTATTTAATTTTACCAGCCTCAAAAAACACTCCTCATAGTCTCATTATTTTTCCATCCTACCAAGTTTCTCAATACTTGTCGAATAAATTGCGCGTCTTCGACTTAGCAGGGTGAAATTTCGTAGCACTCGATTCAAGAATTCTTCCAGGCCTCGCATAACATTGCACAAAGAGAATTTGTCTAGCTCCATGTATACATTACGTATTTCGGTGTTGTATCACTGAACGCGTGTCGGCGCAAACGTACGTCATATATTACGCTAGCTCGGCACCGCATTCCCTAAGGGAGCGGTGTAATTAGTAATTTGTAGTTCCAGTGGCTTCATTCACCGAGGCACATAACAGTCATTTCGACACGCGTTTCTCATGCGCCTTTGTACGCGAAACGCGCCCCGTTACGTCTGAAAGTGAATTACGACCCTGACATTTGCCGTTTAATTTCTAAATTTCTGTCAATGCAATGAGAAAAATTCTTCTTTCGCTTCGTCAAATTAAGGGACTTTTGTAATGTGCTCTTAACCCCTTGCCCTACGACTTATTTTCTAACTGCTCTCCAATAATTCAGCTTTAAATTGCTAAAATAAAAATTGATGAGTAATTCTTGATATATCGTATAATTTAACGCAATATTAGTATTATAGAAATAATTTTATCGCGTTGCGTCTCATTAATTTTTTCAATTTCATAGGTTTTGCAAAACTTGAAAATTGTTATTGTACAGCAAGGGGTTAACACTTTATCATTTACCGCTCAGTCTTTGATGTCGGGCGGCGGTGCAGTTACATATTTGTAATTCTGTCTAACTTTAAAATTAAAATTTGAAGAAATGCTTAATTGTTGCAATTCAGGGTAATTTTGTTATTGTCCTTTGAAATAGTAGAATAGAAGACTATCGGGCAATGAGCCTTGATAAAGCTAAAAATTGTTGATAGCTTTCCAGTAGATAAATTATTATTTGTTTACGGGATGTTTTGTTCGATAACGGTTCAATATCTCGACACGTGAAGTTATATATGAATTATCGACAGAAAGTTATGTATTATGATAATCGAGAAAAATGAATTATAGAATAGTATTTGGTACGGAAAGGAACATTATGTTTTGAAAATTATTTTGTTACACGATCAGTAATGGAAAATATTTACAGTATAATTTTTTTTTAATGGAGCCACATAAATTTGTAATGCATCCGTAGAACTGTCTGGGGATTCTTGGTAAAGATGAATTAGGCTAATCAAGTTAGAAAATTATCTGTTCATTAGATATTTCAATTTAAATATTGAGAGTTTGTGACACAAAGATCTGGCGTTACCTCAGACTGAAGAAGACTCAGAGGGGGTTAACTATAAAATTTAATATAAAGTGCATGTAATTAGGCGAAGTTCAATTAAATGTCTTTCGAGGGAGACCTTTCCTCGTTGTTGTTTTTCAACGTGGCAAGAGTAATAATAATTTTTGCAGACTTTTTAAATGGGTCAGAGGGAATTTCTTTTGTTTCTTAGTAAAACAAATTTCTGAAGTTTCCCCATCTAGCCAATTTAAAATTCTATTACCCCGGCAATCTTTAATGGATTACGAAAAAGTAATCGGACGCTCTGGAGCTAGTGCCTTACCGACGGAAGACCTTCGAAACCATTTGTAATTAAGGGGTTGTATGAATTTTACTCGGTGTATTTCTTAGTTTGTAATTTTTATCGCTGAGAAAACTGAAAGAACTTTATTATTTGAAACAATGAGGTATAGATTCTTAATTCGATTATCGAAATTTATGTTTCATTGGAAAGATTGGGAAGGCACTATTTTTGTACCAGTTGCCTTTTTACATTCGTATAAATAAATTACAGAAAAATGACTGTTAAAACTACCGTGCTAGACTTTGAATATAACATTGACATATTAAACAGCTAGATTTTTATAAAGTCTCGACGTAAAAATTTGGGGAATCGATAAATTTCAACACAGTAGCAATACTAGTTTATTTTTTCCGCGAGAATTGACATATATCAGTATTAAAATTAATACTTTCTAATTACTATTGAAGTAAATCAATGAAAAATGTCTACAAAAATTAGCGTTTCTACACAGCTCCCGTAAAATATTGTATAATGACCCGCCATCATTCTAAACTAATTTCACGAACTTCTTCCAAACCCATCAGAAGTCTGCATCAAAATTTGCATAAAAATTAGCAGCATCCCTCCAAGTAACAAGCATCGCCGAAGCTAATTCATTAGCCCAAATAATTTCATTGTCTGTTCATGAGCAAACGTAAAGCCGAATTGCAACGGGAGAAAGGAGGAACATTGCTAATTGGAACTTCCTCGTCTCACCGCGAAGAGATCTTCATCGTTCCCCTCGTACGATCTCTCGTATTCGCAAACACAATGACGTCGCGGATCATTAAGGATCGTAAAGTATATCCGGCAGCAAAGGAAAAAATTATCCCCGCCATCTATATAGCCCCCTTGAAAGAGAATTCAATCGTCTGGCTTGTACCAGAAGGAAGCAATAAAACTAGGAAACCAGAGGAGAATCTACACGAGGCCCGCTACTTACTTAAGTGCCTACATATTTACTCGATTCTTCGAGTAGCGGCAGCCACCATCTGGAGAACCAGCTCGATTCGCGTTTCCTTCTCTGCCTTCACCACCTACCCCTTCTTTCTCCATTTCTCGAGTGGCCAATTACGGACAACGGAGATTTCAGAGACTTCCAGTGGAGGGTAAACGAACACTCGGCCGGATATCGATCGAGAATAAAGAAGGATCCAACCCCCGTCTCCGACTACTGCTCTCATCCTCCTTTCTGTCGTGGTATAATAACTTGGACCATCGTGACGTTCCTACTTCACGTTTCCTCCCTTCGAGGCGCGAACGCGAGCTTTTCCGTTTATACTCCTCTTCTCTGTTGCTGGTTCATCCTCTTTGTTTATTTCTCTTCCTTTCTGCCATTATTTCTCTCGAACTCTTTCTCTTTCCGTGTCTCTCCCCTCTCTCTTTCTCTCTCTAGCCATGATCCTCTTTCTTCCTCCCACTCTCTATCTCGCTAGCAGTTCAGTCTCATGTTGCTAGAGTTTAGAGCAAGTTAACGCGCAACAACGACGGGGCAACAACACACGCGCCACCGAGGACGACGATGGCGAAGGTGGTGGTGGTGGTGGCGGCGGCGTTTGCGCTTGAATAATGCATCAACAGTCCGTACGCGGCTGCTGTATAACGGCCCACCACCTACGATGGGGCTGTGCTGCTCGCCTCCGCGCCGTTCAATCTGCGCTTGTTGAACAATTCGGTAACACCCCGCATTAGCATTAATGTAGGATATCGGCGGACACCTGCGGTAATTCATAGGATTGAACGGAGCTTCCCAGTTGGCACGATCACTGGACGCTCCCTAGCACGTGTCGGACTCTTCCGTTTCGCGCTCCTCCGAGGACTTCCTGCTTCAAATTTGTCGCAGTTTGTTTTTAGTTAGCGACCGTCGGATTTCGGATGTGAATTGTGGCGGAGTTTGGCGGTATGGCGGTAATGCTTTTCGTTTGGGGTGAATATTGGGGTTATACTGCGATAGGTGGTCGGGTATTTATTGTTTTCTTTTGGGGGTAAGTTAGGTATAATTGTATGTACAATTTTTGTAGAGTTTATTGTGTTGGGTTGATTTGAAATTATAAAAAATGAAGAGACAAGGATGGAATGATAGGGAATGATGTGGGAGGATTTGTTTAAATAGCAGCTGAAGGGGAAGTTATTGAATATCGCGACGTAGTGTAGAAATGTAGAATGTGTTCTTTGTTAACACTAGAACTACCAAACCAGTCAAAATGACTGGTACACATTTTTTTCCAAAAATTCTCCAAGCTTATAGAAGAGTCTTAGAACAAATATTCCACGTCCACCTTAAAAAACATAAATCACTGAATCGGTTATCGTTCCCGCCTTTTGATTCCTCCTTTTTCAAAGTACTTATTTAATATTTTGAAATATGATAGATTTAACGCCGGTAGTTCTAGTGTTAAATGATTTTACATTGAAATTAATATCTTCGATGTCAAATGTTTTGTGGTACTGTTCGCTCGGAATTTTTATTTGAACGAATCAAAGATGCAAATTGTATCGTGTTAAAGTGTCAATTTGATCAAAAGCTTAGCCCGAACCCTTAGTGAATATATTAACCCTTCGGGGCAAGGGATGGTTCAGGATTAAGATCTATAGGGTCCTTCTTGGGTCAGATTAAAGATATCTGAACTAATTTACAAATTGAGCAGTCTCATTACATTGATACCATAATTGCGTCAATTATTATAATTAATATATCATCTTGGGAATTAACACATTTCTTTAAAATCGAAAATTGAATCGAGAAATATTTAACATATCAGTGGACCTCTTGAAAAAATTGCAGTATTGAATGATAAATGATCTAAATATTCAAAGAAGCTGATTTCTTACTTTTAACATCTATCTTTTTGTACTTGTTACTGTTTCAATATTTATAATTAATACAGTTTGCTCACAAGGTTGATTGAGTTTTGTTTAGGCAGTAACTTTTGAGATCGTTCAATTAATAAAGAATAATCATTATACAGTAACGGACCATGTTTTATATAAGTGACCTGTGGTGTAAAATAACTTGAGGAAAGGTCGAGTCTATTTCCTTTTTAGCCTCATTTTCCCACTTACGAGTCACAAATCATTTATAAAATCGTCGACTGTAAAGTTGATAACTTTACATGTACTGAAATTCTCTCGTACTTTCAGCCAAAAATAATAATTTCATTTCTCCATTAACATAATTAGTATTGTATCTTCTCAAATTGTACCCTCCAAGTTCTATTTATTATTTAATCATATTTTACACTATTATTCAATTACTATTACCATATTACTCAATGCATACAAATTTCCCATTGAGCCCCTGATCATTGCAGTAATTCACCTCGTCATAATTTTCATTTGAATTTTTTTATCGTAATTCCATATAATATTTTAAATTTTTCAAATCTGTATCAATATTCCAATTACACTCGACATTTATAAATCGTTATACTCTCTATTCATGCCCCCAATGAAAATATCATTTCTCCATTAATATTATTAATATCGTATCTTCTAAAATTGTGCCCTGCAAATTCTATTTAAGCCTTAACATTTTACACTCTTATTCGCACATTTCCTCGTCGCGATATTAATTATCCAAGACGGAAGATATAACATATGCCAACGATCTGCTCAGTAATTCTTCTCATCATAATTTCCATTTGAATTTTTTCATCGTAATTGCATATAATATTTGTAATTTTTCAAATCTTCACCGATATCCCAATCATTCCACTTATGTTAATTACACTTTTGCCTCCTCGAATAAAACGAGGGAAATTTTTCTGCCATCACTGTGGATATTTTCTCGTGCATTAAATACATCCCATCGTCCATTTCGTCCGAATGTCGCGGAACGCACGCCGCAAAGGGACGACTTGATATTCGGACTCAGTTTATATATGAATATGTAGGACGACCCTCTTCACTCGGCATTTGGAGTACTAAACGAACCGTCCAAAGGGTCCATTGCTATTTCAACCAAAGCTGTGCATCTTACCGAGGATAATTCTACGAATAAATTCCTGGCTGCTCGAATAATTGGCAGATGTTCGGGGAAAGTGGTATATATACGTTCGAGCATTGAACTTTGTGGAAAAAGTGCACGTATATTCTTAATTTCTCTGGTTTTGTGGACGACTTACGGACTTTAAGAAAATAAGAATCTTTTTTGAACCTATGGTTACACAAATTGTTCAATAACATATTGTAAATTCGAAACTATTGAAATTATGTCAGATTTTGTTATCAGACTTTTCACCCTTCGGTATGAAAAGTAAGACGGTTTTGATTGTGATAGAGATGAAGATAAAAATACTTTAGATTTCCGTTCATGAAGTTTATATTCTGTTACTAATTCTCAGAACTTTTTTTTTCCTACAGGAATTAATGAACAGAATACGAGAATCGTCATTAACAAAAAATTTCATTTTATTTTAAATGTAAATCAGATTTATTAATTTCTTTTTATTATAAAATAGAGTATCTAGAAGTAATTCGTGCATTTATTTAAGCATCTAATTTTTAAAGAATTTTTCAAGCCACCGTGAATAAAGTATTAAATTTATTTAAAGCCAAGACGCCAAAAATACGTTATGAAAGTCATTATAAAATGAGTCATTGAACGTCACTAAAGAAATTTTCTTCTTATCACTATTTTCTAAGGCAAAGTACCATTTCTTAATTTCTTGCACTTACTTTAATATCAAAGTTCTTTAGCTTATACCACTTTCTTCCAGAGGCCGTAATTTATTCGGCGCGAAATTCTCCGCAATTGTAATCATTAGTAATTTTCGTTATTCTCCAGTGGGATAATAAATCGTGGCAACGTTCTGGCACTCGTCTGCGACGCTTCGTGGTATTTTAGCATTAATAGTTTCATTCATTATTCATTATTCGCGAGGCCCGACAGAGAATGTCTGGCTAACCAAATAACAGTTTTCAGCTTGATGAACTGCTTGTTTCCGTGAATATTGATTGTTCGGACGTTAAATAACAATAATTCGTGCCATCGAAGCATAATTATTAGTTACGCACGATGACGCTATTAATTAGTTGCCGTATAAATTGCTTCAGTGGCCTGACTTGAATTAGAAATTATTTATACGATGATTTCCACCGGAAATCGTGTTCCAAATCATTGCTTTGTCACGATTCCGTTTCGCTGATATTTGCTAATTATTTTTGCATTGATGCATCCGGTTGAACTAGAATATTACATTATTGAATACTTCTCCTAAGAATATGTTTACTACAAAATTTTATAGAAAAGAAAAATATAAAAATAAGTGTATAGATTTCGATGCATTCATTCGCTTTTTAATTTGATTGTTAATTGCTAATTACCTATCGTCAATACATCTCTCTGATCCTCTGCATTATATAACATATTTCGATGTCTATCATCTCTCTATTTTTATAACAAAGTTTAATATACGAAAGAAATGCAATGATGCGATAAGTGCAGAACATCTAACCAATTAGCCCATTCTTGTAAACTTTATAAATTATTCATAGAATTATCCAAATGTTGAAGTTCACACAGAGACTTTTAAAATAGCATAGCAATAAGTTTTCATTCCACGAAGAAATGTGGGACAAGTATTTAATTAAATTAATGCAAATATCTTGAAATAGGAATATCGATACATGGACTATGTGCTCCTCTTCTTGTTTGAGAATGCATCAGTCATGTACGTACTTACAAAGGTGGAGCTATCTACGGGGAATCGCAGTGAGCATTGCCGGAGGATATTACAGCAATGCGAAATGCAAATTGTGCATATTGCCGATATAAGCGAGCTTCTTGTGCTATTGACTTGATCCGAGAAAAATAGTGGCGGAATTATGAAAAAGCATCTATGCTATTCTTCAGCTGCTTTTAATGTCTTTTAACGCGACGAACAACAAACGAGGCGCGCTAATTGGAATGCTTTATTGGAAACTTTAATCAGATTAAGTTGCATTTTACCATTGCTTTTTCATTATAATTGTTAAAACTGGATTCCTGAATGCGTGACGTATTTTAATAGCTGTTTCAGCGTGAGAACAAATACTGAAATCTTCAATGATTGTTGGTTTTTTTATCGTGGATCTTTGGACTTTTTTGGAAACTTGAAACTTTATGTTTGATCAGGAATTCACAATGTTTAATTTCATTTTGAATTTTGTTTGAAATTTTTAACAAAATTTAGCAGATTCTCAGCAATTTTATTATAGTTTGCTTTAAAATTGAAAATTCTAATCGCAAGTACTCTCCACTGTGTCATAGTAACTGAAATTGAAATTATATATATATATTTTATAAGAAACTTAAATAGTTGTTCTTCTATAGAGATTAATAAGTCAGCGTATTAACTTACAGCTCGTCAAGATTTAAAAAAGAGAAAAGATTTTAAAAGATTTTAAGATTTAAAAAGATTTAAAAAAAAGTTTTGATAAGCAAGGGCTCCAATATTTAATGATTCGAAGAAACTTCCCAATCTTTAAAACATTTAATAGTTGACCGATGATCTCTAAATGATTACATCTACAACGCTAACTGCATTTTTGAAATATCATCTACAAAATCAATACATCTCTGCCCCGTTTAAATAATTGTCTCCAAAACTCAGACCCTTTCAATTACAAGACCAAAATAACTAATTACATTCCATACATAAAAATACTCTGAAACTCAAAGTCAATACAAGCATGCAAATCACATCACCAAACTTCATCAAATATCCACAAATTTCCAACATCAATCCCAAAGTAACATCCCTACACTCAAATCCTGTATCCCTCCACAGCAAACCTCACACCGACACAAAATTCTCCTCAATTAACGTCTCACATTAAAAATAATAATAATTACCAGCGTAAAAAATTGCACCTCAGCAGCCTCGGTAAAACGACGGCATCCAAGCGAGCGTACCAAACGTGGAATATTTCTAAAAGCATTAACTGTCGTTATCGCGACGCGCGAATCTCCGGAAAAGAATTCTCAGTATAAAAGTGGGACGCGCGATTCGTATCAGTCGCGATTCGTATTCGATGAACCGACACTTTCGATATTTGGTTACACTGATACGCCGACACGAGGGAAAGAATCGGCTCGTGTTTTCGTCCTCTCGTGGCGCTATCGTCCCTCTGTCTCACGGAGCGTCGTACATCCCGCGGGGACAATTTTTTCCGCGGTTCTGTCTCTTTTTCTCTCTCCCTCCGTTTTTTCCCCCCCGAAGAATCATTACGACGGCTCGGTCAATGGAGTATCGATTTACTGCATGCAAGCCCGCACATTTATGCCAGACGAACGATATATTCGGGAATATTGACATTCGCATTTTGCCGAAAAAAATTGACGAGTATAATGATGATTTCGTATGACGGCTGACCTGGTTAGAGGAAATGGATATTTTTGAAGAAATTGAGAAGCCTTTGTCGCTTGGAGACGGGATTTCTTTGAGTTTATGGAACGGTTCTTTTGTTAATTCGATTTTTCGAATTTCTGAT
The DNA here is from genome assembly GCA_963989415.1 of Cerceris ruficornis. NCBI lineage: Eukaryota > Metazoa > Arthropoda > Insecta > Hymenoptera > Crabronidae > Cerceris > Cerceris ruficornis. The sequence continues at coordinate 14,512,296 of OZ022521.1, forward strand.
GAGATGAGGGGCTAGTATTTTTAAGGCTGTATGCGTGTTTGTGTTGGATATTTTTGAAGATGTTGATGCTTCGGAATAGCAATCGATAAGGATAATCATTAGTTGATATATATGGTAATCTAATAAAAGGTTGTTAAATAATGTTTAGAGGCAACTTTAAGTGTCGGCAGTCTTTCGTCAAAGTGTGCTTAGGGTGGATTTTTATCGTAGTTCATTTTTTCTTAATTTAATTACAATTTTTAGTAATAAGTCTTTATTATCCTACACTGAATTGTAATGATCATAATAGGTTATCGTTAACACTAGAACTACCAAACCAGTCAAAATGACTGGTACACAATTTTTTCCAAAAATTCTCCAAGATTATAGGAGAATCGTAGAATAGATATTCCACGTCCATCTCATAAAACAGAAATTACCGAATTGATCATCTTTTCCATCTCTGAATTCTCTTTTTTTCAAAATACTTATTTAATATATTTAAATATAACAGATTTAACGTCGGTAGTTCTAGTGTTAATATAAATTCTTGTAGTCTAAGTTCAATTAAAAATATTAAAAATTATTTTCTGTATTTATATTATATCCGGTATCCTAAATGGCTATCTCTTTCAATTACTATGAAATAAGATTGAATATAAAACAGTGAGAAATATTGCGAATTGAAGTATTTTACACATAAATAAATTAATTTCTAACGGCTTAATGCACCCCCGGTTAAAAGAACAACTCAATTCTACACAATTGCTATTCGATTGCTGATCCTGTTTGACTTTCTTTCTCAGTTCATCCACGGGGAACAATAGATTATTAACCTCCGTATAACGATATCACGACCGAGAATGATGATTTATCCACTGCATTGAAGCAACCGAATTGTTTAATCGTGTATAGCTGCGTGATACAGTTAGTTAATTACGATAGAAATGCAATATTCATAGGGCGTTTAACAGCGAACTAGCTACTCAATAATACATGTAATGCGAATCTGCGTTGGTTTCTCTTGTTCATCTGTAAACTTCCAAAATGAAAATATAAATTTTTACAGTATTCAAAAGGTAAAGAAACAAACATTGGCACGAAATTAATTTGATTAAAGATGGTATACAAAACTTTGCAGTATAGTTATTTTATTACTGTACTATACAATATAACAGCTATTATATTTTCTTACTTACACAGTATAATTCGTTTAACTGTAAACGGTTGAATACCGCAACAGCGATTAAAATTATTAAGAAAATGTTTCAGCAAAAGTTGCTTGGTGCGAAGGGGGATATCATATTTTGCAACTTATTCTTATGCAGGTCAAGTAGTGAAGCAGATTTCGAAATCAACTTCACTTCCTCATATGCATTACCTGGTTTATCTTGGTATTCTTTATAAAGAAATAGTATTCTTATACTAATGTTGAAAAAGCATAGAAGCAGATATGCCATTGAGGGAACTGCATGTACCCTTTTTTACGTGGCCATTGTCAAATTCCGTCCTCCTGTAACCACAATCATAGGTAATTTATATCTACACATCTGAACATTTATATTAAAATATTTACTGATCAAATAGTTAGCCCGTATAAGTAGGTTAATACATCTTTACAGGGGCTTTAGAGGGTAAGGAGCTGAAGGATTAACCTCGTAATTAGCGGGCTCGAATTCAGATCCTAAAACACCTTATCCCAAAAAAACCAAAAGCAGGATATCCTAGGTGAAATAACCATAGCAGTTAAGATCGAAAAAAATAACACAAACTTATTTACAAAGAATACTCCGATAAACAGGTTGAAGTTGATTTGAATATTTCCTCCACTACTGGATCAACAACAACTTCATTTGCAGGATACTGTTTGATAATTTTAATCCCGTATGATACATTTGACTAGTCCTAATTAAGTGTATCATACTGTATTAAAAAACCTATATTTCGAATACTCAAGCTTCCTCAAAGAGCGCAGTTAGTTTTATATAAAGTGCTTCTATTGAAGGAACTGTCCTGCTGCATATTTCGATCATGATCGACAACATAAATGTTCATACGTTATGGTGATTTCGTTATCGCGGATATCGATTGCTCGTCTATCGCTATCAGCGGCCAGTAATCAACTTTCGGAGGAAAATAACAATTTGTCCCATACGATATATATGTATATATACGTAGTGAAAAGCGCATCCTGGATATTTCTCATTTCTCCGTGTGTGTCTGCCAATCATGCGAATCACGATGTCGGTTTCGATCGACGTCGCAAATGGCGATGCAGACGACAGATGTCAGACCACCGCTACGATATGATATTTTTCCCTAATATGACAGCGATATAATTGAGTTAAGCGTATTCTGTTATTTATTTTTACCCCGTATCTCTCTGCATGCATACATTCAATGGGGAAATAACGTCAGACGGAGATTTATATGTGACGTTCCATCCGGAATGATTGCCATTGTACTCGAAAGTTTTCGCTGATGGACGAGTTATGGATCTAAATTCTAATCTCGCTTCGAGATGTTTAAATTCGTTGTTTGTTCGTGTCTTTTAGTGATGTTGATCGTTCCCGCGTTAATAGTGGTCAATAGCAGCTTGGGAAGTTTTTTAAACTTTTATCTCAAAATAAAATTGTTGCAAAGATATTTGTTGTTATTGAGAATGTATATTTTGTAATAATAAATGGAAAGTAGGTGTTAAAGGATGGTAATTGATAAACGAAATATTACTTTTCGATTAAAATTGCGGCTAATGAAGATAAACAGGGAATTGAAATAGACAGATATATTTACCGATTGACGTTTAATCCCCATTTTTTTTATTACCATGCAAAATTAAGTTTCTGTCTACGGAGAATTCAAACCACGTTAAAAATACTGAAAAATTGCAGAATTAAATATACGTACCGTCGGTCTGTATTTTATTGCGAAATGTAACAACTTGGAACACCGAGATGAGAAAGAACAGCAAATGAATTCCGTGAATGTTACTTTATTTCGAAAAATTCAGTATTCGCAACAAATGTAAAATACAGTGCAACAATATCAGGGAAAAAACCTCGGTCCGATATTCTAACGATGCTGAAAATCACCGTTCGTTACCCACGATTATCGATATCACTGACGATCTGCTAATCCTTGCAATTAAATTTCATAGAAATTTAAAAAGGAAATAAAACCCTTGATTTTCTGCAGTGGCCGCTATTAAAACCGACCCCAGCCTGTAATTCCCTTAATTCTTGTTCATCTGAATATCGATCCCCCGTTCGTTTTCAATCCCCAGTATAATTATCGATTTCTCATTCATTCCCAGCGAAGTAATGACTCGTAGGACAAGGTGCAGCCTGGCTGCATACGAATCTCTCTTTGTGCCGTGCATCCAATCCCCAATTTCGCATTTTCCGCTTTAACAGTGGCCCATAAAAGCTATGCCGCGTTCAACAGAGCACGTCATATTCTTTCTTAATGTCATTGATATTTTAGCTAATTCTACGCATTTTTGGCTGTTCGCTTTCAAGAATTTCAACGCTCGGATCTCTGTGCTTTGTTCTATCCACCGATAGTAACAAAATAATGCAATTTAAAGTTGCTCGATTCAGTGAAGTAATTTTTTAATATTTCTCAGACCGTAAGAATGAGGTGTAAGTGGCTTTTGATAAATTTTCTGGAAATAGATACGGGAATATCGATTCTGGTGTAATGAAAAATAAAAAGTTTATTAATGAGATTTTGAAATAATAAAAAAGTAAAGTTACACTGCTTCGAAACAACTGAAATCAAAATAACATAGTGATTGTTTTTTCATACTTTGAGTTTAAAACTTTAGCTTTAGAAGCAGATACAAAGATAGAGTGGTAAACAATGCGTTCAAAGATGTCGATCTTATAGGTTCCGAACATTTTTCTTAGACAAAAATTTACAGAACGGGTAGTTTACTATAATTATACCCAATGGTAGAGGATGAAGTATACTTAGCTGATTTAAATAATTCATAAGAAATTGATATTATACTTTGCAGCAGTCAATCTTTGGCATTTTTTATTGTACATCGTAGAACAGAATAAAATGTTCCTTGAGCTGCAAAAAACTGAAAGAAATCTTGAATAAATATACATCGGGACTGCCATCGAAGTACGAAGGAAACGAAATAATTCGCGTGTAAAATGTTACATTAAAAATGTAACGATTAATATGCAATGCCGAAGGAAAATATTGGAGAACGGACGAATACCGTACAATTTTTACCTGCCCTTCGATGTTTCTTTTTCGTCGTGTATAAGAAGGTACAATAGAGGATTTCTTTTTCCCCCGATTTTATTCCTCCTCTCGACGTCACAGTAATTTTTAATGATGTATCTTATCTGAATATGACGCACACCGTTCCTCTCAGACTAACGACCCACGAGCCTTTTATACAATACAAAATGGGACCGAGTTGATGCGATTTTAATAACACGAAAGTGCCTTTTCTTACCTACGATATTATCTGCTTATGAATTTTTGTTGTCGTCATTAATTTCACAAAGATGAATGCTTAGCCGCTGTCTTTCTGAGGCGTTTATAAAACATTTATGTAGTCGTTCATTGTTCATCGGGACAAGCTGATACAGAATTAGTATTTTTTCGATCCGTAATTGTAGTTTTATAATACACCAATGTACCGAATATTTCGGATCTGTCCTTAAATCGTACTTGTCCTTATTCAATAATTCTATTCAACTCTGTATAAAATTTAAATAGCCTTACCATTATTAAATTCCAAGTATTTTATATTTTATATCCTCGTAGAGTTATTTAGATAATTTATATATTTGTATAAATTGCTACTAAATATGCTAAATTATTGTACTTGTAACAAAGAAATTTAAGAAAGGAATTATCTCAAGTCTGTCACGAATGTCTTCCTGCAGGATTAATTTTAAAAAACGACGTAGAAACACTTTGTAAAATTTCGATTGTAATTCACGTACGGCGTAAAAAAAGTCGCTGAAAAAGAGCAGCATGAAAAGTTGGAAAACTCCGTAGAATCAAAAGCTCTCAGGACGAATCGGCGAATTTCTTGGCGATGGCTAACTCTCGGAAAAGCAGTCGGATTTCTGGTAAACGTCTCAGATATACTACCATGGGGTTTAGGATAACGTGTCTCGATCTTGAAATCGGAATGACCCGTAAAATTGACCCCTGACCGCTTCGAGGTCCCTTGATATTTCGCGAGTATTTTTGCTCCTTTCAGGAGAATTCGTACAACGAATGACTCCATCAATTGGTGATTGATACAAGCTTATTTATTGATTTGTAGCCATTTTATCCAAGTATTGACATATACGAAACACGATGGGAATGATTTTGCTTTTTAGAAGTGATAAAGTTGAGAAATAAAATTATAGATGTCACGAAAAGGAATTGTATTGTTCATGAAATTAAAATTGTGGGAAGTTGAAGACCTTTTTTCACGTATCAGGCAATTACAGTTTAGAAACGATTTTTTATTTAGTATGAGATCAGATTTTTAAACATTTTTTTTGAGCAATACGACATTAAATTCCCTTCAAAGTTAATCATGTACTTCTCATTTGTTTGCAAAAATTGGATATTTGGAAGTGTTCAACACAAAGATCAATAGATAAAATGTTTATATTTTGAACATTAATTTCAGTGCTTAATTAATTTTGCAGGCTTATCTTTCCTTTTTCTTTCCAAGTATTTAAAAATTCATATATATCAAACATAAAAATCAACGGCAGAAAATATTAATAAGAAACAATCTGCAATTAACACGAATATATTTTGTACATTTAAATCTCATAATCACAACACGTATTTTCTCTCGTAAACCCCTTCGTTTTTTTATAATGAGTATTTTGTAGAACGAAGGCCGAGATTTTTGATCGGTTATTACGAGAGCACGGGATTTTCCGTGTAATCCTGCCGCTCAGCCGGGTTAGTAATTGTCAAGGGAAGGGGAGAGAATGGCGGTCGAGGGTAAAACAGGCGGCAGTCCTCATCAGCCCTGTATAACAATTGTCCCCATCCCTTCGAAACTTTCCGCTCGAGAAAAACCTATCGAAAAATATTATTCATAATTTTATAAAACCAGAATTATTCAAAGAAGTCGAAAGTAATTCAACGTCCACCTTCATCAATTATCCATATGCAGTTTCTTCTGGAATTCCATCAAATTTATATAAACTGTAAAAACATATCCTTAAAATTGACAATGCCAGCAGACATAATCCTACGATATTTTTCTCACGGCAAATAATACCAAAGACACCGAAAGTTTATTAAAGAAGAAAAGTGTTCCTTCCATGCACTCCGACCGACACCGTCGGGAACTTGAGGATAATTTCAGCGGCATAAAATTTCATTTGTAGCATCGGTATCTGACACCTTATTTACACGAGAGAAACTCGAAAGCATTGTACGGAGTTTTAAGAGCCCGGGGAGAACGCTGAGAAAGAATCAGAAAGAAGGATCTCCGCGAAAAAATGTTGTCCGTTGCTGTTCGAGGGCTCCAACGGCTGCAGGAATTCTCGGATGCGCGCGCAAAACCCCGTCAAAACTTTCCCCCGTGAACAACCCCAAAGCTCGTCATTCCCGAAGCGGAGACGCGCTTCCACGAGGACATTTCTTTCGCCGCGAAAAAGGCCTCTTATCGCCAGTGATTACGACTTTTTAACGGGGATTTCCTCCCGCCTTCGTCTTATCTGCGCGCAGTACTCGTTTCCTTTGCCCTTCCGACTGCTCTTACCACCCTTAAAGACCGCCTTCGAACGTTTCCGCGGTTGTAACTGGATTCCTTCCATTTCCAACACCGGCTCTTTCGACTTCCCTTCTTCAAGCCTTGCTGGATTCTTCTCCTTTGTTTCCTTTTTTCTTTCAGTTTGATTTGCATGTGAAAGAATGCTATTCTTGAGCCTACGGCCCTCCTTCATCCCACTTGATGCCTCTTCGCTCGTTGAAACGTTCTTAGGTCCACTCGAGGACGCTTTCGCTTCTAGTTTCCGTGATGGAAATTTTAATATTGTGACCAGGGCTTTTGGGCGAGGGGACACGTTCAATTTTCATCGAAACATTGCGCTTCTGTGGGGTGGCAATATACTTGGGTTGGAAGTTGGTATATTTATGAGTAATATTTGTTTCATGATTTTACTGCGTTGGAAGTGTGCGATTTTTATTAGAACTTTTATGTGCAGAAATTTTAACCGACTGCGGAGTCATCATGCTCGAGCGTCGATTGTGCTACTTTACTTTAAAAATTCTTTTTTTTCGGGGCAAGTCCACTAATTCATCTCAGCACTGAAAGTGTTAACACATTCGCGACCGGCAAATTTTTTTCCATTTCTAATACTGAGTACCGGCGAAAGTAATGAAATTCCGACGCTGGTTGTCGCAAACTTGTATTGCAAACTTATAAAGCAAGGATAAAAATTATAAAATTCGTTTTGAAATGTCAATGTTACAATTATGTGTTGTTTACAATAAAAAGATTTTTATAATTTGTACACTTGCCGGCTTACAATTAGTGAGCCAACTGAGACACTCTCACTTGTCTCACTGAGATAGCGGTTATTATCGAAAGCGTCTAATGTTGCCGCATTCAAAAAGAAAAATTGCAGGACGTGAATTCACGTCAGCGGCAATCAGGAATAGAACTTGAAAAGACGTGAATTCACGTCAGCGGTCGCGAATGTGTTAACAATATAAACATTCCGTTTTTCCTATCAATACTCCATTCTCTCGTTCAATATCTGTTGCAACCTCTAGTTAGCACTCGACCACCAAGGTCAGTAAACTCAAACGCCTCGTTCGACCTCTGTAATCCAAACGTAAACAACCTCCTCGTCCCCAAACTCTTTCTCGGAAACGCGTAGCTACTTGAAACATCGGCACATTACATCTAAACTCGTGAACTGCGACTTCTTTCTGTGGAAGCAGACACTGTATACAGAAACGTGTCATTTTGCGCAGTGCCACCGAACATCGAGGACTATCAAACCTCGTCAGACGCAATCGTAAGGGAAGGTGCCAACGTGAGTCTGACGTGCAAGGCGACAGGAAGCCCGACGCCGAACATCAGCTGGAAGAGGGACGACGGATCAAAGATTTCGATCAACAAAACACATTCTGGTAAGCGTTTCTTTCGTTCCTCTTAGAATTATGGTAGCTCTCTGTAGGTCGTGATGACATTAAAGTTAGATTTATCGATGGTTAATCCAATGTTCATGGTGTCTGAGGTCACTGGGCCTAGATGTACTGTGATGTATTAACCTTCATTCGTCTCTTGAGCCTTTTTTACCCAAATGGAGATTTAATTTGATTCAAATCGAGACAAAGTGCACACAGTGCATACATATTATGCTTAGTAAAGCTATGATAAAGAAAAAGTAAGAAAATCGGTTTTTGTTTTTAAGTTGAAAGTAAACTATGTCAGGAAAGACCTTGGCGAATTTAGTGTGCTTTTTAAGGGGCGGGTGAAGGTTAAAAAAGATGGCTAGCGGGGCAACAAGGACGTCCCGTTCGGATTTTTTTTCACTTACAAATTAGTTCATTTAAATGTGACTCATAGTTTTTCTTCTTTTAAATATCCAAGAATATCTTTGAAAATATTAGACATAGAGAAAAATGTTATGACGCAAAATTAAATGGTATTAAACGGTGCATACATCGATACAACTTTTGGGAATTTTTGTGCATCGGTGTAGCTGCAAGATGGAATTGCACTCTTTCTGTAAAGTAAAACTGTAATTTTAATAATGCTGTGTCTGAAAATTGTTAATTTAAGTTGTACTGTAAATTATAAGCATGCTAAATTATTTCTTTATATTACAAAATATTTTGAACATTATCGAATTTTGTGCCATCCTACCTGAATCTGATTCTTTATTGAAAGAGTATTTCCATTAGCGAATAATATATGACCTAGTGACGAAACCCAATTAAAAGTCGAAACACTGAAAGCACGTATTTATAACAAATGCAATATTGACGGGCATGCACACAGCCTTTTGAATTTTTCAAACTCAAACTGTTTTTATGAATAAGTTCATTCCTCTGAGAAACAGTAAAAGTAAACTTTTCATAATTAATAATATAACTATATAAAATGTCACATTGCTCATTATACCATGTTGCTTATAACATTTCATAATAAATATTTAAAACCTATTTACTTTCAACGAAACAACCAAAGGAAACCTCTTTCCTTACACTGTAAAACTGTTTGGAAATCGGAAATATTAGGGGGACCGGAAAGTAATATCGTTTTTTACATTAAATTCAAAGAAATAAATTTGTAACAGGTTTTTATTGTTAACGAATGATGTAATCACCCTCGTAATCAACAACCTTTTGTCATCTAGTGTGTACATTTTCAATGCCGGATCGATAAAAATCAATTGGTTTTTGCGTAAAATATCTGGAGAAACGACATTACTTTCCGGTCCCCCTAATATCTATATCGCCAAATGACTTGAACTATTTATTGCAATATTAACTTAAGTCTCATAACGATTTCGTTGCTTCTCTCAAACGACGTGCCATACACGCGATGTTTGTTCGCGCGTCAAACCGTGCGTTCTTCTTTCACGAAACGTTTTAATTATATCGCGTGAAGGATCTCTCCAGAGACTTCCTTGCTCGAGATGACTCGTCTGCGTCGGCGAGACATCCTTAAATCACGAGTGACATCCGGCAGGTCCATTCTAGACGGGATTTGCGATAGATTCAGCGAGCTCGACGCGCCCGCGGCAATTAAAAATAATGACATTCGTCCAGATTCTTCTCTAAGATCAAACGTGACGGCTCGAAAACTGTGTTACCGCTAGCAGAAGAGCTCGAATGACTCGCCGTCGAGGAAAAAAAGTAAATGACAGCGCGCGTTTAAAAAAAAACAAAAAAACAGACAGGTTCCTCGTCATTAACGTGGTGTACATATTTGAAATCGTGAAGAAGTACATGGAAATGAACTTGTTTTACGTCGTTAGCGGTAATGGAATTAAAATTCCGATGTGTATAATTAATCGCGAAAATTCAGAAAGCAGCTGCCGCGAATTTTGAGATAAACTGATTAGAGCCACTGGAAATAGGGCGGAAGTCAGCGCCGATTAGTGCGAAGTCGATTTTTGAAGTAACGTTCCGTATAACTCGTCTTGAAATTTCTACTTTTTTAATGGTCTCCTTTTTTTAATTTTACTGGTCGTGTTAAATAGAGATTGCGAGTGATTAGAAAGCAAAGTATTAAATTTTTAGTATACTTGTCTGTCTTTCTGTAAAATATCTCTCAGAATTCTTGTTGCTTCTTATACTTTTACTTTTCAATTTTACCGATCGTCCGAAATTAAAATTGTCAGAAATTATCATTGGAAGGTTTCCAATATTGTCAGTATTCATTCTTTTTTCGATTCGAAGAATAGCTCCTGTGAATTCCTATTTGTATCCCTGCAAAATATTTAAACCAAACTTTGCGATTATTAACTCCTTTGCGAATCATTGAAGAGGAAAAACGCAGGACAATTGGAATTCGCTGGAAAATAACGTTCGAAGCTGTCCAGAATGTGAGGTTCTAAACTTCATGAAGTATCACCCTGATATCGAATTAGCATTTCCTCGTTTATATATATAATAAATATTTCAACGAAGGCCACGGAGTCGTTGAAGCGTCAATTAGCACGTCGTGGCTTGGCTTTTAAGCTTTAACTAGACACCAAAGCTGACTTAATCCAATAAAGTTCGATGTAATTGCCGGAATTTTTTGACGTCGCGCCGACAGGTTGAAATGCGCGGAAAGATATAGGATAACACTGTGTCACGTTTAAAAGAAACGGTGGATAATTAATGAGAAATGAAAATTGTCCGTCATAATTAAATGATATTTGTCGTTTTAGTGCCGGACTGGAAAGGGGAGACACTGGAAATTACGCGAATCTCGAGACTCGACATGGGGGTGTATTTATGCATCGCTACGAATGGTGTGCCGCCGACTGTCAGCAAGCAGATCAAAGTGTCCGTCGACTGTAAGTGCACTTTTATTCATACATTTCTTTCTTCATAGAAGTAGATGCACGCAAAGATATCGAGCATTTGATTCTATGAGAATTCTTGGTGAAACTTACACAGATTTTAGTAGATTTCAGTTTTCACTAACTTTACGTTTTAAAGTTAACACTAAACCTACCATGGCGGTCAAATGACCGCTTTCTGATTTTTTCTAAAAATTCTCCAAATTGATTGGGCAGCCATTCAGTAAATATTTGAGGTCTATCGTATAAAGCAAAAATTACTTAACTGATCGTTTTTTTCACCTCTTCAAATCTCTATTTCCAAAGTAATTACTTCGTATATTTCAATATAACAGATATAAAGCCGGTAGGTTTAGTGTTAAAAGACTGAGGCAAGTCTTGTGTTTAGTATTAAGAGAAACTTAAGATTTCTCAATTACTTCGTGACTACAGATACAAAGTTTATTGAAATGACGTACTGATAGAATTACGGTACAATTGCATGTGAATGGGGCCTCGCGACATTCCAGTAGCGTTATAAATCTTTTTAGAAATATCAATTTTAGGATGCATTTCCCTATTGGAAGCGATTCTAATTCTATTAGAATTTGGAAAATTAAATTTAAGATCAAAGTCGTATAATTTTAACTATTTTGAAACCCTCCCCAATCCTCTACAATTTATCGCTAGAGTTGCTAAATACCCCATAAAATTCGACGATTAACAAGTAACATTACGACGCAAAGCTAAACAATCCCTCAAAACATACGGATTCAATCGACAAAACTATAAATTCAATCGGAAAGTATCCTTACGAATAACTGAGACTTTACAAAGACTCCTCCTGAAAGCTTCTCGATCCATACGAACGAAAGTACAAAACGAAATTTCACGACACATCCGTCGCGAGCTCGAAAATAGCCGTTGGCGAAATTGAATTCCCCTAGATGAGACATACGCGCAAAAACATGGAAGCGCCTTATGATGGCTTCTGAGTGGTGACTTGGCGGCATTACCGTGTACCAGCCGCAGTATCTACAATGGGGTTGTGCACCGCGCTAAGGGGTTGAAGAACATACAATTTAATAATAGAGAAAGGTGCCTGGCGACAAAGCGAGTCTTTGTTGGTTACTCCCTCTCGTTTCTCCCGCTGGAGGGTTGCAAGAATGAGAGGATAAGCGAGAAAGAGCGAAATATACAGACTGAGTGAGAGAGAGAGAGAGAGAGAGAGAGAGAGAGAGAGAGGGAAGAGAGAAAAGGGCACAGAAAAGGGACGTCGAAGTGGCGCGAGAATCAGACGAAAGATGGAAAGAGAAGGCGGAGGGTGAAGCAGCACTGGTGGGACATAAAAGTAAGCTCGGGCGAACCGCGACACACCATTACCGTTTCCACCCCCTGTACTTGCCTATTGTTACGTTACTGCCTCTCCTAAATACTGGGCGCGTGCCTTTTCTCGGTGCAGCTTCTCTGACGTGCTTCTCTCACCCTCTATACTCGTTTTCCTTTCTCCCGGTTTCCTTGCTCGTCTAAACCTTGCTGTATTACCGAAGCATACTCGAATCAAACGTTCACCGTCTTTTTATTCCTTATCCGAGTCTCGTTTCCTCGGCCGAGAGGGAGATTGATTTGCATTGGAATTTAGATGATTCGTTCGGTGCACGGGGCTTGGAATTCGGCTTCTTTGGGAAGATTTAAATCTTTGGTGCGTGGAATTCTAGTCGGTGTATTTTAAAATGTTCTCTTTTTTGTGGCGTGCCAATTCTGGAATGTTGTTTTGGAATTTTATGGGTACTTTTATTTTATTTATTTATGGAAGGAGTGAGGCTGGAAATATTTTGCAGTTTAGACGCAGGTTTTTGCTCTGTAAGTGATTTATACGTTTAGAGACGATTTGCTACGTGTTTGGATACTTTAATTTTTTAGTTACTAAGCAAAGCTGGTGAACTACATTAGGTAGCTTCATTAATTATGCAAGATTGCGGAGTAGCAGCCTCGGGAGAAGTCTTCATTTCAAGATACATAATTACAATTAAATTGTAACATTGCTGCGGTAAAACATCTTCGATATTAATATTCTATCGATGGAATACTCATTTTTCCAAAATACATTCTTTAACACTAGAACTACGAAACCAGTCAAAATGACTGGTACACAATTTTTTCCAAAAATTCTCATAGTTTATAGGAGAGTCATAGGAAAAATATTCTACGTCCAACTCAAAAAACATAAATCACCGAATTGATCATATTTTCCACCTCTTGATTCCTCTTTTCTTAAAGTACTTATTTAATATATGAAAATATAATAGATTTAACGCCAGTAGTTCTAGTGTTAAATCTCTGTTTAAATCGTTAAATTTGCACTTGTCGCCATATGAAAAACATCGAATTATCGTCTGCTTTGAGGATGTCAAGCTGAGGAAAGAGGTGACGAAATGAGGGAGTAAGAAGTTTGACGAGGGTTACGGAAAATATAATTTTCCATCCCTCCATTTCCTGCGTCCATCATAAGAAAACCAAGAACCCACGGGAAGGGATACGAAAATCAAAGAGTTATCCTTTCAGTTAAAACGAGTCTAATTAATTTAACGTCTTTGTAAAGAAGCGTCGAATTGCGATTCAGAGTCCGAGGGGATGAAAGGGGTCGAGTTGTAGGGGAAGGGATGTTTTTGCCGTAGGTCTCTCCGCGGATGCGCGGGGAATTATCCTTTTAGGCATCCTTTAATTCCATTTGTAGCCGGTGCTCCTGGCAAAGGCTTTTGTCAACGAGTATTACCCTGAGTCCTTTGAAGTCAAATTGCGATCGAGTAATGTAATAGTTCTGTTCGTGATACGTATTACTGACGTTGACTGGGAACGTGTAAGGAACTGGTAAAAAGAAAATATCGTTTTTTGCGTGAAACTATGCCATTTTGTGAAGATACAGCTACTTTCATTGATGATTGTGTTCAAACCAGTGAAATACTGCAGCGTAAGGAGGTCGAAGGGTGTTAGCACATTAATTCAGAAATTATTTCATTATTTTTACGTTATTTTTCCAATACAATAAATTTTAAATAATTTAGGATGGAAAATTAAAGCTCAGCTATCGCAATGGTATCATTTTTTAAAGGCAACTTTATATTAAACCCTACCTTACAATTTCTTTTCTGACTGAATGCGCAATAACTCGGGATTAATTGCTGAAATAAAAAATTATCGTTGATTTCTGATATAACGTATAACTTAACGCAGTATTACTTGTATAGAAATAATTAGATCCGCTCGTGACCGACTAATATTTCCAATTTAATAGTTTTTAGAAAGCTTCCAAAGTCATGCGTTATTTCGGAGCAAGGGGTTAATATTCGTTTTCCTTGAATTTTCGACGTGATTAGATATCCTAGGTAACCGGAAGGAAAACTTTAGAAAATTCGGGTGCAACTTTAGTATACCGTAATTTTTCAAATATTATTTGTCTAACTGTAAGAATATTGCGTTACCATAGCGTTGTTACAATTACGCAAAGACAAATGGAGTAGATGTTCCGGCATATTTGGATTCGTTATTTCTGTCCCAAGGCAGACAGGAAACATGCGGTTCTGTTTGCGACGGGACATTTCAAGGAAGCTATATTTAAATTTGTCCCTGCATGTAAAATCGATATGCCACGACGTCGATGTATCTGAATATTGTAATAACAGTATGAAGGGAAGTCGCCAAAAAAGGTTGTGTCTTACGAAGTTTCAGTGGCTCACTTTTTAAACTCTTTTTAACGTGTATCCTTCGCGCAAACATTGAATCTCCGCGAGGGATTTCGTGCTCTCTCCCATATTTTCCGAATAGCGAATGCTACTGAAAAGTCCCATGGAGGAACATTAAAATAATCGCTGCAACGGTAAATCAAGCGGTGCAGGGCAGTAATTTTTACAACTTGACACTCAATAAATTGTTGGATCGCTGAGAACGATGAATCTAAAGGGTATTAAGCGTCGAATTATTTGCTTCGACAACGGCATTTAAACTGCACCGTTATATGATTACGTATAAACGTTGGACGAGAGAATTTCAGTATAGAAAATATGTTTTTGTATCTTAATTAACGTGTACAAAATTACAGAATGTATTTTTTTTGTACTTGCTATGAGACACAAGTGGAGAACGATAATAAATTATTTACATGATTGAAGAATCATGTTGTTTGACATATTACGTGAGGAATTAAATATTTTACAAACTTACGTCCACTTCATATTTTATAAAATATCTTATATTGCATGGAAAGCTTTCCACTTGGTTTCCGCTTCGTTAATACAAAAATAGAACAACTGAGAGACACGAAAATTGCAGTCATACATACCTGATGAATGTATCATTCTTAATTAGCATCGTTTTATTGCTCTAAAATTTCGTATATTGAGAATTTTTTACACAGACACCGAACAATGAAGTACAACATGGTCTTCCTAAAACGTTAATTGTATATCTAATTTCTTCAATGGCGACAAATGCACAAATATTTATGCATTCGTTAAAGTCCCGAATACTATTTTCTAAAAAGTGCATCTTCTTCCACGTAACGCACAGCACATTTCCAGCATCGTTTCACTAATTATTTCGAGCACCATATTCATGTACATAATCCAGAGCGCTTTTGTTATTTAATTACCGCGAAACGTGTCACGAGTTAAGGGTTAAATATTTCACCGGCGTTATAATCGATGCGCCGGTAAAGCAGCCACGTTGTACCACGAATTATCAAATTAAAGCCGATAATTCGAGCACGTTTCACGCGTTTTTATGCGCCCAGCCGGAGATTAATTAAACGCCTCGACAGATTACATCCATCCGCCGATCTCACCCTCTGCCCGATGACATTACAACTTTACGACCTGAAAAACTACCCTCTCTCATACCGTTCTGTCCATCGGACGTCTCGTCCTTCCTCCGCAGTCATCTTCGCAATATTATACCCGGATAATTATACAGCCCTCATTCAACCATTCCGACAACTCGTACAATATTACACGATTTTATTAGAAAGATAAACAAAAACAGTTAAATTTATTAAAAACTCGCAATAACACAAACTTCAAATTGCGCGAAACTCAAAGACTAAAAAATCTTAAAATACAAAACTCAAGTCGAAAATTGCTACATCCATAATAATCACAAAGAATGATGCAAGAATCCCGAAGTCGACGAATCAGGCTTAATGGAGTACATTCGTTTAAAAAAGTTCATGTATCCAAAACATTTCCATTTTTATTGCAGTATTTTTCGCAACGTTGCGCCGACTTATATTTGATCTATGTTCGTATATTTCCTAATCTAATTGTATTTTAATATCACACTGATTGATCGGAATTCTTCGAAGAAATATATTGTGATGTATTGTTCGACTTTCGTCTTAGCTATTATCAATCTGTGCGTGCCTAACTACGATTTGTGGTTGTTGGATTTAGCATTGGAGAGATGATTTTGGATAGATAGATTGATTTTTGATTGATCTGCTTTAATATTACGGTAAATTTCTTATTAGACAGGGAGGAAATAGGATGACATGCTTTTTTAAAATTTGTAAAAATGACGAACACTGGAAGATTAATTCTTAAATTCAATGAAGCATAGAATAATTATTTAATCTTTTATTCCTTTCGTCACATCGTTTCATTTGGAGATGCGTTATAATACAAAGCTAGCAAAAATGCGTGGTTGTGAAAATGTTGCAGCATACATTTCTAACTGTCTTGTTTTCGACGATTTTTCTAGAGGTTTTTAAATAAAATTTGTTCGAAATGCATGGAGACGTTGGAGGTCAGTTTTTCGGAGATAGGAAAAGTTTTGAAAATATAAAACGCGGAGGGATGAAACGTAGGAAGTGAGATTGGTAGGGGTTGTAACTCAAATAACGGATTGGAGATCGGAACTTTTATAAAAGAAGTATAAATATTATTATTTTAATTGGCTAATATAATAATAATAGAAAATATAGAAAATTCCTTGTACCTATAATAATAATTAAAAATAAATCACTTTGCAAATGAATCATTTAGTTGGTTCACGAAATATAAGTTAATCATGAACGTTAGGTGTGAGAATAATCATTTTTCTTTTCAATTACTTTCCTTTATCAATTTTCCCGCAAAATTTCTACTGTTCCAAATTTTATTCCGAATGTGTGTCTAGTTTCTATATCAATGCAAATATTTCCCGTTGTGCTTCATTTGTAGCGTCTCGTGGTTTCAGATTGTTTCCAAGATGATATTCAATGCGAAGCAGCCAGCACGATATTCGGTTCGAAATGTAAATCGTGCGGTGCTATGAGTAAAAGTTTCATAAAAACATTTGCAATGCAAAACTATCGTCTCTCGGTTAAGCTTTATTTTATTATATAAGAATTGCCTGCCACACGAAATTGGCTTAAATTGATATGAAAAATGACAATTTCAATCACGTATCATATTCCTACGTTCTACTTTTTTTTCTTTTCGCTTTAATCCTTTTCTTTTTCCCATTCCCATTCCTATTTCTCGTTCCCATTTTCGAATTTCACTCCTATGATTATATTCTGTCAACATCTCGACTTGGAAATTTCACAGTAATTTTACACGTACACCTAAATATTCCTTATTGTTAGTACATAAAATTATTTCCATGATCGGTCAAAAATGAATAATCAAAGCGACAAAATTCTACAAAATTAATTTCACTCAGGTTAATAAAATAATCACAGAAGCTTAATAAAATAATTCATAGTGTAAACGATTAAACCGATTACCAGCAAAATAATAAGCATAAAATAAAAAATAAGTCGCAATATTCTCAATATTAATGAACATCGAAATGAAATAGAAGTATGCCAGTAATTAAATCTACTGGTATCCTAACAAATAAACTCCACACTTTCCATTCACTCGTAAAAACATTCTTAACATTAGAGCTCCCAGCGTTATATCTATTATACTTAAATGTATTGAGTAAATACTTTGGAAAAAGAAATCAAGGGCTGAAAAGGATAATCAATTAAGAAATCCGGATTTTATAGAAAAGAAGTGGAATATTTACTGCATGGTTCCACTATCAATTTGAGGAATTTTCAAAAAAAATTGAGAATCGGTCAGTTTGACCATTTTGATAGTTTTACTGTTAATACCCTCTCGACCTTTAACCCCACTTATCCCAGAATTCGCTCGAATTTCATTGGCAATCAACTAAGTTCGAAGGCTGACAAAAGTAATAATAATCCCGCGCTCTCACGGCGAATTCGTACTCTACTTCGCTTTAATCAATCCTTTATAAATGCTCGGCGAAACTCCGAGCCATTTATGCGCCCGAGTGTGTCCATTCATTTTTAAAAACGCGCATACGTCGGTATCGTGTACATAAAGTATCAAAGAGTGTCATTCTGCAAAGCACTCGTTATCGATCGCGCGTAATCTATATGGAGCTCCGTAAACCCGAGATAAAGAGAGGAGAGACGTTCCGCGGTGCTCAAATGTCGCCGTTTTTAATTTAGACGCGGCCGTCGTGGTTAATGAGCGACGGCGGTTGAATTCGCCGTGGCAAATCCGTCGTAACGTTGGGAATTTTTGCGTAATACATACGGAACTGCGAAGACGCGTAAAACCGGCGAAACATGCGGCATCGAAGAGCGACAGGACGCGAATAAAAGCGTTATTCAGAATCAGCGGCGAAATTCTACGGGAGGCTGCGCTTCGATTTATAATTCCCCACTCGTATCGCAAAAGGAGTTTTAAAACAACGGTTTATTGCGCTCTCCAGACACGGAATATTTTACGTACTGATTATAAGTTTGAAACGGGACTCACATTAATTTCGCTTAATCTCAAACCTACAGGTGAACTTTTCTACGCGCGGAATTAAATCCTCGTGCTGTTTCACCGAGGTTCGAACGATTAAACGGTTTCTTTCTTTTTGTTGAGGGAACGAAAGTGTCGCGGGTGTTTCGAATCGGTGTTCGGTGAGTTTTATTACACGGAGTAATTTTTATTGGATGTCGTGCAACTAAGTTTTGAAGTCGAGGTGAATTTTAGGTTGATGCGAAGAGACTTGTTTGTCGAATTATGTAGGGTACAATTTTTCTTTTTGTTTTTCTAACTGATTGGCTGTGTTTGCAATTTTTCATGGATGGACTTTGTACGTGTATCTGCTCTTAGCAGATATGTCATACTTTTCATGAAACGTTCAAAGCCACCCTCGTGTTTGTTAGAGTAATACCTTGCCAAGTACTCTAGAAAACGAAGCTTCAGCTTCAGTTATCATTGCTTGCTGGATAGTCCTTCGTCTACTGTCTACTAAAACAACCTCTAACTCTCTGTTTCGATATTTACCCAGAACGTATTAATTAAGCAAGTAATAATTTTTTCAATTTAAAAATAATTAATTAAAAAGCTCTCCTATCATTACCGAAACGAGTAACTCCAGCAGTTCAAACTCCAATTCTCCCTGAACATATCCAAATACCCCTACAAATTCCAAACAATCTTCAACAAATACACCAAAACTTACATCAAAATTTCACCACCTCCCCTTCAACTTTCTAAAATCACTCACTCCGTTGTCCTCGCTTCTCAAAACCTTGCCAACAAAACCGAATAAATCCACCAAAAAAATTCCACCCATTAATGTATTCCAAAAAACAAATCCTCGCCGATGTTGCAGGTCGTACGTATTGGCTTGGGGGGTAACGTAACGGCAAGACGCTGCAGTGAATGCAGAGGGCTAAATCGGGGGTGGAAAGGAGGGCTGGCATAGCCGGCGTAGTCACGTATAAGCAGTGACTCAGCCTCCACCCTTCTCTCACCCCTGAAACGTCCTCCGTGTTCGGCCCTCGTCGCCCTTCCTCCTTCTCGCGGCTCCAGTGGCAATCTGTTATTAAAATCAGCAACGAGAAAAATCCGTGCCGTATCTATGCGGGACGAGCCGAGCCGGCCGTGTACCGACAGACGTGTTGCGGCAAAAATTAAGCCACCTGCAAACTCAGAAATGAAATTACCCCCCGGAGGGAAGAGGAGAGACCTGCCGGACGTAACGGGGGTGTAACGTAAATGTCGCGCCGGGAACGAGCTTTTTCGAGGATCTTTTAGGGACATCGTGTAATCGGCCTTTCGATGGTCTTGCATGAGATTTCATGTTCAAGTACTATTTACGTGAAAATTCGATTGTCCTTTCATCTTGAAAGGGCTGAAGATTCATTTTTCTAAGTCATCTCTGTAGTTTTTGAAGGATTGGAGGATTTTTTGGTTTTGAGAGCTTGCAGTTGTTTGGACGTGAAGACAGTAACACTAGATTTACGGGCGTGAAATCTGTTATATTGCAATATATTAAATAAGGACTTTGGGAAAAGAAGGATCAAACGGCAAAGATGGTAATTCGTTAAGTCATTATTGTATTATTTATTTATTTATTTATTTATTTATTAACGGGTAAAAAATACCCTTTGGTTCAAGGTACAATAATTATTGATGTGTTAAATTGGATACAATTGAATGTCTAAAGGAACGTAAACAATTGTCAAAGAAATTCACAGACTTACAATAAGTGTTCGAATTCAAGCATAGGCGATTGATAACGTTATATCTACCATATAATGTACGATGATTCTCAATGAAGAAAAGGTCACGGCAACTGAGGTGTTTGCTAGGTACATAGAGTTTAAACAACGAAAGTAATTCAGGACAATCAATCAGGTTGTTAAACAATTTAAACGTAAATAAAATATCAGATAGTACGCGCCTTTTTTCAAGAGTTAGGAGATTGAGCTTTTGCGACATAAGTTCGTAATTATGGCATGTAAGTGGCATCGGAACACCTATACAATACGCCGCGAACCGAAAAAATTTATGTTGCACTCCCTCTAACAAGCGAATATAACAATTATAATAGGGAGCCCAAATAATTGAGCCAAATTCAAGATGGGGGCGGACTAGAGAACAATATAGAATACGTAAGGTATTAACATTGCGGAAAAATATAAAAGATCTGAAGATAAGGCCGAGAGATTTAAAACTTTTTTCAACAATGAAGCGAATGTGGAAATCGAAAGAGAGATTAGATGTAAAATAGATTTTCAGTTGAAAATCTGATAACTGAAATAAATCATATTTTATTATAAAATACACGTGAAATATCTACTGTCCAGCTTCTCTGTAAATTAAGGAAATGTTTCTAAAACAAGTAGGAACCCGTCAATTTGACGGCTTCCGTAAATCTAGTGTTGAAGATTATTGTATAGCTTTCCTTCTTTTCTTTTTTTTTCGGTTTGACTGTGTGGTCATTTCCGCTAGGACCTATCGTTTTACGTAGGATCCAAATTGTTCCAGTTGTAGGGTTAATATATCTCTTGGCACTGTTCATATCAAATTGAGAGATTATTATAATTTAGTAGATAATAGAATGATTATCAGCGATTAACGATAGTAGAAGTAGGAAAAAATTGGCGTGGGAATTTTGTGGTTAGTGAGAGAATATTCGCAGATATTGTTGCACGCATTAAAAATCGAACGTTTCACGGACTTCGGGATTTTCATGGATTTCTAGGTTCGCCGCGGATTGACAGAAATGAAATTGGTTGGTCGAAGGGGTGAGGGGAGATTGCTCGTACGAGGGTGTAAGCGACGGTTCCATGAATAAGACTTTTGACGATCTTTTTAGGTCACTTGCTGCTCGTCTTCTTTTTCTATATCGTTTTTCTTCCTTATTTCATCCTTATGTTAATTTTATGTATTCTAGGATGGTATTATTCAGTGGCGAACCAAGATTTTCATAAATCGAATTTTCCCGTTGGAAGTCTAACGTTACATTAACCCCGTCGCCAAATTCTCTTGCTCTTTCCTCTTGGATACAAAGGTTTGCCGTTTATCAACGCAGATCTATGGCCAGAATATTTTAAATTGTCTCCGAATTTTTCAACTGTTCGGAGCTCCGCGCATTTGTCTAGTACGAAGATTAATTATCAGTCATTCCTCCAAAAAGAAAGTGTCTCTGTATCTATCAATTTTTGAAAACTCAATGACTGATACTTTGTGTCTACATCTGTAGATTTCTTCAGTTGTATTCTTCTTTTTTCATCACTATAATCATAAAAAATATAGCTTAACTGAGGTATTTTAACAAGGGAACCTCCCGAGGAGCCATTCATCGATTTTAATGAAACTCAAGTATAATGTAACTCTCGTAAAAATATTTCGCACCTATTTTTTTTATCGGCAATTATTCACGTTAAAGGGGTGAAAACCGCTCTCAAAGTTCGTGTCATTGAATATATTGCGGCGAATATCTCAGAAACTATGAAAGATAGAGTAACTGCGCAAATTGACGAAATTAGCATCTTTTTATTACGAATTTGACAGTGTAAATTATTTTATAAAATATTTAGAAATTAAATAATAACATATTTTTGATAGTTTTACCAATTTAATGTCAATAAATCTTGTTGTTTACTTGCTTATAAAAATTATATATCCATTACAAAATTACAGATGAATTGGAATTGTAATTGTTTCATCAACAAAAAATTAGAACCCCGAGAGGTTTCGTTGCAAGGCGTAGAAAATTTGTAACGCTGTTCGATCAACGCAAACGTTTTCATACGCGTCGACATCCAGTTGTTCGCGTCTCGACGTTTTGATTTAAACGATTCCACCTTGAAATATTCATTTTACCGGTAGCAGCGTGCTTATCGCGTTTGTCGATTGTAATTTAATTGTCCGGCACCGAGGAAATTGGAATTCTGCTTGAAACGCATACCGCGTGGCAGCCTACATTACAGATCGGCATTTGAATCCATCGATTTCAGTTTATCCGGCTAAAGCCTCGAAATCATCTGCTCCTCGAACCAACGAAAATACGATTTCGTAGCGGATGCTAATCTACTGGCCGAAGCTTACGATCAATCGTCGCGTCTCTTATAACCTCCGCGGATGCGTTAACAGATTCCGAGGTACATGCCGTGTAATTCGGATCGCAGAAACCAAGTAATTTTAATTGGACTGCGAATTGGACGTACCAGCATTACGCACACCCGCCATTGCCGTGAACTCACTCCAGGGTGCAGTTTTTGCGATAAAATTCCGCCAATTTAGCGTATTATAGCGGATTGATTTAACGTCGGAGGGAATTTTTATTATTGGTTCGAAATATTTTTGGATATGGTCAGATATGAAGAGTTTTCTTTTGTTTGGAGTGGTGGGGATGAAATGAGGAGTGAAGGAATTTTTTACATATTATGTGAGTAGAAGATTAGTTTTGCAATCTCCGAATGTTTCCACAATGTTTTCATTGGTACCGCATTATTTAAAAAATATTAAAATTCCTACTTAAACTTAATTATGTACGTTTATATAGATAATACTATTTTGTAATGTATAGCATGTTCGAAAGATCGAGGGGATCAGCAAAATCCGCAAAACATTTCTCTAAAAATTCTAAAATCCTAGCCCACGGGTCAGTTTCACGTCGAGGCACCGATAAAATCAGCGGTGAAAAAAAGGAAAACGAAAAATCGCACGTAACGTCAAAAACGAAAGAACCGACACCGCTCGCATTATTCAGTTCCAAAAAAAAGGAAAAAGAAAGGAGAGAATGATTTCAGCGCTATCGGTCGGTCGAAAATTTCAATCAGTTTCGCTACGTCGAATCGAGCGAGAGCTTCCACGGAAACCTTTTAGGACTGTGAAAAGAAGCACAATAATGATCGGATTTTCTCTCGATATCGATCTTACGAGCGTGTTTCCACGTCTGTCGCAGCACCTACCCTCCTGCCTAGTCGCGTATAACCCAGTAGGAAGAAAGATTGCCGTTGAGACTGCAGGAGGGGCGCCTCTATTGCGAGGAGGGCCTTATCGGCTACGAGCTGGCGTTTATTTAAATTTAAAACTGGAAGATCGATCTCGAGCGAGCCCCTTCTGCGTCCTCCGCCGTGTGCTTCTTTGGCTTTTCTTTTTTTTCCTACCCAGACGACCCTTTCTCTCTCTGTCTTTCTTTCTCACTTTTTCCCTCCCTTTCTTTCCTTCTCTCTCTCTTTCGCTCTCTCTCTCTCGCTCTCTCGCATCTCAGCACTTCTAATTCCCGGCTCTTGTCGATCGTCTCCGCGCCCGGCACGTCCCTCGAAAAACTCATTAACGTGTCTCGGTGCGCCTCTCCTTCCTGCCTCATCCCCTACACGCGAGAGAGAAAACGACGACTCGCAGGAAGGCGGGGCTGGAGAACGGAAGGAGAGATTCGCGATTCTTGTTCGTGTCGTCGTTGCCTCTTCTCCTAGAGGAGTGCTCCCCCTCCGTGCGGCTGCTTGTGAACGCTTGGGTCGCGTGTCGAAAGTCATGCCTTTTCTTTTCAGTTTCTTTCGTTGCTTCTTTGACTTTTTTCTTTTTCCTGTCGTAACGTACACCTTGATTCAAAGAATTCTGTGGTGAATTATGCAATCGTCGGAAGGATTCTTTGCGGATTATTTGTGGGTTGAATTAACACTTTCGTTGTGGTAGAGTCTAACTGAGGAGGATTACAATTATAGGAATGAGATGGATATGAGGTGAAGGAATAAAATTTGATAATTATGAAGGTCGAAGTGAGAAATGGTTTAGAGACGATGGAAAAATGTAGCGGGGAATTACTTAGATTTATATTGGTAGTACTGTCTTATTATTTGCATTGTTGATAGATAATCAAGATGATCAATCGTTCGCATAATTTACATAAGTAAGGGGAATGTAATTCGTTGAAAGTATAGTCAGCTTTGGCATTTCCATGAAAATCATATCTTTATAAAGTAAAAAGAATGAAACGTAAGAGCACTTGTGTATCGGTAGTACTTCATTTGATTAAATTGTATTTTATAATCAGTAAACTCATATGCACTTTTGTAAATGAAATTGCAGAAATCGATATTAGAATTTTTTTACGAACTAATTGTTGGCGAGAATTTTTTTATAAAAGCAATTTCATTCACATTGATTATACCGTCTGCATTGTACATCTCGTCGCATTGCAAACCTGCATAGCGCTCCTCGTAAAAGTGTGTTCCTCCGCGTTAATTGTACTAATTGCATCGCGATGCAGTTTGTTAAACGTCCGACAATGGTGCACGTAGAATTTTAATATGAAATAATTCGGTAATACACGTAACGTGATAATTAAAGCGATTGATAATCGATGATCGGTTTAATTTTGCGCGGGGGAATTTAATGATGCGCCGGCCTCGCTGCGTGATAATCCAATTAGTATTATCGTCGTATGATTGTAATGATCTCGTCGTTTATCTCGATTCTCTCGTTCCTCAGAAATTTATCAAATATCATTCGGAGAAATTCACGGAGTACTTGTTGCATTTATTGGCCTTAAATTTGTAAAATCCATCGGATTCAAATGTCTCGAGAAGACATCAAATCTTTTAAACAATTATTTCATAATTATTTGAGTGACCATTTAACGAAAATCGTAACGGAGGAAATCTCTGATAAACAAATACCCTTCGGTTTTCAAAGAATTGCCACAATTGTATCACTACAAATTATAAAGACTTTATTAAAGTTAATTATTAAGATTATTCAATGGCGGAAGAGCATTTCTATCTGGCTCTGTCAAATGTTAAAACAAAGATGCGCATTCCACGCAACGTTTTCGCGGAATACAAGATATCTTAGCCGTGGAAAATTCTCTCGACTTTTCGAGATCGTTGGAAAAGAAGGATTAGATAATACGAGAAAAAAGGGAGAAGGAACGAATGCACCGGTGAAATATTTTATTCACGGCCTTGCAGTAGTTGGTGCACATACGAGAAGAACTCGCGGCGCATTATGCGCCAAAGAAACCGCGCTTGCATGGCGAAACACCTGCTGCTAGTAATTATTTATTTTGAGCCTTTAATTACTTCGAATCTAAGCAAGTTGCGCGGATGGCGTTCGTTTGCTTAGGGAGTGAGTTTCGAGCGGAAGAACTGAAATTTGGCGGTTATGAATTTAACGACGGCACGTCGGGCTTTTGGGTTA
This sequence comes from Cerceris ruficornis, assembly GCA_963989415.1. NCBI lineage: Eukaryota > Metazoa > Arthropoda > Insecta > Hymenoptera > Crabronidae > Cerceris > Cerceris ruficornis. Next base: position 14,538,262 of record OZ022521.1, read on the forward strand.
TTGGAAATTTTCAGTTTACTGTGATGACTCGGTATTAATATAATATTTATATAAATGCGAAATAATTTATTAGAAGGAAATGCTGGAAATATTATGAAGCAGATGAAACCGATATTAAGCAAACTGAATGGAGTACTTTAATTATCGCAATATTAGCAGCTGTGCTTCGATTAAATGCAAAATACAATTGTTAAAGCTTGCATATACTTTAGTAACAATATCTTGTAACACGTATAAGTGAATTAATTATAGAAACAATTTTCTTTGGTTCCATTGATTTCGATAACACTGGTCTACAAAGTTGAAGTTTTTTTTGGCCAAAGAATATTCATGTTGATTCTTATAGATTTTGTGGCACTGAACACGAATCTGAAGCCCATTTGTTTCCATCAGACTCCATTTTTGAGAAAATCTGTTTTGGAAAAAAATTCAAATTTTCAGGTTTCAGAATTTTTGTATTTTAACCATAAGAGTCCTTAACATTTTTTTGGTATAGAATGATTCTATAAGCCCTCCCGAATGTAACGATGCGTATTACTTTAATGTTATGAACATTTAAACATGTTTAAACAATGCTCAAAGCGAAAACGGCGCCCAAAATGTCCCAGATTTTATGGATATTTTCCTATTTGTCTTAAAAATTAGACGTCCGAGAGAAATTCCAATGACAGGAGGCGATAGAGCGGACATTTTTCTTGAGAAAACCGCAATTGAAAGATCTAACAGAAGTTCTGTTTTTGGCTGAGAAATCATAATATTTCCGCCAGACACAGGATACCGCCAGTGATTCTCAGCGCAGCCGTTTCACCTGCACTAGTATTGTAGTTTGCTTTACTACACATTTATTCTTTATGAGTTATTTTATGATTTTACGAGTTATTACATGTAGCTTGCTTTACAAATACATTTCATGTTTATGAGTTACTTTTTCACAATAACGCTACATTAAACAAAGTATTACTGTAACATTTCGTTATATAAATAAACAATACTGTACAATTCCATTTACAGTTTTAAGATTAATTCTACGAGCAACGGGAACAATTTTTTCCACTTTACTGGCCACGGAGTACGACAACCGCTACGTGTTGTCAAAATATACACGGCGGGTCTCGGCGACTATAACCTACAGGTGTCCGTCTCGCGGACCCACTAACAATAACAAGTCGTTTCGATGTTCGCCTCGCTATCAGTTTGCCCTCGACCGCGGACGAGTCATCAGTGCGCCGTGATCGGGTACAAGCATTTTCTCCTATTAGTGCGTGTATAATACCTTCGAAGACGAGATTCAGTATCACCAAATACCTCTTTTTTTGTGGACTACTTCGTAATTTATCTTTAGAGTGGTATCAACCCTCAGTTAGCGGGCGTTTGTTTACTCTCTGCCACCGAAGCACTTTTTCCGTTGCCATCGTAAGTCTAGCCTCAGCCACCAAAACAAAGAAGCAACATGTTTCTGAGGTATATATATAATTCTTACTAAGTTTTTAATAGTTTTGTTTTACGTGCGATTACATATTTCGTTTCTAATGTAATACGACAGCAGATGGTTAATGAAAAGTCCTAAAAGAGAAATAAAGTACTTCTTCTGGCGCAAAAGCTTTGATATATAATTCTAATAGTATTTTTTGTGCCGAATTCAGATATGTAATCTGTTTGTCTTTATCATGTAGGGTGATTTTCGTGACAAGCACTTTTATATTTAATAAGTCGTATAATCATGAACTTGAGAATGCAATTGAACAATATCGCTTATTTATATGATGCAATTTTACAAATATACTTCTTTGCTTAATGTAGCATTATTGTCGTGAAATAACTCATAAACAATAAATGTATTTGTAAAGCAAGCTACGTATCATAATACTACGGGTGAAACGGTTGCGTTGAGAATCACTGGCAGTACCTTGTGTCTTGCGGAGCTATTTTAATTTCTCAGCCGAAAACAAAACTTGTGTTGCAACTTTCAATTATGGTTTCCTTAAGAAAAATGTCTGCTCTATCGTCTCCTCCTATTAGAATTCCTCCTGGACGTCAACTTTTTAAGATAGGAAAATATCCACAAAAGTTGTGGCATTAGGGCGCCGTTTTCCCTCTGAGCATTTTTTTAAACATGTTTAAATGTTTATAACATTAAAGTAATATGTATCGTTATAATCGGGAGAGTTTTTAGATTCATTTTATGCAAAAACTATTTAGATAATTGTTAATTTTCATCCCAAAGATGAAAGTAGCAAACATCGTCCACGAAAATAAAGAAGAACCGTCATCCCCGCTGCGATGCAAGTTGGCGTCCCTCTCGCTTAATATAAGGATAAATACCTCGCAGGGATCCTGGGGGGTGGTCGAAACGAGAACATCGTACCGATTGTTTTCGGTTCACCGAGCAACGAGACGATCGTCTCGGTCGAACGGAGCGTCGTGCAATTTCGGAAGACCTAAATAGGTTCCCAGGACTCGTTCCTGGCACTCGTTACATTTAACACCGGCGCGCATTCTGCGCACCGACGCCATCCTGCGAGAGGAAACTTTCATAAGCGAATGTCGCGCGATACGATGAAATATTGGTTGCGCCGGGATTTTCTCAGCTTTTCCCCCGCGGAACATGTTTACACGATGTCGGTGCCGTGCGAGAATTATTTTTGTTTGGAACACCGCACGGAATAAGATTTTGGTCGCGTGTGGATGGCGTTGTTCTTCGTGCGCGTTTCCTCCGATGGATTTTCCCGGTGTAAACACGTTTTCGATCGAACATGAATCGTATTTATAGTTTTAAATTTGGTGACCTTTTTTTTCTCTTTTGCGAATTTTTGTTTGTAATAATGTAATATTGGAGAGAAAGAAAATTTATGAAGAATTTAAGAAATGTATTTCTAGCGCGATTCTAATTTCGATTCAGATTAGATTTAGATTCTAATGCAGTAAATTGAAGATCGTGATTTATCCATTATTTATTTGTTTATCTGCGTATATATTATTTATGGCTTGATAAAAACCTTTTGGAAGTTGCAAGAATGAGTAAGGAAAACAGACTGTTGATGAATTAGCTTAGATACAATTAATTGTTGAAATGTAAGTTGAGAATTATGAAAGAAATTCACAAAATTACAGAAGGTATTCGAATTCAAACATAATTATATCTACCACATTGTAGGTAGGATAATGTGAATAGGTTTACAAATTTACAGCGAGTTGTTTCTTCAGAGCGTAAATTATCGTATTTGTTCTTCGTATTGTGAAAATTTCGTATGCAAGATAGTAGTTATAAAAAGATTCCACTCGAGACGAACTTGAAAGTTTTTAGTAACTTTAGCTTTTTACGAGGGTGAGAGTGAAGTTAGTGAAATAGATGGGAATTAATTTTGTGATATTTCATTTTTATCACGCTTTCAAGATGCGTTTTATCGGAGCGGTGCTTATCCTTCGCAGCAGCTTTTGTAAATTCTCTAATGAGATTGAGCGCTCTCGAGATTTTGCTTCTGAATTCTTTCAGCCGGTTATAGACCATTTTTCAAATTAAAATGAAGCTCTGCTGCTTTGATAAACTTGCAGTTAATACAACTTGCCCAAAACAAAACAAGTACAAAGTTTAAATTTTCACATCTTTGATTCTGGCCACATTCATAATCTTCGGCACAATTTCTGAAATCAAACTCTATCATACAATTCTTGTTCACACTAACTGACACTTTATGCATATTTATCTTTATCGTGGCCGATCATTTGACCGGTTATGAAATAACGATATTTTTTTGAATCAATTACAGAAAATTCTCAATTTAATATTGAAAACAACGTAGAAAAATGCCTTTAGTTAACACCAGAACTATCGATGTTGAATCTATTATATTTCGATATATGAAATAAGCACTTTGGAAAAAGAGGAATCAATAGGTGGAAAAGATAATCGATTCGGTAATTTATGTTCTATGAGATGAACATGAAATATCTACTCTTAAACTCTTCTATAAACTTGTAGAATTTTTGGAAATTTTGGGAATCAGTAGTTCTAGTATTGATAATACCAACAAGTACATATTTTCTTTCCGTTGTACTGGTTAATTAACCATGTATGGTACAGTTAATGTTAATTCATTTACACCGGATAATCTTTCATTATTGAACAAAAATACCAGTTGCTTCATAATGCTATGTATTCCCCTCGTACATTTCCCTCTTCATATTTTCCCTTTCAGTCTCCACGAGTGATTCGAAGCACCGTCAAAGAATTACTTCCATTCTTCTTAAACCGACCAGCAGCGAAGCCCGCTCGGCAATTTAAACCTTGAAAGCTTGAAATCAAAGACTCCACGACAATGTTTCTGATCTGCTTCGTCGTTGTTTCGTTGAAAACGCGTGTGAACGGTGCATTCCATGCGTATGGTTCATCCTCGGGTGAAAGCCGCACAGAAAGCCACTGGGAGGAATGCCAGGGGGGTTGAATGCAGGCTAAGCCGGCAGAGGTGCTTTTGTTTCCCCTTTTTAAATGCGGCCGCCCTGACGACGCGTATGAATTCCGAGAGGCGTTGAATTTTTATGAGCTCGCATACCGCGAATTAGTCTGCAACGTCTACTTTTTATGTAGTACCGGAAGCTTACTTACGGATATATCGGTAACCGCTGTTTTAGAATTAGCGCGAAGAGAAAATGAGCTCTTGGAGAGACTGGAAGGCGAAACTTTATTTTGGCGTTCGGTAAAATTCCGGTTTTTTGCTTAAAAATTAGTTTCTGTGCTGGTGATACACGATGGGGAGTTTAAGTTTGTGAAACTTTAGAAAGTAGATCAAAATGGGAGAGGAGAGGGGATTTTTATTAAAGTATGTTCATTTTGGCATTTGGTAGAATTGAGATTTTTGGATCAAAAATTAGTTTCGTTTCTGGTGATACGTAATGGAGACTTTAAGTTTGGAAAACTTTAGATAATAGTTTAAAATGGAGGAGGAGAGCGGATTTTTATTAAATTATGTCTCTGAGGTTTCAACCAATAAGTATTACAGAAAACGTAATGGTTTGAAAGAAGAAAAATGTGAAACGCCTTGGTTAGAATCGCATTGGTGACCAGAATTTTTATAGTCTAGATTAGACTTTATTAAAGTGATCTTATTCTTTCCGAATAATGTTTGATACCGACTCATCTTAAATATTTTTGTAAGAGATATTCCGAAGTGACTCTGATCCCAAACAGGGCACACTGCATATTTTCAGACTTTTGTCGCTTTTTCTAAATATTTCAAAATTATTAAGAAATGTCAAAGAAATAACATCGCCATTTTGGAATCCGAGTCACAAAGGTCAGAGTTCCCTTACTCCCACACCACTAATTTAGAGTTCTTAAAAGGGCGGCCTAAGGCTCGTAGATAAAACAGTTTTTAGTTCGCAATTCAACTAAGAATTGTATCCGAAAAAGTCTTCGATTATTTTCCTTATAATAAAATTGTTGGACACGCATCATGGAAACATCATTTTAAACTTGGCGTCAGAAGTGGAAATCCAACATTAGTATTTTTTACTTGCGCATATACATATTTCAGAGAAATAACTTTCAAAAGACATAAAAATGTCTAAAAATATTTTTCATCACTGACAATTTCTAAATCGCTATCATTCACCTATTCTCTACATACGTAGGATTGGATTTACAAACTCACGGGAATATCGAGATAAAAATATTAGGGAGACCGGGAAGTAATATCGTTTTTTTACATTAAAATCAGACAAATAAATTTGTAACAAGTTTTTATATTTAATGAATGATGTAATCACCCTCATTAGCAGCAACCTTTTGTCATCTGGTGTGCAAAATTTCAATGCCGGATCGATAAAAATCAATTGGTTTTTGAGCAGAATATCTGGAGAAACGACATTACTTTCCGGTCGCACTAATGCTTTATTATAAAAGATTCGGAGAAAGAATAGGAAAAAAAGCGTGGCTCGCCTGCTTCGGTCCTTTCTTCCACCGCGACCCCGCACGTCTTTTGTTTATATTACATTAAAACTCGAAATAAACTTGAAAAACTTCACACTTATTTGATAAACACATAACATAATTTATTAATTGTTGGCGCAACAGGATTAGAGTAAATTATATTGTAGGTGTGTAGGATGGTTTAGAATTAATCCGTAATATGTTCTTTATTAAGTTCATATACACGTAAAGCTTATTCTGTTTCTCAAACGTTCTACATCTTCTCTTAATGCTATACAACCATTTTGGATAACAAAACACTGACTCTTTTTATTCCGTTACCAGACTCAATGGGACCGTCATGACGCCCAACGGTGGGCCTCAATACTATACCTGGTCGCGAATTATAACTCAATTACATTAATTAAATATTGCAGGATGCAATCTTTTTAATATAACAAAAATCAATAGAAACAGTGCACAACGTAACATATTTCGGATTACACCAGGGCTGTATCCTCAACATGTTACCACGCTGCGATAAGCGGCCGCATCCTTCATATTTTTACCTATCATTCTTCCTCGAAGTTGCTCCGCACAGATACTTAAAACCCCATAAATCCCCTCCCATTTTTCTTCCTCACCCAACGAAACACCATTCCCACTTCCGACAATCCTTCAACGATGACTACGAAGATGGTCCGAAACTGATGTTGCTCACCGATGTATCCGTACCCAGCGGAAAGCGAGAGTCGGTTTGATATTCGTCGCGATTGAGGAACAAAGTAGACGTGCTGGGAATTTGAATATAAATCGAAAAAAGCCAGGACGGAAGAGTCGAGCTTTTTCATCCGCATTCTTCCCTCCCGGAATCGATCGCATGCAGGCCCCGGTGGCTTTGGCCTCGATATTAATTAAACGCGCTTAATCAAAGGTTACAAAGGGACTTTCTCGTCCGCTGTAAATCGACTCGACTCCCGGTTCACTTCTCGCTTCGCGAGCCGTTATCGCGCTGCCGATAACTCGATATTTTTTCACGAAAAAGTTGCTCAATGAAAAAAGGGTTGCTCTTCGAAAGCAGCTCCAACTATACAACCCTCAAACATGGTTTTTCGCGACGGCAGGTTGATTTCGTTCCTTTCAGGCTCCTCGTTGATCGCATAGGCGAACGATATCTTCCGGTTCGCCAGGCAACCGTCCCGTAAAAACCATAGAATCTCAGGAAGATTCTCGCGCCACGACGAGCCACTATCTTCTCTCTACAGTCAACGCGACCTCGCTGTAACAACCCCGGCAGACTTCTCGGCTTCGTTCCTCCGCGTTCGCGATACGCGAGAGGGTGGAATAAATAAAAGAATAAATAAAAATGAGTAGACACGTGTCTCACAAATCACGGCACGACGTACTCTGACGAGACCCTAGGGACATTCGAGGAAGAAAGAGAGAGACTCGGAGTTCGCCTCATGTCTTTTTGCCGACGAGGACCACCGAGAGGGATGGCTTTCGGGATTATTCCACGCGTGTCTCCTGGCTTTGCATACCTCGCCTCTATGCGTCCTCTGCGTCCAACGTCTTCCCTTATTTCCCGTTGGAACGCGAGAACATTTTCGTGTTTGCCTGCTCTGATACGCTTGATGTTTATTCCACGAAGTCATATGCTTTTTTGGATTGCATGACGGATTGAGATTACGTGAATAATAAAATACTGAGTGGTTGTGGCAATTCGATGCTACTTCGGGTCGTTAGTTGGCATTTCGTGCAGTTAGTTCCTTGGAACTTTTGGATATGGGCAATTAGAACAATTGTTGTTGTTTAGCTTGAAAGTTAGCTTGGATTAAAACTGTATTTTGTTGGAAATAGTGAATCAGAATTTCGCGTGTGCAGAGGTAAAGAAGATTCTCTTTAATATTATAGCTCTCTAATTTTAAGTTGTTGATTTAAATTGTGAAATTCTTGATGGTGATCCGGAGTGAGGTTTTTCTCTTGATCTAATTTGCATTTTGACGAGGATTGTTGAAGGATTAATGTGAAAGGAAATTTTTGAGAGATCCCATTGTTATCTGGTAGTATAAAAAGGCAAATTTAAAAGTTTCAAAGGCCGTCTTTCAAATGTTTCCATGTTTCTTTATTAAATATTATAAATTCCAACGAATTGCAATGTCGCAAAATTCTAAAGAATACTATGAAAATGTGTCCAGAATTGTTTTAAAATATCTGGAATTAGATGATTTCAGCAATGATTCGTAACAGATTTATTTTACTGTTAAAATTTTTTTACCGGACTGCAGGAACGTTCAATATATTCTCAAATGCAGCAAAGAGACTATTAAATCTCTATTACTACCATTTTACATTCGCTTCTGTGGAATATGAAACTTTAACATAATTTTGATTCCAAAGAGCTTTTATAGAATATGACAATTTCACTGCTCAATGTATGTCCGAAGTTTTTATACATTCTACTGAATTCCATCCGAACTTTTATCATTGTTCTTTATAATTGCCATCTTCACGCACAGTGCATTTAATTTGATCTCTTCAGAGCTTCAAATTATCGGAGATTATTACACGTTTCCTTTATTTCACTTTGTAAGATCACCTCCCCTAATGAAACTTCGTCCTTATCGTAATTAACAACGAATTTAAAAAAAAAAGGAAACAAAGAAGAAACGTTCAAATTATATTCTTTTTGGTTAAAAGAGCGATAAATTTCGCGCGTCAAAAGTTCCAATGCACGCGAATGCATTAGCATCAGAATTAACGATGAAAATTTCAAATATTCGTGTGTAATTAGATACACGGCTTTAAACGACGACGAATCATGCGAGACGAAATCTTGTGCGGCGTTGTTTCTTCTTCGTAGCTCAACGTGATTAATAGAGGACGTGCGATTTTTTAAATTATTTCGCGCATGTTCTTGCTTTTGCACACTTTTCTGACCACTTCGTCGTCGGCTTCCTGTGCCGCTGTTATTTTACGCGTGTGAAAACGAAAAAAAAGGAGCGAGCGTGTCCTCGCGTGTTCTCTGTACACCCTGGATAACTGTGTTTTCGTAATTAATCACACAGTGTGATTATTATAAACAACGACCCCGTTGCTCGCATACTACGTGTTCCAAGGTATCGCGTAAATACAAAATCTGTTGTGTATGTTATAAATAAAACAAACGAGTAATAGATTTTACCATCGTTCGTGCTATTTTCGTCGTTGTTGTATAAACACTCATGGTGTTTATGATTAAAATGGATTGCTATTATTTGATCTGAAAAATTAATAATCATCGCAGATGTAATATGTACATTTCATAATTGTCATAATCATTGTATAGAAACAATTTTAGGACAGATTCCAATATAATCAATAAGCCGGAAGATACAAGAAAAATAAAAGTGTCGAACCATTTTTCTTATCATTATTGTTGGATTATGGGAAGCAGTAATTAATATAACTGAATAATGTCATGACACTTTAATGAATGTAAATGAAATAATACACTATAATTAACTTAATACTGGCAACAAAGGGATGCCGATGTCAGAGTCTAGTCGACTGCTGCAACTTTCTTCATTTTCTTTTCTTTCTCCTTTTTTCTTTAACTCTATCGGTATCGGACAAATCCTACAATTATCACGAGATTTTAAGTGGAAAGAAAAAACGGGATGTATCCAAAGTGCGTAAAAATATATCGGTATTGCATGAAGAAGAAATATGATTAAATATTTTTACTTAGACGTAACAACAAAAAATATTACTATAAAGACATATTTCTCATTCACATGATGCAACCAGAATTTTGTTGGAATTAAAATTTCAAAGAAAATTTCTAACATCGTATAATAATAATATTAGATTATTTTATTTCGTAACTCTTAGATAATATAAACTAAATATATTTGAGATAATCAGAATGGACCCTTTTTGCTATAATACATTAATATAGAATTGCTTAATATTAACTTTATGGGATTAAACAATACAGCGTACAAGAACTTGATTGTTACGAATAAAACGAAGGGGGCCTTCTTTTCTTTTTATTATGCATATGAGAGCGCCACATGCGCTACCGGAAGCGCAAACTTTAACTTTACTATTCCTAACAGTAACGCAAGTTTATGTTTATATATTTATCGATTTATTTATACACAGTTTACCAGAAAAAAATTGCCCGGTAATGAAATTAGATGTTATGAATAATAGAATAGTAATGAGTAAAGATCCCTGTAACAGCTAGAGATCAGTGGTTGAAACAGGAATTAGAAGACATACGTAACACTCTTCGGAGAATACAATTTAGAAGCTGGTCATACGACCGTGCCTTTATTGCTTGCCCTTAGCCATGAACAGAGGACGAATATGGTGTCCCGAGATCATTAAACCGCATTCCGGCTTTGCATAAGTCTTCATTCAGCATCCCGTAACGATCTACCCTGTACGTTATTTTCTGTCGAATAGATGATTTTATTCTTGCATTCACACCTCAAAATATCATTTGTATAATTGGAATTAAACGCTTCGAAATTTTAATCATTTGCTAACTCGGAGGGCGTGCAAAATCTCACGAATTGAAATTTAAAAGTATTTTAGATTTCGTTGCACCTAGAGAATTATTTTGAACAATTAATAGTGGTTGATGTTACGAAGTTATTGTCGTGTTATCATTTCTATTTTGAAATGTACAGGGTGGTTTATAAAATGTGGATCCAGCTTTAGAAAATACATTCGTTTAAATTTGATAATCACAAAAGTTCAACTTGGAAATAAGGCGTGATGGCAGATTTTATAAAATCTCTGAAAATTTTATTATAATAAACTCGATTTGCCTACATTTTATCAAATATTTCATATAATAGAAAGTAAAAAGTTAATAATTTTTCATTTCTTCTGGTGAAAAACAATCAGCAGCGTATCCCGCGAGCACCATAATTTAACAAATTTTCCAGCTCTACAAACTCTGTACCACCTAACTTTATCACCATGAAAGTTTCCGTTATAATACAAAATTGGAAGAAATGTGTCTCACAAACGTTGCAGTCTTATCAAGACCAGAGTGTGTTATCATTAAACTGATCGTACACCCCGTACAACAAGTGTCTCCTTTCAACACTTCTTACTTCGATCGCCAATAGCAATACCTAAAAAAACGTCAACCCCTACAATCTTATCTATCCCAGCTACCACCAACAATGAAAAGCTATCTTAAAAAATGACCCAAAGCATCATACAATAATTCTTCCCCGTACTTAAAAAAATCCATGCATATAAGCAGCCCTGTAAAAATCCAGCTGCACTCATATTCGCCGAATATTCGTCTGCCTTCCGCGAAATATTTACGCGCGCACATGTGAAATAAAAATATACGAAGAATCCTTTCAGAATAGGAAGCTTGGAATATATGTTGAGGACGGAAGTCTCTCTTTATGGCTCGTACTGACCCATGCAGAGAGGTGCACCAAGCTTCGGGATTATTTCGTGTGAATTCTCTCTCTGTGTGCTTCTCCACACTTTGCTACTTTTACCCTTCTTCTCTCCCTCTATTTCACTCTCTCTCTCTGTCTGTCTCTCTCTCTTTGTCTCTTTCTCTCAGTCCTCTTTCCAGATGCCCTCTCCAAGAGAGAGGCTCGCGTTAATACGCATGGCTAGCATGCACCGGCGCATGGAGTAGACGTATGGGGTGACGTATTGCCTGAGAGTATATTGTAACAGTGCCGTTACAACGGGGACACCGACCACACATAATAATCACGTCATCGTGCAATTCGCCTTTCTCTGCATAGAATTGTCGAAACGACGCATCTGTCTTTATTCCTGTGCCCTTTGATTTACGCCTTGATACGGTTACAAGAAAGTCCTTCTGAGAGCTTCATTCGATTCTCCTATAAATTCTGAATTTTCAGTGACGAATTTTGAGCTTTTTATGTCCCATGAAATACTATAAATAATCGGTGCTTCGATGGAGGCAATATTAATAATTATAAAATGGTTATGAGAAGAATTTATGAAATAATTCATATTTCATAATGGATTTATAAAAAAAAATTGACTGAAATATATAGATATTCATTGGAGTATTTAGAGAAATTCAAATTAATTTGAATTAATCTTTTTGAAATCCTATCAGATTTTCAAATTATTTAAAAATTCATCGGAGTTCAAATACTGGTGAATGTTCGTTACGTTAATGTAAAGTTAGAAGGGGAATATTTTCAAATAAGTTATTATAGAAAAAGATAATGAGTTAATGAGAACGACTGAAAATTTCTCTCAAAGCAAAAATCAAATTTTGATAAATTATTTAAGCAATTTCTCCACGGTATTTTATCGAATCAAAAACATAATAACTTCATCGAAGTTATAATTACATCGCAGGTACGTCGAGAGTGGGACAATAACGCGTAGGGGTAATTTATTTTCAGTATGAGTTCCATTTACATACTAGCCACCATCCAAATGGTGGCTCGAGGTATGAATGGGTAAATTGTGACCCACTGTAATTACAAACAGAGTGGACACGTCATATAACGTGTTATTTGAAAATGGCACGTTAAAGTTACATTGTCGACCGAAGAAGCGCGGTCAACGGTGCGCGAAAATATCGGCTTTTTAAACGTCGATCTAAAATTCATAATCATTTTTTGAACCACAATGCACTCGGGTCGAGCACAGTTTTGCAGGTGGAAAGGAATTACATTTACGGAGTGCATTAGTTCGTTGTTTGAAACTGTTTGAACAATATTCAATTTCATTCAGAGTGATTTCCATTTGTGACTTTGTTACGCGTTTCGTGAATATGTACCTCGTTTTTGCTAGAATCCGGGCTATAAAGTGAAAGAATAAAGTCATTTTAGGATTTTCAGAGTAGTTGGAATTTATTTGTAATTTTTTCAAATCAAAGTATGGTGAAGGAATTTGAAGGTATGGAATTTATATCACTGTGATTTGATAAAATCACAGTTTAATGATTTGATAAATGAATTACTTGAGCGTAGGAAAATTCGAGGAGAAATGCCGTATGGAAATAATACCTTTTCAAAGAGTTTTCAATCAGAATTCCACGAAATTGTTAATCTTCATATCGAAGTCCATAAAACATCAGCGGCCCGACCTTTCGCGGTTTTATGTCGCGCTACACTCGAGGTCGTATTTCATCGTAGCAAATCTCATGTCGGGTTGAACTCAACGTAAGAATTTACGGCACCTCTGGGTATCTGATGAAATATATTTCATAATATCTGGTAATTATTGCAGTCATAAAATTAGGTAAAAATAGATTCGGTGACACAGAATCCATGGTAAAAATTATAAAGGCAACTATACGACTGAATGATTATGTTGCAAAAATGTGTAAAAGTGTGTGAAATTATAACCAGATAATGCATCGACATCGTTTTATTGACCTTCGATTCTTTTATTAATATTCGTCCTAGCTTTTTTGATATTTCCTTCACAATTTACAAGCGAGAAATGTCGAAAGTGGCTATTGCAATATTATTATGCGAGAAGATATATTCAGAGTAATTCAAAAGCGAGATCACATGCATTTTCTAAATTAAACCCAAATAGTGCCTTTAAGGTAGAATCACTAATTGGGTCTAATACCGCTTACGAATATAAGCTTTGATAATAATACAGATAGGAACGGAGTAAGATTACTCGTAAAACAAATCGCTATAAAATTCCTCAAATTCCCATCAAAAAGATTACCCGTTCTCCAGTTTGCTTTACTTCAGTATCCGTGCAACCATCACATCAAAATCTTCCCTTCCCCACGCAACATATAATATTTAACGCCATGAAGCTTGCTGCATACTGCAACTCCTACATCAAATCTACAATGCTAACGATAACATCCACACCACTAACGAGCCCAAAATCAAACTACCATTACCTACACCAAATTTCCCGAACTGAACTACATCTCTCTCTCTCTGTCTCTCTCTCTCTCTCGCCCACCCAAAGATCAGAGCTCTCCTAAAACAGTAACTTTAAAAATCTCCTAAAAACAGATCCCAAACCAAATAAACGCCACATTATAGGATAGAGATACCATCAGATATACAGCAAAGAATTAACTGAATAAAACTTTAATAATAACAAAGTGTAACAACAAAGTATAGGTTAATCGTTATAACAATTTGCGTAACATACAACTATCTTTTAGACTGCATAACCAACAACTTCTGTCAGCTCAGTAGGCAGACTTTTCATATCCCTCATGAATACTTAAGAATACTGTTCAACTTACCTCCGTTTCTCAAGAATATTTTGCCTAACCCACCCTTACTCACCGACATTCTTGCCACCTACACCCTTATTTTCCAACACTGCTCAAATCAGGCATTTGCCGTCAATAACAGTTACTTGGACACATATCAGCCCTCCAAACAAACAGCTATCTGATACCAGCACCGCAATCAAAAATCACCTATACCATTCACCCCAAAAGCTACCGAAACATCGCAACAACTCATTTCCCGGCAAAAAACCACAGTCCATCCCAGCACAATCTACTGTTCGCATTCCCGCTCCATTTTACATCCGAGGTGTACTCTCTTTATATGAATGGACGAACTATAACGCGCTGTAATTGCGTATGGAGAGGACACACGGTGTGACGTATCACTGTAGGGTGTATTGTCAGGATGTTACACTATACCGGTACCGCGGTAGGCTACAATAATCATGTCATAACGCAATCCGCGCGTGCTTTCCGTCGTGTGTACGCGAGGCTTGTAATTATCGTGCGCCGCACGAGGACTCGTTATAGCCTTTAACGCGGTGTGCATCGGCTTCCGATGCGCACACGCATAAAGTCCTCGTGCAATTCCATCAGAGCGGTAGCTTGCATCCTTCGTTGGTACGTGTCAACGGCAGGTTACAGCCGCTGTTGTTTTTGGAGCACGCGTGTCAGGGTGCTCGTTCGAAAATTTCAATTATGCGCCAGGTGCGGGCGCGATAATCGCGCGAAATTTTTAATGACCCGTCGATGGAGACCTCTAGACCCGCGGGAAAAAAATGGAACGGTAGCCGAGTTTTTTAACGATGCGTTATTGTCGATGATGGGTAAGAGGACGAATAGAGAGGATGGCACGAGGGGGATGGTTTAATCGGAGTATTTAATTCTGTAGCAGTGGAGTGGAGTTGCACTTTGGAACTGGTTCTTGTGAACTGGGATTCATGGGTTGATTGGTAAAGGGTAGAGGGTTTTTTTCATTTTAAATTTATCGATGGTTAATACGATATATTTAAAAATGTTAAATGCAACATCAATGAAACATCATGATGGATTTAGTTGCTTGCAGACTAGGATATGGATGTAGATAATCGAAAAAGAAGCAGCGTAAAAATGTTAGGTACATTTGTAAAACATTCGAAGCCAGTCATTTTCACCAGCTTGATAGATAAATTAATTAGCAGTTAATTTATTCCGCGGGACTTCCAGATTTGATGTTGTTTGAACGATGAATCTTCGATGTGCGCGTCGTAGGGTAGGTTTTGTAAGATGGATGGCGAGGGAATTTCGTAGGGTTGGGGAAAATTGTGATATAAGTATTAATATTTATGCGGAATTCGGTTCGGTTGGTAGTGAACACGGCGTTGTCAGAAATTGCAGCTCATGGAATTGGTTATGTTGGCGTAAATTCGTACTTTATGAAAGTTGGGGCGTTTATTTTTTAAAATGCTATTTTCGTGTAACGCTGGTATAGCTTTTATGCTCGACGAGGACGTAGCCTGTGCCGTGTTATAGTGTTTTTAAATCTTCGTTAATTATGCTCATTTACATCGACAAACGCGGTGCTTAAAATTCTGTAAGGAAACAATTAAAAATTCAGCAACTTACTGCGGGCGTTTTCAAATTGAAGTGTAGTCGGTAAATGCAGAATATATGATGTACGAAAAATTTGCTGAGCTTTATTCAGAATTTTGTTTAGGTTGGTGGATTTTTTAGACTTACAAAATTAGTCATTTTTTTAAAACGTGTTATTAACACAATTTCAAAGTGTAATGTATTTAGAATTTTGGCATTGCGATTTGTCCCATTCAAAACCTGTCCCTTTCACAGCACCTATTCTACATTACGTATTAACTAATGTGAATACTATATTAAAACAAAGCAAAATTAGCAAGTGTTAAGACAAATACCTTTTTCATTAATTAACTCAAAACTGAAATATTCTCTTCAGCAGCCTGACACAGAAAACTCTCTTAACTTCTTACATTTAGCTCAAAACAGAAAGTTCCGTTCTCCAATCTCACGAATCCCGCGATTACAATTTCTCCATCATTAAAATTTAAAAAGAAAAAGACAGGACCATCGAATCAGTAATTAATTTAAGGAGATTCAGAGTGGGGTGTGGTCAGAAAGATCGAGGAAATTCCATGGCTGGAAATTGAGGTTCGGTGTCGCGTGTTGTTCGAATTTTCCTCACGTCCCTTTATTTTTTGCTATCGCGAAACGTTTGCCTTTTGGTTATCCACTTTGCTACTTGTTAAAACAGCGTCGTCTACCAGCGCGTCATTTTTTTGCAGTCAGTAACGGACAGGAAAATCCCTCCGCTAGTCCCTTATCAAATTCTACGGGCTCAAACAGGGTGGATGTGTCTCGGGCCGCCGGACGGGGGTTGAAAACTGCGCGTAAGAAACGCAACTACGCCTCGAGATTTTATCCAATCGCTTCACGTATCCTTTACGGTTGCGAATGTGTCGGGTCTTTATTTCGACAAGATGCGGGTGGGATAAAAATTGACAGAGTCGTTTCATAGAACGACGCTATCGGAATCGAGTCTAACGAGTTTGGTTATCGGGTTATTCTCATGTTTTTGCGACGGGGTGATTAGCGCTGATCCTTGGGAGGTGATTTGACGATACGGAATTTTTTTTATTTGCGATTGCCTGCGGCTGTGAGGATTATCTCCAAGTATTGTAAAATATTTAGTGGAATATACAGTGACTCACGAAAGTATTTGAACAGTTACCATAAAATACTTTATTAATTATAATAAGTATATTATACAATATTTACAAAAATATTATCAACATTGTGGGTAGGTATGACTCTGTAGATTATATAGATTAAGTTTTAAGGAAATCGAAATATCTATACAGTAGTTATGAATTATTTCTTACCAACATACAATTTGCCGATGACACAAAAGTATTTGAACACACAGAAACGAGTTCTAAGAATCAATGAAAACAAAGTTTTCCAGGCACTGAATATAAATATTTACTTTTGGTAATCGTCATCTGTGCGTGGCTCAGTCATAGTCTAGCATTCAGCGTACGGTGAAAAACGTATGGTGAAATAAGTAAATTATTAAATATAAATAGATCTACAATACATTATATTCTTAAAAAATCAAATTCTGAAGGAACTGTCAAAAATAAACACCGTTCAGGCCGTCCAAAGAAATTAACGGAAAGAGAGGAAAGAGCTTTGATCGGTGAAATAAAAAAAAATCCAAAGATTTCTGCTACAAAACTTGCAACGATAGTTAAAGAGAACTTTAAGAAAGATGTACATTCAGAATTATGCAGAAGAGTACTACGTGAAAATGATTATCATGCCAGAGTTCCCAGAAAGAAGCCTTACATTAGTGATATTAATAAGAAAGAGAGATTAAAATTCGCCAAGGAATTTATTAGTAAAGACAATGCATTTTGGAATAAAATAATATTTTCAGATGAATCGAAATTTAACGTTTTTGGATCAGGCGGACGCAGTTTTGTTTGGAGACAAGCAAATACCGAGATGGAAATGAAAAACTTGCGTGCTACGGTAAAACATGGGGGTGGCTCAATTATGATCTGGGGGTGTATGGCCGCTGGCGGCACCGGGAATTTAGTCTTCATAGAAGGAATAATGGATAAATACAAATATCTGAACATATTAAAACAAAATGTAAAAGAAAGTGCAAGAAAATTGGGCATACACGAAGATTTCCATTTTCAACAAGATAATGATCCTAAACATACCGCACCCATCAGCGCATTTATTTGTACAAGAGTCATCGTTCGAGACGAACGTTTCTCTTTGTCGATGTTTAACGACAAACATTGCAAGTATTCCTCGAGGCGCGCTTTTAATTGCGATAATCGTCTGATGTTTTTAACGCTCCAAAAGGAGGACTCGAGGCTTAAGCCGCGTAACGAGCACCATTCCGCGATAAAGAGGGTGGCGTTGAGGAAGGAGATAAAGGAAAAAGAGGCAGAGAAGAAAAGTTCCGCCCTTTCACCACCATCGTCGACGTCCTCGTGCGAAAGTCAGTCGGCGCAGGTGCGGCAGTCAAAGTCACCGGCGTTACCGCGTAAGAATCGTGCCGCGGCGGAACAAAAGAAAAGTTTCGCATTCCGGGCACGTATCTATTGTCTCGCTGGGATGTCATCTGTCTCTGGAGCGGACGTAGACGAATGAATCAAAAGGAAACACGAAGTTCGAATTATCGAGTCCCGCGCCCTCCGAGACGTTTCGAAGATCGCCGAACAAAACAGTTCTCCAAGTTGCGCGCAAATCGCGAACATTTTTACATTCCGCTGATGGAGGGACCATTTTAATCGCCCTGTCGCCCTAGATCTTCCCTGACGATTGGGCAATCGTCTCTTTGTGTCAGTATTGAAAACTTGCGTTTTTCAGGGAGAGAAAACAGAACTACGAAGAAATCGCTGGAAGATTGGGGAGGAAAGGGGGTGGGTTTTGAAGGAACGAAAAGTCTGTGTTTGTTTTAGAATGCATTGAAAGACTATTAAAAGCGTACTTTCTTTTATTGAAGAAGATGCAACGGAATTTTATAGTTGGGCGTTTAGATATGGAAATTGTACATATAAACTCGGAGATAGAAGCTGTGGAAGTACAAAGGAGTACAGATATACATTTTAAATGACGTTTGTATAGAGATGAATGTTTTTTTCTAAAGTGATGTGCGGTCGGATAAATTGTTGCATGTTGCAGACAGATTCTCAATCTTGATACGATGTTTTTTTAAAGACATCTGGGATACTCGCAATAATTGGAGACACCATTATTGACAGTACTACAGGGTTATGGTTACAGAGTCCATAAAGAGTTGAATAGAAATCAGTGTTTGCAAAATTTCGGTGTAATCAGTCCTTCAGCATCGGAATGTTGTCCATGATTCTTTCAATTGTCGCTACGAATGAGTACAGACGTTATCAATTTATTATCGAAGCTTCCATAACTTCGGCTGATAACATCGCTATGTCCAGTAACTCTTGAACCGTTATCTTTTTTAACTGAAAACAGATAAACAAGAGTTAATTTTTCTATAATTTTGTTTATATTCTAATATCTATAGAATAGCGAATAATGTTAACTAAAGTAATAGCACAGAAAATACGGAGTAAAACAAGATTGATTAATTAATTTAAATACTTTTGTCATAGGAGACAAAGCACAAAAATGGCAAATGTATTAAAAAGAAAATTTATCATGGGTCACGGATTATTCGTATGGTGTAGAACGATGAATCAGTGTGTGCTTCCTAAAACATAGCAATTTCCCACAGGCTTTAGTCATATGATAGTACATTAATCGTGAATGCGAAGCGAAAGTTTTCGATGTTTCTTAAATAAATTATTACTCGAATTATGAAAGCGTACAAGCATAACGTGATGCATGAGACGGTGCGGTTAACTTGAGAAGTTTGAAGCAGAAGATTTCGTTGCACCCTGAGATTTCGAGTTAAACTCTTCCCTCGATGTTCCATGAAATCATACATAAAATACGCCATTGAAAGTTACCAAGTTTTCTCTCTGCATCCATGGGAAAATGTTTGAGCGAACGCTTTTACAGCTAACTGGTAATTATTCTAATATTTTGCAATTATAAAGCTAACGCACTGTGAAACTTTTGAAGTAACATCACTGATTATTTCCCTTTACATCGTTGCAATAATCAGTGAATAAAAATCACGTCGAATGCTTAATTTTCATGAATCTTGAATTACTCATGACCTTTGCAACTTGAAATTTTACTCCAACCGAACTCCTTGCCATTCCTAGAATGAACATTACCATATCTTTTCTGACTGTGCATCTTACAGTTAAGAGACGAATTGTCGATATTAAAATTTACCAGGTATATCATCCGTTTTTGTCTTTTCATCATCTTCTCCAATCATCGAGAGAAAAACAGCACCCCGAACTTTCCTTGTCCCGCGAGACCGTACGCCTCGATAAAACTTTCAGTAACTGCCCATTTTTTCGTTAGTCACAAATTTCACCACCCTTTATCCTTAACCCTTTTCATTCTAGTGGTTTTACCATAAAACCTCATTTCAAAGAATTTGTCATGTGATAACCACTGGTGATAGTTTGAAACCACGGCAAATAAAAACGTTTGTACTATGTCCCAGTAGTTCTCTAATGGAACCACAAATTTTTTCCATTTTACAAAAAATATGCAGCAGTGGACTCATTAATGTTAATTTTTTACTATCATAACTAAATAAAATAAATGCCACCCATTTCTCTTTGAAATAATTTAATTGGAGTCTTATAGGGTTAACTTCTACAATCGTCCTAAATTTCGAATTTAAATTAACTATTTGCAGTCGTATTTAATCCCTTACACTACGACTTCTTTTGTGACTGCCTCCGCAATCAATCAAAATTAAATTGCTAAAATAAAAATAAATGACGCCCATTTCTCGTTGAAAAAATTTAATTTGATTCTGATAGGGATAACTTCTATAATCGTCCTAAATATCGAATTTAAATTTGCTCTTTGTAATCGTATTTAACCTCTTACCCTACGACTTCTTTTGTGACTCTCCGGAATGAATCAGAATTAAATTACTAAAATAAAAATTCATCGGTGATTCCTGATATATCGCATAATTTAACGTAATGCTAATATTATAGAAATAATTTTATCGTGTTGTGTCTCATTGATATTTTCAATTCTGTCACATGTTGTATGCTAACGGTTTAATTTTAAAAAAATTGTAACCGTTTTTAAAACACAGCTAGTAAAATCTTAGTAAGAATTATATATACCTCAGAAGCGTGTTTACTTCGTTGATTATACGATCAGAATGATTCTTTTCTTTGGCAGCTGAGAGCAGACGTACGACCACTAAGGGTTAAACATGTCTAGAATTATCCGATACTGCAATAGTAAATTTACATCATCAGCCACCTAGCGATGAAAAAAGCTCTCCAGAAATCACAACTGTTAACAATATCACTTGGCATGCTAATTATAAAATAGAAAAGACCCTATTTTATAGAGGGTCGATACCTCATCCACAAACCACCGTCTTTCGTATATTAAAAGCTTGTCTATACCCCGCAGATGGAAGTCGATAATCGCGATAAAGCTCGTCGCGTTTGATTGAAACGGCATCTTCGCAGTCGCGTCACGTAGCATCCCGTAAGAATATCCGGCACCTCGCTTTTTGCTTCGTGCCGAAGTAAAAAGTAGACGAATGAATCGGCGAATACGTCGCCGTCTGGGAAAGCGCTCGTCCGAGGCCGGGCAATTGGCTTTTTATCGCGATTCCAAGCGCCCGGCTGCCACACCTCTCCTCGCACTTCTGGACATGTGCTTTTCCCCGTGGAACATCGTCAAATTAAGGTACACCCTCGACTTCCTTCGTAAATGAACGATGATACGACCTCTGTATCTTCTCCCTGCTTTATATTCCTCCATTTATATTTCAACTCGACGGGGTATCTTGCTCTCGCGTTTCTTGCATCACTCTGACGAAGATTCTGCTATTTTTCTACGAATTATCCAATCGAATTTATTCCTGCTTTTGAGGGTGAAACGTCGAATTTGTTCGGAGCTTTTTACTCTGTGCTGCTTGCGGACGATTAACTTCTTGCGTTGGAAACTGATGTACGGATCAGCGTGACCGAACTGTCGATAGGGATTCGCAATGAGCTGTTAATTGAAATAATTTCTGTAAAACATTTAGAGATGTAGTTTATAATAGATTTAACGACGGTGATTAGATAATTTTGTATAGTATGCACAATTTAAAAACAATCGTAAATATGCAGTATAACAAGACATTACTTGCACTCCCTGATAGATAAAAATGATATGAGAAAACCGTGCATTTTTTAAATTAATATTTGTTCTTGTTTGGTTATAGATCATCATGTTTTTAGAAAACCAGAATAATCTTTATTTGCTCATTCAAAACCGTATAATTAATCGACACGTTTTTTATACATAATTATACATTTTATACATAATTCGTTTTTGCACATTTTATACATAATTAATATGCACTTTGAATACTCCTTAGAAATGGATACCTATGGGCATGTATCACGTCATTCCAGAGCAAGATATTTAGAACTGTTTAGCTTCTGTTCGAATTAAATCACTGTTCTTATTTCTGTTGCATTAAATCTTATTATTTTTAACATCGATTTCCAAGAGTGTTTCACCGAAGGGGTTTTATTTATTTCAGACCCACCAAGGTTGTACAAGCCACTGCTCCATTATTCACGCGTCCATGAATTAATTAATACTCGAATGCGATAATTGAAATATTTATTTTAGCATGCATCAAAGACATTATCTGCAAATGTGATAAAAAAACTCTGAACGTGTTCTCAATCAGGTATACTTTCCAGTAGCGAGTTAATTTTCTTGCTATAATTATTGCATAAGAAACATTAATTAAAATAGTAACTTTCACGATTGAACGTTTGAAATAAGACGAAGAAAAGATGATCGCAGGACTGATCAGAAGTGACAGAAGGATACGGAAAGAAAATTTAGGTAAATCTCTGCGACGGAACTCCGAGTCCTCGCACTGTGCTCTCTTACCCTCCCTGTCGTTCTTGATATATCCAATTTTATCTTAGATCTCCGAGAGCAGCTCAGAGTACAGCCATTTTTTCCCCTACGTTTTACCGTACGTTCCCTTTCTGACCTACGCTTTATCCTATGCACTTTGTATTTAATCCTTTCTTCGTGTTTCCTGTCTGATTTAGAGATCATACTGTTACCGTACGTAAGCTCGCTTATCTCCGCCTCGAAGAACTCTTTCACGTTGAACGTATCAAATTTCTTGCCGTCTTTATTCTCCCACGCCCCTCACATTTTTCTCGTATTTCCGTTCAGCAGCAAATTGAAATACGCCATGTTTAAGATTTCTTCCTCGAGGATTCCCTCTCTCGCTAATAATATTCCTGCTTGTTGAATCACGGAAAAACGTGCGTTGCTTCTGATGTTATATCAGACGCAGTTGCTCGGAATAGTTGGTTGATAGCATTTATAATTATAGAAATATACTACCTTCTTTTGCAGTGTGGATTAATATTGTAATTATAAGGATGACAAAAGGGGGCGAAGGTGAAAGTGATTTGAATCAAAGATGTAGTCTTTCTTTAATGGAGCCCCAAAAAATAATATGATAGTACAAATTAATAATATAATTTACCGTAGAGCTTAGGGTTTCAGGTCGGAATAGTTAGTTAATAGCATTTATAATTATATAGATATAGTAGTTTCTTTTTAGTGCCGGGAAAAGGTCAAAATTGTAATTACGAGGACGACAAAGAGCTGCGAAGTTGAAAGCGGAGTGTTATTTGGTAAGCAGGTCATTTTCTTTTTCTTCCAAGGCCCCGAATATTAATAAAAGGGAATAAATTACCGTAGAACTTACGGTGTCAGGTCAGTTAAATATCAATTGTCAGTTGCCAGTTGTGAGTTGCTTTAGGTCGTGACGTCTTTTTTATAAACGAAATTGAGCTGTATCATATTCTAGTTCTCCTGTCGTTGTTTTATCGTTATAATTGCCTATTTCTTTGGAAAATATCATTTCTCTTAATACATTATTTATCACTAAATTAAAAAAAACTCTACAGTTTTATCTTAAGAAATGCGAAATAATTCATTCAACCATCACAAGTGTCTTCTAAAGACTTATCAGAGTATCTAATCACATATTGCAATTAGCGGCATTCGCTGAAATTTCCATATTCATTTGTAAAGTACGAGAAAGCAATGGACTGCGCGATTTCGATATACTTTCCAGGTAGTTTCGGTAATTTTGCATTTACGATACTGCGGAGCTCCACGAGCCGAGAGTATACGAATGATCCAATGAATCATGAGTTAAACGGTCCTTTAATTTGGAAGGGCCGCTTCTGGACGTAGCGCGGACAATAATGACTTAATATTCGAGGTATAAATCCTCCCGATAACGTCGTACACCCGCGGCACAGATGGAACCTCTCAAAACTAAAACGCAGACCGTGCAATTTCGAATTGGCCAAGAATATATGCAAATTACCTCGTCACTTTCTCATGAAAGATTATGATGCTGCTATTATGCTATTTGTCGTGCCATTTATATTATCCATTTCGATAGTTTGTACGTCCGCTAGAATTTGATCAGCGGAATGATGTTCATTAAACAGATATCTATTGTTTTGAGTTACTTTTAACCATAGGATGCTTTCTATAATGTTTGACATCAAAGGTTACTTAAGAATGTTGCTTCAATTTTATTCGAATTGCGTCAAGCAGATTTGTTTATATGGGAAGTTAAGAAAGAGGGTAATAATAATGAGAAATATTACTATTTGTAACTCAGAAGTTGTAACGATTGTTAGCTACATATTTACGTTAAAAGGCGATTAAATAATTGAAGACAGCAGAATAAGTGATAATTAATGTACATTAAATGAGGACTTCCCGAAGCTTTAAAATTATCTTAGTCTTTTATACTAACTACATTTATAATTAGCAACAGTCAGACATCAGCATTTTTTCGTGCGTTATTCATTTTATAATCAATCGAAGTACTTAATAATTGATAACATTTTCCTCCATTACATAAAAATTCTTATAAAATATTTCTGCATCCATTTCCGCCATATTTTAAAACAAGGATATTTCATTCTATCAGCATAAAATCCGTCATTAATAATACCACAGAGATATTAATATTATAAATCGAAAATACGAATTCCGAGATATTTGTGTATACATTTATACCTCTCCCTTCTGTCACAAACTTTTCTATCTCTCGACGACGTACATAATAATAGCTCGAATAACGGATCCGTGAGAATAATGCGGCTAAAAGCATCCACCAGTGTCAACTCTAAGAAAGATCGCAAAGGGTTGAAGTCATCCCAATATAATCCAAGAATCTAACAATAAGACCCGGATACCCTGAGAGGACAGATCGATCATTTAGCACAAAATTGGCAAGAGCATCTCTGCCATCACCGATATCAACCCCTCGTTCTTTTATATCCACATACACCTCCCTGTGTCAACCCCCTTTCTGAAATCCCCCTTTTTCGTGTCCTTCGTGAATACAGATTCAATTAAAATCTACAACAATTCCAGATCAAACAGCAGCACGTTGCAATTTACAGTGTTTACAGTGTCCGTTGGAGGAACAAAGACAGAATTGCCGCTTAATTTCCTCCGCGCAGCACCCCTTCAGAGGGATCGCGGAAAATAGGGACGTAGCTGACGCAAATCGCACAAAAGGACGGATGAGTCGAGCGATCATTTAGCGTGGTTTCCACGCGAGCGTTCGTTATCATCTGCAATTTTTCATCCGAGAAAGTCTTTCTCTCTTTCACTCTCTCTCTCTCTGACTTCGTCTTCTTGCACCACCTCTCTTTCCTCTCCGTATGAATTTGACTGTGTCATTACGTGGCTCCTCCGTGCACTCTCAGCCCCCATTTCTCTCTCCTCGCACCCCTCCTCTTTAACCGTCTTCATCCCTTCCAAGCAGCTTCCCCAAGAATCTCTAATCCGTGCAAGATGTTGCTCTTCCTTCCTCGGGCTCCCTTTACCTCCCCTTTAAAGCGTAGGAAGTCTACCGGTCCTCCGTTCACCCTCCCGGACCGTAAAACGAAAAGGGAAGTAATTACTAACCTTTGAAATAATCATCCTCGCGCACCCCTTTCGCCGGCGGTGGTCTCCCGGTCCGGGCCTATTTTATTCATTCGTCGTTTCGAGCGATTACGCGCTTTCCTTACCCACCGGCACCTCACGGAGAGGTTCCTTCTTTTATTTCGTCCTCTTTCTACCGGATGGAAGGAACTAAAGTGGCTGTAAGAGTCACCACCCCCTGCTAGACCGACGCTCTCACGGATCATCCCCGTGAAATGCTCCGAGATGACACAGATAAGGCCCGACTCTCGCGCTGGTAAACTGTTTAAATTGTTATTTCTTCTCTTTCGTTCGCCTTTGCCTCGCGTTATCCTTATTTTATTCGCTCCTTCGAATACCGGTGGTATTTGTTTCTCTTTCGATAAATGACTTGGTTCCGGATTTTTGTTTTTCTTTGCCATTGAAAATGTCGACTGCTGTCGTTATTAGCTCGGGGAAGGAGACTGTATTGTTTTGGGTGAATGTAAGTTTGTGAGGAGGGTATGAAAAATTTTATGCGCTATTTTGGTTTAAGACCACTTTTATCGCTCTTTCTTATGTATCCGTTTGTACGAAGAGATCTCAAATGGTAGCTTTGCATTTTGATGCACGTAAATGTGGAAATAATTGTTAACAAAAGCAACAATTTGCTATGTTGAGAAGTGAATTGAAGAAATTATAATAATACACTCGGAAAAGAAATTATCCTAAATTTTTAATGGTAATTTTTCACACCTCTGATAAGAACACTGTTAACACCAGATTTACGGGCTTTGAATCTGTTGTGCTCAAATACACTAAATAAGAACTAATATTTGCATCAGAAAATACACGTCAAATATTTACTGTACTATTTTTCTATTTTGAGAAATGTTTATAAAAAAAGGTGCAGATTTGATGGCTTCCATAGATCTAGTGTTAAATGCGATTTGATTTTTTAAAATTTTTGCAACGCTTTCAGCTTGCGATTGGTTCTTATTTTCGGGAATTGTTTTTAACAAACTTTTTATTTGCTATTAGTTCGCCCAAAAACTACAAAAGTAGAACAGCCGGAAAAAACTATCATCCCCCAAATTCTGACATCGACGAAACGTTAAAACCTTTTTCCATTTCTACCAAACCAAATAGCTCTTCCATCCAACTAAACAGTAAATCATTGCAAACAATTCCCACAAAACTACAAAGTCCGAAAACAGGCTGCGAGTATCTTCGGCTCTTTCAATTTCTCCCTGCAAGTTTATCCGACACTTAGGATAACGCGACAGCCATCCGGATGAATCGGCTTAAATTACTTTTTGTCTCGCGAATCCGAGAGACGGATGATTTGTGTCCGTTCGCTCGAATCGGTTGAAGCTCAAAGCAAGATTTAATCTGTCTGTTTACATTGTGTCGAACGGTAGAACGGAAATTCCGAAACTGATTTCCGTCGTAGTTCCCAATGGCGTGATTTTTGTTGACCGTTCCCGGGCTGTATTTATTTCACGGTCGTCGTACTTTTATTCCACCGTTTTCCAACGGGAGGAAAATAAAGTGACCGTAAGGCGAAACGCCGGTAGGTCGTCATTTCAAAATTATCCGGGCTACGAGTATCCGGGATGTGCGAGTTTCCTTTCTTTTTTTTTTCTTTATACGACGGAAGTATCTAAGATCTGGCCTTCGCGAAGCGGAGAGGAAAACCCAGGGAAAGCTGTTTAAACTATTTCTCCCGGCTGGATCGCAATTTTATCCTTCCACTGTTTCCCTCGTCCGCGCGTAATTTATCCCTCGAAATCCCGCGTATAGGAGCATTCGGGCATTTTATTTCTGCATTTTCAATTTCCTTAAAGGCACGAAAGTTCCGCCCCCGACACGCGGAATACGTTCTGCGTGGATCTCTGTGTGGATATTGCAATTATGTGTTGATAACATTACTTATTTCTTTGGGGATTCGCTCGCTTCTGTTGATAGAATTTCAAAGTTTCATTATTGCTTTAGCACATTCTTTTCGATGGATTATAATATCATTATAATTGATTTGAAGTTTGTTTACGTCGGGTATATTATTTAACAGAATAGAAAATATATTGTTTAAGTGTAAAAATTACGAGAGTCACAGCATTCATTTGTGTATACCCATAAATTACACAGAATTTGAAAGATCAAAGTATCAATTGCTGTGGTAATAATTGCATAAATAAAACTCAGGTTATCAATGTTTTTTAGTACCTTATAATTAAATATTTCAGGCCTTTTTCCTACCAAATACATGTAACAAACAAATTCCAAAGACTTTGCCCGGCAATCAACACGTTAAAGAACCAACAACTGAACACAGAAAACATTTACCAAAAATTTCAATGTATGATATACATACACGAAGAATTCAACCCCGAAACTATAATATAATATAATATAAATATATAATAATATAAGTATATATATACGGGTTGATATAATACGGCGGAAAAATTGTGACCGTCTTGGTATAACACAGTAAAAAAATGAAACAAATGTTACGATTTTATTACGTTTTAACTGCAATAATGAATATAAACAACATTTAAAAAAGAATGCCATTTTTAATCAACAAGAAAAGTGCAACAGCTTCTTTTATTTAACGCAAGATGAATAACGAAACATTTTCAGTATCAATATTTGTTTGTTTTAAAGAGAAGTAAAAAACATTTGAACTCGCACATATTAAAGATTTATTGTACATCTTCGTTAAGTATGCGTATAAGTGAATGTTTATGCATTAATAAAACATGGCTGATTATTAAAGATAGTTATTTTAAATATAACAATTAGGTTAACACCAACCGCACCGACGCTTTATGGCTATCTATTCTCACCGTAGCAGATCTTTTGACCGGTTATGAAACAACGATGATATCTTTCTGAAAGATATGCAGGAGGCTGTCAACTTAATACGGAAACAAAGGGAAAAACAATCTTTACTTAACACTTTACTGACCGATAGCCTATTAATAGGCTTTTTGTCACCAACGCTTAGACTTTTAGTTTATTAATCGGTTCCCACGGCAATCACTAATTTGTTATTTATTATTGTAGTGGAACTGTGTTAAGGAGTCGATGAGAAGCTTTTGTAATTTTCAAAGAGATTGTAATTTTTTTTAGGCAATCTAAGCCGAAACAAATTCTTTAAAGTGGGTAGAATGCTCAGACAATAGCGGTCGGTAAAGTGTTAATAACACAAAAATTATATATTTTCATACCATTGAACCGATCATTTGACCGCGCATTGTATGGTTAGTATTAATCTCTTCGATCTGTGAATGGTTCATGTATTTGTATAATCTAAGTGACCCGTACAACAATGAACGTTTCTACCGT
Source organism: Cerceris ruficornis (assembly GCA_963989415.1). Taxonomy (NCBI): domain Eukaryota; kingdom Metazoa; phylum Arthropoda; class Insecta; order Hymenoptera; family Crabronidae; genus Cerceris; species Cerceris ruficornis. The sequence continues at coordinate 14,567,376 of OZ022521.1, forward strand.
GTTATAGAGGGGCGTACTGTATCGCACAATCACAGCATAATCTTCATTCTAACATGATCGTTCAAGAATCACTCTCTCCACATCCCCAAAACAACCCTCGCTCCTGGCAATGCAACGCAAATCCAGTCGCATTCTCCGAATCGTGTAAATCGGGTGGAGTGGAGTGTATTCGCAATCGCTCCGGCCGAAATTTATTTTCCCCGTGAAACTCGCGCATCTGCGAAACTTTTCGCGAACAGCTCGCAGTCTGTCTCTCGTAAAGTGCACTCTTACCGAATGTCCCTTCCGCGATATCGAATAAAGGCCATTTCCATGCAACCTATATAAACCGCGTACCCGTTGATTCTCTGTGTGGCCGAGAGTCGTGAGAAGGCCTCCGCCATCGTACGGTCGTCAAAGTGAAATCATTTTATCCTTCTCCGCGGAGGGGTAATACGCATTTTACCATTTGGAAATTCAAAGATCCACCGTGGCGGTGGAATGGCACGAAATAAAAGAGAGGGCGCACGCCAGGAATTTCGTATTCGACGACGATACCGGTATAAAGTCATAAGGGTGTAGGGACACGAATATAACTGTTTATATGCATATGCCTCCGCCAGCCTTTTCTCGTTACGTAAGCATATTGCGTAGCAGCGCGAGAGCCTTCGGGTAAAAAGAAAGTCTCTCGAAAGGAGGATGCCGAAACGGCTCCTTAAAATGAAGTACTTTCGCCGCGGCGCGCCGTCCTTCCACGAACACCGAAAACTTGGGGATCGGAATTATGGGGATGGCAACGAGGCGGCCTAGTAATCGACTCTTTCGAATTCGATACGAAAATTGGAATGCCGATGCGCCCGTTTGACGTATCGCGATCGCACTTTCCGAGCGCACTATCACGGTGTGAGTAGAGAAAATGCTGGGTGTTTTGATAGGTCCGTGAGCGTTGTTCGGATGCCTGTATTTTTACGAGTTTTGCTTTTGTACTTGACTTTTTTTGTGGCGTTGACGCGTCGTTGAATTGACTTTTCTTGGGAGATGGAGGGGTGTGTTTGTTAGGGGATGATCGGATATTTGAGCGGGCTCTTTAAATGGAATTTAACACTAGAACTACCGGCGTTAAATCTACCATATTTCAAAATATTAAATAAGTACTTTGAAAACGGAGGAATCAAGAGGCGGAAAAGATAATCGATTCGGTGATTTATGTTTTTTAAGATGGTCGTAGGATATTTATTCTAAAACTCTTCTATAAACTTGGAGAATTTTTGGAAAAAATTGTGTACCAGTCATTTTGACTGGTTTGGTAGTTCTAGTGTTAAATATGAGTTGAAATTTGAAATTCTGTGGTGATTTTGTGTAGAAATTGCAATCCGTTTGAGGTCTGCATCCGTTGTTAAAATAGAACGTACGATCGGGAAAAAGTACGTTGAACCTTAGATCTTTTTAAGAATATCGACTTCATTCATGATATTAGGTAAAGCGAAGAAAATGTCGCTTCTTTTTATATGTCCGGTAGGATATTTCGAGCATGATTCATTATTAAAACCTGGTCAGTCTATCACAGCCGAGGTCGACTGTGTGCCGTTAGAAGGTATAAATGTTATATATTTTTTTGTAAACTAATTTATTCACATTGCAAACGGGAAACGACAATTTTTTTCGCTTCACATAATACTATCTGAGCAATAGTTTTAAATATTTCATAACTAATAATCGTCTTTAGTAACATCCCTTCAATAACTCTATAGTTGTTTTTTTTTTAAATTAATTTATTTAATGCCGCATCAGCCATCGGCCATTAGCGACAACGCTATCGTGCATTGGTACAAATGTGCATATAATAATATCAATATAGATGTAACTGTATTGCATTAATAGTGTATTATAATAATTTAATCTATTAGAGTGCTATTTTACAGATTATTATACTAACAGAATAACTTATAGCATAAGACTAGCGTTCAAAACTTAAAGTATCACTAGTTACATTATTGAATAACAGGGTTATGTAACAAGTAGTGGTAGGAATTTAACTGGATTTTTCTTAACTTATTGTAGGCTGTTACCCAAATTTTTCATATATCAGGTGGAATCCTTATTTGTTCGAAAAATGTTAATATTTTCTCTATAAACCCTATAGTAAGCGCAAACTTAAACTTAAAAATAAAAAAGTGAATATTCAAATATTATTCACATTTCCTATGAAATTAACATATGTATTTCTATAATTTACTATCTTGTTGCAATTTATGTTAAAATCCATTATTTTTATCATATTTCAGCTATTTCGTAGAATTTCTTAATACCAATAATTCAGCATAAAAGTGTCCTAGAACCTTGACTACACGAAAAAATTCATAAAATTCGCGAACCTCTGAAATAGAAATTTCATTAAAAAACTACAGACAATTTTACACGTTCAAACGTTCTGCACATCAATAAAATCATTTGGTCCTTTCTTTCAAGTACCGTCGCCTCGCCGTTTCCATTATTTCGACGCGGTAATAAACGCCCGACGGAACACGAAGGAGGAAAATATCAGGTGAAAAATATTCGCGCGAAATGCATCGAATGCACGGGCTCGCGCGCAGCCATCCGACAGATAGCTCCGTAGAACGAAATTCGCTATTCGAAACGTAATTTCGGCTTAATGGTTCGATGGCTCATTGGTGAACTTTGAATATGCGTTGAAATATGCGTTATTTGCCAGCCGGTATTTCGCGCCCCATAAACGTATTCTCTGAAATTCCTGGCGCAAAGGCATTATCCTTTCTCGTCCGATAACATCCAACATTTTTGATTCTTCGTTAAAGTCATCAATAACTTCCGTGCAATTACGATCCTCGAGAAAGCCGCTTTCTCTTTTGAATAATTCTCTCATCGAGTAGTGTAAATAAATCTAACCTGTAACATCACTGGAAACGTTTATTCATCGGTTAACACTAAGGCTACCAAGGCGATCAAAATGACTGGTACTTAATTCTTTCTAAAAGTGTGTCAAACATATAAGGAAGCCATGTAGTAAATATTCCATTTGTATCTCTCTTTCTAAAATACTTATTCAATATAACAAAACACAATAGACATAACGCCGATAGTTCTATTGTTAAACAAATTTTGTAGATTCGCTCTTCATCGAGAGATTTGACTTATAATGTAAGAAAAAGGTAGAAACAAACATTTCATATTCCTCTTTAACCTCTTCTTATGGAAAGTTAATCCTACTGTATTTTTATTGCAAAGAGCATAATGAAAAGAAACTTAAATGTAATCACAGACATAAAAGAAGCTTAGTAAAATTGTGCGATTCTGTATCTTATCTTAATCGATTTGAAAGTCAACTTCGTCGAAATTTTACATATCTCGGTACTTGGTTCATTTTGAATATGAAACACGCACCGGAAATGCCTTCCAGTTGGCCAAAGAATTACCGCAATGGCGTGGATCGCATGCAACGTGGGAAGAACATTTCTCATCCGTGAATGAGAAGCGTGAAACTACGTTTCTTCCTCGTTCGACGGTGTTTTCTAACCTGCTGAATTAATGCACTTGCTATAAACTGCACACCCTCTGTGGAAGCCGTTCGACTTTACGCCTTCTCCATGGAACTACAAAATGAAACGTTGATACGTACGAACGATAAACGAAAGAATTCGTTTTTGCGGTTACTTTCGCAAAATGTTGAAATGGGAACATTGTCGTGGACTTTTTTCATGAGACAATTTTTTTTACGTGTACTGTCGATCTACTGTGAATTTGCGATATTTGCTGCGTCAAGAAATTATTAAAAATTCTTTCATTTTTTCATCTCTTTTTATGAATATGTTAAAATGTTTGTGAGGCTCTTGGAATTAATCAGTTTGGAAGTCGAATAGTGTTCGATATTACTCTCAATTCTTTAAATTAGCATGAAAGCAATGAATTAGAAATTTAGAACGCTTGGAAGGTAGGCGATTTTGGGATTGCTAATACGATGTGTGATGAATTTACTTTCGTGGATGTAAGACTGTTGCAAAAAATATTGAAGAATAAAGCGAAGATCATTTATTAACTGTAATAAATTATACGGGGGTTAAATATAACATTTGTCTTCTTCTCTGCTTCTAAGAGAGGTGAAGAATGTTACAAAATAATTTTCCCCAATGATCATTTATTATTGTAACGAAATTCTAAGAATATAGAATTGCATTTATGTTAAAATATTTTCGAAATGAGTATTACTTTTATAGAAAAATTCCAAGATAAATCGATAAACATATTCCAAATTATGCGGCTGCATTTTAAAAATGAAAATGGTTTTCGAAGGCTAATTTCAGCAAAAGAAAATTATTGTTACACCTCATAATAATCCCCTGATAATCAAATTGTTGGTATTAAACATTTGTCAGTATAAGGGGATTTTCAGTATCTCCAAAACTGAAAGAGTTATTGAAGTGGCACACTTCTGGTAACTCACCCTGAATAATGCAAAAATTACATTAAACCAATTACTTAATTATGCAAGCAATTAATTGTTGAAATATTTAACAGAAATTACGATCTTCGCGAGCGTAGAACATTGTAATACGGAAAGTTTAAATTGCCTCCGTAAAAGGTCTGCCGAAAACTACCCTTATACTACTTGCAGAATAAATCATTCCTTCGAGTGAGAATAATTCCATCACGGCTGGCACGTGGTTACAAATATAACACACCTTCGAACTAATGAAAATACACGCGTTGTTTGACACCATGGCTATGGTACGGGTATATTAAAAAGTTTCGTTATATTATCCCATGAGGGTTGCGTTGTGCCAAGCTTGGGATTGCCGAAGCGAAAGAGGATGAGTGTACTTTCATTCAACGGTTAATCCTTTACACTGCCCATGATAATTTATGATTGTTTCGTCTGGAAAGAATTTTTTGCAAAAACAACGAGAATTCACGGTAAAACGAGGCGTTTTATATTGAATAACGAAAGATTTTTTTTTTATTTTAATAATACCCGTGAAATCGATCCTACGGACGATGAATTCCACAAAGGAAAGAATTAAAAAGGGTGACTAGATATTTGTGATATTTTTTTCGTTAGTTTTCACATACGGTATCACGTTCGATATGGCATGTAATTCGATGTTGAACCCTATTAGAGACGCTGAATTGCGGTTCGGTTTGTTTGCATGTCTAGCACGATTTTTCGATGTAAATCGCGGAAGCGGACGTGCGTTTTTTACGATGTGCCCGCGTCATGGTGGTTTACCGATGCAATTCAATTTTTACAACAGTTTACCATGTGTAATTAATACGGTGGGTAGTACTTTAACAATGTGCAAATTAAATCCACGGGTGAAGACTCATTATCGTATATGAGAAAAATTGTTGGGGGTGGAAATTATTTTGTGGACAAATAGGAACCTGTGGTAAACAAAGAGGTAAAGGTTCGGACTCCCAATCAGTGGAACCGACATCAAATGTCTGTCTTGTGGAAATTTAAAATTTTTCCTAAGCGGTTAGTATATTATGGCGCCGATGATTCCGAACACATCTAAAACAGTAGGTCCCCGGTGGATTAACCGTAACAGTTGAAGATGAAAATTACAAAAGAAAAATCGGAAAGATATCTATACAATGTCGTTGTTCCTTTGCATTTCGGCTTCAACAGCTACGGTAATTTCGCCAGGGGTCTACAATTTTACCTGTGCTCCAAACCACCGAGACAGTGGTATACCAATCACATGGAAAAAATTAAATATTTCGCAAAGGCGTCAGAGGATTTGAACACAGGCTCACTGATTGAGAGACTGATACTCTGCCTTCTCACCCACTAAAGCCCCTAAAATTTCGTTTACCCTTTTCTTCAAATTTGGAAACGGATGTACAGTTTGCGACGACGATGATTTAATATTTAATTAAATTCGACATTTAATTAAATTCGTATTTAATTTCGTCAATATTGTTTTTAGCAACCTTTTCCGATAGGCTTCTACATTTGATTGGCGCATGAAATAAAAACTAGCAAAAACAATTGACAGAAGTTTTCGGGATAATAAAATGTCTCGTTTGTTTTATTATCACACTTTGACTTTATTTAATATATATAAAAATAATGGATACACGTCTATATCGTATGGCGGCGTGGAGGAAAACTGCACGACGCCCAACAAAACAAAAGAACAACGCACAGGCACATGTCGATTATGCAGAGCCCATGCATTCTATATTTTCTTACAACAATGATGCGTATAACCGAGATAGGACAAAGTTTACTTAATTCTGAATTATTTGCCGGCCATTGAGGTACCCCCTCCGGCTAATCAACTCGACACGACGCACAGAAATTATGGGGTTCCGTCGATGTGTTTACCTGCACGGTGCGATTCGATACGGCTTCTAAGTTATTTCGGATACGCCGCAGGTATGCTCTCCGAGTAAACTATCGCAAGTAAACTCCGGAAATGTGTGCATTCGGTACTGATTTAGAGGTGGAAAGTTCATCTTCATGATTTACAATATTCGTCGGCTGAATTTAGTCAAATTTTTACGTAATTTTCAGAAAAATTGTTAAATAATTTCAACGTAAGTTTTGTGTAATTGTAGAATAAATAAAATTTTGTGATTCGTATATTTCATCAGCACTGGTTTAAGTTTATATGAGGTAACTAACGCCTGAGGTTTAGTACCTCTTCTATTTACCGTGTTGGAAACTGTGAGGAGTATAAAGACTTTTTAGTCAGACACTGTTTGGTTTTTCACACAATTGTTTCTCGTAATTAGAATTGGTTAGGTTTATTTAGTCGACACTAATTTTTTCTTTTTATTTGTAATTTTAAATTCGAGTAGGCAAGAAATATTTTACAGTAATATTCCACTAACAATACCTCATCACAAGATTAATCCTTTGCCCTATGATCTAGGACGATCTAGGATGATCTAGGATAATCCTTTGCCCTCTGAGAGTTAAAAATGAACTTATTGAAATAAAAAATCACCACTGGTTTCTTCTATAGCATACACTTCAAATAAAACTGATAATATCAAAATAATTTTCCAATGACGTGTGACATTATTTTTTGCAACTAGACAATTTTTAGATAATATCAAGATTCTCATTCGCTATTTGCAGGACAAAAGATTAACTTTGTAATATATAGAATCTGTATACTCAAAATTACCATCTTTCAGAATTTTCATGAACACATAAATTATTTTTTTTCAATCGTCAACAAAAACTGCCGCATAAAACATAACAGAAGGAAAAGTCATTTGCATAAGAGAAGTATTAAATGCTTCAAACTAAAATTCCAATAACAATATCCCCGCAAGATTTTGGCTCATATTGAAACATCGGAGAGCATTGTATCGCAAAAACACTTTATTTGAGTGGCGTTTTCATATCTGCAACGCGATATCTGTCAATGGAATGCGACGCATTTATCGAATTCGTAGAGAAGAGTTTAAACAATATTTTCATGGGAACGCATACAAATGCTAGACGCTGGGTGCGAATAAAACGCATTTTGGTTATGCGTTTTTTTTTCTTGCTTTTATTTTCATTTTCACGTTGTCAAAATTTCACGAAAATTCCCCATGAATGTCCACAGAAGAAAATAAATTTCAGCGAAATGCACGACACGATGGAAATGAAGATATTTAATCCATCGCGATCCGATTAATTTTTTCAATCTAACTTTGCTGAAATTAATTCGTGAAAATTCTTTGTCGTTGGATATTCATTTTTAAAAACCCCGACAAATTTTAACGTTGAAATTAATTCGACGGGAAATTAATTACCAGTGAAAGCTACATCGAGGTACACTCGATGAATAACTCAGAGTTAATGTGTAATGTAAAATTCGTATAATAAGATTTAATTTTAATAAATTAAAATTTTATTTATAGATTAAAATTGCGATTATTTTGTTAGAAATTTCTGTCGTAATCTTACAAAATCTTTACAAAGAATGTAATCGATTGACAAAAGTGATATATTTCCCATAAGTTTCGCTTACTTCAATATTTAACTTACATTCTCATTAATAATGAAATTCCACATTTCTCTTCCATTTCTCTGAATGTTTCTTCAATTACATTTCATTTGTTCTACCAAAAAAACATATTGACTTTGCTACAATTTCCTGTACTTTAAGAGGTAAAAAAAACACCCACGTTAACCACGATTCTCTTTCTTTTTTCCTGTTCTATTGATGACGACAATCCGACACGGTGATTTTAAACAGATAGAATAATTAGATGCCGATGGCATTGGAAAAGATTCATCGAAACTAACGAGCGAAACCAGTCGGCAATTCGTTGGACTCGGTCGCGGAATTCGACCAATTCGAGAACGATGCGTGGACGAAATGTGCAACAGAGGTTGCATCGGTACGGGAGGGCATCACCTGCAATTTCCGAAATGTATTACACGGTTCCATCCCCACGGATGATCGTTCCAATTTGCCCATTTCCTCGTTCCGGGCAGTTCCCGATGCCTACCGTAGTTTTATACTCGTGTCAATCCTGGACACGAAATTTATCAATTTATCGTCACTCGTTTGCAAGGATGAAAATGATTGTGGAGTTACTTTGCTTCGAGATTTTTTTCCTTTTTACGGTGATACGTTGCAATTTTGTGTCGAGTGGATTTGCAGAGTAATGAATTTGAAGAATGAAGAATAGTGGCGACAGATTTATGCTTTAAAGCTTCACTTTTTCATAGTAGTTTCAATAATATTGTTTAGCACTAACGAATTTACAATTGAAATTGTAGACATTGTTGGTGCATTTGTAGGATTTTTACGTTTAGAAATTATGCAACATAATTCTGTCTAATTTGATGGTTAATTCTAAATACGGAATGTTACTAGATTCAAGAAATTTAACTTCTAAGTAAGTCTTCTTGTAAGTTCAGTGTTTTTTATTTGTCTTCAAAAGTGATGATGGATTTCACAATTTTCGTCGATACTTTTAGAAGTCTGTTTCCCTGTTTTCTTAATAAAAGCTTATAAACCGGTATCCTATATCGTGCAATTATTGACGATCTTCGGCTATAGAACGATTAATTCTTCTTTCGACAGCTTCTCGGATCCGAGTGTATCACGCAACATGCTAGATTTAATTTTAATCGTTCTCGTTGTGATTTGTGTTGATAAATGTTTATAACATTACAGTAACGTGCACTGTTATATTTGGAAGGGTTTGTGGAAGCATTTAATGCAAAAAAACTTATATAACTTTTACGGTTAAAATGCAAAAAATTCTGGAAAATTTAATTTTTTTCTCAAAAATGTAGTCTGTTGGAGACAAACGGACTTGATATTCGTGTTCAGCGCCGCAAAGTCTATATGAATTAACATAAATATGCTTTGGGAAAAAAAAAAAAATTTTGTAGACCAATGTTTTTTAAGTCATAATTAAATTCAACGTGAGGCACCCAATAATAAAATCGAAACGAGGATCGACGTGAATCCGTTGAGGAAAAAGAATGAAATTAAATAGCGAAAAAATCCATTCTCTTTTATTTCTTTTTAAGGCTTTGAAATTGTTCAAAGTTAATCAATTCTACTCGCTAATTAATTTCGTTTTACATCGTTGTGTATATATATATATATATATTGATGAAACTTTAAAATTTCTTTAAAAAATTATCACTACGATATCGTAACAGCGTATAACGTAAATTGAAAGACTAATATTAAGTATTTGAATTTCTTACTTGGCTCACGATGAGGTACGCTTTGAAGATTAATTATCTCGAATACTAAATTTTCTCTTTTGTTTATTGTAAAATTAATGTGTTCTGACTGATGCAAGCATCCTAAGAAATGAATAACCTTTAGAACCAATCTGTAAAGCATCGCTTAGTAATTATTTTACCGGTACCGATGATGACAATCAATTAATAAAAATAAATTAAGTTTAATAGTTTTATTTACCTTGTATAGTATAACGTCCAATTAAACTTTTTTGCCAATGGCAAAGCAGCCATAGGTTAAATACCCCAGCTATCTTTTTTCGCAAACGCAACGCCACGTGTTCATTCCCGACTTGCCGAGTTTGGGAAATTTACAATTTAATTTGTGTCTCTTTCGTTAAGAACCACTTAATTACTTTCATGTCTTGAATTCAGAAATCTTAGTAGCAGGGAATCCAAGCCTTTCCTCCACAGTCACCATAGCCCCTCGTCCGGTTCTCAAGATTAATTCACCGTACACCAGGAGAAAGAGAAGTCAACACCCTTCCCAGTCCTCAAACACCAAGCTTCACCTCAGACTCAATATCAAATTCTTTAATTACGATTCTAAAACTGTGATTTCCAACCACTGTATTCATATTTGTCTCATTTTTAACATTCAATACTCTACTTTCTTCCTAGCCGTTCAACCATTTGCAATCAGTATTTAATTTTCAATATTTCATCATCTTATTTGTGTATTCACTTTTGTTATTCACCTCTGTTCCAAGATACTAACTATAGACACTGAAGTATATTTAGGTCAAGATACAAAGTTATTGTCTCTTTCAAAGATAAAATTAAGCCAATAGAAACTTGTCTACAACGGAAATATCAAGGTAAAGTTCGAAATAGAATTCAAAAATTAAATATGATGGATGTGGAGTTAAATTCTCGGACTCCTAATTAGTGGATCCGAATTCGACTTTCCGTCACCTCTACAAAATTTTGTCTAAAGTCATCGAAAGTACAATAATAGGTAAATCCTAAGCCAGAAATCGACAACCACCTTTTAGTAAACATTCATTCTTCCTTATAATTATTTGATGAATTCTATACAGACCTATAACCAGCCAGTTAACCAAATATCATGCTGTGAATCTCAATTTGAATATTAAATCGAAATGATTTAATGTATTTAATTATTTTAGTTGACCTTAAGAACCAGACTTTACATGAAAGAACCGCGTGTAGCTAATAAGCTACGTATTTCTGATCACTGTCATGGGCGAAACGACCATTGAATTTTTAACACTAAACCTACCATGGCGGTCAATTGACCGCTTTCTGATTTTTCTAAAAATTCCCCAAATTGATTGGACAGCCATTCATTAAATATTTTAGGTCTATCGTATAAAACAAAAATTAGTTAACTGATCATATTTCTCACCTCTTTAAATCTCTTTTTCTAAACTACTTATTTCGTATATTTCAGTATAACAGATATAAAGCCGGTAGATTTACTGTTAGATAACATATTATCAATACTTAACAATTTCACAAAAAAGCCACTCCAAAGAACGGCCTAAAACAATAACACAGCCCCGGAGCTTTTAGCACCTACGTACAGGGAGCAAAAAGAGATAAAAGAAAAAGGCAGACGAGAGAAAGAGTAGCAAGGGTGAGAAAGTGTATCCGTGTTGAACGCTAATCCAATCGATTCGCGCGATAACGAACGAACGCGCAACACGAGACAAGGATTTATCAGTGGCTCGCGCCGTAGGATCGAGGACACGGTTTAATTCGCAGAACGTTTTAAGGCTGGAAATCCAATCGGCGAGTACAATAGCCACTGCCGACAGATGTCTATCTCTCAATTTCCTGGATGAAAGTTTGCGCGCATATGTAAACCAGGACTGCCCCCATAAACTGCCGCTGATTCGGCACGTTTGTCACGATTGACGTGCACGCTGTTTCGTACGGTTACGTACGATGTCATCCTGCCAACAACTCCCGATCGCAGGGAATATTCGAGATCACGGGGCTCGCGATATATCACAGTTTCTCCGTCAACGAGATGTCCTGTTAGTGCTGCTGTAAGGATTTTTATTATTTGCTTGATTGAATTTTTGTTTAAGAGGTGGAAGGAAATTTTAATGTTTTTAGAATTGTCATTCGAAGGGTTGGAAAATATTGTTGTGGGTTTTAGATTGTGATTTTGAAGAATTTTCTATTGTAATAAATATGATGTATTGTGATATGTGAGACAAAAGACAAAAATAACAAAAAATGGAAATGTGAACGAATGTATTGTTTGGCGTTGTTTGAAAGTTGTAGGCATTTTTGTGTTGCGATAATCTGTAAAGATTTTCTTTGATAGGAGACGATCTTATTTTTCTCGGAACAACTGAGAATCCATTGTTTAGAATTATGACAGTAATTGTAACAGTCGTTACGACGGTAAATCAGTTATTATTCATTTAGATTTTTGCTTTGACAGCACTGGGCGAATTTTGTTTAATGAGATAACTATCGAGTCTGTTACAAGATTCAATGTTTTATCATCTCTGTAAAGTAGTTCAACCATACTGTAATGTAAATTGATGTGATACAAAATATTATGTTCCGTTTTTCAAGTTTTTGTATTATAAGTACACTCATAATCACCAGCCCATTTTGTAAAAAGATCATGAGAGTCGGATATTAATAAAATCTCTATACAGGGGACGTTTTATTATTTTGTACGCTAAGGTAGGTTTTTCGAAAAGTAGAAATAAATGGAATTTATTTTGAGATCTACCAATTCGCATGCACATCGAAATGAACGCTGGATTGAACGTGTTAATGGGTTTTAAAGCAAAGGATTAGTTTCAAATATTGCGTTCAAAATGTACAAAATATTTCGGCTGTAAGACTGAAATTATACATGAGAAAATATTAGAGTCGGATTGAAAATGCTTGAAATTTATATGATCCTCTCAGATAATGACGAAGTATAACGAGATCAGCTTTACATACACAATCTTCATTAGACGCACTGGGTTGGAAAATTTTCGAAAAATTGTCGTTTTAAAATGTTTGTAAGACGATCCGGCTATCGTTTCACAGTGGGACGCAGAACTGTTTTGATTTATAATACATTATTATTAGCGTAGTAGCGTAATAAAAATGGAATTGTAATATTATCTAAGTAATATAGCAATTTAACCTTTTGCCGTACGATTTCTTTTCTGACTGCCCCCGCAGTAATTCAGAATTAAACTAGCAAAATAAAAATCGATCAGTGATTCTTAATATATCGTATAATTGAATATAATATTAATTTAGCAGAAATAATTTTATCGTGTCGCGTCTCACTGATATTTTCAATTTTATAGGTTTTGCAAAACTAGAAAATTTCCTACCCAATTTACCGCATCACGAGTGTCACTCGTTATTGTACGGCAAGAGATTAAACCATTTTTGCTCCACTGTATGAATTTCCATCACAACATCAAAAATTTAGTAAGCTCTTTTTTATCAAATATCTTTTTAACACAAAGTCCAACAAGAAAGCGACTTACTCAAAACATCTTTTCTTTCTTCCGTAAAATGGAAAACCATAAAGAATAATATAGATTTTCATAAAAAAAATGAAGTTGACCTTCAAACAACCTTGAAGAAACATAACAAATAAAAAGTAAATATCATCGTTGCGTTCACCCCGCGAAACAATGAAACTTCTCTGTACAACATTTTTCTCTGAAATGAATGGTTTCCTAGTTATTATTTTTTTCAACCTAGAAGGTCGATTCGTTCCACTGCGAGGCGTCTTCGCGACGCTGGCTTCCGCCGCAAAGCGTACCCCAACGTCGGCGGTATTTTTATCTCGGTGAAAAAGCAAAGGTGACTTAACGTCATACTGAAACTAACCACGAACACCGTTGGAGTGGTTTTCCAGCTGCGTATCAGAGGGTACATTAGTATGCGCCGTGGGCAGAGATACTGAGCCTCGAAAAATGGGACATTAATCTGTTACATTACCTATGACAGTGAGAAACCGTGCCTTAAGTAGCCCCGAGCTTCGGGCAAACTGTGCTATTTATTACACGTGGGTAAGCTCCACGTTGAAAAATACAGTAATCCAGTGACACGGAAGAAGCAGATACATCGGTTCGCGTCTTTCACGGACCTATACCATCGCCTTTCCTTCCTTGCCCGGATGTACGATTCTGCATGTTTACATTTCCAAGCGTTACGTCTTAAGTTATTTCGCTAATCTTCGACTGTTTGCGAGCGTTACGTCTCTAAGGTATACGTTTATCTATCGACTGGTGTTATTGATCTGATTATTTGTTTAGTGTTGTTTGTATTATAATAAGAAATTGCATTTTTTTACGTGTTCCCGGCTGTAACGTTTACACGGCAGTTTCAAGTTGAGACTTAAAGTTGGTTTTGAGTCGTGGATCAACGAGATTGTGTTTTTACGTTTTAATGGAAATAATAAGATTGTTTGCGTATTTTGACTGTTTTGTTTGTAGTTGGGGTCAGCAAGGGGCTGCTTCTTCTTCTTTGTTTCTTTAGAGTACAAGTGTTGTGGTCGTTTAAACGGGATTTCAAGGGGTTAAGAACCACCGAGGCTGGGGTTTATATTTTTTTTTAATGCCAACGTGAGGATTATGTTCCGTTTGCTTTTATATTTTCGACTTTAACTGGTATAGTCATCTTGCAGATCTTAAGCCTTATGCGGTTTTAGAACCACCCAGGATGCTGTTTTTATTTTCTTGGAGTACATCTTTAATCGTTATTTCGCAGAGGATGTAGAATTTTATATAGATTTCGGGCCACTAAAGTTACTATTTTCATCTCCCGAAATATTAACGAGAATATTGCACTTATAAATTTCCAATTATCTCATTTTCTTCCTAATTTCCACAATCATTGTGTTGACATTTAACAATCTTGATTTCTCTTAAAATCACCAAATTACAATTTTCCTTTTCGGCAAATATAAATGCCTACTTTAAGCTCAAAAAGTTATTGAATATTCTCTTATTGACTCGGTTAAAATACTTTTCGCTTGATTTCCAATCATCCCTCCTACCTCAGCAAAGTTCCACCACCGTGTTAAATTATAAGAAATTCCTGCCCTGGAAAATGTATTCTTCCGTGCCGCTTTGCACCACTTCAAGACGCTATTTGGATCTTCCTCAGCGTGTCAGAAATACCACGATATTCGTCTCCACGGTTCTGTTCCCTTAACGTCGCTCTTCTCCTGCTTAATGCAAAAGATTTCTCCCCGGATGTATTCCGAATCGCATCCGCCTCGCGAAGCATCATTGCGGACAGAGTTCCTCCGGTGAAAACAAATGAAAAAAGAAAAGAAAGAAAATAACGTAAACCATGTCCCTGTGCATTTTTGTAATTGCAAGACAAACCGTGCTCGGTGTACGTCGCCTGTGCACGTCGTTTTACGTACATTCTTTACATTTGTCCTTTGAGTCTCGTGGTGCATTCTGATCTTTTTGCAAAACAACCGTTTTTCCGCCAGGAGAACGCCGTGCCGGCGGTACTTTATGCGAAATGAGATGTCATTTTCTGGAATATCGTTACAAATGAACGTTAACCTTAATTCGAATTTTCCGTTAAAAACGTAATTGCAGTTATTTTCACGTCTTTTCAGTGCATCGCGGAGGAAAGTTGAGTTCATTGTGGATATAAGTAGTTATATTGCGTCGAGCTAATTGTCAATTAATATCTCGTAGATTCTTACTCTACCGGAAGCTGTTATTACTCACAGATTAAGATATTCTTCGATCAATCGTATTTACATCATTTTACATTTATAGATATTTACATCAATTTACATCATCCTGCAATCCTCGGCGAAATATTCCTGTATATTACATCGTATAATTTGAAAGTTAACATCACGTATAATTGCTGTCGTAAAAGATATCAGATTTAACCAGCTCTTCCTGCACTTTAAAAAACTGATATTTGTTTATCGCGCCGCAAAATTCAATTCGTGCAAATCCACCATAAAAATAATTACAATCGTTGGGAATTAAAAGCATAGATCGAGTATCGTATCAATTTACCGGATAAATCTGTAGTATTGTAATTTGTATTTGATGGTAAATTTACAATTTGCGTCAAACGCCCATCGCCATTCTTGTGATTCCGGATCATCGGTTTCCACGTATCCGAGTCTTCCCTGATTCTCCTATATCCTCGTTACGGGAAACGATTCACCCCTTTTTCCAGCTCTAACACTTGCAAGCGAAAAGAAGAGCCAGTTTAATTCTCGTATTCTCCCCCATCGGTGTCTCTCTATTTCTATTCCTCCCTGTTCCCTTGCCCCGTAGGTTTTTCAAGCCCCGGGCTTCCCGACGGGCCACTAGCAGCCCTCCATAATCAAATCCCACCCTAACCGCTCAACCCTCCCTCTACACCTTCTTCACACGAAAGGAATGTTAATGCGACAATGCCTCTGTTCTGACTCACCTCGCTTTACTGCCACGGTGGTTGACTCTCTTTCTCCCTCTCGTTTTCTCTTCCTCTCTCTTTCCGACTCTCTATTTGTCCTCTTTTTATCTTTTTCTGCCTCTTTCTCCCTTTCACCCCGTACGGATAGTCGGTCCTCCGTAGAGACATCGTCCCTGCTCCAGGAACGAGACTCCTTACTCTTCTTCCTTCGTTTTCTCCTTTTATCCTGTTTTATTTCGACCTTCCAGATTTCCCCTATCCGCTTTCTTTCATTCTCTCCCCTTGCCTTTCTTTCTTCGTCTCTCTTAGATACATTTTCTCAATACGTTGATTTTTTTCCTTCGCTTGGATTCTACCCTTTTCCTTTCCTCCCTTCTTCTTTTCCTCCCCTGATTTACTGTCAGCCCACCGTTTTACTCTCGCTTTGTGTGTCTCCTTAGTTTTGTTTTTGTTATAGCAAACGGAGAATTAATTAATTTTGACACGAAAAAATAGTTGTCTGCTTCGATTACCGTCAGAGCAATAGGAAACTCAATGAAAATATTATTTAGGGTGCATTTCAGGTTTTAATACAGTAATAAGCTTGTAGTGTGCAATTTTGTTTCTACACGGTATGGTTTAACCCACTAATTATTAGACGCCACGGTGGTGGCTTCCCACTAAACGATTTTTTCGACTAAACGCGAATGTAAAGGCTTCCTCCTAAGTGTAAGCGATCAATTAGAACGAAACTTCATTATAGTGGCTTCCTTCTAATTGGAAGTACCCCTTACAGTTTACCACCAATATAGTTGCTCTATTGTATGTCTTTCGTAACTTTTCAATACGTTGTTGCAAGATTGCACTTTCTACGAATTCACGTTTACCTTTAATTTTTTACTCAAGAATTATGCCAATCTCGTTTAAATAAAAAATGTTCTATTGCTTATAATCACTCAGTTGTATTAAAGCAGCTGCAAATTCAATAAAATTTGAAAGGTGCTTTTAACAAATTTCGACGAAATTTTTCTAAGAAATAAATTATTTGTTGCTTATTACAATATATTCAGTACTTCTATATAGTTATATTAGAATAAAAATTTGTCCTTGCGTCGGACGAAGCTATTAAAATCAACACTTTATCAACAGATAGCCTATTAATCGACTATTACAAATGACAATAAAACGAAGTTACACTACTTTGAAAGCAACTGAAATGAAAAAAACATAATGAGTATTACTTCACATTTTAATTTTAAAGTCATTGACCCTTACAAGCCTTGATTGTGAGGGCCTTGATTGTTAAGATCAATAATCTTCTAATAATAAAACTAATAATCTTCTCCATCTAAAACCCTTTACATCTATTCTTTTCTACGTCCATAACTATACTTTTTATTTTTAATGAAACAATATTGTTAATTACATTACCCTTCACCCGATCCTTAAAAAGATCACACTAAAGTCCCCAGGATCTTGTCTCACCCATAGTGTATTTTCTATTAAACACAAGATTTATTTTTTATTGTTTCTTCCTAATAACTGTTTTGGGAGTAACATATATTCGCTGTTTATAATATGTCGTGATTTGGTTCAAATTAAATCTCGATTTGGGTCTAAGGAGACCCAAGGGACGCATAAAGGTTAATTATTAGCTGCTATAGCTTTGTATCGTTGCGCGCGCCTGTAGTGACGTCAGGTCCCAAGCTCACGTGGGCCTTCCCCCACTCCTAGTAGAAGCAGCTGCGCGGCGAACAGTGAGCAGCGGTCAGACGTAGTACAGTAGTGGTTCGACTTTCGTCGTGTGCGCGTCGTTGGTGTTAATCAGTGAAAACGTTAAATTGCGTCATCGTAATTTCGCTATATACGCAAAATAATAGTAGTGCCTCTTTCTGGATATGGATACACATCTTGGGTGAGTTCTTCGTGAGATTTCCACCCTCAACCCTTTCAGTCCCAATTCAGTTATTTGTTTATTTTAAACTTAATCGATTGTTCATTCTAAAATTATTTATTTGCGCCAGATGTTGTTCACAAAGAACGGATAAATATTTTTTCAAAGATTTTATTGCAAAAGAGGGTACATTTTAGTGGACTCGTATATCCCGTCAGGGCTAAATTTTTGTCACGCGAAAGAAATTGGTCGTATATAACCCATTGGACCGAAGGAGTTAAGAAATTTATAAACACAGACAAATAAGACACGTCATTGGTAACGTTACAAGCCACTACAAAATTTTACTAAAGTCGGAGATTTGGTATTCGGAATAGTCCCTTTTTCTGGCCATATGACATCACGGCAACGTTGCGAAAATCTCACGAGGACCACTCGAGAATTCGCCTTTTCCTTCCTCCGACCCTCCTTCTGATTCTTCCTCGAGAAAGTAAACGTGGTGTCCTTTGATCCTCGTCCACCCCTGAGGCCATACCACTGTCAAGTTCAAACTGAAACATCTAGATGGAAGAAGAGCACGACGGACTATCTTATTCCGAAGTACTTTGCGGTTGCGGGGAACGTAGGAGGTATACAAAGAAGACCACAGAGTTGGATATCTTTTGGAGGACCTTAGCTTCGAAAGACCACTGCCCTTGGTGAGTCATGACGTTGGACAGCGGGCATTAACTTCCCTTTTGAACTACTAATTGATATTCGTTTTGCATTCGGTTTACTATTTTTCGATGTACTTGAATGTCTTACAAATTATCTGTCAAACAGCTGTCCTCGGCTACAGATCTTGATATTTAGTGTATACTATCTTGCTTAGTTCCTTTACCATGGTATTTATAAGCGTTTGTTATGAATTCTGCATAAAAAATTATTATGCCATGTCGGGTCTAAAACAAATACCGAGATATTCTCAAAATAATTATTCTGCTTTACAAGACATGTTCATTCAACAGAGCTGTTATAATTTGAAGGACAACTCTGTTTACGACGACAGATAATGTTGTTAAACACGATCCTAGGCATTGAACATCGTCCATACGAAATGTCAGCTTAACTTCGTAATAATATAGTGACACATCGTATTTCAGGTCTGGCAGAATTTTCATCGCACGCACAGCAAACAATTATCATATTATATTTCTCTTAGTTACTGAACATCTTAATAAATGTAGTACTTGTCTCTGTACTTCTATCGATACTAAACTTAGCCGTTATTTCATATCGACAATGTCTAACGCCTAAGGTCGTGTTTAACAGGAATGTCTGCATCGTAAACAAAGTTGTCCTCCAAATCATAATTGTCTCGTTGAACGAGCATACCTTGTAATGCAGAAAAGTTATTTTGTGAATATCTCAGTAATTATTTGTTTAGAACCTACATAGTATAATGATCTTTTATGCAGAATTCGATGCTTTACGAGAATTTAGAAAGAAAGTATAGGCATTCCATTTAAAAAAAATTAATGTGGCATGAATATCTCTATAAAACAGCAAAACAGCGTGAAACCAATATTACTATTAAATACCTTCTTCATTACACTGCATCTTTTGTCCAAAACATTTTTTCGTACAGTACATATTTGATGAGCTATTTAGAATTGTCACGTTACGTGATTCGCCCTGTATATATAGGATTAATTAGACGTAGGATTACGTGTAAGGATGTTTAAAATAATTTATATCGTTTATTGAATAACGAATTACGTTTGGTATCCCCGGATAAGCGGACGTTCGAAAGAAGAATCCGTTTTGTCATGTTATTTACAGCAAGTGACCTTCCTTGTGATCAAGAAATGTCAAATAACTTCACTGAACACTCAATGAGTAACAGTAATGTTAGTAGAAACGATCGAATATTTCACGCAGGAATAAAGTTACCAAAAAATACTTTAACCTTTTATAGTCCCATGTCCAGCTACACTGGACATAGCTTTCTACTGAAATTAATATTTTGCTTATTTTTCCTGCTTGGAATTTAATAATGACCATGTACCTTAATATAAGTATTCTATTAATATCTATAGCTATTACTGTTATTGAATGAAAATGAATAATCAGCAATAGAATATTTTCCAGAATTATTTTTTCTTAGCTAAAGAAAAATTGCAAAAATTAATCTGACTGCAAAGGGGTTAACAAAAGAATTTACGGTCAGCTTCATTTCCCTCGCAAATTATTCGAATGTTTAGCGCAAAATGTCTAACTCAAGCATCAAGATAATACACAACTGTCTCATAAACATTCTCCTTTAACGACCCCAAACAATTTCAACGCAATACTCCGTGCAAAATCGAAAATCAGAAAGATCATTGAAATACCGCATTTCACAAAACTTTCTATTTCATTCCATTCAGCACTCTCGAATTTATGATGAATTCGAAATTGAAAAAATTCCACGAATATTTCAGGCAACTGGCGCGAATTTAATTACTATCTTCCCACTGCAATTAAGGCCGCGTGTAATACATTCCATCGATAATGTCATTAATCCCGATTCTCAGTTACAATCTGCCATTCGAATATCTCGGGAAACAGATAACTTAATTGTCTCGATTTCCTGTTTCACCCTCGAAATTATTTCCTTCTTCCGATTGTAATCGATGAAAGCCCCCGTATACCCCATGACATCCTTTACATGTATCACCTCACTCTCTTAACCCTGCATGACTGATGCAAGAGAGATATGGGGTGGGGCGCAGTTCCCGTGCACAGCCAGTTACGGGGGCGATGTTTCTGCCAGCTGTCGTTACGAAGATAGTTTGTACCAGTCAAGTTTCATCGCGCCGTTAACTTAGTTTGCCCGATGCTTCGAGGATCTCTCGTCGAAAATCGTGGCAACGAGCGCCATGGCGTATGTTTAGACGGGATACGTACGATGCTTCGGTGGCACCGGTGATTTTGATGGCGCATCGCTTTTAATTCGGTGTCTGTAGATTGGAAATCTTGCACTGAGATTTTTCTCAGATTTCTGGATCATCTGTAATGGATTGGAGGATGAGGATGGCAATTCTTTAAGATTATAGAATCTTATCACGTTGAATGCCAGGAGGGTCACCGGTGACCGATGCTATTGAGTTTGATAAAGGTTCTCGTTACCGTGAAATTCTAATATTCTCGAGTTTGTTAATGTGTTTCGTATCTAAATATTGTTGATAACAAATTGGATTACTGCTGACTATATAAGTATTTTTATTTCTAACGTTTTGAAATAAATTTCGCTTGAATAGAAAATATGAAATTAGTATTACATTGTATTAGAATTGTTTGTTAAGTTATATTATTAGGTGAAGGGTATTAATTAATATTAATATTGACACAGAGTTCAATTGAATCTTCAGTTTGTATTTGAAAAAAAATCAATTTGCACTTGAATAGAGTTTTCTTACAGTAAAATTATTTGCAATAATGTAGACTGATTAGATGAAGTTCAAGTAACGTAGGGCTCAAGATCGCCTGTAGGTCACTTGGCAACCTTTGCAAGGATTTATACCGGGTTCTAGAATTATTTTTCTGAAAATGTATGTCAGTAGAGTTCTCAAAACTCAGTTAAGCGAAAACTGAGAAATTCTTCTTCCAACACTGTTTCGTCTGCGGTCATCAAGGACTCGTCTACCTCGTATCGTTTGTTTATAAGGAGAGTACAAGGTCGTCGACTTACAAATTTAATTCAAAATTTGTATACCGCTAGGTTTAGTCACTCTGGTTACGAAAATGTAATATCATGCCGACAGATATTCACTTATGTCTCACATATCGCTAATGGTACTACATTTTCATATACAAAATGAAAAAATCCAGCAATCTGAAGAATTTCAATTAAATCTATGAATCGAAGTTTTTGCACTTTCCTTGACTCTGCATTTTGTCCCTGCACATTTTACTCGAGCCTAATGTGAGCCGTTTATTTTGAAAGTAGCATAAGTCACCTTCACCAAATCGAGACATTTAAAGGTTTGCATTAATGTGTTTAAAAATGTTGATGCCAATTTTCGAGAAGATTTACTTGTACTTGTTATTTGTACATTTATATTTTTCTCAGAATAAATAATTTCATACAGTCATTGAAAAACCACAATTTTTTTTATAACGGAAAAGTGACTTATGCCACTTTTAAAATAAATTTTAATTATTTCTAAGTATGAAGAATATGTGCTTGCCATCTCACATAAAATAATAATACATTTAACAAACTCAAGATTGATAATATGTGCAATGTCAGTTGTAATAAAAGGATTATACAGTTTGGAGAAAAATAATAGGAATTTCTATCCGAAAAGGCAAACTTTGGCGGTTTAGAAATGAATGTTACGTATCGATCTGCTGAAATTATTTCGCATTTACTGACCGCCATTTTTAATTCTCTTGATACGCCAAGAATATCGCGGATTTCCGATGGTAGCTCACACATGGATAAAATTCTCTCTCCAAGTAAATACGGTTTTCAATCGTGGATTTACACACTCGCAGCCAATCTAAGAAGCGAAAGTCCAATTTAATTTCCGCTTCGTCGATTCTGGGAAGGTTCTGCGAGGAGCTTTAAAACGACGGAAAATAAGGACGCAACTTTTTTTTACACGGAATTCAGTACGAATAGTTCGTTTTCAGGTTTATTCTAATGTTAAAGTTGTCCATAGACTGCTGATAATTTTTCTACCCCTTTAGCTTCCACATTTGCGTCCTCTTTTTTTCAGAAACTCTATGTATTTTAAGAAGAAACCCGAATTGAATTGGAAAATATGTTATTTCCTAAAAATTGCTTTAAGATACTGCTGTATTATTACAGGTCTTTATTACTGTTCTTAATGAAAAGATTCCCTATCGATTTTAATTATTTCAAAGAAACAGGAATGTGTGTTTAGTAGAATTATATTCGATTGAAATACAAACTGCATAAGAAATAATTAACTCCTTGCTTTATAATCAAAACAATTTTGCAATTATTTTTGCAAAATTACAAAATTGAATAGTAGATTTTCATGTCATCAGTGTTACACTTCCTGAAGTTTATAATATAGCTACAACTAATTACTAAAATTTATTTTTAATGTCTAACTATGTTATATACAGTCGTAAAAGAAATGACGAGGTTAAAAACCGATTTTCAAATAGTATCGAGAACCCTCTAACAAGAAGAAATAGTTAAACTCATACTATAGCTTCTTTTCCATTAAAAGATATTAGCTTTCTTTAATCAATTTAATGTCAATTACAGAGCGAAATATACTTTAATTAACACTTATTATTACATACGTCATATTCACTCATAAAACATGAATAGCTTCTAAAACGTATTACACATCCAGCATCTTACAATTCATCAACAGAAAGTATACTCTATCTTCGCGAGCATTAATTATTTCCATATCACCCGTGAACAAGAAATTAAAAAAAAGCTCCATCAACATCCCAAAGAATGTCGCAAAAAATCCAACAAAATCCGAAATAAGTAGCCGAAAAGCAAAACGTCGACTGAAAGAAGCAGAACACGAAATTTGGACGAGTCTGCGAAACGACGCGGAACGGCACAATGTAATCCACGCCGTCTGTAATTAATGCCGTTATGCGGGTGTTAAGCGGAGCAGTAACCCGGTCAGGTGACCCTGAGGTATGCAAAGCCTTTGGTGGTTTCTGCTCGTTAAAGGCGAAGTCACTGCGACTCGAATTCAAGAACTCACCCCTTCTCGTTCTCATCCTCTCCGTCTTTCTTCCTACTCTCCCTCTCTCCTTTTCCCACCATCAGTGTTTCCCTTTCTCTCCCAACGTCTCCGTCTCTACCCATGTTCAATTTCCTACCACGCGTCTCTTACTCCATTCAACGATCGTTTGACATCCGAGAGGACGGAGACAGCACCGGCGAATACCAGTCGAATTACCGTAAATCGAACTGCCGGCTACCCTCGAAAGGCACCCCGGAGACAGCTAAGCCCCGGTCTTAGTCCACGTATTACCGCTCACTGAATTCCGACTCTCGAAAACGAGGATCACGCCTCATCGCGTGCCGGACGACATATTCGGGAGGAGGGAAGAAGAAGGGCTCTCCTTCGGAGGTGGTGCTCTTTGTCAGAAAGCTAGCCGTGCTCGGTTCCGCGATTCCGGAAGTGGATTTTGAGGGAATACTTGATGGCGGGACGCGTGTCGGTTAGTCACAGAGTTAGGCGATAAGGAATTTTGGCGTTGATGAATTTTTGTTACTGTTTAGTGAATAGATACCAGGTGCAAGGATTTTGGAATTGTACTGGATGTTATTTTTAACGCTAGGAATTACGAAAGGTCAAATTAACGGGTTCTTACTTGTTTTTATAAAGATTATTGTTTATAGGGTAACAGTACGGTAGATGTCTTATAGTACGTAAATTACTTAAGTGGTCATTTTTTTGTTGTTTGATTTCTTTCTTTTTTTAAGTACTTATTAGTAGTTTTAGTGTTAAAGGTTACAATAAATTGTACTCTGTATACACAGGCTGACTTTTCGGGGCAAATGTTGTCAGCGTAATCTATGTACGAACATAAGAAAAAATTGTTATGTGCAAATCAACAAATAAGGCTTTATTAAAATGTTATAACTTTTTAGTAACTTTGTAGTGACCTGAGCAGTGAGACATAATGAACTTTTATAATGTTCATGTGTGGGCTCACTATAATCCGCTTGATATTCGATTAAGAAATTTTTCGCATGAATTCTGAAGTAACGTTTGGACAGGCATCTACCCCGACATTCTTATCGGCTCCTATTTCTTACCTCAGCAATTCTGTGGAGCGTAATTTTTAAGATTCCTCTCAAATGATGTACCATAATTACTACAAGTAGTATCAGCGCTTCGTCAAATGGGTGGACACCAGTTTCAAATTAAAAAGAAAACTCTATCTTCTAAAACAGTGCGGTGTTTTATTTATTTTATTTATTTAACGGTTAGAGTCTCATCGACTGCTGAGATGATTAGCGGCTATCTCTGTTTTCAATTTCATATTTTTATTTCTTCACAGAATTTTACTACGTTTTCTTGGTAGTGAGTATTCTGTTGTCAAACATGTCTTACTAAAGTTAACTTTGATAACGGAATAATCTTACACATAATTCAATGATATTTAAATGGCGTTTGATATTCTCTGTGATTCATAATTCATCGATCGTCTACAAATTACTGGTGTATATTCTATATACTGTCTCAAATTACTAATCAATATTCTCCATTATTTATTATGAATGAAAATTAATGAAGATCGTAATAATGAATTTAAATTGTAATGGGAAATATGTGTCTACTTTATCTGCAACAAATAAATGAAAACGCTTTCACTACTGAAAGATTAAATAAAGGGTGAAACGACTTGAACATGATCGAATAAAGGCTGAAACAGATAAATTCAGCGAATTCTCTTTGTATTTTCGTGAAAATGCAACGAAATCGTATTATTTCAAAAACATATTTAACTGTAATGCACTAATGTCATCGAGGTAATTTAATTTCTACGATGCATTAATATTACAGTGGTGCGGTGATGTCATAGCATTATACGGAGGAAGCCCGTAGTTCTCCAAATCCGTTTTTGGGATCGCAAATTTCAGCGCATCTCACTTGGCAAACAAGTTTGACTTGAAACTTTGAATGACAAAATGTAGATTTTCGAAAGTTTCATAACTATATTTCCGGGAAGCGCGCCTTTCCCTTCAAGTTTATAGTGCTGAGAAGTTAAAGAAAAATTCGAGTATCGTGAATTTCTCAACTCTCTCCGATTTATAGAGGAAAAAAATTACGTGTAATGATTTTGCGATTTTTTCAAAGTTAATATCAAAATTAACAATAAAAGGAGTATTCAAAATCAAAATATTATCGCAACGCTAAAATGAATAAAATTTATCAGCGTTCGTGCGAGATAGATTATATTTCCAAACTTTAATGCGATATCTTAAAATATTCTATTTTCTTGTAATTGTTGCTGCCTGCAAAATAGCTTTGATCTTTTTACCGATTAAAGAATTTAAATGTTTTAAATTTACAATTATCACGTGTTCCACCTAAAAACATGCTGCTCTTTATCGGTGAAAAATTCTAACAAAAATTTTCTTAGCTGTGGAAAGTGTTAAAACACAAATCTGGCTATAAGTGATTAGTTACTGCGAAGTCTTTCAAATATTACAATATTTCTAACTAATTAATTAAGATTACATTGAAATACTATCCACAAAATTACAAACTCATGTCAAATGACACTTTTAAACTTCATCTTGCACTGGATAACATAACTTTTATCCAAAACATAAACTTTTTAAAGCAACTTATCAGCAAGTATAAATGTAAATGTACTATGCAGAGATGGTAAGTTGCCGTCCAATCAAATTAGTTTTTCTGCTCCAGTCACACGTATTTGTTTCTTTCTGTCGCTATTGACATTGTTAATTAGATCGACAAGTTTATCGCACGGCAAAGGACGCCAAGGTGACACATCGAAAAAGAATGGCGTAGTGATTTGCTCTTGATAATAAGAATTAATATTTATTAACTCTTTGCGCTCCGAATTATTTTTCGAACTTTTCGTCAGATAAGCAAATATAGTCTCAGAAAATTGCCTAACGTTGATTATTCATTTTTAATTAATATCAGGAACAATTGTAGGCACCGCGGGATATTTATGTTAAGATGCAAAATTATTGTTGATTTCGAAAAGTCGATAATTAGTAGATGAAACATTAAGTGCCATAGATAACTCTGTCGAGTGCAGCTCGACACAGGAGTGCAAAGGGTTAACAGGATAAAAATATGATTTAATGTTTTAAGAACATTGAAATTAAAAAAAGAATGACAAAAAATTTAAGAAAAGAATTGTAACTTGAAAACAGGTATAGCTAAAGTTAAATTTATATTACCCTTTCATATACCTTCGCGGATACGAAATCTTTGTCCCTATGCGTTGTGTCCGAACTAGTGAAAGTCCAATCCCATTGCTCCTGTGTCGTTTAATTTATAGGGATTCGGCAACTTACTATCTTCGAATAGTATATACATTTCACATCTTCATGCCAGCACTTTAGAAAACATTATATTAGAGGGGCCGGAAAGTAATGTCGTTTCTCCAAATATTTTGCTCAAGACCCCATTGATTTTTATCGATCCGGCATTGAAAATTTGCACACTAGACGACAAAAGGTTGTTGATAACGAAGGTGATTACGTCATTCATTGAAAATGAAAACTTGTTAGAAATTTTTTATTTGAATTTAATGTAAAAGCAACGACATTACTTTCCGGTCCCCCTAATAGTTAGAAAAAACCATCCAATATTATGTATTATCTCTGCATTCATTAACTACAAATCAGCAACAACTCTCCCCGATTGATTACTTCGCAACGAAAGGCTTAAAAGGAGCAAAGCCTGTTGCTCGCCCTTTTCCTTCGAGCAGAATCGCTTCCTTAATCAGAGCGACGACTTTTCGAAATCACACGGGCTGCCTGGTAATTCGCACGATCTGGAATGCGCCGAAGGGGGTTGCGGGGGTGAACTAGGGCCAATAAAGCGGAAAAGGAGTGAGACTAACGGGCGTTCGAAAACCGACGGCACAGGACCGCGCTCGTTCGCGGTGATAAATCGATTTCGCGGGAAACGAACCGTGAAAAATGGCGGGCAGTCGCACGTGGAAAATGTGTTTCGGCTGATAGCGCTTTCCACGCACTCCCTCGCAGGGCTCGTTGGCGCCGGTTAATGCAGTTGACCCTATGCACCCGTAAATCCAATGTCGCTGATTGCTGCATCGCGCTTAAGCTCCCTCTCTCCTCTAGGAGCCGCGTTATCTGCGGGGGTGGCTGGAAATTATGTGGATGACAGCTAAGTGGATGGTAATACGCGAGTCTCATGTTCTTCTTGTTATGTTTGTCAAAACTGTTTTGGTGGTAACAAGACTTTTGATGAACAACGAGGTGGTAACGAATCTGCCAATATGATCGAAATGACTTTTTCTAAATTTCTTGCAAGTATTTCTGTCTCTAATGATGTTACTTTTTTAATTTTTTATATCCTTCTTGCAGATTACAAGGGACTGAGTCCATCAAATTTTTTACCTTCTTCATTTCTTTTTTCAATGTGTTTATTTATCATTTTTTTAACAAATTGGATTAATCGTTGGCAGATCTAATGGTAAATCAATGGAGAAAGTTAGGAGTGATGTTGTGAGTGCTCGAAATATTTTTGTATGGTAAACTTTATTTTTACGGAATTTTTGAAAGTATGGAAATTCTTCTTCTGTTACGCTCGTCAAAAGTGTGTTGGTGTTAATCGATAAAGAAATTTAAGATTGACACAGATTTAAGATTGATTTTCTTTTTAAATTTTATTTTTATATATTTCTTGTGTGGAAAGAAGTAATTGCAATTAAGGAGCTAATATAATATAAGTATTTAAAAGAATGTAATTAATTTTGATGGTATCATGGAAAACTTCTAATTTTAAACTCTTCAATTATGCTGTCGCAACTGATTAATTTTTAGTGGAAATTCATTGTCTGGAAATAATTTTATATAAAGCGAAGATAACCGGTTCGTTCGTAATATAAAAATATGTTCATTTAAAACACTTCTCTGTTATTGGAAATTTAATACTAAAATTAGTTACACCAATAGAAATGCTCTTATTCAAAATTCAATCATACTTAACTAACATTCGATGTTATATCTGATTTATATTTCTTCGACTGCTTATAATTTACTACTGCTGACTTTAAATATTTTCTCCAATTGTAAATCAATACTCTCCAATTGTTATCTTACTTGAAAATGAATATTGTGCAAAACAGAGAATCCGAATAGTGAATAAAAATTAAGGTAAATGCAAATTTGGCTCTATCGTCCGTACTGCTTCCTGATGGAGAGGCTGTTGACACAATGTGCCTGCGAATCAGATACGCTAATTGCTGTTCTGTTAACCGCTATTGAGTCTTAATCCAACTTGGAGTTAGTTGCCTATTAGCTAAGTTTCAAGAGGATCGCCTATTCGATTCCATCGATTTCACGATGTGCGAGAAAACGTTTCATTCTAACAAATAATAGAAATATTAGCTCAACACGAATAACATAAGATTTTTATAAACTAGAATTTAAGAAAAATTCTCAATTTATCCTCGAAATTATTTTGAAGTAAATAATTTTACTTGTAATTGTATTTAGATTTTATTTCTATACAATCAAGGTACTTAAATTTTGCAATAGCGATGGTCAATTTCAGTTACATAGGAAGTTTCTAAAATTATAATTTTTATTGAAAATTAACAGCGGTACTACGAGTTTAATACTTTCCATTTATCGCCATTTTCCAACACTCATTCGCAATTTATGAAATTTTTCCACGCGATATTAACGCATCGCAAAAATGGCTTGCAAGCATGTTACAAGCGCTCCGTAAATTCGTGCAAAATCCTGGCACATTTCACGCGCAATTCCGCAATGAATGCACTCGTCTCTTTATGCGTGAAAAATTAATTTTCTCCCATTGCAATAAAAATAGCAACGTATAAGACCTCGACATCGTTGCTGAATTTTTGGAAACACAAACGTTATGACTCTTTTAAACAATTATTTAAAATCTATTAGGAAACATTGCTTTAATAAAATAAAGATTAACATTTAAAGCTCGACAGGTAATCCTCGAAATTCCATAGAAATTTCCCAAATATCAAACTCTATAACACAGTTTCAATATTAATTTATTAATGACCCCAATGCCCAGCTTTCCGTCATTACACAATTATTAAAATGTCATTCTCCCTTAATACAAATCATAGCATCAACCCAAACGATTCCATAAGATCATCTTAAAATCCCCTCAAAATTACATGAAACTCGAAACCAAATTAGAATATCACCTTCTCAAACAAATTACCTGTATTTCAATCATTAATTTTCATTAAAGTACAAGAGAATTCCAAAGTAAAGGGCCCGTCAGAAATTCCTCGAAACCTCGGCGTAGTTTCGCGAAACTCGAAACCGGGTCATGGGGGTTCTTTCAAGGAGCACGATTCGAAAGCTCGTAAGGGCATTAAGGAAGGGCAAGGTCAACGGTAATGCTCTTATCACAGTTGCCAAACAGCTGTTTGCTTATCGCGCTCCAACGTCCATCTCGTTAAACGTAATAGCCGGGGTTTCTATCCGCGACAGATAATCTGATCGAGCAAATACCTGCGATTTGCGATATACTGCCGTAACTGCCACCCTTTACATTCGCCGAATGGCTGCTTTTCCTAAAGTTTCGCAAATTACGCGACATTGTTTCTGCACGACTCCTGCGAAGGCTTCCCCCGCAGAATCGCTCGAAATTCGACGCTTTTTCTCTGATACTCTTGCCCGAGAACGCTATATTCCAATTTCCGTTGGCACTTTATGGCTATTTGTTTCGTGCCTTGCTTACGGTCATTCGTTTTATACCTATCGACTTTGCGGACGGAATATTGATACAAATGCGTCAACACTAAACAACAGTTGGAAAGGAATAGGAAAATATTGTCAAGTTCTTTGTATTAGAAGTTTGTAATTATCTTACGTTTTGGAGTGTTACTTGAGAGAATTGTAAAAGCGTTTATGTTATGTAATTTTCACGTTCGCTATCATAGGTCGATAAATTATTTCCGAAATTTTCCTCGCCTTCGTGTTAAACACCAGCTACGAACGCTGTGCGCATTTAATTTGGGATATATAGTTGCTGGGAAATTTCAAAGTCACCGAATTCTTGACGTTGATATTACGTAGGTAAGCTTTAGAGATACTGAAGAAATGTTTATAATAATGAATGTCTATGACATTATATTTTAGATATCGAAACCGGTTGATTCAGTTGGCAGAGTTCGATAAACATAGGAATTTACATTTATGCTCAATAATTTGCATTCTACTTATGATTAAACGGTCTATCTATATATTATACTTGACTTAAATAAAGTCAATAATTTCTTATTATTTATCAAATTGCGAAACTGTTAAAATGTGTGAGATCAATTACAATAATTATCTTTTATTTTTACTATTAAGCGTACTTAACTTTTCACATTTGCTGCTTTGTATTAATCTACGGACCATTAACAAATCAAGAAATGTAATCTATCGAAGCAGATAATATTAATATTAATATAATGTTACCGTCATAATAATATTAATGTTACCGTAAGTTATACAATATATCAGGAATCACTGGTCAGTTTTTATTTTAGCAATTTAATTCTGAATCACTGCGGGGGCAGTCATAAAAGAAGTCGTAGAGCAAGGGGTTAACATCAAATCATAGAAACTCCACTAGCGGCGACACAAATTAACCATAAGCCATTTAAAGTATCCTCAACAAGCTCTATAGGGCCCATAAAGAATCGTACCCCTACAAACTTAGACCATACAATATTTTGCAAGCGGACGTAAGTGCAGAAAACAAGTAATATCGAAGTTTTAACAACTTCGGTATATGCAGAGAAATTCTGCATACGGTAAATTCGGTTAAGGCGCGAAACTATGTGTACGCAGAAAGTTCGTTCAGACTGGCGAAAGGGCCTCGAAACATTTAACTTCACTGACCCAAACAGCTTTCGAAACTACACGTCCTGTTTCGTGGACTCGCGTTGGTTTTCCAATGTTTACGTGAGTGTCCGTGTGCATGGCTGTGTTTGCCACATTGGACAACGTAATTGCCGAAAATTTAATTGACATTATCTACATGGAGCACACGTTGCACTTGGCCCCAGCATGTGTTAGTTTGGAGGCGTTTTAACGGGAATTTCTGTTTGTATTTATAATTATTATTGCCGATAAAATCTCAAGTTATATTTAGACAATTGTTGGCGATGAATACGACCGTGGATGAAGGGAATTACTATAGTCAATGCAGTGGTTTTAGTGGAACGTTTATAAATCACTAGATGGATTTTAGGAATCATTGGCGCAGTTGTTGTGGGTTAGATCAGCAACTTATCCGAGGTTCGTAAAATCTCTGTAAAAATGGGTAAATTGGTAAAATGTTCATAATTTTTATATCCTGACGGTTCGAACCATATCTAAAAAGTAAAATTTTCTATAAGTGTGGTAATTCAAATTGAAAATTGTATAAAAGTTCATACACTCTCATGGTCAGTACCTAAAAATTATTCAAATTTGCGCCTGAACTTTATTTATTTCCTATGATCTATTAAACAACTTCATTTTTAGCAGCTAATAATTGTATTTATATTATTTTCCTTGTTTCATTATTATTTTAAGTGGTTTTCTTACATTGTCATTATTTTTATGCATACAAAGCACTTATGTAGTAATATTAATACAATATTAATGATAATGTGAGAATTTTATAAAACTCGCACGGATCTTTCTAGATTCTCCTAGAAAGATCCAGCGTAAGACAAAAGGCAGACGAAAGACGGACAAGAAGTCGCAGAGAGTCAACGAACGGTACGATAGACGGATATAGTGAGAGATCAGAATCAAGGCACTTGAGGTGTAAATTGATCTGATTCGCCCAACGGATAGGGACATCCCTATCCCTCACGCATTTTCGATTTTGACGCGCTATTGGCAAGAGAGATCCGCACATTCGTTGCGTCGGCATGTGAACGACGAAAGGTGTGTTTTATTTTCGGTTGTCATTCGTCGATCCCAGGTTTCCAAGGCTGACATGGCGAGGATAGGCGGTGCGAGAGCAATCTCCCCTTCCGTCCCAAGTGCCTTGTTTCTGGTCCCTCACTTTAGACGAGTAGACGTAAATCAGATAGACGAAATAGACGAGTAGACGCATAGAAGAATAGACGAATAGACGCATAGACGAATAGACGAATAGACGAATAGACGTATAGACGATTAGACGATTAGACGAGAATAAGAAGTAGACGAATAGACGCGAGAATATTGTGTATATATACTATAGCAAATGTAACAGAGTGTGAGTGTGTCTGCGTTCCAGTTATTCCATCAATTCGATGTTTCCACTTATATTATCTATTTTTATTGAGTGTTTGTAATAAATAACCAACAGTAACAATCTGCGTCAACATAATTCTCATGGGTTTTTCATAGGTAACCGCTTAGCTCTATACCGTTCAGACTGCTCTTAATTCTTCGCGCTTAAATAATTGATTTCTCGCGGCTCCACGAACCTCAGCGTGAAATTTCTATGTTTTATGAAGAGGGAATGTACATATCTCGTCTCGTGAGTCATCTAAAAGCTGAAAGGCTATTAGTAGACCGACTAAAAAGCAATTTCCGAGACGGAAATCAAAATTTCAGTTCCATGTAGAAAGCCATCAACTTCAGACCCAGAAAGTAGATTTAATGGAAAACTCCATGGGCTTGGTTCTCGGGTACAAAGAAAAACCAGATATCTCCATATTTTGTATATACATTAATTCATGTATTTATTTATTTATTGTAAACGTGAAGCCATGAATTTACAAGTAAATAACATAACCCAGACTATCCTAATTCTTTAAGGTACATGATCGTCCAAAGAAAAAGAAATCCAAGTTGCACGAAATTTTTTCAGAATGTTTCAGCCTTTGCCGTTACACTTATAATTCCTGGCGAATATGTTGTAATTTATTTATAAAGTATCCGACTAAATTAGATGGGTGAAATAAAATATTAATGTTCACATTCTGACAAATTCCGAGTCTTCAAAGTGATTTGAAAAATACTCTACCATATATATTCAAATATCAGAAATGTGGGACTTTTTTTTATCCCACTTACCCGCAAAGAAATAATTTAATTTTGCATAAATTAAAATACACAGATGAACTTAATATAATTTATAACAGAATCTTTAACATTGCTACGTATCCAATCTATAAAATTCTCTAGAGAAAAAGAATAATTTTAAACGTGATTCCTCGAAATCTCTAACAACAATACAAACGTTTCAGGAATTATAGAACTTTAACCGGGTTTCAAAATAATCGGGTTGCAAAAGGTTACCGCAGCCGCGACTCGAATAGCATACGGCATAACATAATAATGCCGGCGCTTATTAAATCACGCCGGTTTCCACGAGGAGATTAAAATTCCGCGAAATTCCGACGTAAGGAAGGAAGCGCCGAAACTTTTGGCCAAGGAGACGAAATGCCGCGCGAGGATTCCGCGGTTTTCACACTAGTTAATTCCCGCCCTCCTGTAGACAGAGTTATTTAATTCGTGGGAACAAACCGGCATGTTAGTTTTGAACTTAAAGCTCTACAATTGTTAATTGAACCGAAACAATTTAGTGCCCCTGCATTCCTTTATATTACCGGAAAACCTCGAGTTCTTTCGTCTACAATTTTTCCCCTTTAATATTCTGTCTTCTGCGTGTAAAGAGCCCTTGGAGCTCGTGTTAGAGCGCCGTGTTGTAAGGTGGGTATTAAAATATTCGCGAAATTGTAAAAGTTCGTTTTTAATGTCAGAGAAGGAAAAACGAAGTTGAAGAGAATCATACAGAAAATCCCTGCGTAAATCGCTAATTTTCAGATGAGGTATTAGTAACTCCTTCCTCCCTTGATCTTTCAGAAATTGTCTAAAAAGCTGAGTCTGCGATAAATGTTGAACGTGAAATGGAAAATTACACAGGAAGGCCCAAAAATCATCTATTAATCGTGTATGAAAAATTCACATTTATTTTTTTATAAGGAATAGATGTACTTTTCAGACATTCTTTTAATTAGTTTTGTAAATCAAGTTCGCCCGATGTCCACCATGTTCGCGATTTGAAAATATTAATAGCAGATAAGTTATTGTACTTTAAAATGGTCCAGTGACTTTTGAGTCAATCTGTAGAATTATAATTTAAAGATAAAAGCATCGTTAATAAAGAAATCTATGTCCAAACTCGCTAAAATCATTTGAAATAAACCATCAGAATATATACTATCTGACAAAGGATCTAATAAGTTCAAAGTAGCATCATGAATTAATCCTTTCAATCTTCTTGCAACCACATCAGCAAATGCCAGATCTATTCTCGTGGCCGGATGCACTTCCTTCCAAATCTCCAATTCTCATTGTATCGGACGTTACATGAAACCATACAGACTTCAAAAGCCACGAACGATTTCTAAATATTCCACCATTTCTCTTGTCTCCGTCAAAGACTTTCTATACTCGTCTCGTGACAGGTATAGCACGTTTAACGAGATATTTTTGATCGAAGAACCGAGCGACTGCAAAGCATACCCGGTACCAGCGATGAATTTAAGAGTGACCCGACGAAAACCCATAACCCAACCCGACCCGGTCTAACCCATTAACCCGTCGGGCCGTACCTTTAACAATGTTTAACTTCCACCTGAATTAGCTTTCATCCACCTCCGGAGTTGTTCAGCACATTGTTCTCTGCGATCTAACTCGACGTCGTTTACATTTCACAGTGGCTCGTGCTAATATTTAAACCTTAGGCTGTTCGGGGTGAATCACTTTCCTTGGGAAGTTCCTGCGTACCTTCAAGCAAGGTTTCGCGTTTAGATAATCGAATAATTTTGTTTTCCCCGAAGATAATTAAGTATTTCTGGATGAGCATTGTCTTCGGTGAATTTGGAGTTGGTATCCCTTTAAGAAATTGTTTCGACGGGTGATTTGAGGGAAGGGGTGACGGTTTGGTGGCTAGGGTTGATTTGTTGCTCTACAAAAGAATTATTTCGAGTGGTTGATATTATTATTTTTTATTGTGTTTGGTTAAAGTAGGATGCTGTTCTGAGAATCATTAACGAATGTTATAGAACTGCATTGGCGTATAACATGATAATTAGTATAATATGAAATGCGTTATATGTGGTAGGTGTTTTTTAAAGAGCATTTTGCTACTTCATTGATACTAAATATCTTTACGTTCGGAGAACTTTAGATTAAAAAAAAATTGTATTTTAAAAGAGTTATGATTGACATTATTGGTCATTTACTTTATTTAATATAATCTGTATCTCTATATACATATTACTCTGTTTAATATATTATTCTGCACAGACAGTTAATATATGCTTTACAATTATTTTAATATTACTTTTGTAAAACATACATATTGATGGAAATTAAATGGATAAGATAGGAAGGGAATTGTTCTGCAATTTTAATATAAATTTAAAATTTATTCGGAAACTGTACAATTATTCCACAATTACAGAATTATTTTACAATCCTTACAGTTTTTTTAGCACGTTGACGTTATTGTCCTTACAAAACATCCTCTCCCTTTGCATAACATGAAAGACAGGAAAACACAGTATCCTGGTGCAGCGTTACTGTTCCAAATGCAGAATTCTCAAATGCGGGGGAAGAATTCTTTTGCAAAAAAAAATTTCCCGAGTTTCATTTGAGAAAGTCGCCACTTTTAGTTCGCCCACTTTGTGTCACGCTTTTCATTGTTAACCGACGCTGCCTGTTATATTTTGTTGCAGAACCGTGGAAATTTCTATAACGCACCAACTATGTATCAATTTTTATTCAAAATCTCCACCAATCCTATTGATATTAATGTTTCTATCAATTTAGTACTAATTACTAAATTGCTAAATTTTCCATATGAATACTACTTTATAGTTAGTGCGTTATAGAATTTTTTTACCAATCTGCACGTTTCTTCCTTTACTCGCTGAATTCGTTTTTATCAACAAAACAATTATCCCTCGGACACAATTATTTTGCTATTGTTTATCAACGATCAAGTTGAAATGTTGCATGGAATATGAATAAGACTTTTTTTATTTATGAAAATATTGCTTGGAATATGCACAATACTTTATTTATTTATCACTTACTTACATCAGCCAATTAATCAGTCTTCGTACACTTAAATTGATATTGCCATCCGAAAACAGAAAAGTGCATAAAGAGGCTATGGTTGTTTTGGAGATAAAATCTTGAACTCTTAATTAATAGGTGCAAGTTCAAACATCCATCACCTCTGGGAAATTTTTAGTACGTGATATATTCCATGTCATTGCCTCAATGGTTCGAAACTTCCTTTAACTCTTTGAGGCACGGGAATTCAGAAAATAAGATGACCCATGTTGCACAAACAATTTGTTTTGATTGAATAAAGTTGGTTTATATTTATTAACAAAGTTACATAATAATATAAATTTTAGAGGTGGGACAATAATGTCCTACTTCATACATCAAAGAGATGGGACGCTTTTAATCCCGCAGTGCCTCAAAAAGTTAAATATCAGTTTTTACGCAAATTAACAATAGCAGTTGAAATTGAGCAGAATACAAAAAAGTGTACAGCTAAGAGATTAAAAGAAGCAAAAAGTTTTAAGAGAGAGCTTCAATCTAAATTATTCAAAATACGTACAATAACCTGTAAATTTTCCTTTTAATGGTCTTATCTATGAAACTCACATATCCATAGCCTAAATGACCAACAGGGTGATACAATCCGCCATTTTGGCGCCCTATTATTTTCGTAATGGCGATTACCCGGTAATACAGAGTACGAAATGATCGTAATGCTGCTCATATTTGCTTACACGTATTCGGAGGGTCGGTGAAATCTACAATAGAATTAACGAGCCCCTTGGATCGTCCGGGCTATGAATTATTCCGTGCTGCAAATTTGATGGGAGTTTCCGGTTGTTTAGGTTGGTTATAATATCATCCTATAATGACTCACCGAGAGAATGTTACTTTTCGTATTGTTTATAATATTCCTCCGTATACGTGCAGTATAATTATCATGCAGAGATAATTACTCTTTTCCATGCCTGTCTGTCATAGTTACCTTTGATGGGGTACGTTAGCCCAATTTCTTGTGCTAATTCTTCGTGAAATATTACCATCGCCGGTGACCTTTCCGATTTCTGTGCAACGATATTTGAATCAAATGTCTTGGATATTCGGTTACAGTAAGATCCTGTGGCTCTTTAACACTAGATTTACGGAAGTCGTCAAATTGACGGATGCCTATTTTTTTAAAAGCGGTTTCCAAATTTATAGAGACGTGATACAGTTAATATTTCACTTGTATCTTATAATATACAAATTATTTAACCGATCTTCCTCTGTACCCGTTGACCCCTCTTTTTTCAAAGCGCTTATTTAATATATTTAAGTGTGACCGGTTCAACGCCCGTAAATCTAGGGTTAAATGAATATTGATAATCTGTGTATTCTGGAATCTTTTCTGTGAATAAAGACAGAAATACCAGACAATGTAATGAATGAGTACTAATTAAATTATTGTTTGACAATGTGCTGTGTTTTCGATCAGCAATCTCTCGTTCACTACTTTAATCTTTTGCTAATGACGATCATTTCTTGGTAACACATTGACCAATTCATTTGAACTAATTTTATTTAATTACTTAAGATAAGTAATATTGTCAAGTTTAGAAATAGCAGGATTAGTACAGAAATGATCGAATTCTCATTTACTTGAATAATGATTATTGCATGATACTGATTTGCGAGAATGTTTTAATAAAAGTGTTAATAAAAGTTTCTGATTTGTACGATCATGAAATATAGCAAAATGTGAGCAGTTAAAATAGCACAAATATCCTGTCCTAGTTCACCTCGTCCCGATTCGTTGATATCGGTTCCTTGATATGAGATAAAATCTGGGAGAAGAGAGCATGAATTAAAAAGTGCTCCGGCATTCAAACGTCGGATAAAGTAGAACAGAATAGGACAGTATAGGTAGAAAAGAGTGTGAAAATCGTCAAGGAAATCTGATTTCAGCGTCTCATGTAAATACAGAACGAAATGCCGTCGGCATCGATGGAATAACGTAAACAGAACGCCGCACTTCCAGCCACTTCTTATCTTCCGGTATCGTATGCGAAAGACAGGAGAAAAAAGGGGGTGTTAGAAGGGGGTGATGTTGAAATAGCAGGACGAGGAGAAGGTGGAGAACATCGAACCGTAACGCCCGTCGAAAGGTTTCGTATACCAGGCCTCGTCCTTGCAATAAGGATCTGAGGCATCACGCCCAACCCTCGAACCCACTCTCCGACCCTTTCTCACTCCCGTTTCACTCTCAGACGGAATGTTTTGCATTTTAAGAAGGTGTCGGATATCCTTTGCGCTATCCGAAGACAGGGTTCCCTCGTCGGCCGGCATCGGGAAGCGTGGGTGGCTGAGGAAAGGGGGAAGAGGATGAGAGTGTCGGAGATAGCTGAGAGAAAGAGATAGAGATGGATAGATAAATAGATAGACAGATAGATAGATAGGGAGATAGATAGCGATAGGAAGATGAAAAGAGAAGGAGAGCGACAAAAATAGGGGAAGAGGAAAGGAGAGAGGTAGAACGAGGTAATGGGGAATAGGGAAGGAGAAAGAGAGAAAGTGGAGAGGAGGGAGGAGGAGAGAGTGAAAGAGAGGAAGAGAGGAGAAGGAGTGAAAGTGGGAGAGGAAGAGAGAAGCAGCAAGTAGGCGGTGAAAAGAGGAAAGTAGAACGACGAGGGCTGAGAGCAATAACAACGGAGGAAGAGACTTAGGAGGGACAAGGAGGGAATCTGGGAAAGAGAACGAGAGAGGAAAAAATAGGGCGAGAGAGAAAGAGTGAACGTAGAAAAAGAAAAGAAGGAAAGGGTGGGACACAAGAAGAGAGAAAGGGGGGATTTAGAAAGACAGAGAAGGAAGGAGTGCGAAGCCTCCCTTGAAATCTAAAGTAATTCACGACCCTGTATTACGTGCCAGGACACTCTTGCCGGGATATCCTGGAAAATCGGGGGAGCTCTCGCGACGATCCTCACCGTTGAGTGTAACAGTTATACTCGATGATTGCGCGAAAGGATTTGAGGATATCTAATTGTACATTGATTTACTGTTTCGAAACTGTAGTGGTAATTAAAATTTGGTAAAGTTGATTTTCCACCAGAGACCTTCCAGTAGAGAAATGCAAATGACTTAATGAAAAATTTGCATTCTCTCTTGAGATGAGTCCTCTTAATGCATCTTCATTTTGAATATTTAAAAAGTTATTTTCATTTTTGTCGTATAGCTTCATTACAAGTATCATACAGTTAACAGAATTGAAAGCACTTTTTCGGATATCACATCCCCCAGCAGATTATTAATATAGCGTGAATTTTTGGGAAACTGCTGCAATTACTTAATTGCCTACTGATTACACACCCCGATTAATCAATGCTTAGTTACATTTATAGCACCAGGTACCTAATGAAATAGTTAGACGTGAGTTTTTATCGATAAAAAGAGAAAACGTCGCTGAAATGATCTCAACATCGATCCAAACCCACCCCTTCGGTAAAGTAGTATTTAATTCAGAAATAACCGTACAAAATTCAATCTGAACCCTTGCATCCGATTAATTATCCCAATGCCAACGAGCCTTAATATTTTTGCAATACTCGAATTCGTCGTTCACGCTCATGACTTTCACCGTTCGCAAATATTCGGAAGCTCCATGTTCAAAGGGCGAGCGGTACCTTACTCATACAAAGAGATTCAGTCAAAAGAAATGCGCTTCAACGGCAAAAGGACTTTAAAGCACCAATAAAAACACGGAATATCCTCAAAAAGACCCCTGCAGTTAACCGAACATGAAACGTATGATTAACGAAAGACTCTTGAGTTCCGAAGCAATCTTCTTCTACGGTGATCGACGTAAATAAGAAGCTTTTTCGAAAGTCGTATAGCATAGACGAAAGAACGAGGAAATCCCTCTGGTCGTGGTCACTTTCTAAAACACTTGAAGAAGTGAGAGAAAGGAGAATAAGAGAGAGAGAGAGAAAGGAGAAGAGTAGAATTTAATCGAGTCTTTATTTACCGTGGTTCCACCTCAAAGAAGAGAGCTCCGAGATGAAGCGACGAGGAGATCCACTCGTTCCAATGCTCAGAAGCCGGTAAACTTTGTTTCCTAGCTGAGGAGAGCAGCCAAGGAGGGCGCAGAGGGGGTGAGTTTTTCATTGGGACGAGTGGGTGCGCAAACCAGCTCCGTGGATTATCGTGAATGGCAGATTTCCTTTGTTACCGAGTGACAGCTCCGTAATAAGCTGCCGGTACTCTTTGTGTCTCTCTTCGTGTTGCCGCTGTTCTACGCTGCGTTTCGTACTACTGTGAAATTAATTCCTGGTAGGTGAAAAGTCCATCCTGATGCTGCTTCGACGTTTCTTAGTAATTGCTTACGGGCTCTACGAAGGATTAGAATATCATTAGAATGTTTAAACTATCAGAAGATCGGAGGTATATGAAAAAGTAATCATATTGGATTCATCATTAACACTTTAATGGCCGCACGTCTACGCAGTTGAACTTCGCCAGGAGCCGGCAATATTTTTAAAGAGTTAAATTAAAAAACTTGAAAATTCACGAAATAATTTAATATGTGTGAACATATTATTATATGTTCACATATAATACATATTATTATGAACATATTACATAGTGAACATATTATTTAATCCGAAAAACCACAAAAATATATTCGGAAAAGATACATTTAGAAAAATTAATTAATAAACAAGTTTACTATTGCATTTGCATGCCTCGCCGATACTTTCGAGCAGCTCACTTTGTTTGCTTGCTCTCTCTGTCTCTTCTGCTGTCTGTCTTTTTCTAAGTGCGCGCTCGGGTCGAGCCCTAATGTAAACACAGATTCGACACCGGTACACGATAAGAGCACTGCTTTGCCCCAAAAATTTGTGAATTTATCGAGGTTTTACTGTAGTGAGATGCAGATCAATAAATACCACTAAGCAGGCTATTCTGAGGCCACTAGCATTGAGTTGTTGACAAGCAGAATTCAATTTACAGATTATCTCCAAATTGGTAATTTCATATAGCTAAATTTTCCGATGGCAATTTTCGTTAGTCATTCCTCACCAACAAGTTCCCTAATTACGATATAAATATCGTCTCGTTCCAATCCTTTGCTTCGTTCAGGC
The DNA here is from genome assembly GCA_963989415.1 of Cerceris ruficornis. Taxonomy (NCBI): domain Eukaryota; kingdom Metazoa; phylum Arthropoda; class Insecta; order Hymenoptera; family Crabronidae; genus Cerceris; species Cerceris ruficornis. The sequence goes on from OZ022521.1 coordinate 14,609,231, forward strand.
TCCTCTCCATCCGGATAATTCTAATATAAAATAATTTTATTTTCACAAAGGAACGGCGCATCCAGCGAAATAATTAATACTTCCCTAATAGAAACATAAATCTGCCCGTCTAAAAAATAAATTCTACGTCGCGTCATCATAGTACACCGTCCTCGTGGGGTATCGAATAGCCGTATGAAAAAAATTCAGGAACCGGATATCGAAAGCAGCTCTAGAAAGTCTCTGAAAAAGCGGTCTATTGAAGCAACGTAAAAGGAGAAGGCCGGCAGCACGTCAAATTAAAATCGCGCGGTAAGGGCACCGCGTATTCTCTTCGATAAAGACCGTAGCGCGTTTTATTTCATCGTTCGGTATTTACATGCTCGCGAAATTGTTCGAATATCTTTGGAATTGTAGCACGTAAAAAAGCATCAGAGTAAAAGGGACTTCAAACAACGTCTCTGAACGGGGATCCTCAATGAATGGAAAAGAGCCGAGACAGAAATTCCAGTTAATTCGTGTTTCGCTTTCGATGATCTAAGAGTGGAGAGAATTCGAGGAGAATGAAAAATTGATAGCGACGATTTCGTTCTTTTTTTTATGAATGTAATTGGTTGAAAGAGCCGACGAGAGAACATTTCTGTCCTGAAGGTTTTTGTATTTTCATCTGCGCGGGGATTTCCTTTTTTTCGGGAGAGAATTTTTCATTTCATCCCAGACGATTTCTCGGTGTAGTCGCATGATCGCTGTTTTTAATCGCGTAACAATTGTACCATTTGAGATTTATTAGTCCAGAAAATCTCCCATGTTTCGACAGCTCTTCTTTTTTTCAATGGATTCTCATGAATATGGGGGCTGGATGCAGAAATCCAGGGAAATTCTTAAAATTTAATTCGAAGGATATAATGATCGCTTTGCGTTTTATAAAAGTTGAGACTTTAGAAAATATGAAATAATCTAAATATCAGATTTTAGGGAGGAAATATAGCATTTGTTAATATGTAAATGAGTGAAATTCTATGAAAAATGCGTACATATTTCATTCAATGCTTTTCACGCTTTTTTCTTCGATACAAATTAAACGATAATTAGATTTTTAAAGCATCTTACCGTAAGAAAGGTAGCAGCGTAATATAATCATCTTTAACGACTGCATTTTGTAATAAAATCCGGTTATGATTTTGCATTGCGAAAATCAAGACTTCAAAGTATATCGTGAGCTCGTCCGCGTTCACTCTCATGTTTCGTAATTATTAAAAATATGTAATTAATTTAATAATGCATAGGCACTATTAACGTCCTATTAAATTAGCTTGTAGTCTTGGAGAAAAATGCTTCTATTTTAATTAAAAATTGTAATCATAATATTACTGTAATTAAATGTAGAAGAAGACTGAAAAATATCTGTCGGAATATTACAACGGTATCAAGTAGAAATATTAAATAAAAACAACGTATTTTCATTTCAGTGATCTTTTCCAGCAGAAATTAAAACACATTATTGATATGTAATTATACATATTTTATTTTTATGAGGAAGCAGTACATCGTAACAACGAATTTAAATTGTCCACCGCACCATAATAATTATAACCCGTTACGCTCTGACATTTTCACCATAGGCGAAGAGATTGATTTCTTTTCTTCGGTGAGTGTACCACATATTAAAAATAATAAATTATAAAAATAATACAGAAATAGATATTGAACCATTCAAAAGATGTCGATTCGCCTCTGTGCCCCGACGAATCTTTCATTTCCTCCCTATAACTAAATCATATTCAGTTATTTATATAAAACTTTCTTAAAAAATATATTACAGTTATTTTTAATTACACTATAACTATATAAAAGTTCACATGAAATTCTCTAATGATATAACTCAATCAATAGAGACTTTTAATATATACTTAAATGTGTTCAAAACAGGCATACTTCAACTGTAAAATGGTTAGCTGACTTTTAAGTTACTTTTCATTATATCTGTCTGCTTGTTTTGTTAGTTCCGTTTCTAAAAAGGTGTCGAAAGCAACACCTATCATCAGCTATTTAGCGCGATTTTTTTCCACGCAGAAATTCGATCGTCGCTGCATTAAACAATACGTCCCTTAAGAAGTAGTTTCAATATGTCGGAATAGCTTTAGATACTGGATAGTAACTGATTTACGAGAAAAGGACGCGGAGACACGACCAGCGAATACAAAATAAAAGTGCCAGCCGGTGTAAGTTATACGTGGAAGACAAAAATCCAAGGGAAAAAGAAATCTGAAAAGGAATTCGCGAAGGGAACTTTATCCAATTTATATCGGAGCGGAGGACATTTGGATAGCTCCACATTTCCTCGCAGAATGCACATAAAATCATCTTGTTTCACCGATGTCCTGTGTTTCTATTTTCTTAACAAATACAAATTTCCACGGGAATTCCCGCCGGGTACGGATAAATTTTTACAAATCTGAAAATAGGGAATTCTGCCTTGAACAATATTTTCACGGTGAAACGATGGGTAATATGACATTTTTTTTAAACAAGGTACATTTTTTATACTACTTTTTTTTGTTGTTATAGTGGCGAGAGAAGAAAATTTCCTTACAAGACAAGCATAAGGCTTGCCATGATTGCATGGTGTTTTTATCGCTGCAGTTTCATATTTATAAGGTCAACAAAGTGAACCATTTATTTGTATCAGTGACTTATTAATCTGAAAAGGATATATCAGTTTATCATAGTTAGTTAGTTAGTTAATTATAATACGTTTCTTTAACGCTAGTTTTATCAAGGTGGTCAGAATGATTTGTTCCAAATTGTTTGTAAATATTTATGAAATTTCTAATGATGTCCCTTTTTTCAATTTTCTACATCCATCTTGTAAACTGCAAGGGATTAAAACGATCACGATTAGCTCTTCTTAATTTCTTTTCTTCTAAAGTATTGATTTGACATTTTTAAATATATTCGACGTATTTTCGGTAGATCTAGTGTTAAAAATATTGTTTACTTTATTCTGTTACATAACCACATATATTTATAATCTGCATCGGTAACGAAATGTTTGAACGAGTAGAAATTTTCAAATTAATACTTAAAAATGTGAAAATTAGATAGACAGCTCCATAAATATTGGCGATGGTAAACGATATATTGACGTTTTTTTAACAATGAAAATATATTACACATGTTTCTGTATAAAGATAAAAGGGGAGTTGAGGACATTCCATGAATGTCGAAAACAGTAGAAAATGAAAGCCATTCTGAGGGAGTGAGGAAATCGATGAAAGTAGTGGGATAACGGAAGGTTCAAAGGAATGCACTTTGTTCTCCGAAGCAATTCGGGGGTGATGTTTATTTAAATTTTAAGGTAATTCACATCCACTTACTGCTAGATCACTTTTCTTCTCCCTTCTTATTTCGCGACAAGGAACATTTGCTCTTTCGAATTGTACCGTTTATTTTCCTGTTATTCAGATTTTTTTAAAGATGGGGAGACTTAAAAGAAGAGTCACGAATCAGCGAAATGAAATATTGCAAAAAAATGAATTATAGCTAAGCCTTGTTCTGCAGTAAATGTAAAATTAAATAAAAGGAACATCAACGAAATTGAAAAGAGAAATGTTCTTGCAAGTGCGCCGCAGATTAAAAAAGTTTCGAATGTTTGAAAAGTATAAACTCCTCAATGTACATTTCGTGGCTGTCAAAGACAAACTTTTTAACAAGATCGCTTCCTCGATTTTTCGATAAAAAGTCAGATAAATTATTAAGTGCCCTTAAAGTCATAAATCATTTTATGTATTGGGAGCTTTGAAAAAAGCACAGTCGGTTTCGTAAAAAAAATATGAAAGCTCGAAGGCAGAAATGGATAGCCGCCGAGAGATAAGTGAATGTAACGGGGCGTAGGGAATTAAGGGACTTTAAGTCGCTTAAAAAAGAGAAACTATTTAATATGTATCCCTCGGCCATCAAAGATAAACTTTACGAGATGTTTCGCAATCTTTAAATAAAACATGTCCTGAAGAATCTTAAAGGATCGAGAAAATCAAGCTTCGAGGCGCTGTTAAAGGCAGCCAGATAGGGAGCTATGTAATTCCCCATGGAATGAGAGGGGTGAAAGTTGCTTCCTGAGACTATTCGATGGAGGATCTTTATTTAAATTTTAAAGCCCTTCACTATCTACGTGCTTTTATATCGGTCTTCGTCTTTCTATCGCGATGTTAATTTCGAATCTCTTTTGTGGAATCGGCAGTGTCTTCTCCATCCGTGACATCCTTCAATTTTAATTGTTTCCGATGGTTCACTTGAATATTGATATTTTGATATTTTCACAATTGATTTTATTTTGATGTGAGATAAATCGACTATTAGAATTATATTATACTGCGAGAAATCAGTTTCACTGTAATGTGATTAAGTATGCTATAACAATAAATCTCATTTTTTTTGTCAGCAGCTAATAACAAGGCATTTAGTAACATTTTGAAAATACTTGTTGATACGTTAATAATATTCTTATCTCGAAGTAATAGAGTAATTATAATTGTTTTCCACTACTTATAGACTACTTTCCCTTTCATATTCTGATTCAGTGTCTTATAAAAATGAATACTTTTTTATTGTCAGAAGATACCTGTCTAAAAAAACTTATTATGCAAATTTTTGAAGTTACTTATCGTTGGAATATTAATAAACTTTTTTTTTGGAAAATACCATCGATCCTCACAGAATTTAGATCACATTCTCTGTATTTATGTACAATGCTAATTCTCCATTTCAAAGTAGAGCTATGTTTTCCTTCATATTTTTTATGTAACGTAAAAATTTTCATTTCTCCCTTCAAATTTCCCCATTCTTCATGCATTCATCACTTAGAATGCTAAGACGTTCCATAAGATTCTACGTAAAAAAGATTCGAAAGTAAAAAGAAGATAAAACTCCTTCTCGTATCCTGAATTATCGCATTAAGTTCGAGCATTTAATTAATATACGACGTTAAATTACGAATGTATGTAGAGTGTCGCTTTCATGAAATGAAATGTTCTCCCGTTGGTATTTCAAAACGTAGGGCGATGATGAAAGGTAGAAAATGAAAGTTAATTTACTCAAGACCGAAAAGTCTGTCTTGAAAGTACGATGTCAAGTGTCATCGTGGAAACTGAAGAAACAAAAAGACGTTTGAATTCCTGTAAAGTAAGTGGAACATCCTCGGTAAGTTATTCGTGAAGTCGAGGGCAAAGGATTTCGTTGGAGTCGTTCGAAGCCACGTCTTCTCCTCGTGCAGAGTTTCCCGTTGAAATTTTCGTGATTTCAGTGCTAAAATTTGTTTCATCTGCCATCGAAAGAAAACAACGGATGTACGTTGTGTTACGCGATACGATAAAACATCAGCCGTATTTTTCCGTTCCTCTTGGAACGGGGTGTGCTTTTGCAAAGATAGCGATTTATCGATGTTTTTACAATTGTCTTCGTCGAATCGGCATGTCGACAGTGTATTGCTCGCGTCGGATAAACGAATTTATTCATCGACGTTCTTTGAAGAAAACGTAATGTCCGGAAATCGAGTTATGTACGATACAATGCCAAGAGAAGACTGAGAGAATCCTCAAGAGTCGCGAAAATCACATTTCGAACATTATCGATAAAACAAGGAATTGTGCAAATCAACTTTATTTGCAGTATCGCGAAGCATTTCAATTAAACAAATGGATTCGCAATAACATTAACATCTTTTTCAGGAAAATTAAAGTTTCACCGTCATATGCTTCAAATAAAAAAAGTCTCAGAAATGCGATACTGATAAGTAACAAACTAAAAGTTCGGAGACTTAAAAAAAACACCTGCTTATTCTTATACTATCTCTTTACGTATTCCAATGTCTCATTACACAATGAAATATTTGAACAAAATGATAAATTCTACTTACAAAGTATTAAGAGGACCGGAAAGTAATGTCGTTTTTTTTACCTTAAATTCAATCAAATAAATTTGTAACGAGTTTTTATTTTTAATGAATGACGCAGTCACCCTCGTCATCAGGAACCTTTTGTCACCTAGTGTGCCAATTTTCAATGTCGGATCGATGAAAGTCAATTAGTTCTTGAGGAAAATATCTGGAGAAACGACATTACTTTTCGGTCCCCCTAATATTAACACTAGAACAACCAAACCAGTCAAAATGACTGGTACACAATTCTTTCCAAAAATTCTCCAAGTTTATAGAAGAGTCTTAGAATAATTATTCTATGTCCATCTTAAAAAACATAAATCACTGAATCGAGAATCTTTTCCGCCTCTTCATTCACCCTTTTTCAAAGTACTTATTTAATATTTTGAAATATGATAGATTTAACGCCGGTAGTTCTAGTGTTAACGCGAATTACCGCGAAAAGGGAGACATCAGACCGACGAAAATCGCTAAAGAAGTTCCTTCAGTTCTCCTGTCTTCTTCGATTCATTCGATACGTGACCATCTCCCTTCTTCATTTAAATTTTAAACACGTTGTCCCTCACCTGCTGCTTCAGATAATTTCCTCCTCCCATAGGGCCGACGTCGAATGTTCTTGCGTAAACTGGGGTCGTCTCGCCCCCAGCTCTTCAGAAAATATGACTGCGCGAAAGTTCGAGGTCGGCAGGTATATTCTTACGAGGTTTAAGTTAAATTGGGGTCTCGCGAAAGCATTATCAGCGGCGAGAATATGGGGAATCGTTCCTTGTCGTGAAATTACTTTTTTAGCTGCCCTGTATTTCGGTTTTAAACATTATCGTCATTTTGGCGCGATTTTGTAAGCGTAGGTGCTGCAGTTTTAAGTAGATATTAAACTTTCGTAGCTGTGATTAGAAACAGTGGAAAGAGTATGGGAACAGTTTTTTTTTCAAAGAGGATAGAAATTTGAATTTGAGCACAGTTTTGAAAGTCTGAGTTGTAAATTGTATAACTACTGTATAAATCTATCGAATTATTTTTTTATTAGAACAGCGGATGTGATGTGCGTTTGTAACTTGATATGAGACATTGTAGATGATATAAATCTGAGTTTCTCAATTTTTTGCAAATGTGTTTCCGTTTTAACTTTGTCGCAGCACCCTTTCTGCACTAAACTTTCTTTTTTTCGTTCATAGGCCCAGTGTCAGGCCCCTTTAAAAAAAATAGAATAAATAGCGTTTTAAGTCCCTTTGCTATTTATTTATTATATTATATTCAGACGTTAATTATTTCTCATTAATTAATGCCACTCAATTTTTCTTGATAGCCTCTCCTCAATTTTGGTCAATCTCGCATACAACTTGTATAAGAGTGATCTTTCTATTTTTAAACTTCCCCATTTATACCCTAAAAGCTTAATACCACCACGCAATTCTCCAACACTACTATAACAGAAATTTATAAATCTCGAATATCTCGTTTGGTATTAAACTATATACAAATATAATAAATTGATTGACTTTGACAGAGTCCAATAAACTTTGTTGCAAAAGCAAAGAATATTTCAGTCCCTTCGTAAGCCCCTCTCGCTAATGGATTATTACATTCGACGATGTAAAAAAAGGTAGGGAATTTGTACGCGTCGCGAAAGCATATTAATGCCTCTGATATCCCAGTTCCCCGTGAAATCGAACATTTATTTCATGTGCTATTTATCGAATAAACGTTAAACCGAATGTCTTGCAGGTGCTACGAAGGATCGCATTTTCGGGCAACATATGTTCACTCGTTTGTTAAGCAAAGAACCGTGTCAATGGTATTCTCCACGCTCGATATAGTTGTTGAAAAATACCGGCAATTACTTGGACGTGCAGAAGGAAAAAATAGCGGATGTAGGTCGTACGGATATTCCTGTGTTATATTTACCCGGGGAAACGTACGTCTCGTTAATTTCACTTCGTAACGTTTGCACGTCGGAATTGCGAAATTGGACGAATGTTTATACGCAAAATATCTCGATCGTGGAGTAGTCCTCTCGGACTTGTCGATCCGGGGAATTTAGGATGATAGGTTTTCCGTCTGTTGGTTCTAAGAATTCAATTACAGACCTTCAGGGTGATTGTCATTTTTGTTAGGATACTTGTTTGGGAACGTGGTTTGCAGCTTCGTATGCTAATTAAAATGGCACAAAACATGGTAATTCCATTATCCGATTTGAACTACGGACGCACGGTAACAGTAATAAATGTTACTACGTAAATTGACAGTCGGGTAAAGTAATATGTGCAGCGGAATATTAAATTTGTATTGTCCGTTAGTTTGTTTGCAAGGTAAAATTTATCGCTAGAAACGTCAAGAATTTACAGTACTATTTGGTAAATGATTTAATCAAATCAGTCGAACCGTAAAAGGTCTTTGACTGTAGTTTATCAGTGTTTTGTACTAATATTTGATTAACGACATCAGTTCTAAATATTTAGCTAATATAATTTGAAAGACATGACGTAAAATTGATGCTTTTTATCCAATCTATGTGCGATGCACTACAAACGACGTTACTTGCTTCTTCTAGCAGGAAAATTTATTATAATCATTGAAATAGCAATAATGATAATGATGTAGGATATGAGATCAATTTGGGCCACTGAAAATTGCAGATAGAGGAAAATTAAGTAATTAGCACCAGTAAATGCTGCTGTACATGCAAGATAGTTTCAAATAGCAGCAGAACAAAGGCGCAGAAAATAATTATGTAAGGTATAAATATATAATAAAATAAAACAATATAGGAATACAAAAGAGGCAGAATTAGAATATTGCAGAATTCTGCAGTTTTCAAATGAACGAACTTGTTGGTATCATACACCATTTCGCAAAGTAAAACTCTTTCAGCTAAACGATAACATACATCTACACTTGTATTATCAAAAAAGCAGAGCCACTATCGTTTTAACATCTTGTCCTATAATAACGTGTGACGCTCGTGATTCGGTAAATGGATAAGAAATTTTCAAGCTTCCCGAAAACTATTAATTTGAAAATATCTGTAAATCCAAAGACGATCAAATTATTTCTTTACTATTAAAATTGCGTACAATTTTGTAGAATATCAGAAATCCGTGAGAAAGTTTTACTTCAGCAAGTAAATCTGAGTTATTACGCACTCAGCCGCAAAAGAAGTCGTAGAGCAAGGAGTTAATCAGGCAGATTTATAATTTAAAAAATACCCATCCTTGAAATCATCCCCGCCAATTCTTAAAAATTCTCAGAATAACAACAATAGCAAAATCAAAGCACACCACTTGTTCTTTCCTAGTCTCTGTATAGTCTCGAGTTTTGAAAATCAGTTCACTCAATCTCACCATGGACATCGATGCCCCTTGTCCTCCGCCTTGGGCGCTTCGAGGCGCAGAAACCCGATTCCGCCGTTGCGAGATTTATAGACAATGGATATCGAGCGTACGCCATGCCGTGTATCGGTAGTAATTGGAACATTTATGAGCCAATCAATCACTTTTCTCGTTGCAGTTCCCCCCATGCTCTGGATACCTCACCAATTGGTCGGCGCGCCCTTGGGGTACGCCGTCACGTTGGAATGTTACACCGAGGCTCATCCGACTTCTTTGAATTACTGGACAAGGGAGGACGGACTGATGATTCACGAGAGCAGCAAGTACAAAGCGACCTCGGCGCCGGAAAAGCCATCTTACAAGACGCACATGACGCTTACCATTAATGACTTGCAGGTAGAGAAGAGTTTGTTACTTTTAACACTAGATCTACGGGCGCTAAATCTGGTATATTTAACACTAGAACTACCGAACCAGTCAAAATGACTGGTACACAACTTTTTCCAAAATTTCTCCAAGTTTATAGAAGAGTCATAGAATAAATATTTTACGTCCATCTCAACAAACATAAATCGCCGAATCGATCATCTTTTCCGGCTCTTCATTCCTCGTTTTTCAAAGTACTTATTTAATATATTGAAATATGACAGATTTAACGCCGGTAGTTGTAGTGTTAAATATATTAACACTAGATTTACGGAAGCCGTCAAATTGACGGGTTCCTACTTGTTTTATAAACATTTCTCAAATTTACAGAGACGCTGTACTGTAGATATTTCACGTGTACTTTATAATACAATAATGACTTAACGAATTACCATCTTTGCTGTTTGATCCCTCGTTTTCCAAAGTCCTTATTTAATGTATTGCAATGTAACAGATTTCACGCCCGTAAATCTAGTGTTAAATAAGTACTTTGAAAAAGGATGGATCAAGCGGTAAAAAATACGATCAGTTAAGTAATTTGTGTATTACAAGATACACGTGAAATATTTACTGTACTGCTTCTCTATCAGTTTGAGAAAATTCTTTAAAAAAGTCGGAACCCGTCAATTTGACGGCGGCCGTAGATCTAGTGCTAAAGTGAGGAACCAGAAATAAGGCACTTGGGACGGAAGGGGAGATTGCTCTCGCACCGCCTAGCCCCGCCATGTCGGTCCTGGAAACCTGAGATCGACGAATGACGATCGAAAATAAAACACTCCTTTCGTCGTTCAAAATCTAAAATGCGTGAGGGAGAGGGATGTCCCTGTCCTTCGGGCGAATCAGAGCAAATTACCCCTCCAGTGCCTTGTTTCTGGTCCCTCAGTATACCAGTTACTTATGGTGGAATTTCTGAGGTTGACAATAGTACATTTGTGTAGATTACCACTTTGTGGTAACAATAAATTGGTTGTGAAAAATATTTTTTAGATTAATTGGGCGTGCGGAAGTATAGGCTGGCTGAAAAGTCACTGGAGCAATTAAAAATAGGATAATTTTTTGGCTATTAAAATGTCACGTTTATTCTTTTGTAAGTAATGTAAATATACTTCTTGGAAATTAATTTCAATTAGTTTTGGGGGTGAATGTATTTCTAATGGCTACCATTTGGTTTTTAATTTGGAGAAAGTAGTAGGAAGAGTGTTTTATATTTTAATCCATTGAAGATGGACACTTTTTTGAATATTGAGTTTTAAACATATCTTGGGCGATGAAAAACATTCCTTTTTTCAGAAAGTCAGAGTGTTAATGTAGAGAATAAAGAAAGGATGTAGTTTTGTAAAGTGTAAGTGATTTTATAAAGTTAAAATGATTGTTTGGGGGAGTATTCTCTATTTTCATCGCTAGTACAAAAATAGACGTTTCCAATCTGATACAAGAACCAAAGGGGAGGAAACTATGGAAAGATTACAAACAGATCCAAAATAATAACACACTTATTTAGGAAAAGATTCTTTATTTTAACGAATCGTACAAAAATTCATGTTTATAGTCGGATGCAATAGCCAATTATTTGGTTAACAATATATCTTACAATTCTTCACATCTCCTATTTTATCTTCTTCTGTGTCTGCGTTTTCACTTCAACGCCACTTCAATCCATGAAAGATGAAATAAAAAATACCTTGTCCACTTTGGTCCCAACAATACAAATTCAAATAGCAGAATCCATCTCTTTTGTTTTGTTGCAAACAAAATAGCAATCATACAGGAGTAACATAAATTCGGGTACCAAAATCTTTCGCCTTACATTTCGAACAAACCCTCGATTTAGTGTATCAGTAAATTTCTTTCCCGATATACAGATATTTCCAAAGCACGTTAGGGAAGAGTCGCAGATATATTCGTCGCGATCGAAGAAATTTATTTCCCCGCTTTCCGCGGCAAACACGAGGGACGGATACATTTAACGACAGTGACGTTATAAAACTGTATTAAAGCGCGATGCAGGGGCTCTAAAAAGCCACGTTGGCTGCACATCGTTCGCTGAAATTCACAGCCTGCAAATATTGATCATAAATCAGGATCGCCTCGCGCTGACGGAAAACAAGCGCAATAAAGTAGTTGTCGCGGCATCCGAAATTAAGAATAAATAATGGCTTTACATGGAACGACAGCGAAATTGCGGCTGGGGGCGCGGGAAAGGGGGTAATTTCACGCATTATTCTTTTTACGAGTGCCATAGCGAGGGAACATTTTTTTTGCAAATTTTTGGCGACCGTTCTTCTTGAAAAAGGTTTCCCTTTGTTCTTACTATTCGTATCGAATGATTAAATTTTTTCACTCGCTGTGATATATATTTTTTGTTTTATTTGAGGGTGATTCGATCAGAAAAAATTCAAATTAATGATTCTTTTTTATTTGATGAAGTGATATCTGAAAATTAAGTCAGTTAATAGTTAAAGTAGGAACTCATTGAAGATTGATTAATCGATGCAGGTGTAATTTTTAAATGATTAAAAGGGATCTGGAATGTGAAAAAATATTTTTGGCAACAATTCTCCGTTTTTCTTTGTTCATTTGCGTATTTAGGTGTTGCATTATTTAATTATAAGCGGGAGGTAAAAAGAACGGTGTAAATCGTTAATGAAGTCTTTAGAAGAGAAGAAACCCTTGACGTGCGAACTCTAAATTAAGCCGTGAATAGTCAAAACCGACGCCTACTTTCCTTTCACGATCAACAGGTGATACGTAAAAAATCAGAATACTCTTTTTACTCCCTACGGTGAATTTTTAACGATTTGTCAATATTCAAAGCACGCTTTCTCGATGTGTAAAATTAAAATAAGAAAATCTCCTGACGTTTCATCTGTAGGACGAACTCGTATTTCGTTTGACAACTTATTTTGACTTTAAAAAGCATTTTTGTTTGTGTTTTTTTTATTTGTGTTCATTCAGTTGTTAGATGATATTTATAAACTTGATGACCAATGAAATAACGCTACGTTAAGCGATACGTTTAGTGAAAACGTTTCGAAAAATGTTCATTTGTGAAATTTTATTTGAATTTTATCATTGAAGATACATGATATGAGAGACAATTGCTAACTGTAAAAATATCGTACGAGAAATCACGGTTCGTATGAAATAAAAATACACTTTTGAATTAATAAACAAAAAATATTTCACATTATTCCGCGAGATGAAAGCTCTTTAAAATCGGAATAATGTATTTCTCGATACCTGATAAAAAATTTAATTGAAATTATTATTTTTCCAAAGATGTGATTATGATATTCAAAACGAAATGTAATTTCTGCCATGCTTTATTTGACATTTTATGCGACAGGTAAAGGACTACATAATAAGTTTGTCGGCTTTGCCGTGAAGAACTTCTCTCTCGCTGACTCGAGGAGATATATTTCCCTTTTTTTCTTGTATTTTTATAAATCTTTATTCTGCTACTTTGGTAAAGACAGTAAAAACGTCAGAAGAAATTTGAGAAGTGCAACGAGTAAAGTTACTTTTGCTTGTTTCACGCGGTTCTTTATAAATCAAAATGACTCACAATTCAGACGCGATATAAGTCAGAGAGGAAACTATCTTGCAAGTTTTAAACAAGAGTAATGAAACATTGAGCACGAAGTACGGAAGTATAAGAGGTCAGTGGACTTCCGTGAATGTGCCGTCATTTTATTAAAGGTTACACAAAATATCATATTTGGTGAATCATTTAAAAGAACTCAAATCTACTTAAATATTTGTTTAAATACTTATATACTGTCGTAAAATTGATTTATGTGAATTGGAGAATAATTATAATGTAATATATAAGGACATCGAATTCACAGTTAAATAGTACAGTCAAGTATTAATATCGCATAAAATTGTGTTTAAGTTCACTCCGAGGTTCATTCTGAAAGGAATAGAGGCTGATAAGCCTAAGATTAAATTAACCTTAACTGACTATTTGAAAAAGCAGACAGCTAAAATACAAAATAACATTATGCTAAGGACGTAAAATAGATTTACATGTGACTGCAAAAATATATTGTATAACGTGACAAATTACACGACCATCAAAGCATACTTTCCTAATTTATTATACAAGGCCTTCTTCAATTACACCCTTACAATGTAAAACAGCAAACAGCAATCAAAAAATAATCTCCAAAAGCCCATAGATCTATAAACCACAAACTAATAATTCGTATCAGCACCATGATAAATAATTCCCAGAAACATGATAATAATTTTTACTTATCCCTTACACGTCATTTTACACCTTCTCCCTTTCACACCAAGAAACTCTACGAACCACGTGACAAGTGTCTAACAATACCGAAATTCCATCAAGCAAAAAATGTAGAAAGATCAACAGAGACATTCTGAGCACGAGATGACTAAAAGTTCTCCCATTTCGCGTCCACGTTTCGTCTAATATCATTACTACTCTTTTTCCAGGAGGAGGATTACGGGAGCTACAAGTGTGTCGCGAAAAATCCACGCGGTGAGACCGACGGCACCATTCGCTTGTACAGTAAGTGTCGCTTGTTTACCCTCGCTTTAAACCATCCCGCAAGAGCGTTTGCCGAGCTAATGACGGATCGTCGAGGCACTCCGTTCCCCGTGCAACACCCTCCGCCACCCCCATAACGGGTGTTTACGAAGTAGTCGAGGAGAACTCGTCCTATTTGCCAGTAGACTCCCGTGATCGGGTGCAAACGTCTCGGTTACCATCATGGGATTTCGGATCACGGTAATTCGAGCGGTTCGGTAAACATGTATGTGTGTAATTAATTAACTCTGCGAAGGACCTCGGGATACGCTTCTGTAAGAGGCCGTGATCTTCGATGATATTCGTGAGGTTTCGTTGAAGTGATGATGTTTTGAGGTATCTTTTAATCGGGTTATTTCATTTGTCAGGTATTCATCTTTTGGTGGTGTTCCTGGTACGTAATACGTTTTTAGAAAGGAGTGGTTTGGGTCGATATGGCTTAGAGAGGGTGGAATAGAGGATCTGGCTGTGTTGAAGCGATAATTATTTCAAGGAATTTCTCTCCGAGGATAATTTAAAAATTTAACAGTGAGATGGAAGGCGTGCAGATATCTGCGTACAGACTGTATAATGAAGAATTCATCGTAACAAAGATCATAGGATAATAATGATGGTTTAGAGTTATTTTGGTTGCGAATACAGATCGAATAAAAATATTGAATTTATCGTGTTAAATGCCCATTGTATTTCGCCACTTCCGTTGAAGTGAAATTTATTCCACTAAAGTTACATCTTTGTAGAGTGCAAAGGTTAAAAATGCAAGTACTTACATATTCAGTAGCATATTAATTATTTTACAGTAGTATTTTGACACCGTATATTTGAGCAAATCCGTTCAGCAGCCCCGTTTGCATTTAACGTGTTTAATAACATATATGAATGAGAACCTTCCTGAGAACCTTCCTGAGAACCCTAAGAACTTTCTTAATTTTTGCGACTCTCAAAATATCAATAAATAACCTCTTACGCATTTCCGCAACAATTAAAATATAACTTAGAGGTAACGACTCTCAATTAGTAGGCCAAAATTCAAATCTATCCTGTTACTCCTGCGATATTTTTCTTTTGTGATATGCATATTGTTCCATCGTACGGAGACAAAAGCGCAATCGAGACGAAGCGAAAGTTTGCCGTTCTTTGAGGCCCGAGTCTGGCCGCCAGATTTTTTATTATTTACAAACATTTGGCGACCATCACGTGCCAAGGCGGCCAAAACTCCGGTCCTCAAAGAATTAAGCAGCCTTCGTTTTGAATGAACGTTTTCGTTAATCCGTCATGCTCTGTCAGCGGGTGGTAACCAGGGACTTCGGCCTGACGGTCCCATCGACCGCCGCTGACTCGCGATGACAAATCGGTCATAAATCGCGCCTTCGAAGAGAAATTCTGCCGATCGGCCGGACTAGGATTTTTTGGGCACATCTGGTTGCACTTTCCTCCACCACGTATTCGCAGGGGATGAGTTTCCACCTCCATGGGGCCCTTCTCGTCGAGAGTCCCATGGGGGTGGTCACTCCTCGCGGAGGAAAGTGCGACCAATTAACGTCTCGCACCGCCCAGAAAATCCGAAAAACCCGCCTGCTGAAGCGTCGCGAAAATTCAGCAAGCGGGGATGTCCGGCCCACAGCGTCGCCGCAAGTCTTACGAAGAAAATTCTTCGAAGACACTTCGGTTTCGATCTTCTTGACGACAACTACAACATCGCGCTCGCTGACGACAACAGTCGTCACAGTTTGTCATTAAATTCCAAATTCTTACTCCTTCGCGAACTTACAAGTTCTCCGCCGGTCGAGGACTATCGCGGCGATTAATTAACCAGTCCCGGAAATCGCTAAAAGATTCCGCGAGTGGTGAAGTGGACGTCACGTCTTATTCACGATCGACATTGACGCCACAACACATATCATAGCCCCGATGGTTTGGTGTCCTATAAAACATTAGGTCCTAAACAAAATACCCATAGCAGTTAAAGCTAAAAAAACATAAAAGAAAGAGGGCTATCATGTGTAAGGGGGTAAAGACTTAGACTCTCGATCAGTAGGTCCGAGTTCAAATCATTTATCACCTCCAGGAAATTTTTCCAATTTAATATTTACAGTCCGACAACTGGAAGATGGCTAGGGAGCGTCGCAACCTCTCGTTTTCAAACGCCTATTCCCGCCATTTTATTTTTGGTATTCCCAAACCCAGTCTCTTAAAGTACACACTCCGCATAGTCGCTCAATTTAGGATGCTGGGTTTGGGGATTCCAAAAACAAAATGGCAGGAATGGGCGGTTGAAAACGAGAGTTAGAAACCATCGTCTCGATAGTTCATAACCCACCTCAAACAGCAAGTTCCAGGCGAAATGAGCGCACCAGTTAGAGCCGAAAAATACACAAAATTAAAGAAAAAAGAGCATTGCACCTGCTATTAACGTCAGAAAGAATTTTCTTCGTTATCGGTGCAAATTTTCAACAATCACAACGACTATCACACCACCCGCTACATCGAAGACACGTGCTAAAGATAGGATTTCGCGCTCGTAACGTATGCACATGACATAAAGGGCCGCCGGAGAAATAGCCGACGCGAAAACGTGCAAACGTGCAACGGCGCGCGCGCAACTGCACCCCCTCGACGGGGGTGGTTTCAGGTGCACAGTGCCAATTCTCGTGGAGGAAAGAGAGAAGGACTCTCCATTAGTATGCATCGGTTTTTCGCATTAGCGACATTCAAATGAAGCGAGCGCTTAGCATAAAAGGCTGCCGGCGAGAAAAAGGGTGGAGAACCACCCTACGGAAATCGGGTGGCCGTAGTGGAATGGGAGAAACGAATGACAGGGTGCCCTGTTCTCCGCGCGATCTGCCTTCTCGATGCAACATGTATCGATAATAAGACTGGGAATAAGTTCGAGGAAAATTGTTGCTAAATTGGGAAAATTTGTTGAGCGTTTAAGGCAGGTTTTTAGTTGAGACTTTATCGGACTTGTTTGACTTAATATGAGTTTCGGGAGTAGGTAGTTGCACGTGGTGAAATTATTATTAAACATTATACTTGCAAACTCAGAATGGAAGTTTTAAAATAATTTGATTATACAATTTTGTTAGACATACATTTTCTTAAACGTATAAAATAATATTTTGTTTTATTTAAATTTCTTTTATACTCGAAAGTAGTAAAACCCCCTGAAACAAATTATTATACGAGAAATCCACTAAACTGATTTATATCAGTTTCTATAAAGAGATATTCTATAAAGATATATCAAGATTTATAAATAAGTGATTGATCTCTTGTTAGAGGAATGAAAAAAGAATGCCGTGTCGATATTACCTTTCTCCCGCGGTTAATTTTACACGAGAGATCACGATGTCCTCGTATTCGCCATGATTTTCGAAGCAGCATGTGTACACAAGAGACTTTGACAGTAGGCTCATCGTTAGTGACCTGGGCAGAGCCATATTCCAAGTGGTTGACTCGCTGGGCCATTGGTATGGCACTAATTTTGAATTATTATCCGGCAAAGGGGTCGCGGAATTAGCCGTCCGCTGAAAGCCACACCGGATAATCAAATGCGTTATAGACTTGCATTTGAGAATCGTCGCTAATTTCGGCGGGCAAAGCGCAGCTAATAACTTTTATCGTGATTGGTTATCATCAGCGATTCAATGCTCAAGCTTCTCTAATTGCAACTCTCCCGTAAAGGTAACGCATGATCGTTGATAGTTGTAGCTACTGAGGTTTTATTGTCAGGTTCCTAAAGGATAAAAGGTACTTTATGATCATTGGAAATCCTTTGAATTTATTTCAATATTTCACGCGTGCAAGATTACTTTTGTTCAATGTTTTTTTGTTTATTTAGTTAACGTAATCGGTGAGCATGAATTTCATCGCTGTAAACCGCAAACGTGGAATAAGTTTCGGAGTAAAAGTACATAGCAGAGTAATTTCGGTGTGAAACGAAACACGCGTAAACATGCCTGCGCTAAACCGTAGGAAAATTCTCAACGCGTTCTGGCAAAATTGCTTTCTAATTGGCGGAATTTCAAAAAAGTCTGGAGGGCACGGGGACATTGTATTCCGGTAGATGTGTATTGCTTACAAACCGGCTGATTCTTTTTTCACATACGACGGAGTTTAAGAACATTATTCACGGAATCCTGAATTATGCTTGTTCGCTATTCCAACCGCATTTTCGGCTTAATTTTTGAATATGCGTTTTGGGAAATAGTGATTCTCCAAAGAGAAAGTAGGATAACAGAAATTGTATGGTTTACGTTATTTATTCTTTCATTTTCATTTTGGAATTTTTTTGCATTTAGGTTAAACTCATTTATATGCGTAATAAATTTATATATTTGTTTTTATTGGGAAAATAATTGACATCGTGTAATTCCACTTTTTGTCATTTAATTTTGTATTAAATTAACATCGACTTTGGAATTTCGGAAACGATTTCGTGTATTTATCTGAGACAGTATCACAATAATCCATATAAATAATTGCGATCACTGCTATTATAAAGTAAAACTGAGTATCTAACACCGGAGGATGTTTCGAAAATTATTTCAAACTTCTGACGGCAGGTTTCAAGTTTATCCACGAATATGCAAATATGCAAATTTGCAAATTTGCGCAAGCGTTGTAAAAGAGGCTGGCAAATTAGTAAAACATAATAAATTCAATTGCGTTGGTGAATTTCAAAAAGCAGACATTCTTAAAAGTCATATACACGACAATGCAAATTATCATTTTTAATCTTTCGCTTAGAACATATTGAGACTCCTTTGTTGTTTTCATTATCGTTTTTATATCGTCGACAAATAAATTCGACATAATGCGAAAACAAATGCACCGTTGACGTCATAACTCCTTATAAAAATACCTGTTTCCCGTTACAATTAAAAATATCATGAACTCAATGAAAGTCCTCGACCATTATACAAAAAGCTCACCGAAAGCCAAGAGCAATATAGTCAGCAAACATTAACATATCTATTTTGTCGTCTCTGAGAAATCAGCCTCGTCCACCATACTTCTTTTTTCTCATTTCCCCAAAAACTCTAATCACCCTACAAAACACCCAGTGGAAAGGGCTAGTAAAATACAAAAAAAAACTTCAAACTCATTCCACCCGCAGGAGATTAAATAAGCTTGCCACGAAAGGTTCAAACAGGGACAGCACTTTCGAAAACGTCCGCAGGATAAAACAAAATCGAAGATAAAAAACACGGCACGGCAAAGAGATGAGGACGAAACATCAAAGTAACCAAAGGGAGAGAAAGTACGAAACGAAGAGAACGGACGAAGGAAGAAAGTGTAAGCGAGAGAAAGGGATGGAAGTAGCAGCGACCAGCAGAGAGGGGGGTCGAAATTAAGTGGTAGAAGTCAGAGATATGTCAGACGAGTTTTATTAAGCGGTATAAAAAAGAGATTTGTAGTCTGACTGAGAGGGAGATCCTCGCCAGCCGTCGTCTCCGGCCCTCCACGTGGTTCTCCCGTGGGCAGGGGTTGCTCTGGTTGCGGGACTCGTGCTCCCGTTGGAGGGGGTGAACAGTAGGACGAACAGAAGGGGCTTGCTCGAGCAGGAGGCCGTAGAGATATGAATTTATTATTAAGGACCGCCTAAGGGCCAAAGTACCCCTGTTTCTTGATAACCAACCATTCCGTACCACCACCACGTCGACCTCGCCATCGTCCCTTTTTCCTTGCTCTCAGTCACCCCTCCCGCGCGCAATCCTCCGCTTTTTCTACCGCGAGGAGCCCTCCTTTTCCATCGTTTGGTAGGAAAGCCGGAGCACGGCTAATTTATTCCATAGTCGAGTCAAACTGTTATTTGTGAAGGCTCCTTTTCGCGACGGTGGAAGGGCGATGGAAGGAAAGTTGCGGGCGTCCCGCGGATAGCAACAGTATCGTATTCATTCGGCTGTTCCGCTATCTCTTTCTCTTTCTTTCTATATTTGCCTATACCCCGTAGTCTATCCTCTTTCCTTTTCCTGGTACTTTTCCTCGTGCTTCTTTTCGTTCTGGTTCTCCTCAGACACGGAGCTTCGTATACATAATGCAACGCTTCTTCCTTTTCACCACCCCTGCTGAAACGAGGATTTAATTGTCGGTCGTTACGCGACCTTCCTATAGGCATTTGAAACGTCGCCGTCGTGTTTTATGCTACTTCCTCTCGACTTCCTTTGTTAATCGAACATTGTTGATCCTACGATGGGACGAGCTTGTGATCTGGATGGATTTGCCGGATTTACGACTGATGTTTTTCTCGTAATACTTCATCCTAGCGGCCTGTCGTGCGGGTAAGACCTGCACTTTCAACCCTTTGACGCGTGATTCAATATAAAGTTCATTTTGGAGAATAAATGCAGAGTTTCATCGACTATCGATATTGTCGGGTATTATTGTAAAATACAAATATTTTTATGGATTAAAATAATATCTGCCTTTTTGTACTTTTATAATATACTACATATATGATATCGTGAAACTCATTTTACAAAGTTTGAGGCATTATTAAAGATAGATGTTATTTATTATTCCAGTTTTATGAATAAACTGATAGACCGAATCTGAATCTTTATAATTTGAGTTTCTAGATATTTTATAGTATGTTATAAATGTACTTGTGCAGTTTGCAAAGGCTTTGGCGTTATTATTATATTGATTGATTGTTTTTTTGTAATTTTAAGAGGAATTCGTTCTATCAGTTTATCCGTGTAGTTGGAATTAGTATTGCTAACAAAAGGAGGATGAAATTATCGAAGAGAACTACCATTCCCGTTGGAACTTTGTTTCCGCATAAGAATTGAATTTGTGCAATCGTTGCCTTAGCACTTTCACGAGAAAAGGCTTTGCCTTTCCTTCTTGCGTGATCTTAAGTGATTCCAAACTGAATTCTCCTTTCCCCCCTTTTCATTAATTGGTCTTTCTGAATTGTTTCCGGCAACTGGAATAAAAGAGAACCCCAATTTTACGTACTGGCTTCCGTTTCCAGTGTTCTCACGTTGTGTAATATCTGGAGGAATGATTTTTATCTTATTCTTTCAGCTGGGAATTTGCTTTTCCTAATGCGGAAGATTGTAAAACAAAGTTCGATGTAACATTCAGACGATTGCTCCATTAATTCGCCTTCGTGTGTTGTAAACACCGATAAAATTACGCTCTTGGAAGTTTATGCGATGGAAATTTTTTAATGAAATTTATTCTTTTCTTTTAATCCTACACTTTGCACTTTTTTTTACCTGAAGAGAGAGAGTTTCCTTAATAATTTTGCCTCAGATAAGTCTTCAATATTAACGAGGAAATGTAAGGTGATTTTTACGGTTTTGCAAATTAATTGTAAGTACAGCACGAATAGCTTTTTTTAAATCAGTAACAATATGCCGCCTGTAACAGAACAAAGGACGAAAGAATTAATAAATATTCTACCTATCCGTAAATTTAATTTCAGACCAAGAGAAGTTTTGAAAATGTTAAGATTTAATTTCGCATATTAAAACGACGTTTTCTCTGAACATATCTCGACATTTAAAATGTTTTCTTTGCACGTCCTGTATAATTTTTAAATTCAAAATTAAAATATTCGGTCAAAGGGAGCTATACTAACATTGTTATCGAACAGTGATTATTGTCGTTGTCATTTTGTAAATACATTTTCTACGTTTCTTAACCTGTTAAACACCTGGTGCACTCTTCTTCCTATATACATTAAAAGAAAATTTAATTATTGAAAATGTATTGCTAAAACATTGGAGCAAAATAGGTGGTTAAACATTTAGCAATGTCTCATTAATGCTGCACTAGTCTTTTAACATTATGCATTGTAATATTTCTACTGTCGTAGTTAACACTAGATTTACAGAAGCCGTCAAATTGACGGGTTCCTATTTGTCTTATAAACATTTCTCAAATTTACAGAGAAGCTGTACAGTAGATATTTCACGTGTATTTTATAATACAATCATTACTTAACGAATTATCATCTTTGGCGCTTGATCCCTCTTTTTCAAAGGCCCTTATTTAATATATTGCAATCAAACAGATTTCACGCCCGTAAATATAGTGTTAAATTGAGATATATATTAAATATTACTGCTTAAGATTTACAAAGAATTTCATCAATCTCATTAGCGCCACCGATGAACACCATGACTTCAAACTCCATTAATGTGTCTCTCCGATAAATATAAAAATTACAAAGGGCAATCCAATTAGTCATCACTTGTCGACGATACTCGGACTAATTTTCCAGCAAGGAGTCCCGTTCTTTTTCTACACCGAGTTTCGTACGTGTTTGTAGATTTAATCTCACGCGTAACGTTAAATCTTTCGTTTCTCCTGACGGTGTCTGGCTACTCGCGTTTTCACCCCTTTCCTGCGTTTCCCGTTTACCGCGTGCTAAATTAGCTGTTTGTTTAGTAAATTACAATGCGAAATTACCGCGTTGCATTCGAGCGGCTAATAAAAAATACCTGAAAGTTTCCGCAAATATTGCACCGCGGCAGCCGAGAAGGAATTGCATCGAGCGACAATTGGCTCGTGTTTCACGTCGGCCGAATATTTGAATTATCCCTTCCGTGGAAGGTAAAATTTTATGTTTGCAAATTAACTCGTACCAGCTTTCGATGATAAACAATGTGCAATTTTATCGCACTTTTTATTCACAGTCGATGTATCGGGGCGTTTCGCGGAACGCTTCAGAAAATTCATTGTTATTTTATCTCGACGTACTCGATAAACTTTAAATGCAACAGTTATCGGCTCTCTCCATTCATGCATTAACTGATGTAATTGTTAATTAACTGTAAACAGAGTATATCTTATTTCGTGATATTAATTACTATTCATTCTTGTTAACACTTTAGCTGTCGGGACGACTAAAATCGCTCCTTTTCTGCGGGTTACTTTAGTTGGTCCCTATCTTTCAATTATTGAACGTACGTGTATGTCTTACTCATTACACAAATTAAAATCTAATTACTGTTCCAATTTAACAATGAATTTGGCAAATTTTAAGAACAAAACTTAAAAGATTATTAACGTTTAATTTGTATATTTTTTGCACGTCTTCTTAACACTTGGCATGCGGGTATATTTCCCCGCCGACTTACGCGTGCAGCGGGCGTTTCTTTGTGAATTTCGCGGGAGTTTCAAATCACAATAAATCGAAAACTACTTTCTTCTTCTCAACGAAACTTTTTTGACTTTGCACTTAAATATATGGTCTACGATTATTTAAAAAAACGACATTTTTGTTAATACGTAATGCCCATCGTAATTATACGATACCCGCTCTCCAGCACAGATCTACTAAATACGTATTTTCACGTGACCCGCGCTCCAGTGACAGACTGCGAAAAACGTAAAAGTACGTTGCTCGCATATCAAGTGTTAAGCTTCTCAGGTAAAGCAAAATTATCGAATACCCCTCAAACATACAAAGTAACCAATCACGCTGATCGAAGCAGTTACTACAATTTTCCAACATTTCTATACAATTTCTTATCAAACATAGATTCAACAACTAAAAAGGCATTGGTTACATTCAGAATTAATACTAGAGCGCATAGAAATATCTTTACAATTGTCTAAATGTAAAATCCTCGGAATGGAAGCATCCAGTTCATTACGCAAAGTGTTCCGGCGATAACTTGCCCTTATTGTGCCAATCGTTTCCCACGTTTCGAGCTACATCGCACAAAGGAACACAGACAGTTGTCTGTACCACCTACAATTCCAATTAATGTATGCTCAGGATAGAAAGGAAACTTAATCGCCCGGTATCGAAATCCATCGACTATCGTCATGTTGCGTCCCGTTTGATGTGCTTCTGCATAGGGCGGATATGAACCGTAATAGATGCACACACAATGGATAGTAGAGATTAATTACGGGTATTAATTATGCTAATCTGGATAGAAATGCAGTATGCGCCGTCTTCGTGGCCAATGTAATATTATGCGTCCCCATGGTACTTCTTATTTAATGCAAGATGGATGTCTTTGTGGTAATTTGGTGTATAATGTTATTAACGTTCGTGCTTCTATTTCTTGCACATTTTTATGTTTAGGGATTAGTGTTCTGTTTCAATTATAATAATTAAGGAGAGAGGGTTTAGTGCAACTGAAGTAAGAAATAGAAAAGTGTTTTATTAAGGAGAATAAAAATATTGCAATAAGACTGAAGTTTCTCTGCGTAAATGGGGTTAAAAAATTTAAAAATAGAAGTGTATTAATAGAGAATTAGGAGACGGTTTAGTTACGTTAAACTTCTTTGCGCAGAAAAGAATAAAATTTTCAAATTCAACAATGTCGAGAAGCGTTTTATTGCTTGAAATATTTTATATTATATTTTCTACTTACGACATCTTTGTATTAGAATTAAAGTGTAAATTTTGATAGTTATATTAAAAATCGTGCTTTAATAGCTATGATACTTTTTGTTACTTTTGGTCCAGAACAAATTGAATTGTTATAAACTTTACGTCAGCGCTTCAGAGAAACTAGTTGCAATATGTGCAGACACGAAGGTTTTCAAGAATCTCTTCCTCGAAAATGAATATTTTTCAATCAAACGAAATCGTAACGAGTTAAGCAAAAATGAAAGCTTTTATTTCGTTTCGGAGGGCACTCCCGCGTTATTCAATCTCGTTTAATATCATAGAAATATGAAGGAGAAATATTTTCGATGGATTTTGTTCAAAGTTTATCAAGCGGGCTTCGTGTTTCATTAAATTTTGCACATGAGAGTTCAATTTACCTCGGATCTTCCATTGCCAAAATAAACGAGTTCCATTTAACGATTGACAACCGAATTTCACGAGCTCAAGGAAATAAATTTTCGCGCGGAAGAATTACGTAAATTTTGTCTACTCAACGTCTCATCTGTGCTGTTAGTAAAAATTTTCAGCCATCGGCTCGTCCATGGAAAAATAGTATAAGCACCTAAATTTCGTTCGGTGTTACTTGCAAATTATTTTACACGGTTTTCCCGATTAAATTGCACGCGAGATTCACGTACCATGAAAAGCGCTTCCAGAAATTCGGCAAACTATTTAATTCATTTTGACCGAAATTCGTAGTTGATGAAACCCAGCGGAACAACTGAAAGGAAAAGTCACGCTCTTAGTTTTGAATTTCCTGTAACTTTTAGATGCTGCTACTTCATCGCCTCTCATTATGGGCGTTAATTAATGTCTGCCTAAATTAGCGATGATACATTTCAATTACAGTGGTGCAAGTTAATAAAAATTCGAATAATTCCCTAATTGTTAAATTGCCCGAGGCAAATTGAGAAAACATTTAACTCTCCATGAACCATTCAAATAGCCAAACAATTCGTGCGAATGTATTATTAATGTTTCGCGAATATATGTTTCGAATTTCCTGAAGTTTCCGCATACGTTGCTAATCGACCACTATGGTGATTTTCTTTCCCGTAGATTTCTTCAGCCCCGATAGAGCAACTAATTCGACAAATTGTTAGCGAATATTCACGCTAAGCCGTTTCGCTGAATAAACACGTCGCTGCACGCCGTCGCGAAATTAAGAGGGCGAATTATCATTGCTAAACGAACTCCCACGGAATGCTCCTTCCCTGATAATTTTGCTAATGAATACCACTCCAATTCCGACGATATGGAAACAAACGACATTCCGCGGCGCGTGTCTTTTACGGAACAGTTGGCGAATTGTTGACCGCTTTAATTACTCTAGTTGCGGCATGACAATAATCATCTTAACTTGTGCATTAACTTCTTAAAATCGCCTCGGTGAACTGATTACCCTCGCTCTGAAAGTTCTCTACTTTTAATCTATTCGCTGCTTAGATTTTTCCTCTTCGCGATTCTCCTTCAACGATGAACGAGAAAAGAATTATTTGAACGGTAAACGACGTTCTTCGTGCAGCGGGTTGAACATTCGGTAAATGCGATGTGGGAATTTAATATTCAATTAATAGAAGTATTTAAATACTTACCATTAACGATTAATTGAGTAAAGTATAGTGTGCGTTTCAAAGTTTCAGAGTTTTTTTATCGGGCTTTGACGGACAGTTTGTAACATATTCCTGAAATTAGTGTCACTTTGATGTCTTGAATCGTTTGTATTTCTTCAGCGATGATTAATAATCTTTAAGGATTCCAAATTAATTGACACTTTGCCACGTTGCTCAAAATTCAATTATATGATGATGCATATATATATATATTGTTATTCTATGCAAACGGTACTGTGATTTTTACTCAAGTTATTCTAAATGTGAAGCAGCAATTCTTTATTTATAATATAAAACGAGTCTTACAAAATTGTATGAATAACAGACCTGAATTAAACAACGATCGCCGTATCTTCTAATCAATATTTTTATATACATATAAAACCATGTTACGTTAAAGTATATAAATATATAGTAATTACGTTGGTAAATACGTAAAAAATAATATCACACAATAAAAACGAACTAAGCAGATTCAGTATAATGAATAAATCATTACGAATTGATACCACGGTTTGCTAACAGTTAAACAGCAAATAACAAATAACAAATCAGCCTTAATTTAGCTTTCACTACATAGAGACCTTTATTATCAACAAAGTATAATACTCCAAAATTCAGAGTCAGAATTCCTCCAGAAGTCAGTATCGCCTGCGATAGGGTAGTACTCAAATTATTATCATGAAAATTACTAATATTGCACTATTCCTATAAAAAATAATGCAAAATGCGAAGAAGAAATAGAAAACGTCGATGCTAAAAATGAAGAGAATTTTCCACGGTTAAACATCCATCTAAAATAGGAGACGAAACAGCTGTATGATTTATGACTCGATGCAATAAAACTCTCGTTCCCCCGGAGGCGAGGAATTTTTCGCTAATTGAACGAAAACACGGTACGTTATCGGTCGTTTAGAAATTTACCAGCACGCCGGAACTTTCGCCGAGATTTTCCTTCTTGCCCGAGGATCCGGCTAATGAATTCTTTACCACGATACGCGCGCAAACAGCTTCCAAAGGTGGCTCCTTCTCCATCCTGCGATATCGAAGTTCCTCCGTCTTTTCCTCCGGCTCGCGGCGGCGCTGGCTTTAATTATGAATTTGATCAGACTTTTGCGAACTCGGCAGACATGGTGACGTCGGGACGCCTTTGTGTAACTTGCTCGAGAGGTGTAAAAATGTTGTATCCGCGATGGCTAAGAGGTCACCCTCACGGCGACTCGTGACCGAAAGTTTCCCGCTCGAAATGGCCCCGGGGTACCCTTCGAAACTTTTGACCCCTTTTGCGCTTTAGCCGCGATTCTTGCTAACCACGTGATTCGATAAATTATTTATAACGCCTCTGCGTTGTCGTTTAAACCCTTTTTCGAGCGCTTGTTAGACCTTTATTACCGGGGCACTTTTTTTCAGGCTGGAACGCAGGTAAATGGCTTTTGGAGGTATAAAGGATTGTGGAACGGAGAGGAAGTCTGACGGTAATTGGTAGGGAAGTTTTGGGGTTAATAGGGATGAGATGAATGTGGGGATGCCTTGGGGTATAAATTATTGGTATTGTTATTGTCAGACGTTTTTATTGTGCCAGTGATTGTGAGGTGGTTCTTTGGAAATTATGGCTATAATGGGCGAGGGGGTTGTTACGATGGCTATGGAAGCTTGGACTTTCAACTGATGAATATTTAAAACTGTACCTCTGAGCGAATTGACTTTAGTAATTGAACTTGAAAATATAAAAAAATATAGTTTCTTTAAAATGGGTATTGAAGACAATATTTAATTACGGCCCGTAGTTTTATTTAATATTTGTGTAATTTTATGAAGCTACGGAGCAATTGGAAAGGATGGTTATAAAAAAGGATTATAATACTATACGTTGAGTGTGTAAAATTCTTTTAAGTTGAGTGATAAACGATAATATAAAGAAGATACAATTTATATGTATTCCAGTATTTCGCAATCTACATATTTTTTGTTGCGTTTCAAATAAAAAACTTGGTAAGAATATTAGACAGAATATTCTGTCCGCAATTTTCACAGAGCATTAACCCACTTGTGAAAATTAGAAAATCCGAAAATTCAAGCAACCCGAAACTTCGTACTTGGTAAAATCCCCCTCCAAGTTTCAAATCCGAGTTTTTGTAATAATCAGAAAGAACGAAATTGCATAGATGCGAACGGCAAGCCGAATAGAATTCACCGAATATCCCAAACGACGGAAGAAAAGTTTAAAAATTGGACAGTACCATATTCTATCCTCTTCATAAAACAATTGTTATTTCCACGTGTGATGTTTTAACCATCCAACTTACTTTTGAATCGTTTTCCCAATTCTCAAATTTACCCTAGCAAATTTTTCATCCCCTCGTTGAAACGACCAAGAAAAACCCTTTAAGCACCCTTCTCGCAATTTTCCTCGAACAATGCAAAAAAAAATACCACGAACGAAAGCCACGTTCACTTTCGCGATCGAGCAACAAGAATAAAAATCGCGGAGTAAAAAGCGTCCCATTAATTTCCATGCGATGGGAAGTTTTTAATTACTCGTTAATCGGTCGATTATAATTACCAGGAGGAGCGATATCCACCGTGAATGTCGTCGTGCAGCCGCATAAACTCCGTGGCGAAACTTTCTCTTATCGTCGAGCACGGGAAAGACCGCTGTCACTCTCCCTTCCGGTGAACTCGGAGGGTGGCAACATTCCACTTCCGGAGAACGAGGAGAAAGTAGGCGAGGAAAGGGAGAGTGACGTCGGGCGAGTTTTTAATTTAGCTAAAATCTTTCTGAATGCACCGAGCATGGCCAATTTCGGATGTGTGTCCCCTGGGGGATGAAAAATCGAGCTTCTTAGGTTGCATGAGCATCCCCTGACGTCGCTGCGTTGACGAAGACACAACGGAGGACGATTTGCAATGACGAGGCTGTTTCATTAATTCCGTGCTACCCTTCTCGTTGCAGGGTCTACTCACCCTCTTCAGATATCGATAGCTGTATCCGCGGATTTTAATTCCTTCCGCTGGAATTATTGGGGCTGACTTTTTTCCTATCTTGGGGCAGTGTCTCCCAAGCTTTTGGCAATCGTGTGCATTTTTCAGAGTTTCAAATACCGTGTGGGATAAAAAACATTTAAAAGGTGTTGTTTATTATTAGGTAATATTTTTGGGTTTTAACCCTTTGCGGACGACGACTTTTTCAGCCGGGTCAGGTAGCAGGACGAGGCGATTTTTGCAAATATGCCGAGTGTCTTACATGGTACAATTAAATGATCTTACATATAAATTATATTACAAAAACGTTATATTTCGATAGTTTATCTATATTCACACCTTTATGAATATAATTTTAGAAAAATTAGGATCTGTGGTTTCGTTTGGTATGATAATTTATAAAACATTGACCAAGATGCATTCTTGGCTTATCTGGACATATATCGCAGTAGTAGGTTGTTTCATGTCTTCCACCTGGTGTGTTTCGACTAGAACAAACTTTACA
The DNA here is from genome assembly GCA_963989415.1 of Cerceris ruficornis. Classification (NCBI taxonomy): domain Eukaryota; kingdom Metazoa; phylum Arthropoda; class Insecta; order Hymenoptera; family Crabronidae; genus Cerceris; species Cerceris ruficornis. The sequence goes on from OZ022521.1 coordinate 14,638,921, forward strand.
ACCCTTCTTTGTACCTATAAGAATCACGTGGAGCTTTCCATTTAGCCGAATTTATTATTTATGTAATAGTACACAAATTTTAACATTTATTGCATTGCTTGGGGTAACCGAAGAAAGTAAAATGTTAAAAATAGCAATTCATATTCTGAAATTGTACAAACTAATGGAAAATTAATTACATGTGCAGCCATTGGATCTTAGGATGACTTAATTGCGAAAATGGGGCCATTAGCAATTTATATTCAATTTCACATGCTTTTGCAAGTGAAGCATTTTTTTCCGAGGTTTCAACTAAGTATATCATAGTCTGAGATATGCTGCTCAACGCAATTCATTTTTATAAACGAATCAATTACGAGTAATGAAGAAAGACGGGCTTTAAATGAATTATTCGATTTCATTATTTTCTCAAGACCCCATCGTGAAGTTTCACTTTTTCAAGGAGAAATCTTTTTATCCTAGGCGTGGTTGATGCCTTTAATTGGCTTATTTGTTATTGAATTTTCTTTCTTTCCTGCAAAAGTACTAATTAATTGGGAGAATAAATAGAATAAGTAAGGCGATAGAGTAAATTAATTAAGCCGGCTCCTGTTGTGCCTCTGAAAAACGTCCCAGGTGTACTGACGTTTCTCTGATAAATCGACCATTAATGACGGATTTCAATTGCGATGGTGGAAAAATTATGATTTCTTTTGTCGGCGATTTGTAAATATTTCAGATTGCGATTTTGTCGTTCTGACGATGCGGTGATTATGAGCGGCGATTATGAGCGGCAGGTAGCTGTGATAAATTCAAAAGAATTTTAATAGATAATATAAATAAACAGCACGTATGTAATTATTATTTATATAGTATTTCTTTTTCATTTCTTCATGCACATTGAGCACTCACAATTTGGCGGGAAAAACTTGGGACACCCTGTAAAACATCATGTCCTTCAAAAATTAGCAACTTTATCACAGTATATTAATTTATTACTGACGTCTACCAATGTTAATTTATTGCGCATCAGATTCAAATAAAAGTTAACGTATATCTTTCCATCTATCGAAGAGCATCCTTTGAGCTAACTTAAGATGAAACGTATAAATGAAATATTTGTGACACTTGCAAAAATTCACTCAACAACGAAACATTTAACTCTGTCGTCCGTTTATATTTTCACGAAATTATAAAGCGTCTCCCACAACCGTTGTTTTTAGCGCGAAGGGCCTCTGTCTTTCTTGGCGAATTTTTGTCTCTTTACCGTGCAAATTACACGGACTGTTTTTTTAATAGCTGCATAGTACCTCTCGGTTGAATTAATTGCGGGCCACAGACACTGCTTCGTTAGTGCGCGGAAGTTAAATTCGTTAAACATCTCATTCTCGCGGCTACCTAGTTTCGGTGGGCGAGAAAGGAAAGGAAAAAACGCAACAACGGATCTGTGGATACGAGAGACGTACTTCTAGGAGTAGGTCAGTGTGAAAATGGCGGATTAAAATAGGATTAAAAGTGAAATATCACATAAAGTTCGTTCGTTATATTATTGTTACGTTTTTGCTCGTTATTCCGTTTAACAACCATACCTTGCACCTGAATTGCCAATGGGGTTAATTTTCATTTCTACCATTTCGATATTAAACATATTTACTTGCAACAGTGTGCAGTTTTTCACGTACACTGATCATTTGCGTATTTATGCCAGTCTCCAGAGTACCGAATTATTAAAAGTTTCTTTAGGACGTTCCTGCTTTGCATTTCCGAATGCAAATTGTACGTTGCGAAGAAGCCTTATTGTTTTTTATCATGTATTAATTACTGCAGTGTAGTGGAAACAAAACAAAATTGAATAATAGATAGAAGTGCGATTTGATTAAAGTTTTAATTCAGTACAGATATCAAGTAATTTAAACTTTTATTCAAATTATATTCAGAGTTGGACGTTTGCAATTTGTATGTAGGATTATTCTTGTTTTGGTTTTTTTATGGACCATTCAATCCTAAATCATATGACGATAAAAAAATTGATGCGGCTAAATTTCATATCATTTTATAATATAAGTACTTGCCCCTGTGGGTAGGGGACAGAATATACCCACAGCAACCCCTGCTTGTCGTAAGAGGCGACTAAAAGGGGATGAAAGTGCTGCTCTTTGACGTTTTGGCATACGTGCCAAAACTTAGATGCTCAATAATGAATAAACGTGACAGTATGTTGATACTGCACTGTGTATTTTTCTTGCAAACTTGTGAGATACTCTGAAGTATAATTTTTGGTATAAAATAATAGTGTGCCTCAATCTGAAGGAGATAAATTTATGCAGAGTACAATATTTACATTAATGTTATGTTGAAGATACACTCTTCGGGCAATCTTATAATCTTAATTACAATTTAACACTAGAACTACCGAACCAGTCAAAATGACTGGTGCACATTTTTTTCTAAAAATTCTCTAAGTTTATGGGAGAGTCGTAAGGGAAATATTCTACGTCAAACTCAAAAAGCATAAATGACCGAATTGATCATCTTTTCCGCCTCTTGATTCCTCTTTTCTTAAAGTACTTATTTAATATATTGAAATATAATAGACTTAACGCCGGTAGTTCTAGTGTTAAATAAAACAATGAAAAAGTATGTCGACTTCAATCAAGAGAAGAAATCAAGCTGTGCAATTTCACCCAAATCCTAATTCTCCCCACTCAATTTTTTTCAATTTTCCTAATCAATCTTCCCAAATACTGTTTCTCCCGATGAACAAAAATGGGGTCCACTTTGCAGCATTCTCAAGAGAGCATCGAAATTTTCGCACGTTCGAGCCCAAACGAGGAGGCACGTGCAGAAACGATGTATTAACGAAACGTCCATTCGCGAAGCCTTCCTATTTATAACCCACGGACTCCGTACATCACTGCAACGCGATAAACTACTCTCATTCCAAGCTTTGCAAGCCGTAAATCGACGGGCCATTGTGCACCCGAAGAAAACTGCGACCTAAGACGCCTACGAACGAAACGCATGAACGAATCCAAACGGCATGTTTAACACTAAGTTTACGGAAGCCGCCAAATTGACGGGTTCATACTTTTTTTTATAAACATTTCTCAATTATACAGAGAAGCAGTACAGTAAATATTTCACACGTATTTTATAATGCAAAAATTACTTAACGAATTATCAGCTTTGCCGCTTGATCCCTCTTTTTCCATAGTTTTTATTTAATATATTGCAGTGTAACAGATTTCACTCCCGTAAATCTAGTGTTAAATAGCACACGACGGATACGGCCGAAACGGGAGAAAGGGACAACAGGATGTATTTTATATATATAAAAAAAAGAAGAGGAGATGTAATTAGAATGATGGGCAGAAGGGAAATATAACCGGAGGATCGTTTGATGGCGCATTAATTTAAGAGACAGTTTCTAGTGTCCCACGATGAGCCACCTTAAGGAGGCTGAAGTCTAAAACTCCAAGGAGGTTACTGGCCGTTTGAGGAACGACTTTTGGAATCGACTTTTCTGCCGGAGCGAGGAGAAGTTTGGCAATTTCCTGGGGCTAATCTGGTGGATGGTCAGCATTGAGATGCTGCGGGAGCTACAGGACGGTCTGGAAGGGCACGGGGGTGGCGAACGAGGGGGGGGTGGAAGCCTGAGACGTGGGTGGACCCATGGACCACGAACGTCGGGTGATCCCATGAATTATACAAGGCTCCCTCGTTTTCTCTGTTTCTCTTTCGGTCGGTTTTCTCATTCTTTCTTTGCTTTACCTCCCTTGCTCTTTCTAACACTCTTTTCTCCTCTTAGTCACTCCCTCCTTTCCCTTTCTTTTTTTTTCCCCTCTTTCTTCCTCGCTCTGTCTACCACTTTCTTTCCGTTTCTCTCGCTCTCTCTCTTTCATTCACTTCCCTTATCCTTCTCTCTCGCCCAGGATTTACCCTTTCCACCCTTCCTGTTCGGGAGAGCAAGCAGGGGATGGGAGTACAGCCCCTCGAGAACGACGAAAGAGAGGCGGATGCGTGCCAGAAACGACTTAAAGTTATCCGCCGCTACCCCTTTCGTGATTGAGCGGCAGCGCCAATAAACGCCGCGGTTGATCGGTTCTCGTGTTAGAGTGGCTTTTAATTAGACTGGACATCGCTTCTCTCTTGGATTTACCCGATGGTTCTATCAGGAAGTTCCGTGTCGCGTGAGATAGACGAGAAGGGACGATCGACTATCGAGTTTCATTTGGAGAGAAGTTTGTTTGTGAGAGGCCGTTGTATACGATACGAATTTGAACGTTGGCGGACTTTTCGATGGGCTGCATAGAAAAATTGTGGAATTGTTTGTGCTGAAAATTTGTAAATGATCTGAAGGGTTGCTTGAAACTTTTATATCGAAAGACGAAGAAATGAGGTGGGAAGTGACGAGGAAGAAAAATATTTCTCCGCAGAGTAGGCGACTGAACTTTCGCCGTATAATTAGCTCGATTCATCAATTTAATTGCAAGGAAATTTCATTTGTGAAAACCTCTCGTCAACTTTAAATTTAAATGTTATAGAAGAGAGGTGTTTTAGAGGGAAAAATTAATTGACACATTTATCAATTCTATTATTGTAATTTAAAAATGATTGAATTTTAACGACGTACAATGTGAATGATAATATTTGTTAGTCATTACTGTACTTTTTCACATCGACGAATTTAAATAGACGTTGTTCGGTCAAACGTTAATTCCGAATTCGCGCCGAAGAAGGTAGAAACCCAGAAGGTATCCAAAGCTAAAAACTTGACGCATGAAGATTAAGCGAAACAAGTTCCTGCAGAAGGGATCGATGCAATTACGCAACTTTCCAGAACGTAATTAATTTTCCTGCCCCACCCTCGCCTCTCGTTTCATTGTCCTTAAAGTCTTCGGACAAAAAGATCCACGATTATTCTTCGAGGGACCGTCCGGGGATCCAATTGCTCCTTCTTGTTATCACGTTGAAAGATTGACGCGTGATGGCAATATCCTTCAACAACAAATTAGTTGACACTCTTCCGTCAGTTTCTATCGCGCTTGTTAAATTTACCAAGGAAATTCTTATTTACGGTCAGAGCTGATCGAAACAAAGTACAATGATCTGTAAAAAAAATGTTATGATCGAGAATTAATCCTTTTATTTGTTTTAGTCTGAGATATGGTAATTATACTTTTTATTTACATTACCAAACTGTCGTAAGATAACTGATCAAATTGTATTTTATCGAAAATATCGAATACTTCGGTGTCTTGCAGCTCTAGGATTTTTTTTAATTAAGCAGCGTGGACTGCTAAGGCCATTAATTGCTGTTGTAGGATTTGTCAAACGTTAAAATCGGTACCTAGTCCTTCTGTCGAATGTAGCCAGAGATTTCATACTTGGCTTATACCTTTTATTTAAATTATCAAACGTTGGCGCAATGACTGAGGGAATTATATTTTGTGAAACACATCAATACTCTGTTGTCAGGAAGCTATAGGATTTTTTTAATTAAACAGCGCCGACTGCTAACGCCATCAGCTGTTTTTGTAAGATTTGTAAAATGTTGTAATCCATACATTGTCCTTTTGTCGGCTACAGTTAGAGATTTGTACTAACTTTATATCTGCTTCTTCTACTCAAATTTCAAGATGATACACAACATCATGTTTCATCAAAAATATCAGTATCATGCTATCTTACATCTATGGGATTTATACATCATTGCAACCCATACATAGTCCTTCTTTTACACTTTTTTCTCTTATCCGCCGCGTTTCCAAGTCACACTCCAGGTCTGCATCTCCAAATGTAAATCGTGAAGACTTCTCACCCTTAACACTAAAACTACCGATGTTACATCTACTGAAATTTAAATATACTGAATAAGTACTTTGGAAAAACGGAAATCAAGAGATGAAAAAGATAATTAATTAACTAATGTAGGTTTTATAAGATAGAAGTGGAATATTTACTTCTTGGCTCCCCTATCAGTTTGGGTAATACTTAGAAAAAATTGCGAACCGGTCATTTTGACCGGCTTGGTAGGTTTAGCGTTAATATAGCCTTTTCTCTATTTCTGTTACTTAAAAAAAGCGCATAAGCTACCGCCTACACCTTCAACAAAATCCCAAAAAGTCCCATTCATCCTTTATGCAAAAATAATGAAATTCTCAAAAGCCTCAAATGTCAGTAGAAGTGAATTTGATGAGTAGATTATATCTTGGACAGTTCTTGGTCATAGAAATTCCACAAAATTCTGCAGGTGTTAATTTTCGAAATTCCAAGGGACACCTTCGACACGCACAGATCGTTGGATGATCTTCTCGCGATACACTCGCGTAAACTTCAACGGAATCGGCTTTATTGTTCCATCCCTTGACGTGCTCTCCGCTTTCTCGTCATAGTTCGTGCTCACATGCGGATATTTGTGGAAGAAGTTGGCGAGGTACAGGTGGATCTTGCACTCGTACATTTGCAAATGGCACAGTTCCATGAGAACTGGTAAGCCAATGGTAAGCCTCACCGGCTGAAACATAGAACAATAATAATAAGTCTAGATACGGCTGAAGCTTCCCCGGCAACTTCCGTAATTGTTGTTTCGAACAATTTCAAACGATTGCTAAACTCCCGCTATTCCGTACGTACGGTCGCTTTTGACTCTTTCGAGTCTTCGTATTCATAATAGGTGGAATGACGGAGACGTTTTTTTTTTCACCGTCTTCTTTAATTACTTACACGAGGTTCTACTTTGATTTCCTTATCTCACGACGGCGTGTTTTGTAACGGTTGAGGTTTAGTTTCTTGTTTTTTAGGTGGAGACCAGAATTTGGAGTTGTCAGTTTTGGGTTTTATTGAAATTTTCCATATTTTGCGTTTTCGACGAATTTAGGCAGTGCGCTGTTTAGGAATATTTGTATTGAAAATTATGAAGTATTTGCAAATTATTGAATTCAGACTTTGTTTGAAAAACAACATTCTTGAATTGCGGAATAGAAATCGAAATGAGACAATCTACTGTTATTTTTCCAGAAACTCAAAATTACACACTTTCAAATTAATGAATATTTCACATACTTTGGAATTCGCTGAAAATTCATAATTTTATTTCTCCTATTGTAACAAAGAATAGTCATTTAACACTAGATATACGGAAACCGTAAAATTGACGGGTTCTTCCTTGTTTTATAAATATTTCTCAAGTTTACAGAGACGCTGTACAGTAGATATTTCACGTGTATTTTATAATGCAATAATGACTTAACGAATTGCAAAGTCCTTATTTAATATATTTTCATTCTCTTTTTTCAAAGTCCTTATTTAATATATTGCAATTCAACAGATTTCACGCCTGTAAATCTAGTGTTAAATTAAGCATCGTTGTTTTCCTTTCAAAATCCGAAATAATATTGCATATTAAAAAAAATTAATCTTTAGTAAAAACATATTGACATACAATTTTTAACAGTGTAAAATAAACTTCGTATCTCTGAATATATAACAAGTCTCCGTTTAGGCGACTAAATTCCAATGTAATTGAATTGCGTAACAATTCGAGCCCACTAAAAAAAATGCTGGAAAGAAGAATTCTAGTTACAGATCGATAAAATCTGTACAAGCGCCGATAGAATTTAATTTCAAACTTGTTGCTAGAATCGATCAGATTGTTTTGCACTCTTTCACTAAAACTCTCGTTTCGTTTGACAATCCCAAATACATCCCCGAGCATAAACTTCATCCTGGTGTTCCTGTTCGCCTAGTTTTCACCAGTAGTCGTTTTGCAAAAGTTAAAGGAACTTGGAGAGCACGTTTTATTTACGCAATTTTAAGTGCAACCAAGTTAGAGGAATAAATCTTCGGTCCGTGCTAATGGGGGAATAGGAATTCAATGGTGAAACGCGGTGAATTTCACGAGATGGAAATTCTAAGTTTCGAATTCATTACGTATTTCCAGGCAATTCGAAGCCGGTAATTAAAGAAATATCAACGTCGAACAACATTGTTCGCTATTCATTGCATTTTCCCGCTTCGTGGGATAAAGGAAGCGTGTTAACTTGAAGAGATACATTTCGATGTTTTCTAATTATTTCTGAAATTTTGTAACAGCGAAATTGCCGGTTTACAAATTTCTTGTAAAGTTTCAAGCAAATTTGCATTGATAATTAATTCGTGCGAAGAAAAATTATCTGCTTTTTCAGGAAATTTTGCGCTATTCATGTTTTGCACTGGATTCTTCCCAATGTGTTTTAAATTTCCTAAATTCAAAAAGGCTTAATTAATATTCGTTACCAACCTTGGATTTCCACTAATTACTTAAAAAATTCCAAAGATGGAAGCAACCAAATTTTCCACTTGGCACAGCTTAATTAATACTTTTGGATATTTTAAATAATTTCTCAAATTTTCTAAGTTTAAAATTTTTCAACAATTTCCAGGCAATTTTCCATAGATTAATTCGTGCGCAGAAATATTAATTCCTTCTTTTTTTACACAAATCTGCACTTTATAAAATTTACACTTTTTTAGATGAAAGAAACAACCAAAATTTCCACAGAACACGAGTCAGTCAATATATTACAATTTATCATAATTTTCCTGAGATCAAAATTGCCAGGTCAAAATTTATTACCAGCTTTCAGGCAATTCTCCATCGATAATCACTTCGCACCACGAAACATTGCCTATTTCCGTTTCCAAGCAATTTCCCGCGTATACTTAAAGAAATAACAACGTCGGACGACTTTGTACGACGTTCACCGCATTATTACCCTCGGCGAGATAAAAGAAGCGATCAGAATTTCCACGTAGCACGAGTCAAATTATCTTTTCTGCCTTTTCTTAAATTATCTCCGTGTCTTGTGCAATATTCACGAACGAACTTTGCAAAGTTCCGAGGAGTCTTCTCTTCGCATACTTGCGAGATTGGATAGTAATTACTTCGAATAAGCGACGCTGCCTAGAACGATTTTATAGGAGTCACTCGTTCTCGCAGTTCTAGTTATGTTATTAATTTTCCGTTTATTAAGAGAGCAGGTTTTAAAGATACACGGAATGTAACAGTTAACGGGCGAAAGGGTTCATTTTTCGAAGTTATTGCTCTGACGCCGGCCTTTCAGGATAGAGATGATAATTCCATTAGGTTGTAAGTAGTTTTTAATTAAAACTTTTAGGAAGATGATAATGGAACTATCTTACTTGATGGATTTTCACTGGACAGTTAATTGCGGTTTATCGGAGAAATTTGTTTAATGAGATGATGTATCCTTGGTATTTTTAATTATAGTTAAAACTATAATAAATTAGAGGATAAAATAAGGAATATTTTGATTGTGATGAAATTTCGGTTTTGGGGGAAATACAGCTTGCATATTAGTATACTTTTCAAATTATACGATGGAAACAATCAGTTTTTAGAATACTATATGTTGAAAGTTATAAAATGTTGGGAAATAGTATATATAAAATTATGGCAAAATATATAAAATTTTGGCAAGTGTTCTTTTTAACATCGTATATTTCCTAATATAAAAAGTATAGTTTAGGCTCACATTTATTATAGAATAACTAGAATATGAGAATCGAATAAAATCGATGGAATTATTTTTCTGTTTTATACATCTTAAAAGAAGTTTATGCATCCTACAAAAATTCTTCCAGTTACGTAAACCGTTTGTATCATTCCCTTATCACCTGTGAGAATAAAATATTAAAATTACGATACATGGCGGAATGAATAGAGCGCTGAAACATGCCGTCGCATTACGAAATGCAAATGAAGTATTTCGTGTTTGACATTTTTTTAAATATGTAACTCAAAGCATGCAAATACGTCCTCGCCGTGTAATTTTCAACGATATTTCCTAACGCAGAAATTATGTCGGGCACCCTATCTCAAAATCTCAATGTATGAAATTATTAAGTGCACGACAGGAGATATGTGACTGTGCCTTTTGAAAAAAATGTATACTAATATTGGTTTAAAGCAAGAACTTTTATTCAATATCATTCCACTTTATTATACACATATTTTCCAGTCATTTCGACGGCTGAAAACTTTCACGCTGTATTTCTATATTTCTTTGGTCCTTCCATTACTCTAACTTTATTTATCTGAATCGAGAAATTTATATGAATAGATTCATTTATCTGAATATTTAAATAAAATTTGATATCATGTCAGTAATAATACTTGACACTAAATCCACCGACGATTTATCCAGTATATTTTAAATGTTAAAGAAATGTGTTGAAAAAAAATAAATGAAGGCAGCAAAAAGCTTGATCAATTTAATCGCTTGCAGCCTTCAAGATAGTTGTAGAAAATAGAAAAAGAAAAAGTGCTATAAACAGAAACATTTGGATAAAATTCAGAACGAGTCAGATTGACCACTTTGGTAAATATAGTGTTAATAATATTTTCTATTGTTAGAATAAATATTCCATACCATTTTACAGGTAGTATAAAATATCGATAACATTTGAAAATCCATTTTTCATATTTTCTTCTACGTAGAAACATTACAGTTATTTCGACAAAACGATATCCATCCGCAGATTTTTCGAAGATACGATGGAAAAAAAGCTCTACACGTCGAATTTCAATCTTCCTCCTAACTCTTCGGCATTTTCGCGAACGTCCAAACAGAAACCCGATCCTTTCGTACATCCGATATTCCGATCTCCCGCTTATTCCACACAATTTTTCAAAGCCCCAGACTCGTTCGTTTTTATTCGCGCAACTGTGCATCCCTGTCCTATCACAATTTCCTTGAAACTTGCATTCTCGCGATTCCATTCTTCGCGTATCGCCAAGTTCAACTTTTCGTTCGTGCCTGCACCTTGTATCTTCGTGTTCCTCCGGCTGGATTTCACGAAAAGCGGAATAATTTCAGGTGCTACCAAATTGGAATTAGTTTCGACGACGAGAAATTTGCATGTTCAATTTCTTTCTCTCTCTCTGTGTACTCAACATCTTGTTTCTTTTGCTTGTAGGGATATAGAGAAATATTAAAGTACTTTAAATATAGTTATTATTGCAAAAATTGTGCATTATGAAGTATGAGAGCTTAAAATGAGTATATGTGCGGAAATGTATTTATTCCGTCATATAGAAAATTGATACGAGTTGGGGAATCTTGATACACATCAATTTTTTATTTTTATAATTTTATTTAACCCTTTGCACTCCGTTGCCGTCGTAGCGGCGACATTATAATAGCAGCTGATAACTTCGTTGTCAGGTAAATCCTTTTTATATTTTTTTTATACTGTAAAACATAATATTAAAACGCGTACGCTTCTTTTTTAATGACAAAGCAAGATTTTCAATTTTCCACAGATCTGCACTCGCACCGCGTAAATAGTCCTGGAGTAGCTGGGTAGTAAAAATTCAGAGTAAAAATTACTCAGAGTGCACAGGGTTAATATACTTCTACAATTAACAAAGATATTGCGCAAATAATTCTGCACGATAATTTTATAAATATATAAAATAGCCTTTAACCCCTTGCCCTACAATAACGAGTGACACTCGTGATGAGGTAAATGGGATAGGAAATTTTCAAGTTTTGCAAAACCTATCAAATTAAAAATATTAATGAGACGCAACGCGATAGTATTATTCCTGTAATATTAATATTACGTTAAACACGATATATCAAGAATCACTGATCAATTTTTATTTTAGCAATTAAATTTTGAATTATTACGGAGGAAGTTAGAAAACAAGCCGTAGGGCAAGGGGTCAATGACTTAATCGTTAACGCCGCTAAAAATAACACTAGGAAATCTTCATCCATCTTCGTACTTACTTAGGAAGCACTTCCAAATCTTTCACGCTTTCCCCATTTTCCCTAAAACGCTCGGACTCGAACAGCAGCCTGATTCATTTCTCAAAAATGTGCCCGCATTTCTCAAAATCCCAAAACGGTTCGATTTTACGCGCTCTTATCCTATCAGAATTCCCACAGAATCTGAACTTTCGGAATTTCATCGTTCGCATATCGCGATGTTGAACTTTCCCTCGGAATCCTGGCAACTTTCGCTGCCTCCTCGACATTGCAGCATTCCGTGTTCCTGGTACTGGGCTTTTCGACGAGCGGAACGATTTCACTTGGCAGAAAATCAGAGCCGAGGCAGAGATTTGTCGAAGGCGCGCGACACAACTACTGCCGGAAAGCTGAGACAATAATAACGCACGGCGAGGAGGAACTTTGGTAATTGTTACTTGGAACAGCAACGCTCGCTTAACCGTGACGGTGACAGTAATTCCGAGCGGTGCTAATTAAATTGGCATCTTCCGTTCGCGCTAATTATTACGAGTTCTCTACTTCTCTCATTCTCTTTTCTATCCTTTTCCCTGCTTTTCCCCTTCTTTCTTTGGCATTCTGTGCCTTTCTACGTCTGTTTCAGTCTTTCTTTTTCTATTACTTTGTTTGTTAACCTATTGTCTGTCTTTCCTTGACTCTTTCTGTCTCTCTTGTTTCTTGTCCTTTCTCTTTCTACCTTTTTCTATTTTTCTCTCTCCGTCCCTTCTTGTCTTGTGCTCCCTCTATCTTTTTCTATTTCTTTCTTTTCTCTCTCTTCCTCTCCGTACCTTTTTATATTTTTCCCTCCATCTATTCCTCTCGCTTTCTTCTTCCATAATTTTTATTTTCATCTTTCTGCCTCTATGTTTTGCTATTCTTTTTTCTTTCCTTGTCTCTTTCTCATTTCATTTCCTCCGTATTGTTCCACCTTTCTTCAATTTTCTGCCTCTTTCGTTCATCCCTGCTTCCTCCTTCTATGCGCCTGTCGTCGGCTGCAACGGGGCAGTTTAAATTATTAAAAACATGGGACGAGTTTATTAATTCATAAATGCTCCGTCCTTCAGCTTGTTTAGCGATGTCGTACAAAGTTGCTGCAAGTATGCCGTTCTGTTACCGGACTTTTAATTGGGAAATGTTTCTGAGGATGAAAATTAAATCTGCGCCCGGTTGCCGAAAGTTCGAAGTATTATCGAACGATTAAATTACATTTGGAGAAAGTCATTCGCGGCATTCCGTTTAATCCTCTTTACGCGAATTTTCCATTTACCCTCTGAAAGTATTAATGCAACGGCTCGCGTGGGAAAAAATGTAAGCAGTGGCACGGGAAAATTAAGTTTAATCCGTAAACATTGGCAATAAAAAGGCATGAATTCACGGCGCTAAACGAAAAACAATTCGGTTAAAATTTCACGATACACGGATCGAGAGAATTGTACAAATATTTTGATGCAATTAAAGTCGAAAAAGCAGAGGAACGATGCTCAATGTAACCAAGAGTTTTATTTATTCGTTTCGATAAACGTTCCATATTTCCTACGCGCATGAGATTTTTATTGTTTTAGAATACTTTGGATTACATTTGTTACAATTATAAAGCAATATATTATCGTATATTAACACTTAACCGTCCGGCAGCACATTAATGTGTTCTTTCTCTACTATCGGCAACCGGCCGGCGTCACATTAATGTGTTTTTCGATATTCATGCAAATAAAAACAATATAAACCGGAACTGAAAGAGCAAGCAACTTAATTATTTGTATTATCAATAAACATGAGGAAATATTCATTTACCAAAGTTGGACAATTAAATAATGGAATGTTACACATTTAAAGCGATAGTAAATATATAGGGATAATTATGGTCGGGAGTAATATAACATTAAAAATCCATAAACTATTTATTATTAATAAAAACAAGACTAACTATGAAAATCAACTAATCGTAAATGATAACTAAATATATATGAATATAAATGAAAACTACAACTATCGTCTTTCACGTCGTTTGAGTTCGACGTGTTTTCGTCTTATATGTATATCTTTAGTCAAAAGATAATGTCTTTTACGAGCAATACATTAATTTTCCTAGAAAAAGTACAGCTTCCAAAATACACAGAATTTCGCCGGCCGTACACTTAAATGTTATTCTGAAAGATGCCGGACTGTTAATTTCGTACGTTATCAGTATACTCTATCCACCATAAAATGAATTTGTGAAATGATAAAATTGGGTGGTAAACCCTGTATACCCCAATCAACAAGCGTCATAGATTGCTTTTTAATGAAAATTTATTAAAAAGACTGTTATTAAAATTTATCGATGCACAATTAATTTCAAATAGCCAAGAAAAAATTCAGATAATAGAGGAGTAAACGTCAATGCACAAACACCTAGTCCACCACGTTGAATCCCAGCGAAGTCTGATCATTTCCCGAAATGCTTCCTCAGCGTTAATTGGATTTCGGCTAACGGCAGCAAATTGCGGACGCATTTGAGGATGCATTTAACACGCGATCTCCCGACGCATCGAAGTCGTAACAAACGCGACAGGAACGCAGAATCGGGGCCATAAGTCACGAGCTATCCGGGTCAAAGGTGAGACGAGGTGTGAGCCAGGTGGCACAGCCATCAGGAAAAGCGATGTATAATCCGTCAGATCGATCGCGGATAAAGGGAAGTATTAGCGACTCGACGTAGAAATTGACACGTTTCCAACTACATCGGGACATGCTAATGGATACACGGCAAGTAATTAATTAGAAGGTTCGAAACACGCAAATCTTTTGCAGAGATCGAGAGCACATTTAGCTTTTCCGCTCTGACAGAGTCCAATCTGCGAAGCGTTGTCTCCTGGATTGGTATTGTTGTTAATGATTCAACTAATATCGGAGGTGGGATTGCCAGAAATGTAGTTCCGGTTTATAATTAAAGATACTTTTATTAATACACTTTACGACTGACTGCTCGACGCCGCGCTCTCTATCGAAGTTTCGTTTAGGGAAAACATACACATCCGGTTCTACGAATCGTCACGTATCCCAGCCGATCGTAGGAGAAGGGTATACACTATCACAACCGGTACAGATTTACATGGATTGAAGTAATCTGTGCAATTATGAGAGCAATATCTCGTCTTTGGTAAAACTGAATGTCCCGCTGGTTTTTCAAGGTTTTCATTCGAGGTTTGCCAAGTTAAATGACCGTGATCCAGCCGATTCAGAATTTTTTACTGTGCGACAAGACCCAGCTGAAAATCTCCAAACCAAAAAAACTAGAACATTCACAACTTAACAACTCCACTAACATCACCATCTCTCAAACTTCCAAATAACTCCCGAGCATCAATTTGATTCCCGTTTCAGCTCCTCATCGTATGTGCAAATCTCCATGCAAAAACTTCTTAATCATCCATCGACAGCAAAAAAACCCAATAGCAACCCGATATAACCCTGCATTACACATTCAAATCGGTTATATCAGCCTCATCATCCAGCCTCGTCAAACGAGCATCTACCGGTCTAAAATATATTCCTGACCGACAGGAAACGCCTACGTTTCCTAGTCTGTGTCATAATGGACAAACGAGACGTCAGTCTGCATTTAAAGGATTGTCCGTGACGGTGTCAGAAATCGGTGCGAAATGACGGTGATATGGGGAGGATCGAGGCGTTGGAAGGCGTTGACGTATCAAGGCCGGAGGTGAGACTACGGGGCTATGGGGCATAGCCATAAGGGAGAGCCGGTGACGGGCTGTAAGATTGATTGGAGTCACGGGATGGAAAATTAACGGTCTAGTCTAGGTGGTCCAGGGTTCACCCGGAGAAAGGTGCAGGAAGGCGCCGTCGTCGAGGGGAGCGTGACAGCCGCCGCATACTAATTCCCCACCTCTTGGCCTCCTCCGGCTTGGCTTCTCTCTCGTCGACACCACCACCGACCGACTGTTTTACCCGATCTTAACCGCCCATCCACGCCCTCGGACTCTGAACCGATGTCTTTCCGCTCGAGGACATGCTTTGCTTGAAAATTTCAGTGTTTGATGGTTCTGAAAGAATTTTTCGATGATTTATGACAGCAGCTACCCGTTGCAATGAATGGCGAGGGTGATTATTGGGACAGTCGTTGAGAATAAAATTTGGAATTTGACAGGGGGAGGAATCATTGAGGTGGTTTTTTCATGGGGAAAATGTGTGGCTTAGTAGATGCATGGGTTCTTTAATCGCTTGCCATACAGTAAAGAATGATAGTTGCAACCCGATAAATGAATAGAAAATTTTGAAATTTTCTCAAAATTATTATGTTGAAAGTATTAGTGGGTCACGATAGGGTCAAATTATGTTAATACTGTCAATATTACGTTAAGTTGTACGCTTTAGTTTCTTAATACCTTGCCGTACAAAACGAATGACACTCGTGACCCGATAAATGGAATAGGAAATTTTGAAATTCTCTAAAAACTATTAAATTAAAAATATCAGTGGATCACGATACGGACAAATTATTTCTGTATTATTAATATTGCGTTAAGTTGGACGCTAGCAGTTTTTTAATCCCTTGCGGTGCAAAACGAATGACAATCGTGACCGGATAAATGGAATAGGCATTTTTGAAATTATCTAAAAACTAATTAATTAGAAATATCAGTGGATCACGATATGGCAAAATTACTTCTGTATTATTAATATTGCGTTAAGTTGTACGCTTAAGTTTCTTAATCCCTTGCTGTACAAAACGAATGACAATCGTGACCTGATAAATGGAATAGGAATTTTTGAAATTTTCTAAAAACTAATTAGTTAAAAATATCAGTGGATCATGATACGGTAAAATTACTTCTGTATTATTAATATTGCGTTAAGTTGTACGCTTTAGTTTTTTAATCCCTTGCGGTGCAAAACGAATGACAATCGTGACCCGATAAAGGAATAGGAAATTTTGAAATTTTCTAAAAGCTATTAAATTAAAGATATCAGTGGGTCTCGATACGATCAAGTTATTTTTATACTGTTAATGTTATGTTAAGTTGTACAGTATATCAGAATTCAAGGATAGATTATTAATTCAGCAATTAATTCAAAGTTATTGCGCATTCAATCATGAAAGAAATCGTACGACAAAGGGTTAATAGGTGATTTTTTTATAGATTCATAGTTACAGACATTGAGTCGATTTAACATTGAATTTAATCCTCTCGATACCACTGGGACATGATATAACCCAAAGAAAGTTTAATAGCTACTGCTGAGACAAAAGTTTATATAAAATGCTTTCGATATCCCAATTTCGGTACTTTACACAGAGGAGAGAAGACACCTATTTCATGATAACTACCAAAAAATATTTGTTGATCGAAATGAAGTTTCTAATAAGAATACCTTACTTCAAACTGGTTTCTGACTTCCCGCAAAAGTGATACTGTATGCGTTACGTAAGGATAATTTGATACCGGTACATACTACTTTTTAACATAACTTCGAAATCCTTTTCATAAACTTGCAAGATCTTCTACAAAACACGTATCAGAATTCTGCAAAGTTTCCATGCAAACATTCTCTTAGATGAAATATCTCAATCTCCACGCTAGCGCGACACTATCGCAAACCCATGGCGCGCGATTACCGATCGAGCCAGTACATCCCTCTTTTCATTCATCCCTCGGCATCAAACGCCAGAGAAGTAAGTCTAGCAAAAACGTTGAAGTAGGACCGACATACATTCATTCACCCAGATCTGCGTTAATGGATCGATCTACCGCAGAACGCAGGAGCAAGGACGATTATCAAAGGGGAAGGCCGCGAGCATAAACCGTTTCGAGTGGCCCCGTTAGATAGGGATAGCTCCGCGATGGTTAGAGGAAGTGCAGATGCGAACGGAAAGGACCAAGGCTGCCTGCAGGAGTCAAAGGTCCGTTCTTAATTGGATCAAACGAGCGAGGATCTTCGGGCGATATGTCAGCGGGGTTTGCCGTTTCGAGGTAATTACAGAGGCGCACCGAAGGCGCTTACAAAAGGGCACCATGCGAATCGGCATTGTTTCGAGAAATTGGATAATCCATCGGTGAGCCAACGAAGCTGGCAATTTCCCGGTTGTCCTATAACCAACGGTCCATGCCGTGATTCGAGGATGACGGGAACAGGACAAATTATTTCCCCCGTATCCGTCGACTATTCGGTTAACGATCGCGGTTGCGGCATTGTGCGATCATCGTTGTCGCGAAATTATGCCTGGCCTCTAGTGTTTCGCGCTGCGACGTGAAGGGACAACGAAGGGGTGAGACAGAGGGCGGAAGGTAGCGGTTTGTCCTCGTGGATTCATTTTTCCTGATTGTCAGCCACGCCGATGGCGGAGATTGGGGTACACTGGCAGGAATTGATGGGGTGGATGTCGAGGGAATCGATGAAAATTGACGACGCGAATTGTGAGCGATGGGAGAATATGTGTAATGCTGCTGGGACTCTTTTAATATCGAGATACGGGGAACGCGGTGTGGAATATCAGGAAAAGTAGGGTTG
Source organism: Cerceris ruficornis (assembly GCA_963989415.1). NCBI lineage: Eukaryota > Metazoa > Arthropoda > Insecta > Hymenoptera > Crabronidae > Cerceris > Cerceris ruficornis. The sequence goes on from OZ022521.1 coordinate 14,657,208, forward strand.
TCGGTGTAATTATGGCGTGGATTGTTTGTTGGAGTCAAATAAACGGTTGGAAGTCGGTAAGAAAGTGGTTGCATTCCAAGATTCAAGTTTCGATTCATGATTTGTCGATAATATTATTTATTAGCACTATAATTATTGAGGTAGGTTGGTTTTTAAATTTCTTTTAAAAATCGCTGAATTTAGTAATAGAGGATAGCGGACGTTTTCCATCCCATTGATCTTCTTTCGTTAACGATATGTATAAATTCCTCAAAATATATTAGAACAATCAGAGGTAATACTAGTGTTATAATAAAATTGACTTCCGTAGAAAAAATCTTTGATAAAAGTATAAGATATTTGCAAACTGGCTTGTCTGACTAATGCTCATCTTATATCACTTATTTCAACAAAACCTAGCCTCTCGTTCCTGCTTCTTTCGATGAACTGTTCACTTGTAATTAATAATCTTTTTCACAACTGCTAAAAAATATGAAAACATTCCAAAATATCACTACAAATAACTACGTATGCTTATCTAACAACCCCAAACAACCTCAAATAATTCTCAAACCCTTAAAAATAACCCTTACATGCCAACTACCACTAAGCTACACACAAAACTCTATAAAATAAAAACCAAAAAGAACAAGAAATATTTCCCATTAAAAAAACCCCTTCAACCCTCCCTAAAAATAGTTTCAAATATCCGTGATACCTAAGACAAAAAATAATTAATCATTATAACTATCACTCTGAATACGTGAAACACGAGCATACGTGTTCGATTAAAATCGAACAAAGAGAAACAGGAGGATCGGCGAAAAGTATTACTCGATTTGCGATTCCACGATGGAGAATTGCTGCTCGAACGGCAGCCTTTCCCGTAATCAGATTTGCACGAGCAAGGGAATTTGTTTGGTGGTGGAAGCTAAGCGGTGTTGTATGATGGGGTTCGAGAGCGGGGACGATGGGATAAGGGGAGAGAGGGCGAATTTCATCGGCATCCCCGATAAAAAGCGAGTTGCCGCACACGTACAAGGATAATGCAGTTTTATGACTCGCCGGTAGTGTGTGTGATAAAGCGCGGATAAAAGTGATAAATGTATAGTTTTTTATTGGCGAACTACGCCCGCCAGTTTCCGGGATGATACAGTTCGCGGGGATCGGGAATTTATCGTACTTATTGAACTGTTAGGAACATTCCATCGTGGATTACGTTTCTCTTGGCGAGTGGATTTTGGTTTCTTAATTGGCTCGTAATTCTATGAGGATCGGGAAAATAACTGGTGTCGGCTGAGTAAATAATTTTGAGGGTGTTGAAAAATGTAGGTGGTGTATTTGAGGATTTGAGTTTCTAGTCGACCTTGTAACTTACTGAAAACTACGGCCTTAATTTGTACTTATCAGACCCCCTTTGTAATTGTAAATTTATTCTTTACGATCAAATAGTGGACAATCCGATGGCCAAAATGACTTTTAAATGTTGGTGGTCTCATTCAAACTATCTCTGCATTTGTTTACTTCATTCACTGCCAGTGAGGAAGTACAAACGATGAGATTATTTTGACGGATCAAATTTAAATTAACAATAATAAATCCTTGTCAGCGTTTCTGCAAAATTTCCAAACATTTTCCAAGCCCGTGCAATATTTCCAAGTAAGAAAATCAAAACAGAAACGATATTCTTTCAGACTAAAGACACTTTGTCCGTCGTCCTCTCACGTTGTGCTTTACCCTCGATGTTCCACTTACCGTGAAGCTGATTAAGAGGCGATATAATTTCCAATTTATATTCACTTAGCACGCATAAAGCACCATTCGACTTTATTACACGGTCCGCTACTTTCCGTCCGTCGTTCGTAAAGCACCCGACACTTCCGCCAGTCTTTCGAGCTAGAAAATGAAAAAAAAATGAGAGAGAAAGAGGTGGACGCTTACAGCCGAAATGCACTAATTGGAATTAGTACACCGGGCAATATTTGAACAGCTTCCAAGTCCGGAGTAGCAAGCAGCGAGGAGCAACGGGAAGAAGAAATTGGATGGAACGATGGGCGGAGGGCCCGTGACGGACCGACGAAAAAGGATGATGCTATTAGGCTAATTAAGGCGCCTTAAGATTTTAACGAGTTCACTTACCCTTCCTCGGCGGAACTTCGAAATAGTCGCGTGTGGCGTGTAAACTTTACGAAAAGTGAATTGGCTTTTGCATCTCTCTCTCTCCCTCTCTCTCTCTGTCTCTGGCGTTTCGTTTGTTCTTTCTTTCACTTGAAATCTGATTGGTTGCTACTTCGTTAAGTTTCTTGATGATTTATTATTTGGGAAAGATCTTATTTGTAATGATTTATTAAAGCATCTTTGTATTAGGAGTTATGTGGTCTTTTGTCGTTTCACATTTACAATTTGAGGATTTGGTTGAAAATAAAAATGTAGTTGTAAAATTTAGACATGTATTTAGATTAATAATTGGATGGCAACGTGACTGGTATTGGTCGTGGGGAGATTAAAATAACGAAACTAGTGAAAGTATTTTGTAAGACACAATGTTACGTTATGTGAAAATTCAAACAAAAGATTGTAAAGCTTAACTCCGAGAAATATCGTTCAATTTGATAATCGTGAGTTTCTAAGAAGATCCACAAATCTGACATCCAAAACGACACGGTAATTAATATTCTAAGTCAATACAATTCCGCATTAAAATTGAATCGATCTTCTTATTCCGAAAGACGTGACAACGCTCTATTCAGTTGTTACTTATGACACAACGAAACAACACTTTCTGCCAGATTAGCAAGCAAATCATAAAAGTCCAATCAAATTCATCGCGAAAAAAGTGCGCAAAACGCTCTGCTGTCTATTTACCCGGATCATAAAAGACACGTGGCGTATTAATCGCGCATAATGAAAGGTCGAATGCATCGTAGAGAAGTCAGCGCGTTACCTGGTCGAATCATCAATCAGCTCGGGAAAGTTAAATGGTCGGGACAACGGGTTTTAATATCTCCCGAGAGAAATAAAAGTTGGCGCGATAAATCAAAAGTGAAAAGTCTACCCGACTCTCTCTTTCTCTCTGTCCTCTATATTCTTCTCTCCCCTTTTTTTCCTCCTCTCCCTCTTCTTTCCTCCTCCTCCCTCATTCCGTCTGCCACTCAACCACGTACAAAATGGCAAGTCTTCACTCTCTCTCTCTCTCTCTCTCTCTCTCTCTCTCTCTTTCTCTTTTTCTCCCTTTCCCTTTTTCTTCGTCCTTCTCTCAGGGTCTAATGCCTCTTCCTTCCATCGACGACTTGCAAAAGTGATAAATGAATTCTTCCCCCTTTCCTATTTATATCTATGGCCCGGAACGAGCGGGCCACCCCTGAAATTGGATAATCTCTTCGTAATAACTGCGAGGATTCCCGTGTGATCATCGATCGAGCGATTCTTGTTATTTCAGGCTTGTTTCCTTTGGACACTTTTTTCTCTCCCGTTCTCTTGCCCTCTTTCCATTTCTTTCTTTCTTTGTACTTTTCCTCTGCCTTTCTCTTATTCGTTTAATATCACATCGATACGTCGCCAGCGATTAAATTCTCATTGTTGAAAATATTGAAAAATTCATCGACTGCATATTGTGAGAGCAATAAACGTTAAAAAGTGTAAAAATGTACAAATTGGACGTTCGTTGAAACAACGCGCGAAAGTTCGGCGCCGGCAGGATAAAAAATCAAATACTTGATTTGCAGAGCTTGAACCGAGAGAAGAATTTTAATGTAAAACTTTTTACGTCGGCGGCTAAAAGGTGAGGGAACTATTGAGAAAAGTATGAGCTATTGCATTTAAATCAGACGTTCGTCGTTATTTTCCCTGCTCCTGAAATAAGAAACTTCGACAAATCTTCATTTAAATACGCGCCACGGCTAACTTCGAATTTTTATTACATTTTTTATTACACTTCCCTCTTATTTATTCTCGAATGTATAAATCACAATGTATTTAGTAGCATAAATCTGGACTGGAATTCATCAAAAACTCTAACATTCTCTGCAAATTAACCCAGATAATTTAACTAAAAAAATATACAAACGAACGCCTAAATTAATACCACCGCAGTAGACTTGCCAATTACGCGTCAGACATCAGTCTTTATCACGCTTTTCAACGTTAAAATTGTAATTCGATATTCATCTAAGAGAGCAATATTCCATTTGAAACCATTTGTAACATTCTCTGCAAAGTAACCCAGATAATTTAACTAAAAATATATACAAACGAACGCTTAAATTAATACCACCGCAGTAGACTTCCCAATTACGCGTCAGACATCAGTCTTTATCACGCTTTTCAACGTTAAAATTGTAATTCGATATTCATCTAAGAGAGCAATATTCCATTTGAAACCAACTTTAATATTTTGACTAAAAAAAATTTGCAGATTACCATATAAAAGTACCATCTGAGAGAAAAATATACAAAAAAGAAAACCTAAAATAATGGCTGACATAATCACAATGGAACCCTTCTCAAGTTTCCTAAGGTTAATACCACAATGCAAAATAAAAAATCTGTAACATTCTACACAAATTAACCCCACCAATCTAACTAAAAAATGTATGTAAAAAGCAACACCAAACATAATGCCATCGCACTAAAATTAGCTATTCTTTGCCATACCCCAGCAACACTCATTACACATTCTAAGGTTAAACCCATAATTCAAAACAGCTCTCATCATAAAACGTCTCCCTGTTCGGTCGGCGATTAGGCTTATCAGTGATGCGCTTAAAAACATTATAACTCGTCGTGAAAAGGCCCCCCTTTAACCGGCGGCTCTCTCATTTCGCCGACGTAATTTTCGCCCCCGCTTACAAAGTAGGTCGCTTTCGAGTAACCGTACGCTTCTAGCAATTGATTTCCTCGCGATAATACGACGATATTACCAGCTCGGCCGTCTTGCTCGAGGCGAAAGTCCCGGAAGACACCCTGTAATGCACATAAAGATATTATCGCGCCAACTCGGGTCCTATGCGCGGCTGCATTATGGGTAATAGATGTATGCATATTCTCGTAATAACGACAACTGCCGGTTCGGAAATATTCTACCGTGGTTTTCTTCTTCGTACTTTATATTTTTTTCCTTTTTTTTTTTTACTTTCGCGTGGAACGCGTCAGTTCTGAAAGTGCTGTTAAGGTAATGAGAGACACTTTTGGACTTCTCCGAGCGTTTGCATAATCGCTGAAGTTGATGGAGTATATTAATTGGAAGTTGAAGGTTAATTAGAAGACCCTCGATGGTATCGCGAGAGGGAGGTTAAGAGTTTCAGGCTTTTGATTGCGTGATTAAATAGTTCCCGTTCGCGGCGAGAGTCGATTGTCGAGGAATCGATCAAATGAACTTTTATTGTTCTCTGTTGCCGTTAGGGATTTAGAGTGTGTGGAGGGGTGCAGTTTGGAAATTTGTAGTTGTTTGAAGAGGGATCAGATATGGATTCCATTGATTGTGAGATACGGTGTTGTTCATTTTCATTATTCTTTTTCATTTGTACAAATATTTGCAGATGTCTACACGTTGCTTTAATAAAAGTTAAGTTAGGCGAATAACAGTTGATGATATTCTCTTCGTGTTTTTAAGCTCTTAAGAGATCGGATTAAATTGTGAGTGATGTAATTTTATTTTACAAAGAGGTACTAAGTTTTACTAGGGAGTCATGTTGCATTTAATAAAGGCTTCGATCTCTTGTAAGTCATAAAAACAACATTATTTTCTTCCCTCGGAAAGCAGTCTTCCGGCAAATTTCTTGCGCAGCAGTACTCTTATTATCCATGGCTCTTTGTCAGGACTGTTCCGCAATATAAATATTTATTGTTATTTGAATCTCATCAGTACTCTTTCTTCTTCCATGCACTTTTCTCAAAAAATCATGAAAGGAGAGTAATTTTAACAATTTTCTTTCTAGAAGAAATTCTCTTCATCTTGGCCTGCAAGTTACTTCTCTGTTAAATAATAATATATGTAGGATTGGTGAATGGACTTCCAGTAATCGCACTTAACGCTAGACTTAAAAACAAAACTAATACAAAACTAACATTATTCTAATAACAAAAATAGTTACATATAATAAGCTATAAGAACTATTGTGAATATGAAAAAACTGAATACTTCATAACGAAACTGAATAGAAATACTTTCAAATACAGTGGACTGATGTCTTTGCATACAATATAAATATTTCGCAAGAAAATAATTGACGGGGCAAGAAACTTGATCGATTTAATCTCTTACCTGATATAAATTAGATTACAAAAATTAAACAAGATACAGCGTCAAAAATTCAGAGATGTTTCAAATGAAATTCAGAACAAGTCATTCACCCACTTTAACACATTGTTGGCCGGCAATTTTAAAACGTTAACAGAAGAAGTTTTCTGTAATTGAGTATGGAATTGAAGAATCTAAATAAACTTCGATATACTTTATTTATACACAATGAATTTAGATCAAACTTGGTACGTATCTGCTATATATTATACTTTGTACATATTATATATTTTAGTAACTTTTTTGCTGTGTTAAAATCGAAATACCTAATGCAAGTGCAAACACGAGTTAACACTAGAACTACCAGCGTTAAATCGATTATATTTCAATATATTAAATGAGTACTTTGAGAAAAGAGGAATCAAGAGGCGGAAAAGATGATCAATTCGGTCATTTATGTTTTTTCGGTTGGACGTAGAATATTTCTCCTATGACTCTCCTGTAAACTTTGAGAATTTTTGGAAAAAATTGTGTACCAGTCATTTCGACTGGTTTGGTAGTTCTAGTGTTAACTCGTGAGCGGTCAACAATGTGTTAATAGATGTAACGTTAAACATAATTTAACATCCAAAACACAACATCCCTTCCCACTGGCCAACATGGCACCTAACGCCTTCACTGTTTACACCCGAACTTCCACGTTCGTCCGACAAAAGAGATAAAAATACTGAGAGAATATAACTCGCGAAACTCACGCCGGAAGAGACAGTGAAAGTAATTGGAGTCTTATCTCGCAATGAAGCCGGCAGCCACATATTTGCATTACATCCACGTGCGTAAACACGTCTGGCAAGGAGAACACTTCGTCATCCCATCCTATTTGCTTTTCGGCCGGCAGGGAAATACTCCCGCGGTATGCGGCATGCACCTTCAACATACGAGCGATCGCTCAGACGGTCCGTGACAAATAACGATGACGTTTTTTTTCCCCGCTGGTGAGCGCATCACCCCAACGTGAGTTAGTTTGTTTGTGTCCGTCGTGAAATTCCATGCGAGTAATTTTGACGATTTGTTTCTACGCTGGCGTGTCAACGGGGAAATTACCTTGGTTTCGGGGAGCCGAGGAACAAAGGTCAGAAAATGCCGCACCTCGATGCATCACGGGGAAATGAGAGTTGCGAAGGATCTGACTTTTTTGAAGAGTCGTGTGACCTACTTGTCGATCGCGAATGAGGCGGATGTTGTCGATGACAGGTTGTGTTCCATGGATGTCGGATTGGAAAAGAGGAAAATTTTTGATAGACTTTTGGAGATTTTTTATGGTAATTAAATATAATTGTATGACAGATTCTGGAGAATATTGTTAGGTTGAAACGGACACGTTTCTGGAGGCATTTGGTGACTGATATTGGTGATGGATACTTTGGTATCTGTATTTGGATACTGCAAAATGGTTATCCTTTTCGGGGCAGATTTTTGATGGTCGATAGGTTTTCTTCTAAAAATAAAATGAAGCTCTATCGAGCATAATCATGTCGAATTATTTACTGCTTCAAACTCTTCCAAAATACCTTTTGTTACGTCGTTTCGTTTTGACGTCTGTGCAGTTCTTGTGCACTTACTTTTTTAGCTGGCACTAAATGATAGGTGGACTGTATTCTTGCTTAACAAAATTATTTATTATATAGTGCAATATTACGTGGTAGCGCGATCTATTAGGTTGGTGCATATGAAATGTCGGATTGTATACGGTGAAGATAAAATGCCACAGTTTTTGCAAAATGAATGTTTATAAATCAAAATAATTTCCATCGACAACAATACACTTCTGCCAAAGATCCACAAGCGCTTTTATACTGAGTTTTTAGAAACATTGAAATTGGAGGCGACTTTTTTAAGGTCAACTTCATTGTTGAATTTTTTTCTGTAATGAAGTGATCTAAGTGTTTAAAAATGTGATAATCCGTTGAAGGAAGATCAGGTGAATGAGGTGGTTACCGCAAAATTTCATAATTTCAATTCACGACATTTTTTTGACGTCACTTTTGACGGATATGGTCTTGTATTGTCGTGCAATAAAGTAGGCCGCTGACGATTAATTGAAGCCGAGCGCAGTATTTTCAATTCTACAAAAATTTGTTCAATTTTTTGACAGTATCCGTCAGTAGTAATGCTTCCATGATCTTACAAAAAAGGAAGTTCAGCTTTCCATATATAGATTACGACATCATTATGGCATACGGTTGTGGATGCACCACGAGGCGCATTTAGAGGATACTTATGTATATCCAGAACGAAACTTTTTGAACCAAAGTTGTACGATATTTTTGTTAACAATTTCCTCTCATATGCTCCGTTTATGATAATACTTGCAGCAGCAGTATTATTACCAAGTTTAAATTCATATCGTGTTACTACTCGTATTTCGGTGATACTCACGTTACACAAAAAAGCATATTTTTTTATAGACATTAGGAATCATCCAAAAAAATACACTCAATATTGAGCATATAGACCAAATAACCTGTTTCAACTATAAAATTATTAATTTTACGGCCAACCATTTACAGAATATAACTATTTCATATGCACCAACCTAATATATGCCTGCTCGGTCGTGAGTGAACTAAATAAGTAGCTCGGGCCAGAAGTAGAAAAGAAATAAATAATTATCGGTTTGAATCTTTCCTAACTTATAACCGGAGGGTACCATTGACACCTCAACACATTTTAAATAATAAATGCCGTCAGCTATTAGCCTAAAATGCACGGTAGCATTTCCATCAATCACGGGATACTCCTCTATTTTCAATCTGCTTAAACATTTCTTAAATATTAAATGCCATCCCTTATCACCGTACATTACTCGGCAAAATTTCTGCCAATCAAATGCTACGATGTCTCTAAAAATACAGCTTCTCTCTTTCCTCTATCAGCCTTACCTCCAACCGATCAAAATACTCCCAGACACAATCCAGAAATTAGGCCCAAAAATACCAAAACAAAACCAATCCCCAGAACAAACCTCCCTTAACACTAGAACTACCGAGACAGTCGAAATGACTGATTCCTCATTTTTTAGAAAAATTCTCTAAATTGATAGGGGTGTCATGCAATAGGTATTCTGTGTCCATCTCACAAAACATAAATTACTGAATTAATCATCTCTTCCACCTTTTAACACGTTGAATGTTGTGCCGGTCACCGGTGACCGGCGCTATTGAATTCAATGTTTCAAAGGACTTTTAAATTCTAATATAACAAATTTGTTAATTCAGTCGATATTTACGCATTGGTCTCAAAAAGGTAAAGTCCTGCTGTCTGTGTATCCGTTTTTGTCTTTAAAGTTTCTGCTTTGTAAAGATGTGATTTTATTGGAAAAACTTTCACCTCACTAGAATTGAGGAAAGTAGCGAAATACCGGTAGCATTCAACGTGTTAATTAAACTTTTTCTTAAGTGTCTCTAATATATTTAAATATAATAGATTAAACGCCGGCACTCCTAGCGTTAAATCTCTCAAATTAACACTAGAACTACCGGCGTTAAATCTATCATATTTCAAAATATTAAATAAGTACTTTGAAAAAAGAGGAATCGAGAGGCGGAAAAGTTGATCTATTCGGTGATTTATGTTTTTTGAGTTGGACGTAAAATATTTCTCCTATGACTCTCCTATAAACTTTGAGAATTTTTGGAAAAATTTGTGTACCAGTCATTTTGACTGGTTTGGTAGTTCTAGTGTTAAGATATAAGTTATGGAAGATAGAAAAAGGTGGTAAGGCTCGTATTTTTGGAACGTCAGATTTCTACCCCCGTGATTCGGTGATTCTTAAATCATACCAACAAGCCAGCAATAACTGAAACATAACACCATCCTCATTTCGCGCGTTACCATCTTTACGATCTTTGGAAAAATTTGTGTACCAGTCATTTTGACTGGTTTGGTAGTTCTAGTGTTAAGATATAAGTTATGGAAGATAGAAAAAGGTGGTAAGGCTCGTATTTTTGGAACGTCAGATTTCTACCCCCGTGATTCGGTGATTCTTAAATCATACCAACAAGCCAGCAATAACTGAAACATAACACCATCCTCATTTCGCGCGTTACCATCTTTACGATCTTGTAGCCGCGTGTACGAGAACACGATAATCCACGGTGAGCTGTATCCGTCGCTAAACCCTCTCTGGCACAAGCTCGAGGATACGAAGGACGACGATAGTAGTATGCAGGACGAATGACGATATTACGAATAATTATTCAACTATATTCGCCGTTCTGCACGCGGAGGTGGGCTTGCAAAGGACAGAAAGGTGCTGCAGGGTTGTCGGAGTGTAGGAGCAGCAAAAGGGGGGTAAAATATGATCTAGAGTTTGGCCGGCATGACCGGCACCACGGTGGCTAATACGTTTGAGGGCGAAGTTAGTAACAGGTGGCGCGATCCATAACGGTCCCTGCAGCTTCCTAACCCGTCCTGGTACACCTATCCTCTCTCTTCTCCATCCTCCACCTTCAATCTCCTCGACCTCTAACGGCACACGCGCCTACGACGGAGGGGAAGAAAGTTTAATTAAAAATAAAAAGTTATTTCTTTCGTTGCAGAGTCCACGCCGCCGAGCACCAGCCCCAGTCCGTCCACCACGGAGATGCCGAAGAAAGGTGAGCTCTGGCCAACTACCCTTAATCATGGGGAAAATAATATTTCATCCTAGATGGTCTCGTCGGGGCTGCGGTGCTCTTTTTACGCTCTTCGGCGGGGGTCTCTTTTTTGGCGATACGTTTTCCGATACCTCTTTGTCGGCGTTATTGGATCGTTAGAATTGATTGATCGACGTCTTGGGGATGATTTTTGCTGGTTTTCGGTGATTAGCTTGTTAATGGAAGAGTGGTTTCATTGAAAGAGACTTTGCGGAGTGTAATAAATGATGAGAGGGCAGCCGATTGGGTAGTTGTTGCGGACAGTTGACTTCTTTGCTGTTAAAGGAGTTTATGGTCATTCATCGGTATTTTTTTTTGAGACAGAGTTTCGTTTGGCTTGATGAAGTAATACAGTATCTTTTAGTTTGAAGGCTTCGCTGAAGATTTAGAGTGTTATCGAATCTTTGACTGTTTCCAAAATCGCAAGTAATTATTGAATTTCGGTATTTTTGGTTGGTGCTTATCATGGTGAAAGTGTTAATAGTTGGAGGAGGTGTTAGACATGGAGAGAAATGTCTGTTAATTATCATTGACCCAAGGAATTTCGCGTTTCATCGACTTGTTTACTTTCACGTTGCAGACGCGTAAATTAATTAATTTCGGACGTGCATGTAGAGGAAGTCGATTAAACATTTGCGGTTTGTACGTCGAAGGGGAACGATGAGAATTTGCGACATTAATGGCTTCACGGTTCGATGAGAAAATAAATGATAATCGGAACTATTTTTCCAGAATTATTATTGCACATACGGGAACTTTTGGTATATAATAGAATTTTCTTTACAGACTGGGAGCTGATGGCAGAAATGAATAACTCTGTTTACGGAAATCCAAGTTCTCTAACGATCCACAACGAGAAGAATATGAAAGCAGGTGAGTTTTCATATTTTTAACGTTTTGGGCAATTTTAGGTATAAAATGTCTCGTTTATTCGTTAAGAGCGATCGCAATTATAATTTACATTCTCATTAACAATTTCAAGCCGGCAGATCATTTATTCTGCAGCATTTCACGGTGGAAATATTATGTTAAAGTTCAGTATTTCTTTACAACAATTTAAAAATACGTGAAATGTCCAACCGCAATTGACGCGATACTCATTATACGTAATTCTCTGTTTCTTGCGATGACAATGCCTTCTTTTGCATGATTTTTGTTGCCATACAAATTGTAAGTATTATAATTTTTGTATAAAAATGTCAGGTAACCAGTAAAGTTCTGCTTGAATTTATAATTATGCCATTTATACAATACCGCAATGCTGATAATTATACTTTGGACTGCATTATGCAATCTACGTTACAGTTCGCTGTAAATTCATTGCAAGGGAAGAAAATTGGAACCAATTAAGATAATCAAAATGATATAATTTCAAATTCAAACATAGTAGAAGTTTCTTGGTTTGTGCTTTCCTTTTACATATTTCTCGCAATATCAGCTGATTTCAAACAATTTTCAATTTCATAAGAAGAAACGGAATTAAAGCAGAATCTGTGTAAATTGAAAGTCATATGCATATAAAAATTCGTTGATAATTAAACGTCGCACAGAAGTAAATATTCAAATGTATTTCCTGAGTGTGACATAAATTTCTGACCCCTGTTTTTGCATAAAATCATCGATGATATCGAGAATCCGGTGAGTTTGCTCACAAACAAGGGTCAGAATTCGTTAAATTTTCGATGAATTATCAAGGAATGGACGGAAATAAGCAAAACACACGAAAACGCGAACCTCAGTGAGAGCTAAATGTAAATGACACAAAAGTTCCTTTCGCCTAAGTCTCCCGGTGAAACGCATTCTCCTCAATCTTGATCTTTTTTCGAAGAACGCATCGATCACTCAGACATCTCTCGTGGGAAACTCGGAGGAAAGGGAGGAGGCGAGAGTAGAGAGGCGGAAATACAACAAAAATGCAATAACGCGATAAAGTCCCGCGACAAATAAAAGAAAATTCCCTCGATATGATATTCTCGGGAATTGAATTGTCGTTACGGAAAGATCCCGGAGAGTTTTACACTTTTGTACATTTATTTTCTCTCTCTCTCTCTTTCTCTTTCGTCAGTTTCATCAAATCGCATTGAACGCCGACGCTTTGCTGAATTTCTATGAGGATATTTTTAACCGGATTTTAAATATTTTTCTTTCGGTAGACTTTTGAGAATTTACACATTTATAAAGACGAATTCGGATTGAGGGGTGAAAAAACAAATGGCGGAGCTGGAACAAAAATAAAAATATGAATGGCACTAAACAAAGGATGATAATGATATAAATATTGTAACTATTAAAACTGACAGGGTAGTGAAATGGAGTTGCGAAAATAATTAACCACACTAACATGTAATTTATTGGATACAGATAAATGAGCCGTTTAGTGCACAAATCGATTAACTCCACTTTTTTAATTTTTTTAATTTTAAGTCTCAAAGCACTTGATTGAATTCTAACTTTTTATATTTAGAATAAATTTTCGTAATAATAACGATTAACACCATTAAACGACGAAGTTTGTTTGGCCATCGAATAATAAATAATTGAATTCAGAAGTCAAACTAATTAATTCCAAAGCTATTCCACCTTATTCATTTTGTACTTCGTTAGAGGAAAGCTAAATGCGATTATATATTCTACAACACTTATTTGTATTGATATTTTGAAGGAAATTTTGAAAAGGAGTGTATACTATTTCATCACGCTTCTCCACTTTAGGTTTTATGGCGTTAATCGATTTGTGCACTGAACAGCTCAAATGCTATATTTAAACTGAGAACAAAATAACGTGTGTCGTTTCAATAAGACTGCGATGCCAACTAACTGCTCACGAGCCACGCTCGGAGGTCAAAAACAAAAAGCAATCGCGGCTCAGCATGCATATCGAGAAAAAGGAGAAGGCTAACTTCGCATATATTTCTCACAAAAACAAACTAGAATCCACAATTATTCTATATTTTAAGACTCCCGTGCCTCTTCAGAAAATCGACGTGTCTGTTAAACAATACCACTCAAAGCATCGACGTACTTTTAGACATACAATTCCCCCATTAATAATGATGATGTATTGAAAGATAATATCACTGAAAATAAAATAAAAAGTCATTAAATTCTCGTAAAAAAAATAGTAAACGATTAAAACTACCAGCGTCAGAGAGATCAAACAGCCAGGCTCATTAAGAAGTTTACCTACTTGGAATCTATGATCAAGTACCTTCGCTTAATCGCGTGGTACATTCTCGTACGACAAGCATGAAATTTCCGGTGATTAACTCCGATGTTAACTAGCACCCAGACCCCTTTCGAAAATCCGACGAGATCGATCGCGGCTTTGAGGGTAGCTTTAAGAAATTACCTTGCCTCGAAAGTCAGTACACTAAGGCGGGTTTGTATAAACAGAGAGGGAATCGGCGACGAGAAAAAATAAATTTTTCAGTCTAAAAGACCACCCTTGATTTATTGAGATTATTCCATATCTGAATATTATTCTTTCGTAGCTTTCTCAGTGTTAATTCACTTACAGAAATGTAACTGTCTTAACCCTTTGCCATACAATAACGAGTGACACTCGTGATGCGGTAAATTAGATAGGAAATTTTCGAGTTTTACGAAACCTATTAAATTGCAAATATCAGTGAGACGCAACGCGATAAAATTATTTCTATAATACTGATATTACGTTAAATTGTACAATGTATCAAGAATCACTGATCAGTTTTTATTTTACCAATTTCTTTCTGAATTATTGTGGAGGCGGTCACAAAAGAAATTTTACGGCAAGGGGTTAATAAGAATGGCGTACAATTAGATTTCTGTAAATGAATTAGCATTTAATGAATTTACTGCAACAGGTGATACCACGTTGAGAGATATTTGAGAAAATTTCTCGGTTTGTTAGATAAATAATTGAAATATCTGCTTTGAGAATAAATAATTAGGATTATACGGATTTTTTTAGACACAGATAGAGTAATATAAATGATAAAAAATTAATGAAATCAACCGCACTTTGCAGAAATGATCTACTATTCTTAATATGACGGTCAGAATTAAACGCCGAAAGAAGATTTGTCAATTCAACTGACAATCACCCGTCAAATCTAGAATAAGGCGATAAAAGTCCGGAAGAAGATGAATCGAATCAGGGCGGTAGAAATGTCACTTTTCAAAAATCAAGAATTCGACTTCCGCTCTTCATCTTGCGAAAACATTCTAAAACCGGCGAATTTTCCTCGAATTAGAGAAAAACCAAAGGCTGAAAAAATCGCGAAACCCCTGACGAAGAACATTCAGCCTGAGCCGCAGAAGAAGTAGCAGAAGAGAAGGGAAAAAAGTAGCACGAAGACAATCAGAAACGATGCTCGTAACCGTGTAAAATCGAGACGGTGCGAGAGAGAAAAGAACAGATCATAGGGTGGGGAACGCAAGAGGGTGGAAGGTTAAGGGGTAGAGGGCCCTGTAACATCAATATTTCATGTATGCTAACGCGCCAGAACTAATAATGCTCCAGCGAGGAAGACCCAAGAATAATATCCAACCACCGGCGTACTCGGTGTTCTTCCACCTTCTCTCCCTTCGTCCACCCTTTCTTCCCTCTTCGTTCTTCGGCTTCTCTATCTTCGTAACCGTTCGTACCCCTTTCTTTCTTCGTCGCGCGGGAGAGAGGCAGAGAGGGAGGGAAACAGAAAAAGAGAGGGAGAGAAAGGAGAAAGCGAGAGGAGGCTCTTTTGCGCCTTGTGCTAAATTTAATCTAACAAAGTGCGAGAGCCTCTTCGAAAATTCGTGTCTCGTTGAGTCTCTGGCGCTGTTCACCCCTCTGCATCTCGAGGGTTGCATCTAAGCTGCATGCGGTGTCGTCGGCTGCCTGAAAGACGGGGGGTAAAAGACAAAGAGAGGCAGGAAGGTGCGCGACATCGGGCTCGTAAGTCGGAATACGGCATATTCCTCCTTGTTTCTCCCTTTTTGGAGAAGGGGTTGCACGGCGAAGGAAGACAGAGAGGGAGAAATGCGGATAGAGAGATGTCGAGAGAGAAAATAGAGAGTGAAATGGAGAGAAAGAGAGGGAGAAGTGTACACTGGGAGAAGGGTGGAAGGATGGAGAAGAAGGGGGACTACAGAGGGATGAGGTTTGTAATTGGTGCAACATCTGCGGTCTGCGGGGTGGCATTAATGTTTGCTCCCCTCGCACACTCAACCCCTCGGCGCTTCTCGAAACTCGTTTCTGTCCTCCTCTTTATTTGTGCTCCTACCTTTTTGCCCGTTTTATTTTTTCGCTATCTAGTTTTTCTTCGCAAACCCCTCGTTTTCTTTTACCACGTTCCTCCCGTCCCTTTTCATCCCTGTCTTTCTTTTCGCGGTTATCGGACTTCCAGCGATTCCTCTTTCCCCTTTTCTTCCTTTTTTTTTTCTTTCTTTCTTCACAGGGTAGTTTTCCGGAGGACACGTATTTCTAACGCGTCTTGCAGCTCTTTCACGATATTTCTGTCTTCTTTCGTGCTCGGCCGGGAGCTCTTCTTTTTGAGGATCCGCGCGCGATTCTTCCGACAAGTTTGCGCGGCTTTCACTGTAAGCAACGCGGTTTGCTGTTTATTCGTCGATCTTTTTGGTTTCTCGTTTACTCTCCGACGATTGCTTTCTTTTCCGCTTTACTTTCTGACCCTCGCCACTCGTTGACCACTTGTTCGTCGCCGTTTCTCATCTGAATCTCTTCGGTCTGTTCTCAGCCCGCCTGCATCCCGCGTTGCTTCTTTTTTCTTCCTCGTTTCACTTTCTTGCGAAATATAAACTCACGTACTTTGACTTATCTTTCGTTGCATCCACCCCTTCCTCGCAGGAATCCTTTAGTTTTGCCTTTTCTTCCGAAGAGTTTTACTTGTCTTCGTGAGTCCGTCGTTATGGGGTTCGTTGCAATTGAATAATTAAAACAGGGAAAGTTTGGTAATAACGCGAATATTTGAACCACGGATTTACAATTCTTATGGACTAATTAAAAAATTGTCGAAATTTCTCGATCAATTTTCAAATAAAAATATACGACAGACTGTATATTCAATAAAATATAACATACACTGTAACAAATATCACATAACATCTCACGATTTTTATAATGTCGACTCCCTTGCTGTCCAAACATGTAAAAAAAAGTTATTACACTTAAACAATCTTAAATCATTCACAAATATTCAATTTCTCGAAGAAAACTACTTAAAACAACCAGATCCCAATTCCGCGTAACACATCCCTCGGAAAATTACAAGAAATCGTCTCTAACCCCAGAAAATTTCACCATCCGACTAAACGGCCCTCAATTAATTCAAATTACAGGCTTATAAAATTATACGAACATCAAAATCGTTTCATGAAAAATCCGCCCGTTCACCCTCGCCTTATCCCGATTAAAAGCGTAAGATTTTTTCTAATAAGCATTTACAAGACCCCCTTATACTTGCAAATCGACGCTCAAATTATACTATCACCCCCCATGTTACCGGGAACGATTTATCCCGGGTTATTTCACATCCCCCGTGGGAAAGTGAGAGACGAACGAGAATTAACAATTATTTTCATATGGTGTAACACTACCGTATTCGATTGATCGTACGTTCCATCCATAAACGTCGGCCACGTATTAACTAACAGATCGTCGGGTAATAACGAAATTATACACCGCCCCATTAATTACCCTCCCATAACCGTTTATCGGATGCGATGATTGTTCGATCAAATAATTTGCCGAATGAAAACTTAATTAGCAACGGGCTCTCGTCGTTCTCCTATCTGTTCGACGGAATGTTCGTTTAAGTGTCGTCGGAAAGTGGCGCTTATTATAATCGACGGAATGCTAAAGAGACGCCGGGGCTTTCCTGCCTTCCATCGAAATTATCCGAGCGTGCGCTATCGATGTTTAATTAATTCATTTGCATGATCGCTCGTTCATAGGGGAATCTACCGATTTTATGTACGCTTTTCATCTTTTATCGGAAAGTACCGGACGAATCGAAGCCTATTGTGCTCGTTTTAATACTCGGAGACTGAATACGTGTATGGTTGTCCCTTTTTTGGAATATTAAATTTTTCAAATGAAGATTTAAAAATAATTCCAATGCGAGCTGGTAGATTTTTTGTGCAGAGATGTACATTGTTCGTTAAAAATGTTTGGGTGGTGTGAGATTTGACGTCAAGACGTTATTATAAGGTCTATGGAGATAATATAATTGATGGTAATGTATGTTATTATTATTCACTGATGTTTATTGATGAATTCTGTTATAGACATATATTTAATGGGCTCTGATAGTGTTGAATTGAATAATTTAATTATTTAAAGCTCTCAAATAAATTAAAATTAATCGTGCTTATTTAATATTTCTTTCTATTTTATTGTGGATGACCGAGTTTCTGAGGCTTTCCACTTTTATTTTAAGACGACATCATTTTACTGTGCAGTTTTGTCCCTTTTATCGCTAAATTGATATAATACATTGGTATGAATATTTAAAGTTATGTTCTAGAGTTGAGAGATGTTAGACAGGATCCTTTCTTTCGTCCTGTAATACATAAATTCCTTTTCCGCGCTTTCGGAAACATTTCGTACAGACAATGAAGCATCAGCAGATTCAAAACTTTATAATCACCAACATTTTTCGTCTCACAACAAATTCCATTCTCGCAAACATGCATAAATTTCGCGTATGCAAAATAAGCATCCGCAGATTCAAAAATTTTATAATTATAACATTATAATTTCCACAAACAATGAATTCCTTTCCCCTGATACGCAAAAAAATTCTTTTAACAAAGAACCATAAAGAGATCCAAAATATAATTATCCAAATTTCTTGCAACAAAATTCCTTCCCCACAGCATTGTAATTATTTCCTTCAAAAAAAGCAGACATTAGGAGACTTAAAGTTTCATTATCACGAACATTTTTCGTTCCAAAATGAACTCTAGCCTGACAAAAATTTTATTTAAGCCAAATCCTACATTTTTTACCCCACAACAAAATTCCTTTCCCAATCCCGCAAAAATTTCCATTACGCAAAACAATCATTAAGAAATTCGAAATTGGATAATCTTGAAAACTTTTTCTTCCTCAATAAAATCCCGTCCTCCAACCTCAGAAAAAATGTGGTTTAAACAAAACAAGCATTAGACTCCCCAAAATTTCATAATCACCAATATTTTCTGTTTCGCAACAAAGTTCTTCCCTCCAACCGCGCAAAAATTTCCTTTAAGCAAAACGAGCACTAGGAGACCCGAAATTTGATAGTCATCAAAATGTTTTCTCCCGCAAAAAAATTCCGTTCCTGCAGATTCGCAAAAGTTTCGTGCAAACAAAACAAGCATCAGGCGGTAATGCTTCGGGCCGAAGTTAAACCGGCAGATGTAGTCAGGCACGCTATCCTGACATCTTCCAGGCCACATATGCCCTTAGGTGTCCCTTAATTCCCCGGGGAACCGTTGTTCGCCTGTAATTCCAGGAGGGAACATACAGAGATTGCCTTAGTCGCATGCTTGCATATAGATAAAGCAACTACTGTGCTATCGTGAGCTCGCATGTACGAAGGGCCGCCAGGACGACGAAAACGGAGGGATGGAATACCTCGGACGCGTCAACGAGATCAACGCTGGACCGATTAAACCTCCAACGGCGAATAATCGTACCGTTTCGACTACGCGATCGTGGACAATCGATTCTACCGCCTTTAACGAGAGAATGTTATATCGTTGGCGATCGGGTACCATTTGTTCTGATACTGGTGATTTTGGGTTGAAGTGAAAAGGGAGTGGACTTTGCTGAGAATTTACTTCCTTATTAAACTTAATTTTTTGTATTTTGAGGGGTGCTTAGATTCAATGTTTTGACGAGAGAATATTGTACTCTGCATCTGCTCTGATACCGGTGATTTTGAGTTAAAGTGAAAGGGGAGTGGATGTTGTTTAGAATTCATTTTTTTATAAACTGTATTATTCATATTTTGATGGTGCATTTGTTCTCGTATTGGTGATTATGGGTTGAAGTGAAAAGGAGTGGACTTTGCTGAGAATTTACTTTCTTAAGTTTTTAAAACTTAATTTTTTGTATTTTTAGGGGTGCTGAGATTCAATGCTTTAACGAGAGAATATTGTACATACTCTGCATCTGCTCTGATACCGGTGATTTTGAGTTAAAGTGAAAGGGGAGTGGATGTTGTTTAGAATTCATTTTTTTTATAAACTGTATTATTCATATTTTGATGGTGCATTTGTTCTCGTATTGGTGATTATGGGTTGAAGTGAAAAGGGAGTGGACTTTGCTGAGAATTTACTTCCTTATTAAACTTAATTTTTTATATTTTTAAGGGTGCTGAGATTCAATGGTTTAACGAGAGAATATCGTAGTGTGCATCTGCTCTGATACCGGTGATTTTGAGTTAAAGTGAAAGGGGAGTGGATGTTGTTTAGAATTCATTTTTTTATAAACTGTATTATTCATATTTTGATGGTGCATGTGTTCTCGTATTGGTGAGTATGGGTTGAAATGGAAAGAGAATGGATGTTGTTGAGAATTTACCTTTTTATTGAACTTAATTTCTTATATTTTGGGAGACGATGAGATGCAATGGTTCGATAGTTGGATTTGATGGCGCATTTATTGTAATATCGGTGATTTTGGGTTGAATTTGAAAAGTAAGTGTAAATAGTTGATAATTTACTTTTTTATTGAACTGAACTTTTTCTACTTTAACCAACGATGACAAAGAAAGTCAGAATTCTTGTGGAAGGTAATTTAATTGTTAAAGGTATGTAAATAATGGAAATAAGAAAATTGTATGCTATTTGCATAATGAATGTAACCTTCATTGTGCCATGGAATATTTGAAAGCTGGAAAAATAACGGGGTATAAAAACATGGTGGATGTAGTGAGCTCGTTATAATTAGACGCGATAATTAGCGTTTTACGTGCGCGTACATTAATTTTCCGAGTAATGCAAAACATTGGAAACATCGATTTTATCCTCAGTTTTTCTCTGTTCTACCGCTGCTTCGTAATTATTAATCGACTGTTTTATTCACCTCACGTAAAGAGAGATATTAAAGGTGTAAAATATTAATTGTTTACACTGATGTTTTTTTGCTTTTTAATATTAATGTATCATTTTATTAATTGCAGTCATATTCGATATCAAATTTCTTACTACTAATTTATTATTATTATTATTAGAGCGCGGGAATGATAAGTAAATATTCTTAAACTCTTTGTATGATGAATGTATTTAGGAAATTTTATCAACTCTGATAACTGTCCAGAGACAAATAATTAATTTATTAAATGCGTCAAGTTGCAAGAAATTATAGAGTGAAAAATTACTACTGATCACATTTGTTATAATTTTCAATTATATTTATAACAGCCTACAACATCACTATCTCCAATCACAATTAAAAAGGAAATCTCTATCAGAAAACGAAACCTTCTTAACACGTCAAATACCGTAGGTTTCACGAATGACTACCCTTGCAAAACTGAATGAAATTCCTTATGATTTTTAAAGAATAGTACTCAAGAATTTTCTAATTTATAGAATATTGAGGTGGCAGCATAAAATAAATTAAGAAATCAATATATACATGTAGATCGATATATACCTATAGGCATCCTTACATTTAATGTCTCTACTCCGTAAAACTATCACTTTATTAGAAACGATGAATCCAGTGTAAGTGACATTACAGCCAAAACACCATTATCATACAATATCTTACCATCAGATCTATCAAACAGTCAAAATGACTTGTTCTGAATTTTTTGTATAAATATTCCTAAAATTTCTACCGCTCTTTCCCTTTCAATTTTCCACGTTTACCTCTTAAACCGCAACCAACTAAATCCGTTAATCTTTTTACCTCTTACATATCTTTTCTCCTAACATATTTATTCAAAATTCCTAAATGCATTGACTTCATCATCGTTAGATCTACTATTAATTACCTATCAACATTGCAACATTCACAAAATATAAATTCTCCATAATTCTTACCATCAAATGCAAACCCTTACAGAAAACAGATTCAAATACCGCAGTTTAAACTTCGTAAATTAAAATTTCTCCACCTCGCTGTTCGTTCCGCCACGATGAGCAATTACAAACACGCCATAATTCCGAATTACAAACATCATGAAAATATGATCACCGAAACCCTGATGGAAAGCGTATCGTCGGAGAAATTCGTAGCTCGCGACCCAATTTGCCTGCATCTCCGTGGTGCCTTCGATTGGTCGTATTTCGAGAATGGTAGGTAGCCAGATTGACTTAACCGCGCACGTACGCACTGTCAACATGTTCTACATACTATTGTACGCGTACATGCGTGCTGGCTGGCTTAATATTCGGTGAATGGGGTTGGAAGGACTGGTTAAATCGGGTCATCGATGTTGCCATTACCGGCGAAGAGTCGATCATAGCGGACGGTACGAAATTATGTATCTGGGATATACAGCATGGAAATGATGACGTTCTGCCGACGGTAAAATATTACTTTGTCAGGAATTTGCATTATTTTCGGGCACATTATTCAGCGGGACAGGGTTTTATTTAAATATCAGTCTGCATGGCGATTCAGGATTGTTGGTCGATGCGAAAAGGGAAACAGAACTGTGAAAAATGCAGTGTGTTTCGATTATTCGGTTTGAGTGGATCTGTTAATTGGTGAATTCTTTGTAGGATTTAGTTCTATTTTTGGCTTGTTGTTATTTGGTTTATCAGAAAGAATTCCTGTTGGATTTTAAACCTTAGCTTATAGTTTGTTTATTAACCATATGAATATTAATATGACACTGATACCCACAGCTACGGATTAATCCGTTGCCCTACGACTTCTTTTTTTACTGCCTCCGCGATGATTCAGAATTAAATTGCTAAAATAAAATTTGATCCGTGATTCTTGATATATCGTATAATTTAACGTAATATTAATATTATAGAAATAATTTTATCGTGTCGCGTCTCATTGATATTTTCAATTTTATAGGTTCTACGAAACTTGAAAAGTTCCTATTCCATTTACCGCGCCACTAGTGTCACACATTGTTGTAGGCTAAGTGGTTAATATTGAAATGCATTTTTATTTGTACGAAAGGTATTTACCTATAGTGAGAGTTAGACGGTATATTTATATGCTATTGACTCTAAAATTCTATTGAAAGGTTAATATTGAATTGCATTTTTATTTGTGTAAAAGGTATTTACAGTAAAATTTAGACGATAATTTTTAAAGTATTTAATTGTCATTAGGACAGTGGGTCGATATAAGCAAACAGAGTGGTTTGTGATTTTTGATTTGCGATTTCAAGAGCCTTGGATATGGAGATCGACCGAAGTGCAGAGCTACATATTGTCAACAGATTCCTCATTGATTATTATTGCGTGCGATGTATGGGAACCTGTTTAATACTCGCAGAATGGAAAGGCAGAGGCGGTTGAAACCTATGTGACGCATTTATGTATGTACATACATTCTGTACATGAATGCGTTAGATCATGTACGAAATGCATGAATTGTATTCCTTCATTTTCGAATAACTTGTCTGATTACGAAGAGATATTGCATCAAAATTATTTTTATGAAATGTTTAAAATTCATTTGATAGCATTATAACAATGCATCTACGATAGGTGTTGCTTTTTCTAAATTAACGATAAGATTATCGTGTCAAATATTTCGAATTTCAAAACGGTATTACATTAATACTAAAAATTATGGTTTTTGGTGAACACAAATTTTTTATTGTAAGAAAATAGGGGAATTGCTGTCTATAAAAGGCATCGCTGACCAATTTAATAACTAAGAAGTTAAACAGCATAGTGTTCAAAATTCAGAAATATTTTACTCTTACCAAATTCAAAAATATTTTACTTTCACATCTGAAAATATTTCGAACTAAACATATTAATAATCACTGAAGTTTACATATTAACAGCTGCACAAAACCACTCGAATAATTTATTTTTTGAATGGAATACATTTGCTTTATATTAAACAACTTGTCAAATAAAAGTTGCAGAGGTAAATTTCACGGCTAGTACGCATTACGCGTGTCTTCCACCCGCTCAGGGACGCACATACATCGAGGATGGCTTTATGCTGAACGAACGGACGGCCGATAGCTGCATTCCGGCATGTGTGATATGTTTATGTCGTACTTAATGCACGTTACGGTATCACGCACGCGAACACACGTCATAAATATTACTATCAGCGGCTACAATGTTCTAATTTCAAGTCCTGGAGATTCGTTGCATTTCAAATTTGATGCATACGGCTGACGAAAAGGTACTTTGCAAGGCAGAACAAATGGAAATGAAAATGCAAAGCTTCTAGCTAATGATGTCGGAAACACATAGTGGCCGGCGCATATCAAAGTGTGTCTAACATTAGTATTTAATGCGAACACTTGAAAAAAAAATTCAATTTCATTGTCGCGCATTCTAAAATGGCAGAAAGAAGAGAAAAAATGAAATATCGCAGAGAAGGGTTCGTAAAATTTCATTTTCATCGGGATAGAAGCTTTACATTAACCCTTTGCGGTCCGAATTATTTTTTCAATTTTGTAGTGAGTTAAATGAAATTAATTTCAAATTTTTCTATCATTTGTTATTCATTTCTGTTTTAATGATAACAGTAACTATAGATACTGACGGATATTTAGGTGATAGCACAAAATCATTATGAAATTGCAAAGTCGACATTAAATCGCTAGGAAATAAAATGAAGTAGAAAAGCTATGTCGAGTGTAGCTCGACATAGGACTGCAAAGGGTTAAGGTATTGGAAATTAAATCAATTGACATTTTTTTAACGTGAGAAACGAATGAATATTCCCATGCATAGAAAATGCGAGTAAATCTCATTATTTCCATTTCTAAAAATTGATAAATCTCCACAAAATTCATTCTACAATGATACAGAGAACAAGCAACCGTACACATCATTTTATCCTACAAAGTAAAATCTTCCCTCAAAGTCAAAATAGTGCAGGTGCTAAGAAATTAAGTAATTTTTGTAATAGAAAAGTCAATTCTTCAAATACAGTGTATGTAATTTTGTAATACTTACAATTAGTCTACAATTAAATTCACATTTCTTTTTCCATCTACATACTGTTTAAAAACTATTCGATGAAACACAGGCGCACCCCTTTAACACTAGAACTACCAAACCAGTCAGAATGACTGGTACACAATTTTTTCCAAAAATTCTCCAAGATTATAGAAGAGTCATAGAATAAATATTCTACGTCCATCTCAAAAAACATAAATCGTCGAATCGATTATCTTTTCCGCCTCTCGATTCCTCACTATTCAAAGGGCTTATTTAACACTAGAACTACCAAACCAGTCAAAATGACTGGTACACAATTTTTTCCAAAAATTCTCCAAGATTATAGGAGAGTCATAGAATAGATATTCTACGTCCATCTCATAAAACATAAATTACTGAATCGATCATCTTTTCCACCTCTGAATTCCCCTTTTTTCAAAGTACTTATTTAATATATTTAAATATAACAGATTTAACGCCGGTAGTTCTAGTGTTAATATATTGTAATAGAATAGATTTAACGCCGGTAGTTCTAGTGTTAAATTCAAAAGTAAACTTAACCCTTCGCACAGAAAGAAGTCCCCCTCGGTTCTCAATAGACCAAACTATTTCCCCCACTGCCCATCGACAAAACTCCACCCTCTCCCGATTGTATCTCTTCAATAACACCCCCAAACGAGTGCTTAGCCCGACACCATAACCCTACCGGCGTTCCATCGTCGCCTAATTACCATAAATCCGAGCGACTTCTCGCACACGACCCAACCAGCTTCCAGGAACAAGGTGAAGAGGCTGAGCTCGTCCTTACCAAGATGGTAAACCGCGATAGCCGGTTATAGGTCCTCCTGAATGCAGCAGGGTATCCACGTACTCGCATTCAATTGTACACGTCGACGCTTACACCCCCATGTGCACCCCCTCACACGTACGCCCATTGGGCAGAGAAAGAGAGACAGGGAAGGGAGAGAATGAGAGAACAGGCGGAGGCAAAGAGATAGAAGGCGAGGGAAAGAGAGATTGTCAGAGGGAGAGAGAGAGAGAGAGAAATAGAATAGGCAGATGCAGAGAAAGAAAGATAGAGAGAGAATAGCAAAGACAAAGAGCAAACGATAGAGAAAGAGAAAGTCAGTGGACGAAACGCGGAGGAAGAGAGATGAAAGTGAGAGAAAGAAGTAGTAACAGGGAGAAGGGAGAGAAAGAACACAGATAAGAGAGAGAGAGAGAGAGAGAGAGAGAGCAGAGGGAGAGACAGAGAGAAGGAGCGAGAGAGGGAAGATCGAAGCCCAACGCACACCAATGGCTACCGTGGGCCGATCTCGCATCACCGACGTGCATACATAGTATACCGCACGGTACACTGTCACTGCTAATGTTTGGTCGAGATTTGCATACGTCTGTCTGGCCTGTCCATTCCTACGTGCGCCAGTGTCCCGTTGTCCGTAGGTGTACATACGCCAGGTCGACCAGTTGGCCGGCTGGCAGACCCTGTCTATCGGGGGTTGCGTTACACGCGCTCCCGTACAAGTGACTCTCAGCGCAGGCGTTTGTATCTGTATGATCGCCTATTGCCTCACTGAAATAGGCTATTGTGCTAAGATCGTGTTCCTCGTTTTTCTTGTTCCTTGTAATTAGCCGTTGCGTACATGAAAGTATTGCGTGTCGTTTGTAAATGTCGTATGCACATGATATCGGACGGAGACTGACAGTTATGGAGCTCGTGAGTATAGGTGTTGTGCAGAGAGTTTTCTAATGTTCCTTAACCCCTTGCCCTACAATAACGAGTGACACTCGTGATGAGGTAAATGGAATAGGAAATTTTCAAGTTTTGGAAAACCTATCAAATTGAAAATATTAATGAGACGCGACGCGATAATATTATTCCTGTAATATTAATATTACGTTAAATTATACGATATATCAAGAATCACCGATCAATTTTTATTTTAGCAATGGAATTCTGAATTATTGCGAAGGCAGTCACAAAACAAATCGTAGGGCAAGCCGTTAAGTATTTCTGCTTGGTGACTTTCATATTTTTTATTGTGAATGGTACAAGTTGGGGTTCAGAGGGTTACACAAGCAACTGTTTGGTCCGTTTTGCATGGAGAATCGTTGAGGTTACTGCCGTAGGATGGTGTTAATTCGCTGGAATTGTTTATTGGGGTGCATTGGAGATTTGTTTCTTTACTCTTATTAGATGCAAGTAAATAAAACTATGTACCCTGCAGATGTGGTAGGTTGTGGAGACCGTATCAAACAGGGATCACAGAGGCAAGGGAACTAGGCCGTTTACTCAACCCTATCGGTCTCAATGCATAAGATTAATATTTGCATATCCATAGGGCGTATGTAAAGCCTAAGTAGAAATTAATTACTCGCGTACATATTATCATGCTGTGATTTATTTTTGAAAGATGATTTTTATCTTTTTAATACTATTCGAGCAAAATTCTCGTTGTACTGCGAACACCTATTATCCTCTGCATTCCTTCTTTTTCTTTTTTCTTTTCGTATGAATAGCAAAAAATATTTTCGCTCCCCTCGTTTCTGAATCATACTCCACATTTGCGCAATTATATTCGTATTTGCCTTCCGTTGATGCTAACGACCTAAAACATATTATCGATCATGGAATCGACCACACACTTTCATCGGAAGTCGTTGACACCCTACGGTAGTACGTGTATATTGCTAATGAGGAATACGTTAAACTATATACTCGACGACACGGAATCTGACACCTTAGGTGCAAGCAGACGAGAAGCTTTCCCGCAGTTGTCTTAGTTACCTGGTACACCATTCTGACATGTATCGTAAGACTTGTATTCGTATTGTACACGTAATTAAGCTTCGTAAAGCCTCTACCATATCTCTTAATACCTAGAGTATCATTCTGAACTTCTCTCACTGTGCAATCGTCAAATTAACGAGAGAAACTTGATTGTTCTATTTTTCACATTCCCCACTTTCCACGGTAAAACGGTTAGGTAAATTATTGTTCAAAAATATAATAGAGACGTAGACAGTAATTCAGTCAAAAGAATGACAATTAAAATATCAAGAAATAACATATTATCTGCTATTGCATCAAATTATACTTACGAAATTACTGCCTTTGCTTTACCTTTACTTTGAAGTACATTAAAACTTCAATTTTGAAAAAAGTGGATATTGCTCCTATTTTTTTTAATTTAGAACTACAATAAATATGTAAAAAATATACCTGGTTTCAAGAGCCAAGCAAAAGATTAAGAAAAAATAATTTGGTCCTAGCGCATGTCATCCGTTTTAACCCTTAAAAGGTATCATGGGTGAAAAATCATCCCATGTAAATTGTTTCTGAATATTATTAACAAATCGAATTACTGGTAACACTGTTTTTTCCTGTAATCATTTATGGCTTCAGTAGGGATACCATTATCATAAAAAAGTTCACTTTTGTTATGTTCTTCGTTAGCTGCACAACGCCAATACCACCATCTAAGCAACGAAGATGTGGTATATATACAAGGAAAGAAGATGGAAAATATGCTGTGCGATGTACAATATGTACGAAGTTCATTTGCAAACGGCACCGCCATATTATTTGCAATAACTGTAAAAAATCAATTTTATGATTTCCATGAAATATGTAATTCTTATAATATATCTAATCTCATTTACATGTCTTTATTAAATTTATAAAATAAAATTCATTTACTGGGGTGAAATTATACCCATGATACCGTTAACGTGATTTTTTAGAAGATACCTTTTAAGGGTTAAAGATGGCAGCGATTAATTCCAGTTCCTTAGAATATGACTGCCTCCCTGTGCCGATGGTACCACTATTACACTTAACACTAAACCTACCATGGCGGTCAAATGACCGATTTCTGATTTTTTTCTAAAAATTCCCCAAATTGATTGGGCAGCCATTCAGTAAATATTTTAGGTCTGTCGTATAAAACAAACATTACTTAACCGACCATCTTTTTCACCTCTTCAAAACACATTTTCCGGAAGTACATATTTCGTATATTTCAATATAGCAGATATAAAGCCGGTAGGTTTAGTGTTAATATTCTCTCATCTAAAGTATCATCTCTCCTCCATTCAATCAAATCTTAATTATGAAAAAATATTTATACAGTTACTCAAAAGATAACCCATCCCTTGTTCTGATTGCGCCACTGAGTATCACACCTAATCCATAAACAATTCTCTATCGCAAATCCCAAGCACGGGGCCCAAAAAGTCTCAATACATCCTTGCGTTTAGCCTTTGCTCGCACTTCTCGCAATAACAACGGTCGTGTAACTATCGCGTCATGCACAGCGATCGCTGTTCTAATGCGCGGTGCAGTTAAGAGGTTAACACTTGCGCTCACAGGGATGGAGATACCATGAACAATTTCAGGGTGCCTTCGGGGCACCGTAAGAATCTAATCAGCGAGACACGCGAAGAGAAGACGCCGTGAGAATGCGTTGCTTTGAGAAAATTAAGTTTTCCCTGACGGAAGATGACTCGATCGTCTTTATTGTTTGCGAGGCGCGTTTTCCATGGGAGAATTTCTTTGGTGTTGGGCACATCGTGCGCGGAATGACGCTTTTGCAATTGGGAGGGAAATGAAGAAGGTGGATTTTGAGGAAACTGTGGGGTTCGTTGTCTCTCCATTTAAAAAGTATTTATTAGTTAACTGATACGATGAGCTGGTGTTGTTTTATGCTATATTGGAATGGTGGTTGAGATTTATTTTATTTTCGTGACCATTCGTCTATGATACAGTGATGATCGTTTGAAGAAATTTAATGGCAGATGTTTTTTTCTTGGGCAGTGTTAGATTTTGGATTGTTTTAGTTCGTGAAGCTCTTAATGCTACTGTAATTTTTAATTTTTCAGTATACTTTTTTCACACAATATTACTGTGATATCATAGCAACAACTTAAAATTTTTTTTACAGATCTCATAGAATTATTATATCACATATTATGCACTTTACTTTAGAAACACGTGCACTCTCGAGACTGCATGCTATCTGCGAATAATTGTATTTTATATGGCGTGAATTTTCCTTAAAATATAAAATACAATTTTATTTTCCATCAATAAACGTTCATACTGACGCATTTCAAAAACCCCATCGACATTCTTGTCAGAGTGCTTTCTTCCCCCCTTTTTTTATCATCGCTTAGAATAAAATTTTTCACCCGGAAAGCGTCGCCGTCGATGCACCATAAGAGCTTAAATTCTCAAGGAGCATCATGAAGGAAATTAGGATTCGATGACTGGAAAAAGAGATAACATTAAACGCACCCGAACTGCTGATCCGAATGGATTATCGATTAGAATAGACATTCGTGCTATTGCTACTGCCATCGCCATTATCGCAGTTACCATTATTTGGCATTTAATTCCAGATTCGGTTAAGTCACTCGGCAATTTCCCAGCGGAATCCATGAAACGGAAAATCGCCCGTTGCCCGATGGCCCAAGGCGTGGAAAAATACCGAAAGTATATTTAAGCAATATTTTCAGGAGATACGATTCACCTTCGAATCCCTCAAATTTCTCTCATCAAATGTTTTCGCAGCCTTGACAAATTATAATCGTAAATAGTAATGGACACGCCCAAGAGTATCTTCGCGATTTCTCTCCAGAGAATGCACGTTAACGCGTTATTCGCGAGCCGCGAATACTCTGGTTTTAATTCCGATGGTTATTTCAGAGCTTACTTCTTATCGCGCGAATAATCCATTTTCACTCACAAACTGTTCCAGTGGTGCGATTGATAATCGCATTGCAAAAATAATAGTCATCGATGAATTTTGACAATTTGATTTGTTTCGTGAGATTGAAAAAAACGTGTCTCTGTGCAGATCCTATGTCCAAATTTCCTCTTTTCTAACAAGTATTTATGTTCACATCATTGTAAATTTTCTCAAATCTTCTTTCCAGTACTGTAACTAATATGTTTCAAAATAAATTAATAAAATCTACTTTTGATATTCGATGACTTATTAAAATTATATTTGTAGTCGCATTTACAAATTCATTTCTATTTCCCCATACCAGGAGCATTATATTAATCGCAACAGCACTGCACATTCCTTTTAACCACAAACGTCAAATTATTTCGCATTCCCATTTATTCCAATTCCTCTCCCGATATTTCATATTGCCCCATTAAGGGCACTCGGACCGAACAATTTCCAAAACCTCACTCAATTTCAAAGTCCTCGAAAATCTACCACGCATACCCACATACAACCAATTACTTTGGAATAATAAAAATTCAACCACGCGAAATAATAACACATAAAATCATCCACGAGACGGCCGATTAAACGTTAAACAGCCCGAGACAATCTAATCGACGAACCGGAGACCGTAGTGTCGTATTTACTCACGGCGCAAGATCCCCACGAAGGAAACTCTTCGAGAAGCGAAATTCCGTTGTCGGTTGATGTATGCAAATGAATCCGGCGTTGTAACTAGAAATTTCTAGTCTAACCAGCTTCGTAACCCGACCGAGGTTACGCGCCCTCCGCGTGGATTAAATCCAACGAAAAAGCACTTCCGTTCTGGTCGAAACGCGGCGAGCGTGAGCTAGTTTCATTACTTGATTTGATACACCAGACTGGACCGCGACAAACGCCCCGGCATGGAAGGGTCTACTGCTCTCCGGATAAGGGAATTGTGTTTACTCGTAGTTTGCATACTAGTTACGGCATTTGCCACTCACTTTACGCGTAACAGGCCCGTAAACATCTTCAGTGGATGGGCCACTCCTCGTACGTCCCTTTGTCCGCGCTTCCTCTGCAACCCCCGGCACTTCCTCTCATTCTTTAGCTCACCCTCTATTATACCCCTACCATTCACCCTCTTCCTCTCTTTCTCTGACTTCCTCTTGGCATCTTGCTCTCTATCTCTGTCTCTCTTTCGCGTACATCCTCTACCCTTTTGTTTCGTTGCTCGGGTCAACAGTTCACTTTTACTTGGTCTTTCGGTTTTTGCATTATTCACCTCTGAAGGGCGTGAAACTGGTTGAGCGAGGTTTAAATCGTTGATGAACTTGTAATAGGACACAGGTTGGGTAATTGATGTGTGAGGGTGTTGGTTGATGTAGTGTTTGCTTTATTGTGGATTATAGGAATTTTTTAAATTATAGTTTGTTTGAAATTTGGTTTGGATTTAGGGAAGTTATAGGAGTTGGGCAATTAACATTGGGGATACCGGTAGACTATTATTAAGGTTGTTGTTTTGCCAATGTTCATTGACTGAGAGTATATTAGTTGGTTATATCACATGACAATAACATATAATTATCCTACGGTGAAGCAATTAAAATTAGAATGGCAAAATGCGCCTTTCTTCATTGATTTAAAAATTAGAATGATTTACAAATAATTATATACGTCTGTACGCGATGTACAAAACAGTGTGAGGTAAATCAAGTATTAAGATGAAAATTGTGCTTATTTGACGTGTGAATGGGACAGATGATGTTTTAACACTAGATCTACCGGCGTTAAATCTGTTATATTTAAATATATTAAATAAGTACTTTGAAGAAAGGGGAATTCAGAGGTGGAAAAGATGATCGACTCAGTAATTTATGTTTTATGAGATGGACATAGAATATCTATTCTGTGACTCTCCTATAATCTTGGAGAATTTTTGGAAAAAATTGTGTACCAGTCATTTTGACTGGTTTGGTAGTTCTAGTGTTAAGTGAGACAGGATACACGAGCAAAATTTGTCCGAATGAAAGGAAACTGCCTCAAAACGTAAAATAGAGGGATGATTTTGAGCGAGCACAAAGTGCAGAGGGGCGAAGCGGAGAGTCGTTCAAGGAGTGAAACCTTGAAATTCTAGAAAATAGGAATGTGTCTAGATATATAATGTTTAGTATCACAGGTTTAATCTTTTCTGAAACACCTTAAAATTATTGCACTCAGTTTATTTTTACAACCCCAGGGAAATTGCAATATTTTCCTAATGAATTTTCTACCTTTCTTCCTAGTCTATTTCTCATTCCTTACTCATTCAGTTCAGGTTAATCTACTCTGCAATATCCGCTCCCCTATCTTCGTTCTTATTTTATACAATTTATTAACCAATTGTCTCATTCTGCCACTTATACAAATTCCATAATAGCAAACTTAGCAAAAAATTTCAACTTCGTTCCTGGCCAGCTCGGTCATCGTTGCGCCACGTCGACGTCGACTGTTTAGCATTTAGCAATTTCCTTGAGAGGAAACTTTTTCTCAATTAATTCGCGAACGGAGCCAAAGGTATTTCCATCCGACGGAAGGACTGAAATTATACTTTCTCCCCGGCCACGTTTGCCCTCTAATGAAGCCGGATACATAACAAATATTTGTCCCTCGTTACGTAATACACGCAACAAAACATTTTGTTTCAACGGCTCGTTGAAATTCGCGGCACAAAAATTGCAGGAGAAGTTCGGCGCAGCGGCGGCCGTAACGAGGGGAAGAAAATAAAAACTCGCTGGCCTCTGCTGTCCGGGGACGGCGTTAAAAGTTTTAAGAGAATTTGCATTTAATTTTGCATTCGTCGCGCTTCCGGTCTCCTTCGAAAGTAGGAGTGGTATCCGCATTATTTCTCACCGATACGTGCGAACTCCAGCGTAATTTACGTTAACGAATCGCCGTTCGGGATTCGTGATTGAACAATTTCATTGCGTTTAAATCGACGGCGGTATTTTGCTTTCAGGTAATAAATTCCAGTCGAACCTCAGCGAGATCGGGAAGTCGGAGCAAAAATCGAGCGACTCAGATAGGAAAAGGAATTACAATTGGACCCCAGACATCGGTAAGCTGCGTCGCTATGTATAACCACGGGCTAATTTAAACGAGACAGTCCTGATAGATACTGCTAACTAACGTCTCCGCTTCCTTATTTTCCGAAGCCATTCTGTGGAAGAGGAGTCGATAGTAATTTCCACCGTGACAGCTTTCTCTCTCTCTCTCTCTTCCTCTCTTTATCTGTTTCTTTATTTCTCTCTTGGTCTCTCTTTCTCTCCATCTATCCATCGTTCTCACTCCTTTTCCCTTTCTCTCCCCGTTTCTTCCCGATCTGCCTCGAAGCGCTGATGCCCTGCGTCTCTCGTTTCTTTGGAACGTTGATTATTTAAAGGATGATAGTGGACTCTTTGAGACGGGCGTCGTGTTGTTTGATTTTCATTTAATTTTCAGCCGGAGGCTATTTAATTTCACTTCTCCCCGGAATTTGTCATTTTAACGGCAACCCTTTAATTGCGTGTATGTCTGCGTGCTTCAGTGTTTTTGACAGTCGTGAAATTGTGCGGTCCCCGTTTATATTGTGAATTCTTAGTGCTTGTTTCGCGATTTGTGAAATTCATCAAACAATTTTCTATCGGGAAAGTGTTAGCCTCTAGGTGATTTCTTGAACTTGCAAATTCAAATTATTAAATATTACTTCTTACTTATTAGAAATATTTGTTAAACCATCCTTTTCATTAATTGTTAATGCTTTTTTAGATGTATTATTTAATACAACAATTTCCTGTAGCTGTTCAAATGTTGAAATACATGTAGAAAAATATATTGAATAGAATTTGTAACAATTTCCAATTTTATTCTCCATCGCTATTATTTTAACTCTTTCAATGATTATTTCATTATTACCAAACATTGCAGAAAATTAAGCAATTTTACACATTCACTCTTTGATGTGGTTAATACTCCATACAAATATTGATCGCAAATGATCGCAGCAAAATTTATCACACGAATAAAACAAAATTAAATTAAATTCAAATAAAGATATCATAACATATCATAACGGAAAAGGAAACACTCCATATTATCCACCCGTCTTCCAATATTATCGTATCCTGCATCTAATTAAAACTTCATCAACAGATCACAAAAAACCAATGCGAGTATTTCGTCGACGTCAATCAGACTTATAATACCAGTCATCCTTAAATATGCAGAAAAATGTGGAGGGACTTGATATTCCAACGTATCAATTAAGCCATGGGCCATTTAAATCGCATAATTTAATCGCCATCCCATCACGATTAAGGAATCCCATCGAGTCACCGTTGCTTCAGCTTATTATAAGAATATAATTCACATTTAGCTGGCGATTCCACGTTCACATCGGTCGAAATAATAATAAAAGAGGCGCCGTTCCATCGCGAAAAACATTTCGCACGCATCGACAATTCTTTCTCCTCGGTTCATTAACCGTGTCATCGTTTCATTCCCTCGCCTCTGTGCGCCTTTCTCGTTTCTCCACTCGTTTCCTCCAACCGTGGCTCTCATCTTCATTTCGTGTTCAGCCAGAAAAATTAATAATACCTCGGACATCGATATCGGAGCAGACGAAAGGAGAAAAAGAGGGGGAGAAAGGAGACGGAGCGAGACGAAGTCAGCGTCTGATTCGAAGTTTGACATCGAAGCCATTGAAATCTAGCTTGAATAGGGCCGACGTGGCAAATGAGCAAACCGAAGGAAACAAAACCTCCGCGGATTTCCAACGAAGTTGCGGTTTATCCGGCATTTCGTAGCTGTGCAGTGGCATTTAAATGACAGAGCCTCGAACCTCCGAGAGCGGGACCAGGCTTAGCACCCTGCGAAATTCCTCGGGGCCTCCGGCATTATCGGAATACTTCTCCGCTTATACTTTTCTCTTTTCTCTTTTCTCCCTTTTTAGATAGTCGCCTCTGTTTCGCTTTACGGTTCTCCCTTCTATCCTCTATGTCGCTCGATATTTATGCTGGGGAGTTCTGCAATTACTGCAGGCTTAAGTACATAATAGAAACTCAGCAAGAAACTGTTCTTTTTTTGTACTTTTCGGCACAATGACTCCGTTGATTTTGTGGTGGATTTATAGTTTGGCTTTCGACGAAATTTTGGGAAAATTTCACAAAGTGATTGAAATTCAATTCCTCTGTAAGGAAGAATTTATTGCAAATCCTTAAACTAATCGTCCCGGATGCCCTATTTTTTGTGTTTGTATGTTGCATAAGAGAATGTTTCCATTTCTTAATTGGGTTAGAGAAACTGATTGTCAGCCAGAGACTGTCTTTTCTTTGTAATTTTCGGAACAGTGACTCTCATGATTTTGTGGTGGATTTATAGTTTGGCTTTCGACGAAATTTTGGGAAAATTTCTCAAAGTGATTGAAATTCAATTCCTCTGTAAGGAAGAATTTATAGCAAATTCTTAAACTAACAGTCCCGGATGCAATATTTTTTGTGTTTGTATGTTGCATAAGAGAATATTTCCATGGCTTAATTGGGTTAGAGAAACTGATTGTCAGTCAGAGACTGTCTTTTCTTTGTAATTTTCGGAACAGTGACTCTCATGATTTTGTGGTGGATTTATAGTTTGGCTTTCGAAGAAAACTGTCGGAAATTGCACAAAGTGGTTGAAATTCGATTGCTCTAGATGGACAAATTTATAGCAGATTCTTAAGCCAATCGTTTCAGAAGCTTCATTTTCCGTATTCGTATGTTTTACAAAAGAATCTTTTCATGACTTTCATCTATTACAAATAAGAATCAAAGTATCAGTTCGCAGCGACCCCTCTCTCATTGTCAGTGAGACCGACGTCAGTTCTGCACGCGGACTTCCGGAGAACACTTAAACCCAATTCCCTCAAAAACGAAGCCTCCGATAATCAAATGGCATTCCACATTTTCGATTTACCTGCTCGTCCAGAATTATCTTCCATTTCTACACTCCCTTTCGACACCCTCAAAAATAACAGACGTAAAGCGGCAACATCCACATTCGTCCACAACTATCCCGTTATTAAAATACTAAATTTATTACACCACAATATAATTATAAACCACTTCGTATAATACCACCCATTAAATTTCTCCTCTCCCGTCCATCTCTCTGCACATCGATCCCCTTCCACTTCCGGCAGACCCTTCGGCCTCGTTTCTGCACTTCGGTCTTCGATACAGCGTCCCCTCTCCTCAGGCGTGGTTTCTTTTTAAAAGGAATTTGCATAATGGCAAAGTGTGAAAATCCGTTTTCTCCGCGGGGTCGATCTCGATAGTCCCGTTGAAGTAGGTAATTTCGCTTGGAAAAAAAGGCTCCGCTCGAGGGGCAGAGGGGTTGGGGAGGGGGATGACGGCGAGAAAGACTCGGTTAGAACTGCGTCGCAAGCTTCCGCAACTTGATAAGTACTTCCAGTTCTTTGGTACTCCGAACGCCGTTGTATCGAAGGCCGAACGATTTCCCGAAGCGACTTGTCCTCGGGTAAATTCGTTTTCGAGCTGCGACTCTTCGATCCCGATAGGACGAGGGATGGCCGAGGTTCCGCGGGTTTTTTCTCAGAGAATTGTGGAATTTTACTCGCTTGCTTTTAAGGATCATTTCAAAGGGTTTTCCGGGATTGTAGGACGCGATTGAATTTCATATCTGATGGCAAACATTATCGTTGGTTTTTTGTAGGTTGATCGTTGACACGAAGTATGTCAAGTTTGATTGAATTACATCTGTGTTTGGTAGCAAAGATTTTACGTAAGATGTGTAGATAGAAACGCAGGTGATTTATTAATATAAAGAAATGACTGTACTAATAACTGATTACTCATAGAAATTAGATTACTAAGGGAATTGTGGAGTTTTACTCGCTCGCTTTTAAGGATCATTTCGAAGGGTTTTCCGGGATTGTAGGACGCGATTGAATTTCATATCTGATGGCAAACATTATCGTTGGTTTTTTGTAGGCTGATCGTTGACACGAAGTATGTCAAGTTTGATTGAATTACATCTGTGTTTGGTAGCGAAGATTTTACGCAACATGTGTAGATAGAAACGCAGGTGATTTAGTATTATAAAGAAATGACTGTACTAATAACTTATTACTCATAGAAATTAGATTACTAAGGGAATTGTGGAATTTTACTCGCTCGCTTTTAAGGATCATTTCGAAGGGTTTCGGGGATTGTAGGATATATGTCTGGATAGAAATGAAGGTGATTTGGTATCATAAAGAAATTGCTGACGTGTGATTTTATTGTTTCACTTCATTTCTGTAATTTGCGATTTTTTTCTGAGGAATCTGCCATCTGCTCCTTCGTGCCTGTTAAATAATATCTTTCGTAACATGTATTTAACACTATAAATACCCGCTTTATATCTGTTGTATTTAAATGTACTAAATAAGTACTTTGGAAAATGAAAAATCAAGAACTGAAAAGGATGGTCAATTAAATAATTTTGGTTTCATAAGATGGAATGTTTACTGTATACTCTATATTAAGTGGAATATTTGCAGCTTGGCTCGCCTATCAATTTGGAGAATTTTTATAACAAATTGAAAACCGGTCGTTTTGACCGGCTTAGTAGTTTTAGTGTTAAATCTTCCTCTCCATTTTATCAATCATTCAGGGGAAGGCTCCATATTTTAAACGACTTAATTAAGTATCTGCATAAATTGAAAAATATTCGTAGTTTTATAGTTTTCTTTTTTCTGGTGGTTCCCTTGTTTGAAAGGAAGGAAAATCGCAAAAAAAGATCCGGAAGTTATAGATTTCCTGGAATATTACAGTAACCACGGAAAGTTCGTGTTTAGAGGTACTAACGTACACGGATTAAGATCATTTCATTAAACTAATGTTTCTCTGGACGTGTCATTTTAATTAATTATACCATATTTTTTCAACCGTCAAGCCAAACGTGTTATTCACTCCGCATGAAATTATGGAGATAAGTTTGCGTAGAAGTAACGCAAAATGGAAAGCAACGTACACCGTGTCACTGATCTATTAACACTATTTCTTAAGAAGGTGTCAATAGACACCTTGATATATTTGATTTATAACGCTATTTTCTAGTTAACAAAGCTACAATGTCGAATTAATTTTCTGATAAAATGCAACATATTAAACAGACACTAATTTTTATCAATTATTCCCAACATATTTGCATTCAAGTGCAATACATATAAGTGTTACATGCGTTACATGTGTTACATACAAATAGTGTTAATTACGAAGAAAGTACTTAATTTAATATGCACTGGTGACAAATCCGTTTCATTTTTAAATATAAAAGTAACACACACGATTCCTCAAGATCGTCATAAAATTCATCGCAACTGTTATCAACCTAAAATTCCACCAAAGTAACTTAAACCGAAGAACAAACATAATTTACAAATCATCCTATTAAAAATTCTATTGAAAATTCCATTTCTAAAAATTCACAAACAATCAGAAACTCAGTATCAGCTCAAAAATCGTACAGATATACTAACGATCAAAAGAGTCCAATCTTTATCAGCAGTACAACGTAAGATAACCATACCGTTCAAATTATCTCGTCGAAAATTCGATTCTAAAAGCCCGCAACCGATAGCCATTTCAAAAAAAAGAAGGAAGAAAAACCGTGCAAACGGACCGTGGAAAAAGAAAAAGAGAACTGAAAAAAGGAGCAAACGAACGCAGCATAAAGCGGAACGAAGAAACGCGCACGGAAAAAGCTGCATAAAAGTAGCGAAGCGAGAGATTCCCGAGGGAATTCGGCGAAAGAGGAGCAAGAGCAGGAGGAGGAGGAGGAGGAGGAGGAGGGAATTCGCGTAGACGTCGCGTACCGCGAGGACCGAGCAAGGTGGATGAGAAACGAAGGGAGGAAAACGAGAACGGCCAGAGGAAAGTAGGGGATGATTGGAGGCGGAGGCCCAACCGGGTTGTTTCTGATTCGTAATTAGAGATGAGTGAGGCCAGGAGAAACTCGGAGAATACATCTCTCTCGGAGCGAGTAATAGCTAAAAGTATAGGGCAGCCCAACCGGAAGAATAACTGACTTCCCATTCTCTTCCTTCGTCGTCTCGTTCCTCGCTCTTTTTGCTACCCCTTCCTTCCACCCTTTCGCTCCCTCGCGTTCTTTTTTTCACGGTCTCGTTCCTCGTCTGCCTTCTAGTCTCGCGAGAAAGATTCTTCGTCCATGGAAAGCTCTCTCGCCATCGAGGTAACGGCGGATTTTCTGTGGGGACTCCTTGATTGTGCATCGACCTTTCGGGGCTTCCGGTACGATTCTTACGGACCGCCGCGTACTCCCCATGGCGCTATGGGTTTAAGGAGCTTCAGGGTGTTTTCATCCGACGTGAAGCGGACGAATGGAGTTCTGTTTCTGTAATCGTGTTCCTTGGCAATTGTAAATGTTGGACAGTTAGCAGAGATTTAACCCTGTATACTTCGAGTTTATTGCTTGAGTTGCAAAGATTAGTCATGCGATAGCATACTATCAAATGCTAAAAATGAAATTTTAATTGATGGATTTAACACTAAACCTACCATGGGCGGTCAAATGACCGCTTTCTGATTTTTTCTATAAACTCCCCAAATTGATTGGGCAGCCATTCAGTAAATATTTTAGGTCTATCGTATAAAACAAAAATTACTTAACTCATCATCTTTTTCACCTCTTCAAATCTCTTTTTCCAAAGTACTTATTTCGTATATTTCAATATAACAGATGTAAAGCTGGTAGGTTTAGTGTTAACTCGAGTTGTGGGCATTTTATTGAAAAAAGTTTGTGTCTTTTTAGAATCAAATGGCTGGGTAATTGTGACAATGGTCTGAGGTTGATGAATTTAAAGTAGTAGAAGCATAGATTTCTTGGAATCTGATATTATTTCGGAGTCAAAAAATCCTATAGTGTGTTAATGGTTTCGCAACAGAAACTGAAATCATTTTCTTTTGTAAACATTATCTGTTGATTGTGTGGTTCCATTTGTAGATATGTCCTTCATTTACTATGGAACTTACTAATTCTCTCAAATTAATTATCTCGTGCGATATAAAATTCTTGTTATTGCAAAATTGTAATTGAACTCCCGGTACTTGGCTTACAGAAGTCAATCTAATTGATTTTAACGCATATATATTTTTCCATTTGTTAGAATTTTCATTCCCACATGCGATTTTCTCTGATCTCTCCCAATTATTTCAAATAAATTCCTAATGCATTATTAATCCACAAAAACATTCTCAGAGGCACCTTCATACCTATACGACAATCACGGATCATTTTCACGCCTGTACACCACTCGTAACACATAAACAATTAAAATCCCTCGAACGCTCTCTAACAAAAGCTCTCTTTCTTTTCAGACTCAGCCGCAGCAGTCAGAACGACAGGAATGGTGCTAGTGATTAGCCTAATCGCTGCTTCCATCATACGATAAGACAGCCAAAAGGAGACGGCTGAGTCGTCGATCCTCTGTAATTACGGACTCGATTTAAAGAAAAACCAGAAAACCGAAGAAAACATGGGAAAAAAAAGAAAGTAGCAACTAACGGATACAAAGGAGCACACGCATACATGCACTAAAACATAGTACACGTACACACAGACACAAGATGAAACAAGCATACACAAAACAGCAAGACGAAAATTGACTGAGTAGTTAGTGTCGTATTAAAGGGAAGAAAAAAAAAATACTTATAATTACGCGTGCCAAGTCAGTGTAGCGCAGTGTCCAAAGAAGAGCGTAGGGGGTGAAAGATGGTGCGATGGAAGGAACTTCTACAGAATAATAGGAAACGTACGTGGCATGGAAGGCAAATCACAAAGTGCAACGACTATCGCTTTCAGTGTAACATATTGTATAACGCCGTAATGTCGCCGCAGAGACCGCGCCAACGATCTCCAGTTTTGCCGAGAAGCGAGCCTGTTTGAGGGCGGAACATTTTACTGGGTTTCTACGTAAGTTTCTCCTTTTCCCGTTTACTTCCGACCGTCTTTTTATTACT
The DNA here is from genome assembly GCA_963989415.1 of Cerceris ruficornis. Lineage (NCBI taxonomy): Eukaryota > Metazoa > Arthropoda > Insecta > Hymenoptera > Crabronidae > Cerceris > Cerceris ruficornis. The sequence goes on from OZ022521.1 coordinate 14,698,957, forward strand.
GCTACCGGGTACGGTTTATTTACGATTTTCCTGGGAGAGGAAGGAATTTTTGTTAAATATAATTCGTCGGGAATGGGGGTAAATGTTTTGCGAATTAATAAATCGCGGTGGATGTGCTGTTAAGAATGCGGCAGGAAGGAGATTACGTTTTGGCGGGTCTTGAGAAATTATGGTGAGGTTTGCTGTAAATAGTTGGAATTTTTTTAACCCACGGAATGATGACTTTATTGGTAAATTGTAATGGGAAGTTTTGGTTTCATTTGCACTTTAGTTGCGAGACGGTGAATTGATGAATATTACAAGTATTATTTAAAGTAGCAGGGAAGTTTCAATCAAAGGTGTTTTATTGCAAAGACAATTTGTGGCTTTTGGGATTAAAGTTGTAATATTTCGGAAAGTTAAGAAGATTGTATCGGAAAATAAAATATAAATGTATCATAGTTTTGTTTAAAATCCCACGGAGCTATAGAGAAATTGTAAATTGTTTTGCATTACCCTAATTATTCACGGAAGATTTCCTTTTACCGGTTTTTTGAACGTTCTGCTTCATTGTAGGTATTCTTACCTCCTCGATTTAATTTATCGGTCGTTCGCGAATGTAATCCTTCAGTTTTTTGATGATAAAATCCAATCGAGCGAGCTTTAAGGATTAACCTGAGTAATCGAGTGTAAAACTTTTCCAGTAGCGAGATGAAAAATTGTTACAAAATTGGATAATTATAGAGGAACAATTAATACAATTATTACCAATAAATTGATCTTTCAACTGTTAGCACTAATTATTATTCCTAATTCTTCTTTTAACTATTAAATTTTAATAGCTTCGATGATTCGGAGCCACCTAAAAGAGTAGATTCCAGGAAAAATGTCCATAGTAGATAAAAGGGGCTATGTTGTGTAAGGAAATAAAGACTCGGAGTAGTAATTAATGGCCCCACAAGTTCAATTGCCTCATCAGTTCTGGTAAAATTTTCTAAATTATTATTTCATATTATATATGAAATTATATATTATTCTTATATATTATATAAGAAATATTATATATTTCATATTATTTCATAACCCACTAAAAACAATAGGTCCTCGACGAAATGACCACATCTGCTAATACTAAAACTACCAGCGTAATATCTACTAGATTTAACACTAGAACTACCAAACCAGTCAAAATGACTGGTGCACAATTTTTTCCAAAAATTCTCCAAGTTTATAGGAGAATTATAGAATAGATATTCTACGTTCGTCTTTTAAAATATAAATTACCGAATCGATCATCTTTTCCACCTCTTAATTCCCCTTTTTTCAAAATACATATTTAATATTTTTAAATATGATAGATTTAACGCCGGTAGTTCTAGTGTTAAATATACCGAATAAATTCTTTGGTAACCGAGATATCAGGCGGTGAAAAGCACGATCAATTAAGTAATTTTGGTGTTATATTAACGCTGGAATATTTTTTGCATAACCCCTATCAATTTGGGGAATTTTTAGAAAAATCTAGGAACCGCGCATTTCAACCGCCTTGGTAGTTTTAGTGTTAAAGCCGGAAAGAAGAAAGAAACATTTTAATTGGCTTCATTGTAACGTCAACAAAACCGAGTATCCTCCAACAGCAAGCTTCAACAGCCAGCTAAAAAAGCAAGAATCATTATCCAAAGAAAAATGGAACAACACCCCAGTAAATGAATTCGCTAATCCAACCTGTCCGCGGCCACGCAAAACGAACGCCTTCGCTTTAAGGGTTAATCCTCCGGCGTAAATGAACCAGGACGAAGTATGCGAAACGGCGAGCGGAGAAATTATCTCCGGCATCGATTTAGTCCTCCGGTTCTTTCTCCGCTCCCTCTAGACAATGACTCTCCCCGTTGTTCCCCTTTTTATTTCGTCTGCGAAGTGTTCTTTCTCTCCGCGCCCCCGTCCTTCGCCCGCTCGTCCTTCCTCGCTTCTTATATACGAAATCGCGGATCCCATCTGGATACTTGAGATTAAAACGTCAGATTCGGTACAGAGGATGCTCTTGCATCAAGAGGCACCCGGAAAAGAAAGAAGAAAAATTAGAGGTTGAAACTGAAGGGTTCGAGGGGAAATGGGAGGCAGAAGGAGGGAGTGGAGAACGGAAGGAAGGAGGAGGGTGGAAGAATATTAAAGAGTGGAATATTATTATTTGCAAGCATCTTCGATCTCGTCCTGATGTCGTAGCCTCCTGGAGGCAGCAAAGACTTTCCTCATTACCGAGGCGATCCCTTTGTTCGACTATAACGTCTTACGAGAATGCATTTTCTTAGAAGTCGATACGCGTTTTCAGATTACCGTGTTGCATGTTACTATGGCGGTGACACTCCTTTGGAGCGGGGGATTATGTTTTTATATCGGAGATATTTTTCAAACCTTTGTGGTCTGAGCGGATTTTTTCAGATGTTGGAGAAATAAGTGGAATTATTGTAACTTTGTGAAATTCTTCTGCGATTGTTGTTCAGTTTTATTCGGCGACAGCGATATCGATAGGTAATAAGGAATATTTTGATGATGGTACAAAATCATTTTCATATTGCAAAGTCGTATTAAGGGCTGGAAAGTAAAATTACGACTGGAAGTTTCATCGGATGTAGTTGGATACACTATTCTGCAGTATTAATGAAATTACATTACCGCAATTGTTCGGTATTTCCTTCACTGATTATGATTTGTTACTAGGATTACACTTTACTGACATTTTAATGTTTTGTAACGTTAAAAAGTTCAAGGATGTAAAAATTACTTTAACACTAGATTTATGGGCGTTAAATCGGTCACACTTAAATGTATTAAATAAGTGCTTTGAAAAAAGAGGGATCAACGGGTAAAGACGAAGACCGGTTAAGTAATCTGTATATTATAAGATACAAGTGAAATATTGGCTGTACCACGTCTCTATGAATTTGGAAACCGTTTTTTAAAAAAGTAAGAATTCGTCAATTTGACGGCTTCCGTAAATCCAGTGTTAATGCAATAATAACAGCAAGAAAAGGAATGTCAACATTCAAATAAGTTTTGATCATCATCATGCCGACATCAAAATACAAATTAATACTTATCAGTGTGCTAATAATAAAGAAAAACTATGTTCACTGTAAATCATGTAAGCATCACGTTGGAAAAAAATTTCACATCGATAATCCAGCGTCGGCAAAGGTAATCATAAGGAGCGCAAAACTCCGGGACCCGTAGGACGTCTATAAAAACTGACTTGCATCTTTCGCAAGAGTGGCAATTACATGCGGAAAAGCGACAACTTTTTTTCACCTTTTGTCTCGCCCAAGGAGAGTCCTCGGAGGATACTCGGTGTAAAATCAAGCCCCGACGGACAGCATGCGCTCTCTCTGCCGACCCTGTTTCATGCACTTTTGTTGCACTCTTTATCGCGTTATTTAGCTTCCCGTTTCGTGCTTTCGCCGGAGGAAACCACCGTTGTGCGAACACCGAGGAATAGACGTGCTTTCGTAAAGATTAATTTTAATATAATGCATGTTTCATCTGTCTGCCGTTGTAATCATCATTACGACTGATAATAACGAACGATTAACAACAAAGAAGTGATTGAAGATTATTGACGGAAACGCAGTTCAGTTGGTTCGTTTTGGTTTTTCCACTTTTTAGCGTGCAATAATGTTTGCGAGACTTCATTTGATGAATGGAAAGTGTGGAATTAAATATCAGGTTTATTTGAAATTTTTATTGCAGAATTAGATTCTATTCGATACATTGTGGTTAATATTTATATCTTGAACTGACGGGAGAAATAGGAAATAATAAAATATTTCTTGCGCGAGTACCCAATGCTTTAAATGTAAATGTTAGGAGATGCTGATTATATTCAATAATTTATTTCTATAGCTCTGAAATTTGCGAAAGACGTTCCGCACTCAGGCAGCCTCTGCAATGTAATCCTAGAGTATCTTAACCCAAGGATCCGCGATCAGAAAATAATTAGATATAAATGTTGTTTGACACACTGAGGTGCTGAATTCTTACAGTGATTTTGTTATGTATGCGATTATTATTTTAAATACCTTGGCACATTTGTACCATATAATATTAGTTTATTCTGACTGTGTCACTTCAATCGATGAGTTATTTTAGATTTCGAGAGTCAGGGCATTAATCCGGAAATGGAAGCGTTCGACTTTATTTTTAACAACCCGCAAATTTCACTTCCATAAAAGTAGCAACACTGTATTCTTATTTTTATTAACTATTCATCAGCACTCGTGGATGAACGAGGCATTTATTTTTCACGGTATAAAACCACCGAAATCCTTTTACACGCGATTTTGGAAAGTCATCGACAACGCGCGATACCACTTGCACATTTTCGAATATCCGTAAATTCGCACTGCAGTTTCGGTGATTTCCATTTGCGGAGGAAAATTGAAGTATTCATATTTTACAGAGGCAATATATGTAATGTGCAAATGAAAATTACAAAACACCTCGTAGAATGCAGATTTTTGATCGATTTTAATCGGGCAAGCGTATTATCCGATTTGTTCCTCCGAGCCGCTATTTATTTTAATCCACGAGTGTACTAAAACACTCTGAAAAAATAAGCGTGCAAAAGCATCGACTCGATATCAATCACCGGCTTTTAATTAAATTTTTGCATTCGCAGAAATTCCACCGTGACCCATCGAATTTCATTGACGTTAGGAGAAGCGTGAAATGCTTCGAAAGTAACTCCATTCTCTCGGCCTACTTGTCATTATTACTAATTGATAATACGTCCTTCATATTTTACGTAAATTCGACAAGTTTTTTCTCAATAATTGCAATGCTATTGAATATTTTATTTGTCTGTATCTGACCTTTTATTGTTATCATTAATGGAAACTTTATTTTTTATAATTTCTAAGTGCGATAAAAAAAATAGCTTGATCCTTAAAGACGAGGAGCATGACAAATATTGAATCCACATAGATCCTAGTATCAATCATTTTCATCAAGCTAAGGGGTTAAATATCGAGCGATTTTACCACCCTCCACTAGCCTAATCAAGAACGATAAAAATCAGTATATTATTTCCCTCAGATTTTATAAAATCCGCGAAAAAACATTTATTCACCTTTCAGTAAAACAGTTCGATCTACTTCAAAATGTTCCTCAAATTTAACCATTAAGTTTTCAGTATTGAAAGGGTTAAGTATCGATCGATTTTACCACCCTCCATTAACTTAATCAATCGCAATAAAAACCTGTATCTTGCTTCTTCCATATTCAATAAAACCCGCAAAAGAACACTCATTCATTTTCTAAAAAAAAACACCCAAACAACTCAATCTACTTTACAAAGTAAAGGTTCAATAATTCAAATAGAATAATGCCCTCAAAATTGGAATCGATTTTCACACAAGTTGTATCGTACGTTCGCCGATCGACGATAAGAATGGCACCCGATGAAGGGTCATTAGCAGGTTGCAAGGCTAATTTATTCATGTGTTAATTAACCGGGTTTGGAATTTATCCGTGAATGCGCAAACACGCTTTCCAGGGTGCCGGTTTAAGCGGACTTCGAACTACTTAGGAATATCCATTATTCAGCGTACATCTTGTTTAAAGCAACAGGTTCGAGAGTTCCGACACTCGCCGCGAAGGGGTTAACGGCCATGATGGATTAAAGAAGGGCACGGCCGGCTCGAGGATTATGGGGGTTTTGCTGCGATCGGATCTTTAATTTCGTCATTGTCGTGAATATATAGAGAGAGATAGAGCCAGAATATTACAAGGTGCGTTCTGTTGGACACCTTTAAATTTAAAACCACTATTTTACAGTATTTTGTATTTTTTTTGCGGTTTTTTGGCACTGAGGGATGATTCGTCGAGTTTCTGATTCGCGAAGATTAATTGGAATTATTTAGTAAGTAGAAAGGTAATGCAAAAATGTGTCGAAGTTTTTATTGTGTTGTGTGGAAAGTTAACTCTTATATTTTTATTGTATTTGATAATTTTTTGGAGGATAGCGAGTAAATTGTATCGTACGATTTGGGGTATTTGTAAATAGAAAATGTGACTAAATTGGTGTATGGTGGTTTTGTGTTGGAAAGGATTTTTGTAAGTGTTTATTCTTTTTTCTACAGTGTAATTTGTTTAGATGTTAAGGAACTTGTAATGTAATTATAAAAAGGAATTTTTTGGCGATGGATATCTCGTAAATTTAGTACTTTTATTTGCAGTTTTACAATAAAAATTTGTCAGATAAGTTATAATGCTTTTACAAGCCTCCGTGTGTCAAAATATTAACAAAAGTAACGAGAACTAGAAAATCCAATCGCATTTCATAAAATCCCGCCCAGCGTGTCGCACTAATTAATTATTAGATTTCACGTAGTATGTGTGCAACGAACCGAATTGTGCTAATATTACATGCTCTGATATTGTGCAAATACTATTTAAAAAGTCAAAATATCGTGGTTGTGGCTTTACTTCTCTTGTTATCGCCGATTCCGTAACATACCGTTTTGTATCTGCTTTCAACTTACTTTTATATAATCAGAAATGTTCACACTTTCATCCTTCTTGCGCAATTACGTAAGAATTATTATTTCCACAGAAAAATAACAAACTCTACAATCCAACTTCTTGGCTCAACATTGCATAAAACAGAATAGCAAAATTATATAACCGAAGATTTGTATTAATTCAATTTCTTTCAAATTCTTAAAAAGAGATACAACTTGTTGTAATTTAGGAGAACGTCATCAATACCTTATCCTAAAAACCAGACATGTCCTCTGATAATAACTCTTTATATCCTATTAAAGAAATTCCATGAACATTTTGAGTTATCAGAATTACTTCGTTATTAGTTTTTCACCTATCAGAATTTTTGAATAATTACGTTTCTCAGTTTCCATAATTATTCAATTATTAAAATTCTGTACTTCCCAAAATTACTTAATTCTTAAAATTTCTAAATTACCAAAGAATTTCTATTAAGAAATCCATCATCAAGAAATTCAATTAAAAGAAAAGTAACGCAACGAAATCGAAAATTTCAAAGCCCACAATATTATCACAATTCCAGAATTACTTCGTTATTAATGTTTTTCACCTATCAGAATTATTAAACAATTACGTTTCTCAGTTCTCATAATTATTCAATTATTAAAATTCTTTACTTACCAAAATGACTTAATTCTTAAAATTTCTAGATTACCAAAGAATTTCTATTAAGAAATCCGTCATCAAGAAATTCAATTAAAAGAAAAGTAACGCAACAAAATCGAAAATTTCAAAGCTCACAATATTATCACAATTCCAGAATTACTCCGTTATTAATGTTTTTCACCTATCAGAATTATTGAACAATTACGTTTCTCAGTTCTCATAATTATTCAATTATTAAAATTCTTTACTTACCAAAATGACTTAATTCTTAAAATTTCTAGATTACAAAAAGAATTTCTATTAAGAAATCCGTCATCAAGAAATTCAATTAAAAGAAAAGTAACGCAACAAAATCGAAAATTTCAAAGCCCACAATATTATCACAATTCGAGTTCACCAGGAAAGGAAACGCAGCGCGCTCGCGTAAAACTCCATTCTCCACGGGGGTTGCGCACCCCCGAATAACGGAAACTCTCCACCGAACGAGAACGATGGCGCACATCCACGCTATACGAATATCGGCCTGAGTATAATAACGCGTTCGACTCGTAATCGGCGGATCCTGTAAATACGAGTAAATAGATTATGTAAGTGTAATACGGGAAATACATTGATATAGATCTAAGTCCACCGAAGCGTCCGGTTAGAAAATCAGCTGTAAGATTCATTCTCTCCTCGTTCCCCGGCTTTTCTCGATAACGAGAGACACACACACACACATATACAAAAACACGTGCATACACGCAGACATAAACAGAAGGGTAAATTTACCATAGGGTGGATATTTTGACCTTGGCGTGATAACCAAATCGTGGCGAGGATTGGTCGTCTTAGTGGTTAAGTGGTTTAAACGGGCTCAAGTGCCGATCGCATCGTTTCGAGGCGAAACTCGAGACGAGCTTTCAAATTCGATGACGAACTTGAACCTTTCGCTGTTACGGAGTATCGGAAAGCGAGCGAAGCGTAGGGGTAGCAACCCTTGGGGCACTTAATTGAACAATGAAGCTGTGAATCGTGTAATTGGATTTGGCATGGACAAGGTTTTTTTGGTGGTGGATCTTAAGAGTTGACGCATGATTTAAAGATTCAGATAGTTTGGGTTGATGTTACTTTATTTCGGATATATTTGAATATGAAATTAGTTAAGTTTGCGGTGTAAATTCAAGATTCAACAAATTTTAGGGGCAAATTAATTGAAATTGTAATGAGAAATATTTTTATAAAGCCGTATTCTTTCTTGTGGACGATTTAAAGGTTTAATTAGTTCAGATTAATATTACCCTCTTTGTGACAATTTCACAGGTAAATTATAGCGAGCATCGAAAAGAAAAATATTTTTATAAAGCTGTGTTCTTTCTTTTACATGATTTAAAAGCTAATTATTTCGGATTAATGTTACCCAATTTGAGACAACTTTAGAGGGAAATTCGTTGAAATGAAAACGAAAAGTATGTCTTTGAAGCTTTGTTTTTCACGTTAAAGGGATTTCGCCTGTGTCATTTCACCATACTGATCGCCCCTTTTAAGAGGGATTACTTTTTAGAAGTACCTGTGCGATGTTACAGTTTTATCATTTTTTTTCTGAACGTCAGATACGAAATTAAACTTTCAAAACTATATTTAAGGATAGAAAATTCAACGAAAACTGTTACGTAACATTACAGAACAAATTTGAGAAGTCTGTAAAAAGAAGTAAAAGATTTTTAATAAAATATAAAAACGCAATAATGCTGACACAGAATGCTTTTTATTTGTATCACAACAGTCGACAGTTTTATACGTCGAAACATTTTTTATATCTCAACTGCGGTCGTATCATTCGATTTAATGCATCTACGTAAAGAAAATCACATTGTTTATGACGTTCTATCAATAACGAGGTACTTTTTATTAAAGCCATCAACCTTCCAACAAAAATGGATAAAGTGAAATATAGAAACTAATTCCAATGAGATATAAAATCTAATATAGTCACAGTTAAATGGCAAATTATAACGCTCATTAAACAAACGCAATTATTGGTGACTTCTATTTTAAACAAAGGCAACACAGTGACTGTTAGCAGCGAAAGAGTCAAAACTTCTGCAATACTTCACTTGTACATGGCAAATTTCGATATCGAATATTCACTCTTGACGATCATTGATTTTTCAAATCGAAAGTTCTTTTTATTTTTCGTTATTGGCAAAAGTTAATGGAATGACATTAACTCTGAACTATGCTCATTTTTTTGTACGAGTCGATATAAATGTGGATGAAAAAAACGAGAATTTAACGGCGCAGGAGTTTTGAGAAATCGGACCATGCGTTAAGGGATAATATGTGAATATCAAAGAGATTTGTTTTCGATTTTGCAATTTTGTTGGCTCCGCTCGAATTTCAGGTGAAAACGGTGCTTTCGTAACTTGTGAGAAAGAAAACGAATTAAACGCGAAGGTATATATGTATACATAACACAGAATATAAATATAAATATATAAATATATAAATATAAATATACGAATTAAGAGGGACTATTGAGTAATGATATATCATAAATATATATATTGTATGTTACATGATATATTATTATATTATTATGCTTTGCGCCGTTGAGTTGAATGTTGTTATTTACATGAGAAAAAAAGAAATGAGAGAGATTCTTATGGATACAGTCGACATATGTAATAAAATGTGGGCGAGAAAACCGCCCGGAAAACTTCTGCGTTGATATTAACTAATCCCCCTCGAAAGTCTTTTTCTTTAAATTTCAGTAAGATTAGAAATCAACAGTTTTACGGTAAGTAATTATTTTTGCACGCTTACACAATTGTTATTTTAAAATTATATTCATCTGTCGCGAAAATAACTATATTTTAATCTTTATTCTCTAAAAATGTAACTTTTCGTTATGGGAATAATGGACAAAAGGCTTGATAATAATTCGTGTAGTTTGCGAATTTAATTTTTCAAAAATTGCTATTGTAATTCTATATGAAGTTTTCAGAATGACTTTTCTTCAAAAAGAAATGCAAAGAAACAGTACTCCATCAAGTTTTACACAAAATCCTTGCAAAGGGAGATTAACGAGAAATGAAATTCACCCATGAATTTTGCGGAATCACGTTTGATAACGTGACTTTTTATCAAAAACTCACGACGAATATATTTCTCAAATTCGCGTCAGTTCTCCGAGCGAATTTGTTCCCTTCAAAAATAGATTTATCTAAAGCTTTTGATCCTTTTGATGCTATATGGTGAAACTAAGCTACCGACGATATAAAATTGGATTAATTAGCCAGACGAAACGGCAGTCAGATTTGCATTAAAATTTACCGCGAATCGCATGCCTCGACTCCGTGCAATAATGACGTCGCTCTGATATTAATGATCGTAGAAAGAATTATAATTAATTCCACGACAACTCGAACGCCATGAGAAAAGTCCGTACGTGGAATTCTATTTAATTACTTCCTCCTGGCAGCGGCGCCGTGTCTTTAATTACTACACGCGAGCAATCGCTGCTTCATTTTCAGCATATTTCGTTGAATTCAATAGACCCACCAGTTCCAGTAAAGTTCCAAGTATCGCTGTAACTTGTAAGTATTACTTTGAGTGATGCTTTACACAAATTGACGCATTATTCGATTTAATTGCAAAATTATCGGCAAAAGATGTAGTTACTGATCGGTTGTATGAATTACATTAAGAAATTCACGGGCGTTAATCAATTTAAATGAATGAATTAAAATCTTTTGATCACCTAATAGATCAAAGAATGTTGCTGAATTGAAAGGATATAAAAATTCTTTTATATAAACTGAGTAAATGTCTTATTAAAAAATCGTATCGTTGCTATTTTTGCTCGACATTATTTAACGTTATTGAATAATTCACGTGGCTCTTACTGAACCATTAAATTAAAAAATTTAAGTGCTAGATTAAAAATACATTTATATCAGTTCGCTTAAATAGAAAAATCAATTTTTTGTAATGGTTATTTCTCATGCAGAAGTATTTTAAATTGCTGAAGAATCAGATGACGTCAAAGTTTATAAGGATTGTAAATTTTCAAATTTCTAATTCTAACTAACGCTTTCCTCTGTAACAAAATAAACAAAAAACAACCAATAAAATAGTTTCCTTTTTTTTATCAAATTCGAAACAGTTCGATCCACGTGACGATTGCTCAGATAATTTCAGCGAGACAAAAAGCAGCAATTTTATGCGTGGCTGAGGGAAACTGCGATATCGCAAAAACACGGACCAGGAGGGAGGCATTTTCGCGAGAATTTCTACCAGCGCGTAGCGGAATTCTCGCCTGATAATTCGGTTTATTGATTGTTAGACGAGAAATAATACGATCATTACGCTATTAGAAAAAAAGGGAGAAAGGAATGGGATTCATTCGTGCATACCGTTTGCTGAATTCAGATATCGATTGCACGGTGAAACGGTGGAAAATACCGAGACACGAGACGATAAATAATTATATATCCTCGACGAACGAGGCCACTGAAATGTTGGCCGCAAATGGAGAGTCGACAAACTACATTTACATTACATCGAGTTACACGAGCCACCGTGCATCGTGAAGTCCTACGAAATTCCCGCCGTGCGAACAATTACACGGAAATTACAAAATACTCGTGACTATAATTCCCGCAAAGTGTTTCGTGCAAATCCGAAATCTGTAAGATTTTCGTTACAGCTGTCGCGCATGCTTTGCACGTTTAAAATACTTATGAGGTTATTCTTTAAATAACAAATTTTTATGCGTTCAAAATTGGTACTATTTAAAAAAAATTCTAGCTGTTAGTTAAATATTAGGGGTTTCCAATTTCGCGAATGACTCTATATATTTTGTTATTGTTTTAGATTAAATTAAGTTGGATGATAGTTCAGTCGTTTTTATATTTGTATAAAATTTTCTTTTGTATAAATTTTATGAGTATTTTGGAAACTGCTGTTCTGGCGATGTGTGTAAATCGCTATTTTGTTAGGTGGTAGCGTTCTTATTCGTGAATCGAATGTAGCTTACGGTAATGTCCTCTGGGGGAACATTAATTGAAAAATGAAGACAGCTTTATTTATTTATTTATTGATTTTGTGTATCCCCAGATGGTAGTGTTCTCTGGCGGAAGTATAATTGAAAATAAAAACGAAATTTATTTATTTATTCATTTCATATAATCTAATTTATTTTATGTAGTTGTCTGTTGCTGGGAATAAAATCATTATGAGGTGATGACGAGTGTTCACGACAGCTGTTAATTTGCATATGATAATTGGCGACTCGTCTATACAGGTAATTTATGAAAATCAATTGCAATCATTTTACATATTTGCATTTCCCATTATATCCAAGAAATTTAAACAATATTTTTAATTATGTCTTTACAAAGATTTACAATGCTATATTAAACGATCATTATTTTTTGTAATAATATGGAATTACATTATGCAATTAGAGGTATTATAAATGTATTACAACAATGAAGTGAGTCAAACGAGATAACAGATTCCGTAATTATTATAACACATGAATTCTACGAGAGCGTAAACACAGTGGACGCGATTCGTGGAATGCGAATTTTAATGAAATTCATTCTCATATTTTTAATTAGAAGGAGAAGCTCGTGCGGCAATTTCAACATTAAAAATCCTTGCCAGAGTCCCATCAGTAATGCGTAGGTGATTATTTCTCAGAGTCAATGACATTTTTAATTAATTGCAACATAAGCACACGTAGTGTAATGTAATTAAAATTATATTTCGGCATCCTACGAACGTAAAAGATAACAGCAAATAAAAAAAATTATTGATTTAGTTTTCTTAAAGATTCTTGAGCAATATAAGCTATAATTTTCATATAAATTACCTTTGAGTTTAATTAACTGTAAATGGTGATTTTTACTTGTGATACACTTTTGACAATTAACAATGGCGAGTGCAACACAGAAGATTAAAAATTTAATTATTAAAATGCCTCAACAAAATAGAATCTAGCATATTAACTTTAATAAACTATTTGAATATGACAAAGAGAAGATACATACATGGAAAACGAACCCTCCAGAGAAAACTACCCCCGTGCGAAACTATAAGTCTCAAGCAGAATGACTATAACAATCAAAGTCAAAAGATAAAGTAAAAAAACAAGAATCTCAAGGCTGTCTAAAATTCTTAAAAATTCTATTTCCCAATATTAAACTCTTCAAGGTACAAATGTAGTTGTAACATTTTCCATTTCAATTTTTCGAGTTAAGTTTAAAGCTCCACTGTGAAAAATCATTTTTTTTAAAGAATATTATAAATATTACATTCATAGAGCGTAAATAACAAAACGATACTCGACCCATTCAGCCCCAAAGTGTTACCACGTGCAACCTTAAAGTTGAAAAACTAATTATTCAAACACAACCACCGAATTAATTCAAGTATTTATCTCAGAAGCACCAGAACCAAACTCGCGTGCGCAGGATTTAACTGAAAATATCCGTCTTTCGGGGATGAAATTCAACGAGCGGTCGAGTCTCTATCTAAGATCGGCAGATTAAACGATGGGGACGGTGTGTTTGCCCTGGTGAGATAGATGCGTGAAAGTTCAACAGCGGATACACGTCTGGTACAGTGATGGGAGCCCGCCGCGAGGTATATCGGCCTTTACACAATATTTCGCGGGTTATTGCTGGCGATGTTGTAACAGCCCGGTTCGCCAGTGGCATACTAACCAGAGGATTAATTTTACGCGGATCCGAGTCGGCTTACGAATAGTTCCTGCGACGTTTCTCGGACGGCTTGAACGGAGTTTTCGAGGCTTTGCCGTGCGGGACCTCAACAGATTTCAGCAATTATGAACGGGGTAATGGAGTTTTTGGGGTTTTGAAGTTGAGAGTTATGGTGGCCGTGAAGAAGATAGGGGAGCTGCGATTAGTCGTAGGGGGTGGAGAGAGCGAGGGATGAGAAATGGGTAATAGGCTGGAATGGTAATTTGTGCTGTAATGATTGAGCATTATTGGTAATAAATATACTTTGTTGAAAATTAATTGTTTCAGTAATCATGTTGGATGACCGTATGTTAATTAAGACGTCGGATGGGACTTAGATGGCCGGTGCTTCTAAATTCTAAATATGAAGACCATTTGATGGACTTAATGTGATGGAAAAGTAATTAAAAATAATTTTCAAGAAGTATATATGTTGTTATTAAAAGAGTAAATGTGAATATTTCATGGATAATTAATAAAAGACTTTTGTACCACCCCAGGAAGAATCCCGAATGATATAATTATCCCTGCAATACCGGGTAGCTTTAACTTTAAAAGAAATACCTTGCTCATTATTAATTTTGCGAAATTAAGGACAATATTGTGGCCACTTGAAGGACATAAACTCTGGAACTAATTAAAAATAATTTTCAAAAAGTATATTTATTGTTAATGAAAGAGTGAATGTGAATATTTCATGGATAATTAATTAATAGAAGACTTTTGTATCGCCCCAGGAAGAATCCCGAATGATATGATTATCCCTGCAATACCGGGTAGCTTTAACTTTAAAAAAAATACCTTTCTCATTATTAATTTTGCGAAATTAAGGACAATAGTGTGGCCATTTGAAGGCCATAAACTCTGAAAATAATTAAAAATAACTTTCAGAAAGTATATTTGTTGTTAATGAAAGAGTGAATGTGAATATTTCATAGATGATTAATAGAAGAATTGTAACCACCCTAGTTGGAATACCAAATGATAGGTTCTCAATGATAAAAGTGTGACTAATGACACGCAAATAAAGTAAAGCATCGAAAACCCAAAGAAATGTTACTTCACGATCATACGTACACCTTTCAAACGAAGTTCAGTCACGTTTATGCGAAACTGTCGACACACGTGCCATCGTGTTTGTACTGGAATTAAAAAGTGATACGAGAACGCCACGCTCCTGTGTCGATATGTGCATCGATACGCATACATATGCAAGTGGGAGCGGAGTTTTACGATGACATAACTCGCGATCAGCTATTACATTGAAATTTAAGCTAACAGGTTTCTCCGGCAGAAATTTACACGTTTCGACGTAGCTCCTCGAAAACGACACAATGTTTCCACCGCGGTGCATTTATCGGTGCTCAATATTCACGATAGAATAAACCGCGATGAAATATAATGTTCGCCCGCGTATTCTAATTCCATATATTTCGTGAGGGAAAATCCAGAAGCCGAATAAATGATTAAAATGAACTGAGATATTCTGCAATTTCAAATTTCTGCTCCGATTATGGGTTTTTATGTAACAGTGGGAAGAATATAATGCCATTTTTTGGACTGTTTTTATGGGGTGGGAAACGAATAGTACTAGATAGAAATGCAACTATCCCCCGATTTACACGGAAGGTAGGTTCCTTAGAAAACCGTGTAAATCGAAATCGTGAATTTTAATGCGTAAAACTGCGTAAATCGAGAACAAACTAAAACGTGTATAATTCAGTCATCTATTTCAACGTTAACCCTTTGCGGACGGAGACATTTTTTAATATTGGAAGACAAGCATTTATTTTGCAATCTAAAACCACCTCTTTATCAGCAAGTTAGGCTGTTAATGTATATACATTATAAATTACTATTTGTTTAATCACATTTTAATGGTTGAATTTCAATTTTTCATCTCTAACTGTGTATACAAGCAGCGATAAACTGCTTTTCGTTTCGCGAAATGCTGCATTGCGTGGGACTTACCCACAATCAAATACGAATTGTTCATTATTCAGAATTTATCTAAAGATTCAAGGGGAAAACATATAATGGAAGATTACAGATTCACGTTGAGCTAGTTATTGTATTGTAATAAATATTCGGTCGTAAGTAGTATAGAGAAAATAAATGAGAATCTTATCACTTGCCGTATTTAATTAACAAACTTTCATCGAATACATAATAAGTAAATTAACGTCATAAGTACAAACTCAAAGTTGCTGTACCTGGGAACAAGGAAAAAGCTTATTCGATTATTAGACAATCGACGGTTGTTAATAAATATACATATTTATTAAACAATCGACGTTTTAAAGGCAAAATAATAAAATTAGCAGTTATTGCAATGACTGAACACTGCGTAGCTTCTGAAGATAGACGCTCTTATAAATTATTATCGTACCATTAATTTTCACATTTTTTAACGCATCGATAACGATACATCAGAAGAATCCGAATATAATCTAAAGATGGAGGCATTTGTAAGTTATTATTGTACTGTAATTCGTTTATCAATTATAATTATACATTAAGTTTTCTGTAACAAGACAACTATCAACTCCGATTTCTATTCAATTTCTTATTATTTCTACAAAATAATTCCAACATATATTGTAATGTACATTACCATAACCGAAAACAAGTACATAATAAATTCCATTTTTCAAATTTTTAAGATCACTTTCATCATCACCAGCACAATTATATAATAACTTTCAAACCTTTCAACACATCGATAATAATTCATCAAGAATATCGAATAAAAGTGACTATAAATAAAAAATATTTTGAGAAAATCTTCGAGCATCCCGTTTAAAGCAATATAATTCCAATTCTCACGATTTATCAATTAGAATATTTCATCATGGAATAATCACTCTCCCCATCGTAATCGCAGGACGCATCAAAAGCGTCTATTAACGCCGAGCAATCAGTCCATTGTCCTTTTTCCACAAGAACTTGAAACGGATTCAAACGCAAAAAGAAAAGACAGAAAGAAGAGCGACGCTTCGTTGGAATTCTCAAGCGCGAGTTGTTAGCCAGGCCATACTCGAAATGATTTTATTTCCCTTTCGCAATCCATTTCGAGTGCTCCCTTCGAATTGCAACCGCAACGAGAAGACAATACGAATCGGGAAAAGACGATTCCCCATTGTGCCGCTGTCCGGCGATTATCTGCTTCTCCACATTGTGCAGAATCGCCGGTACGTACTCTTCGTTTGCTAATGAAAACTCGGCTTTCCGTCCGACTCGATTACACCTGTCATTTCAGCGAGGATTCATCAGAAAGACGGACGGAATTAATTGAATTACACGGTGCCGGTCGTCTTTCACGTGCCGATCGTTTTGAATTTAAGGGAGTTCGCTCTATCGGACCCCGCAGGGCCATTATGGAGGGTACCGTTCTTGCGAAAGTATAATTAACTTCCGGAGAGAGAGAGGACTTCGCGGGGACTTGTGATTAGAAGTTTTATGGTGTCTGCGCAGGAGTCTCTGATTTTCTGGAATTCCGACTTCTATCTTCGCCGGATAAGTTCGGTCTTGGTACGTTTCAGTAGGTCCGCTAATGGATATGGGGAGGTGGATAATTTTTATGGTGACGTTTCTACGGCCATGTTCATTGAATTATGATTGCAATGTTTCAGAGTGTGTCAGAGGGATTTGGAATTAGGACAATGAAATTTTATTGATTATGAGACACTGTACTTGTTGTATTTATTTCAAATGTATGGACATACTGGAAATATAAAGTATGTGGTTTGAATTATTTTTCAAATATTATTTGGACTAATTTTTCGTAAAAATTAATATTGGGTGAATTTCTGCATTGTGCTTGGAATTAATTAATGCGTTTTTAATGATTTGGTGGATTGGATCTTTTCATATCGCAGTGGCTTGCAGTTTATATCGAAGATACATATATATTTGCTAAATAATTCTGATAGCAGATTATTTATTATTTTTATCTTTAATTAATGATCACCAATTCAGCTATCTGATGAAGACTCTCAAAGTATCAAATAACCTCGAAATAAAATAATTTAATTCTATTTTCAATAGTATTCTAAACACTTTTTCTTAATTAATTGATTTCATAATCAAAGAAAATTCGATTTTTCTTCATTATTTCCAGTGCTGTTTTTAATTCTTTCAACGATATCTAACCTTTCAAACTGCTAATCGAAAGTCCTACGTCTATCTATAATTATCTGAAAATTTGATTGTGGCAACAAGACTGTATAAAATGACAATAAAGCTCTTTACAATAAATAATATGGCGCCGAAAATATAGACTCCGTTTTGTAAGTGGGTCGATTTTCCAACGACTCTCCTCAGGCATTATACTCTCCTGCAATGCAGCCGATAAACGGGGTTGCACTTTTCTGCATTCACAGCCGGAAATGCACCGGTCTGCAGGTTTCTTTAAAATTACAACGAATCCTCCGCACGGTAACTGGCACGCG
This sequence comes from Cerceris ruficornis, assembly GCA_963989415.1. NCBI lineage: Eukaryota > Metazoa > Arthropoda > Insecta > Hymenoptera > Crabronidae > Cerceris > Cerceris ruficornis. Next base: position 14,717,300 of record OZ022521.1, read on the forward strand.
TTTCCTCTTTCTTTCTAAAAGCACCATAGAAAATCAACTTTTAACGGCGAACGTTCACGGGAGTGTAAAAGCAAAAGAATTGTCCAATGGTATGAGCATAAATTTTGTTGTTATTGTTGGTAATTGGAGGAGACGATTGTTCTCGAGATTTTAACAAAGAAACGGGAAACATGTTGTTAAATATATTGGCAAGAAGGAAATAACTTCACGAGTAGTGTAAAGCAGGAATGTTATTTTAACGGTGAGATAAATTGTTAAAATTATCAATATATTATATTATGTCAATATATTATGAAAATCTACTAATATAATTAATAATGATATAGTAATAAATTGTGCCGATGTAACCACAGTAAAATTATTAAAGTAGATAGACCGATCGATTTTATCAAACGCCCTAATCCACGAATATTCAAAGATTCGTACCATTAATTTTCCCAAGTTTTTCAAGAAAATTCACGAAAATTCAAATAAAACACCTCTCGTATTCATCGTTGCAATAAATTCCTGCAGCCACGCCGACAAAACGTTACGCAACAACGCGTAGACAGGGACTCGTTAAAAGTTCAAAGCCGCGAAACGCTTTGCCGGGGAATTAGATGGAAAAAAAGATAATAGCCAGTGAAAGCCATGAAACGAAAAATACCCCCCCGATACATCATAGTCTCGGAGTACTTTGGATTTTATGGGGCAACACTTTTAACACATTTTTTTCCCCTCTCCCATTCAGCGAGAGTGTAACGAAGGCTTTCCCCGTCGATCGATTCTCCTTTGTTCGTTCGTTCGGGGTTTTTTTTACGTTTTCTTCCTTGACGAAGGTAAAACAGGTTAACGAAAGAGAGGGAAGAAACGCAGTTGGGCGTTCTCGAAGCACCGCGTTACAATCCATAAAATCGAGCCCACGTTTGAAGACCCTCCTCTCTTTACGAGCCATACGCAAATTTAAGATCTCCTCCGACGATCGAACGCTAACCGCGACTTCGTCGAAAGAACTTCGAAAACGCGATAATAAATCGAACCGCGAAGGAAAAGGGAAATACGTCTACATTCGAAGATATTCGTAGTTTTGAACCTGCGGTCTTTGAAGGCAATTATTCTCTTCCGCGCTCTTGATATTTTACGAGCGTGTAACTTCATGGAGACAACGAGGCATTAAGTATTTAGCTTTGAACTTCTTGGTTTAGCTCGTCGTAAAAATTGTTCTCCCGGTGAACATGTGAAAATTTCATGGGAATTCATTTAGCGGAGATAATAATTGTACGTCCGGGAAGTGGCGAGTTGCCATTATTTTATTAAGTTTTGGGAAAGGACAATAGCGTAAGAACGGAGAAATGTATGAAACAGATTTCATTCTTTGGCGGGGTGGAATTATGTTTAAATACTTATGCATAATCGGAAATAAAAACAGTTTGCGAAAGAAACGAATGAAACGAGAAATTTTATTGTAGTGCTCTCTGCTTGGTATTCTTGGTTCCTTCATAATCAACACTAACCTTCTTCAATAAAATCAGAATATATGGCAGACAATAAATAAAATGTCTTCGCCTCTGCGTCTATTCTTCCAAAAATACTTTACGCGCCGTTATAATTCATCACACCATAATTAAATAGCATTATTAACACTAGAACTACCAAACCAGTCAAAATGTGGTACACATTTGTTTCCAAAAATTCTCCAAGTTTATAGGAGAGTCATAGGATAAATATTCTGCGTCCATCTTATAAAACATAAATTGCCGAATCGATCATCTCTTCCACCTCTTAATTCCCCTTTTTCCAAAATACTTATTTTATATTTTTAAATATGATAGATTTAACGCCGGTAGTTCTAGTGTTAAATTACCCATCCCATTTCCTTCATTTATATAATCTCCCTTTGCACCATCAAAAATGCGACAATTTTTTCTTAAATTTCCAAAGCGACACTTTCTCGATCACTTAATCTTCCATTATTATTAATTCTACAGCCAAGCAAAAGGAATTATTTCCCTTTCATAAACAAGCTCTGTAACGTCTATTTACAAGGATTTTTGCAAGGAAGAAACTATCACGACGACAATGAAATATCAATTGAGTGCCCTTCTCTCTCATCGCCGTTGCAATCGCGACGTGTTTACAGAACGACGAGGATTCTCATCCCCCGGCGGTTGCAACCGCCATTGAAGGCGCAGCATCGTGTAGTCGCGGGTTGCTTCACAGAATCCTCGAGAGAAGCGAGCTCGCGGTCGGCAATGGTCGAAGAAAAAGACCTCGTGAAATCTTGATGAGCCAAGCTGCCGGCAAGTAGGCATTGTGGCGGATTATGAATTAAATTCACCCTCGACTAGGTCCGTGCCAGCACTTGGTCCCCTTTACTTTACTTCATAATACGGTCCGTAGCTCGCGGCTGCCCCGCGGGGTCTTCTTCTCGACCATTCAGTTTTACTTCTCTGTCTTTCCCTTTCGTGTTTCGTCCTTCTCCATTTCTTTCTCTGTCTTTTCCCCAGTTTCTGTCATTCTTTTTATCATTCTACCTTTCTCATTGTATTCTGTCTTTCGCTGTTTCCTTATCTTCTTTCACATTACTCTGTCTTTCTCCGTTTTTCCACCAATTTTTCCACTCTGCATCTTTTTCTCTGTCTTTTCCTCATTTTTTGTAATTCTTTCTACTATTTTGCCCCTCTCATTTTCTATCTTTCTTGGTTTTCCTCTTTCTTCCTGTTATTGAACTGCAATTTATTTTCAGTCAGCACTGCTCAGGCAGACAATTTAATTTTCTTAGTTTTAAGAGGAGCGATTGATATAGAAACTTACGGTTTTGTTGCTCAAATAATTTGTTATTATTAAAAATAATATTTATTTCACACATTTATATGAATGTTTATTGTTATATATACATATAAGAACATAACTAGTGTCGGGAAAGTTCATGACGAGCTGGACTCGTCATTTCAGTTCAAGGGGTTAATTCCCGTTTTTCTCCATTTCCGCCTTTCTATCTCCTAGCATTCCGTCTTTATTCAAATCCGTCGTCTTTTTTCTCACGTTCTTAACTTTTTTCTTTCCAATTTCGACGCTCTCTTGATTCAGTCCTCCTTTGCCTCCACGGTTCTCCTCGGCTTCCTTCTTAAACCCTAATAGACCTCCCAGGAGGAAGTGGCCACTGAGAAGAGCATTAGCCGGTGTCTGTACACGGTAGTTGGCGTTATTAACTCCTCTTTTCGTATTTAAAACCTGTGTCGTCTTTGTGCCTTCCTTCTCATCACGCCAATGCGAGGCAATGTTAATATCAGATGTCCTGGGATTTTCTTTTGAAGTTGTCGCTGATTATGCGTCCCCTATAGTGCCGCATAAAAATTGTATGGTGGTAATTAAATGTATTTATCATCACCTTACAAATAGGATCGAAAAATTAATATTTAAGAAAATTAATCATTGACTTAACCCGTTAGAACTGAACCTATAAGAGGTGTGCTTTTTTAGGCGGGTATTGTAAAGATTACAAGGATTGTTACGAGAATTGAACTTTTAATTGCTTGAGAAATTTTGTCAAAATAATAACAACCTGAATAATATTTTTCTAACAATACTAGAAAATGGAACATGGTATTTAATATTGTTAGGAGTTATTTGTTTTCTCTTTATATATTGCCGATCTCTACTCATAATTAGATCTACGGAAGCCGTCAAACTGACGGATTCATACTTTCTTATAAACACTACTTAAAGTCATAGAGAATCAGTGGAGTAGATATTTCACGTTCACCTTACAACATACAAATTACTTAATGATCATCATCTTTGCCGGTTGATGCCACTTTCTGACCCCTTGACCGCTGCACACTCTTACGAGAAACAATCAGAAAATACGGCGCGATATTTGCATTTATACTGCAATAAAACTGCGACTGAAGTGCATTACTAACAAAACTCTGTGAGATCTGTCAGAGCACCTTTAGTAATTAATCCATTTGCATCCGTAAGCGGAATATTCCTCGGATGACGATCGTCTTTTATTACCAGCCGCGGAATATTCCGCCCTGCACAATGTTAATCTACTGCGCGTGGAAATGCACGGTACTGCGGATATTCTGCTGTATTTAGAGCTATGATGCAAATGGGGTAATGATGGATCTGCAAGAGCGTATATATACGTCTTTCGCAGTGAAAGGTTTAAAGTATTTATTAAATGTATTTAACACGTTGAATGGCATGGGGGTCACCGGTGACCGGCGCTATTAAATTCAATTTCATATGACTTTTAAATTATAATATTTACGAATTTTCTAATACATTCAATATTCAAGTACTGGCATTCAAAAGATAAAGTCCTGCGAACTATATATCTATTTGTGTCTGTAAGGTTTCTGCTCTGCAAAGATATGATTTTAATAGAAAATGTATCACTTCGATAAAAATGACGAAACTAGCGAAATACCGGTGGCGTTCAACATGCCAAGTACAACAAATTCAACGTCCGTGGATCTACTGTTAACTAAACAGCGTAGATTACAAGCAATTAAGTCCATCAAGTCTTTTGCCTCCTCTATTTTCTTCGAAATCATTTATTTAACGTTTTTAATTACATTGCATTAATCATCGGTATGTCTAGTATGAAAGCTCCAAGAAGCTACAAAAAAGCACAACCCCTCGATTAATTTGCAAAAAACATTCTCCCCATGATGAAAGAAACGAAAAAGAACGAAACTAAAGTAAACGGAGTTTTCCCACCGAAGAGTCCAGCCAGTAGACAAAGTGAGAGGAAAGGATACGAAGTTACTGGACGTCACGTACGTGCCGATGAAACGATCGATATAATCGTGCTCCCCTGGCGAGGATTCGTTATCTCGATTGTGGTAAAGGGGGACCGAAATCTCTTTCTCGGAGATGGACGGAACTTGGTCGGTACGATGGATATGGGATTTGATGAAGGAAGAAGTTAGCGCTCTCTCGATGTAGTTAGTTCCCCCCGAAGAAGTTACACTCGCAGCTTTTGCTGTAAACCCGACGCAAACACGACCGATTGAAAGGCGTATCGGTGCAGGAATGATCGGACAACCCACGTAGAATTGCTTTAATCCTTCGACGCCATTCAATAATCCAACGTGCTACGTGTCAGCTCGTTTCCGAACGAAGCCACCTTGTATGTAGCAAGTAATGGAAATGAATTAACACTAGATCTACGGCCGTTAAATCTGGTATATTTAAATATATTAAATAAGTACATTGAAAAAAGATGGATCAAGTGGTAAAAAATACGATCTGTTAAGTAATTCATGCATTATAAGATACACGTGAAATATTTACTGTACTGCTTCTCTATCAGTTTGAAAAAAATTTTGAAAAATGTTGGAACCCGTCAAATTAACGGCGACCGTAGGTCTAGTGTTACATATGGAATTATTTCCTTTGGAGTTTTTGAGTTTCACAACGAAGGTTTGTGATTAGGGGAAATAATTATTTTGTTAATCGTGCTGAATATCGTAGAGTTTTGAACGTTTCGTGTACTGCGGGGATTTTTAACGACTTTAGCGCGTGTAGGGAGGAGGTGCAGTGAAAGGGGTGGGTTTTAAATAGGGCGGAAATGATATTTGCGAGAATTCTGAACTTATTACACGTGCAAGTTAGTTTCTTTTCTATAATAACACCAGTACACAATCGTTTTACATGTATTTTACTGCATTTTTAGTTCGTAATAAAATAGTAGTCTGCGGTGGATTTCTTTCAGACATGAGAAGTAACTGTTGTTAGATTTCTTTTATATTATGTGATGTATAAATATATGTAGGAGTAGAATGTCATTTTGGAGTTCTATTAATTGCTTTGTAGGATTATGGTTTCAATTATAATATTTAATTATTTAATTTAATTGAATTATAGTTGGAACAGTCTCACTGATTATTTTATTAACGTGTTCCTTTCTTGATGTCTAATGTTCCATTCCGGAAAGGAACCTTTCCTGGGCTTCCATTTTTAATGGGCTTCTGTTTTAAATAGTTCTAGCGATATTATCCGAAATGGCCATTAAACGAATTATTCCTTACGTAACACCTTTTGCTTATTTAAAGCACTGAATTATATTTGTAATGTAATTAATGGACGAAACGGGTTGGAATACAGAACGAAATAATCTGAACTTCTTCAGGCGGAAATTACTTGTTAATACAAAGAAATTAGTACAAAATGTAACTAAATAAAGAATAAAAGTGACGATATGTAAAAATCTTGAAATCCGCATAACATTAAATCTTACACAAAATTACCAATTTCTGGATAATTTCAACATTAGTCCAATTCTCTTTGTTTGAAGCTGAATATAAACAGCTCAAATGTTAACGTTACTCTTCAAATGTAATTTAATAACGGAAGACAGCATTATAGCAATAATTATAACTTTTATAATTATTTTCATCACTCAAATCGTCTATAGCTTTTCTTTTCTCCTATTTAAACCATAAATTCTCAATAAAACAGACAAGCTGACTCTAACTACCCGATGTACTGAATTTTACATAATAAGTTACAAAATCTAGAAAAAGTCCTTCGAAGAGGGAAAAAGTTCTGGCACCGGCGCATCAATCGCGGAGCTTAGAAGGCTAAAATGGAATTCAACGTGTGAGGGCATGCGCCTACAGTTTGACAAAGTTTGCCAGCGGGAAGTTAGCTCTAAGTGTAATCCACGGAAGTGGTTCTTTAACGGCGCATCTCCGGTAACTGTATCTACGGTGGCCTACCTGTACGAATAGCTTACGCGAACCAAGTCGTTCGACGAAGTCCTCGAATAGTTCCTGCTTCGAGAGAATCTCAGCTCCTAATGGACTATAGAGATTATAGAATATTACGATTGTTTCGTAGTTCGATATCTGAGCAGTTGCGACGAGCCTCGTCCACGGTAACAGCTGCATTTTTCCCTTGTCTATCAGCGTTCTTGACATTCCCCAACAAAGACGTTTAAACGTTACAAAATTTCAAGGCAGAATTTTTTGACATATTTCCAGAATTCTGTCAATTTTTTTTCCTACAGATATGCAGACGAAGGAATGTAACAAATGCGCTAAGAAACTTAGATTTTGGTAGTTCGTTGTTCTTTGCCGATGAAATATAATGTGCCAGACGGTTCACATTTTTAGATAAATACTTTGTAAATTTAACCAGTTAAGTGTGGAATTTATTTTAAAATCCCTCACAGAATGCGGAATTAAAATCAAGCAGCGGCGTGTATACACGTCGAACGTAAGGCAAATGCTCCTATTATAAATTTCACGGTAAAAGGAAGATAAAAGGCGGAAAGATTATATTTTTATTCGATAAGAAATTTACATTTTACTGTTAAAAAGGTTAACGCAGTAGAGCTCTGGATCGACGTGTATACACGTCGGTCGCAGTTAACTGGTTAAAAATCTCAGAAACCATTTCCTACATTGTATATGCGTCCTACGCAGATCTTTCCGTTCAAGCCACCTGGAATTCTCACTGTCAGATGAAATTGCTTTTAAAATATTGTAAAGACAAATATCGATATCTGAATATCATGTATACTACGTTTATCGTGTCATCGGGCGTACACAATTTTTTTATAATTATGGTATTTGTACTATCGTACAAATTGTAAGGAATACGTCAGGAGCAAATCTTCAATCGTAATATCACGGGATGTATATGCCCCACGTGGCCTAAACGGAGTGCAAAAAAGCGGTCCGGCATCGAATTTATTAACCCTTTGAGGCACGGCAGGATTAAAAGTGTGAATATGCATGGTGGGATATTTTTTGTCCCACCTCGAAAATTTGTATTATTGTATAACTTTGTTAATAAAATTAAACCAACTTTGCTGAATCCAAAAAAATGTGTGTACAACATGCATCATTTTATTTTTTAAATTCCCGTGTCTCAAAGAGTTAAATCAATTGCCTGTAATGAAATTTGTTGAATTATTCTTAACAATGTAATATTACATATTATATATGAATTCAAAAACGACTCTACGTTCTAGGAATTCCTATTCCAAACAGGAGCCTCTCTCTGCACTGTAGGGGAGAGTAACATAAACAGTTTATATTACTGACTGGGCCCGAGCTCGTGTTTTGGGCATCCACAGTCAGTTCATTCTAAACTCCTACAGTATAAAGACGTTTCTTCCATAGCCTCTTAATAAATAATAATATTAATATAAAGTATATTGAGTTATTTAAACACCCATTTCCAATAAAATTCATAAACAAATTGCCACAAATGTGCAATCCACTGTCAACAGTCACCTCGGATCCAAAAGAATCATCCGTCCCAAATGAAGGAAAATTCCCATCGTCCCACCAAGATCATCTCCCAGACGTTCATCCCCAATCTCGACGATCATCCCATCCGACAATACTCTAATACTTCACTTTACCTCTGTAGTGCCCCTTTAATAAAGAAAAGATTTTTGGTAGACTGCGTAGGGACAGCCCTGGTATTTTAAGTGTGTTTACTCTAATATATACAAATGGGGCCTCGCGACGGTTCCGATGCAGTCAGTAAGCAGTAGAGTTCGAATCGGGCATCTAAGCTATACAGATGCGAAACCCTTAATACCATTCTTAATACCATTATTATATATTTTTCACTATTATTATCATTATTATTATTATCTTTATTATTATACTTTATTAATATTATTCTATTATCTAAATATATATATATATATATATATATATATATATATATATATATAGCCTAGTTGTTTTTGTTATTAGGTTGGTAAGAAATTAATGTCGGTTTTCAAATTTTATCTTTAAATGCACATGTTGAGAATGGGAATAATTTTTTTTAATCAAAATAACTTCCATTACAATTTACACATTTTTCCCAACGAGAAACAAGTATTTTAATATATTTGTTTTTCTTCAATGATATAAGAAAACAAATTGATTAAAATGAACAGCTATCTCAAAATTAAGCGCCGAAGTTTGAAACCTCGAAAACCGACATTAATTTCTTACCAACCTAATATTTTGTGTCTTGAGTGTCGTTTTCTTTATTATTTAATACCCCTTACTACACCTCAAACCATCAACCTTCAATGAAAACCTATAAATTCCCAGCAAATTCTCCACCACGAACACATTCTCCGAGCGTTAATCAAAGCACCATGACTTCATTATAACACGTATCGCGCATATCCGCGCACCGGCACGGTGTCATCCTAACGAAGACGTTCTCCAGGTAGCACCGGTCCCGGAATCTGCAATTCCGTTTACGAATTTCGAACTGCAAGGCAATGGTCCGTACGGAGACACGCGGTTAGAAATTACAATTCGAATTCCAAAGCCGTAGCTCGGCGCGTGAGACCTCCCCCTCGATTCGCCATTGCAGAAAGGTGGCCATTGGCGAGGGCAGAGGGCGATGTAGAATGGTAACCGGGTCGGAGTGGCAGTTGACCTCCGTGCGGATATCACGGTACTTTCGACCCGTTCGGCATTCTGGAATTGTAATCGTTGCTACGAACACTGACGCTACGTTGTCTATCTGTCTTTCTCGGTCTCATTTTCCAGCGGCGATGGATCTTCTCGAGTTTTCGCACGCACCCAAGTCGTTAAATTCCGTTTTAATTAATCTCCTCGATTCCACGTCCTTGATGACACAAAGACGTCACCGGTGACGCTTGATTTATCGTTATGACGTCCATTGGCGGGCAAATACGATTTGCCGATAAGGAGAATGTTGAATTTTTTGACGGGTGGGGAATTGAAGTTTTGGAGAACGTTTGTGGGGTAAGAATTTCGGAGGGAAGGAGAAAGGTAGTTTGTAATTTTGAGTGGTAATAGTTTTGGAATTGTGGATGTTTGTAAGGGTAGGTTGTTGTAGATGTGGGTAAGAAATCTGAAATTGTAGATGAAAGGTAGATTTATTGTGGTATATAGGAACTGATTTGCTAAGTTTCAAATTTATATAATTTAAAGGAATTATAGTATTTTTTTAATTTATACTTTAAAGTAATTTTTATTTATCTTATTGGTTAAACCTAATAGATGTAACTTAAATAGGAATCCAGAACTTTGAATATTCAATAAATTGTGGCCAGGGGTTCCAATTACTGGGCCTTCATTTATGCCCCGGTAATTACAGGGAGATTTTTATAGTTTCGCTTTTTCGAAACCCATCTAAAACTATGAGCCTTAAACAGAATGACCATAACAGTTAACACTAGAACTACCGGCGTTAAATCTGTTATATTTAAATATATTAAATAAGTACTTTGAAAATAGGGGAATTTAGAGGTGGAAAAGATGATCGATTCGGTAATTTATGTTTTATGAGATGGACGTAGAATATCTATTCTATGACTCTCCTATAATCTTGGAGAATTTTTGGAAAAAATTGTGTACCAGTCAATTTGACTGGTTTGGTAGTTCTAGTGTTAAAGTTAAAGGAAGCAAAAAGAATAGAGAAAGATAATGTTTTAGAGTGTAAAGTGGTTGCCAGAGCAAAAAAATTGAGAATCCAGACAGCGGATCACTCTGCTCAGTTTATAATGCAGACAATTTTCTGAATTTTCTTCTGCAAAATTTCTTTTGTACTTTGATATCAAAAAGAAAGATTGAATTACTAGTGATTGGAATGGGAAACGTAACATAATCCCTCGTATGTGGATGTAGCCATCGAGTTTAATGAAATTTCATTGACGATGAAGTCGAATAAAATAATTCGATTTCGCAGAATACTCAAATATATCGGATATTCAATCCAATTTGGGTTAAGCAAAAAAGAAATACAATTTGTTGACGAGCGTAGGAGGAATACTGAAACGAATTCAACATGCGTTGAGGGAGATTGATGAATAGGTAGGTCAATGACTATGTCTACAACTTAATTATTAAACGATACCAATCGCAATTCCATTTCTGACAATTAATTACGACATTATCTTTGATTCAGAATGTAACTACTTAATTTTAGATAATTGACAATTTAAAAACATTGTCAAATGCCCAGCTTTTTGAATCATTCTTGAAATTTAATGCAGATAATCAAACTTACGTTTGTTATTGATTTTGTTTCATACAAATAATTCGCGGAATGTAAAAATAGCGTTGTCCGCAGTGAAAATAATCGTTGAATAATTATGCACATTTTTTTGATAAAATACTGCCTCAAATAGCAATGTTAAAAATAGCATTTTTCAATCGATGGCATTGCGATCGTCTTGGCAATCAACATATTCATAAATTACTAGCGGATTCGCCGATAAAACTAACATTCGAATATGAGTCGCAGTTTAAACGAAGTCTGAAATCATTCTAGAATCAGTTGTTTAAGCAGGTGATCGGTAAAACAAGGGAAACAAGAGAGATGTTGAGAAGAGAGCGAAAACTGACGTCTCAGCAGATTAACGACCACGAGAGAAAAGAAGACTAAAGTGTTTCCTTCATCGCACTAATATCGCTTACACTGTTTCTTTCGCGATTTTTTCTTACAAAAAAAGCGAAATGCATGATGCTTAATTCATGCGAAGAAGAGAAAGGTGTTTGACATTAACCCTTTGCAGTCCCATGTCGAGCTATACTTGACATAACTTTCCACCTCATTTTATTGCTTTGCAATTTAATATCGACTTTCCAATTTCATAATGATTTTATAATATCACCTAAACATGTATCAGTACCTACAGTTATTGCTATCATAAAAAAAAAATTAACAACAAACGATAGGAAATGTGAAATTAATTTCATTTAGCTGACTACAAAATTGACGAAATAATTCGGAATGCAAAGAGTCAAATTGACATCGAGATTTGTTTATAATACTGCAAAAATGACAGAAGATTGTCTTTTTCCGTGAAAAACGGTTTCATCGAATTTTACTATGCGACACTTTGTTTCAAAACTTTTAAGGAAAGTTTTCGTGAAATAAAACAGTTTTTGTTCGGATTAAAAATTAAATAATTTCAATAACAATTATCATACAGGAACGTTACAAGAAAAAGGGAAAAGAAAGAAAGAAGGAAGAGCATTATTGCTTTCATGAAGTTTTGTTTGTTTTCCCGAGGAAGGGCTTTTTTCCGAACCTCGTCCGGTATTTTAGGAAGTAGCGGAAAAACGGGAGTTAAAATGGCGATCCTAGCTCGTTTAGAAGTCACCATATTGCGCGTTTAATAATCAATCAACAATACGTACGTTCCGTGCGAACCGGTAAAACCAAAAAATGGACTTCCTGCCCAACAGGCACGCTTCCAACCGGAAGCGCCTCGTCGCTCTACAAAATGCCGTACTTGATCTCTCGTGCAGATGGGTGCAAATGTTTCCAGGAGTCCGAATATAAATTCCACGGAGTTGTTGGGAAAAAATGGTTGCCGTTTATATGCAAGATTTGGATTTCATCTTCCGAAATGAATCGGCAAGGAATTGGTTGTGATAGAGATTTTTTTAAGATGTAAATTCAATTTTTATTTAATGGAGGAAGATAGAAATTGGTGACGTTTGGTTGACAATTAAAATTATGATTCTTTATTGCAAATAATTGTTGATTTGTTGCATTGAAGTATAGATTGCGACTTTGACAGAAAGCGTATATGAAAAAGTTGATTGTACTTTATTGAATCTGTAATTTTTGAAAAGTACTCCATTTAAGAGAGCTATGTTGGTAAAAGTATGATTAGATACTAACAGTGTAATTAGTTCCTTTTAATTTGCATTATAAATTCGAAGAACCACGTCCATGGTGAATAAAGATTTCAAGAAAATATTAAAAACTGAAATATCTGTTAAAAGATTCGCGAAGAAGTGAAAATAAAGCCTGGCCATTTCTATTCTTCTTCATAAATTGTTTCAGGAAACACTCACAAAAGCAACCGATTTACTTTTATTTCCTGGCTATTTTCCTAAAACAACCACCTTCTCTCTCCCATTTTACAGTTTATTAAAAAAAAAAAAACGCAATTCAATCAAACTGCATAATTTTTTCGAGAAACATCCCTCCATTTCTCCGCGATTTTACAGATCTTTTTCCAAGAGACAACACCCAATTCGATTCGATTTTATGAATATTTTCAATAAAATTTCAATTCACATTTCACGTTCGCCTCCTATTACTTTTAATCCCGCATCCTGATTACTGTTATTGCTAGACGTTTACCGGGCCAAGACGGAAAGAGAGAAAAAAGAAGAGAAAGTGAGAAGGTGGGACAGAGAGATAGAGAAGAGGAAGCTGGAAATAGTTTGTCGGGTTTAAACTCCGAGAATTGCATCTTCCGGTGGAAGCCCCGTAGTATGTGGACGCTGGGCAATTACTCGTGACCAAGGAAAGTAAACTGACGGACGTAGAAATAGATTTGCATTTTTATCGGAAGAGACACCCTCGAGTAGTCGGGTCTCGGCACGAGGTTTCGTACTTTTCGCTTCGTTAGGTAAATTTCTAACGATCGCCACCGACAGAAAGTTGCCCGCGAATTCTGATATCTCTTGGCGTATCGATTTGCCCCCTAGACTTTCTGATGAAGTTTAAGAAGTTGATTGTAAGCTTTCGTTGTTCCTTCGTTTGAGTTACTTGTTTTTATTAGCGCGTACGTAAATCACGAACCTCGGGGTGAGTCGATATCGGAAGTAGAAAGTTATACTTTGCATCGCACGACTGTAATGAACGTACAAATTTCTTTTTTCACGGAAATCGTTGCATTTATAAATAACGGTCGCGGAGTGTGTTATTAGTAAAAATAAAAAATTGGGACTTTCGAAATATCGATATAACGGTAAAAAAAAATCATTCTGCTCGGGCAAATTGGTATAGCTGAACGCTGTACGTAATATTTAAAAGTTATTTAAATTCACAGAATGGCGTCCAATGCTTCTGTATACTGTGAATATTATTCTATGAAAAATAAAATTTAATTAAATAGGTATGGAAATAAGGAATCCCTCGGCAGAAATGAAACTATGGTAAATTTCGCAATGTCCTACTTTATTTTCAGAATATTTGGGACGTCTCGAAGGTAGCCCTAAAACGAGCAATAAATAATAATCTTGTTTTGCGAGGTAGGACTAAAAAACCCATAAATCCTAAGGCGGAAGGTTTGCCGAGGTTTCTCGTGTCAAAAGTCAAACGCAAATATATAGAATAACCGAAGATATATTGAAAATTCACGGCATGTTCTATGATGCTTATCGCAAAAATTTAATAAACAGAATTTATTAATTGTATTCATTAAATTTTATTTATTAAATTTTTACAAAACACTAAAGAGCCTGCAGAGCCAATATATAGATATCATACTTGATAGATTTTTCTAAAGAAATCTTTCCTAACGATATTCCCTATTTTTCATTCGAAATATCATTCGCCGTAACATCGATGATTACAGTGAAAGCATTGCAACGAGGAAAATTCACGGTTATCGTAGGAAATTGTACCGGTGGCATTTGCAAAAATTGCGTCAAATACTCTTTCGGTGTTACGTGGCCCGAGTTTTATTGTGCACGCAATGCCATTTCACTCGCCGCATTCGAGCCATTTCAATTAAATTAAATTCCAATTAAATTATAGACTCCGAGGGCATACACTACATTTGCGTTTCCATATATTTTGAGATGGTACTAAATAAACTGTATACATTAACATTCGGACGTTTTTCTGTAACGATATGCCACGTCTCTCGAAATTTATTTACTATCCTAATTTTGCACTTCTCCTAGATCTAATTGGATGTGTTGTTATCTTACACAAGTGATGCAAAAAATTGCAATTTTACAAAAGTTATGGATATCAAGAAATTGTAATTTTATACAAATAAAAGAAATGTGCCATGACGTATAAAACTGCTGAAAAAATTACGATATGTTCGGTTCTCCAGACGTGTAATGATGGTGAAAGTAATTGAGGGGCAAAAGGGAGGCGTGTAAATTCCTGCGTCCAGGCTAGACGTTTTTTTGAATCTCAAAGTGTACCGATGCAAAAAGAAGATTGCGAGCTGAGTGATTGTGAATTTAGAATGATCTAATTAAAAATGAAGTTGGCAATAAATTTGCAAAAGCTCAAACCTCTTAATAGAAGACGGTGAACGTCGATTCGCACGTAATGCCTGCAGATCTTACGGTACGATGCGTGAGATGAAAAAAGTTGAACAGACTACTTTAGAACTAACTGCAAATTACTTGTCGACCATTATAAGTTCGTAGTTCGCCTCCACAGACCACGATTTTCTCGAACGTTCTATTGTATTCGAAGATTTTATTCCGAGAAAATTGCTCGTACAAAATTTCATTCGTGAAAGACATCTTCAAAATGTTTGGCGCCAATTTTAAAAAACTTGAAGCGTTTTCAGAAAAGGCAAAATTAAGGGTTATACTATTTTTTAATTGGTTTAAGTTATCATCCAAAGTTTGCCTTTGCTGTTTTGAGAATTATTACGAATTGAAAAAACTTTTTGGATGAAAATCTTACGATTTTAAGCAAGGAGTAAAACTATATTTTGTTTTTCAAAGTGATAGAAAATTGAAGACTAATTTTTATATCTTTTCGGTACTGTAAAATCTTTATCGATACAAATTGATAAGTTGTTTTTATCCCTGTGTGCCTTTTTGTATAATAAGATACTAAATGTATTTATCATATTATATAATAGATTGTTAATCCGTGGAATAATATATATCATTATTTTTATATGTTAAATATTTTTATAAATTTAAATTCTAAGATGAGAGACTACCAATTAATTTTATAGAAATTGGAGGAGAACTAATAAATCCAATTATAAAACTCAATGAATTTAAAAGTTAATTCCATTTCACATTAATTTCACATGTCATGCAATGAACAATTACCGCTTAACATATACCGTTAATTCATTTATCGCATCGTTTGCTCGATCGCTCGAGGATAATCGTGTTTTTGACGCTTCGCACATGATAAGTAAGCCGGTAAATATTTGCAATGTATATAATATTACATCTCGAAAGAATGTACGCTGTTTTTTGCATCAGAAACCATAAAACTTTTATTTTGGAGCTTTTTAATATCTGTGAAACATTTTGTATTTAAAAAAAAATATTTCACTGACTGTACTAACTGAAAGCGAAAGCCGTTCGCCGAAGAGTTCGATTTTTAAAATAAAATAAAAAATCGAGAAATTCACCTAAAAACATTATTTCCTTTGTTATTCATCATTTGTCATCAGGAAACATGAAAAGACGTATTACTACGTCAGAAGCTCCTAGTAATGACTTATGAAGAGATATAATACTACATAAAAGTGTTAAAAATTGTAAAAGTATTATAAATTTAAATATCTTATTTTATTATTAATTTATACCTAAAGTATAATATTTAAAAATAAATTGTCGGATTCTATAAGCAAATACAGTACACCCTACTTTATCTAAAACGACTCATTTATTACAAATTATGCCTAATCTCATTATCTTAATCTACTGCAAACAATCGAGATCGTACTTTCATAATTACTTTCTCTGGAAACGATAAACAAAGAAATGACAAAGAAGTTTAATCAATGGCACTCGCTAAGCTTCTGCCACTGACAACGGAATTATTTATAACTGCATCTGAATAAATACCTCGCCCAATTTCTCATGAATATTTCGTTGAAAATGGAAAGAACGGCGGGGAATGGAAACTGATGAGAGAACAAAAAATTCCTCGTTAAAGATATCGAAAAGCAACATGTCAATGCAAAAAAAAAGAAATATAACTTCTTGCGAGGCTGTTTTACAGTTTCAGTGAGAAACCGGTCGGCATCGGGCTCTGTGCATCTGCGAATCGAAGTAGACTCACAACTTTATTAAAAACTTGCCGAGCTACGGGAAAAGATACACTCAGTTTGTGCGAATTCGTTGGTAAGACAGTGCAAATTACAATTTCCCTCATTTGAAACTGATCTCCGCCATTTTAATCAATACTAAAAAGTTTGTGTAGAAAAAATAATTTTCGATTTCTCTTCCAAATTCGGTAAAATGTGTGCACGATATTAAAACGCAGTGTTACTTCTAATTTGCCAGGAAATTTATTTACGAATGTGTTACACCATTGTGAATTAATTACATTATTCACTAGCGCAATATACTATCAAGGAAAATGTCCATTAAAAATTCATTTATGGGAGGAGTAATTTAACGTCATCTTTGACGCAAGAACTGCAAATCTATGAGGGGCTTTAATTTGTTTTCTTAACCGATGCACAATGTAACTAAATTGCACGATAATGAAAGACAACTCTGGTTTCAATTTGTCCAAGAATTAATTGTCCATGTGTGGCATCGTACGTGATGAAGAATTGTTGAACTTACAAATGGCACCGATTCGCTTGTTTAACCAGTGCAAAGTCTGTATTGCAGCTCATTAAAATGTTATGCTCTTTTGCTACGTATATTTGCTTACGAGTTCCGAAGGGATTAGAGACGTCTATTTGGAGCACGATAATTTATGGGTGTCTTGATTAAAAAGCGGAAGTGTTTATAAATGGGAGAATTCCCCGCGTTTCTCACGATGTGCATTAATTAATTTAATTCGAATTACGTGCATTTAGAAAGCTCATTAAATATTATCAAATAATTCTTAATAATAATAACTCTGTGCCTCGTATTTATCATTTATTCTAATAATTAGACTGCTAATTGAAAGGTGATTTTTTTATAAAAGCAATATAGCTTTTCTACAGTGCGATTGTTTATACTTAAGTGACTCATAGACATTTCGTATGTTGCAATTAAAAGAAACGTGAGAAGAATAATGATGCAAGATTCGACGAAGATCGTGAATTCCGTGGGAATTTCCCAGCGTTATTGAAATCGCGATTGATCTTTGTGGAATTTCGGTATTTCCGCGCTGAAATGCTTAAAATGGCACGTTGCAATTGGAAATTACGATGAAATGAATTAAGTGAAGAAGCGCGTTGTTGCGGCTATCGATCTGATAACTGATTAATCTGATTAGCCGTGAAATTAGACGGGTATTTGTACACTTGGCGGTAAGGCACGCTGTTAAAGTCATTTACGACCTATTTACGGAACGTTATTAATGGAATTAGCAATTACGTGACAACGAGTTAGTGACAGGTATTTAAACGAAATGACGTTTATCTTTTTAGCAGTCCCCTAATTGTAATCGTAGCGTCACACAGACGCCATCGCCTTTCGATAATTGTTTTTGTTGTTGTCAAATAATATACGAATTGTGAATTGTTCGGAGCGACTACTTCGTTACTGTGATGATATATGGTTCTTATTTTCTTCTCTATTATTTTTTTCGTTTAAAAATGTTGCATCGTGAGCAATATTCATTTTCAATATAGCTTTCGTAGAAACTATAGCGCAAAATGTAAAAGTGTAATAGATTGAAATCTATAAGAATAGATTGTGCTGTTACAAATCTAAATCGTTAATTATTTGGTGCCTTTAGATCCATCATAATCATTTGTTACCCTGTGCTTTAAAATTATTTTGCATCGTGAAACATTCAGTGTCTAGTTTTAGAATACATCAAGTTTTTAGATGCCTTTTAATCATAAACTATTTGGTGTTTCCATTTTTTTGCATTATAGAATGTACAGTGTTCTTAGAAGCTTTTATTAATTAATAGTTATTTATTCTTGTCTGTAGATATTTGAGCTTTTGTGTGGAGTTGCGTGTTAATTTTTACGTAACAAGGCAAGTGTTAACTTCATTAAACAATTTAATTTTTTATCATTTCTACAAAGTAATCTCACCATATTGCAGTGTACATCGGTGTAACTCAAAATAAATGTTAATTTGGACTCTTCACATTTTTCACTTACAATTAAACCTCGTCCATTATCACCTATGCATATTATTATTTTGTCACCGACTACTAAAGGTCGAACACTCCTCACAGCAATACAATTATCTCACAATATTCTTTCAGAATCATTTTTCCGTCACCTTCTAAACTAATCCGCATCATGACGAGGGAAATCCGTTTCATCTGCTTTTTGATGATCGCCGCGATCGGCGTCGCGGACGTGCTATCGGATTCTGCAGAGGATTCGCTTGTAATGGTGAACATGGTGAGCAAAATTTCGATTGTGCTCACGCGATCATTAATTCCCGTGGATTTGACCATACGATCACTCTGGGGAATCCACGCGAATTAATGGTGCTACAGAAGATAAATAGAAATAATACGTATTGTCATTGATTATCTGATTTGTCAGATTGTTTGTGTAAATTCTGTCTACGTTATTACGGACATTATTGCAGGTATTTAGACACGGCGATCGCACACCGATTACAGATCTGGGCCGACTTATGCCAGCGGCTTTTCGTGCCAATTTGACATTTTATCCCTACGGCAGTGGGCAATTAACAAATGTAAGATATATTTACTTATTACATAACACTACTTTTCACGTCATTTTAACCCATTACCTTCCATGATCTTCATTTGGGGATTTATTCATTTTCTAAGTCTTTTAGCATTCAATTTAGATATTTGATATGCTTTTATTCATTTTCTAAGTCTTTTAGCATTCAATTTAGATATTTGATATGCTTTTATTCATTTTCTAAGTCTTTTAGCATTCAATTTAGATATTTGATATGCTTTTATTCATTTTCTAAGTCTTTTAGCATTCAATTTAGACATTTGATATGCTTTTATTCATTTTCTAAGTCTTTTAGCATTCAATTTAGATATTTGATATGCTTTTATTCATTTTTCAAGTCTTTTAGCATTCAATTTAGATATTTAATATGCTTTTGAGTTTAAACGTGCTCGAGACAGTCTGTTTTAGATGTACTCTTAAGAAGTAATTTTCATGAATTATTTTTAATTTTACACTACAACAATACTTCATCTAGAAACAATCAAACCAAGCAAAATTTGGCAGGGAAAAAGTTAAGTTCGATAATTTGATCTTACAATTACATTTATGATTTCGTATTGCCATAGTTAATACTAACCACACCATGCGTGGTCAAATGACCGGCTCAACCAAACGATAATATATATTTATTCTTATTATTATTTAAAGGCTGTTTTCTACGTTCTTTCCCATGTTAAATTTATAATCTCTTCCCTTTCTGTCGTAAAAGTATTATCTTTACTTAATAGCAGATCAAATGACCGGATATGGCACGAATAAGTACATAAAAGTGCCGGTCCGATTAGAGTTAAATCTCATACGCTCCTCCGGGTGGAACACTCGATCTCCGTTTCCAGATACTACAAAATGTTTGATTCCTTTGAATATTTTACAACTTGATTCGATTTCAGTGAGATATAATAGTTTACACGTAACGCTAATTAAAGCGTGAAAGGAAAACGGGTGAATTATTACTCGAGGATGCTTTGTATAGCTATTTTGAAGAGCGTATGGGGGTTAAAGATTAAATTGCTAAAATAAAAATGTTGTATGGGATTCTGCTGCACTGCATATTTTAAAATGAAACTAATAGGATGAAAATAATTGCCTGATTCTTTCAAATCAAGGGTTTCTAGGAAATGTTAAGATTTTTTATTGAATTTTATCACTGATTATCGTAGAGCAAGGTGTTAAAGATAAGTCAGGTTCGAAATATTATAAGTAACCTTTTTATTCTTTTTCTTTGCCGCAATCTGAAATTGCAGTAGAAAATATGTAATTCAGTTAAACGACAGGTTTCTTATTAATCGAATACATTTTCATATTCACAAATCAGACATTATTCCACCAGTCAGATAACATCAAATTGCCCTAATTAAATAGCCAGTCTCTGCACAAAAACACACTTAGTTTCCCCCTGCAAAAATCTTTTTACGGTTTACTAGATCAGTCAATGAATTCTATTAAAGAGCTACAATTATCACCCTAATTTCGCTTAAATATCGCAATTCTCACGTCCAACTCCAACATCGTCGTCATTTCCTTATACCAAATCAACATTTACTCAAAGAGACGATCACAGCTGCACTTCGTAGTTAGATACCACAAAATTCCTCGTTTCATTATATAATCCATAATTATCGCAGAATTAGAAGAAACTTGTCTGCCTTCAAATCTTCATCAATGTTCACGATCTAACGCACATATCGAGTGAAACCTTTCACACCTTTCTCGTCACATCTTATCCACTGTTCACACTTGAGTGATAACGTCTAAATGCCAAAAATAACTATCTCAGAAAAGATTGATGTCGGAACTCCTCGTCTATTCGTGTACGTACGTGCATACGTTTCACGTGCAAGTGTGTGCATCGCATTCAAAATTTCACACGGTTCAACGGTGAAATCCACGTTACCGAAATGATTTCACCGGTAAGATTGATGTCGCGGTTTCCGGCGTGTATCTTGCATGAGGACGGTGCGGGTAAATATTACTGGGAATTACTACTGCTCGTTAACGAATGAAACGTCCTGATTTCACCAGGATAATTTATAATGGACGATTATAATGGCAAATCCACGACGAGAGTGGAAAACTGGATATCTGTGAATTTCTACGATTTTTGACGGTATTTCGATGGTGGTAGATATACGAGTTTGTGAAATATTGATAGGGATATAAATATTTCTAGGTGAGAAACGTATTAAACGATAATTAATATTACTTTTCTTGTATATTTCGGTTCTGACTACTATTGTCATTTTACCTAGGATCTATAGTTTTATGTGATTTCCAAACCACTAAAGTTATGATATATTAAGTGATAATTTCGGAAAACTGCCCAAAACGTGACATGAATTTGAATTCAAGCCTACTAATTAAAAGTCCACAATCACCATAGCCCAAAAATTGTTAAATTTTTACCTAAACTACTCTCATCATCACAATGACTTTTTTGACAATTACATTTTTTCTTATTTAGCGTGGAAGGCAAAGGGCATATAGATTAGGAGAAATATTAAGAGAGAGATACGATGACTTCCTCGGTGATATATATTTGCAAAAGGACATCAAAGCTCGGAGTACATCCATAATCAGGTCAAAGATGACCTTACTTTTAGTACTTGCTGCTCTCTATCCACCAAAATCTGAACAAGTATGGAACAAAGATCTGGATTGGCAACCGATTAATAGCATAAGTATGCCGATTGATACCGATGGTCTCTTACTTCCATTGAGTTGTCCAGTGTAAGAATTTTATTTCAATTATTATGACATATAATTCGATAATCATATCTACACTTTTTACTAATAATTAACCCTCGTGGTTTCTTCACCTTCTCTCCAGAAGAAAATTAATTAAATTCTCCACTATTTCTTTATTTCATTCTACAAACTTCTATCTCATTTGTAATTATTCAAATGGGGAAAATTCATATTTAACCAGTTAACTGCGGAGTTTAGTTTTAAAAATCTCTCACGGGATGCGGAATTAAAATCAAGCAATGACTTGTATACTCGTCGAACGCAGAAGAAATGCTCCTATTATAAATTTTACGAAAAAAGGAAAACAAAACTAGGAAGGATTACATATTTATTCGATAAGAAATTTACAATTCAGTGTTAAAAATGTTACCGCAACAGACTTTTGGATTAACGTGTATACACGTCGAACACAGTTAACTAGTTAATATTAAAATGAAACTTTGCGAGTTTTTACAGCCAAACACCATATCGGCATTCATTTATTTTAGGTACAATGATACTTTGAATGAACTACAAGCGAGTAAAGAGATAAAGGAACTTCTTACTACGTACGATGACCTGGCAAAGCGAATGACAGAATTAAGTGGAATCGAAATCAAGGATTTATGGGATTTGTATAAGTTATATCACACTCTTGACGCGTTGTCTTCCATGGACGTTCCTCTGTCCTCTTGGACGGAAGAAGTATTCCCTTATGGAAGACTTCGCGATGCTTCGATTCTACAATATAATTTGCTCAGCTATACTCCTAAATTAGATAGAAACAATGGGGGTAAGATATATTCTAAAATTTCTACACTGATATCACAATTAGCACATGAACATTAAAACCGAAAACTAATCATACATATTATGGAATATAAAATAAATATATTAGAAAAAAACTAAATGAAGGAGATAAAAGACTTGATCAATTTAATCAAAATCACTTATCGAACAAGATGAAAAACTTCTAACATTTACACAAAATTCAGAACAACTCATTCTAAACACCTTCGTAGATCTAGTATTAATATCGCACATTGGGATTAACCCTTCGATCGTCGGCAACGTGGAATTCTAAATGTAAATCTAGATATACCTATTCCCCCATATTGCAACAAGATATCAATTAAATTCTTTACTTTGTTTTAAAATATTTCTTTCTCTCTTTGTATCCAGTTAACACTAAACCTACGGGCTTTATATCTGTTATATCGAAATATACGAAATAAGTACTTTGGAAGAAGAGATTTGAAGAGGCAAAAAAGATGATCGGTTAAGTAATTTTTGTTTTATACGATAGACCTAAAATATTTGCTGAATGGCTGCCCAATCTATTTGAGGAATTTTTTAAAAAAATCAGAAATCGGTCATTTGACCGCCATGGTAGGTTTAGTGTTAATCTAATTGTTAGAATACAACTTCAAAGCAAATAAAACGAGCCGTCAATCTTGTACCGAAAAATCAAAAGCTGTTGGCGGATAAAACCGAGCCCGATTTTTATTGAACCACTACAGCTGAACCTTTTTTCAGGCATATTTTTGAACCGAGTGATAAACGATATGCAAAAGTTAATCAAAGGAACATCGCATGTTCCAAAGCTTAATCTATACGCTGCTCATGATATAACCGTCGTCGCTGCTCTCCACGCACTCGGAGTTTACGATGGGGAAATGCCTGAATACACTAGCGGCGTGATAATGGAGTTGCACGTTAAGAATGGCAAATACTACGTCAAAGTACGTGATAAACGATTGATATTCGTCTCGGTCGATCTCGCGCCACGATAAATTCTCGAAATTGATCGATTCGTTTCGAGCGTAATGAAAGTTGACAATGATAATCACGTCGCATGATTTAGTGGCGCGATAATGATCTAATTGCGTTCTAAATGGTTTTTATCTATGATTTCGTGCAGACGCTGTTCCATCAGGGAATTCCCGAGGAAACGGTGGAATTAATAATTCCAGGATGCGACCTTTTCTGCCCGTTGGATAAATTCGTCGAATTGAGAAAAGACGCGCTTCCGCTTAAAGATGAATTGGTATGCGATACACCGGAACCGGAAGAATTGTAAGGCATGCAAAAGGATGTTTCTTTGGATATGGCATAAATTGAAGGAACTAAAATAATGTTATATAAATATACAATTTTGTAGGAATCGGACTGTTTTTATACATTTTTAGAACCGAGAAATACCCTTCCCTTTGTAAAATGTATTCTGTTATTTTTCAATTTTTAAGACAGTCATTTTTATTTGTATTTTTATTTATACACTTTCTGCTTCAAAGCAACCATTCTGTTCTATTTAACAGGTTTAATTGTTTGTATTATATTTTCTTCGTCATAATTCTTTCTTAAACCTTCCTTTTCTTATTTATCTTTCTTCGTGGTATTTAAAGGAGCAATTGAGATTCGTTTCATTAATTAGTAATAAACTGTTTTATTAAGTAATTTAAATGAAACTGACTCACATTACTATCAGTCAAGATTCTCATATTCCCGCGAATATCTCATTCCGCTTTTTTTTTTATTATGATATAAAGAAAAATGCATTTTGCTTCTTCAGTAATGCAATAAAATTACAATTAGTGTAACAACACTTTTTTTATTATTTTCTAAAAATCACAAATTAAAGGAAATAAAGATTTCTTCATTGATCACAAAGAAAGCCTTTCTATTAAGAGGAAAACCAGAAACGCTTGCACAACAAAAGAACTATAATTTTTAGCAACATCTGTTAGAAGAGAAAATTTTCTTTTCGTTTGTTAAATGCAAAAAAATTCTCATCGGAGTTTCGCAATCAAACTTTCTCTGCTGAATAGAAAATGTACTCGTAATAGATGTTATTATTTCTCTTTAACAAGAGAAGAATTTGCATTAAATGTACTAAGGAATTCCCATAACTTTTCATATTGTCTTATTATTAGAGTTACGATTAAACTTGATCTTATAACAGAAAAGAATTATTAATACCCGCCAGCTCTTTCGAAATTTTACGGCAACTTTTCCTCGAACAATCAAACGTTGATCAAATTTTCTGAAGTAAAAGCCTTAGTAATTAACAAACGTAAATTGATTCCATATTATAGGTAATTAGTATTACGAGCAATCTTTATTTTTTCTCGCGAATAGACAAACATTTGCGGTTTCGAAAAATTACGAAAAATTATTAAAGACATAGAACTACTTTGTAAAATATTCACGAAGGATAAAATGACCAAAAAATTCGTGCAATGATATTGGGGTTCATTTAGTGATAGCCATAATTCCACCCCTTGAAAGATACTTCAGCTAAATTAGCAAAAACACAATCCAATTCCAACGTTCTTGGAATGAAAATTACAACGGTACAAATTAATCATAATTAGACTGCAGATGTTTATGGAAATTTTAATTTTTATAAATGCAGCTAGCAGAAAGAAACTAAAGCACAGGTTTCATTAATATATCAAATATTACAACGCTACCACGCTCTCGCTATTTCATATATCTTTTTATATTACATATCTTCTCTGTATTTTTACAGTTTCAAATATTTCATAATTGCATAAAAATGGCCACTCCATCTATAATTAAAAGCAAATACTGCTTTAAACAGAATCGTAACCGACTGAAGTATCATTCCAAAAACATTTCGACCTACAAAGGTGCATACGAAACACGCACACTGTCCACAAAGCTCAAAGTTAAAGCGTTCAAATTAACCGACTAATAAAAAACTACTTAACACCTAACCTACCAAGGCAGTCAAAACGACTGGCCGCCGATTTTGTATAAAAATTCTCCAAATCTATAAAAGATCCAATAAGCAGATATTTCACGATAATTGTGTAAATCATAAATTACTGAATTTATTATCTTTTTCACACCGTAATACCTCTTTTTCCAAAGTACTTATTTAGTATATTTAAATATAATAGATTTAAAGTCAGTAGTCCAAGTATTAACCGACGGCACAATGAACCGACAATTTCAACCGGCAACACCATGATACCATGCAAAGTAACGCGGATCGTACTCTTTCGAAAAGCTGCTTATATCTGCAAAGGATACAATCCACCCCATCGTCCCGGAGCAGTCTCGCAAGAAGAGCAAAATACCAAATGCAAACGCGATCGAGAGATTAACATCTGCCACCGAGCGTGGAACTTTCTTCGAAAAGATTTCGTCCCACGTGTCTGTCGACTTCGTCGGACTTTGTTTATTGAAGATTATCTTTTACACCGGCCCCCCTCCGTTCTAAGTGAAAAGTACACGAAACGCGAGAAGGAGCGTGCTTTCGGAAAGCAGATGCCCATACGATCCGGAAAGTTAAGTTCGTTAAGTATGGCCGGATTCGTGTCTTATCGGCTAGACGTGGCTCTGATCCTCCGCCTACCGTGCCGTGGCATAACAATTACCCTATTATTTCCCACACACACATCCCACGAAGGCTACTGGGCCTATGTTCCCCTCTCGCTTCCGTTCCGCGATATCCGGCAGACACCTTTCGTTAAATCTTTTCGGCTTTTCTACTCGGCTGGATATCAGGCCGCGTGAAGTTGACGCAGCGTTTAATTAACATGGAAACAGTTGTTACAATATATTTTGCCGCGTGATGATGTGACCCGGATTTGGATTTTATTGTTACGTCTGAGTCGGCGAGTTTTGTAATGTTCTTGTGGGTGAGATTTTTCGTAGAGAGAGATTGGAGGGAGGGAATTGTTGGCGGAGGGTTGGGGAGGATTGAGGAGATGGAGATGGGGTTGTGGAAGTTGGATTTGTATTAATATGCTGTGTGATGTGGCAGGAATATTGTATTCTACATCTTTTGGTGACTTTGTATGGGGGAATTTGGAATTTGGAATGAGAAAGTGGAAGTTTGAAGGTGGAGTCTACGGTTTGCTTGATCTACTCTGCAGTTAGTAGTTTCATCTTTTTCCAGTAGACACAGGCTGTCGCTGCGATTGTTTTGAGGAAGTAGTGAGAATTGGTAGAGTAATATTAAATATCGAATAAATATAAATCATTAGACACATTAAATAACTTTCATTTTTAGGTGCTGAATACATCAGCGTGGGCCGATTCTCCAGTAGCATTTCTTTAGCGAACGACTGCTCTTATATTCTCAAAATTATCCAAACTGATCGTAAACCACTATTGTTCCACAAATTGCCTGCTCTAATATAACTGTTAACTTTTTAAAGCCCGAGATTTTTGTCAGTTTGACAAATGAACATAGGGAAAAGTTAAAAACGAAACTTCAACTGATGGATTTAATTTACAATTTAAATTGTAAATTATACTAATCATCAAGGTAAAAGAAATGATTTTAAAGAAAAGAGACGTAGATAGACCTCGCCTTACCTCAGTCACAAGCTTATAAAAAGTTAAAAAAATAAGAACCTATTAAATTAAGTCTCCGGCTAGTTCCTCAAACGATCACAGCAGTCGATCACCCTTCAAATATTGAAACCTTACTACAAGAATTTTCACAAATTTCAAAATCTCATCTCAAAACAAACACCTCTCTCCTCTCCGAAGCCAGTTCCCGAGTTTAATTCTCGCGGTAACGAGACTTCCGTTCTCCAAGTAACAGGCATCAAGACTTTTCATCGAGCACTCGATACAATCAACGTACTCGCCGTGAAAGTGCAAAAGTAACGATTAAATTTACGTGTCCGTCGGCTACCAACTGCACGAAAAAAAAAGAAAGAAAAAGGAGAAGAACGAAGAAAGAAAGAACGTTGTAACACCGTGAGCGTTACAGCGTGACGGCGCGGTTCGTTTCGCGCTATTCGCAGAGAGTCGTAGGTGCAATTAGAACGACCCTAGCCCCAAAGGCGAGTTTAATTCGGCGGAATTAGAAGCGCGGAACTGGCTCTTCTCCGTGCACGGGGAAACTCCGGAAATTTCGAGAGTTCATCCCGACGTCTTCGGGGAAGAATGAGGGGCGGGGGAAACGGAGGAAGGGTGGAAGATCGGACAGGAAGGCGAGTGGAGAAAAGAAAAAGGAACGGGAGCGGGACAAACGTCGAAGTTCTAAGGAATTGGCGGAGTGGCGAGTCGTTGGAAGAATAGCTAAGGCGGCCCCTTCGCGTTTGGGAATTCCGGGATCGAGAGGATTCGCATAATCCCGCCGCGAAGAGCCTTCGGGACGATCGTGAGGTTACAAGACAACCGAGGCGATTGAAAAAATTTCATCCGTCACGAGGATACGACTCGGACTGAATTTATGGGCTGTAGTATTAAAGAGTGATTTTTGAACGAGATTTTCTGGCAAAAGGATTATTTTTTTCTATTTAAGGTAAACGAATAACGTGATTATTTGAGAGATAATTTTTAAATATAAAAACATTTTTGCTATTATCTGTTTCAAATTTGGTACGTAATGGTGATCATTTGGAGGACATAATCTACTAAACGTAATTTATTGATAATTTTCAAGTGTGCTGTTTTAACTGAATTTTTCTGGTAGTGGAACATTTCTTTTTTATTTACGGTATGCATAAAGAAATTGTGATTGTTTGAAAGATGATACAGGTTGGTACAAAAGTCACTAGACCATTTTTAGATATAAAAACATTTTTGCTATTATCTGTTTCAAATTTGGTACGAAATGGTGATCATTTGAAGGACATGATCTACTAAACGTAATTTATTGATAATTTTCAAGTGTGCTGTTTTAACTGAATTTTTCTGGTAGTGGAACATTTCTTTTTTATTTACGGTGTGCATAAAGAAATTGTGATTATTTGAAAGATGATACAGGATGGTGCAAAAGTCACTGCCATTTTAAAATATGAGAACTTTTTCACTATTAATTTTTGCAAATTACGAACACAATGGTGATCATTTGAACGATGAAATCTATAAAAGTGATTAGCAGTAATTTCTCAGGAGTATATTTATATTACTTATAAAGTAATAAATGAGAATTTTACGTAAGTGAACGAGTTGTTCTATTTATAATGATTTAGTCAACTTGGGGCGTACCTGCATAATCCTCCATAACCTACTATTTTATTTCATAATTTCCATTAGAAACTCATCATCGCTATACTCATTAAAACTAATCGATCTTGCTGTCAAAAAGGTTATAAGATAAAACATACGATTTGTAAATTACAGGTTATTAGAAGGGCCCATGAAAATCGGAGATTTTATAATGTTGATTACTAACTCTAGAAATTGTGTTTATTACCAACACCGTTATAACTCTTTATTGAAATAACAATTGCAATTAAATGATTGTCCAATAATTTCAGGAAACCTTTCAAAAAAATAGAGGATGAAATAAAAGAACAATTGGAAAGGTACAATCGACATATTTTGCGAACTGAAAGCACAATAAATTTGAAGAACTATAGCGTCCTTCGTTGCGCTAGTCTCCCCGAATTTCCTTGTTTTCTTTTCGACAAAACTCAACGCAGTAACTGCTTTAGGAGACCTGGTAACAAAATTGATTAATGTAGCAGAACATCGCTGCTAACGTTACTGTCGGAACACCGTAAATACGCGAACCAGATGGCTAGCAGTAATTTCAGAAATGAACGGCGGAAAACGTCGAGGGTAATCGCATTAAAACTCAGATGGTCAGTCGCTAAAGTCTGTCTTGTTTTGCAGATACAACAACACGGATAACATCGTATAATATCATTTCTCACATTATGTGCTCGATACTATGTGCCATTTTTTCCTGGGCCTATCGTAGAACGCATATCGCCCATTAACAGTAAGTAATAATTATCAAAATCACACAGAGAGTCTAGCAGAGCAAGTATAAATTGTCAAAAGTGGTATATTTTTAATTACTCACGTATGTTTCATCAGCACGAACAACCAGGAACGTTTATATATAACAGTTAAATAATAGAGTATTATTTATTATTTTTTTGGTGAATCATTGCAAGAGTTATTAATGAAAAGCATTTAGAAAAAATGAATCTTTTTCTATCCTTAATAACGGTTTTAAAAATTAGACAAAAATATGTAA
This sequence comes from Cerceris ruficornis, assembly GCA_963989415.1. Classification (NCBI taxonomy): domain Eukaryota; kingdom Metazoa; phylum Arthropoda; class Insecta; order Hymenoptera; family Crabronidae; genus Cerceris; species Cerceris ruficornis. The sequence continues at coordinate 14,747,308 of OZ022521.1, forward strand.
AGTAAAATTAATACGTAACTATTTTGTCGTATTGACTTCATTTTGAATCCCTTGCATAGAATCCGAGAAAAATATGATAAAATTGAAAGCTTTTATCCCCCATATTACCATTAAATACAGGAATATCGATCTCAAAATTTACAGATGGATATTTCAAGTGGGGAATATTATTGAAAAAATAATGAAAATAAGGATCAACGTAAGCACATCAGGCTCATACTCCCCCTGTTAGACTCTCTCTTTCTATTCTTATTATCGCCGTTTTTAACTAACAATTGACCCTGCGAAATATTCATAAAAAATTACCACTACGTTTGATCAGAAATTGAAAAAAAATTGTGAAGGAAATTTAAAAAATGTTTAAAGAGCCAACCCTTCTTCCACTCAAATCTCCCACATTATGCAATGCACCATCCGATCACGTCGCAGAATGCACACTAAACTGTAAAAAAGTTTTTCGTAATCGGCTTATCATAGCCGCGACTTCCACGACTGGTCTGGGTTGGATGTAATAATTAATTTAAGAAAGTTCTTTGACGTTTCTCGAAGCAGCGTTGCGGCCGGACGGAAACTCGGTCCGAATATAAGAGAATGTAAATGATAGGAGCTGCGAGTTCATTATAGAGACATAGTGAGACTGCAAAATTGTTCGCAGAACTTCAGTGAATGGCAGTTAATTATAATTAATTTCATATTGTCTAGTCGACAGCCCGTGCTGATTCTTCGCCCGGGGTAGATCATTCGGAGCATGCCCGTGAAGTTTTAGTTACTAGCGAAATTATTATGAATGAGAAATTAGTATGTATATTATGCCGCCGTGATAACTCTCCGCAAGCTATTTCTCTCCATTTTTTTTTCTTTATTAGCCATTGTTTCGCGAACGTGAGGTTACAGAGTGACGCGGATTTATCGCACTGTGGTTTCGTGTTTCAAGTATTTATTATACTTATTGTTAGTTAATCTTGAATTTCCAGATTCGTTTCACGGTAAAATGAACTAAGAAATTATTGGAAGTTAATTGTAAGTGAGAGATATACTATGTATCGTAGAAAATGTAAGAATTATCCATTTGACTATTTTCAAAAGATTTAATAAGTACACGTAATTTTAAAAAATGTTACGTAAAATGGAAAACGATAAATTATTGTGGTAGCAAGTTTAGAATCAAATGGTATTTCTAAAATATGAATGTTGATTGGAGGAAGATTATAAACTAAAAAGACACGAAGCTCCAACGTGAAAGAAATTAATAAACTATGAAAGCATTAAAAATTGTACATTATTACGATAGGAAAAATGTTTCAGTTGTAATTTACAAAACATATACGCTAATGAGAGACACAAGGGCCCACAATGGCCCTTCCAGTGGTAGACCTAAGTGTAAGTTTATTAGGTCGTTCAAACACTAACAAGGGAAGTTCGCGAACTGACACACATGAAATTTTGCATAAATATTGTGGGATGCGAGAAAGAGAAATATGAGAGTGTGTAGAATGAATGCTTATTTGTTTGCGTAACGGCGAAGGGCCGAGCAACAGTCGTGCGTAAGCAATCAGCGAAGTAAGGTGAAAGACGAAAGCCGAAAGGAGAGAAAATTACTTTTAATAACGCTTTATATATTACTTAAATATACTTTATATATATCTTGGATTTTAATAAAAGTCATGTTTAAATTAAGATCCTATAATATTTATTAGACATATCTAAGAAGATAGCTGGAATTCGTTCGTGCCCGTTTTCAATTTTAAGGGAGATATAAACGATGCCAAGTGAGCTTGCAAGCTCACATGTGATCGCTCAAACTAAAAGCTCAATTCGAATTTCGACTAAATTCCAAATCTACTCCATCAAAAATGAGCTTCTGAGCTATGAGCACGCAGGTGTTGAGCTTTTGAGCCATTTTTCCGAGTTTTTCGCAGCATTTCGTCAAAATCCGAGTGAGCTTTTAGTTTGAGCAACCTCACTTGAATTTGCAAGCACAAATTTTGAACTTCAGATGACCTTTAAGATGCTCGAGAGTTATCGGCAGGCGTCACGAAAATGTGACTTTGCTCAAATACGATCGGAGTTACGTCAAAATCATATAAGCCCACGTTTTCGACGTTAATTTCTCGGAAATTGTTTTTGTAAAAAACACTTTTTTGGGGCACGACGGGCAAGACAGGGCAGGCAATGGACAGGCAAGAGACAGGCAGAGATCTGGCAGGACAGACAGGGAACTGACAAGACAGGTAGGAGACAGACAAGACCTCCCTTAAAGAGAGACCTCCCTTGATATCTTCCTTAACCCTTTGCACTCCGAATTATTTTACTAACTTTTCGTCAAATACGCAAATATAGTCTCGGATAATTGTCTACCGTTCATTATTCATTTTTACTTGATACTAGGAACAATTTTTATACTGCGGGATATTTATGTTAAGATGAAAAATTATTATTGATTTCGAAAAGTCGATAATTAGTAGATGAATCGTTAAGTGCCATGGAAACCTGTGTCGAGTGCAGCTCGACATAGGAGTGCAAAGGATTAAAGTTGAATGGGCACGAACGAATTTCAGTTATCTTCTTAGACGTATCTAATAAATATCTATGCAAAGTTTCACCAGAATCGGAGTGTATCAGTTCCTAAACTTCCCTTGTAAGAGTTTAAATTGCCATCACCTCTCAAAATGTTTTCCACTGCAATATTCAGATATCCTACAACCTCGATAGCTTTAAAGCCCAGAAAAGCAGCGCATCAAAATAACAGTCACCAAATCCAAATCCAAATAACGAAAAACAAACACTTCCCGCCCCTTCCCCGCCCCATTTAAAACGCTACAAAAATCACAAATACCAAAAACACATTATAACTTTGACTGAAAGTTAACTGTAGTCAAATAACTTTCAAGACAATTATAGTTAAAATAACTTTCAGAGTCAAAGCCAACGTTACAATGCCGAATCCAAATACCACAAAACAAATGCTCAACCCCTGATTTAAAACACCCCAAAATTTCGAAATATCAGAATAGCATCGTTTTCAATCGAACCCGAAAAATACGAAAAAGCCAATTGTAATTCCAAGCCAAAAAAAACATCCCTAATTCCCAATACCAAACCATCAGAGATTAATACCTAAACACAAAACGTTCAACCCCGTCTAAAAGTCGACCCGCAATTCACAGAACCCGTAAAATCTCAAACGCGAAAGTTGTGGCTGTCGATCCGCATATTTGAACTATTAAGCAAGGAACGAGAATACGGACTTTTAACTTTAATACGTCAGAGAATGCAGGAGGCGGCCGGATGGAAGCGCTCAGGAGCATATTATCAGTTCGTTCTGCGCTCATAGGAAACCGCAATTTCCACGGATTACATGGACGAAAACTGACTCTCGCGACTGTACAGCCTCGGCCACGCTGGTGGAATTCATGGGTCGCGGGTTATGCCGCATTCGGTGGTATGTAGTAATTAGCAACATTGCTCCCGGATCCCAAAGGTGGAAGGAGGGCGGGAGCCTGGGAGGTTGGAGGTATCGCCAACGCGGATTTCATTCGAAGGAATACAACCTGCAACCGCGATATTATCTTGCCAATTATCGTTAGTATGCGGCTTATCGATTGGCCCGTTGGAAACTGGCAATCGTGCTCGTGCTCATCTTGTAAAACAATCATCGCTCCTGTTGGTGGTACCGACTTCCGGTGGGATCGCAGAAATGCTAAGGTGGAGAGGATTTCGTGCGGGAATTTGGATGGATTTGTTCATTTCTTTTTTAGCTTTGTTTGGAAGAAATTTGTGACGTGGTGTGGAGAGAAATGTGATTTGAGAATGAAAGTACGATGATTGTTTTGGGTTTGACACCTTGCACTGCAATTAATTTTGTAACTGCCTCTGCAATATTTCAGAATTCAATTGCTAAAATAAAGATTGATCAGTGATTCTGTACATATCATATAATTTAACGTAATATTATTTGAGTCGCATCTCGCTAATATTTTCAATTTCATAGGTTTTAAAAAACTGGAAAGTTTCCTATTTTTGTAGGATATTTGTATTGTATTTGTATTTGTATTTGTGTAGGGTTATTGTAGGGTAAGGGGTTAAAATGATTTTTGGTGTTTGGGGATTTGTTTTATTGTTAATTCTCTATGGTTCATTTTTCAGTTGCGATGGAAGTTGATTTGAGTTATGAGATTTTATGATTATATGGATTTTAACACTAAACCTACCGGCTTTATATCTGTTATATTGCAATATACGAAATGAGTACTTTGAAAAAAGAGATTTGAAGAGGTGAAAAATATGATCAGTTACGTAATTTTTGTTTTATACGATAGACCTAAAATATTTACTGAATGGCTGCCCAATCAATTTGGGAAATTTTTAGAAGAAATCAGAAAGTGGTCATTTGACCGCCATGTTAGGCTTAGTGTTAATGAAAGTTTGTTGTTAATATATTGCGAATCAGCTGTGTGTCATTTTTACTAGCAAGGGAAGTTAGGGAACTGATACACTCCGAATTTGATAAAACTTTGCATTAATGTTAATTAGACATATACAAGAAGATTACGACTTACAAGCACGTATACAGAAAGGGTGGTTTAGACAAAGGGGTTGATATTTCCCTCAAAGTTGAACACGGGCACAAAGGAATTTCAGCTACCTTTTTAGATAAGTCTAATAAATATTTATGCAAAGTTTCATAAAAATGCGAGTGTATCAGCTCCCGAACTTTCCCTCGTGAGTTAATTTTACTCAGGTGTTAGGCATTTGAGCTCCTTATACTTTTTAGAAAAATCGCTTAATAACAAAAATCAAATTTATTAAAATCACTTACTTAATCGTCTAATGATTTTCTATTTTTAAAAATTATCACCTCACAATCAGTGACTTCATTTATCGTTAAATTGTTTATACACGATAATGAAACCCCATCTCGTTAGAAAGAGATCAAGTTCCAAGGGCAGAGAATTCTTAATTAATTTCCATTAAGTGAAGGTGGATTGGCAAGTTAATTCCTCAAAAGATTTCAAAATTAGATTTGTTAACATCGAACTTCTGCTAGTTTGGCAGTCAGTTTTGCAAAATCGCTTTGGATTATTCCGAAAAGTCGACACTCAAACATTTATAGGTTTTTCAATGATTTTGGAAATTAGAAATTGGAAATTAACGCGGAAAAACCTAATTAAATTGCAATAATTAAAAAGTGGATATAATTATAGTCGAATGGCCATAACAATTTTAATTTTAATTTACAAAAGCAAAGTTTTCAATCAATATTTCTATACTATATAACAATAACTTCGGCAAAATCGTCCGGGAAATACAAACTTAAAAATTGCAAATTAACAATCTGATATTTAAGGACGAATTATCTGAAAATATGAATGAGATATTATAATCCGTTTTATAGCACTTCTCCGAAGAATTCCAAGTATCTATAAAAAGTTCACGCTTATAGGAAGCACCAAAGACAAATAAGAAGCACTTTAGCGCAATTTCTTCGTCGCGATAAAATTATTAACACGTTAAGAAAATTAATATTTTGCATGAAGCCATAAAACCTCGAAAGACACTTCTAACCCGTCTCGCAAATGCAGTTCTCCCCCGCGCGACGTTCCTTAATATCAAATTTAATAAAGTCCCGAGCACCTGTAGCTGAATTATCGCTCTAGTTTGCTATTTCGAGGTGGCACAAAAACCACGACGAACGCGATGAGACGAAATAATCCAACCTTCTTTGCCGGTGCCCTTTCCGTAAGATATTTTTACCCGCTAACTGAACTTCGGCAAAACTTGCGGTGGAAACGGCGCTGATGCAACTTTATAGATCGTAATGAGCGAGCTTAAAATGCAGATTTCCTCCCGAGGAAAATCATAATAAAAGCTACGCGGAATAATGACGTCGCTTCAACTGTAATCGATAAACGTTAATAGAAAATCTGCCATGACTCATATAAAAAAAGCATACTTTGAAAAAATGATATTACAGTTTAAGCAAAGATTTTTCGATGTGTAACTCGGAAATGGAATATATTTAACTGATGCGCATCGTTATCGTAATTTATTTTTATTAATTTTGTTTAGAAATTAGAATTCTGGAGTTTGCTGTATGGTTATTTGATTTAGAAGGTTTAGTATTTTATTGTTATTAAAAGAAATTATATATTGAACGATATTTTACGATAAAGTTGACGTTCTTTTAAAGTTAACTTCGTGCAGTATTAAAAATCCATTGTCTGATCATATACTGACGTTCTCCACTGTGATGAAAACTCTAATTCTAATTTTAATAAATCTATAATAAAATTCTTATTTGAATGACAATAATATCCGCATTTAAAGATTTAAAAATTATACAGAATAGATATATGTATATTAGGAAATTATTTGTCAGCAAGTTCTAAACCCTTTTCTGCACAAACTAAAACAAATTTTCTTCTTGGAACCAAGTAGAATAACTTGTAAAAATTAGAAGACTACCAATAAAAAAAACTAATTAAATTAAAAATTCTACCAACACAAATCTCTTAAATTGTTCATTATTATCGCGTTTTCTAAATCCACCCATTCAAACATCCGCCTTCATCCAAGGAATCAGAAAAGGCGCGCAACCTCGCGTAAACTTTTGCAATTAAGCGCGTAAAGACTGGCGGTCGGTAAGTCAATATTAACCTTGATAATTTAACTTCATCGAACACCCCACCACGGACATATTTCGCGATAACCACGTAAAGGGGATTATCCATGAAGTTATTTCAAAATTCCCGCGGATCGAAGTCATCGGTGAAATTTAATGTATCACGAAACCTCCCCCAACACCTTCAACCGAGAATCTGGATAAGATTTCTCCATTTACATGAGCATCGCATCGATGCTATATCTTATCATTTTCCACTTTCACATTTCACGTTAATAAATCTCCGTGGTATTGAGCACGGTATTGGTACGAGAGATACATTTATTCATGGATTCCGTAGGAATAATTTATATTCCGTCGCTTTTCGCGTATGATACCAACCTGTCTGCGTCAGGAGGTAATCAATGTGCATTTCGAGTGCGCGAAATTTATTTGCCATACAATTTGCCAATTTCATTTATTCCGTGTAGGACGAATTTTTGCGAAAATCTATCGGACAATTGGATTGTAGGTAACTCTTTTAATACCGTTAGTAAATATAATATTATTTTTAACATATTAATGTTTTGTGTCGTATAAATCGATTAAAATGAAAGTTCCGTAAATGAAGAAATTGCATACTGATAATTAATCGATATTCTATTGTTGCGTGCTAGGGTCGTACAATTAATTAATATTAAATGATAGTAGTTGAATCATGAATTTCTGAAAATGAGTAATACCTTGGAACATTGATTTTGGATTATAATTTCTTAGTTTTCAGTATGTAAATCTGAAATAATATTGATTTGAAAATTATATTTGGGATATAATCTATCCGTGTAACGTAAAAAATACATTCTGTGTTACGTTCCACTTTTCGAGCAGTCTTTCACTATTTGCCTTAATTATAAAATGCAGAGCTAAACAATCTTGCTATTTTCAATAACATTGTATGGGGGGGGGGGGGGGTGTAGCGCAAATCTTAAGACAAGTTATAGAAGTATATAGTTACTGTTATAGTATATAGTATATAGGTATATATAGATATAGTATATAGTTATAGTTATACAAGTATATATTGTTAAGTCTTAAGAGCTGCCGAAGCGGTCGAAATGGTGGGTTTCTGCTCTTTTTTTTTGTTATAGAAATTTCTCTTTACAGAGGAACAGTAGTAAATACTGTCTTTTACTAGAGTAAAAGAGTAAATACTACAGTCAAAAATGATTTTCCTGAATTTAGGAACATTTATGTAAATGTTCCTGAAACTAACGCTGTTTTTTTCAATTTCCTAAGTCTATCTTGTAGACTGCAGTCACCTAAATCGATCAGGTTTTTTGCGTCTTTCGTTTATTTTCTTCTAACGTATTTATTTAACAGTTTAAAACACATTGAATTAATCGTCGATAGATCTAGTGTTAACTGATTATTTTATTTACCGTTTGATTCATCTTCTTTCAAAGTATTTATTCAATACCGTATTTAAATATAACTTAAACTCCGGTAGT